>OY755236.1:24673070-26008070 GCA_963576725.1 Azorinus chamasolen
TCTGAAGTGATGTATTGCTTTTCATATAGAGCGACCGACGCGCCATTTAAGATTAAAGAGTGGTTTTAATCAAATTGGCGTTCACAGTAGCTTAAACCTGATTGTCATTGACACTTCAAATATTAGATTATATCGAATATGTTAAAACGTGTTTTATATGTAAAAGAATTAACCCTTCGCTTGCTGAATTTTAAAATACATTTCTCCTTCTTTACCCATGCCCTGTTGTATAATTACATATATCTTCACAGTGTACAAGTATTTCGCTGAGCAATCACTGCCGTGATGTGCACTGGTTGCACAATCAACTTGTAAATAGTGCAGACCCTGATCAGACAGCTCCTGCAGGAGCTGTCTCATCTGGGTCTTCACTATTTACAGGTAGGTATATTGACGTGAATAGCAAGCGAATGGTTAAGAAATGCGCTAATGGGATCTAGCTCCTTAACGAAGCACTGTTCCATTCACGTTAACCCTTTCGCTGCCAAACTCTGTCGTCTGCTAACTTTGTCGTCTGCTACAAATTTTCATTCTTTTGATTTTCTTCATTTTTGTTTCAAAAACATAGAAACAGTAACAAACAGTTTGGATCCTGATGAGACGCCGAGTTACTCGGCGTCTCATCTGGATCCAAACTGTTTGCATAGGTAATCACAGATCCGGCATTGGCAGCGAAAGGGTTAAAGATCCATAGCAATTAACAATTATGTACTGCATTGGCAATACAAATTCAATATTGTTTGTACAAACAAATCCCGCCTTATGTACGTTTTATTCCCCCTGATTACAGAGATTTACATATGCATGTATAATATGAAACAGTGAAAACAAGACATGCATGAAAATGAAGAGTGGAAAATAAATTTCTAAACAATGAACATTTTAAAGTGATACAATACGTACATTAGTAATACAATGTATTTGTAGAGTACATGGTAACGCGAATATACTGTAAGATAAAATGTTTTCAAAGTTTGATATTATATCAGAAGGATTAGAAAAAACACTTTCATTATATTCAATGTATGTAATTACATTTGCCTTTCCATTCTTTTTCTTCTTGATTAACTCATTCTCCCATACTGACGTCTATTGACGCCCCTGTAAAAGTCATCTTTTGAAACCATTGTGGCAAAGAGAGCATTTGCTCTATAGGAGCAAATGCTCTATTTATCACAATGGTTTCAAAATTGCACTAAAATTAGGCTTCTAAAATTTTCCTTTTCTATAGTTAATGCTCCTTTTCGGCAGATTTATTAAAATAGGTTAGATCCAAAAATAGTCTAAGAGGGAATGAGGTAAGGTCCAAAACAAACGTAACTGCCACTTTATTTAGGTTGTCACTACACTTAGCTTCTATTCAATGTGATTTTACTTGACACCTTATAAGCTTCTCCTCAATGTGCTTTTACTTGACACCTTATAAGTTTTGCTTTTACTGATTTTATTCTTTTTAAGAATCAAACTGATTCCACTAGGTCTACCTCGTGTCCATAATAGTCTATTCCTATTAGCAGCTTGTGTAACTTTAAACCTCTGCCGCTCAATACATCTCTTAATGTACATTAGTTTTACAAACAGGTGCGCCGGATTGCTCCATGTATAGAATCAACCATATGTAATGTCAGCTTTTCAACTTCATTAGTTTCTGCATCATTTTCTAAAATTTAGTTAGAATGTCAAATTACCTAAAGTTGAGATTGAGAAACGTTTCGTAACTTTTAAGGGAATATTCGCTTTATCTGATGTATGCGTTTTATGTGCGTATCTATCTTAGTTTAAACACAATGCTGTAACAATTGGTAATTCATCTTAAACAGAGTGTCACCATGAATAGATGCATTATCTATTTCCGTTTCCTTAATCCTTTACCCCATATGCTATTTTTAGACACAACCTCTTTGAAAAATCTACCGAAAAGGAGCATTAACTATTTATCACGATGGTTTCAAAATGTGAATTTTATAGAGGCGCAAAATTGCGTCACTAGGGCATATTGTGTTAAGACGTGCATTGCTAATTACGTAGTCTAATATTTTCTCAGACAGGCAAATATGTATCTGTTGCCTCTTATCGGTAAAACATTGGCATTTATTTTATAAATAGTGTCTGACAGTAGCTTATCGCTGTCCGACACAAGCATTTACCTAATGGTGAAAACAAGTCAATAAGCCATTTACTCCATGAATGTTCATGCAAAAAATAATGACAGTGACACCGGTGTTCAGCATGTTTTTTGTATATCTCTTTCGATGCCATTGGGGAATCCGTGATAACCTTTGCAAACAGTTTGGATCAAGATAAGTAACACGGCGTCTCCTCAGAATCCAAACTGTTTGACACTTATGTTTGTAATAGAAATTGAAGAAAACGACACTTTGAAAAATCTTAGCGGGTGGATTTTATTTGGCACCAAAAGGGAAACATTTAGTGGCATCTGGGTTATTCCTATCTTTCTAAATTAAGTTCGCACAAGATATCGCTTATACGACAACTATAAAGAATTACAACTCTGCATTTTTTTAAAACATGTGGTGGCTTAATGCAGGGCAAAAGAGATACAGAAAGCTACTATAGCAGCTTTCTGTATCACTTTTGCCCTGCATTAAGCCACCAATGTAGGAGTGTTTTTTATTATATCACTTTTGCTCTGCATATTAAGCTACCACCTGCATTTACTGTCTTCTACTTTAACCAATTCCCTGATATTGACGAATTTTGACGACTCTGTTAAGGTCATTTAGTGAAACCATTGTGATAAATAGAGCATTTGCCCCCATAGGAGCACATGCTCTATATATCAAAACAAATTTCAAACTACAAAATTCTAAAATTTTCCTTTTCTCTAGTCAATGCTCCTTTTCGTTAGGTTTATTCAAAGAGGTTGTATCTAAAAGTAGCCTATGAGGTAATGGATTAATACATCATGTTATCGCTTTCTCTGGACTATGTTGTATCTACACGTATTGCATAAATTGCAAATATAAACTGTTCAAGGCTCGACTGAATTGAGGAATACGATGAGCTGTGATTATATGGACAGGGGATGAAGCTTCCCATATACACTTTTCGTTTGTTTAATTGTACCCCTTTTTTAAAACATAACCACAACAGCAAAAGTTTGGGTCCCGATGCCGAGTTACTCGGCGTCTTATCTGGATCCAAACCGTTTGCGTTTTTACTGTATTGCGTTGTAGTGTTGTCTTTGCTGGTAGAACGTTTTGATTACATGAACTTTGAAATTTTGAGACCTTCTAAGTCTTTCTATAAAATAAAACATACCTGGAAATATTTGGAACACTTCTATAAATTGCAACTTAATAGCCAACATTTACAATAAGGTTACAAAATATAACGATGAGCGAATTAACAAGTACCTATACATACCAGGGTATAACCAACCTCATGCTAGACAAAATAAAATCTGTTAAACATCTGACCTGATACTATTTTAGGTTTACCCGATTCGTTCAAGTGTTTAGCCCATTCCTCCATAAATACGCCTTTCTACACCTCTGTAATAACCACTTCTTGAAATCATTGTGATAGATAGAGCATTTGCTCCTATAGGAGCAAATGCTCTATTTGTCACAATGGTTTCAAACTACATAATTCTAAAATTTCACCTTTCTCTAGTAAATGCTCCTTTTGGGTAAGAGGTTGTGTGTAAAAATATCCTATGGAGGAAATGGTTAAGAAACTATTGGCCGAGTGTCAAACAGCTTGGATCTTGGTCAGACGTCAAGTTGTTCGACGTCTCATCTGTAAAGGACAGTAAAGACTCGATTAGCCCTTCGGCTGCCAAACTCTGTCGTCTGCTAACTTTGTCGTCTGCTACAAATTTTCATTCTCTTGATTTTCTTTATTTTTGTTTCAAAAACATAGTAACTGTAACAAACAGTTTGGATCCTGATGAGACGCCGAGTTACTCGGCGTCTCATCTGGATCCAAACTGTTTGCATAGGTATCACAGATCCGGCATTGGCAGCGAAAGGGTTAATATAAGCAGAGTTAAGATTTACAGACGATGTCAAGATCCCCAGTGTAATTAAAAAGTCACCCATAATAGCACTGCTTTCTTTCACTATAAGGATTTAAAACTAATTACTTTCGATTACTATGACAATATGTGATTAATTACAATTATTTACAATAAATTACAATAAATCACGATAACGCTATAACGCTTACCCTGACTGTCCCACTGTGCTGTCGATTACATATAGTCACTTCATTATGTAAATGTGGCGCCTGAAATTGCTCCAATCATTACATGCCATTTAAAATAAATGACATACAAATAGAAGGATTTATCAAATATTCATAGGCAGTTACTTGCTTGCATCATGACCTTTATGATTTGATAACTAGAAAGTAATTGATCGAAGCAATTAAGATTTGTTTCGGTCAGTGTGTGTGTGAATGAGATTTGGAGTCTCAGAAGACGACACTATTTGGCGACATTATTTGGTAGCGGAAGTGTAAAATGAGCAGGCTCAAATGGATTGTTAACCCTTCGCTTGCTATTCACGTCAATATACCTACCTGTAAATAGTGAATACCCAGATGAGACAGCTCCTTCAGGAGCTGTCTCATCAGGGTCTGCACTATTTACAAGTTGATTGTGCATCAAGTGCACTCAACAGCAGTGATTGCATATCGATATACGTGTACACAGTGAAGATATATGTAATTATACAACTGGGAATGGGTAAAGAAGGAGAAATGTATTTTGAAATTCAGCAAGAGAAGGGTTAAGTTGTCGTTATCACAACATTGTAGCGCATGTCGTCATGGACGCTAAAAGTCACACCTGTAGTGTAACTGAACCCTTTATTTTAGTGAATATTCTTTTGATGAATAACAAATGTCTAAGGAATGCATCAATTCAACGAACGGTGTTATCCCTTCGCTTGCTATTCAAGTCAATATACCTACCTGTAAATAGTAAATAGTGAAGACCCAGATGAGACAGCTCCTGCAGGAGCTGTCTCATCAGGGTCTGCACTATTTACAAGTTGATTGTGCAACCAGTGCACTCCACAGCAGTCATTGCACAGCGAAATACTTGTACACAGTGAAGATATATGTAATTATACAACATGGCATGGGTAAAGAAGGTGAAATGTAATTTAAAATTCAGCAAGCGAAGGGTTAAGCAAGGGGACCCGAGCTCACCGATATTATACATGATGTTCGTAAATGATCTTATTGAAAACATAAATCCAGACCTGGATAGTATCTTTTCAGTAAACCAATTGCAACTCTTTATGTTGATGTATGCAGACGACCAAGTCATATTCAGTACGAATCCAGCATCTCTACATTCCATGTTAGATGATATTCAAACATAGTGCACGACCTGGGGTCTAAAAATTTATTGTAAACAAGTCCAAAGCAATGGTTTTTGAAAAGGGAGGTCGTCAAATACAGGCAAAGTTTTATATAGACGGTCAACAATTAGAGCTCGTGTCATCACTCAAATATCTAGGAATCACTCTTTACAAGAATGCGAACTGGTTTAGGACACATAAATACATTGCCGAACACGCATCTGCCTCGCTTTATAAATTATTTGCCATATGTAACAATGTAGAATTGCCGCAATCGGAAATATGTAAATTGTTCGATGCCTTGTTGCATCGGTCTTAAACTACAGTTCGGAAGTATGGGGTATGCACGAGGGTAAATATATTGAAGCAATACATACCAAATTGGCGTGAGTAGTGTTGCACTTTCAATTATTACTCATGAACAGACTCAATAAAACCGAGTCTGCAATTTTCTCTTTTTGCATTTCTGCTTATGCTTTCGAAGGATCACCCATTTTCAGAATATATGTACTTCACAACAGCAGGTGTTAAGTGCTTGTGTGGCGGCCGTAAAAAGTCGCCCCGTTCTTCATTCTCAGTGTTGTTATATTTTCTGGTCATTCGGGATCATTAGTTTTCATGTTATTAGTTTTGAAAATTGAACACTGCTTAAGCCGGTGCTAGGGGGTGTGAGTAGTGTTGCACTTTTAATTACTACTCATGAACAGACTCAATAAAACCGAGTCTGCAATTTTCTCTTTTTGCATTTCTACTTTTGCTTTCGAAGGATCACCCCTTTTCAGAACATATGTACTTTACAACAGCAGGTGTTAAGTGCTGTGTGGCGGCCGTAAAAAGTCGCCCCGTACTTCATTCTCAGTGTTGTTATATATATAATAAGATACTGGATCAAAATTATTAAACTTGAAGGAAATAGTATTCTGAAAAGTGTGTATATTATGCTGAGAAATGATGCTGACCTTACAGCTAACTCTTACAACAAACTGAATTGGGCTTATCATATTAAACATAGTTTAGAAACACACGGTCTTTCATATATTTGGCCAGAACAAGACATCCTCTTTATAAACTATGATTTTTATAAAGAAACGAATTCAGACAAAGTTGGTATTCAAATATAAATATTTCGAATCGACTTCAGACATATTGCAGATTTAGACATGATTTCAATTTTGAAAGCTACTTAGATATTATAAAAGAAAAGAGATACAGAATAGCATTGTCTAGATTTAGAACATCATCACATCATTTAAAAGTAGAAAGAGGTAGATATGGAGATGTTCCAAAATAAGAGAGAAAATGTAGCTTTTGTAATCTCAATTGTATTGAAAATGAATATCACTTTTTACTTGTATGTCCCCTTTATAATGATTTGAGAAAACGTTTCATGAAACCTTACCTTTGTAGATGGCCAACTTTAAACAAATTCTATACATTAATGGCATCTACCAATAGGAAGACATTATTAAGACTTTGGAAGTACATTTACTTTGCTTCAAAATGTTGACAATAATTCAAGATAAGCATTTTGTATACAGATAAAGTAGAAACGATTTGTTTGCACAGTACTTGATCAAATGAGTGTTTAGGTAAATATTATTTACAGGAATAATTGTAAATTATGTTACAGTGCTCATAGATTATGTATATGACTTCTCTGTAAATATGTTCATGTTATCATTGTTGCCTTATACAGGCTAGAAACATTGTAAAATGTTTAATGCCAATAAAGGTTATGTTAAAAAAAGATTGCATGAATATTAATTAGCTGAAGTTTATGATGACGTCATGAACAAGGAAGTGTTCTACCATGACACTAGTTATAGAATCAGATCTATGTTACAGTTGATCTTCGATATCTCGAACTTTTAGGGACCTGACCTTACAAATTACTTCGAGATAACAGAGGTTCGAGTCATCCGGTTTCTAACCTTTTTCAAATCGAGCACTGCTAACATATGGCGCAATCATGCAACCGCAGTACCGGCTAGTGACCCTCACAGGTATTCATTTAATCCCTGGGTGGAGAGGAGGCAACCTCGTGCCTGTGGTGGGTGACGATGAACAGCGTCTTCGAATGTTTCGAGAGAAACCGGGATTGGTACTCATACTTCCGGATTGGTAGTCAAGCGCGTTACCACTAGTTCACTGCACCACCACAAAAAGTACTTAACGAATAGAGAGTTAATACACGTTTTTTTGGGCAATAACATCTGCAGTGTCCCGAGGGACTGTTGTTGGCCCGAGCCCGAAGGGCGAGGGCAACAACATTCCCGAGGGACACTGCAGATGTTATTGCCCGAAAACAAACGTGTATTAACGCTATTCTTGCATAAAACCCTTTTTCTGCTTTCCTGTATCAATTTAATTATTTTAAATACAAAACATAACTATACACTTCTTTGACACACTTCGTTCGATTTATGCTGTTTCCGGGCCATTTTTTTTACTTTAAATAAAGTTTTATACGGAATTTCATTTAATATGTTTATCACTAAAAACAGTTCATTGTCGGTGCCCCTGAAAATACTCGCACAGTTCACCTAGCTTAGGCCAAAACGCTATAGCATTCGCGTCCATTGTTTACCTTAGGCCCAAATAGGTATAATTAAAACCGGTCAACAACAGCGCGTGAGCACGAGAATCGCCTTGTTAATACATGGTCTAGCGGGACTACAACAGCACGTTTTGTGCAAGAATGCTGGTTGATACAGCAAAGTCCTCCATATCGAACGTTAAATTTAGTATAAATATCGGTCCTGGAGACAGGTGGCAGCTTAATGCAGGGTGGAAGTCATGCAAAATCTCCTCTATGAGATTTCTGCATGAATTTCACCCGGCATTAAGCAGCCACCTGACTGAAAGTATATACATTCTTCTTTACTAGAATTCCGGTTTAGAGGATTTTTACTGCACATTCGTTCTTTTTCATATGAGCAAGCAAATCGGCATTGACGAACACGCTAATGACGTGTATTGCTACAAGAAAAAAATACCCAAAGATGTCGCTTGTATATTACACTTATTACATAACAGAGTGTAATACTTAAAATACAAATTAAACATTAACCCTTTCGCTGCCAATGCCGGATCTGTGATTACCTATGCAAACGGTTTGGATCCAGATGAGACGCCGAGTAACTCGGCGCTCATCAGGATCCAAACTGTTTGTTATTGTTACTATGTTTTTGAAACGAAGAAAATCAAAAGAATTAAAATTTGTAGCAGACAACAAAGTTAGCAGACGACAGAGTTTGGCAGCGAAAGGGTTAAATGTCTGTATTTATGTGGTTTACTATTTCCTTCAAACAAACGCTTTTCACGCCCTTGCAAACAGAGAAGACAAATATCATACAGGTCTGTTCTGTTTGCTTATGAAATCATTATATATATGATTCTACAGTTTCTACCTATACCAACTTCAAGTACTCATATGACATTATTAAAAAACCAGATATAAATACTCATTATGTCATTATTTCTTACACGAATATTCAACAGGGAAAAAGTAAATGTGTTTTAATTGCAATAAGTTTATGGTATATAATATTACAATATTCCGTTGTATAAAACATCAAACTTGAAAAAAACGTTTTTTCTGTAGCTAAATAATATTATAAATTATTTCTGATATGAGTTATGCGTATGCTTTCTTGCTACTAATGAACATAACACTGCTTTTACAACATGGCACAACGTTTACCAGTAGCCTGCTGAATACCCTGGCTACAACGATCTTATATGCTCTGTCCACTCACTCTAAGGTTTAATACCATCACAAACAAAATTTACCCATGTGCATTATTTCCTTTTTATGCACATGTCTTTTAAACAACGCTAACACTATTCGGATTATTATTATTTGTAAATCCCCTTTTTCAGAACTGGTATGCAAATGTGCTTATCTTGCTGATTGACAACCGTGAAAGGAAAATGTCTTCATCTGGTCATTGAGTTATTCTTTGCAAGCATCATGTTTAATTTATACAATCAAATGTCGCTCAATACAAGTCTAATTTTTAAAAAACAAAAAACAAAACAACAAGTGATAGCGTATTGCAGGCCAAAAGTGATACAGTAAGCGCTTATAGGATCTTCTGTATCGCTTTGCTCTGCTTTGAGCAATCACCTGTTTTTACAGTATCCTATGTTAATCACGTGGTTGATTTAACGAGCCTCTACTGTATGTTTAATGTTGGATATTATTTAAATTACAAACTCTCTAAATAACACAATTCTTAAACACGTTCTACATCATCGATAATGGATTTTAACTCATATTGTATGTCAGATGCGTAAATTTAAACATTGTCAAGAATAACTTCTTTATTTCTCCACCAAACCATATGTTGTGACCACTCTTTAGAATCGTCTCTTCAAGACGATTCTAACGAGTAGTCACAACATAGGGCTTGATGGAGAAATGGCACTTTTAGTATTTTAGTGTTTGAGTACGCACCTTTATCTGTTGCTCTGTTTGGTGTCCATTCATCAAATATTTTAAACCCTTTCCTCCATAAATACGCCTTTCTACGCCTCTGTAAAAATCACCTGCTCTATTTATCACAATGGTTTCAAACTACAAAATTCTAAAATTTTAGTTTTCTGTAGTAAATGCTCCTTTTGGGTAGATGTTAGGTTTAAAACTAGCCTATGGAGGAAAGGATTAAAGTACCAAAGACAAAAATCAGGTAGATAGTAGAAAGTAATAGGTAACTTTTCAAAACCAGAACATCGGACTGTCACATATAGTTCAATATGTTCTATCGCTTGTTAATAATATTCATTTATGGCAACTGTGAATATGTTTGTTTTCATTACTAATCCTGGTCTGGTTTTGTTTTTCATTCAAAGAAGTCGATTTATTTGCCAAGCCTTGGTATTGCCGTCGGCAATTACATCTTTTTATAAAAGTCCCATGATATGTCTTGGTTTCAACATCAGGGAAATTATTTTGATCAAATTTCATACATGTGTTAATTTTCACAACGGCTTAACTCAGTTACCATGAAACGATTATGCATTTCAAAGAGTTATGGTCATTTAAACACGTATTTAATAAGGAGCTTTAGCATCCATGCGCCAAAATATTTGTATAAAACAGGTGCATACTTCTTCGAGACTAGCCATTAACGGAACGATAGTATGAGAGACCAGTAGCGAATGTTTTGAAACATCTATAATATTGTGAAGAGACAAACCACTTTGCATGCGTGCGTTTGCTTTTGTGCTATGCGTTTTACACTTTGCCATGCACCAGAATGAGTGCTTTTATTTTTTATTTCCCTTCCAATTTTGTATTTTAATTTTGAACTAGCGACTTCAACGTTATCCTTTGCCACTGCAATAGTCGCACCCTATGTAGGCACTGTGTAGTTATATGAAACTGAGACAATAAACATAGATTCGAGCTTTCTATCATTGTATCTGCTTCATCTCATTTTGAAACCAAATATTTCCGTCTGTAAGCAATGTCGTTGGCATTACGTTTCTAAACAAATCCTACCGAAAAATCAGTTTGGATCCTGATACGACGCTAGATCCTCGGCCGGTCATCTTGACCCAAACTGTTTGCAAAGGTAATCAAAGATTCGCCAAATGCACCAAGCCCTCTGAGTAGCTTCCGGCTTAACCTTTAGCCTGCTGAGCAAATTATTTTTGCAAAAGTTTTCACCTACTGCATTTTCAAAATTCAAGCTATAATCAATGTGTCTACCAAAATGCAATCAGGGTGTCAAGCAGTTTGGATCCTGATGAGACGACGAGTTACTCGGCTTCTCATCTGGATCCAAACTGTTTGCAAATGTATTCACTCATCCGCCCATCGCAGGCTAAAGGTTAATAGTGAATTGTTTAATATGTTTAACTTTTTCGCTGCCAATGCTGCATCTGTGTTTACATATACAGTTTGTATCCAGATGAGACGCCGACTAACTCGGTGTCTTATACTCGGCGTATTATCTATTGCTACTACTATTTGCTACTGTGGTAATAGTTTTTTTTTAAAGGGAAACAATTATACAAACGAATTTACCAGACAAAAATATTTGGCAATGAAAGGGTTAATGGCAGCAATTAGTTAACTTCCCTGAGCAAACATTGTCTAATATCGTTATTTGTGTTTGCTGAAAGCTTTCTGCTTTGTTTATCAACAACATACTATATGATACGGTTGATAAATAGTTATTGCCACGAAATCAGTTAATGGAGATCAAATAAAAACGCTCTAAACCGGGATTTTAATAAAGAAGATTTTTATATCTTTTTAGGTAGGTGGCTGCTTAATGCAGGGTGAAAGTCATACAGAAAGCTCCTTTTGGAGCTTTCTGTCTGACTTTCATCCTGCATTAAACTTTCGCCTGTTTTAATCCATTCCCTCATATTGACGACTTTTGACGACTCTGTAAAAGGCACTTTGTGAAACCATTGTGATAATTGAGCATTTGCTCCTGTAGGAGCAAATGCTCTATTTATCACAATGGTTTCAAACTACAAAACTCTGAAGTTTTCCTTTTCTCTAGTTAATGCTCCTTTTCGGTAAATTTATTCAAAGAGGTTGTATCTAAAAATAGCCCATGAGGGAATGGGTTAAAGACCGGCATTAATACTAATTTTAACGTCCGGTTTAGTTAAGGTTTTACTCTATTATTGTGGAATGTTGCTTCCATTGATCTATTTCGCCATGTTTGAATGGACGAAACATTCAATATTTGAATGCTAGTTTCAATGTTTGGAAGAAAATAATCAGTTTAAATTCTACCCAAAATTAAGGCCGCACATTTATTCCTTGGCTATGATTCATCATAAAAATGTAAAGCGGCACCTAATACGATATGAGATTAATATTTCACGAAACATTTTTTTTCATTATTGTTTGGGTATTCTTTACAAGTATCTCACAGAACCCGAGGCACTGAAACGTTTTGCATTGCAAATCAATTGTGTTTGACAGTCCATGCCTTTCAACACTATGATTAAATGAAGCATACATCCTCTCTCATTTTTGTATACACTTACTGATGTTGCAGGAATCTGGTCTCCGCTGCTTTTAGTCGTTTTTAATGGTAGATTTCCATTTGTGAATGAGTGTATTCTATCATTTCACGACCTTGCGATTTTCGATCAGTAGTGATGCATTGCCTCTCAAATTATACTTCTCGTAACCAAACGTACTGTGATAATTAAAGGATTGAATCGTTTCAGCATTTATAGTAAATAAATGCAGAAGAATAGTTTAGGATGTCCAAAGTACTGAATCTAAACTAAATACATTATTAACCCTTCGCTTGCTGAATTTTAAAATACATTTCTCCTTCTCATTCTTTACCCATGTCCTGTTGTATAATTACATAATTATATCTTCACTGTGTACAAGTTTTCCTTGTGTAATCACTGCTGTGGAGTGCACTGGTTGTTGCACAATCAACTTGTAAATAGTGCAGACCCTGATGAGACAGCTCCTGCAGGAGCTGTCTCATCTGGGTCTTCACTATTTACAGGTAGGTATATTGACGTGAATAGCAAGCGAAGGGTTAAGTTAACTGGGTCACTGCTAAAGTGGTTTTCGAAATATCTCTCAAATAGAAGACAGCGTGTCATTATTCCTGGTGTCAAATCAGACTGGTTACCCATCCAAGCTGGTGTCCCACAAGGCTCCATTTTGGGTCCATTATTATTTCTAATTTACATAAATGACATAACCAAAGATATCCAATCAAACATTAGACTATTTGCTGATGACACTAGTCTTTACCTTATCGTTGAGCACCCACACGCCGCAGCAGTTACTCTAAATTCTGATATTGAAAAAATTACAGAATGGTCTAAAGCTTGGCTGGTTACATTTAACCCAACAAAGACTGAATCTGTCGTTATGTCACGGAAAAGGCATAAAGCAAATCACCCGCCATTAGTAATGATGCAAGGGCAAATAAAAGAGGTTGATTTCCATAAACATCTAGGAATATTTCTATCTAACGATGGTAACTGGCACAAACAAATCGAACAAATAACGGCGAAGGCCTGGAACAGACTAAAAGCAATGCGCAAATTAAAGTTTTTGTTAGATCGAAAAACACTGGAGATTATCTATTTTAGTTTTATCAGACCTTTACTTGAGTATGCCGATGTTATTTGGGGAAACTGCTCTCGATATGAAAAAGAAGAACTCGATAAAATTCAAAATGAAGCAGCAAGAATTGTCACTGGGTCAACAAAACTTGTTTCGTTAATAAACCTGTATAAAGAAACTGGATGGGAATCTTTAGAATCAAGAAGGGAGAAACATAGGTTAATACTCTTTTACAAAATGGTAAACGGATTATCACCTGCGTATCTCTCATCTTTAATCCCACCTACCGTTGCTGATTAATCTGTATACAATCTAAGAAATTCTAAAGACATTCAGGTGCCTTTCTGTCGCACTCAGCTTTATTCCAGATCCTTTCTTCCTTCAACTGTTGTCGCCTGGAATGCACTTTCCCCAAGTACACGAAATTCCGAATCCATCGCTTCCTTTAAGAATAGTCTTAACGGGAAAAATACACCGAAACCACCGGCGTATTATTATATTGGTAACAGAGAAGCACAAATATACCATACGCGGCTGCGAACTAACTGTAGCTCTTTGAACCTTACACTTTTTCAAAAAAACATTGTTGACTCACCTCTTTGTCATTGTGGCGAAATTGAAAGCACAGAACAGTATTTCTTTACATGTCCCTCATATCGACAATCCCGTGCAACTTTAATGAATGATATAAACCCTATTCAAACAGCAACAACCAAGTTATTTCTCTACGGCAATGAAACTATGTCATATGACACAAATGTATTGATATTTTCAGCTGTACAGAAGTACATTGTTAGCACAAAAAGGTTTAAGTCTTAGCATACATGCACAACAAACAGCGTGTCGATCTATTCAGTCTGCTCAATAAAAATAACCAAAGTACTTGATTTGCAACCCTCGTCCACCCCTTCTCCCGACTACCCCATTTCCCTCCTTCCTAACTGTTCTCCTGATTCTAGTCTCTTGACACTTTAGACTGTATATTAGTCTTACGGTACTGTATGTATATGTGCAGATTATTGTGTATTTTGTTAACGACTGCATCAATTAAATGTACCATACCATATGAGGAGAAGAACTCAATAAGCTTTTAGCTTTCGTTCTAATCCTATAGTGATACTCTGTTGATATCATGATTAATGTATACTTTTTCAAATAAAATATGTTTAAACTAAGTTAACACTTTCTCTACTGAATATCTATAGAGGAATTCATGACTTCATAAATATTCATTAGAATGATATTCATTCTGACATATGAACACAGGAATCTTGGTATTGGTAGAAACTGAAGAATCAGGTCTATATAAGGTCATATATGATTTCATAGCAAGCGGCTGCTTCTACTATGTTTGCAAATGAGTTTCCATAAAAGAAAGGGTTAACCATTTTCTTTATATAAATGGAAAAGTAGTAAAGTCAAGCAGGCAAAGCCACATGCAAGACGCAACCATCACCAAAACACCGATAGACAGCATGACACACACACACACACACACACACACACACACACACACACGAAATGAACACAGAAAACACCAAAAGACACACAAGAAACAGGGACAAACGTTCCACAACATGAACAAACCACAAGCACAAAGACGCAAGGCAAACAAAAGGAAGGGTGACAAAGAGATAAACCTTTTTTCACGCATTTGCAAACAGAGTAGACCCAGATCAGACGGTTCCTATAGGAGACGTCTGATCTAGGTCTAGCCTGTTTGCTAATCGAATTTGATAGATATGTATATTTACTTTCTCAAACGGCTACAATGTTCACCTTCCACATTTCATTATAACTTTTTGTCCATGAGTAGTTATTCGGTATTGAAATTTGGAATAAACACATTGCGGGGAAATGATTGTCATATCTACACCTACACTATGCTAGCTTTCTATAAGAACAATACTTAGTATTCCCATGACTTGTAGATTGACATTTATTTAATACACTAATATTATCATATACGTCTTGTTCTTACAGATATAAAATCATTGCGAAAATAGTCTCTATGAATACAACATTTACTAAATAAGAGAGACAAATCCTAGTAAAAAATGTTATGAAAAGATAATTATAAATTCAAAAATGTGTTTAATTGTTGTTTTACTTTGTAATAATAAATACCACTAATTAAACGTGTGTTTTAAGTCAGTAATTACATCTCGGTCATACATGTGTAGAATATTATTGTATTACTTTTAGTGTTTAAAAGCCTAAGTAACCCCTTCAACGCTGATTTTTTAAACAGACTATATCTAATTTGAAACAGATCAAGCTTACCTTGAATATGCAGTGTTCTTTTTAAAGGAAAGTGTAACATGACAAACAGTGCAGACTCAAATGAGAGAGATCTTCTTGTGGTTGGGTTGCTAATGCCATAACAGATGTCTTTGTTCACACATTTCGACATCAAACATTAATTTTTCACTACATAACTTACATAATATGTACGCGGGAAGTGTGTTTTTTTACTCTTTTGCAAAATGTTTAGTATACGATAGTACAATACATTTTGCTTATATATTAACACTAGATTTTGTATAATTGTATATTGTGCAAAACAAATAACACACTGACTTGTTCTCCTTCACCGCTAATATATTTCTTTATTGTCTTAAGTGTCTAGACATTCTCATTTCTGAGAGAATATCATAACCCTTTCCGTACTGGAGACGAGTCGCTAAGACTCTTTGCAAACAATGTAAACCAAGAATAACCGTTTAATCAGGGTCTGCATTGTGTATTAACCAGAAGAGCCCTCTCATCAGGTTCTCCAGTTTTTGTCAGCTTCACCTTTCTGTCAGCTTCACCTTTCTTTAACCCTTCTCTTGCTGAATTTTAAAATACATTTCCCCTTCTCTATCCATGTCCTGTTGTATAATTACATATATATTCACTGTGAACAAGTATTTCGCTGTGCAATCACTGCTGTGGAGTGCACTGGTTGCACAATGAACTTGTAAATAGTGCAGACCCTGATGAGACAGATCCTGCAGGAGCTGTCTCATCTTGGTCTTCACTATTTACAGGTAGGTATATTGACGTGAATAGCAAGCGAAGGGTTAAAACGTATCCCTGAACATGCATGGTTAACTTGGCTTTGAACGTGGAAACAGTGAGCGTTAAAAGGACCAAAATAATGCTCGCCGAGGACTGAGTACAACCGATCAATCAATTGACGAAGTGCGTACAACTGGTCAATAATTGTTCTAATTTGGACATTAGCCCTGAGTATGCAAATGGAGAAAGCGACCCTGATCTCAAATACCTTTGAGCTAATTCAAACATTCTAATACGCTCGTATACCGACTTACTGTATATATCAAAACACGTCATTTCACACATTGTCATAAAGACATTGCAATTTATAAGTTGATATTTCAATATACGTACGAGTATGTATTTGTTAAGTTTTTGAATGTGTCGTGTTTAATATGTCTGTACAAAGTCACTCCTGCATATACGAGCATGCCATCTATCCTAGATTTACCGAGTAGTTGTAGGACATAATAAACAAGTTATATTGTTTTTACTTCGTTAATAAAACGAAACTGGTATGTTGAGTACAGATACGTCATGAATACGTGAATATGACCATGGCAGAAAGTAAATGATCATACCAATATCATTTCGCAAGCAAGCATAGCAGACCTGATCAGGCGGCTGCTACAGGAGCCGTGACTTTGTTTGCAAAGGCATATCTATGATGTAAAGGGTTAAAAGCATAACGTGTCCTGAACAGTTTCAGTGATTAACAAGAAGTGTATTACTGTAAGATTAAATACATAAAACACATGTAAAGGTTTATTGACACAAACACAATATCAATGAACTAACTTCGTAGATTCAGTTTATATAACTGATGGTGTTGACATTGCAATTTAAGCTCATATTGGAAATTGCCTCATTTTCCTGGCGTGATATTTATGCATTTGCATGATGTGGTATCCGATTAATGTTTGCCTGGTCATACTTCAAGGCTTTGTCTGCCGATTGTTGCCGTTTTCCGTTCCGCAATGCGTTATCAAACCCGAAGAGCTTTCATGCAAAACTGTATTAGTCCCACCTTGAGACTTATTGGCCTTTACAATAACTGCACACAGAGACCAGATTCTGCTTTGAAAACATATCGTCAGATCAGTGTACACTGTCTAGCACTCAGTAATAGTTTCAGTAATTACTATATTACTTGACATAATGTCAAACAATGTTAAAACTCCAAATAGACAAAGCGTCGTGAATGGACGGGTTGTTTCGTTATACCCTTAACAATGACACTTTGTAAATACAGTAACATTTGTCCACAGCGATCACCAAAAACTATGTCAATTCCTGGTGTTTAAGACAGGTTGTATCTAAATGCTCGACGAAAGCTATACAGAAAGCTCCTCTAAGAGCTTTCTGTATTACTTTCGTCCTGCATTAAGCAGTCATATATAGTCAATTTCAAGTTTTCCACCGAGAAAAATTCAAAGCATTGCGTGTATTATTATAAAACGTTAGATTTTATCATAGAAGTCCGTGTGGTGATAAATTATGTTTTAGCATGCTTAGGTGTTTTATGAATGTAATTTATTAAGTAACTCTGATTTCTGCCTTTAAAGCTCTAGGAGTTGATAATGCATAGTGCGCTTATTTTTGTTAAAAATTGCAACAGAATCAATTTAAACAGACATTAAGTTAACCGTGTGGCTTTCTGTTGAGTTACAAAGGCAGGAGTTGTTCATTAGTCTACGGCTTACTGTTCTAGTTTAATCAGAATGGACACCTTTTGTGCCAAATGAATTTGCTCTGCAAATAATGCGGTCCGTTTTATATTTCATAGTGGGGTTTTCCTCTATTTCTTCTCTAAAGCATCAAGTGTGTGTCAAACAGTTTGGATTCTAATAAGACGCTGAGTTAATCGGCATCTCTTCAGTATTTATGACAATGTTAAGAATGATACTAATGATAATGATGCTACTACTAATACAGTAAAATCGGAATTCTAGTAGAGAAGAATTTAGATATTTTAGGCAGGTGACTGCTTAATGCAGGGTGAAAGTCATGCAGAAAGCTCCTCTAGGAGCTTTCTGCATGACTTCCGCCCTGCATTAAGCTGTCACCTGTCTTCAAGACCAATATTTATACTAAATTGAACGTCCGGTTAAGAGAGGTTTTACTGTAATAACGATGCTAATACTATTACTACTGCTGCTGTTACTACTAGTACTATTATTACTACTACTACTACTACTACATGTACTACTACTACTACTTCTTCTACTACTACTACTATTACTACTACTACTACTACTATTATTATTATCACTACTACATGTACTTCTACTATTACTACTACTACTACTACTACTACTACTACTACTACTACTACTTCTACTACTACTACTACTACTAATAATAATAATAATACTGCTACTACTACTACTACTACTACTATGGGAATCACTCGCCAGTCGACGAAAGTTACAGAAACTCTGTTTCGTTTATAAGGCCTCTCATAACATGGTTCCATCATATATCAGTGATTTATTACCGCCGAACTTAAGGGAACTAAACCACCATCCATTACGAAATAGCGATGATATAGAATTGCCTTTCTCACGCACATCAGTCTCCAAATATCATGCATTCCGTCGTCTTTAGCACTATGGAACAACATCAGTCTAGATACCAGGAATTTAAATACCTTAAGCTCATTTAAAAAATCATTACGAAGCAATTTAGCAATTATAAAACGTTCCATTGTATCACTATTTCGGAGATAGGTATTTGTCAGCTATTTACGCCAGAATTAGGAACAACGGTGGCAATCTGAATGGTGATCTTTTTAACCCTTTCGGCGCCAAATTTCTAATTGTCGTCTGCAATCGAATTTTGTGAACTCATATGGTAAAATAAAGAAATGAGATAAATAAATGCAAATTTCAAAGGAATAAAGCACAGATATGGAAGTAGAGACTGAGACAAAAAGTGAAGTCCCTGATCAGACGCCGGCTTGAAAAGGCGGCATCTGATATGGGACTGCACTATTTGTCGTGGAGCATTTATGCGACTTCGGTGGTAAAAGAGTTAATAACCATCGTCATCAAAATCCTTTATGCGAATGTTCACATAAAGTAGAAAATGCTGAACATTATTTTTTCAATGTATATTTTGTCAAAACCAGAGACTTAACCTTTTCCGTGCAATACAAAGGCACCATCCTCTAAATACCGAAATGCTTCTGATCGGCAAACAAATTCTAAATGATGAAGACAATAAAACCATATTTGCTGCTGTGCATTATTTTATAAAGCAATCACGGAGGTTTTAGCCTCACATATTGGTACAACTATAGATATTTGTTCCAACTCTTAGAATGATATACTTTTTCCTAAAAATATGCTAAGATGTCTTACCTATAGCAGCACTACTACTACTACCACTACCACTACCACTACTACCGCTACTAAACTACATAATAAATCTTCTAAATCAAGTAGCTACTTATTTGATTTTGATGTTTTACCATTCTGTATTGTATACGTTTAATGCGAGAACCGTGTTTATGTATGACTTTTTCAAACAGTGTAGAACAAGACCAAAGAACTCCTGAGGAATCAGGTTCTGCACTGTTTTAAAAATTATTTTCTTCAGTAATAAAGTGTGGTACATTTTTTTGTTTTGTGCATTTAATATTTAGAAAGGGATGAGTCACTTTTAATTATTCAGTAGATTAAGGGTTCATGTAAATGCTGATCTAAGCGATCCGATTTATGGTTCGTGTAAATGCTAATCTAAGCAGTATGAATAAGGGTTCATATAAATGACGATCTAAGCAATGTGCATTTAGGTTCGTGTAATGCTGATCTAAACAAGGTGAATTTATATTTCATGTAAATGCTGATCTGAGCAATGTGATTTTATAGTTCATGTAAATACTGATCTAAGCAATGTGATTTTACAGTTCATGTAAATGCTGATCTAAGCAGTGTGATTAAGGGTTCATGTAAATGCTGATCTAAGCAGTGTAAAATAACCTTTTTCATGCTGAAATAATGTCTGAACAATCTCAGATTTGCTGAACTTTTCACTGACTTCCAGTTCGATCAGACTTTTGAGAAAGTATTGATAGAGTGTCAAAAGTTTGGATCCTGATAGAGCCAGACTGTTTAACACTCGGTCTCCTATTGATAAAAAAAATGTTTGCAAATTATCACGCATTTGCCAGTACAATGCGGAATGGTAATTTTAGTGCACTGCAGAAATCATGTTACTCAAACGCTCATTTCTCATCAAAGGCTTACATTGTTCAAACGATTCGTGATAAGGGTTCGTTATCAGGCAATGTGGTTATGTGTGATGTATGTTGTAGATGTCTCATCAAGCAATGTGGTTATGTGTGATGTATGTTATAGATGTGTGACAATCGATTGTTATGTCCTTTATATTATAGAGACACCTTTCCACGCTTTTGCAAAACAAAGTAGATCCTGATCAGACGGCTCCTGTGGGAGCCGTCTGATCAGGATCGGCTTTGTTTGCTTATGAAATGATATAGACCTGATTCTGCAGCTTCTGTCACAGTCTAACATTCCTGTGTTAACCTTTCTCTTGCTGAATTTTAAAACACCATTTCTTCTTCTTTACCCACGCCCTATTGTATAATTACATAATATTCACTGTGTACACGCATTTCGCTGTGCAATGACTGCTGCGGAGTGCACTGGTTGCACAATCAATTTGTAAATAGTGATGACCCTGATGAGACAGCTCCTGCAGGAGCTGTCTCATCTGGGTCTTCACTATTTACAGGTAGGTATATTGATGTGAATAGCAAGCGAATGGTTAATAAACCAGAATAAAAAAACCCGTATTCTAATGAACATTCATGACGTTGTAAATTCTTGTGTAAATATTGCATGATAATTATTTCACAAATTAAAATGCATACACTGATTCCATTCGTCACTCAATGCACGAGTAATTTCAGTAATGTCCATTTGAGATGAAACGTTTTCGAAATAACAGTTGATGACAAAAGAATGATTTCGAAATAATCTCGTTTATGTCATTTTAAGACGGTTCGTGATTTGCAAGAATGCATTAAGTAGACGCAAGTGATATGGCTCTGCCACACGCAATGCAGAACGTTAGTCCTAATTGTGTGCGTGATTTTCTGAAATTTGTCAAATATTTCTCTGAAGGTTTTGAAGTGTTAACTCTTCGCCTGCTAAACCCGTCTTGCCTGACATTTGCAAACAATTTGTATCCAGATGAGACGCTGAGTAACACGGTTTGATGCTAGGATTATGTTTTGGATTAAAAAAGGAAGACAAATTTAAAGATAAAAATATAGCAATTGAAGCAGACGGCTTATTTGCAGATGACATTTGCTCAGAGAGCAGAATATGACGTACCAGACGCAGCAAAATTCAATACCTGTATATTTATGTGATAAAATTGCATACAGTAAAACCCCTCTGCGATCACTTAATGAACAAATATGGCTGTCTTCATAAGCAGGTGGTTACTTAATGCTGGACGAAAGTTATGCAGAAAATTCCCATAGGAGCTTTCTGCATACATTTCGTCCTGCATAAAGCTACCAACTGCCTTTGCCATTGCGAATTATGCCCCTTTTTGGTGGTCGCATTAATGGGGTTTTACTGTATATGACTGTTCTATAACGATATACAGTTATAGACTAGTACAACTTCCGACGCACCGTAGTAGAAGGTTAAATGTATTGTATTACCGCGCAGTCCCTGTATATTTGTTATTAATACGTTATACGAAACTAAAACATACACACATACGCGATTGGGTGCGTTTGGTTGATTGATCATATTCAGCCCCTTCCCTGTTCTATGTTTATTCCAACTTTAAATATCTACTGAATATAATGGAATATGGCGGATGGAACATTGTAGACACTTTAGAAAATAATACAGAAACATATCTTTCAAATTCCATTAGCAAACATTGCAGACCCTGATCAGCAGCCGTCTGATCTGGGTCTACTCTGTTAGAAAATGCATAAAACGCGTTTATATTAAAGAAAAGGTTAAAGCGCCTCATTTGATCACTAGCTGAATGTAGTAAAATTCGTCTAAACATAACCTATATATCACTATGTACTTAAAACAGTATTCGTGTATGAAAACTGCGGTTTGGTTCCAATTCGACTTTTTCGGTAAAAGACAAAATTAATATATGTTGAAAATAGAAGGTCAAAACAAAAAACACATGCCCCTGTTATCGAAACTTAATTATTTGTTGGACTAGTGGATATAGTGACAGAGAGATACTAGATCGGCTAATACTTAAAACCCATTTGCAACAGCTTCACATGCTGATAAAATTCCTGTAAACTTTCACGAATTGCAAAACACAAGTTTTGTGCGACACAAATATCCATTACATTAATCAATCTATAACTCTTTTGATACGGGGTTTCACCACGAACAAACCATAGTGCCAACTATTACATGTCGATATACACCCCGGTAGAGTTTCATAAGTCTAAGCCAAATACTTTTCTTGAAATATTTTCTCGCCTTTAACCCATTCCCTCATATTGACGGCTTTCGACGCCTCTGTAAAATTCACCTTTTGAAACCATTGTGATAAATAGATCATTTGCTCCTATGGAGCAAATGCTCTATTTATAAAAATGGTTTCAAAACTACAAAATTCTAAAAAAAATCCTTTTCTCTAGTTAATTCTCCTTTTCGGTAGACATATTTAATGGGGTTTAGTCTAAAAACAGCTTACGAAGGAATGGACTAAATTATAGGCAGACATCGGGGTTTGATTTTGCATAATTACTTCATAAATTATATTCATGAAACACCATAGCATACTAAACACTTCTATTTCCAGAAGAAATTATATTATAGAATGAGGTTTTACAATTATATAATATAAATATTTGACTCTTTAATTGTTTTGTCTCAGGCATAAATTCAAGAGAATTTCAATGCAAATGTGTAACCTTATCGTTTCGGTTGATGACGAAATAATAAGGTATTTTCGTGACTGCTGCAAGACCTTCGCATTGAATTAGAAGTCCGGCGGGGATACCTTTATTTACACTGTTTGTTAAAATGGGGTGACTTTGCGATGAGTGTGAAGTTAGGACGTCCGCAAACCGGTTTAAAAGCCCAGTGGTGGCTTTGCCACTGGCCCTTCTAAGGCGGTACTCTCTTTGCCATCCCTACTTTGATGTTTGTCTTGTATCTTTGTACTTGTGTGTTTGTTGATATATGAAATGTTTTTCCCTTGTACTTGTGCGTTTGTTCATGTTTTAGGTGTTCATGTGGTGTGTTGGTGTGTGTTTGTGTGTGTGACATGCTTTCTATCGATGTTTTGGTGGTGGATTCGTCTTGTGTGTGGCTTTTCCTGCCTGACTTTACTCCTTTTTCATTAATGAATTACCTAGCCTCTTATTAATTTTGTAGTAATGAATGAACTTTTTTTTCACATGTTTACTGTTATCAATGAACAAATAATATTTATATTTATGCTTGGCTTATCAATTAACCGATTACTTATTTTTTTCTCAAAAAGATACATATTAACCCTTTCCCTCTAGCGGGTTTTCGCACATTTGCAAATAGAGTATACCCATTTTCAAATATCCTATGGGAGCCGTCTGATCAGGGTCTGCCCTATTTGCTTATTGAACATTAGTAGATCTGACTCTATAGTTTCTACAAATACATGTAGCATATTCCAGTATAAAACTGATAACTATTCATCATGTCATTAGTTCTTACATGAAAATTCAACAGGAAAAGGGTTAAGTGGAAAATGATAGACATAATCATCCCAGTTCTATTATTGATATGAAATAACAAAGGTCACCACTCGAAAAGTGTCCATAAATATTTTATGTACTCAGTAATTGTTTTCTGTTATTTGTTTGGGGAGGCTTGTGATCGATGACACAGCTTCAAGCAACTTACTTTTCCCTTAACCCGCTATGAAAAATATAAAGGCTGCTCAAATGTGGATATGGTGAAGTTTTATCTACTTCCGGTTTCATCAAGCTTTTGAGAAACTATTAATCGAGTGTTAACTCATAATCTCATAGGCTATTTTTAGATACAGCCTCTTTGAATGAGTCTTCCGAAAAGGAGCATTAACTAGAGAAAATAAATGTTTTAGAATGTTGTAGTTTGAAACCATTGTGATAAATAGCAAATGCTCTATTTATCGCAATGGTTTCACAAAGTGACTTTTACAGAGTCGTCAAATGTCGTCAATTTGAGGGAATGGGTTAGAAAGGATTTTTTTTAGAATTTTGTAGTTACAAACCATTGTGATAAATAAAGCATCTATTTATCGCAATGGTTTCACAAAGTGACTTTTACAGAGTCGTCAAATGTCGTTAATATGAGGGAATGAGTTAAACAGCTTGAATCTTGATCAGACGCCGAGGTACCCGGCTTTCTGTTTGACACCCTGGTTGCATTTTGGCAGATGAACTTATTATAAATTGAATTTTGAAAATGTAGTAGGTAAAACAATTTGTAAAAAATACAAAATACTTTGCTCAGCAGGTTAAATGATACAGTTTTTTTTTTAATTATTTTAGCTTTTTACTGTAAAAGTTCCCATACACTCTAAATTTTGTTCTACAAACTTTCCTGAAATATATATATCGTTATAACATAGAAATGTGAAATTTAATGGAAATATTATCCACCTCAAAACAGTAACATTACGGACGGTATTATTGTGTGCTGAAGCACGTGTATAACCCTTTCCCTGTTGAACATTTTTGTAAGAAATAACGACATCATGAATATTTATTAACTGAATTTTATAATGGTTATGTGTAGTTGTGTACACATGACTTTTTGGTATTGGTAAAAACTGTAGAGTCAGATCTACATGTATAATAATTTCATAAGCAAACGGAGTAGACACTGATCAGACGGCTCCTACAGGAGCCGTCTGATCTTGGTCTACTCTGTTTGCAAATGAATCAAACAGCGTTTATAGAAGGCTTCACACTACATATTTACAGTTATGTAGATCACATAACATAGAAAAAGAATGTGAAAAAGAATGTAAGTTTTGAAAATCATGCTGGCAGTGGTGCTCCTTTGGTAAAATCTCTTTTAAAATAAAAACTCCACGAAACTCATTTTCACTAGGGGGTGTTAAAATCTTTCCTCTGAGCAGAATGCCGCCCTAAACATGTCAATCCAACGGTAATTTTTATTATCTCTGCAGCTCTAGCAAATGTTTTGCAGGCAAATTGAGACATTATTGGCAGCTGATGTCGACATGTCACACGATAATAAATTTAAAATGAATATTAAGGGATTGAAAGACCACATTCATTGCATGCTCATTGCACATTAAACCCTGCATTAATTAAAACCTGTTAATGAAACATTTCAAACTACAGATTATTATTATTCCACAATTAAATCAACGTTTAACCCATTACCTCATAGGCTATTTTAGATACAACCTCTTTGAATAAAACTACCGAAAAGCAGCATTAACTAGAGAAAATGAAAAAAATAATAATCTTGTAGTTTGAAACCATTGTGATAAACAAAGCATTTGCTCCTATAGGAGCAAATGCTCTATTTTCCACAATGGTTTCACTAAGTGACTTTTACAGAGGCGTCAAAAGTCGTCAATAATGACGGATGGGTTAACCATACATTCCTTTTACTAAAGAAGGAAATGCAACGTATTGCAGGCGCCGCCGGACAGACATGGCACAACATACAGTTGAACTTCGATATTTCGAACTCGGATAACTCAAACTTCGGGATAACTCGAACTAAAAATTCGGTCCTTCCAAATATAACAAAAGAGAATCGTTTTAAAATGTATCACTACTTATATCTAGAAACACATGTGACGGCTGAATGCAAGTCGAAAGTAATGCTGAAAGCTCCTACAGGAGCTTTCAGGATTACTTTAGACATGCATTGAAAAGTGATTTTGCAGTGAACGTAAGTAATTGTTCTGATTAAAAAATCGGATGACTCGAATTTCGGTTATTTCGAAGTAATTTGAATGGTTCGATTAATTCGAGACATTTTTGTTTAACTGTATGTAGAAAAAATTGCCTACTTTTGGTGTATTTACCTAACGGTTGGTGCGGTTGGCAACACTTATTTATTGTAATTGGATTACTTCGTTCGTACATTTTGTTCAACAGAAATGCTTGTCGAACATGAATTTTATAAGAGCCTTAATGAAAATGATATACGCATTCTTTATTAGTACAAAACATTACGTCAAGTGGTTATTGTGAGCTGATGACATGGTTGAGTGTCCGCTTGTCTGTTTCGTCTCCGCTTGTGACTCAAACGTCGTCCGTCAATATTAACTTTATTTACATTCTGACACTCGAAAGTTTTCCAAAAATCTTAATCAATTTAGGTAATAAGTTGTATTGCTCATAACATAACGACTATAGGATCAATCCAGGCAAAATATTCGGGGTCTTTTGTTGATCAAAACTTCATCATGATCCAAGCTGCTTGCCCCTTTGTCAAAAGCTTTTCAATAACTTGAACGAATTGAAGTTAAGTGAAAATTGTAACGGCTCATAGGTTAAGCCGATTTGTTAACACTCATACAGTTTATGCAAATCACTCCCAGACTTTGTTTAAAGGTGAGAACCTGTATGATTGCATACCGAATCACAAATTTAGGCTCAGAAATGTTTTATCGTTGAACTTTTTTATACTTCATGACATGTGTCATAATCTACTCAATAACCATTTCTTTATTTCATAACGTTTGTCTGCATGAACAGTAGCACAGGTGAGTGATACTTGACCATCATGTACAGTAACCCATGTGAGTGATACATAATCATCATGACCTTGCAGTGACCCAGGCAAATGATACATAACCATCATGACCCTGCAGTGACACAGGCAAGTGATACATGACCATCATGACCCTACTGTACTATCCCAGGTGAGTGATACATGACCATCATGTACAGTAACCATGTGAGTGGTGCATAACCATCATGACCCTGCAGTGACCCAGACGTGTGATACATAACCATCATGACTCTACAGTAACACAGGCGAGTGATACATAACCATGATGACCCTACAGTAACACAGGTGAGTGATACATAGCCATCATGACCCTACAGTATCTCAGGCGAGTGAAACACGACCACCATTGGGTTAATGTATAGAAATGGTACTAATATAAAATGTCATAAGTTTTACTATTGTTCGAACCCATGTTTTCATATTTTTGTGAGATCATGCATGTACTGTTAATATTCAATTCATCTTAGTTTCGCAGTTTGTATTGTACAGATTTAATGGTAAAACAGCTGATATTCGTGTTTTCGCAAACAATCTAGACCAACACTTCCGGAGCTTGACGTCTAGGGTTCAAGATAATAGCAAATGCAATAAAATCTCACTAAACCACCGGGTGTTCAGTTCAATATCGGTCTGGGAGACAGGTGGCAGCTTAATGCAGGGTGAACGTCAAGCAGAAAGCTCGAAGCTTCTGTATGACTTTCACCCTACATTAGATAGCAACCTGTCTGATAGGGTCTAAATTCTTCTCTACTAGAATTCCGGTTTAGAGCGGTTTTACTGTACTTACCAGAGACGTGCAAAACTAGACACGGAACAATAATAACCAAGAGAACCCGAACATAAACAATAGATGGTGAAATTTCGGACGTTAAAAAAACAATCAACCGACTATTATCTTTAATATTGCTGTAAAACCAGTGTCACAGACAATAAAACGAGTATAACCAATTACGAATTGTGCCCGCAATTACTAATTATTGAGCTGATAATTGTATTAGATGCTAGTGCTTTAATCAGGTTTCTTACAGACAACCGTTACTTGAAATTAAGCAAAACAATTTTTATGGTGCAAAAGTGTGTGTCAAAATATTAAACCCATCAGACGCAATTCTGTTATAGACAAATTGCAGTTGGATATTGTGTTAGGGTCGCAAAGTCTAAATACTCGATAGGGGTGACAAAAGGGAAACAGACAAATTCACAATGTTTGTTTAAATATTCTCTGTACACGTTAAATAAATCCAATTCAATTACAACTTTGTAAATAAAGGTTTATGTCTTTAAGGTTTGTACTTTGCGATTCTAACGCATTATTCACATATTCATAAAACGTTGAATTATATGTTTTGCTTTTTCTGTATTTCTAAGGTTAACCATTTCAATCACATAAACGACTTTTCGCGAATTTGCAAACATAGTAGAACCAGCTCAGACGGCTTATATAAGAGCATGGTCTGATCTATTTGCTGATACCATGATATAGATTATGATTCTACGGTTTTTGTCAGAGCAAACATTTCCTTGCAATACAAAATTACCTAATGAATATTCATGATGTCATTATTTCTTACATGAATATTGATCAGTTCAAAGGTTAATGGAATCCATAAGAAACACTCGTCATTTATTTATCATTAACAGTTGAATAAAACGCAAATGTTTCCATGCTTTCCATGAGTAATCCGCTTTCGATACTGCTTTATTCCAAGCAACAACACTAATTATTTTAACTGAAAAAAGTACGTTTAGATAAAAACTGTTTTTTTAAGTCATAACTAAATCGTACCTTGCATTTATCAATATTGTTTAATGATAGTACCCATAGGGATTTGTATAGACACATGTTTATAGGGATAAACTAAAATGGCTACCAGATTTATTAATCTTTAGGGATACTGAATCAAATAAACATGTGTGAATTTAATCGATTTGAAATTTCGTCGAATTATTTGAAGAAGACAATGGTACTTAAATATGACATTTGCAAACAGTGTAGTCCCAGATGAGGGTATGCACTGTTCTTATTGAGACTAATTGTCTTCAGTGATAAAGCTTGATACAAATGTTTGCTTAATTAATATTCTTAGAATGAGGAGTCAGATTTAGTTATTCGGCAGATTAAAGCCCATTTGTGTCCAGTGTCCCTTAAAAGGGACGTAGGCAAACAGTGTAGACCCAGATCAGAGGGCTCCTGAAGGGGCCCTCTGATCAGGGTCTACACTGTTTGCTGAAGCCACCGATGTCAATGGATTGTTCCAACAAATATTTTGCTAGCTGTATCCCCTCAACATGAAAAATGGAGGTTTTCCAGAATGAAATTTGGACGAGTTCTCTTCAAACAATGTGGGAATAAATGGGTTTAAGGTTAAAATCATGAATTCAAATACAATAGACCATTCTCTGATTATCAGACGCGATGAAAGTGGTTAAAATGCTTTTGTACTTTTCCATACGTCTGTATATATATTTATTTAAGTCTCATCTGTGCACATACAACAGACATATTACAATTCCTAACATAATAAGATGCACACATTACACACTTTATAAGAATTATAAGAGACTGTTTCCTATCACAGAAAATTATTCATCCACTGTTCATACAATTAGATATGTACATGAGGTAAAACCACGTGATTGCTGATAGTCTATTATTAAAGACTGCATTAAATGGAATGCATAAGAATGGAAGTTGAAATGTCAAAGAACACAGTCGTGTGTATTTAAGAAGCGGTATAAAAGACCGAATATTACATTTGATAAGATCAAAAGTAAACTGATTAGCAACAGACACGTGCGATTGATAAAAAAAATAATTTAACGAAAAATATATATCTATCATATTATCTACATAATAAATGACGACGTCTTGTTAAGATGTCAAAAGAGATTTTGGCACAACTACGAATCAAAGATCGATGGGTAAAAAAGCTAAAATAACATGAGATTCATCCTCGACGACAGTTTTGCAAAAAGAACATTTACGTTTGTTTTCATACCTGCCCGTTTTAATACGTATGGGTGCAACACCTGATCTAAATTTGCCAAATGCAGACCGATGGCTTACCGGCAAAACCATTAAGCAACATATTTCTACTGAGTAGAACTCTTTAAAGTTGCGATAAGTCCGCAGTTTGTTTTTATACCGTCATGCTTATTTAAAATTGTATGCCATTCCACCTTAAAATGAGTCATTATAGGTTGTTTAATTTCTTAACCAAATAAGCTTTACATATCTTATTGTTTATATCACAAACATTATCTAAGCTTAACTCGGCAAATTTATATCTAGCATTGTAAAACCAATTTTTATATGAACTGGATGATTTAACCCTTCTCTTGCTGAAGATTACATTTGTCCTTCTTTACCCATGCCCTGTTGTATAATTACATATATCTTCACTGTGTACAAGTATTTCGCTGTACAATCACTGCTGTGGAGTGCACTGGTTGCACAATCAACTTGTAAATAGTGCAGACCCTGATGAGACAGCTCCTGCAGGAGCTGTCTCATCTGGGTCTTCACTATTTACAGGTACGTATATTGATGTGATTAGCAAGCGAAGGGTTAAGACCAGCCCAACATGCTATACGTTTGTGCATTTTGTTTTGATTGATCAAACTAATATGCAAGTATGACAAACGAACGAGTATTAACACCTATCAATGTGTGTATTCGTCAAACATTTCAGATGGGTTATATTTAATCATCACTATTGGATAAGGGTACCCATTCGTCTCAGTGTTATATGCAACCACACGCCTGCCAATGTCTCAGACTTTACTACTTACTAGATATTAAACAAAGCCTAAGGATGGTCAATGACATGGTTAATTATCTCAGCTTTCATGTTACGAAATACGGAAGTTCACGACCTAGGAAGTGTCCATACATATTTGATGAACATAACTGTCTGTTTCTATATTTGTTTTTGGAAGTCGGTGATCGATGGCAAAGCTTCAGGCGCAGGACATAACAATATGATTTGAGTGTAACTAAAAGTAGCAATATGATTTGAGTGTTACTGAACTAACTGGACTGTGGTGAATATGAAAATAAGTTTGCAATGATTGCATACCATACGAAAATAGCCAACGGAGAATTTATATAGGGAAAAGGTTGACATTACCCAACTTGCTATAATTCATCCACCAACGCTCATTTTGAATATGCAGTACATGTATTTGTCTTAGATACATGCAAAGAATAGTTAAATCGTTTCGTTTAATAATTCTAGTATCTAACCAAATCAATAGTAAGATCAAGTCTGTTCTTAAATACAGGTTATCATTAATCCATATATTGAATATCGTCCATGGCGATGTAAATCCTTTGGAGCAGAGGTCTAGATCAGGGTCCATGCTTATAAAGCTTTTAGTTCAGTCTGAGATCGTTCTCTAGCTTTTGATTGGTCAGATTTGAGCCAAAGGCTCAAATCTGACCAATCAAAAGCTTGAGAACTCAAATCTGACCAATCAAAAGCCTGAGAACGAAACTCAGACTCAACTAAAAGCTTTATAAGCATGGACCAAGATGTGTAATTTTCAAAAGCCGCTCCTTTATTTCTCCACCCAACCCTATATTGTGACCATTCTTTAGAAATGTCTCGAAGAAAACATTACCATATTAACAAACTGTTTGTGGACCCTGATGAGATCCCGAGTTACCCACCGTCTTATCTGGATCCAAACTGTTTGCATAGGTGAACACATGTGCGACATTTCTAGGTATAGTGTTAGACTGGGTGTTTACCGACAAACCGTTTATTTTTTCTATATGTGCTAATAATTTCGTCTCCAAACCTTATATGAACGCTTGATGCTCCCTATTACGTTAGTGATCTATGATCATGGTCCATGAAGATGCTATATTAGTTCATAAAAAAATTATGCACTGTTGTACCGTCGAAAAATATCATTCGAATTATCGGATCTTATCAATGCTTGGTACAGTTTTGCTTGCGTAGGTTTCGTAACTTCATTTTGGATTACATGAATATTAAAATTTTCTGGAAAAATAAAATTCATCTAATTAACAACATTCAGGATCGTTCCTGATGAAAACCAAACGTTTCCGTGACAAACCATAGATAGACCAATGCCACACTAAAGCTATATTTGTGTGATTGCGACAAGACGATATATTAAACCATCATATCCTATATAATTTAACCCTTTCTCTGTTGAATATTCATGTAAGAAATAATATCATGACTAGTTTTTATAATAGCATATGTAAACTGGACATGTTGGTATAGATTGAAGCTGTAGAGTCAGATCTATTGTAATTTTATAAGCAAACATATGGGAACCGTCTGATCTGGGTCTACTCTGTTTGCAAAGGTGAAAAAGGGCGTTTATATAAAGGAAAGGGTGAAGGTAAATTCATCCAAAATGACCATTGCAACATAATCATTTTTCATTTTATTCATGGTGTTTCTGCAAATGGAATGCAGTAGAACCTGTCCTAAGCGGCCATTCATTTTTTAAAAAGAGCAATCTTAAAAAGCAAGTGATTGCTTAATTCAGGTCAAAAGTCACGCTGTAATGCCTATAGGGACTTTTTGCATTACTTTTGACCTGCATTAAGCTACCACTTACCTTTCGGACCCATAATTAGACGTCTTTTTTATGCCTGCTTAAGACAGGTTATATTGTATATATTGGTGAAACAGCGCAGGTCCTGAACGGAGGACCCTTTCTGATACCCTCTGATCTTCAATATACTGAATATTCATGAACAAAAAGGTCATAATGAAATATGGAAGGTGGAACATTGCAGCCAATTTAGAAACTAAAGAAACTGATATATCATATTATTTTTGGAAACAGAGCAGACCCTGATCAGACGGTTTCTATATAAAGAATAATAACAACAATGCTACTACTACTACTACTACTACTAATAGTGCTACTACTATATACTACTACTATTACTACTACTACTACTACTACTATTACTACATGTACTACTACTACTACTACTACTACTACTACTACTACTGCTGCTGCTGCTGCTGCAGCTACTACTACTACTACTACTACTACTAGCAATATCATCAATATCAGAATCACTAATTACTCAATTGTATCAGTAACGTTGTATTTCGAAGTTCTGAAATGTAAAAACGTGTTCATTAAGTGTTCATGTATATTTTCAGTAATATCCCCAGCGTATCACATGTTTGTCCTGTCATGCATCTCTGTGTGTATATCCTTCAAGTTTATGTTACTACATGTATCACTATAACATCACAGTAATTATGTATGTTTCATTTACTAGACTAATGGAACAGTGTGCACATTTTCGTGTTTATCGATTGTTTTTGCCAAAAACCTGATCAGTTAGTACAAAATGCATAATGATATGATTCTTTGCTACATCAGACATACATAGATATGTTTCTGTTGCATGAATTTCTGGACTTTGTCATAAAAGCATATCAACAGTATTATAATAACATAAATTTGTCTAGACTAATATCAGAGAATTAGGGTCGGACATATGACAATATTCCATTTTTTAATTAAATATCTATCGATGTTCGCAATCTTGTGTTTTATGTTATATTCACGAAACGCACTGGATAGTGAAGTGTTTTATCTCTTTACCTCAAAGAGATGCCTTTTGATGCATTGGCAAACAGAGTAGACCCAGATCAGACGGCACCTGAGAAGTCTGGTCTATTGGCTGATGAAATGATATATAACTGAATATAGAGTCTCTGCTACGGCCAAACTAAAACTATAATATATATTTATGATGTCATTATTTCTTACATGAATATGCATGAGGTAAAGTATTAATATTAATTAAAAAAAACCACACTAACGGGTTTAATGTGTGTTGCATGTTTAGAGTGTGGTTTGTTTATGGACCTAACCAATGGAATGGAATCTTCTAAATGCAAAACATAGTCCATTAATCGTTTCAGTGCGGGAAGCGTGTCACTAAAGTCCTTTGCACCAGTGTAGACATAGATGAGGGTGCTCCTAGTGGACCCCCTTCATCAGGGTCGGCAATGTTGTTCATGGTACACGTTTCTGAAAAAAAATCCCTGAATAGTCTTGGTAAATCTGACCTTTTTGAATATTTTGGAATGATTCGTTTGAAAAATATCAGCTTCGAAAGGGTTAAAATGTACTGAATACCATTTGCATAATCTTAATTCATTGCACATAAATGGTTCTGCCGATATTTCCGATTATGAAATAAAAGCCTATATATCTATCAATAATATACTGCGACTGAATAATAGATACAGGTCTATGAAATAATTTGAACACAATTTGCATAGATTTAATGTAGCGAACGTTGTTATATACAGAACAGAATATATCTTTATTGAACTTGTACAGCCTATGTACTTGTGCATTGTTTCTATAAATAATTTAACAAAATACACATCACATAGTTCACAAATGAGCCTCAATGCTGAGTAATAGTTAATAGTATTTTCATCCATAAACATTTTAATTGTATTTACACTCATTACATAAACAATAAATGCTGTAACAATTTGGTGATTCAGCCACAGTGGTCATTTGATATTTACTAATGAGGACTTACATGTTCTGAAATAATCGTTTATTGCTGTTTATTATGTTAAAAATAAACAGTACCATACAGTAATTGAATGAATAAACGTAAGTATTTTCCAAGACTGACATTATTGTAATTTGATGTTTTACTGTCTTTACGATGGCAGTACAACCAATGAGTACTAGAAATGTTTAACCCCCATTTCCCTCATATAAACGGTTTTTTCACGCATTTGCAAACAGAGAAGACCCAGATCAGCCGGCTCCTAGAGGAGCCGTCTGATCAGGGTCTGCTCTGTTTGCTAATAGAATTCTACAGATCTGTTTCTTGCTTTCTAAAATGTCTACAATGTTCCACCTTCCATATTTCTTTATAACTATTTTGCTAATGAATATTCAGTAGGTATTGAAATTTGGCCTAAATACAGAACAGGGAAAGGGTTAAGATATTTGTAATCAAACAAAATGTCTACATTACCGCAAAAGTACTGGTTGGATAAATCATAATCATAGAGAATTATCCGACGCTACTATCAGGTTATTTACTGATCTATTTGTACATTGTCATAAAACAGAATCAATTGAAATAACATCAGTTGAAATAGCATCAAAATCGAGCTTGCATATACTGAGTGTAGTGAATAGGATGAATATTATTCGAGGGTAATGACGATCGAAAATACGTATAACGAATTCGCATTCAAGTATAGTTTTACGATGCCATTATCAGCGTGTCCTTGAACGGAGTATAATAACAATTATCTTTCAATACATCTTTACATTAGCCTTTAAACAATGAAATTTCAAATGGACTATTCCAAAATTCAAAGCGGTCAAGCTCATGGTGCATATTCATGGATTTTTTTTATAGAAAAGTGTACCATGACAAATAGTGCTTACCCTGATGAGAGGACCCCTACAGGAGCCCTCTCATATGGGTCAACACTGTTTGCAAAGGTTATTACTTGCTGGTTTCCCGCATTGAGAGGTTTTAAACAACGAACCAATTTATCACAACGCCGTTTGTTCTTCAAACGTAGTTATATTTGTACGAATCATTTGGTTTGAAAACTTATCCGAACACAAAATTATTTTTTCCTAAATATTAAATACAATATTTCCTCGTATGCATTGCTTTTTGTCAGTGTATTCACAATAACTATACAACATCAAACAGATAATTATATTTTTATTATTATTGTTATATATTATTATAGTGCTTCTTTGAAAGTTATATTCTGAAACATCATTTTAATATCCAACAAAAGACATCGTTTTATTATTCTAGATTTGCACAAGCGTTTTCTTTACCATCTAAATCTAGAATATGCCTTTCTAATATTATTGTTTCATTAAGCATATCTTTACATTGAAAGCCAATGGCCCGGAATGTACTGAATGCAATTTCCATTTAACTAAACAAGAGAACTTGAACTTATGTCAGTGAAACACACAATGATCAGACTAGATTTTCAGACTATGCTTCCAGTGACTCATGTAAAAGTACCCATTCCAACATTGAATCTTTTACATGTACTGATACTAAATATATTCCCTTCCTACAGTTAAATGTTTTTGAAAATGGCATTTGCTTATATTGGTTGTATATTATGGAATCCTTTGCCACGGTCTGTAGGAGATTCAAAACTGTCTGATTTTAGAACAAATGTTTAAATTCCTGCTATCCAAGGAATGAATTGTGTTATATATAATGTCCTAACAATTATTCTATGATAGTTAACACCGTGACTTCTTCAATTACTTAATTAATCAATGATCTTTCATTCTTCAGTTTGGTGATAAATTTAAATGTGATATTGTTTCTTTAAAATATGCACTATTTTATGTCCTCTTATGACGAGCATTATACTTTCAGGACCACAATGGAAATAAGGAGTATGTAAATCCTTTTTTGTTGTCCTTGTATTTAATGCAACTGACACATTAATTAGATTATTCATTATCTATTTACACTTCGATATCAATTCTATTACCGTGACACCTTGTGCAATATATATGTGTCTTGACGTTTTATATGATGAATTTTAAATGCCGTGTACATTTTAATAGGAATGAAATCTATCTATCTATCTGTATTTCCTCGTGGTGATAACGGAAAAACAAATTCAATGGTAAACAGTATAAAAATTATACTGCTTTGTTAAAAATGCACACTTTAGTAACGTCCATAACGACGTCCATTGTAAATAGTTTCAAATAATGGAAAATGCTATAGAATACTTTACTTAACGCTTTGCTATAAAGGCCTTTGCAAGCAGACACTACCGTATTTGAAAGTATAATAGATCAGACTGTACAATTTCTACCAGTACCAAACATCCTGTGTACATATACCATTATAAAAACCTCAGCCAATAAATATTCATGATATCATTTATTCTTGAATAAATATCAAACAGGGAAAATGTTAATGAAACTTTATCTCTCGAATAGATATATTCATGTGACGTATCAGACTTACAGCAACGTATTTACCTTTGCAGCTCGGGTTATAGTTTACCAGACAAATCATGTTACACATTACTTGAATGTATCCTATAAAGTTTTAATTTCCTTTTGTCCGAACTTGAAGGTAATGTTAATCGGAATGTTACATCGGTCATCTTTGATAACTAGTTGTATCACTTCAATCACTTTGGAGTTATAGCTCTGTGTTAGGGAAACAATTAAAAAATAAAGTTTGTCCCATCTCTGATTTGGAAGGAAATGGTTCAATTTTCACCAAACGTAGGCTTAGTGCCAATGGCTATTCTATCTTGACTGAATTGAATTTAGAGTTAGTCACAATACAGTAAAACCTCTCTAAACCGGACGTTAAATTTAGTATAAATATCGGACTTGGGGTGAAAGGTGTAGGGTGAAAGTCATGCAGAAAGCTCCTCTAGGAGCTTTCTGCATGACTTTCACCCTGCATTAAGCAGCCACCTGCCTAAAAGTATCCAAATTATTCTCATCTAGAATTCCGGTTTAGAGAGGTTTTACTGTATACACATTGTCTGCTCTCTAATGTGACAAGTATTTATTCACCAAACTAAAGATAACGCCTAGAGACACATCTTGGGCAAGTTGGATAACCAGTGTTTACGGAAACCAACAAAGAAAATTTAAGGAGTTTCTGTCTGATCTTCACTAAAATTGGAAGTAACGTTTATTGACATATACTATATCGGTAATGTTAATAACCAGTTTTATAACTTTATTCACTGTGAAGGTACGGTACTATATATGTACTTTATTCACACAAATTTGATATGCTTTTGTTCAATCGTCATCGAATTAAGAAGTAGTATTGAGGCATTATATTGAAATTAAGACATACTATCATGGTCAAGTAATGTTACCAGCCAGATCTTTTACTGGGGAGTTCTGCCCCGGAGAGGCGTATTTTGTGTCCGTATGGCACTCTTAGTTTAATTTTAAAGTAGAAATTACACGCTTTCGTGGAGAGGAATTAGGATAATAGACCGAGAGTATTTTTTCTGAGGCATGGGTTCTTCATTGTAAATCATACACTTATGGCACACTGATAAAACTATGTTTTGTGCGTATATTCATCCGAAATAAAACAAATATTGTACAGTAAAACCTCTCTTTAACGGTCACTAAATTACATTAAGTATTTTTGTTAAAGGCATGTGGATGCTTAAAGCAAGGTGAAAGTAAAACAGAACGCTCGTATAGGTGCGTTCTGTTTTACTTTCACCTTGCTTTAAGCAGTCACCTGCCCTAAATACCAAACAATTAACACACTTTAGTGGCCGTTATAGAGAGGTTTAACTGTATAGTAGTAGTTACGACTACAGATACAGTCGCCTTTTATGATGTCACAGGGCTGTTCATCATACCACCACCAGAAAACAGAATATATGAAGAGTAATCGAACAAAAACAAACATTTCCATAACAGCCTCCACCTATAAAAAGCCAAGGACATCATTAATCCAATAAAAAACGAACATTTCCGTAAGGTGTTCCGGATTCTGGAAGCGTGTCCCCTATTAGTTGAGGGTATCATTCTTCTACACTCGCTGTAAAAAATGTTTGCCCAAATTTGGTGTAATTTTGTCTATTTCTGATTCCAACAAGTGTTGGAATAATTATTGTTCGAGTGTCAAACAGCTTGGATCCTGATAAGATGCCGGGTCTCATCTGGATCCGAACTGTCTGAAAAGTTGAGTCCAGTCGCGAATACCGGTATCAGTCTTTTGTTATCAATCAATTGTTACGGAATCCGTTACAGAATGTCCCCCAAACGAAACAGACAACAGGTATTGATGAGCAAAATATGTAAATATCCACCAATCGAAGGCCATCAACGGGTTACCAATGCAACCAACATTTTTGAAACACCTTCCATTATGTTCGGAATACCTATTTACCCCCACCCATTAATTTTCAGCAAATTCAATGGTATCTAAATTTCGACCAATCAGAGGCATATACTCCGTTACCATGGTAACCAGCTTTTCCGAAACACCTACGATTGAGTGCGGAGTACCAAAACATCCCCTCATACCAATTTTCAGCAACATCGAAAAATATCTAAATCAAATCCCTCAATTCGGTTACCGTGGCGGCATTTTAAAAACCAAACGTTGAATGCACATTTACACATATAGACCAGCAATGTTCATGTAAAGTTTCATTAGGAACGGGCTATTACTTACCGAGAATTGTGTCAGACAAGTTCACGGTGGAAGAAGAAGAAAACGAGCAATAATCGGAAGAAATAATAATAATAATAATAAGAGGAAACGGGGTAAACAGTATGTTCCCCAACCCACCCACTTCGTTTGTGGGACATAATTACAATAACCACACAGTCGTGAATCATCGTAAATCAGTGTGCACCCAGCGCTCTACTAGCTAATTGGTGATACTATTTTGAACCCGAATGAGCAAGAGTCAAAGCGACTCTGAAAATGTCTTATTAAAAGAAATAAAATAAGCTTATACTTTGAGAATTGACGCAGACGACAATATTTGCAGAAGACAACTACTCTGAGCGCAGATCATTAAGGATTTGAATCGCCTAAACACTTTAGTCCAGCAGGAGTGTTGATAAAACCCCATAAACATTTTCAGATTTATCTACAATCAGATTTAGAACTCAAGATTTGTTTTGAAATAAACTATAACATTGCTGTATAGCTAATGTATATATCTGCGTAATAAAAACACCAACTGGCAAGCTTCTGAATTATTGATATCAGTCATTTAACCATTATCCTGGTATTCACGACTTGTCTCGCATTTGCAAACAACTTGGATCCAGAAGAGACGGTGAGCCACTCGGGTCTCATCAGCATCCAAGCTGTTTGACACTCGGTCAAAAGTTTCTCAAAATATTGGTCGAATCGGAAGTAGTCCAAATTTGAGCAGACAATACTTCTTTCTCACAGGGGTAAGGTTCAAGACCAAAATGCCGATTGTAATTGCTTTTATTTATTACTAACATGTGTCAAAATACGCGCTTTATATGTAGATATATTAAAGTGTTCCATCTTTCATCATCAGCATCATCATCATCGGTTGTTTTTTTATTAACGCGCAGGTGCAGGAGCATAATCCTCCTCCCTCCATACATCTGGCTAGCTGCACGCATGGCAGATCTCATTTCAATTCTCCAGGTGTCCCTATCATGTGGGTCGATGGCCGAGAGTCTCTACTTTCATCAACAAAAAACGAAAGGACGATTCTAACAAGTGGTCAAAACATAGGAATTAGTTCAACCCGGGCCGCCACTACTATACTGTCATTTGCAAACAATGTAAAGTACCTAGTTATAATAAATAATGTAGACCTATATCAGAGGACTTCTAGAGGAACCTTCTGATCAGGGTCTACACTGTTTGCCATTCAGAATCCTTGAACACGCTAGCGGCGAAACTTTGATTACCCATGCAAACAGTTTGGATCCTGATGAGACGTCGCATAATGCGGCGTCTCATCAGGATCCAAACTGTTTGTCATCTTGACCATATTTTTGCAAAGAAATGAGAGAAAGTTTATTTAAAGAATTGAAGCAGACGACACATGTTGCAGACGAAAAATTACTAAGCGTGCAAGGAGTTAAGCTTTTCATACTCTGTGGATACACTGTAGGGCTATTCCACTCTGAAAATTCAGAATTGGAAGGGTTAACCCTTCGCTTGCTGTTCACGTCAATACACCTACCTGTAAATAGTGAAGACCCAGATGAGACAGCTCCTGCAGGAGCTGTCTCATCAGGGTCTGCACTATTTACAAGTGGATTGTGCAACCAGTGCACTCCACAGCAGTGATTGCACAGCGAAATACTTGTACACAGTGAAGATATGTGTAATTATACAACAGGGCATGGGTAAAGAAGGAGAAATGTATTTTAAAATTCAGCAAGAGAAGGGTTAATCTTGAAATGTTGAAATGTACGCATGTTATCTGGGCATTTGTACAGTACTCTGTATGAATTACAGTAAAACTCCTGTAAACCGGAATTCTAGTAGAGAAGGATTTAGATACTTTTAGGCTGGAGGCTGTGAAAGAGAAGCTTTCTGCATGATTTTCATTCTGCATTAAGCTGCCACCTGTCTTCAAGGCCGATATTTATACTAAATTTTAATCGTCCAGTTTATAGGGTGTTTTTACTGTACACGTAATATTTATGTAAAAAACAAATAGTTGATAGTTCTTATGCACTGATGAAGATGTAAATCGAAACATGTATGCAGTAAAACAAAAAAACCGAGTAGGTTGTTTATTAACCCCATATCTAATATTTACGTAGAAGCATGACGGAATATATGGATAACCATGCCGGTTACGAAATGTAAACTAAAACCTGAAATATGTTAACCCTTTCCCTCATATAAACGTGTTTTCACGCATTTGCAAACATAGTAGACCCAGATCAGATGGCTCCTAGAGGAACCACCTGATCAGGGTCTGCTCTGTTTGCTAATAGAATGTTAAAGATCTGTTTCTTTGCTTTCTAAAATGTCTACAACGTTCCACCTTCCATATTTCTTTATTACTATTTTGTTCATGACTATTCGGTATGTATTGAAAGTTGGTCTAAATACAGAAGAGGGAAAGGCTTAATTGACAGAGTTCAAGCTGGGTCATCTCAACAAATGTGGATATGAAATAGTAAAGGTCACAATAAAAGTCATCTATAAATATTTGATGTAGAGAGTCATCATTCTCTGTCATTAGTTTTGCAATGCTTGTGATCGATGGCATAGCTTTGGGTGCCTGACATAGTTATACCAATTAACTCTTTCCTTGCCAAACATTCCCTGCAAAATATGTCGTCTGCTACAATCCCCCTTTTCTTTAACCCTTCGCTTGCTGGAATTTTAAAATACATTTCTCCTTCTTTACGCATGCCCTGTTGTATAATTACATATATTTTCACTGTGTACAAGTATTTCGCTGTGCAATCACTGATGTGGAGTGCACTGGTTGCACAATCAACTTGTAAATAGTGCAGACCCTGATGAGACAGCTCCTGCAGGAGCTGTCTCATCTGGGTCTTCACTATTTACAGGTACGTATATTGACGTGAATCGCAAGCGAAGGGTTAAAACAAAACATTGTTACAGTAGGAAACAGCTTGAATTCTGGTGAGACGCTGAGTTACCCCGAGGCGCCAATAGATAATCCCAGATGCGACATTGGTAGCAAAAGGGTTAAGGTTTACACATTACCCATTCCAGGCTCCGAGGTTATAAAGCTTTTTGCTTCAGTCTGAGATCATTCTCAAGCATCTGACCAATCAAATAATTGAGAATGATCTCAGACTCAGCGGTTTTATAACCTTGGACCCAGATGTTTTTGACATTCTGCGCAGCAAACATTTACTTACAATACTTGCAATAAAATCTCAAGAAAACATCGTATATTTGTTAAATTTAAACATATATTTACAACTAATGAGTATATAGTTTCTGTGAAATCTCAAAATCAATTTAGAAATTAAAATAGTACCGTGCACAGCCGTTAACCCATTCCCTCATATTGAAGACTTTTGACCACTCTGTAAAAAAAAGTACAAAAATGAGTCATGCAGGAAACACCACATACAGAACAAACACTCGCCCGAACAGCAACACAAGGAAACAGCAAATGTACATAACTAGAAAAAACAACAAGAGACGCACAAAGACAAAACAAACATACAATAGGAGGAAGATGGAAGTACCGCCTTGGAACGGTCAGTGACAAAAGTCACTGGGGGGTTAAACCGGTTTATGGGCGCCCAACCTCACTCTTATTCCATCCCCACCCTAAAAGACAAACAGTGTAAATAAACGTATCCCCTCTCCGACTAATCTACAACAACCGCGACGGCAAATACAATGGTAAAGTGCATGTATAACGAAAAAACATTTAATTGAACATACTGTATCCACCTATCGCTAGTGTACTCAATGATTGAGCTGCAAACAGAGTAACTGTAGAAAAGTAAAAAAGGGTACGACAAAAATGAAATAGTACAACTACTTCCCCAGTAGTACCTTCATAGATACATAATATAAAGTAACTGTAGAAAAATTGTGAAACCATTGTGATAAATAGATCATTTGATCCTATAGGAGCAAATGCTCTATTTATCACAATGGTTTCAAATTACAAAATTCTAAACTTTTCCTTTTCTGTAGAAATTCTAAACTTTTCCTTTTCTGTAGTTAATGCTCCTTTTCACTAGATTCATTGAAAGAGGATGCATCTAAAATAGCTTATGAGGTAATGGGTTAAATAGATACGAATCACTTTAGCAAATTGATCAATGTTTCATTTCACCACAATAATAGTAATCACGAACCGTCGAAATCTACTTGCCCTCTAACGTATTCCCATGCTGCACATTAATTGTACACATTTATTCAGTTAATACTTAAAGGAGATGGTTTTATTTTATATAGGTTAGGTTATGAATTCTGGTAATAAGTTAACTTAGTCAACAGCAGATCGACATCAGTTTGACATAGTTTGATGTTAGCCCTTAACCGCTGTAAAAAGGTCTGCACTTTCAGAATATATATACTTCACAACAACAGGTGTTAAGTGCTTGTGTGACGGCCGTAAAAGGTCGCCCCGTACTCCATTCTCAGAGTTGTTATATTTTCTGGTCTTTCGGGATCATTAGTTTTGATAGTATAAGTTTTGAAAATTGAATACTGCTTAAGCCGGTGCTAGGGGGCGTGAGTAGTGTTGCACTTTTAATGACTACTCATGAATAGACTCAATAAAACCGAGTCTGCAATTTTCTCTTTTGGCATTGCTACTTTTGTTTTCGAAGGATCACCCACATTCAGAATATTTGTGCAATCTGGGGCAGATTCGATCAAGCTTTTGAGAAACTATTGATCAAAGGTCATGACAGAAACGTTTCAGAAGCTTTTTACAAAGTTTCACGACAAACGCTTTTGAGAAACTACTAACCAAGTGTTACACAGCTTGGATCCAAATCAGACGACGAGTTACTCGGTGTCTCATTTGGATCCAAGCTGTACATGTTTGCAAATGCTACAAATGATTCCGGATAAGACTGAAATTATTATAATAATCATACCACTTGTATCAAGATTATAAGATCATAACCAATGTTCTGAACATCCACCTGTTGATTTATACTTGTTGAAGAAAAGCAATAGTTGCACACAAGAAACAACGTTTTTGACATATTCATTGTAATTAATCTAATCAAGTCCATCAAAATTAACAGAAAGGGTTAACAAAATCATCATAAAAAATCACAAAGTGAATGACAACTTCATGTGACGGTTTTCAATATCGTGCATGTCCTCCATTCGCAACAACGTCTAGTCGTCATTGAGATAATGTACAGTAAAGTAATAAGAACTTTAAATACAATGGTACGCTGTTGAACGCTTTGTAATCATAGTACATATATGAGTCATGCAGGAAAGCCCACATACAAAACACGCAACCTCCCGAACAGAACCATGACAAGAAAGTTTAGTTATAATGTAAATGATTTACAATCTCACGTTCATGTATTTTATGTTCCTGTTTTTTCGTGGCATGCAGCAGAATGCATGGTGATGAACTGTTATGCTTAAACCAAAATATAAACAATATGTTGTGTTACTTTATATTATGTATCTATGAAGGTACTACTGGGGAAGTAGTTGTACACGTCGCGTGTAAGTTCAGACCCATTACGCTGCTGTGCCAGGGCTCTCATCTTCCTCTATAGCGAGACTCTATGGATGTACAACTGGGAAGTAGTTGTACACGTCGCGTGTAAGTTCAGACCCATTACGATGCTGTGCCAGGGCTCTCATCTTCCTCTATAGTGAGACTATATGGAGGTACAACTGGGAAGTAGTTGTACACGTCGCGTGTAAGTTCAGACCCATTACGCTGCTGTGCCAGGGCTCTCACCTTCCTCTATAGCGAGACTCTACTGTACCCATGAAGGTGCAACTGGGAAGTAGCTGTACACGTCGCGTGTAAGTTCAGACCCATTACGCTGCTGTGCTAGGGCTCTCACATTCCTCTATAGCGAGACTCTGCTGTACCCATTAAGGTATTACTGGGAAGTAGTTGTAAACGTCGCGTGTAAGTTCAGATCCATTACGCTGCTGTGCCAGGGCTCTCACCTTCCTCTATAGCGAGACTCTATGGAGGTACAACTGGGAAGTAGTTGTACACGTCGCGTGTAAGTTCAGATCCATTACGCTGCTGTGCCAGGGCTCTCACCTTCCTCTATAGCGATACTCTATGGAGGTACAACTGGGAAGTAGTTGTACACGTCGCGTGTAAGTTCAGACCCATTACGCTGCTGTGCCAGGGCTCTCACCTTCCTCTATAGCGAGACTCTATGGAGGTACAACTGGGAAGTAGTTGTACACGTCGCGTGTAAGTTCAGACCCATTACGCTGTTGTGCCAGGGCTCTCACCTTCCTCTATAGCGAGACTCTACTCTACCCATGAAGGTGCAACTGGGAAGTAGTTGTACACGTCGCGTGTAAGTTTAGACCCATTACGCTGCTGTGCCAGGGCTCCCACCTTCCTCTATAGCGAGAATCTACGGTACCCATGAAGGTACTACTGGGAAGCAGCTGTCCAAATGTCAAATGTGAGCTCAGTAACATGCGACAGGGGTCTCACTTTCCTCTTTGGCGAGTCCCACATGTTCAATAGGATAAAGGTCAGAGGGGTTTTGCCGGTGTAATGAGGAAAAGTGACCCCCGTAGTAGATCGACCGGGGGTCGATTTACTATATAATACTATGACCCCCGGTCATAGTACTATAACCGGGGAGTCGTAGTATTATGACCCCCCTTACATACAAAATTCTGACCCCTCATATAACAAAGTGACCCCCGTAGACCGGGGGTCGATTTACTATAAAGTACTATGACCCCCGGTCAAGTTGGAATATGTCTTAGTTTATAACGAACTTTGAACTAAATTTCTATCACTTGAAAGAGTTACCCCAGATAATCCGACCCACTGTTTCTAAACCTCACAGAAACACTGGTAAATTCTCAGCAGTGTCCTTTTCCAGGGAAACGGACAATCTTGTACTTGTAAAACGCGAACCTCCGACGCCAGCCAGAATTCAGACTTTTGTAAAAGTATGCAGCATAAATCCTAGATCAGTCAAAAACAAGGCTCTTTCTATTTGCGACTATATTGTTTCAAATGACTTAGACGTGGTAGCCGTTACAGAAACCTGGCTCGGTAGTTCTGTAGACAAATCATGCCTAAGTGAACTAGTTCCCACCAATTACAAAATTGAACATGTCCCTCGTTGCAATGGCAACCGTGGCGGCGGGGTGGCAGTCATACATAAGACTTCAATAGGACTTCGCCTCCATTCGTCGACAAGAGATGGCGATTTCTCAAATTTTGAGTACATGGACTACACCGTAAGTATCCGAGATTTCACTCTACGCCTAGTAGTCGTTTACAGACCACCGCCATCGCGGGGAAATGGCCTTAAAACCAGAGATTTTCTTGATAATGAATGGCCACTTTTCCTATCTAAATTTGTGACTTGTGACATACCGGTCATCATTGTAGGGGACTTAAACATCCATCTTGACAATCAAAGTGACAGGAACACAGTTAACTTTGTTAGTACACTAGAGTCATTTGGATTGCAACAGAATGTGGATGAAGCCACTCATGTAGGTGGACATACCCTTGATGTTATTATCACGAGAAACGGTGATGACTGTGTGTCAAATATTGAGGTCGCCGATCCAGGACTATCTGACGGCACTGGTAAAGTTTCGCGCGATCATTTTTCCGTAACTTTCGAAGCAAAGGCGGCTAAACCTCCAACAGTGAGAAAAACTGTTTTATTTCGGAAACTCAGGGCAATTAATGTTGACTCATTTAAAACAGATCTCATCAACTCTGAACCCATCAAAGTAAGTTTGCAAATAACAGATGTTGATGAGCTGGTTAACACATATACACAAGCGCTGGCGGCACTTGCCGATAAACATGCACCATTGTGTACTAAAACCATAACGCTCAGACCATCATGTCCGTGGTATACCCAGGAACTGCACGATGCTAAACATGCACGGCGCAAGTTGGAAAGAAATTGGAAAAAAATCCAGACTCGCAATAGACCATCAGCTATACAGAGAACAGTGTGCCAACGTAAACAAGCTGTTGACAAAGGCAAAGGTTGATTTCTACTCATAGAAAGTAGAATCTTGCCAGGCAGACTCAAAGAGTCTTTTCAAAGTTACTAAGCACCTGCTAGGCACAACTAGTGACATCAAATTGCCTAAGACTTCGTCCTCAAGACAACTTGCACAAGATTTCAGTGACTTTTTTGTCAACAAAGTAGACAAAATTCGGGCAGATATTGCATCAGACACTGTATCGAGTGCACCAGTTATTACTGAAATGCAGCATGCAACGAACGCTTTTGATAGTTTTGTTACAGCTACAGAAGAAGAAGTAGAACAGATCATTAAGGCATCCCCTTGCAAGTCCTGTGAACTGGATCCTATACCTACATGGCTGTTAAAGTCATGCCTTGGTGAACTCCTACCGATTCTGACAAAAATTGTAAACTCCTCTTTAGACACGGCCTACGTTCCAAAAAACCTCAAGATGTCACATGTCAGACCTATTTTGAAGAAACCGAATCTGGATTCAAACGAACTTAGGAATTATAGGCCTGTTTCGAATTTGCCATTTGTCTCCAAAGTGTTAGAAAAAGTGGTTGACAAGCGCATTGAGTCCCACTTGACCTCAAACGGACTACATGAGCATCATCAGTCGGCATACCGAAAGCATCATTCAACGGAGACTGCTCTCCTGAAAGTTCAGAACGACATCCTTCAATCCCTAGATAAAAACGAAATAACGGTTCTGGTCATGCTTGACTTATCGGCTGCATTTGACACTATCGATCATGAAACTCTGCTAAAACGCCTGGAAAAAGACTTCAGAATTATTGGAAAACCTCTTGAGTGGATAACCTCCTACCTGAATGACCGCTATCAAATAGTCTCAGTAGATGGAGAACTGTCCACCCCAGTTAAAATGGAATATAGCGTGCCACAGGGTTCCGTCCTAGGACCAAAACACTACATCATGTACACGAAACCTGTCGGCTCGATCTGCAGAAACCATGGGCTTAATCACCATTTCTATGCCGATGACTCTCAGTTATACCTGTCCTTTAAGCCCAAGGGCATATCCTGTCAACTTGAGGCTCTATCGCGAGTTGAGGACTGTCTCAAAGAAGTAGTCTCCTGGATGCATCAGAACATGCTGAAGCTCAATACTGACAAGACTGAGGTCATTCTGTTTCATACAAGAAACACAGAAGTACCTGCAGAGGTTAGTGTGCAAGTAGGACCCTCTAAAATCAGGCCATCTTTGTGTATAAAGAATCTCGGTGCATGGCTCGATTCACAAATGGATATGACATCACATGTCAATTCCGTGTGTAGGTCTAGTTATGCACAGCTCCGACAAATAGGCCATATTAGAAAGTACCTCTCACCTGATGCTACCAAGACTTTGGTAAACTCTCTTGTTACATCGAAAATAGACTGCTGCAATTCACTGCTGCATGGGATTTCAAACAACTCACTGCGGAAATTTCAAAGAGTGCAAAACACAGCAGCCCGCATCATAACCAGAACTTCCCGATATAATCATATCACGCCGGTTTTGAAGGAACTTCACTGGCTTCCGGTTCAACATCGGATTGAATTCAAAATTCTGACTCTTACGTATAAAGCCATGCACAATGAATCTCCCAAGTACATTGTCGACATGCTTGACGTATACATGCCGCGCAGAGAGTTAAGGTCAGCAAGCAGATCATTGTCGTTGGTTGTGCCAAAAAGTCGTAAGGTAAAATACGGTGAGAGAAGTTTCATGCATGCAGCTCCGAAACTTTGGAATGCTCTACCTTCAGGCATTAGAGACGCAAGGTCACTGGCATGTTTCAAAAGGTGTCTGAAAACGCACTTTTTCAACATTTGTTACTAGGACAGTTTTGTTCAGAATAGGAATGGCTTTCAGCCAACCTATTAAGCTAACCGATTACCCAATAGTCATGTACAGTGGCAACTAAGCTAAGGATAGGAATGACTTTCAGCCAACCTATTAAGCTAACAGTTGACACAGCAGTCATGTACAGTGGCAACTGAGTTCAGGATAGGAATGGCTTTCAGCCAACCTATCAAGCTAACAGTTGACCCAATAGTCATATAAATGGAATGATTTTCAGTCATCCCATTTATTCTAATTTATGATATTGATGAGCATGGCTTTCAGTCAACTTGTCTGTATCAAGTTTGTTAATATATTATAGATTATTCTAATTTGTGATATTGATGAGCATGGCTTTCAGTCAACTTGTCTGTATCAAGTTTTGTTAATATAGTTTATTCTAATTTGTGATATTGATGAGCATGGCTTTCAGTCAACTTTTCTGTATCAAGTTTGTTAATACATTTTATGCTATTCCTTGCGGATAGTGATTTTATATCTATTGTATATCTTTTGCTTATCTTTCACTGACCGGGTTGAAAATCATGTAGTTCCTTCCGGCTAGCGATTTCATATATATTGTACATCTTTCATTGTCTGGATAGATAATCATGCGGATCGGTCCGGTTAGTGATTTCATCCATGTGAAGCGTTTTTGAACGCACATATCCAGTGTGAAAAGAGCGCTATATAAATGTGGTATAATAATAATAATAAAAAATCTAATAGGGCTAGTCTTGAAACTTTACAGAAATGTTGCCCAGCATGAATTGTTGTGAACCTTTGTGATTTCAGTTCCCTCTCTCTTATTATTATGAAGATATTGCCCTTGATTAGTTAAAATATGTCTGATGATTTGTACCTTCTTCAATTGTGTCAATTCAATCATTTGTTTGTGCCAGTATTTACATGAATGAAAACTTCCTTTGAAAACGTCAAGGAATATATTTAGAGGTTGATAGATAATTTATGACATTAAAAAGTATTAGAGTTGCTTACCTTGATTCTCTTAGGACTTAAAATCGTAGCAAATATATTCCATGATGTGTCGACCCCCCTATCGTGGATGTATTTACGCAAGTGAGTCGGTATATTTTCTAGTAAAATGGCATTGGGGTCATAGTACTGTATAATATATCGACCCCCATCGTGGATATATTTTGGCAAGGGAGTCACTATATTTTATAGTGAAATGACATGGGGGTCGCAGTACTTTATAATATATCGACCCCCCTTGGTGGATGTATTTTTGCAAGAGAGTCACTATATTTTATAGTAAAATGACCGGGGGTCATAGTAATTTATGATACATCGACCACAGTGGTGGATGTATTTTTGCAAGGGAGTCACTTTATTTTATATTGAAATCGCACGGAGGTCATAGTACTATATAATATATCGACCCCAATCGTGTATGTATTTTGGCAAGGGAGTCTCGATATTTTATAATATAATGGCATGGGGTCATAGTACTATATAATATATCGACCCCCTGGTTGGTGTATTATGGCAAGAGGGTAACTATATTTTATAGTAAAACGGCATGGGGTCATAGTACTATATGATTTATCGATCCCGTAGCGGATGTGTATTTTTGCAAAGGAGTCACTTTATTTTATAGTAAAATGACCGTGGGTCATTGTACTATAAAATATATAGACCTCTCGGTCGACCTACTACGATAAAAAGAGTGGGTCACAATACTATAAAGGGGTCATTATACTATAGCAAGGGAGTCACTTTACTTTATAATAAAATGACCGGGGTCGATCTACTACGGGGGTCACTTTTCCTCATTACACCGGCCGAGGGAGTACTCTCACGCGATTTTCTGAACGATATTAAAATATGACGGTTAGATTCATTACAAATCTTGAAATACTGAGCATGCAGGTGTAACGAAGTAAAGTGACCCCATAGTATACTGACCCCCGGTCACTATTCTTCAGAAAAAAGCGACCCCTTTCTGAAAAATATCGACTCCCCTCTGAAAAATAGTGACCCCCTCCGCGATATCTATAAAATATTGACCCCCGCCCCAACTATTACTAACAAATTAGTAACCATTGCAAATACTTGAATACCTAATATTGTTGAGACTGCAGCTTTGTTTATGTTGTTGTCGCTGCAGCATCGGGTGGGTGGGTACGTGTGTATGTTAGGGTTGGGGGGAGTTAAACGAAATTTAACGCAAACGCTTTTTTATTTAGAAACTCAATATTTTGAAAAATGTTGACACTAGCAGAAGAGTGACAGTGGGTGTGAAAGTAGTAGTTGTATTAGTAGAAGTAGCGGTAATATAACTTATTTTAAGGAGACATTTACGATGCATTTTGAGTATAACAACCTTTTCTGTGCGATCTAATAAATGGTTCCATGCATACTTCTAACAGCGAACGACCTTACTTGTCAAAGTCATGTTTTTAAGTCTTTACAGTAAGTAAACTCTTCTTTTTATAAAGGCAAATACTACTACTTGTGTATTTTATTTTGTACCCTTTAGTAATTAATTCACAATATAAACGAACACAAACGCAAATTAACTTCAATTGAATATAAAAGGACAAAAGTGGACGATTAATCTCAGTCTGATTGGTAAACTGTTTTGAAACTCAACAGGTGCTGATATTTTCGATGTACTTACTAGGCAGCCACAAACAGGTGATGAACACACAAGGAAAACTATCTTCTCTAGGTTATGAATAGAATATAAGATTCGTGTTCGTGATTTATTGGATCTATTAAACTCGTCCTTTTAGACAAAAATAAACATGCGACAAATTCTTGCTGTTGTGGTTTTCTACAAAGCTCGTTTAAAACAAAAGTAAAAACCATTATGAACAACTAATCTAATGTTTATTATCTGCAGAGGAAAAATGGCCTGTTGCAATTGTACACACTATATTGCTATGGTATATGTCACACGTGCTTGACCTTTTATATAAGAAAATCAACAGCATCTCTTCGACAATAATTGACACAATTCTCTATGAATGAAATTGTATTCCGATGTTGTGTAGAGGTGTGTGAATGCATGGGTACTGGCGGAAGAGTGTTTATTTATAAGTGATTGGGTACGTGCATGTGCGTGTGTGTGTGCATGCGCGCGCGTGTGCGTGCCTGCTTGCGTGAGTGTGTGCTATTCTGTACGAACCATGATTTCAAGTCGTATTGCTTGGCGTCCATTGCGAGCATTGGTCATGATATATTAAACGGGGCTCAAAATGATATTACTAAGGGTCACAACATCTTTAACAATAATTTTTATGACTAAGGTTAAATGTTGTTTTCGAAATACGTGAAACCCTTTCTTTAAAGTATACTTGAGGCAAATTAAATTTGCTGGTGTTGTTCAAAATATCACGAAGGTGGGACAAAGCATTATGACCGGGGATCACTATTGTTTAAAACATACTTGACAGGGGTTAGATATTATTCAGAAAAAATGACACCCATCCTTTCTACAACATACTTGAGTTCAATTAGCATTGGGTGCATTGGTCATTATATAATAAACGGGGCTAAATAACCTATGAAAGGCGGTTACTACATCTGTAAGAATGATAACCAAGGTTAAATTTTTTCGGGTAAAGTTAAACCATTTCCTTAAATTATACTGGATATAGATTTGAGTTTCAGGGAGTCGTTCAACATATCATGAATGTGTGTCAAAGCACTATGACCGCGGGTCGCTATTTTGTAAAACTTACTGACCGGGGATCAATATTCTTCAGAAAATGTGACCCCCTAAGTACCAAATACTTGGGTTCAATTAACATTGTGCGTATTAGTCTAATATAATAAACACGGTCAAAATGGGGTCATTACATCTGTAAGAATTATGACTAAGGTTAAATAGTTTACGAGTTTACGAGTAAAGTTAAACCCTTTCTTTAAATTAAACTGGAGGTAGATTAAGTTCGCGGGAACTGTTCAACATATCATGAACGATTGAACGTGTGTCAAAGCACTATGACCAGGGTCGCTATTTTTTTTAAAAAAATAATGACCGGGGTCGATATTCTTAAAAAATGTGACCCCCTAAGTACAAAATACTTGGGTTCAATAAGCATTGTGCGATTTAGTCATGATATGATAAGCACGGCTGAAATTGCTATGACCAGGGGTCACTACATCTGTAAGAATTATGACCAAGATTAAATAGTTTACAAGTAAAGTTAAACCCTTTCTTTAAATTAAACTGGAGGTAGATTAAATTCGCAGGAACTGTTCAACATATCATGAACGATTGAACATGTGTCACAGCACTATGACCGGGGGTCGCTATTTTTTTTTAAATACTGACCGGGGGTCGATATTCTTCAACAAATGTGACCCCTATGTACAAAATACTTGGGTTCAATAAGCATTGCGCGATTAAGTCATGATATAATAAGCACGGCTGAAATTGCTATGACCATGGGTCACTACAACTGTAAGAATTATGACCAAGGTTAAATAGTTTACGAGTAAAGTTAAACCCTTTCTTAAAATTATACTAGAGGTTGATTAAGTTCGCAGGAGCTGTTCAACATATCATAAACGTGTGTCAAAGCACTATGACTGGTGTTCGCTATATTTTAAAAAATAATGACGGGGTCGATATTCCTCAGAAAATGTATCCCCCTATGTACAAAATACTTGGGTTCAATTAGCATGACGCGCATTAACCATGATATAATAAACACGCTGAAATTGCTATAACCGGAGGTCACTGCATGTTTACCACTGTATTTGCCATTGCGGTTGTTGTAAATTAGTCGAAGAGGGGATACGTTTATTTACGCTGTTTGTCTTTTAAGGTGGTGATGGAATAAGTGTGAGATTGGGCGCCCATAAACAAGTTTAACCCCCAGTGGCATGTGTCACTGAACGTTCCAAGGCGGTACTTCCATCTTCCCCCTATTGTTTGTTTGTTATGTCCGTGCGTCTCTTTGTGTCTTTTATATTCATGTACATTTGCTGTTTGTCGTTGTGGTGCTGTTTGGGCGGTTGTGTGTTTCGATATTCTTCAGGTAATGTGACCCATACGTACAAAATACTTGGGTTCAATTAGTATTGCGCGCTTTAGTCATGATAGAATAAACACGGCTGAAATTGCTATGGCCGGGTGTCACTACATCTGTAAGAATTATGACCAAGGTTAAATAAAATCGAGAAAAGTTAAACTCTTTCTTAAATTATACCAGAGGTATAATAATTATGACCAAGGTTAAATAGTTTATGAGTAAAGTTAAACCATTTTTTTTAAAATTTTACAGGCGGTAGATTAAAGTCGCGGGAACTGTTTAACATATCATGAACGTGTGTCAAAGCACTATGACCGGGGTCGCTATTTTTTAAAAAATACTGACCGGGGGTCGATATTCTTCAGAAAATGTGACCCCCTATGTACAAAATACTTGGGTTCAATTATTTCCGTTTCAATGTTTTGAAAACCAGATCAGACGCTGAGTAACTCGTTCTCAGGCCATGCACTACATCAAAACAGATCCACATCTGTTCCAATACATATGGCGCTAATATTAGTAGTAGAAATATCAATGTAATATAAGTAGGTCTAATGGTAGTAACAGAAAAAAAATCAGTTGTAGTAGTAGTTCTAGAAATAGTATTAGTAGTATTAGTAGTATTAGTAGTAGTAGTAGTAGTAGTAGTAGTAGTTTGTTGTAGTAGTTGTGTTACAGAATGTACAAACAACAGTGCCAGTAGTAATATTATTATAAGTAGTAGTAATAATAGTAGTAGAAACAATAATCGCTATAGTAGTTTTAGAAGTGGTATAAGTAATATAGTAGGGGACAAAAAGCCTGATCTGGGCCGATTTTGTTACCTGATTTACAATAACTCCATATTTTACATATATAAACTTAACACCTTACCTAACATTTTTAGAAGGATGGCAGAACATTCCCAATAATATTCTGATGGAAATCGTGGTTTCCATAGCAACAAGCTTCAAAATGATATAAAGAATTTAAAAGGACTTCCAGTTTGCTTATGGATGTAAATATGTCCCCATTGTTTACTCTTTGGAAATGAGAGATGGCTAGTGTTGATTTGAAATTAAATTAAAATAATTTTTTCCTTAATGATTGGTTACTATGGCAATAACGTATGTAATTTGCCCAGTTTTTCACTTTTTTGAAAACAAATCCTTATTGTTTTTTCTAAATGTCTAAATAATGAGTTATTGTAAGACCTTGCTATTTACTTACAAAATTACGCAAATATTATGTTTACATTCTGGGACACAGATCTGGTTGCCATGGCATATGATATGGAATTCATTTGTGGTTCTGAAATTAACATTTTCTACTGAATTATAAAGTTAGCCTAAATTTTCTTTTTACAGCATGTTTGTCTTGTTATTTGTATAAAGTATTGCTGTGGTCTTCCATGTGATTATTGTTGGAACATTTAATTTACAAATTAACAGTAAACATATCCTTTGTTACCATGGCAACGGCTATAAAAGAACTATTTTTAGTGATTTTTGCACAATATTTTCAAATTATTTACATTTTTTTCGTTCTTTCCATCATTGTATCAAACAAACAAGTCGATTCAAGAAGGCTGTCTATTTGTAGCTCAACTGGCACAACGTGCCAAGGCGAGCTATTGTGATCATCATATGTCGGTCGTCAGGCGTCATCCATTGTGTGTCGTCTGTCGTCAATATTTTATTTCAAGTGACTACCCCTCTAACATTTTATTGTTAAATATAATGAAACTTTCCAAGAATGGTCTTTGGGTGATTCTCTGTCAAACTAGCTAATAAAATGCGGATCCATGAAAAACTCTGGTTGCCATGGCAACCAAAAGAATAAACTTCTAACCTCTTCTTCTCCGAAACCGGTTGTCAGATTTCAAAATAATTTGATGGGAATAATCATTAGGTGACTATCTTCCCAAGTAGCTAACATCATGACAATATCTAAAACAACATGGCCGCTAGGGGGCGGGCCTGTTTGTCTGTATAGAAAACATAGCAAAATTTTAAATCTCCCCTTCACCAAAACCAATGGTCTGACTTCAGAATAATTTAATTGGAATAATCATTAGGTAACCACCTTCAAAACTAGCTAAATAGGTTTGAAACCATGCGGAAATCTGGTTGCCATGACAACCAAAAAAATATTTAAATTTTCAGTGTTGATATACTTACTGGTCCCTTGGGATCATTAGTTTTTATGTTATCAGTTTTGAAAATTTGAATACTGCTTAAGCCGGTGCTAGGGGGCGTGAGTAGTGTTGCATTTTTAATAACTAGTCACGAACAGACTCAATAAAACCGAGTCTGCAGTTTTCTCCTTTCGCACTACTACTTATGCTTTCTAAGGATCTCCCACTTTCAGAATATATTTCTACAAACCGATGGTCAGATTTCGAAATACAATGTAAGTTGATGGGAATTATCATTTGGTGACTCTACCGAAGTAGCTGAAACAGTGACAGCATTTGGTATTTATGTCTGAATTTCCAAACTGATTTTCCATGACCTGAGCTCTGTTCGGTTGGCAAGTCCACCCTCATACATTGTGGACAGACAAGCCCTTGGTCGTGAAGGGATTTCAGGAGCTTACACTGTGCGCATGCAAAACCAATTGAGGCTCGTGTACAAAGCGATTCTTCAATGCTCAGCTAGCTGTCAGTATTCGTGTGATATTTGAACGCACGAAACTAATGGAAATACTTGGATTTTCAATAGTTATGAGCTGCTTAAGTATGCAATAAACTGACATGGACAAAATAATTATGTAATTATACCGCCACTTCTTTAGAATATATTGGAATCGCGTGTGTCCATCCGTCCTTCCGTCCGTCCATCCGTAGCATTACTCCAAAAGTATTATAGGCACAACTGTGAAACTTCATACTTATGTGGATAGAGGGTGATGAGAGTATGTGCAGTCAATAAGGGTTGTAATTCTAAATTCATTTTTGAGGGGAGTTTTTCCCCATAGTTACTTTTTAGAAGCAAGTTTTTGTCCGGAGCAGAACTTGTCAAGTATTGTAGAAACAAATGTGAAACTTTATATATGGAAAGAGGGTGGTGAGAAGACGTGCAGTCAACAAGGGCTATAACTCTAAATTCTTTTTTGAGGGATTTATTCCCCTTTGTTACTTTTCATAAGCAATTTAAGTGGATGAAAGGATTATTGAGCTATTGCCGCTTGTACTGAAGTCAGTGTATCTTGTGACAAGGTGGCGGGCAGGAGTAATAATCACCTTTAGTGATAGCTCTAGTTGTAATAATCACCTTTAGTGATAGCTTAGTTGTATTTGGCCACAATCAACTTTGCGATATTCAATGAATGAATTTGACTCTTGATACATTATTAGATCTATATTGACAGTGGTTTGCTTATTTGGTCTGAAATCAATTTCGTTCTTGGTGTTTCAAAACAGAGATGATTTTAAATGAACATTTTAACAAACCAAGCTTAGTTTTCAAGGAAAACTTTTAGTTCCCATATGCTGTAAAAACAATTGTTATTGTACTTTTTCAAATAAAATACAGTCTACTGACATATTCTGTGACAAATGTAATGTGTATACATGTTGTAAATAATGTCTGTGGTATACACACGTTGTGATTTAAAAACAACAAAACACAATGTCCCCGATATGACGTTTGATTTTGTAGTATGACCTTTACCTTAATAGGTCACCCCTAAATATGTTCGCCTCCATAAGTTTCACATGCATGCCAAGTTTGAAGGATGTATGTTGAAGACGACAAAATTATCACCAATCTAAATTTGACCCGTAATTTGAAACTTGACCATAATGTATGACATTGACCTTAAAAATTCACCACTAAAACGTTCGCTTCCATAAGTTTCAATTGCATGCCAAGTTTGAGGGATGTATTTTGAATGGTGACAAATTTATCGCCATTCTAAATTTGACCAGTAATTTGACATTTGACTTTGATGTATGAACTTGATCTTGATATGTCACCCCTAAATATCTTTGCCTCTATAAGTTGCATATGCATGCTAAGTTTGAAGTATGTATGTGCAATAGCTACAAAATTGTCGCCAACGTTCATGTTGGGAACAAAACAACCAACAAACCAACAGACAATGAAAAAAACACAACATGACTCCTCTTTGATGGGGGGCATAATAATGCCACTATTAAGATATTGATACATGTACCCTGTTATTGTTACAATTTTGAATGTCTGTGATGATGATTATGATTGTCTGAAAATTATTTTGAATGCCGGTGATAGTCATTTTGAATGGCGGTGATAATGATTTTTAAATCATTTGTGATATTTAACATTATGATTACAGCACTTTTGTGATAAATATGTGCGCTGTCATAGTTATTAATGAAATTGAAAAAAAACACCACTTAGTTGATATTTCTGAGAAAATTGTGATCATGCAAACGTTAACAAGGCGCAAACTAATTATGATGATATTATCTGAAATGCTGAAAGAAGAGTTTATAAGGCACAATTTATTAATCTAAAATAATATATCATTAAACTGTTGTGTATAACCATTATATTTATGTCTCTTCCTCGATCTACGAAATATTCATGTTAGGTTAAGAAAATAGTTCTCAAGTTTTACCTTTGACCTTCCAATTGCCTTGATTTTATGTACCAAGTCCATGGTAGAGGATATTGTCTTAGTATGTTGTGCACATTAATTACAATACACCTCACATAGGTATAAAAAATTGACTGAAATGCACAAAAAGTACAAATTTGGCAATGTGACTTTTGACCTCTACTTGCGACCTTAACATTGACAATATGTACCAACTTCCTTGGTAGAGGATATTGACTTCGTAAGGTGCATGTGCATATTTATTACAAAACATACATCACATACATGGGAAAATGTACTGAAATTGCACAAAAAGTACAAATTTGACCTTTGACTTCTTAAATGTGACATTTGACCTCTACTTGCGACATTGACATTGGCAGTATGTAACAAAGTCCTTGGTAGAGGAGATTGTTTTAGTATGTTCATCTTGTAAAGTTATTAGAAATACATCACATATGTAGAACAAGTGGATTTCAACATTCACAAATTAGTAAAAAATGATGTTTGACTTCTAAAATGTGTCGTTTGACCTCTATTTGTGACATTGACCTTGACACACCTATAAAACTCGCGGTAAAGGAAACCTCCTTTTTTAATGAATATCTGTGCCAAGGTTTACTTAAATATACCAATGTTAATGTAAAATTGTAGAACGAAAAGGTCTTGAAACAGAGAAAAAATCTGAAATTTGACCTTTTACCCCTAACCATGACATTGACCTTATAGAGAATCAATTGAAACTTATATTTTTAATATTGCCTTGATATTAGTCATTTAATTATAAAGTTATATAAACATTCCTTCATGAGTTAAAAAGATATTAAGAGATCTTTGTGTATAATATTTATTTTATTTCTACGACATAGCCGTTGCCATAGAAACTCAAATTTTAGTCCTTTATTATTGTACCACAATGCTGCCACCCTTCTTATTCTGATTGTTAAGTCATACTCTTCGTTATCTGAAAGTATCCTGTCATTGTAAACCAGGTAACAAAATTTCGAAAAATGTCCCCTACTAATAGCCAAATGTGTTGTTGTCGTTGTTGTATTAGTGGAAGTACGGGTTCTTGTAGTATTACATTTGGGAAGACGTTATCCTCTTCTTATGAACACGTTTGTTAAAAAACAACAACATTTGTTTCCTTCGCAAACATTTTAGAGCAAGATCAGGCACTAGGTAATCCGGCCAATCAGATACAAAAAAAAAACCATCAGAAATATCAAGAGTTTTCATTGTCTATATTAAATTACACTGTGTTCAGTTTTGTTTAAACGGAAAATAAAATGTTTTTTTCTCCAGTGTATAAAACGTAGTAGTACATGTAGTAGTGGAAGTACTAATTGTAGTAATAGAGATAGTAGCTAGTATAGTAGTAGCAGCAGGTGTAGTGGTAGGTAGTGATAGTAGTAGTAGTAGTAGTAATACTAATAGTAGGTAGGTAGGTAGGTAGGTAGGTGAATGGGTAGGCAGGTAAGTAGGTAGGTAGATAGTAGTAGTATAAGTAGTAGTAGTAGTATAGGTAGTAGTAGTATAGGTAGTAGTAGTAGTAGTAGTATAGGTAGTAGTAGTAGTAGTAGGTAGTAGCAGAAGTAGTAGTAGGGAGTAGGAATAGTAGTAGTAACAGTTGTAGCAGCAGCAGCTGCAGTAGTAGGTGGGTGGGCTTGTGGGTGGTTGGGTTTGTGTTTGGGTGGGTGGGTGGGTTTTGGGTGGGTGGGTGGGTGGATTATTGGGTGGGTAGGTAGGTAATAGTAGTAGGAGTAGGAGTAGTAGTAGGAGGAGTAGTATATGTAGTAGTGGGATTAGTAGTAGTAGTAGTAGAGGCAGTAAATATAGTAGTAGTAGTAGTGACGGTGATGGTGGTGGTAGACGAAGCAAACACAACAACAACAAATATTATTTCCCACTTCGCTAAAATAATTCAAAAGGCATGATGTCGAACCCCTATGTTGCCTCACTTCGATGAGATTTATTTCAATTAATTTCATTAGGTGATAAATTACAATTGTATTCAAAATATGGATATGATATCCTATATGGCATTGCACACAGCATTGACCATACGAAAATCCACTGCCAAATGAAGTTTTTTTTAGTTTTACAGTGACTGTCACAATTTTCCATCCACGAAATTTTAAGTTAGAACTTTATTATGAAATTTTAACAGCTATTTACGTTTTGTAAAGCGTCAGATAGAAGTCAATACAACATTTTACAATTCATTAAGTGATCTCCTTATACATGCATGCTGGTACATGTGCTTCTACGTGCGCGTGCGTGAGTGTTTAAGTGCCTCTATGTATGCGAGTGTTTCTAAGTGTATGTGTAAGCATCGGTATATGTGCATGCGAGCATATGTTTACCGGTATGTGTGCGTGCATGCGTGCGTGTGTGTAATTGTGTATGTACATGCGGGTTGTGTGTGTGCGTGCGTGTACATGCGTGTTGTGTGTGTGCGTGTGTGCGTACGCAGGCGTGCGGGTGTATGTTTTGTTGAAACAAAGACATGGAGTCACTATTCTATGGGGGTCACAATTCTTCGTAAGGGGTCAGTTTTCTTCGTGTGCAGGGGTCGTGATATTATGACCGGGGGTCAAAATACTATGACCGGGGAGTCACTATTCTTTAAAAAATACTGACCGGGGGTCAGTATTCTATGGGGGTCACTTTACTTCGTTATACCTGGCCTAATAGAAGTGCGTGTATTTCTATCCTTATTCTCGCCATGTGTACATGGATATTTTGGCCAGGGGCTCTTAACCACAGAGGCCAAAGTAGAGAAGCGACCGTTAACATTGCCCAGTTAGGAAAATGGAAAATATATTTGAATAGTATGCTCAGCATATACATGTAGTTATGAGAGGAATTATTATTTTTCGAGCACCATTTGTAAATATATTTCACCAGGACATTTTTATGATTACAATAAACAATTTATGATGAATTGGTGATGTCATAATACTTTTAGCTTTGTTAATTAACAGAATGACATGGGTAAATAACCACCAGAGAAGCAGGAATTATACGGGCATCAGTGAGTGACAAACGAAGAAGTTTGTCGTGATAGAAATAGTTATGAGAATGATATTAAAACAGATTTAAGGATAAAAATTTAAGAAAGCGTCTATTTGAATCGAGATTATGACCATATATTTTAATTATTTATATTCCCGTCATTTTATTCCCGTTATTATTGAAGTATACATACATTTTTATTATTGTACACTATTATGTTCTGCAATATCTCGGGTGTGCGGAATACTGTGAACAGTTTTATTGTGAGCCCCGCTTGAGTTCGACCGACGCTGCAGATGTAATATGTTTCATGATTTGTTCTCTTCATTTTTTTGTTGATGGCCGAATGTCGTCATCAAATGTTCGTTTCCGTATGATAACTTTATATGATCCTATAGTACTACAACAAAATGCATGTCTGGTTGTCAATCACGCTGTCCTCTTTGCATGTACGTCGACAAGAAAGGTTTAATACTCTATGAAAGCGACCTCTTAAATCTGGAAACGGAAGGAGGACGCCGGATATCGTTTATGTCGCATCCTTTATTACTTTTCTACAGTTACTCTGTTTGCAGCTCGATCATTGAGTACACTAGCGATCGGTGGATACAAATTGTTTCACTTAAATATGTTTCGTTTTACCTGCACTTTACCACTGTATTTGCCATCGCGGACTTCGTGAATATTTCAGTATCTCGTGTTCATAATCAGACTGAGCGTAAAGGACACCACCTGTTGAACAAACACCCCATCTTCTCCTGTAAAACTAATAATAAAAGAATATGTGATGTTGAGTAGTTATTATGTTTGCTTAAAGCAATAAACACAAGACAATATGTTTATAATAAACGAGCCCCAGGCCCCAGTTTCACGAAAATTCTTAGGTAATTACCCAGCTAAACCTATTATTCAAAAGTTACACAACAGAATAACTTTTCATGATTGGTGTTTATTTCGACAAAAAGGTAAGATGTTTACTCAATTATTATTTTGAGAACAAATGGTGTATAATGATAATAATTGTAAGTCAACCGAAACGGATAAAGATATTTAAAAAAAATGTAACGGACTGAATGTAAATTCATTTTTAGTTTTACTAGATGGTCTTTTAAAAACATCATTTTCTATTTAAAAATATAACAATTCCTTAAAGGGTTTTGTTTAGATATAATTATTTCACGTATCTTTTCTAAATGCAAGTTAAGCCTGATGTTAAACACAGTTACTTAAGAATATTCGTGCCTTTAGCACTTTGATTATGTTACAAGTCGCACATGGAATCAATTGCAGTCAAAATAAGCTCTCATCGTGTCGTGCATGGGGCCCTTGTGCTGAAATTTAGATTTCAAACCATCCATCCAGTCGCTTTATCAACCGTGACAATAAATTGGTATTTGTAGTGTGCATCGTGAGACTGGTGGATACCCGTATCAATAGAATACTAATTCGACTGATATACTGACCCGCTATCCTAAAATCACGGTTTATTAGGTGCACAATAAGTATTTGCCAGGGAAATTATTCTAGAACAGCATGATACATTAACCCTTTACATGATAAGATCGACCTGACTAACATTTACAAACAGCTTGGATGCACATGAGACGCCGAGCAACTAGGCGTCTTATTAGGATCCAGGTTATTTGGCACTCGGTCAACAATTTCTCAAACGCTTCTACGAATAAGAGGTAAGTAAAAATTGCAACGGACAAGAGTTCTGGCAGATATATTTTTTCAGCACAATAACGGTTAAAGGGTGAAATTCACATGTACGAGTGAATTACACAAGCCGGCCGAAATATCAGAGCCGACCATTATATCAGCGTTAAAATTACCCATATGGTGAAGAATTAAACATTTAGATAATAAAACATTGTATATGTAATGCAGACTTTATTAAATTAATGATATCCTATCAAAAGGTATGGATATCTATCAAAGTAAGTACAAAAGGTTTAATGAACGCAAATAAAAACACTGGAACCTAACGTTGACATTAACACTTTAACAATCAAGACAACCCTTAATTCATCCTCATTTAATAAAGGATTTCATTCATTCATTAATTACACGCGTTCTTCATAAACTTTATAGTTTCGGTCCAGATGTGTCACCTCTAAGAAATGGAAGAGAACTGTATAAACAGGGGACAATTTAGCGGATACCAAGAAAAACGTTTTCTTTTGTTTATAGTAATAACAGGATGGGAAAATGACGTTACGAAATGTGGTTTTAGCGCATGTGTGAATCCACCTGCATCGGGGTCAAACGGGATTTGTGCACACCAAGTTACCAAGAGTTTCATAAGAATCCAAAGGCGTGTCCTTAACAAAATCACTTTGAAAATTGAAGCATACAAGACTTATTGATTATATCATACGCAACGTTAATTCTGAAACTTTGATGAATGCATTATATCAGTTTAATTTGTATATATAGATCTGTGTGCATGCATCCGTAAACCGGTTTAAACCCCCAGTGGTGAGTTTGCTACTGACCGTGCCAAAGCGGTTCAATCTTTGTCACCCTTACTTTGGTTTGTCTTGTGTCTTTGTGCTTGTGTTTTGTTCATGTTTGTCTCTGGTGTTTGTGTATTTGTTGGTGTTTTCTGTGTTCTTCTCGTGTGTTTGGTTGTGTGTGTGTGAGTGTGACATGCTGTCTATCGATGTGTTGGTGGTGATTGTGTCTTGTATGTGACGCTCTACTGTATGTGTGTGTATGAGTATAAATTGCTATGTCAAATGCTTTTTGTAGGTGTTTTTGTGATGGTGGCGTTTTGTGTGTGGCTTTTCCTGCTTGACTTTACTACTTTTTCATTTATATGAACTCCTTTTGTTTGTGGTAGATTAGTAATTATGACTATATTTAAACTGTAAAATCACATCTATATTATATCATAAGCAAACATAGCAGACCCTGATAATACGGCCCCTGTAGGATCCGTCTGATGTGGGTATACTCTTTTTGCAAAGGCGTAGAAGTCGTATTTATGGAGTAACATGCTAACTGTCGTAACCACTGACGATATTCAGAAGTAAAGTTCTAAATTCCCACAACTTTCGCTTGTTGTCCTGAACGTCCAATATAGGCACCTTAACCCATTACCTCATAGGCTATTTTTAGATCGAACCTATTTGAATAAATCTACCGAAAAGGAGCATTAACTAGAGAAAAGGAAAAGTTTAGTATTTTGTAGATTGAAACCATTGTGATAAAACTATTCATCACTATGGTTGCAACAGGTGACTTTTGCAGAGGCATCAAAAGGCGTCAATATGAGGGATTTGGTTAAGGTAGGTATATTGGTAACGTATCCTACACGGGTATGTAACTTACTGGAACGAAAGAATGACTAGTTGCGAAAACAAAATAAAAGTATATAATTGGAACCATCTCGACCCAAGGCACCTACGATGACAAAGCCCTTTGCAGCATTTTGTTTTACATCTGTACATGCGATTTCAGTTTTGGCCATGAAACAAAACAACTGATTTTTCCAATTTGTTGAAACAAATAACTGCAGTTTTCCGAATTGTTGTACATGTATCTAAACCAAGTAACTGTATTGCTTTATGTCACTTCATCAGCGCATCATTTGTAGGTTCAGTATATATAGTAATACTGACAGATACTGGCTCCGAAGAATGCTATGAATACTGGATTTAACCCATTAAGTCTCATATTATATGCAGTACACTCGTCCAAATGAGAGTTTGGAACCCATCCATTTGTCATATTGAGTGGGAGAATCACAAACAATATGCAAATATAAACATTTGACATGTATGGATTCAGCTAACAGCGTTTGTCTTGATCAGACGGCTCATCCAGGAACCCTCTGTGTCCAAGGTTATAAAACTTCTTAGTCTGAGTCTGAGATCATTCTCAAGTATCTGATTTGTCAGATTCTGAGCAGGCTCAGAATCTGACCAATCAGATGCTTGAGAATTATCTTAGACTCAAACAAAAATTTCAAACGTTGTTTTATAACATCGGGACCTGATCTCGGTCAAGACTCCTTGCCTATATCCAATCTATGGGATAGCGGAAGCTACTGTGTTAAGTACATACTGGTCACACATAGACTCGCTTTCTAGTTCAAATCACTTTACGAAATAATATAATATTAACTGTAATTAAACAAATATATATAGATATAACTGACATTTCAAAGGTACTTCGTATACGTGCTAAAGGCTCAGACTGACGATGAACACAAAATAAATAGCATGCATACTGTGGGTACGGAAAGCCGTTTGGGACCTATAAAGGAAAAAACGTATCAATATGTATCAGTAGTTTAAAAAAATGATTTTATCACAATGTGATTAAGGTTTACATTTTGAAATGTGTAAATCTAAGTTTAAATGATTTTTACGAACTTTTGTGAATCGATTTAAAGAGTTGCTACAACGACAGTCACCGGTGACAATACTTTCATAATGTGTTGATAATTTAGGAAAGATGTTCAGAAATTTAGTGATATCTTAGTATAAATGAAAGTCAAGCAGAAAAAGGCCAGACACATGATGCGACCATCACCAAAACATCGATAGAAAGCAAGTAAAACAAATAATACACACACACGCTCGCCCGCACACATGCACGCACGCACGCACGCACGCACATATACGAGATGAACATTTTAAACATGAACAAACGCACACACGCACGCACGCACATACACGAGATAAATTTTTTAAATATGAACAAACGCTCAAGTACAAAGACATAAATACACCAGACAAACATAAAAGTAAGGGTGACAAAGAGAGTACCGCAGTCTGAAGCGGCCGGATTATGTATAGCTTAGTATGAGAAATGAATGCTTGGATGGAGGCTATAATGGCGATAACTCGTGTATGAATATTTTATATGTATGAGATAAATGGGTTTGTGTTGTGGAATGAAAGTCCCCATAGGACTTTGTAAATAATTCATTATATGCGTTTACATCAGAATTATCGTACAACATAAATAGGAATCCAACGGATGAAACAAAACAGATAAGTAAATGTGTGTTAATTTAATTCAAATTATTAGTTTATCGCAATGATTATACTGTTTATTGAGAATAAAACAGGTCCGTGCCAAACATTAACCTATCACCCTCATCTCGTTAATCACTATATGTCAGGGAAAACAATATGAATTCTAAATATTAAATAATACAGGTGAATATGTTCTGAAAATCAACTTTGCTCATAAATTAAAATTTAGTTTGTATTTCCTTAAAAATCATTTTCATTGATCTTATCGAAACAACAGAAATAAGTGGAATATCATTAACCCTTTCGCTGCCAATGCCGGATCTGTGATTACCTATGCAAACAGTTTGGATCCAGATGAGACGCTGAGTAACTCGGCGTCTCATCAGGATCCAAACTGTTTGTTACTGTTAATATGTTTTTGAAACAAAAATGAAGAAAATCAAAAGAATGAATATTTGCAGCGGACGACAAAGTTAGCAGACGTCAGAGTTTGGCAGCGAAAGGGTTAACGTGATTAAAAATAACCTTGTCCTATCATTGATAAATAGATGCCGAGTAACCCGACGTCTCATCAGGATCACGACTGTTACATACTCGACCAATAGTTCAGAAGGCACATGAGTGTAAGAGATACGTATGGTATTAAACCCATGAACTAAGCCAAGGAAATATAATTCCATTGCAAGCGAAAAAGATTGATATATGTGATTTATCATCAAATAGAGCAGACACTGCGTCTATTATGTTTTCAAAGCCCGTATGTGTATGTACGTATGTATGTGTGCTCGCGCACTTCATTTTTGCTTTAGAACTTTCGTGAGACTTTTGTTCTGTTTTTGATTTGGCTCAAACCCTAACATTCTGGTCATTTTGCGGTATTCTTTGGAAAAATGAAGTCGTATTATTGGTATTTAAGACAGTTGACAGCTTAATGCTTGCCGAAAGGTATGCAGAAAACTTCTATTGCAACTTTCTACATTGCGTTTGTCCTGCATTAACCGACTACTTCTTCAGTTCAATCAATAGTCGTTTAATATAGTTTCTACTGTATAATAATTAAACACTCGGCATGGCGATGTATTAAATTAAAATATATACAATGATCTTATACGATTCGTATGCCATTGATGACCCATCATTGTATGTAACTGGTAAGTGTATCGTTGTTTATTAGCTGGACCTGTTCACATTGTTGTGTTGACGCATACTGTTAGGCTATACGTTTGTTTGATATTCTGAAGTTTCGATGTGGAATGATCCATCACTGCTCAACGGTAGAGTCCAAACACTATGAAAAAATAAACTTGCGAGATGATGTTCAATGACAAATGGTTCAGATCTCTGGGAGACATCTGATCTGTTACTTCACAATTTGCAAATGTCAGTACACACACGACAAATGGTTAATATAGTTTATGTACAAAACAGACGCAATTTTACATTTCTGATGAAAACGACACATAGATCAGTGAACCCTTTACATGACAGAAACGAATTTTATATACAGTAAAACCTCGATTATCTGAACACTAAAATACGTATTATCATCGATCTTTAAGACAGGTGGCAGCCTAATGCATGGCGAAAGTCATGCAGAAAGCTCCTCTATGAGCTTTCTGCATGACTTTCATCCTGCATTAAGCAGCCACCTGCCTAAAAGGGTCTAAATTCGTTTATAACGAAAATTCGAATAATCGAGATTTTACTGTATTTGTAAACAGAGTCATGGAGGAACGCATCTCAGCAGAGTCTGCTCTGTTTATGAAAGAATAAAGATCTGATTATACTGTTTCTACTATGGTCAATTCAAATTTTCATAACTACATCATACAAATTAGCTAATTAATATGCAATCAGTCATTAATTCTTATATCTGGTAAAGCGTTAACCCTTACAACGCTGAATTTTCAAATGGACTATTCCAAAATTCAAACAGGTCAAGCTTATTGTGAATATTAAGGGATTTTTCGAAAATAATAATAATATGACAAACAGTATAGACCCTGATGAGAGGGCTCCTCTAGGAGCCCTCTCATCTGGGTATATACTGTTTGCAAATGACATTAGTGACTCGTGTCCCGCACTGTAAGGGTTAACATCAAAAAGCATAATGCTTTGGCGTCACTGACGAAAATCGTGCATGCGATTATTTTCCTATAATGTAAATGAGTCATGGTTCTGGATATAAGTCTTTGAACCATGTCATTATTCAAAATTCACGAAAGCTTTGATCAATCAAGTCTAGCGATTTTACATTCTATTTCAGGTTTAATTGACGTGAAATGCAATACCTGCCATGACTTGAACAAATGGAAAAATACAAATTAGATTAAAACTTGGGAGGAAATTGTGAAATGATATTACGGAGAGATTTTGTCTCTCCTAATTTCATTTAAGCATGATAGAAATGTCCAAATGTAGCTACAGACCGTCGCGTGATGCTACAATATTTATCGATCGAGTTGTAGTGGCATGAAGTGCATTTCTTAACATATACCTTTTAAATAATCCTTTTCTCTATAGAAACGCCTTTGCAAAGTCATTAAATTCTGTAGCAATGCGAAAGATAAAATTGCAGACTTGGTTAATGGCGTCTGTTCTGTTCATGAGCAGTTATTCAAAGTGCAACACTACTTACGCCCCGTAGCACTGGTTTAACCCTTTCCGTTATATCAATTTGTTTTCACGCCTTTGCAAACAGAGTAGACAATGAATAGACAGCTCCTATAGTATCTACTGATCGTTTATTTGAAGAACCAACACGGTGTTAAAATCGCTCGAAGTGCACCAGTGTACTGACGAAGGCCGAAGTACTCGGTCGAAAGTTCCAGGTATGCTTTCAACTTTAAATTGTATGTGAGATTCAAAAGTTTAGAAATTCAGTTATAATGGACACTACCACACATATTAACTTCCATCAAAATATCCGAATGAGCGTTTTGTGATTAGCCCAATAACAGATACCGTTTATATACAAATTTAATAATCATTGCCTCAGGGAAACAAGTCAGTTCTCATTATGAAGTCAAATACTATTATATGAACCAGGTTCTCCCACAGCTTGCTATTATAACGATACTATTTGTTTCGTCAATAGGAATTGCTTTCGGTTAAAAGACTGTCGCCTAACACACGCATTGTACTATTGACCTAATGAAATACAATGCACTTTAATACTGATAATAATTCAATTGTAATAATTTGAAACTGTTATTCTAGAAAAACAATGTACGTTGATTTGGAGATTTATTTGAAACAACTACAAATGTTTTCAAACAATTATGCTTATTATCTGCCGTAAGTGTTTGCCAAGTTTTCAAAAGGCGAAACATGAGACTGTAAAAACATATGCCATAGTTCAAGTAATATGGGTGGAATTTGTGTTTGCTGGCGTAAGTATTAATTAAGATCTACGTTTGGGTGGTATATATAAATATCGGGTAGGTTCAGTTTATTTTTACATATGTTTAATAAAGAGCATCACCACTATGTATGGATTCTGAGCTATATCATTCCGGAAGTCGCCATTGAATCGGCACTCAATGTAGTTGGTATTTGAAGCAGAAGATGTTCAGTGTTAGGGAACACTGTCAATGGCTGACGTTTACCTACTTGTAATTTTTCATTGCAAAGACCTGTCCAGAGCCCTAGGTAAGATGCGTAAATTAAATTATTTTCAGGAATAGCCTTTTTATTTCTGCATCAAACTCTGTACTGTGACCACTCTTTAGAAACGTCTTTTCACTCTATACTGTGACTACGCTTTAGAATTGTCTCGAAGAGACGATTCTAAAGCGTGGTCACAGTATAGGTTTTGTCTGTAGCTCTGGAATACACTTGCATATTACAGAGTACAGAACTGATATTACAGATGTTGTGAGAACAAACAAGAAACTAATTCCTCTATTAATGCTTGCTAGAGCTGACCGATACGTTATGATTTGGTGTCGTCTCTATGCTTCACAAATGCATTGTGGTGGGAGTTTTAGTCACGTGACAACGGCTAACATCGTTTCTGTTCTGTTGACATGCTTTGAGGCTTTGACATGACTTTGGAAAATGACCATAGTTGTTATTATTGGAAAGACTTTGTTTCCATGTTACTCTTTGAGCGTTGAATTTAGTTATTTACTCTGTTGGCGATGACAGTGTATTTTATCATCTGATTCCACTTAGTTGAAATAAAACCATTGCAATGAACGAGTTCAATATGAATGTGGACTTTTCATGAACATTTTGTCTTCTTATAGCACGTTGAATAGTATCGAGGAGGAGATAGGTAATTTCTTCAAACTGTTAGATTGACTTAAAACTGGTTTACATATTTCAAATACATACACGTATATTAGGTTATTTGGAATAAAGCTCATCAATTTGTGTTCGTTCGTTTAATGACATATTCTATAATTAAGATCAGGATTTTGCATTCGTATAGATCAAATATAGTCAACACGCTTTTACATGTATAATTGTTTATTATTTTGTGTTTGACACCTTTTTGAAAAGACACTTCTGTTACAAGGAGTAATTACTTAACATTGTTGACACAAACTGTTTCAGGGCTACAGATAAGGGTGCGTACTAAAATACTTATATCGTGATTTCTCCACCAAACCCTATGGTTTGGTGGAGAAATAGAGGTATTACTCTTGAACATATTTTGATTTACACATCTTATCTGGAGCCCTATGTGTGTTGTTTTAGTTTTTATAAATAAGTGAGAAGAGTTACATTCTTCACTGGGTATACCGTTTTAAAACTATATCTTCAATTGATGCACATGTCTAAACTAGCCGAATTGCTGTATAGTTGCACCTAATTATTACAACATTGTCATTTACGAACACGATGGACAGTCTTAATGTCATAATGAAGAACTCAAACAATACCTTTGAAGAAATGAATAAGTGTTAACGAGTATTCCCAAGAGGCACAGATAAGATGTGCATTTTCAAAAATAGCTTATTTACTAAACTCTATGTTGTGACTACTCTTTAGAATCGCCACAACACAGGATTTTGTGAAGAAATGCTTATACTAGTATTTGAATATGAACATGTACCTATGTTCTGTTTCTCTTCTATTACAGAGCGACTTATGACTTTCGTTCACTGTACACCGTTTTCATGGTTGAGTCACGACGATCCTAATATTTTTGTGCGGCAAAATTTAATTATTAAATTGATTTGCATCTCTTTGTTTTCAATTTTATCATATCTGAAGGAATGATTGACAGGACAACGTTTGCAAGTAAAATCGGTTTTGGTGGTGTCTTTATACTGGTTGATATGAATAGCATTCATTCTCCATGCCAATTTTATAATATCGGAAGGAATGACTGCCTGCACAGTATGCTTTTATGAAAAATGGATTTGGACAGTTGTCTTTACACTTGATATGATTCGAATAGGCCCACGTCTGCGTGCTAGTCCATTGTGCTATTCAAGACCTAACCCGCATTTGCAAACAACTTAGATTCAAATGAGACGCCGGTAACTCGGTGTCTTATCAGGATCCAATCTGTTTAACTTGTCACGCAGTCCATAGTATTTTCCAAAGCTTGATCGAATAGGACGTAGTCAAAACTGTGCCAGATCAGAAGTTTGAGTGGGGTAAGAGTTAGAAAATAATTCTTGTACTTCACACTTCAAACTTCAAATTTCACACTTAAAACTTCACACTTCAAATTTACACTCCAAACATCACAATTCACACTTCAAACTTCAGACTTCAGTGTGTGTGTATGTGTATAAATTGCTATTTAAATTGCTTTCTGTCGGTGTTTTGGTGATGGTTGCGTTTTGTGTGTGGCTTTTCCTGCTTGACTTTACTACTTTTTCATTCAGACTAGAGACTTCAAACTTCACACTTCAAGGTTCACAGCTATTATATAAACACGAATGACGTCATGATATTTTCATGCGTTTTTGTAAAGGCGGTCGCGTTTGGAGTAGGAATTAATTTCTTTCGTTGTTTTAATGCTTGACATCTAGATAAATATATTTGAAAGTAATTGAAGACCCAAGACGCACAAAAATTCACCAATTGTTGTGTTTGGTTTTCTGCAAATGTTAAATAAATGAAAATTTGTGTATTACCAGTAGTGCTATTCTTCTATAGCCATTAATCCCTAGCGATGAGTATTCACATCACAACAAAGTACCTATGATGTACACTTATCCTATGCAAATAGTGAAGACATTGATCAGAGGTATCATAAAAGAGCCCTTTGAACCGGATATACAATATTTGAAACACACCAGAATGTACATATTTTGGACCATTAGTCCTTTGTTACGCTGTTAAAAGTTGTCCGTCATATGCTCTCCGCACACATTGATTAGCCGATGACGTTAAACCTCGTAATAGAATTTGATGTTTGAAGTGTGAACTATGAAATTTGAAGTATGAATGTTCTATTAGATAATAGCATTTATTCATGAAGTTTAAAGTGTGGACTATGAAGTATGAAGTGTGTTTAGTGAAATGTCACCACCGGACTTTCGTATTCTTGTACTCCAAATGAGATTCACTTTACAAGAAAACGTAATCTTATTTCTAAACCTAAGATGATATATCCTTTGATCCTTTCAACACGGGACATACATAAACTGTTATTTGCAAACAGTGCAGACCCTGTTCAGATGGTTCCTAGAAGATCCCTCTGATCAGTGTATGCACTGCTTGCCATTTATTATCCTTTAGCAAAAATTTAAACAGTTCATACTGAATGGACTCTACAGTCACAGATGGGCTGTTCCATTTTGAAACTTGATGGTTGAAAGGGTTAACTTTCAGTGCGCTTTTAATTCTCTGAGTAGTGCATAATTGAAACCATATCATATTGTCATTACTGTCTGTACTTGGGCAGTAAGATAAATCGTAGTCTATCTATGCATTGTTTGCTGTACATTGCACTAACTCAATAGCACGTGCCTAATGATATGCTTCCGAGTTACATAAAAGAGGAAATCAGATGTAATTGGGTTGCATGAACTCTCTGCAGTTTGTCAATACTCTCTCCCAATGGTAAGTGATGCATTAATTAGATAATAGTGCTGTCTAGACTTATGACAAAACTTGTTGAACACAGTAAAATCTCGTTAAAGCGACTACATAATTTATTGACATAGGACTGTTATAAAGCAGGGTTTTGCTTAATGCAGGGTAAAATATATACAACCTTCTGCATTACTTTTGTCCTGCATTAAGCTCAGTGTTTTAAAATGAAGAATTTGACGTTTTTGAATTGTCGTACTAGTGAGACGTATCTGTATTGCTAAAGTATCGATTTAATTACCCAAACGTTTTAAATATTAACCCATTTCCTCATAGGCTAATTTTAGACGCAACCTCTTTGAATGAATCTACCCAAAAGGAGCATTTACTAGAGAAAAGTAATTTTTTAAAATTTGTAGTTTGAAAAAAGATGTGATAAATAGAGCATTTGCTCCTATAGGAGTAAAGGCTCTATTTATCACAATGGTTTCATGAAGTAGTTTTTACAGAGGCGTAGAAAGGCGTATTTATGGAGGAAAGGGTTAACTAATAGATAACGTGTTTAAATAATTGTAAATAAAAATGTACTTATTGCCACTTAATCTGTGTATTGTGTTTTACATTACATTGTACTTGGGGAATCCTGAAATACAAGACACACTTTATGATTCAATAATTATCTAAACCTGCTGAATTTATTCATCCAATATTGGCTTGTGCACATTGAAGGAGTACAGTGTTTGTTTTTGATTTGGTATAACAGTCAATTTGTTTATCACAAATCATCAACGAATCGTTATTGTGGTGCATGCATTAGTTCAAAGAAAGAAATGTAAGTCAAAGAGAATATCTACCCCCTTCCCTCATAAAGATGACCTTTGCAAACAGATTAGACCAAGATCATGCCTCTCTGTTTGCTAATGGAATAAAGATCTTATTCAGGAGTGTTTTTTCACATCTAAAACTGTTCTTGGTGTTTTGTAATTATGTTGGTCCATGCATATTTATGCAATAGTAAATCTTTAACTGAATATTCACGGGAAAAAGTGTTACGCACATTACACATTTTGTTCAAACGATTTCAATCACGTGTGCCAAAAATAGCAATTCCCTGAATAGCATAAAGTTCATACGAATGGCCATAGCATTTATTTTGAAATAGTTATTAGTAAACAGTATACAAACTATTCAACTATCTATATCTATTAAATATGCAGAATAGTAGGTGGCACTATTTATAATATACGATGGGTGTTAAAAATTACTTGGAATTTCATTCCACAAACTTTACTAGTATTAACCCTTTCCCTTATGTAAGCGCATTTTGACACATCTGCAAACAGAGTAGACCCAGATCAGACGGCTCCCATAGGAGGCGTCTCATCAGGGTCTGCTCTGCTTGCTTATGGTGTAATATAGTTCTGATTCTACAGCCTCTGCCTGAAGCAAAATATCATGTGTTCATATGCCATTATAAAAAATAATCTTAATAATATTCATGACGTCATTATTTAGTACATTAATATTCACCAGGGAAAGAGTTAATAACGTAATGAATTATTTATAACACCACAATTCCAGTTATGTGCTGTAATTTTTATAAAATTCAGCACAATTGCTTGAATGTGTATCCAGTTACAACCTTTCTAAAGTGTCAGTGCATGAGTACCGATTGAACCCTTTTCTTTTCTGCACCATACAGTACTACATTGTTTATACTTCTTGTTCAAAGGCGCGAAATGCGTAATACAGTAAAAACCTCTCTACAACGACCACTAAATTGTGTTAATTAGTTGCTATTTTGGGTAGGTGGTAGCTTAAAGCAAGGTGAAAGTAAAACAGAACGCTCCTATAGGAGCGTTCTGTTTTACTTTCATCTTGCTTTAAGCAGCCACCTGCTTTTAACACAAAATACTTGATGTTATTTAGTGGTCGTTATAGAGAGGTTTTACTATATGTTGATAAATTATAAAATGATCACCCATTTTCAGAATATATCATATGGAACGTGGTTTAAAATTTGAACGTCATTTGTCGAATTTTAAAGGAGCAGCATCGTTACGCACGCACACACACACAAGCACGCACTCACGCACGTGCACGCACCCACGCACACACACAATAACGAAAGTTAGTAGATAATGAGGAAAGTAAATGTTTATAATGTACATGGTAAGACGTGAAATGTGTGTCATACCAGCCTGTAAATGCAGATTCTTATCCAATGATTATATAAACTCCTGAAATTAGGAGATCCTTCGAAAGCAAAACAGCAATGCAAAAAGAGAAATTGCTGACTCGGTTTTATTGAGTCTGTTCATGAGCAGTTATTTTTAAAAGTACAATACTACTCACGCCCTCTAGCAACCGCTCAATTGGTGTTTAAATTTCATAACTAATAACATCGAAAATTCCGAAGGACAAGAAAATATAATAAAACTGAAAATGACGTATGGGGCATTTTTTTACGGCCGCCAGACAACCATTTAATTCCTGCAGTTGTGAAGTGTATACGTTCTGAATCTAGGAGATCCTTCGAAAGCAAAAGCAGCAATGCAAACAGAGAAAATGGTAGACTAGATTGTATTGAGTCTGTTCATGAGCAGTTATCAAAACATGCAACACTAATAATTAATTTTGACCTTGACCTGATTTCATGTATCTTTGTATCAAGTGAAAGGCCTTTACCCAAGCTATCTGCACACCAACTATGAATTGTCTAATACAAAAGTTATAAGCAATGTTAAAGTTTTGTTAACGACGGCACGCCGAACCCACCAACCCGCCTGGTTTATCATTTCCATTGCTGTGATAAATGTATATCGGGTCTGATTTGAATCCAGGCTTTTTTCGTGTAGTCAATAGCAAAAAAGCTTTTAAATGGAATAAGGCGTGTTGGTTTATTGCACCAGCATATACTATATCTGAGCACAAGCAGTTTTATTTACATACATATGGTCATACCATACAATGTCATTATTATTTCAAAGTCGTTTCCATTATCTAAGTGTAGAATTACGCTTCAACAGACGGCACTTTATAATCAGTTTCCATGCTTTCCTCTAAAAGGGATATAAAGATTTAATAAATTCCGCATCAAAGAAGCATTATTTTGTTGAAGTGGCCTCTGATGTACTTAACATGTTTCATCAATGTCTCTTGTGCGAATGAATTCAATTTTACTCAAAACTTGTTTGTTAAAGTGGTTGTTTAACACACGCATTGATTTAAACAATTATCAGCATACTACTGTGCCGTGTCACAATCTACTTATTATTCTGCATATCGTATCGATATCTATACCTTTTAAATGACATCAAATCCTGTACAACCTAGATTTCGGCAACTGTCACGTAGAATCGTTCGCTCCACCTAAACTTTCCCGTAATTTTCGATCTTGACTTCCGGTTTTTACAAAGTCATATTTTAGCGTCATTTCGCTATTTCTTGTTGAGATTTCGACAGTTATAGTTTATATAAGTCACATAGAATCTATAACTCACTTGAAATGGCTCAACTCTCTCTATTTTCCATGTAAAAGCTGATGTTCTTTCGACAACGCTACGTGCACTTTGCTTGTTGTTTTGATGACGTCACGTCAAGATGGGTATAAAAGGCGGCCCATTCTGACGGAGCGTCAGTATGTCTGTTACTCACTTAGAGAAAGGTCGACCGGATTCGGTCAATTGAAAACTGTTCGCAATGAATAGGAACCTTGAGGTATTTTTACCCAAAATGATATAGGAATATATAACCAGTCATAATTTACCCAGAATCACAAACTCACTCTACATTTAAAGTGGTTATCAGCTCCTTTACCGGATCCGGTCAAACTCTTGTACTTTTACCCAATCCGGTGAAACTACCAAAACATTCTATTTTGTTATCAATAAGAGCAAATCTAGACTGCAGGTGAACATACTTTCAATAGATATTAGTTTATAATAGGCTACATATACAAAAGGTCCCATAAAACCTTATTTATTGTGATTTCGAATATTTTACCAGATCCGGTCAAATTGTAATTTTACCAGATCCGGTAAACATCACCAGATTCGGTCAAACACTTTAATACCGTAAGTTCAGCTTCCAAATGTGTGTTTATGAGTAAATATCACCTTTTACTAAATTACATATGAAAACTGTTACGTAAAATCATAAATATTATCATTTTTAATATTTTACCAGATCCGGTCAAATTGTAATTTTACCAGATCCGGTAAATATTACCAGATTCGGTCAACTCTTCAATACAGTAATTTCAACTCTTAATATGTGTTAAGGTGTCAGAACAATAGTTTGGGATAGAAAAGATGACAAATGCAATTGATACAGTAGAATCTAGATCTGTATTTTAATGAGATTGTTGTGTTTATAGAATTGTAATAATTAGAGTTTAGGATTATTGAAGAATTATAAAATACAAACTAATATGACTGATATTTGAAACTTTGTCTTTTATTTCATGCCTTAAATCTCTGAAATAAGATCTCAGAGCGAACCCACATTTATTATCAAAGCTAGATCTTGATCTAGCAGAATTGTGTGTTGATGTCCCTCAGGTCCAGCATCCTGACAAATGTTAAAAACTGAGATAACGCCTGTGGGGGCACAACAATACTATATCTTTTATTTAATCCTTTCCCTCGTATAAACGCATTTTCACGCATTTGCAAGCAGAGTGGGCCCTGATCAGACGGCTCCTATAGGAGCCGTCTGATCAGGGTCTAATCTGTTTGCTAGTGGGATTTGAACGATCTGTTTCTTATCTTTTCTAAAATTGCTCCAATGTGTCACCTTCCATAGTTTATTATAACTACTTTGACCATGAATATTTAGTGGGTATTGGAATTTGGAATACACATAGAACAGGGAAAGGGTTCATCAAATGATAAACATATTTAAAGAAAGCTAAACGCAAAGAATACTGGTCATTTATCAATAGTTTGATATATACGGTTGATAAAACTAATAATCCAGAACAATGTCATGCACTGCCTTTATATTCCATTATCAAACGTTACATCATGGTTGGATTTCAACGTACACTTTCAGGAATAAGTTTCAAAATTATTACTTCTCGTGTGGAAGCTTAGAAAAAATGTACTTGAGAATATTCTTGAATCATGAGCATGAGAATGTTCGGAATTTTATTTTATTTAATCATGTCGTTTCTGATGGAAATCCACCGGTATGGCAGTGATACCGAGCCTGGTTCATTCGGTCGATGTCAACTCCAGCACTCCGTGTAATGATGCGTTAGATCCTAACACGATTGAGCATTTCCGCACCAAAACATGTATATTTTATCGAGTAAATCTAAGCCTTTCGTAGTTGAAATAATTACGTGAACTTTGTAGTTAACTTCTTGCTTAGAATTTGCGTTGAATATTGTATTTATTCTAACATATTAACCATTTATCCCATAGATACATCTTTTGACGCCTTTGCAAACAGAATAGTCCCAGATCAGACGGCTCTTATAGGAAACATCTGATCAAGATTTGTTCTTTTTGCTTATAAAATAATAAAGACCTGGTCCATGCTTATAAAGCTTTTGAGTTGAGTCTGAGCTGTCTCTAGCTTAAAAGTGGCCAGATTTAAGCCAAAGGCTCAAATCTGACCAACCAAAAACTTGAGAACGAACTCAGACTCAACTAAACAGTTTTATAAGCATGGATACTGATTCCAACGTTTCTGTCATTATAAGAAACTGTCTCGTTCGTATACTTGACAGTTCTATACAACAGTCGAGAATAGTTTCTTCTGGAACATGTTTTATTTCTACTTCCTGAAAAGTAACAGTGCTGTCGTGAATTTGTATTTAAATCAGTGGAGGTTTTTACTAAATGGACCAGTCTCATCATATTGATATCGTGTGGTTTCTTCGCATTCGCAATCACACGTTTTGTTTTTTTGTCGGATTTTCTGTATAATTTTTCTAATTCATTGATTCTTGGCACGAACTTTTCAATTCAAGGTTAAACCATTAATGACCAGTGTCCTTGAAATAGGACATATGCAAACAGTGTAGACCCGGTTTATAGGGGCCCCCTGAATGAGCCCTCTGATCAGGGTCTGCACGGTTTGCTGAGGCCATCGATGTCAATAGTTTAAATCGAGTTTCCTTAAGCGTGTAGGCGCCAAATTGTCGTCTGCAATCCAAGTTTGTTAAATCATTCCGTAAAATAAGGAAATGAGATAAATAAATGCAAATTCCAAAGGAATAAAGCACATATATTGAATTAGAGATTGAGACAAATAGTGAAGTCCCTGATCAGACACCGTCTTGAAAAGGCGGCGTCTGATCTGGGACTGCACTATTTGTCGTGGTGGATTTATGCGACTGTGGCGATGAAAGGGTTAAATGATATGGGAATAAATGGGATAAATATGTCCATTTACACTGTTTTGAATTCAAATTACTTCGATGATTGAATGAAATCTGTAGATAACTCTATAGCTTCTGCAATTTAAATTTTAGTAGGAAGGCAAAAGGTCGAGGAAAGATGGACGCAAATGTGTTTAGTATGAAGTATGTAACCATTAGTAATATTTTAGCACATGAAATCATTTAACTTAAACGTGAACAATTATTATCTATTTCAAAACATTTCAAAGGCAAATGTCATGAAATATACGCTTTGAATGTTGAAAACTCAAAGTGTAATGGTCAATTAGTGTAAAACATAGAGTACATTCTGTATGAAAGGCTAAATATTGTTTTATTAATGACCAACTGCTCATCTAGGAGCAGACTGATCCGTAAACACACTTGTTTCCCGCATTTAAAGGGTTAAACGCAGACAAATATTTCACAATTAACAGGATATCAATACAAAGCAAACCTCTAACATAATTGTTAAGATGGGTGGATGAATGGGTGGTTTTACTACGATCGTCAAAGATCATACATCGCAAATGAATGAAATTAAAAGAAAGTTATCAATCATTGCAAAATTGTAAAAATATCATATATAAATATATATATATTCTAGCTAGTAATAGACAGGCGTTTAAAGTTATATATACCGGTATATATTGTTAATAATATTTAACATTTTTCAATACTACCCATGTTTTGACATATGTAAGCAGAACATTCGCTTCCAAAAAGGGAGGTTGCGGGTTCGATCATCGGGCGGGTCATACCAAATGTCTTAAAATAATACTAGTGGCTCCCTTGCTTAACGTCTATGTTAGGAAGGTTTTATTTGGACTGACTAGTCCGCTATCGGAGTAATATAAATAGAGGATCTTACATGAGTGTTCTTGATTATTGGATTTATTAAATGAGTCTTTTTAAAACGATAAAAAACGAGCTTTAGCGAGTTTTTTTATCGTTTTAAAAAGACGAATTTAATAAATCCAATAATCATGAACACGAATGCAAGATCCTATTTATAACATAACACACACAAATGTTATTTGCAGCCAATATTTCAGCAGTAACGTGGATTGTTATAAATTCTCCTTACATATAGAAATGATGAATGAAAGGTGTTATTAGGTTCGCTAGGTAACTGGGACAAAGTAGGTCCAAATTTTCCAACTTTATTTTTTACTTACTGTCATATCAACCAGGATCTAATTCAGACCTCTCTGGTATTCAATTTAACTGTGATAGTTTATGATACAAAAACATACAGAAACACGTCAAAATAATTTTTGAGTTACAGTTTTGACATACATAGTTACAAACACGTCACATTATGACGTCATTGTACACAACATGTGTCTATGTAAAGCGGGCCATTTACATGAAGACCTACATACAGTCGCCAACACGTCCGACACTCACTGTCAATGGGATTCGAAATGCGTCTTCGTTTTGGTATATTAAGCCCTTCATTAGTGTTGTATGTATACACATGGACATGGACATTTCCACCGAGAAAAAAATCTCGATTCAAGTTCAGTGAAAATGTTTGAAATGGACAAAAGATTCAGTGCGAACTGCTGCATAAAATGTGTTGGAACAGGAGGAAGATTTTCGCGATCAGCTGAGTTAGTGAGTATAGCATATTTGAAATATGTTTGTGCTGTGCTGGATTCAGATGACTATTGTTGTTGATTGATGAGATATTTGTATGAGTAGAAATCTGCATAAACAAAAGGACATAACGGTGAAGACAATGCAAAGTTGAGGAGGCATTTTAAATGTAGAATGGATTGTATGGGTCAGAGTAGCTGGTAGGTCTTTTTTGGCATACATTTTGTATATGATTCCTGACAGCGATTACAATTTGTATTATTTTATCGAAATTAAGGCGCAAGTGCCAACAATCCTTTGCCATCTATCGTGACTCAATCGTGGACAGGTAGGTCGACCACCGTCCGCCAGTTTGTTTTGTTTTGTCAGCGCGTATGAATCGTTCGAATGTCATTCGGTCGTTCGAATGTTATTCACTAGTGAATATATGCCCATGATTATCAAAAAATAAATGATAGTGTTACGTCACGCTGAAGTCACGTGTTATGTTATAATTTGGTTTAACTCTTTACCTCTTAGAGACGCATTTTGACAGGAACCGTCTTATCAGGGTGTGCTCTGTTTGCTCATGTCATTATGTAGATATGATTTCACAGTCTCTGCTATTGACAAAAGTTCCCGTGTTCATGTGCCATTATAAATATTCTCCAAAACAATATTCATGATGTTATAATTTATTACATAACTATTAATGAGTTAACGCATTCCCTCCTTGACTATTTTAGACCCAACCTCTGAATAAATCTACCGAAAAGGAGCTTTAACTATAGAAAAGGAGAAATTTAGAATTGTGTAGTGTTGAAAACATCGTGATAAATAGAGCATTTGCTCCTATGGAGTAAATGCTCTATTTATCACAATAGTTTCAATATGTGACTTTTACAGACGCGCCAAAATGCGTCACTAGGAGGGAATGTGTTAATACGTTCGCCAATGTAGATGTGCTTTACAAGTGCTTGCCAATGAAAAGACGAAGGCAAAGAGGATTTTGATGGGTCTCAATCCCGCTCGATACTGACCATACATCGCCAAATACGGAAGCGAAACAACATATCAATATATTCCCCGGGTTTACCCTATGTCACTAGTCCAAACCATTACGCGTATTCTATTGGTTTTGAAGAAATGATTTCTTTCTTGGCAATCATTAAAGTTAAAAATATATTGCTACATGTCTTGCAATGAGTTTATACAAATATTGTCTTCATAGACTACTTTGAGATACCATTGCAGGATGTTTCATTTTCGGTCTATGTTGTGTATATCCATACTGAGGCGCGTGTAACTGTATTTGCATTAAACACTAAAAATAAAATGCTGAAAATCTTTCTAAAATCATTAAATAAGTTGTTTGTCGTACACCTATATAACGTACTGTTGACGACAGAACAATATCAAAGTGTAAACAATGTAGAGGATTTATAGTATAAATCTAAAAATGAACTTAGAATGAGCACTTACGGTGTGTGAAAATGACTGAAGTATGAAACACAGAATAATACATGGCATTCTTTTATTTGTGACAAACTGCATTATTAAAACATTTCGTACTTAGAAGTTTAGACATAATGACATCATGAATATTAATTAAATTAATTTTTACAATGGCACATGGACACATGCAGTTTTGTACATGGCAGAAATTGTAAAATAGTATATGTTTTATATCATAAGGAGTAGAAAGGCGTATTTATGGAGTAAAGGGATACTCCATATCCAATAACTAATGAAAAAAACTTGATTGGAAGAATATGTATTCTGAACGAACAGTTCTTTAAATGCTATTATATTCCTTATAATATAAGTGTTAAAGTTGCACAACCAAATTGTTAATAAGTTCATCAATATAATATTTTATACACTTAAAATGTTCGCCCAAGAATAGCGTACATTGAATACAGCAAACAGTTACTATTCGCGTTCATTAAACCAACCTACGATATGCAATTCAAAATCGATGCGTATTGTGCTGAAACTAATTTCAGTGACCAAACGATTGCGACAAACGTAACATACAAGATATTAATAACCGCTCTTACGGTTTAATCATTTTCATTCTGAGACTTTCATACAATGGAATCACAGCTAGAATACATGAATATTTATATCAGAATGAATAATTAGAGTGAATGAAATAATGTTGACTTTAACATGTAACTGGGTGAAATTGTGACAATCTATGCAGACACTTTAGATACAGATAAGATGCTGAACACAAGAAGTCTTCTACTGAATAGGATAAATCCAGCGAGCTAAAAGTTGATAATTTGGTTTGCTCTATTTATTTGTGGTTTCGTCATAAGAATAGGTGCTACCTCAAGCAAACACAGTCTCATAGGATAACACAGCTCCCAGTCTTCATTCTGAAAGCCGAAATGTTATCCATGATATCATTTATAACCACTGCAGTGTGTTGAGCAGACCCGGTCTATGAATACCAGCAATTATCTCCATTCAAGTGTAATTTATAATCTTTGATTGGAAATTGGCAGTTATTCACGTCTCTGGTTTTAGTAAAGATTTTCCATTTCTGTCTACACAAAGAGTTTTTCCGATGTCAAGATTATATTGGCACGTATTATACCCGAGATTATAATTAATAGTACATATATTTCCCACTTGGCATTCAGCATTGTCTTCACATGGTTTATGGGGCATGCAGATGTGTCTCTGACAAGTTCCATCCGGACACCCGTAGAAGCAATGTGTTTTAGGATAACAAATCGTGTGAAAGGCACAATACTCGTCGGGGCAGCAACCTTCTGAGCAATACCGATACTGAAATGGAAAATAAATAATGCATTAACCCCTGTCCTACTGTGAAAAAATATATATTAACTCTAATTTGGATCTGTTCAATATTGACTACTTCCGATTCGATCAAGCATTTTAGAAACTATTGGTCAATTGTTATGCCATACGTGTATGAAACAAAACTATTGACGGGTGTCAAATAGCTTAGATCCTTATGCGCCGTCTCGGCGCCTCGTCTGGATCCAAGCTTTTTGGCAAATACGACTAATTTCGCTGTAAGCGGGGTAATGGTTTATAAAGAAATTAATTAATTCTTTTGCTGGCAATAACTCAGTGTCTCACCAGGATCCAAACCATTTGCTACTGTGGCAATGTTGTAGCAGATGACAAGGTTTACAGGCGATAAATTAGAGTAAATTAGACTGTATAGTTTTCGTATGAAAACACAAACGTATCTTTTTCGCATAAAAATACAAATTCTATTAGAGAGTGCTGGTCCGCTCGTATTGCTACAGAAAACGCTGTAAACATTCACATCACTGTAAGGTGTTTAAATGCGATAGTCGCAAACATGATGTAGAGTTAAAAAATACCAAGATAACATGTAGCTTCTATAACATTTTATTGTTGCGCAAATATAAAACGATTGGTTTAGATACTGATTTTAGATCATATCAAAATCTCCAAAAATGATATAAATAAAATACATAAAAATACATAAAACGTAAAAAAACCATAAGTCAGTAGAAATTAGTATTGATAGGACCAATTGTAGTATATGCTTTGCAATATCAGATCACAATAGGATTTTAAAGTAATATTTCTAGTGAAAAACAATGAGAAAACATGTTCAAAAGGATAAATGGTTTAGCCTATCGTATTGCATGGGATACTCTACTTTTCATAGATATAATTTACGGAATATATAGTTAGCCATTTAATGAAATATTTTATATCATACACCCAATTTAAATTTTATTTCGTTACTTATGGAATAAGCATAACAGACACTATACAGTTGATTCATTTGCATTATCACATAGAATAAACCATCTGTTCATGCACTGTGCGTAACATATTACACATAGTTCGCGTCACAATTGCAGAGAGAGAAAGAGAGAGAGAGGGGAGACAGAGACAGAGAGAGAGAGAGAGAAGGAGGAGGAGGGACATAGACAGAGAGATAGGGCTTGTGAGAGAAAAATGGAGAGAAAAAAAGTATTTAAAAACTTTAGAAGTTGTTATAGAAGCTTGCAGTTGGAATGAAAGGTACAACCATGTATCAGATTTATCGATTGCAAAAACAACATTATTGTTCATATTTTGAACGGAATTGTTTTTGTAGAAGGAACCAGATAAACGATGATTCACAATGCCTTACTTTTTGAAGTTACACACATTCATTTTGATATACATAATTTCAATTATTATTGAAACATCACTATGTGTCTTAGTATTTAGCCTACTGAGCAAACTTTTATTGATAGTAAATGCCATCGACCTCAGTTGTCACCGTTGATTTGGCTGACAATTTTCTTAAACAGCACGGTCAGAGTATCAAACAGTTTGGATCCTGATGAGACAACGAACTATTCGGCGTCTCATCAGGATCCGAACTGTTTTCATAGTCAATCGCTCATCAGTCTGCAGCAAGCTTAATGTTAAAGTTACATACTTACCCTTCTACCTTGCGCACTGTCCATCATCGAAATCAAACATATCCAAAGAACAACAATAACTATTTTTCCGTCTGTTAACTCCATCGTTCTGAATGTCATAATTGGGTTTAATGAAAGTAACCCAAGTTATGTTCGTCAACAGAGTAACGCATATTATCAACAAGCCTACAGTGATAACTTATATTTCTGTCGGTCGTTGAAACTCCGATATTATCACAGCTTTCTCTGCCAAGTCAGACTGAATTGTTTAGCTGCTCTGTCTCATTCCTTCTCTCTGACACCAGTAAGGCCAGTGGTGGTGCTGTATAATTATTGGGAAAAGTGCTATTACAGACAAGGCCTTTATGGGAAATAATTGTGCATAATACTTATTCCTAAATTCTAATGTATAGTGTAAATTAACAAACAATAAAATAGTGCACTTTTCTTTACTGTTACATTCTGTATATCGACTGACAATGCAATCCCAACGATTTGACTCTTGCACTTTCTGGCGAGAAGATAGGGATAACCTAAACTTTCATCCAATAACAAACGCCTTTTATGTCGCTAATGTATTACTTTAACTCAGATAATAAAGTACAGCTATACGTATTGTTTTTGTGCCCAACGCACCGGTAGTTTAATAGTTACTACGGTAAAGTCTCGCTTATTATTACGATCACTCAAAATAGTATAACTATGAATTTATAAACATATGGCAGCTTAATGCAGTACATACGTTATACAGAAAGCTGCTATAAGAGCTTCCTGTGTTACTTTTTGGCAGTTTCTGCTTTTATAGACTCCTTTGTTAATAAGTCGTGTAGTTTTATCAGCGAGACTTCACGGTATAAGATTCAGGTGTAAATAATGTCAGGGTGTAGCGCTTTACGCAAACACGTTAAACAAGTTATTTTTTTACAGATAGTATTTTCATTTGAGAGAAAAACTAGAAATATGTCCATAGGACACTGATGCCCAACTTCAGATTTTTGTCACAGAAGGTAAGGACTATAATCACCACTTAAGATGCACATAAATGAAAAACATTTGTGAATGTTTCAGGCAAGTGCTCCTAACAGTGTAGGAGTATGACACATAAGACATTTTTGACTGTAAAAGCTTCTGAAGTATGCAACGACTAAAGCGATTTACATGGCTATCGAACTTGGTCAAGATATAATGGCATCAAACATGCACGACTAAAGCGATTTACATGTCTATCGAACTTGGTCAAGATATAATAGCCTCAAACATGCACGAATCAAGCGATTTACATGACTATCGAACTTGGTCAAGATATAATGGCCTCAAACATGTGTGTAAAGCTTGGTGACAAATTCTTTCCAAGAAAGCGTACGGACAAGATATTTTTAAAGTTTGTTTTTGCGAATAAAGGGCCGCAACTCCTAAATGACTGAAGCGATCTACATGGCTATCGACTTTGACCAAGATATGATGGCTACAAAGAAATACTTTTCAAGAGCCCGGACAAATTATTCTAGATGTGCCTACAAACGTACGGACGGACGACAGGTCATCTAAATGCCACCACTTTGTTGGACATAAAAAACCCGACGAGTTCATCACTTCGCTGCCAATATCGCATCTGTAATTACCTATGCAAACAGTTTGGATCCCGATGAGACGCTAAGTAACTCAGCGTCTCACCGGGATCCAAACTGTTTGTTACTGTGACTGTGATTTTGAAACAAATTTGAAGAAAATTGAAAAAAAAAATGAAAATCGAAAGTTTGCAGACGACACAATTTGGCAGCGAAAGAGTTAATCTATACCCTACTATCAGCATTTACAAATATATAAGATCCACTTCGTCTTCTAATCAGGATCCAAGCTGTTTGACATTTCGTCCATAGTTTCCTAAGGGCTTGATCGGATCGGAAGTAGTCAAAAATTCCTCAAGTTCGAATTTGAGCAGACATTCTTCTTTTCACAGCGGGACAAGGGTTAATATTTAACCCTTTCGCTGCCAAACTCTGTCGATTGCTAACTTTGTCGTCTGCTACAAATTTTTTTTTTATATATTCTTCATTGTTGTTTCAAAAACATAGTAACAGTAACAAACAGTTTGGATCCTGATGAGACGCCGAGTTACTCGGCGTCTCATCTGGATCCAAACTGTTTGCATAGGTAATCACAGATCCGGCATTGGCAGCGAATGGGTTAAATACGGACGCATTTAGTTTTATCCGATTTTGTTTAGCTAAAATTAATGCTGAATTATACGTTTGATGCCAGAAGGATGTTTTTTGAAACTCTTTGCTGTGACCCCTCTGTGATAAATAATGTCTGCTCAAATATTGATCTACTGCAATTTTGACTACATCCGTTTCTATCAAGCTATAGAATAACAATTGACCGAGTGTCAAACTGCATAGATTCCGATGAGATTACTCATTTGGATCCAAGCTGTTTGCAAAGGCGAGTCAAGTAGTTGACAGCGAGAAATGGTTAATACATGGTTAATCATATTGATCTATCATATTATGCATTAGTATGTATGTGTGGATCTCCGTGGCTGAGAAGTTATGGTCTTCGACTAGCAACCACTTAGCCATCCTAGCTCTGAGATTCTGACTTCGGCCAGGTAATTTGTGTTTTATGTGAGGAAGCCTCACATCCGGGGTATATTAACTGGATGTCGCAATATGACTGAAATAATGTTAAAGCGACCAAATTCCGATGGAAACAATCATTAATTTATTACAGTATATTGCTATTTTTATATTATTTTATATAAAGTGTTACAGTCATCCTCCCTATCAAACTTGAAAAAAAATTCAAAACATGGTATATTATTGATCCGGAACACGTTTTTATGGATTATACATTTTTATGGAGTATATTACGCCAACACGCCACTGAACACGTTAAATATGTAGGTCTACATTTGAATCTAACCGCCAGGGTAAAAAATGGAGATCCTTTGCACCACTTTTTGTCATATTCAGATATGATGTAACGCGGTGCATGGTCAGGATGTCTAATAGCTGAGATGATGTTAGCAACATAGTTTTATCGGTTACTAGTGTCAAAGTCTGCACTAAATGTTTATTCTAATAGTAATAGCCTACAATACATTCCCCTGTTAACCATTGCAGTGCGGGACACGAGTTGCTAATGTCCTTGGCAAACAGTACATACCTAGATATGAGGAATCCTAGAGGAACATCCCATTAGGGCCTTCATTGTTTGCCATGTTACATTTTTCTTTAGAAAATCAATACACTATAAGCTTGACCTGTTTGAATTTTGAAATAGTCCATTTGAAAAGGATTAACATATTGAATTTACCAAGTTCATTAGCACTGCTTACTCCTATTATCAGGCCTACTTACATCTTTCTGAACATAGAGGTCACATACGTAAATAAAGATAAGGTCTGGTTTGACCTGGATATCAATTAGAAGTTCGACCATATATTATGTGCTTTATCTGTCTTTTATTTTCTGGATTTTAGGAGCACTGGAGTTAGGACATTTAAGGTGTGTCAGGTTGCGTCAGGATAGATAGATATATAGATAGATGTATATAAAGGCTGACCCTGAATCGGATATTTAAAGGCATTGTGTGTTATTCATGAACTTGCCAGCAGTCATGCTTAATTTAATATTATTGTGCATGTTTACGACAACAGTTCGCGCTGTTGTTGCTGATGAACATGTAGATATTACAGCACTATTGAAACGGATTGAAACACTTGAAGCCAGAGATGCCAGCCAAAAAGCAGAACTAGCTACATTGAAGAGTGCATTTGGTTCTGAAGTAAATGCTTTGAAATCAGATATTGCTGACATTCGTAGCAAGTGCAATCATACTATGGATGCACTGACCAAACCATCTATAGGTAGGTAGAGGTTATGTTTTAACCCTGTTGTGCAATATAAATGCAGAATAACTGAATTTGTTTCATTGATCCCTCAACTCCATAGATACACCTTTTAACGCCTTTATAGAATAGACCTAGATCAGTCGGCTCCTGGAATATTTACAGAATAGATCTAGATCAGTCGGCCCCTGGATTCATATACAGTAAAACTCGTCTAATGCGACCACTTAATGAGCAAATATGGCTGTCTTCATGAGCAGGTGGTTGCTTAATGCAGGACGAAATTTGTGCAGAAAGCTCCTATAGCTTTCTGCATAACTTTCGTCCTGCAATAAGCTACCACCTGCCTTTGCCAATGTGAGTGATGCCCCTTTTTGCTGGTCGCATTAGATGGGTTTTACTGCAGATTTGATTCTACAGTTTCACCTTGGTAAAAATGTCTATGTTAAATGCCATTATAAAATTTAATTGATATGCATAATGTCATTATTTCTAACATAAATATACATATAGTAAAGGGTCCCTTATAGACTTATGGAAAGCCCCATTTTATGGCAGATATTTTAACTATTCGATTTCGCCATATTCGATTTACGATCTGTGTTGCTGTATAAAGTGTCGGATTAAAAACAACATTAACCAACAGTTGTTTCCGTGTGAAATTATATTTCATCCAATTTATCAAATATAAAGACTCGAATAAGAAGTATTCATTTAATTTACAACGGGGTTTACATGAAAATAATATTGTAATCTAAGATTTTATATTTATTTGGCGAATCTGTCCCCTGGGTTTTAACAGATATGGGCATTAGATATACACATGTAAATAATACATGAAATCCGAATCCAATAGATACTATTTCATTTAATATTTCTTAACCCTTCACCTTATGACTATTTATGTAAAAATACTTACATCGTGAATAATTATTAAATTAGCTGGTTTTTATAGTGGTATATGAAAACATGATGTTTTACATTTCCAGAAACCGTAGAGTCGGTTATTAATAGTTTCATAAGCAAACAGGACAGACCCTAATCAAGCGGCTCCTAAGGGAGTCATCCGATCTGGGTGTATTGTATTTGCAAAGGCGTAATAATGCGCTTCTTTAAGTAAATAGGTAAATTAGTGAACAAAAGTACAAAAATGAGTCATGCAGGAAACACCACATACAGAACAAACAGTCGCCCGAACAGCAACACAAGGAAACAGCAAATGTACATAACTATAAAAACAACAAGAGACACACAAAGACAAAACAAACACACAATAGGGGGAAGATGGAAGCACCGCCTTGGAACGGTCAGTGACAAAAGTCACTGGGGGGGTTAAACTAGTTTATGGGCGCCCAACCTCACACTTATTCCATCCCAACCCTAAAAGACAAAAAGTGTAAATAAACGTATCCCCTCTCCGAATAATCAACCGCGACGGCAAATACAGTGGTAAAGTGCATGTATAACGAAAACGTTCGGCTTCTCGTTCTGAGATAAAACCGCTCTTTCCATGTCAATGTCGAATCTGTCTGCATATGTCTTGTCTGCGATTACCTAAGCAAACAGTTTTGATCCAAATTAGACGCCGTGTTACTCGGCGTCTCATCAAAATCCAAATTGGACTGTTTTGTTTTTCATAACAAAACAAATGAAGAAATTTTTTAAAAAAATGTAGCAGAAGACTAATAATCTGAAAATGGGTGATCCCTCAAAAGCAAAAGTAGAAATGCAAAAAGAGGAAATTACAGACTCGGTTTTATTGAGTCTGTTCACGAGTAGTTATTAAAAGTGCAACTCTACTCACGCCCCCTAGCACCGGCTTAAGCGGTATTCAATTTTCAAAACGATTAACAATGTTAATGATCCCGAAGGACCAGAAAATATAACAACACTGAGAATGAAGTACGGGGCGACTCTTTACAGCCGCCACACAAGCACTTAACACCTGCTGTTGTGAAGTACATATAATCTGAAAATGGGTGATCCCTCGGAGGAAAAGTAGAAATGCAAAAAGAGAAAATTGCAGACTCGGTTTTATTGAGTCTGTTCATGAGTAGTTATTAAAAGTGCAACACTACTCACGCCCCCTAACACGGGCTTAAGCGGTATTCAATTTTCAAAACGATTAACATCAAAACTAATGATCCCGAAGGACCAGAAAATATAACAACACCGAGAATGAGTTTGCAGACGGCAACATTTTGCACAGGAAGAGTTTATAGAATAACATTGTGCAATTCACTTTTCGAAAGTTAAAAGTTTTATTTTGGAAATCTTCAAAGCAAAAATCAGAGACATATAATGAATGCATTCATAAACAATCAAATATACAATAATGTATATTTTGTATAACTGTCTACAACTAGATAAAAGGTCGGGTATATTTGACTAAAGAATGAGGCTTTTATCTAAAGTGTATGTCTTATTTAACTGTCTATAAAAGGCCATATTTGATTAAAGATTGACGATTTTATCTAAAGTGTATATCTTACTTTTTTCCAGGTAGTAAAAGGGCTATAGCTCAGACACAAGTTGCATTCTCTGCTATTGCCCCTGACCATGACTTCAGTGCTATGTCAGCAAATCAGAAGCTTATTTATGCGACACCTTTCACAAATGTAGGCAACGCCTTCCACAGCTCAACGGGAACAGTTATTGCTCCTGTTAAAGGCACCTATGTGGTGTTTGCGACAGTCGGTGGCAATATACACTCTTCTAACTACTTCTACATAGACGTCAATGGCTCTGTGATGGCAAAGGTACTGCTCGCCTCTACAACTGCCAACCAGTCATCAAACATGGTTGTTGTCACACTGAAGCCGGGCGACGAGGTGTCTGTGAAAAGTGGCAGGGATCATGACGGTGCTTATGGTGGATATTTTACCACAATATCCGGGTTTCTGCTATATGAAACTCAGCATACATTTCCCATCGGAAAGTAATGGTTGAATCAATATATCTCCCCATTTATGGGGAGACATGTTCTTTTTGCCAGAGTTGTATATCCGTCTGTCCGTCCGCCCGTCTGTCCGTCCGTCCGTCTGTCCGGCTGTCTGTCACAAACTTGTGTCGCAGGTATTTCTGAAGCCAGTAGGGCTAGAGTCACCAAACTGTACAGGAGTGTTCACTAGCATGAATTGTTGTGCACCTGGTTTTTTAATTGTCTACCATTGATAACTTTGGAGTTATTGCCCCTGATTACTTAAATTTAGACAAACTTTGAGCCGCGCGTATCTCTGAAGCCGCAAGGGCTAGAGTCACCAAACTTCACAGGAATGTTGCCCAGTATGAGTTGTTGTGATAACTTAAAATTAGAGAAACTTTGTGTCGCACGTATGTCAGAAATCAGTAGGTCTAGAGTCACCAAACTTCACAGGAATGTTCACTAGCATGAGTTGTTGTACACCTGGGGTTTCTGAATTGACTACCACTGACTACCATTGATAACTTTGCAGTTATTACCCCTGATTACTAAAAATTAGACAAACTTTACTTTGTGTCACGCGTATCTGTGAAACCGCTAGGACTAGAGTCACCAAACTTCACAGGAATGTTGACCAGCATGAGTTGTTGTGTACCTAGAGTTTTTGAATTGTCTCCCTATGATAAGTGTTGAGTAATTGCCCCTGATATAATACTTAAAATTAGAGAAACGCTGTGTCGCACGTATCTCTGACACCAGTAGGACTAGAGTCACCAAACTTCACAGGAATATTTTTAATTATCTCCCACTGATAACCTTGCAGTTATTACCTCTGATTACTTAAATTTAAACACAGTTTGTGGTGCGTGTATCTGTAAAACCGCTAGGGCTAGACTCACCAAACTTCACAGAAAAAATAATCAGCATGAGTTGTTGTGCACCTGGGTTTTGTGAATTGTTCCAACTGATAATTGTTGAGTTATTGCCCCTGATATGATAACTTGTAAATAGAGAAACTTTGTATGTCTAAAACCGCAAAGGCTAGAGTCACCAAACTTCAGAGGAATGTAAACCAGCATGAGTTGTTGTGTATCTGGGTTTTTTGAATGGTCTCCCATTGGTAATTTGGAGTTATTTCCCTTGATAACTTAAAATACATGGTTTTGCACGTATCTCTGAAGCAACAACTCATGCTGGTGAATATTCCTGTAAAGTTTGGTGACTCTAGCACAAGCAGTTTCAGAGATACGTGTGACACCAAGTAATTATAAGTTAGTTATCAAGGGCAACAACTCTCGCATATCTATACAGACATTACACTTGTGTATTGGAACGAGGATGAACGGGGAGATATCTGTTTTTGTAACAAAATCAAACCTCTAGTTTTGAAATCCATGCCGTTTAGAAATTTAAAGTTGTATGATATCGTGTGTAAAACTAACCAAAAATAAAAAAGTACGATTATTGCCTAAACGCAATGTGAATGTTTGTTCTAATTTATCCCAATTTAGGCTCAAAAAGTCAAACATCTATCTATCTATCTATCTATCTATCTTTCTTGAAGCAGTCTGAAATGGGTCAACTCGGTTTGCTAGACATTTTAAAGGCACATTCATGGAGGAAAGAGTTAAACATGTTGCAATGAATACATAGGGATACGTGACAAGTTGGAGAATACCAACTACTTTGTATGGACACGTGTCAAATTGAGAAAATATCATATTAAGTGAGAATGGATTTTCACATAATGCACTGAGAGTTTAAAGCTAAATTAGTATCTGCCAAGGGAGAGAGAAAATCGCAGCACACGTTTAATAGAGACATGCAGTTTGTGTGAAGATTAAGCCTTTTGAATAATAATACGTTGTTAAAATTTAATTAATTTTAATTGAAAGTCAAGTAAATGCGTTTGTGACAGATTACAGACATTAATTCTGGATAGATGTTATTCGAATTTTAAAACCAGTGTGAGCCATGCAGTAGTTTAACCCATTCCTTCATATTGACGCCTTTTGTCGACTCTGTAAAAGTCAATTTTTGAAACCATTGTGTAAATAGAGCATTTGCTCCTATGGAGCAAATGCTCTATTTAACACAATGCTTTCAAAACTACACAGTTCTAAAATTTTCATTTTCTCTAGTAAATGCTCCTTTTCAGTAACTTTATCCAAAGTGGCTGGGTCTAAAAATAGCCTATGAGGTAATGGGTTAAGCAAACTAAAACATGGCATAGGTTTTCAAGTAGCGAATATCTGAAAGAGCAGTCAGTGGATCAAACTCTACACTAGTTTTAAAATACAATGGCTGGTCTTAGATTATAATCGGGAGATGCATCTCTAGCTCAATGAGTGGTATTTATCCAAAGTGGCTGGGTCTAAAAATAGCCTATGAGGTAATGGGTTAAGCAAACTAAAACATGGCATAGGTTTTCAAGTAGCGAATATCTGAAAGAGCAGTCAGTGGATCAAACTCTACACTAGTTTTAAAATACAATGGCTGGTCTTAGATTATAATCGGGAGATGCATCTCTAGCTCAATGAGTGGTATTCATCTTAAAACAATAGTTGCTATGTCTTGACCACATTTTCGTTTGGTGCAGCAAATATAATAAACCTTTCAATAAATATATACAGTGAAACCCCTCTAATGCGACCACCTAAAAGAGGTATAATTCTGGGTGGTAGAGGCAGGTGGTAGCTTAATGCAGGGCAAAATGAATGCAGAAATCTCCTAGAGGAGCTTTCTGTATTACTTTTGTCCTGCATTAAGCAACCACCTGCTTATAAGGACGCCCATGTTTATTCGTTAAGTGGTCGCATTAGAGGGGTTCTACTGTACATTCATTGACGAAGATAGACCGGACCGGTTTTTACTTACGAACGACTAATATTATCGGTAGTTCTAATATTCGACGATCGCAACTGGAAAGATCTAGTAATCGTTGAAGAAGACAAACTTTCATGTGTTTGATATCGGATACCGCGATGTTATTCACCGATGTCGTTGTATTTTAAGTTTCGTAACTGTTCGAAACCACAGGGGCAAGACACGTTTGGGTCAGTATATGTATACAGTTGAACTTCGATATCTCGAACTCGGATAACTCGAACTTCGGGAGAACTCTTCCAAAACTTACAATACATAATTGCTCTAAAATATATCGCTACAGATGTCTGGAAAAACATGTGGCAGCTTAATACGAAGCTTTCAGCATTACTTTAGACCTGTATTAAGCTGTAACCTTGAAAAATTGTCCAGATTAGAAATCGGATGACTCGAATTTCTATTATCTCGAACTAATTTGGATGGTCCCTTTAAGTTCGAGTTATCGAAGTTCAACTGTATATAGAAAGAAGGGATCAGACTTCAAAAGATCCAAATTACCCACTCCTCTACTTTAATTCCTTTGCTATGCAAGAAATACACCGATTTCGATCAGATAAAAAGCTATTCCATAAGCAAATACATGTTTTTATTCGAATATGCATAGATTTTCCCGGTCAAGTTAGAGATAAACTTAACACGGCATCAGAAACACAGATGGTTGCAGGTTCGAAATCAATTTCGGGAGTAAAACTTTGAATACATTTTCTAATTTTCTGTTTGCTGAAGTAACCCTCATTTTTCCATTCACTCTCTCAGTAAATAACGTGTATACACCACCAAGACCTCTGCGATCAACTGAAAGTGTCATTTATTCTTCTGATCCTTTCTCCTTTAGACCTTTTCGCAAAATGCCCATTTATTTATTCGATATTGTCGATTCATTATTTGTTTCATGGCTTTGCGTAACATTTATCGTATTACTACATTTTTTGTGAAGAGTTACTATCGGTGATTATCTACCTTAGGGCCTTCACTGTTTGCCGTTACATTTTTCTTCAGAAAATCTATAAATATTCACTATAAGCTTGACCTGTTTAAATTTCGGAATAGTCCATTTGAAAATTCAGCGTAGTAAGGATTAACGTATTGAATTTAACAAGTTCATTAGCACTGCTTACTTCTACTACCAGGCCTACTTACATCTTTCTGAACATAGAGGTCACACGTAAATAATGATAAGGTCTGGTTTGACCTGGATATTAATTAGAAGTTCGACCATATATTATTTGCTTTATCTGTCTTTTATGTTCTGGATTTTAGCAGCACTGGAGTTAGGACATTTAGGTGTGTCAGGTTGGGTCAGTATTGATAGATATATAGATAGATGTATATAAAGGTTGCCCTCTGATTCGGATATTTAAAGGCATTGTGTGTTATTCATGAACGTGCCAGCAGCCATGCTTAATTTAATAATATTGTGCATGTTTACGACTTCAGTTGGCGCTGTTGTTGCTGATGAACATGCAGATATTACAGCACTATTGAAACGGATTGAAATACTTGAAGCCAGAGATGCCAGCCAAAAAGCAGAAATAACTACATTGAAGAGGGCATTTGGTTCTGAAGTAAATGCTTTGAAATCAGATATTGCTGACATTCGTAGCAAGTGCAATCATACTATGGATGCACTGACCAAACCATCTATAGGTAGGTAGAGGTTATGTTTTAACCCTATTGTGCAATATAAATGCAGAATAACTGAGTTTGTTTCATTGAACCCTCAACTCCATAGATACACATTTTAACGCCTTTACAGAATAGACCTAGATCAGTCGGATCCTGGAATATTTTCAGAATAGACCTAGATCAGTCGGCCCCTGGAATCATATACAGTAAACCCCGTCTAATGCGACCACTTAATGAGCAAATATGGCAGTCTTCATAAGCAGATGGTTGCTTAATACAGGACGAAATTTATGCAGGACACTCCTATAGGAGCTTTCTGCATAACTTCCGTCCTGCATTAAGCTACCACCTGCCTTTGCCAATGTGAATTATATCCCTTTTTGCTGGTCGCATTAGATGGGTTTTACTGTAGATTTGATTCTACAGTTTCGTCTTGGTCAAAATAAATAAATTTAATTAGTTAGTATGCATAATGTCATTATTTCTAACATAAATATACATAGAGTAAAGGGTTTCGTATTGGAAGGATCCGTCTTATGGCTGATAGTTTAACTATTCGATTTCGCCATACTCGATTTATGTTCTGTGTTGCTGTATAACGTGCCAGATTTAAAAATACAACATTAACCAACAGTTGTTTCCGTGTGAAATTATATTTCATCCAATTTATTAAATATAAAGATTCGAATAAGAAGTATTCATTTAATTTACAACGGGGTTTACATGAAATTAATATTGTAATCTAAGATTTTATATTTATTCGAAGAAATAGGGATGTCGTTCGACGAATCTGTCCCCTGGGTTTTAATAGATATGGGCATTAGATATACACATGTAAATAATACATGAAATCCGAATCCCATAGGTACTGTTTCATTTAACATCTTTAGCCCTTTATCTTATGAATATTTATGTAAAAATACTTACATCGTGAATAATTATTGAATTAGCTGTTTTTATAGTGGTACAGTAAAATCCCGCTAATGCGACCACCTAAAAGAGGTATAAATTCTGGGTGCTATATGCAGGTGGTAGCTTAAAGCAGGACACAAGTAATGCAGAAAGCTCATAGAGAAGCTTTCTGCATTACTTTTGTCCTGCATTAAGCAACCACCTGCTTATAAAGACACACATGTTTGTTCATTAAATGGTCGCATTAGAGGGGTTATACTGTATATGAAAACATGATTGTTTACATTTGAAGAAACTGTAGTCAGATATTTATAATTTTATAAGCAAACAGGACATACCCTAATAAAACGGCTCCCAAGGGAGTCATCCAATCTGTGTTTGCAAAAGCGTAAAAATGCGTTTTTTTAAGTGGATAGGTAAATTAGTGAATAAGTTAGGCTTCTCGTTCTAAGATAAAATCACTCTTTCTATGTCAATGTCGCATCTGTCTGCCAATGTCTCATCTATGATTACCTACGCAAACAGTTTTGATCCAAATGAGACGTCGTGTTACTCGGCGTCTCATCAAAATCCAAATTGTTTGTTTCTGTGACTGTTTTACAAAACAAATGAAGATAAATAAATGAAGAAAAGAAAATTGGAGCAGAAGGCTAAGTTTGCAGACGACAAAATTTGGTACAGGAAGAGGTTATAGAATAACATTGTGCAATTCACTTTTCAACAGTTAAAAGTTTTATTTTGGAAATTGATCAAAATCTTCAAAGCAAAAATCAGAGACATATAATGAATGCATTCATAAACAATCAAATACACAATAATGCATACTTTATATAACTGTCAACAACTAGATAACAGTTCGGGTATATTTGACTAAAGAATGAGGCTATTATCTAAAGTGTATGCCTTATTTAACTGTCTACAAAATGCCATGTTTGATTAAAGATTGACGATTTTATCTAAAGTGTATATCTTACTTTTCCAGGTAGTAAAAGGGCTATAGCTCAGACACAAGTTGCATTCTCTGCTGCTGCCCCTGACTTTGACTTCAGTGCTATGTCAGCAAATCAGAAGCTTATTTATGCGACACCATTCACAAATGTAGGCAACGCCTTCCACAGCTCGTCGGGAACATTTATTGCTCCTGTTAAAGGCACCTATGTGGTGTTTGCGACAGTCGGTGGCAATATACACTCTTCTAACTACTTCTACATAGACGTCAATGGCTCTGTGATGGCAAAGGTACTGCTCGCCTCTACAACTGCCAACCAGTCATCAAACATGGTTGTTGTCACACTGAAGCCGGGCGACGAGGTGTCTGTGAAAAGTGGCAGGGTTCATGACGGTGCTTATGGTGGATATTATACCACAATATCCGGGTTTCTACTATATGAAACTCAGCATACAAATCCCATCGGAAAGTAATGGTTGAATCATTATGTCTCCCCCATTTATGGGGAGACATGTTCTTTTTGCCAGAGTTGTATGTCCGTTCGTCCGTCCGTCCGTCTGTCTGTCCGTCCGTCCGTCCGTCTGTCTGTCCGTCTGTCTGTTACAAACTTGTGCCGCAGGTATTTCTGAAGCCAGTAGGGCTAGAGTCACCAAACTGTACAGGAGTGTTCACTAGCATACGTTGTTGTGCACCTGGTGTTTGAATTGTCTACCATTGATAATTTTGGAGTTATTGCCCCTGATTACTTAATTTTAGACAAACTTTGTGTCGCGCGTATCTCTGAAGCCGCTAGGGCTAGAGTCACCAAACTTCACAGGAATGTTGACCAGTATGAGTTGTTGTGATAACTTAAAATTAGAGAAACTTTGTGTCGCACGTATGTCAGAAATCAGTAGGTCTAGAGTCACCAAACTTCACAGGAATGTTCACTAGCATGAGTTGTTGTACACCTGGGGTTTCTGAATTGACTACCACTGATAACTTTGCAGTTATTACCCCCTGATTACTTAAATTACTTAAAATTAGACAAACTTTACTTTGTGTCACGCGTATCTGTGAAACTGCTAGGATTAGAGTCACCAAACTTCACAGGAATGTTGACCAGCAGGAGTTGTTGTGTTGAATTGTCTCCCTATGATAAGTGTTGAGTAATTGCCCCTGATATGATACTTAAAATAAGAGAAACGTTGTGTCGCACGCATCTCTGACACCAGTTGGGCTAGAGTCACCAAACTTCACGGGAATATTCACTAGCACGATTTGTTGTGCACCTGGATTTTTTAATTATTTCCCACTGATAACCTTGCAGTTATTACCTCTGATTACTTAAATTTAAACAAAGTTTGTGTTGCGTGTATCTGTAAAACCGCTAGGGCTAGACTCACCAAACTTCACAGAAAAAAAATCATCATAAGTTGTTGTGCACCTGGGTTTTGTGAATTTCTCCAACTGATAATTGTTGAGTTATTGCCCCTGATATGATAACTTATAAATAGAGAAACTTTGTATTTCTTAAACCGCTAGGGCTAGAGTCACCAAACTTCACAGGAATGTAAACCAGCATGAGTTGTTGTGTATCTGGGTTTTTTGAATTGTCTCCCATTGGTAATTTGGAGTTATTTCCCTTGATAACTTAAAATACATGGTATTGCACGTATCTCTGAAGCAACAACTCATGCTGGTGAATATTCCTGTAAAGTTTGGTGAATCTAGCACAAGCAGCTTCAGAAATACGTGTGACACCAAGTAATTATAAGTTAGTTATCAAGGGCAACAACTCTCGCATATCTATACAGACATTACAATTGTGTATTGGAACGAGGATGAACGGGGAGATATCTGTTTTTGTAACAAAATCAAACCTCTAGTTTTGAAATCCATGCCGTTTAGAAATTTAAAGTTGTATGATATTGTGTGTAAAACTAACCAAAAATAAAAAAGTACGATTATTGCCTAAACGCAATGTGAATTTTGTTCTAATGTATCCCAATTTAGCCTCAAAAAGTCAAACATCTATCTATCTATCTATCTTTCTTGAAGCAGTCTGAAATGGGTCTGTTTGCTAGACATTTAAAAGGCACATTAATGGAGGAAAGAGTTAAACAAGTTGCAATGAATACATAGGGATACGTGGCAAGTTGGAAAATACCAACTACTTTGTAGGGATACGTGTCAAACTGAGAGAATATCATATTAAGTGAGAATGGATTTTCACATAATGCACTGAAATTGTAAAGCTGAATTAGTATCTGCCAAGGGAGAGAAAAAAACAGCAGCACACGTTTAATAGAGAAATGCAGTTTGTGTGAAGATTAAGCCTTTTGAATAATAATACGTTGTTAAAATTTAATGAATTTTAATTGAAAGTCGAGTAAATGCGTTTGTGACAGATTAAAAACACATTAATTCTGGATAGATGTTATTCGAATCTTAAAACCAGTGTGACTCAAGTAGTAGTTTAACCCATTCCTTCATATTGATGCCTTTTGACGCCTCTGTGAAAGCCACTTTTTGAAACCATTGTGCTTAATAGAGCATTTGCTCCTATGATCAAATGCTCTATTTAACACAATGGTTTAAAAACTACACAATTCTAAAATTTTCATTTTCTCTAGTAAATGCTCCTTTTCAGTAGCTTTATCCAAAGTGGCTGGGTCTAAAAATAGCATATGAGGTAATGGGTTAAGGAAACTAAAATCATGGTATAGGCTTTCAAGTAAAGAAAATCTGAAAGAGCAGTCAGTGGATCAAGCTCAACACTAGTTATAAAATACAATGGCTGGTTTTAGATTATAATCGGGAGATGCTTCTCTAGTCAAGTGAGTGGTATTTATCTTAAAACAACTTGAAGACATTTTTATACCCCCACCACCTGTGGTGGGGGCTATATTGGAAACACCTTGTCCGTCCGTCGGTCCGTCGGTCCGTCCGTCCGTCCGTCCGTCCGTCCGTCTGTCGCGCGAGATCGGGACATTGACTATAACTTTTGAACCACTACAGATAAACACTTGATATTTGGCATGCATGTGTGTCTGATGAATCTGCACATTTTGACATGTTGCATGCCAAGGTCAAGGTCACTGTTCAAGGTCAAAGGTCGAATATATAGGTCAAATTACTAACTTTAACATTGGCTATAACTTTTGAACCACTACAGATAAACACTTGATATTTGGCATGCATGTGTGTCTCATGAAGCTGCACATTTTGACATGTCGCATGCCAAGGTCAAGGTCACTGTTAAAGGTCAAAGGTCGAATATATAGGTCAAATTACCAACTTTAACATTGGCTATAACTTTTGAACCACTACAGATAAACACTTGATATTTGGCATGCATTTGTGTCTCATGAAGCTACACATTTTGACATGTCGCATGCCAAGGTCAAGGTCACTGTTCAAGGTCAAAGGTCAAATATATAGGTATAGCATTTTTAGCACTGCTGTCTTTTGAAGAAAAAAATCAAGATATTGCCATCACCCTGGCGTAGTCATTGGCGTCGTTGTCTGCGTCGTCATTGTGAGAAACTTTAACCTTGGTCATAACTTCTTTAGCATTGAAGATAATCTAATGAAACTTCACACACCTGTTCACCTCACAAGGGCTATAATCTGACCAAGGGCCGATATTATGCCTTTTCCAACAAGGATGCCAGGTGGGGGTATGAATCACGTTCAGTGATAGGTCTAGTTGGTTTTGGCGCGGCAAATATAATAAAACTTTCAATAAATATATACATAGACCGGACCCGTTAACCTACGATCGACTAATATTATCGGTAGGTCTAGCATTCGACGATCGCAACTGGAAAGATCTAGTATTAAAATATTAAAGTGATAATCTCTACTTGCCTAAAATTCCTATGTTTAAATGCTGAAAAGAAGTATATCGCAAAAAACCCCCGATCGAACAATCGTTGAAGAAGACAAACTTTCATGTGTTTGATATCGGATACCGCGATGTTATTCACCGATGTCTTTGTATTTTAAGTTTCGTAACTGTTCGAAACCACAGGGGCAAGACACGTTTGAGTCAGTATATGTATATATATAGAAAGAAGGGATCCGCATTACTCACACCTCTACTTTAATCCCTTCGCTATGCAAGAAATGCATCGATTTCGATCAGATAAAAAGCTATTCCATAAGCAAACACAAGTTTTTATTGGAATATGCAAAGCTTTTTCCGGTCAAATTAGAGATAAACTTAACACGGCATCAGAAACATGAGCAAAATGGCCAACATCCGTTAGTCGGAAGTGGCTGGGTCTAAAAATAGCCTATTAGTACAGCTGCTAAGGCAGATTTTATGCCAAAATCGTTCAGTTTTTGAAGAAAGCATGGAACTTTGTGTATGATGTCTTTGATGACTATAGTTTACGAAAAAAAATAGACCCCAAAAAATAACGCATTCTGGCGGCCGCCATTTTGAATTCCAATATGGCTGCCAAAATTTAGGCGTAAAAAAGGTAGTAGGTACTCTAGCTTAACCATTTCCTGACTAAACTTTATCAAACTTGGCACACATATTAAATGACATCAAATCTAGCATAAGATTGCATAAAACAGTCGAGAGTTATTGCCCTTTAATTAGTGAAAATATAGCAAAATATAACAATGTCCACTTTAAATCTTGACTCTGGCTTAACAATACACATCAAACGAAATAAAAAATGTTTGTGGTATTAAAATTCGGCCATGTTCTTCTTCACCTAAGATTTTGGTAAAAACCGACCCCAAAATTACCCCCACCTCACCCTCTTCTCTTAGCGGCCACCATATTGCATTTAAATATGGCTGCCAAAAGTGCACACTTTTAGCCATTTACATATTGTACTAGCATTAAGAGTGACATTGTTGAGTGTATGATAGAGTTGTATTTTCAAAGCAAAATATAAATTTAAAGACTATCTATTTAAGTGTCGGTGTAGAACATTTACGCAAAGGCCGACTTAACCTTTAGCCTGCTGAGCCAAAATTTATTTGTAGAAAATGTCATCGATTTCAGTTGTCAATGTTCATTTATCTTGCATTTCTTTTCAACAGCACAATCAGAGTATCAAATAGTTTGGATCCTGATGAGACGCCGAGTTACTCGGCGTCTCATCTAGATCCAAACTGTTTAAAGGTAATTACTCATCCGTCCGCAGCAAGCTAAAGGTTAGTATGTACACAGTATAGGTAACCAATATCACGCTGCTAGAGGAAACCATGCCTGCCGAGACTGTTGTTTTCATTAGATGTACATTTAAATAATACTAGCATAAAGTGCCGCAAACGGACTATATCCGTGTAGAAAAAAGCCTAACAAGCCTAACAAATCAAGCATATAAATTTTGCTAAATGATGCCAAAAGAGTTCAGATTTGTGAAACCAGACGAGATTGCTGACGTCCAGAGGTCTCCAATCTACTGGAACTTATTCATTCTTTGTCAAAATGTTTCACCAGAGCCTCTTTCACACACATGGAAGGGTCGAGGGCGAGGTACAAGTGAAGCTACAGGAACAGGTTACCAATCTTTTGCTAATTTCAAGGAACTTGGAAAAATTCCTCTGAGCATATCAGTGGACAAACTTGATGGTGGGATTGGTGTTTACAAAAGAACAAGGCCAGCTGGCATTAGACTTGCTGAAATTTATTTAGTGACTTGAAGCTCTACCGGCTATCAAAACGTGCACAAGAACCAGATTACCAGGAGAGCAGTGTGGCGAGCCAAGTTAAATTGAGTAGCATTCAAGATGCTCATACTTCCATGGTAGTTGCGTCCATTTGCTTTTTCTATGAGAGAGTCTGACACTGCAGGTATTCATGAGGCAAGAACCACGGGGATGGACCACACATATCGAATTATGCATCAGAACTAAAAGACATCAAGCTGTTGGCAAAACTGGCATCATGTGATAAGGTAGCATTGGAGACCAAGTACCACAATAATTGTTTATGTCATTTATATAACAGATACAAGCGGGATGTGTCTGAAACTGTTCCTGTCTTTCGCCTTGTTGACCCTGTTTCTGCTTACACTTCAAACGCTTGTTCGAACTGAATCCAGAACATACAGAGAAAGTCAATTCTACACGCTTTAATGAACTTATTAAAATGAATTTATAATCTTCACAACAGCAGGTGTTAAATGCTTGTGTGGCGGCCGTAAAACGTCGCCCCGTACTTCATTCTCAGTGTTGTTATACCTTCTGATCCTTTGAGATCATGCATTTCAGTACTTCTTGTTCTGAAAATTGAATACCGCTTAAGCCGGTGCTAGGGGACGTGAGCAGTGTTGCACTTTCAATTACTGTTCATGAACAGACTCAATAAAACCGAGACTGCAATTTTCTCTTTTTCTGTTAGCACTTGTTAATATGATTCTGGACGGTACTAGTATCGAATCATAGACAACTAGGGGAGTCTCCTAAACCCAGGCAGCGCAAAGATTATCTGAGCTCATCATTTTCAATAGTATCCGAGGTACTTATGGTCCCAGGAAAGATACTGTCCACCATAGCAGTGAAAGAGAGACTCCAACCTATCTATCTAGGTCTGAAAGGCAACGCCAAAACACGGAATCTTGATCTGATAGATTGTTTTCACCAACATGGTATTTCCATATCATATGATCGAGGTCTTAGGATATATTCTCAATTGCTCACAGCATAATCAATCGTTTTGAAAATAATGGCGTAGACTGTCCATCTCAGCTGAAAAAGGGGCTGTTCACAACAGGGCAAGTTGATAAAATTGGTCACAATTCAAGCTCGGTAACTGCAGCTGATTCTTTCCATGTGACTGCTCAATATTTGTGTCAACATCCAGTAGCAGACAACCAAGGAACAGATCATGATCCAATAACGGTTGCTGAAATGGAGCCAAGAAAACAAATTGCCTCTCTTCCTTTGGCTTACACAAACATTCTGCCAGCTCTATCCATGCTAAAGGAATTCAAAGCACCAGTAGTCCATGAACATTTGCAGACTATAAGATGGAGCACAACTGGCTTGCAAAACAGGTATCTTTGATGAAAAGCGAAAACATTGCCGAAGGTGATTTTATATACATGTGTATTGGTCTGCATGTCATGCAAGTTGTCAAGTACTACCTTGTAAGCCTGCAACAACTATTGTTTTGATGCCAATGTTTTGATAAGATCCTCACTCTTTTGCTACAAAAATAACCAGCAGCACAGTTTCTTATTCCAGGACAGCCCCTGTCTTGACCATGTACCAACCACTGTATGCCTTGGGAAAGCAAATTCAGTGGAGCGTCCCTGATCGTTTCGGTACGAACAAGGACGTGGTTTTGTTGGGTCTACTTCATATCAAAATGGTTGGCTTGAAAGTAATTGGTGATTTGCTTGATGGAACCGGTTGGTCTAACGCTATAGTCCAGGCAAAGGTTGCTACAAAAGGAACTGCTGATAGTTTCATACACGTGTCGCACGTAACAAAGACAAGGAAAGCTTTTCAAGTTACTGCAGCTGCACTCTGTATATCAAGAGAGATAGACAAGTGGATATTTGTTCACTTCCTAGACACCATGCTGGTTTCAAATCGATGATTATAAGGACAGTCCATACTGATGTCGTTGTGCTAGCTGCTGCTTATTTCCACAGTTTAGCAAACATCGAACATAGCATTTGGAACGGGAAAGGATTTCCGATTCATTCCTATACATGAGATTTTATCTACACTGACTACCCAGTTGTCTCAAGACCAGCTGTTTTGTGTCACCTGCCGAGAGACAGTGTGTCACTTAGGGATCACTTATCCGTCTGTCTGCCTGTCTGTCTGTCTGTGTCTGTCTGTCTGTCTGTCCGTCCGTATGTCACACTTTCTTCTTTTGGCTGTCATTTCTAAACTAATCATTATAGCTTTCAAATTCCACATGTGTCTTCCTCTCATTGAGGACCATCACTCTGCATGCAATACTTTTTGAGTTATTCCCCTTTTTCTGATTTTCGCACTCCAGCATATTAAAACTTTTTGTGTCAGTTGCGAGCAGGCGACACATGTGTTCCTCCGAACACTCTTGTTAAATTGCATTCACTGGCTGGGACCTGACCTCTTTCTTTGTCACATGTGGCCCTGTTAACACCATGCTTTCACAGAACATTGAGAACAACCCCCAACCAGAGCTGCACTGGAGCAGCATTTCAAGAGAGCTATATACCAAGCAGTGCATGTATGGGGCAAGTCACTGACATTGCATCCATTGATTCCAGATGTAACTGACTGGGGATGGGAGCTCTCACAGAATGTCGGGTACATGCCAAAAGGACCACCTTGTCTATTGCTGAAGAAACATGCCCGGAACTCATAGCATGCAAGTGCAGCAAAGCATGCAGGGGTTACTGTAAATGCTTCAATGCAAATATGGAGTGCATCACACTTTGTAAATGCGTTGGGAACTGTCGACTGGGTTAAGCACTGTTCAATCCCATGTTCAGATGAGCAAACAAAAAGACTGCATGGATTATCCGGCAGAATATTATAAAGTTTTGCAACAGTCACCATGCCCTCCATTATAATCTCAACAAGTCTTGATTCAGATTGGAAAAAGCAATGGTAAAGACGTCTATTCAAGGGACAGCATTATATCAAATCAACTAATAACTATATTTTGCCATGAATCTACATGTATGCCAATAAACATTGTCCTTGAGTTTGATCAAAATTGAAAACAAAGTGGTAATGATAGGGAGCAGACAGTGCCGAAACTGATCAAAATCATACAATCAAGGGCAATAACTCTAAAATCTCCAGAGAAATCTGGCTGTGAATCTAATTTTTCTGAGATTATTTACCAATAAACATTTTTAATAAGTTTTATGCTGATTGATACAAGATTTGTTCAGATAGAGGGCAAAAACTGCTGAATTCGCTTATTTTCGCTAGTTCAAGGGCAATAACTCTGGTTTGTCGAAGGCAATCTGACTGATTATCAAACTTAATTGAGATTTTATATCCCTGGACTCTTTCATGAAGTCTGATTAAGATTAAAAAAGAAATAGTCAAGTTAGAGAGCGGACAATATTCTGAGCCACGCCATTTCGGCGGCCATTTTGGATTTCAATATGGCGGCCGCCAGGGGGGCGTAATTTTTTGGGGTCTATTTTTTTTCATAAACTTTAGGTATCAAAGACTTCATACACAAAGTTTCATGCTTTCTTCAAAAACTGAACGATTCTGACGCTTAGAAGCTGTACTATATGAGATAATGGGTTAAGCATGGCATAGGTTTTCAAGTAGCGAATATCTGAAAGAGCAGACAGTGGATCAAACTCTACACTAGTTTTAAAATACAATGGCTGGTCTTAGATTATAATCGGGAGATGCATCTCTAGCTCAATGAGTGGTATTTATCTTAAAACAATAGTTGCTATGTCTTGACCACATTTTCGTTTGGTGCAGCAAATATAATAAACCTTTCAATAAATATATACAGTGAAACCCCTCTAATGCGACCACCTAAAAGAGGTATAGTTCTGGGTGGTAGAGGCAGGTGGTAGCTTAATGCAGGGCAAAATGAATGCAGAAATCTCCTAGAGGAGCTTTCTGTATTACTTTTGTCCTGCATTAAGCAACCACCTGCTTAAGGACACCCATGTTTATTCGTTAAGTGGTCGCATTAGAGGGGTTCTACTGTACATTCATTGACGAAGATAGGGCTGACCGGTTTTTACTTACGAACGACTAATATTATCGGTAGTTCTAATATTCGACGATCGCAACTGGAAAGATCTAGTATTAAAATATTAAAGTGATAATCTCTACTTGCCTAAAATTCCTATGTTTATATGCTGAAAAGAAGTATATCGCAAAAAAAAAACCCGATCGAATATTCGTTGAAGAAGACAAACTTTCATGTGTTTGATATCGGATACCGCGATGTTATTCACCGATGTCGTTGTATTTTAAGTTTCGTAACTGTTCGAAACCACAGGGGCAAGACACGTTTGGGTCAGTATATGTATACAGTTGAACTTCGATATCTCGAACTCGGATAACTCGAACTTCGGGAGAACTCTTCCAAAACTTACAATACATAATCGCTCTAAAATATATCGCTACAGATGTCTGGAAACACATGTGGCAGCTTAATACATGTTTAAAGTAATGCTGAAAGCTCGTACGAAGCTTTCAGCATTACTTTAGACCTGTATTAAGCTGTAACCTTGAAAAATTGTCCAGATTAGAAATCGGATGACTCGAATTTCTATTATCTCGAACTAATTTGGATGGTCCCTTTAAGTTCGAGTTATCGAAGTTCAACTGTATATAGAAAGAAGGGATCAGACTTCAAAAGATCCAAATTACCCACTCCTCTACTTTAATTCCTTTGCTATGCAAGAAATGCACCGATTTCGATCAGATAAAAAGCTATTCCATAAGCAAATACATGTTTTTATTCGAATATGCATATATTTTCCAGGTAGAGTTAGAGATAAACTTTACACGGCATCAGAAACACAGATGGTTACAGGTTCGAAATCAATTTCGGGAGTAAAACTTTGAATACATTTTCTAATTTTCTGTTTGCTGAAGTAACCCTCATTTTTCCATTCACTCTCTCAATAAATAACGTGTATACACCACCACGACCTCTGCGATCAACTGAAAGTGTCATTTATTCTTCTGATCCTTTCTCCTTCAGACCTTTTCGCAAAATGCCCATTTATTTATTCGATATTGTCGATTCATTATTTGTTTCATGGCTTTGCGTAACATTTATCGGATTACTTCATTTTTTGTGAAGAGTTACTATCGGTGATTATCTACCTTAGGGCCTTCACTGTTTGCCGTGTTACATTTTTCTTCAGAAAATCTATAAATATTCACTATAAGCTTGACCTGTTTAAATTTCGGAATAGTCCATTTGAAAATTCAGCGTAGTAAGGATTAACGTATTGAATTTACAAAGTTCATTAGCACTGCTTACTTCTACTACCAGGCCTACTTACATATTTCTGAACATAGAGGTCACACACGTAAATAAAGATAAGGTCTAGTTTGACCTGGATATCAATTAGAAGTTCGACCATATATTATTTGCTTTATCTGTCTTTTATGTTCTGGATTTTAGGAGCACTGGAGTTAGGACATTTAAGGTGTGTCAGGTTGCGTCAGGATAGATAGATATATAGATAGCTGTATATAAAGGCTGACCCTGATTCGGATATTTAAAGGCATTGTGTGTTATTCATGAACTTGCCAGCAGTCATGCTTAATTTAATATTATTGTGCATGTTTACGACAACAGTTTGCGCTGTTGTTGCTGATGAACATGTAGATATTACAGCACTATTGAAACGGATTGAAACACTTGAAGCCAGAGATGCCAGCCAAAAAGCAGAAATAGCTACATTGAAGGAGGCATTTGGTTCTGAAGTAAATGCTTTGAAATCAGATATTGCTGACATTCGTAGCAAGTGCATTCATACTATGGATGCACTGACCAAACCATCTAAAGGTAGGTAGAGGTTATGTTTTAACCCCGTTGTGCAATATAAATGCAGAACAACTGAGTTTGTTTCATTGATCCCTCAACTCCATAGATACACCTTTTAACGCCTTTACAGAATAGACCTAGATCAGTCGGCTCCTGGAATATTTACAGAATAGATCTAGATCAGTCGGCCTTGGAAACATATACAGTAAACCCCGTCTAATGCGACCACTTAATGAGCAAATATGGCAGTCTTCATAAGCAGGTGGTTGCTTAATACAGGACGAAATTTATGCAGGAAGCTCCTATAGGAGCTTTCTGCATAACTTCCGTCCTGCATTAAGCTACCACCTGCATTTGCCAATGTGAATTATATCCCTTTTTGCTGGTCGCATTAGATGGGTTTTACTGTAGATTTGATTCTACAGTTTCGCCTTGGTCAAAATGTCTATGTTAAATGCCATTAGTATGCATAATGTCATTATTTTTAACATAAATATACAAAGAGTAAAGGGTTTCGTATTGACTTATGGAAGGTTCCGTCTTATGGCTGATAGTTTAACTATTCGATTTCGCCATACTCGATTTATGTTCTGTGTTGCTGTATAACGTGTCAGATTTAAAAATACAACATTAATCAACAGTTGTTTCTGTGTGAAATTATATTTCATCCAATTTATTAAATATAAAGATTCGAATAAGAAGTATTAATTTAATTTACAACGGGGTTTACATGAAAATAATATTGTAATCTAAGATTTTATATTTATTCGAAGAAATAGGGATGTCGTTCGACGAATCTGTCCCTTGTGTTTTAATAGATATGGGCATTAGATATACACATGTAAATAATACATGAACTCCGAATCCCATAGGTACTGTTTCATTTAACATCTTTAACCCTTTATCTTATGAATATTTATGTAAAAATACTTACATCGTGAATAATTATCAAATTAGCCGTTTTTTTTATAGTAAAACTCCGCTGATGCGACCACCTAAAAGAGGTATAAATTCTGGGTGCTAGATGCAGGTGATAGCTTAAAGAAGGACAAAAGTAATACAGAAAGCTCCTAGAGAAGCTTTCTGCATTACTTTTGTCCTGCATTAACCAACCACCTGCTTATAGAGACACACATGTTTGTTCATTAAGTGGTCGCATTAGAGGGGTTATACTGTATATGAAAACATGATTGTTTACATTTGAAGAAACTGTAGTCAGATATTTATAATTTCGCAAGCAAACAGGACAGACCCTAATAAAACGGCTTCCAAGGGAGTCATCCAATCTGTGTTTGCAAAAGCGTAAAAATGCGTTTCTTTAAGTGGATAGGTAAATTAGTGAATAAGTTCGGCTTCTCGTTCTAAGATTAAATCACTCTTTCTTTGTCAATGTCGCATCTGTCTGCCTATGATTACCTAAGCAAACAGTTTTGATCCAAATGAAACGTCGTGTTACTCGGCGTCTCATCAAAATCCAAATTGTTTGTTTCTGCGACTGTTTTACAAAACAAATGAAGATAAACAAAAAAAAAGAAAATTGGAGCAAAAGTTGCAGACGACAAAATTTGGCACAGGAAGAGTTTATAGAATAACATTGTGCAATTCACTTTTCAAAGTTAAAAGTTTTATTTTGGAAATGGAATAAAATCTTCAAAGCAAACATCAGAGACATATAATGAATGCATTCATAAACAATTTAAATACACAATAATGCATACTTTATATAATTGTCTACAACTAGATAACAGTTCGGGTATATTTGACTAAAGAATGTGGCTATTATCTAAAGTGTATGCCTTATTTAACTGTCTACAAAATGCCATGTTTGATGAAAGAATGATGCTTTTTTCTAAAGTGTATATCTTACTTTTCCAGGTAGTAAAAGGGCTATAGCTCAGACACAAGTTGCATTCTCTGCTATTGCCCCTGACTTTGACTTCAGCGCTATGTCAGCAAATCAGAAGCTTATTTATGCGACACCTTTCACAAATGTAGGCAACGCCTTCCACAGCTCAACGGGAACATTTATTGCTCCTGTTAAAGGCACCTATGTGGTGTTTGTGACAGTCGGTGGCAATATACACTCTTCTAACTACTTCTACATAGACGTCAATGGCTCTGTGATGGCAAAGGTACTGCTCGCCCCTACAACTGCCAACCAGTCATCAAACATGGTTGTTGTCACACTGAAGCCGGGCGACGAGGTGTCTGTGAAAAGTGGCAGGGTTCATGACGGTGCTTATGGTGGATATTTTACCACAATATCCGGGTTTCTACTATATGAAACTCAGCATACCAATCCCATCGGAAAGTAATGGTTGAATCAATATGTCTCCCCATTTATGGGGAGACATGTTCTTTTTGCCAGAGTTGTATGTCCGTCCGTCCGTCCGTCCGTCCGTCCGCCCGTCCGTCCGTCTGTCCGTCTGTCTGTCACAAACTCGTGTCGCAGGTATTTCTGAAGCCAGTAGGGCTAGAGTCACCAAACTGTACAGGAGTGTTCACTTGCATGAACTGTTGTGCACCTGGTTTTTTAATTGTCTACCATTGATAACTTTGGAGTTATTGCCCCTGAGTACTTAAATTTAGAAAACTTTGTGCCGCGCGTATCTCTGAAGCCGCAAGGGCTAGAGTCACCAAACTTCACAGGAATGTTGACCAGTATGAGTTGTTGTGATAACTTAAAATAAGAGAAACTTGTGTCGCACGTATGTCAGAAATCAGTAGGGCTAGAGTCACCAAACTTCACAGGAATGTTCACTAGCATGAGTTGTACACCTGGGGTTTCTGAATTAACTGCCACTGATAACTTTGCAGTTATTACTCCTGATTATTTAAAATTAGACAAACTTTACTTTGTGTCACGCGTATCTGTGAAACCGCTAGGACTAGAGTCACCAAACTTCACAGGAATGTTGACCAGCATGAGTTGTTGTGTACCTGGAGTTTTTGAATTGTCTCCCTATGATAAGTGTTGAGTAATTGCCCCTGATATAATACTTAAAATCAGAGAAACGTTGTGTCGCACGTATCTCTGACACCAGTAGGGCTAGAGTCACCAAACTTCACAGGAATATTCACTAGCATGATTTGTTGTGCACCTGGTTTTTTTTAATTATCTCCCATTGATAACCTTGCAGTTATTACCTCTGTTTACTTAAATTTAAACAAAGTTTGTGTTGCGTGTATCTGTAAAACCGCTAGGGCTAGACTGACCAAACTTCACAGAAAAAATAATCAGCATAAGTTGTTGTGCACCTGGGTTTTGTGAATTTCTCCAACTGATAATTGTTGAGTTATTGCCCCTGATATGATAACTTGTAAATAGAGAAACTTTGTATGTCTTAAACCGCTAGGGCTAGAGTCACCAAACTTCACAGGAATGTAAACCAGCATGAGTTGTTGTGTATCTGGGGTTTTTGAATTGTTTCCCATTGGTAATTTGGAGTTATTTCCCTTGATAACTTAAAATACATGGTTTTGCACGTATCTCTGAAGCAACAACTCATGCTGGTGAATATTCCTGTAAAGTTTGGTGACTCTAGCACAAGCAGTTTCAGAGATACGTGTGACACCAAGTAATTATAAGTTAGTTATCAACGGCAACAACTCTCGCATATCTATACAGACATTACACTTGTGTATTGGAACGAGGATGTACGGGGGAGATATCTGTTTTTCTAACAAAATCAAACCTCTAGTTTTGAAATCCATGCCGTTTAGAAATTTAAAGTTGTATGATATTGTGTGTAAAACTAACCAAAAATAAAAAAGTACGATTATTGCCTAAACGCAATGTGAATGTTTGTTCTAATTTATCCCAATTTAGGCTCAAAAAGTCAAACATCTATCTATCTATCTATCTATCTATCTATCTATCTATCTATCTATCTATCTATCTATCTATCATCTATCTATCTTTCTTGAAGCAGTCTGAAATGGGTCAACTCTGTTTGCTAGACCTTTTAAAGGCACATTCATGGAGGAAAGAGTTAAACATGTTGCAATGAATACATAGGGATACGTGACAAGTTGGAGATACCAACTACTTTGTATGGATACGTGTCAAATTGAGAGAATATCATATTAAGTGAGAATGGATTTTCACATAATGCACTGAAATTTTAAAGCTAAATTAGTATCTGCCAAGGGAGAGAAAAAATCGCAGCACACGTTTAATAGAGACATGCAGTTTGTGTGAAGATTAAGCTTTTGAATAATAATACGTTGTTAAAATTTAATTAATTTTAATTGAAAGTCGAGTAAATGCGTTTGTGACAGATTACAAACACATTAATTCTGGATAGATGTTATTCGAATTTTAAAACCAGTGTGAGCCATGCAGTAGTTTAACCCATTCCTTCATATTGATGCCTTTTGACGCCTCTGTGAAAGTCACTTTTGAAACCATTGTGCTAAATAGAGCATTTGCTCATATGGAGCAAATGCTCTATTTAACACAATGGTTTCAAAACTACACAGTTCTAAAATTTTCATTTTCTCTAGTAAATGCTCCTTTTAAGTAACTTTATCCAAAGAGGCTGGGTCTAAAAAAATAGCCTATGAGGTAATGGGTTAAGCTAACTAAAACAATTGGTATAAGTTTTCAAGTAGCGAAGATCTGAAAGAGCAGTCAGTGGTTCAAGCTCAACACAAGTTTTAAAATACAATGGTTGGTCTTAGATTATAATCGGGAGATGCTTCTCTAGCCCAGTGAGTGGTATTTATGCTATGTCTTGACCACATTTTCTTTTGGCGCAGCAAATATAATAAACCTTTCAATAAATATATACAGTGAAACCCCTCTAATGCGACCACCTAAAAGAGGTATAATTCTGGGTGGTAGAGGCAGGTGGTAGCTTAATGCAGGGCAAAATGAATGCAGAAATCTCCTAGAGGAGCTTTCTGTATTACTTTTGTCCTGCATTAAGCAACACCTGCTTATAAGGACACCCATGTTTATTCATTAAGTGGTCGCATTAGAGGGGTTCTACTGTACATTCATTGACGAAGATAGACCGGACCGGTTTTTACTAAAGATCGACTGATATTACCGGAAGTTCTAACAAACGACGGTCGTAACTGGAATGATCTAGTATGATAATAGTAAAGTGATAGTCTCTACTTGCCTAAAATGCCCATGTTTATATGCTGAAAAGAAGTATATCGCAAAACAACCCGATCTAATAATCGTTGAAGAAGACAAACTTTCATTTGTTTGATATCGGATACCGCGATGTTATTCACCGATGTCGTTGTATTTTAAGTTTCGTAACTGTTCGAAACCACAGGGGCAAGACACGTTTGAGTCAGTATATGTATATATAGAAAGAAGGGATCCGACTTCAAAAGATCCAAATTACCCACTCTTCTACTTTAATCCCTTCACTATGAAAGAAATGCACCGATTTCGATTAGATAAAAAGCTATTCCGTAAGCAAAGACATGTTTTTATTCGAATATGCAAATATTTTCCCGGTCAAATTAGAGATAACCTTAACACAGCATCAGACACACAGATGGTTACAGATTCGAAACCAATTTCGGGAATGAAAATATGAATACATTTTCTAATATTCTGTTTGCTGAAGTAACCCTCACTTTTCCATTCACTTTTTCAGTCAATAACTTGTATACACCATCACGACATCTGCGATCAACTGCAAGTGTCATTTATTCTTCTTATCCTTTCTCCCTTAGACATTTTCGCAAAATGCCCGTTTATTCGATTTTGTTGACTCATTATTTGTTTCGTGGCTTTGCGTAACATTTATCATTATTACACAGCTATATTCTTTGTGAAGAGTTACTATCGGTGATTATCTACCTAGGATGCACATAAAGAAGCGCAGAAATTACTACCGAAAACTTCCTTAACAAAGATCATTATTGTCCAGTTGTGTAACTTGTTGAAGATATCAACTGTAAGAACACTTCAAGAGAGTCATTTGAATAGAATGGCTAAGCCTATGACATTTTCAATTTGGTCTATTTTACACATACAGTAAACCCACTAACACGACACCTTTATTAATAAATATGTGTCTTTAAAATCAGGTTGTTGCCTAATGCATTCGAAAGTAATGTAGAAAGTTCCTATATGTATTTGATGCATAGCAGACAAATAATTAGACTACTTTCTTGTGATAGCTTTACAGACGTTTTTCTGTATGTGTGTACTAATATATGGAGTGTCGGCCCAATCAAATTGAGAAAGTGCACTCCTTTGAGAGTTTTTGTGTTTTCATTAATAAGAATATAAAAATTATTTCGTAATACCAAACAAAATAAAACATGAACTATGTATGTGCAGCATTGTGTGACTTGATGAACAAAAGTTGTTACAGTATACGATTTGGCTTGGTATTATCATCGCTTGGGTATCTCGGTATTCGCAATTCACCATTTCATTACCAATTCCCTGAAAAATAGGTTAGTATGCAATACTGTTTGTTACGATTTTCAACGTTAAATTTTCAAATGGACTATTCCAAATTCAAATAGATCAATCTTACTATGAATATTCAGGGGGGTTGTTTTTACAGAAAAGTGTAACATGATAAACAGTGAAGACATTAATGAAATGACTCATTTGGGAACATTTTCACTATTCGCAAAGGACATTAGTTAATCGTTTCCCGTACTGTTTCCCGCACGTTTCACGCGTTACATCTCTAAACCATGATTGTCGCCCTACCATAAACTGAAATACATTTGAAACTCTAATGTTTAAAGTCATGTCATCGTGCATAGAATTATACCCGTACACTAATTGTAAATTTGTCAATTATTGTCTTACGAGTAATGACAAGAATACATCCAAAGAAACTAGTGCTGTTATTAGGAACAACCATGAGTGGTTAGCACGTGCAGTTGTTGTACACTTGGTCAATAGTTTCTCAAAGCAAAGATTGATCGAATCAGCAGGTAGTGGAAATGTTTGCAAAAAGAAAAGAACAGATATTGTTTTTATGAGAAGGGTTAATAGGCAGTATGTCACCGAATTGTAACATTAACGTAAAAAAAGCACAATCACTGAGTTGAGTATTTTGTATTATAAAATTGTTATTAACACACGGTGAATCTGGAATATATATCAAACGCATGGACGTAACTACACATTTACTTTGTATTGTGACTTGGTGAAGGTGGGATAAGCATGAGGTTGGGTACCAACAAACCTGGTTTAAGTCATCAGTAGCATGTTTGGTTGTTGACCGTTCCAAGGCGGTTGTACTGCTTCCACCCTGTGGTCTACTTTGTTGCATTTATATATGGAAAATGTTTTATGTCTTTTTGTGGGTTTCGCGAAGTTTTGTCTTGTAATTGTGCCGTTTCATTTTTGATGTTTGTTGCCGTGGCATTGAGTGTGTGGCACTCCCTGTATGACTGTGGGTTTTTTTCATTTTTTTGTAGACACGTGTAATATGCCATACTAACTCGGTTATAGAGTTCTTCTATGTAACATAGCTGTGTCCGAATTAACTATATACTGATAAATTCTATCCGTAACTTCAACAGCTTGCAACGGTATATCACATTATAACAGTACATTAAGAGCATGCTATGGTGTATAATAATACCGGTCTGTTGAATATTTTTCTAGACTAGTGTATGGATAGGGCTATAAAACATATAAATACCCGGACCTTATGTTTTGTTCCGATCCACAGGCATATTCTTTACCGTTTGACAGGCAGATATTTTACAACAATAGTTTACCTGTCCAAGTGTCCCCGAGCAACAGTTTGTAGATAAACGTATTTTAGGCGATGGCCAGCGGATCCACCACATGAGTTTAATTTAATTTCAAGTTTAATTCATATGTATAGATAGATTTTTAAAAACTTGCTTAAAATTGTGATTTTATGTCAAAGTATCGTAAATGTGTCAACACTTTTAACTACGTACGCTGAATCTTTTTTTAAGATAATCGAGATGAAACAAACCCCTTTCAATCAAACGTTTTATAATATTAATTTATGCTCTGCTAGGATAATACAAATTATTCAATAAATATGTTACTATGTAGGACACACAGTTCTTTCTGTCTTATAACAGTTGAAGATTTATTTTATCTCTCGTACCTGCGTTTCATCAACAGAGATACTTTTCGTATTATAATTGCTATGTTACAGACTTGACTCGTTGAATGCTGAAATAAAACATTAATCATCAATCAGTGATTAACTATATGTATGAAGGTTTCCTTTATGTGACCCTGGTCAGTGAGTTATTGTAGGAGTCCTCTGGCCTGGGTCTACACTGTTCGAATTTGTCAGTACTGCCGTTTTCCGTATTCAAAGGGTTACATGTTTCGTGATGGACATTTACTCATTCCCTGATATTGACGACTTTTGACGACTCTGTAAAAGTCACTTTGTGAAACCATTGTGATAAATAGAGCATTTGCTCCTATAGGAGCAAATGCTCTATTTATCACAATGATTTCAAACTACAAAATTCTAGAATTTTCCTTTTCTCTAGTTAATGCTCCTTTTCTGTAGATTTATTTAAAGAGGTTGTATCCAAAATAGCCTATGAGGTAATATGTTAATTTACACATGTTATTCAGAATTATATAGGTTGGTCTGGTAGAATAAATAAATATTCATATTAATGCATATCAGTTGCCTCAGTAACAACATATGCCACATTTCAAAGCTTCCTTCATTTCAATATTTGTGTTTTCTTATCCGAAGGCCATTCATGAAAAGCAGAAGCAAACTCGATTGTTGTCAATTTAAGTGAGAAATTGTGTTCTATTTCCCTTTTCCTGTTGAGTAAGTTAGAAACTATTGTCTCCATCAGAATTCAACATTGATTTACTTTGCATTTATTTCCAAACACACAATCGAAGCGTCAACCAGTTTTGATCATGACGAAATGCCAAATAGTTTGCTTTGCAAATGCGATTCAGGTCGCAGATAGTGGGATAAGTTTGAGTAATGTATTAGTTGGACGCTACAAACATGTGGTATGCGCTACGAACGTGTGACACTCGCTATGAATGTGTTGCATGTGCTACAAATGTGTAGCATGCGCTACGGTGTGACAATTGCACCGTAATATCTTTCGAGTCAGTTTTGTATTCAGTAATGCACCTCAAAGCATTGGTCTGTATTTGATAAAGAAAACAATTGATATTTCAAACTGGAGGTGTTCTCAAAAATATAAAAATATATTCAGACAGGTTTAAACTTAGCAGTGATGTTTTAGAGCAAGATATTTTATAATCTAGTTCAAATCTACTTAGATGTTGACACTTTCCGTAGGTCGAATGGTATTCAATCGGAGTCATTTGTGCATTTGTTGTCATTTTACTCAGTTCCTCAGTCCTTTGAATGGCTTTGCATCACATAGCTGTATGTGATACTGGTCAAATACAGGCATAATTTACTTACTATTAATTAAGTTATTCAGGTTAAATGATTATAGTCATGTATGAGGATTCATTTCATTTCACCCTCGTAAGTCATTAAGCGTGTCCTTAACAATCCTCAATAAGTGTTTATAAATATACATGTAACATACTGGCTAATATACTTCTCATTAGGACCCAAACAGGATGGCATTGAAATCAACGAGTTTGCAAAGATATGGAACTACTCTTGGAATCAAACGGATCGCGTGATGCATCTTGTCGAGTGCCTTATACAAACGGAGTTTCAGAAGTTAAATTTATATGCGTGAAACCTCTCACACGTTGCACCTTATCGGGTGCCTAATACAAATAGAGTTTTATATACGCGAAACCTCACTTAAATGGTCACCTAGAGGAAGTCTAAGTACCGGTCTCAAAGGCAAGTAGCCTAATGCAGAATGGCAGTTACCGGTATTTAGAAGGCCCATAGGATACCTATGTGTTATTGTCTTTCGAAACTGTGATATTAGTCGGATGAAAAGCACATTTATAAAAGGCACACTAAAATTTAAAAAAAAAATAGATAAAAAGAAGCATAGTCCTGTTCTTCGTCTTCAGGTAGATGTTGGCTTAATGTAAGCTTATAGTAATCCAGAGAGCAACCTAATGTGATTACTGTATTACTGTTTGCCTTTTATAAGCAACGGCAACAGTTTTAACCCATTACCTCATAGACATTTTTAGACCGAACTTCTTTGAATAAATCTACCGAAAAGGAGTATTTAATAGAGAAAAGGAAAATGTTGGAGTTATGTTCGTAGTATGAAGTCATTGTGATAAATAGAGCATTTGCTCCTATAGAAGCAAATGTTCTATTTATCACAATGGTTGGTTTCAAGAAGTGGCTATTACAGAGGCGTAGAATGACGTATTTATTGAGGAAAGGGTTAAGACCCTTATAAATGTGTTATCAGAGAACGTTCGCTTAGAGCAGTTTTACTGAAGATATGAAGGTTGGTTCCAGTGTGATCTTTACAGTCTGATAAACTCCATGCATTTGAACGGCATCAGCATTAAGATGTGGTAGTCGGTATAATGGTATTAGCCCCTGATCGGATTCCGAATCCCTTTTCGGTCGCTAATGTTGGTCTACAATTATATTCTTGTTTAGTGAGAATTTAGTTACCAAGTTTATTTCGGAAAACTTGTCATCTGATTGTTTCCATTACTCAATGCGCATGCTCAACTTTCAACAGAAAGGGAAAATGGATGTTTTTTTATTTTTAGAAATAGGAAACGTTCTATTTCACATTCAACATCTTCTACGTAAAATACATATTTCCATTTCAACGAAATCCAGTCAACGCATTGGATAATAACCTGGAGTAAAATATCTAAATAGTGCAAATAATGTTTCACTCATATGTAATCAAACGTTTTAGTAGTGTGATATTACTCTTTGGTTTCACCATACTGCAAAAGTTTAAAGATAAGTCGTACGATTCTTCGTAAAACTTTTTTTGTCCGGGAAGTTTAACTTTATTCATTGTATTGGTAATATTGCCACAAGGGTATATGGTTAACCCTTTCACCGCCGCAGTCGCATAAATGTACCACGACAAATAGTACAGTCCAAGGGACTTCACTATTTTTCTCGATCTCTATTTCTATATATGTGCTTTATTCCTTTGAAATTTGCATTTATGTATCTCATTTCCTTATTTTACTGAATGATTGAACAAACTTGGATTGCAGACGACAATTAGAAATTTGGCGCCGAAAGGGCTAACCCTTCTCATGCTTAGCGCATCTTGGCTGGCACCAGCAAACAATTTGGGACCAGATGAGACGCCGAGTAACTCTCAGCTTCTCAACGGGATCGGAGTGGTTTGACACTCTTTCAATAGTTTCTCAAAAAATTGAACGAATGAAAATTCTGTTAATATTTTAGGAGGTCAGAGATTGAGCAGACATTACCTTTTCAGCACGAGCAGGGTTAAATAATTGCCAATCGTTGTTTATCTACGCTATATGTTACACTTGATAAACGATTTTTAAAATGCGTTTGTTTCAGGAAGTCTCTGTATCAGCATTTCTTCAGAAATGTGTGCAGCTAATATAATCTTCAATCTGATAGCAATGTTGTGAAATGCAGGCTCTTTGCGTCACAACCAAATATTAGGTTCATTTTAATCTGTTCATGTAGGGGCCGTGAAAATCTTAATGTGGCTTAAAACTATTATAGATTTTCCCATTGGCGTCAGGAGACTATTTTTTAAATTATTCATCAGCACAATTCCCAATTAGAAATGTAACTATACCTTAATCTGAAATATGTTTTTGAATGAGTAACACAAATCAAATTAAGAAAACTTATAATGGAGCTTTATTTTCCAACAGGAATTGGATGTACATTTTCATACAACAGAAAACCAGATATCGTAGTATAGTATCCCCCGTAAGCACCGTCATGATCCTGGCCACTTTTAACTGACACCTCGTCTCCAGGTCTCAGTTCGACGATTAGCATATCTGAACACTGATTACCAAAGTTTTCCATCAGAATTTTACCTCTCATCGTACCGTTGACGTCAAAGTAGAAGAAGTTGGAATGTTGAAGACTACCACCGACTGTTGCAAAAAACACATATATGCCTTTGACTGGAGCAACAAATGTCCCCGTAGGGCCGTTAAAGCTACTGCCTATGTCAGTAAACGGTGATTCGTAGGTTAACTTCTGGTGTGCTGCCATCACGTTTATGTCAAATCTTGGTCTAATGGCTGAGAATGCCACTTGTGTATTAGATACAGCCCTTTTGCTACCTGTAAAAATGAAAACATTTTATATTATAAATTACCTCTAATGACGGCTTTTGTTAAATGGGGAGGGGGTCCTCCACATTAAATGAACTGGTCGTCTTCAATGAATGGCATATTGTCGAAACAAAACAATTCAAACAATTTAGCTTTGCTTGGGACTTTCCGGCTTTGCAATGTTCGGTTACAAATATGTTGCAAGTCTGATCTAAACTCACGGCATAGAAAGAGTAGAAGGAAGAAATGTACATTCTTGTGAAACACGCTGTTCCATGGTTTTGGCAATTATAGTTTATCTTCATTAAGTAAACATTATTAAACATGTTTTTCACAAAACATGATAACAATGAATATGTCAATATGATTGAAATATCAATATTTGACATTTAGAAAATCTGACATCTTACCTCTTTGACATCGTCAAGCACAAATAATACGGTATACATATATTTCATACAGATGAAAACGAATATACCCGGTCACGTCCGGTCGGATACATATTTTGAATAATTGGTGAATAAAGGAAGAGCCGTTACAAACACTTAAGTGTCGTATTAAATTCAATTAAAATCTACATCAGTAAATTGGTTTCTACTGTCGGTTATAGGAAACTAATTTTAAATAACATGTTTCATATTTATTTACCAGTTGAAGTCATCTCCGTACGGTATGAATAAAGATACGAAAAAGAAATAAATTTATATTCCCGCTACGCAATGCCCTGTTCTATAATTAAATAATGAAACACTTTCCGTTAATGAAAGGCATATGTTATGACTATATACCTCTCGACAAACATTTTACCAGTATAAGGTTAGCAGCACAACATCCAAACGCACATGACTGTATAACAACAGCCCAACATGTTTACATATTTAGTTATTACTCGGCATAAATATTCATACTTCTAGCGAGTTGGTATGTGTGGTGATGGCTTGGCCTAGTGGTTTAACGTTGAGCAGATAACCCATGGGTCCGAGGATCGAATTCCGGCTGGACCAGCTTGAAATGTCAGAGACGTTTTTCAGGGTCTCCCAACCACACGAGGTTGCCTTCTCCTCCACTCAGGGGTTGAAATGGGTACATGTGAGGTCACTAGCCGGTACTGCGGCTGCGTTATCGTGCCATATGTTAGCAGTGGTTAATATAGTAGGCGAATGGCTCAATGACCAACGGAGCAAATGTACAATCGAATGAGCGGTCATTCGGACTGAAAAGTAAGTCGATTCACACTTATCATTTTTACAATTTTTGACAATAGTATTCAACATCATATCCTTTATTTTGATAAATTTGTTTAACCACACACATGAACACGCGTGCGTGCGCACACCTACGCACGCACCACGCACACATGGCAGGGTGAACGTCATACACCATGTTGTAAGCATACACCTGTTTAAATAGTTCTCAATTCTTCTGTACTAAAAGATCGAATCAGTGAGGTTTAAAAGGGATATGATCCTGTAGTACTACAACATACTGCATGTTTGGTTGTGAACCCTTTTACAGTTGGCAATCACGCTGGCCTCTTTGCATGTACGCCGACAAGAAAGGTTTAGTACTCTATGAAGGCGACCTCTTAAATCCAGAAATGGAAGGAGAACGTCGGATATCTGTACTATTTCATTTGTGTCGTACCCTTTATTACTTTTCTACAGTTACTCTGTTTGCAGCTCAATCATTGAGTACACTAGCGATAGGTGGATACAGTATGTTCACTTAAATGCTTTTTCGTTATACATGCACTTTACCACTGTATTTGCTGTCGCGTTGTTGTAGATTAGTCGGAGAGGGGATACGTTTATTTACACTGTTTGTCTTTTAGGATGGGGATGGAATAAGTGTGAGGTTGGGGGCCCATAAACCGGTTTAACCCCCCAGTGACTTTTGTCACTGACCGTTCCAAGGCGGTACTTCCATCTTCCTCCTATTATATGTTTGTTTTGTCTTTGTGCGTCTCTTGTTGTTTTTTCTACTTATGTACATTTGCTGTTTCCTTGTGTTGCTGTTCGGGCGAGTGTTTGTTCTGTATGTGGTGTTTCCTGCACGACTCATTTTTGTACTTTTACTCTGTATACGCCTTCCGCTCGGAGCGAAGCTATACGAACTAGTTTATGATCCGATTAAAGTTAGTCAAGCAAAATGTTTAGATATACATGTATATATTGCTGATGTATGTTCACATGTAATTACAGAGCAATATATAAAGGTTAGTATTCAAATACAACAAAACCTCTCTATAACGGCCACTAAATTATGTTAATTAGTTGGTATATTAGAGAAGATGGCTGCTTAAAGCAAGGTGAAAGTAAAACAGAACGCTACTATAGGGGCGTTTCGTTTTACTTTTACCTTGCTTTCAGCAACCACCTGCCTTTAACACAAAATACTTGATGTAATTTAGTGGCCGTTATAGAGAGGTTTTACTGTACTAAAGTCGTCAAACTTATGTTGTAGCCATTCTTTAGAAGCGTTAAGATAAGACGAGTCTAAAGAGTGGTCATCACATAGTGATTGGTGGATTATTCTTGGAAATGTTTTAATTTCGCATATTATATGGGCGTCTGAATTATATATCTAACTGTATTTACCTTTGGCTAACGTGGTCGATGCATCTGTACCATGGTTGCATTTGTTACGAAGGTTAGCAATCTCCAAGTTCAAAGTATCTAGTTCATGGCCAACTTTCGACTCCAATGTGGCCATATTTGCAATTAATTGTGTATTTATCGCTTCAAGAGTCTCAATCCGTTTAAGTAGAACACCATTGTCAGTAGTTGTACTAGCCACAATAATGTGGAGTCCTACCGTCAGAAGGTACGAACTGAAAGCTAGCATCATCGGAGATAATTTAATTCCTGTTGTGATGTAGACCATTTAAATATTCATTTAAAAGTGTGGCCTTTTGTGAACCATGTGTATATACGTCAGGTGTATAAAATTCAGAACATATTGACGTCTACTTAAATGTCCTAGTTTAATATTGTTGAAACCCAAAACAAGGAATGTAGATAAAATTGAAGGTCATTTGTTAAATTTCCTAGTGGTATCCTAAGCCAACCAACCTTATCTTTGAGCCTAACCCCTTTGTTCTAAATCCTGAATATCGACTGTTTGACTCACTGGACGCTGAAAATGGAATTTCTAAGCGATGTTTAACTATAGAGATATAGTACCAAAGCTAAACTCAGCTAGATGGTTTTAAATGTCAAACAGCGGAGCCATAGGGCGTACACTGTTTATACTGAAACCATATGGAACGCACAGTAATTGTTTGTCTAATCAGGTCAACACTGTTTACTACTCTGTGAATATTTAAAATATACAAATTCTGCTTTAAGCGTTCAAGCCGACGGCAGTCTTCGCGGACGACGAATATTTGGTGTGTTAAAATGAATGGTTATGCTTTGCAACCAGAGTCATAAAATAATTAAAAACTTCTTACCCATTTACTCCAATATTATTTACTCATTCGTGCCATTCCTGCTAAAGGAGTTCCATAAGCAAATAATCGATGTGTTCTGCAAGCGGTGCAAATTCTGTTCAGGGTCTAATTGTTTCATGCATTAAACGACCACTTGATGATATTTCTTACATAAAACTGGAATGATCTAGTATTAAAATATTAAAGTGATAGTCTCTACTTGCCTAAAATGCCTATGTTATATGCTGAAAAGAAGTATATCACAAAAAAAAACGATCGAATAATCGTTGAAGAAGACAAACTTGTATTTGTTTGATATCGGATACCGCGATGTTATTCACCGATGTCGTTGTATTTTAAGTTTCGTAACTGTTCGAGACATGTTTGAGTCATATAAATCACGCTTCATAGCAAATTCTGTCTCGTGCACAACAACTGCACTATCCAAACTAATTACATCGTGTCTAACAGCGGTCAAAGAACATGTCAAGCGTTACTGCGATAAAGCTTATGAGAATTCAGGAATTAACCTTTTTTGGTCTATTAAAAACTCCAATGAGGTTTTAACTAAATTAAAAATCAAGCAACACCAAGCTTACACTATAAGCACTTATGATTTTTCTACACTTTATACCACATTACCACACGATCTAATTAAGATCAAACTTACTAATCTGATAAATAAAACATTTGCCAGAGAAAAGGTATCATTTATTGCCTGTAATTCTAGACATGCGTTCTTTACCAATGATGTTACAAATAAATATACCTCATGGACATGTTTAGATCTTTGTGACGCTATTACGTTTCTGTTAGACAATATATTTGTTCGATTTGGTAATTCTGTTTATCGCCAGGTTATTGGTATTCCAATGGGAACCAATTGTGCTCCTTTAATTGCAGACTTGTTTTTGTTTTGTTATGAACGGGATTTTATGCTTAACCTTAACAGCGATTCACAGGCGGATGTCATCAATGCCTTTAACAATACAGCACGTTATTTAGACAACATTTTTAATATTGATAACCCATACTTTGATTCTATGATAACCTCAATTTACCCTAGGGAGCTCAAGCTTAATAAAGCAAATAGTTCTGACATATCTGCAGCCTTTTTAGATTTAAATTTATCTATAAACAATGGAACAATTTTCTTCTGGAATTTATGACAAAAGGGATGATTTTAATTTTAAAATAGTTAACTATCCTCATTTGGATGGGGATGTTCCCCGAGCTACATGTTACGGTGTATACATTTCTCAGCTTATTCGTTTTGCTAGAGCTTGTTCCTCTGTTGATGATTTTAACAATCGTAACCTTATTATCACTGAAAAACTACTAAAACAGGGCTACAGATATGACAAACTTCGTAAAACATTTTCAAAATTTTACCACCGTAATATTCTACTCATCAGCAAATACAATTGTAATTTACGTACTTTTCTAAAGTTAGGTATTTCACATCCGGAGTTTTACGGTGATGTCATTTACAAACTTCGAAAAATTATTGGACATACTTATTTTGATACTTTGCTTGTCAAACGTATAAAACAATTCATTAAAAAGGGATATGACCCCTCTATATTGCAGCACACTACATGCTTGGTGGTCGACCCCTTTACAGTTGGTCATTATGCTTTCCTCTTTACTTGTGCGACGACGGAAAAGGCTTAATACTCTATGAAGATTCCCTCTGAAACCCGTTTACGGAGGGAGGAAATTAGATATTTGTATTTTGCTAGTTCTGTCGTACCCCAAATGACTACTCCACAGCTGCTCTGACCTGAATAGTCATCGAGTACATGCCTATGATGTCAAGTTTATTCTTTTGCAAACAAAACAGTTGTGTATGATTAATATCCACTGGTAATTGTATTTTCTTGCGATTGATCTTTTAAATGTCGCAGTAGAAGTGTTTCAAATTGTTTTCCCGTACTTTTAAATTATGACGTCATTTACATGATGACGTCGCTTGTTTACTTCTAATAACGTTCATTTTCAAATCATTTTCATTTTGGCTTACATCGTTACGCATGTTGTGGTGTTGTCTGGAGGGGGAATTTTATTTACATTTTGACTTTGGTGATAGTGGGATAAGGACGAGGTTGGGTACCCATAAACCAGGTTCAAGTCCCCCAGTAGCCATTTTTTTTATTGCTTTTGGCTGCTGACCGTTCCAAGGCGGCACTCCTGCTTTCACCCTACGGTCAATTTTGTTTTTTAATATGCTTAATGTTTAATGTGTTTCGTCTTGATATGCGTCCTGTTATGTTTTGTCTTGTGGCTTTATCGTTTCTCGTTAGATGGTGTTTGATGCGGTGTCATTCCGTGTGTGGCTCTCCCTGTTTGACTTTTTTTCCATATGTATATATAGAAAGAAGGGATCCGACTTCAAAAGATCCAAATTACCCACACCTCTACTTTAATCCCTTCGCTATGCAAGAAATGCATCGATTTTGATCAGATAAAAAGCTATTCTGCAAGCAAAAACAAGTTTTTATTGGAATATGCAAATATCTTTTCGGTCATTTTCAAGTCGCCTAAGTCATGTCACGTAATTCTCAGTGTTGTTATACCTTCTGATCCTTCGAGATCATGAATTTCAGTACTTCTTGTTCTGAAAATTGAATGCCGCTTAAGCCGGTGCTAGGGGGCGTGAGCAGTGTTGCACTTTCAATTACTGCTCATGAACAGACTCAATAAAACCGAGTCTGCAATTTTCTCTTTTTGTGTTGCAATTTTTGCTTTCGGGGGATCACAACCCTTCAGAATTTATAAACTTAACACGGCATCATGAGCAAAATGGCCAACATCCGTTAGTCGGACACGACCTCATCCCCGAGTGCGAACCGCTGACAGCCTTGAAACGATTACTTATACGTTAAACACAATATAATTTGGCGTTCATATCAGCAATACTTTCAATGAAAAGAGCTTTCTTACTGCGATCTTACACGAAAACGTGGTTTTACTGTCCTTTCTGTGGGTTTTTTCATGTCCCTCTCGTGTCAGCAACTTTCATTTTCAAGTCGCCTAAGTCATGTCACGTAACCTCTTGTTACGCACGTTTTGATTGGCCGTTGACGAAAGCGAACTTTCCAACCTTGTTCGTGATACACCGGAAAACCATCGACATTGTTCCGCCCGTCCAATGAAATGGCGCGTACCAAAGGCTGCTGCTGTATAGTCATGTTACCAAAGTTTGACTTCTTGAAAACGATATTAGCTGCAATCGTTGAAAACATGCACTATTTATGTGCAGAATTGTGTGACTTGGTGAACAAAGGTTGTTAAAGTACACGATTTGGCTTGATACTACCATCGTTTGGATATCTTGGTATTCTCAGTTCACCATGTTATGCCGGTGGTTTCATTACCAATTCCCTGAAAAATAGGTTAGTATGCAATACTGCTTGCTACGATTTTCAACGCTAAATTTTCAAATGGCTTATTCCAAATTCAAATAAATCAATATTACCATGAATTTTCAGGGGTTTTGTTTTTACAGAAAAGTGTTACATGATAAACAGTGAAGACATTGATGAAATGACTCCTTTGGGAAAATTTTCATCTGAGTGTACACTGTTCGCAAAGGACATTTAGGAGTACTTTGATCTATGTTTACACTGTTCGCAAATGACATTAGTTAATCGTTTCCCGCACTGACGAGGTTATCATCTCTGAACCATGATTGCCGCCCTACCATAGATTGAAATACATTTGAAACTCTAATGTTTAAAGTCATGCCATTCTGCATAGAATTATACCCGTGCAATCATTGTAAATTTGTCAATTATTGTCTTACGAGTAATGACAAGAATAAATCCAAAGAAACTAGTGTTGTTATTAGTAACAACCAAGAGTGATCAGCACATACTCGGTGTCTCCTCAGGATCAAGGCTGCTTTAACCATTCTCTTGCTGAATTTTAAAATACATTTCTCCTTCTTTACCCATGCACTGTTGTATAATTACATATATCGTCACTGTGTACAAGTATTTCGCTGTGCAATCACTGCTGAGGAGTTCACTGGTTGCATAATCAACTTGTAAATAGTGTTCAGCTGTCTCATCTGGGTCTTCACTATTTACAGGTAGGTATATTGACGTGAATTGCAAGCTAAGGGTTACAGGGTCAATAGTTTCTCAAAGCAAAGATTGACCGAGTCAACAGTTGGTGAAAATATTTGCAAATAAGAAATTGAACCGATATTGTTTTCATGAGAAGGGTTAATAGGCAATTTGTCATCGAATTGTAACATTAACGTAAAAACAGCACAATCCATGAGATGAGTATTTTGTATTATAAAATTGTTATTAACACACGGTGAATCTGGAATATATATATATATCAAACGCATGGACGTAACTATACATTTACTTTGCATTGTGACTTGGTGAAGGTGGGATAAGCATGAGGTTGGGTACCAACAAATCTGGTTTAAGTCATCAGTAGCATTTGTGGTTGTTGACCGTTTCAAAGTGGTATTCCTGCTTCCATTCTATGGTCTACTTTGTTGCTTTTTATATATGGAAAATGTTTTATATCTGTTTTGTGGGTTTCGCGAAGTTTTGTCTTGTAATTGTACCGTTTCATGTTTGATGATGTTTGTTGCCCCGTGGCCTTGAGTGTGTGGCACTCCCTGTATGACTGGTTTTTCTCACTTTTTTGTAGACACTTGTAAAATGCCATACCAACCCGGCTATAGATTTCTTCAATGTAACATATTTGTGTCCGAATTAACTATATACTTATAAATTACATCCGTAACTTCAGCAGCTTGGAACGGTATATCACATTATAACAGTGCATTAAGAGCATACCATGGTGAATATTAATACCGGTCTGTTGAATATTTTTCTAGACAATTGTATGAATAGGGCTATAAAACATACAAATACCCGGACCTTATGTTTTGTTCCGATTCACAGGCATATTCTTTACCGTTTGACAGGCAGATGTTTACAGCAATAGTTTACCTGTCCAAGCGTCCCCGAACAACAGTTTGCAGATACACATATTTGAGGCGATGGCCAGTGAATCCACCACATAATTTGTCATTTATTTACAAGTTCAATTTATATGTATAGATACATTTTTAAAACCTTGCTTAAATTGTGATTTTTATGTCAAAGTATCATAAATGTGTGTACACAATAAGTACATTGAATCTTTTATAATATATTCGAGATGAAACAACACCCTTCCAATCAAAAGTTTTATAATAATAATTTATGCTCCGCTAGGATAATACAAATAAATATGTTACTATGTAGGACACACAGTTAGTTAGTTGAAGATTTATTTTATCTCTCGTACCTGCGTTTTCATCAACAGATTTTCTTTTCATATTATATTTGCTATGTTACAGACTTGACTCGTTGAATGCTGAAATAAAAAGATTAATCACCAATCAGTGATTAACTATATGTATTTCATTTATGTGACCCTGGTCAGTGGGTTCCTGTAGGAGTCCTCTGGTCTGGGTCTACACATTTTGCATTTGTCAGTACTGCCGTTTTCCGTATTCAAAGGGTTACATGTTTTGTAATGGACGTTTACCCATTCCCAAACCATTATGATAAATAGAGCATTTAATCCTATAGGAGCAAATGCTCTATTTATCACAATGAGTTCAAACCTCAAAATTTTAAAAAAAAAATCCTTTTCTCTAGTTAATGTTCCCTTTCAGTATATTTATTTAAAGAGGTTGTATCTAAAAATGGCATATGAGGTAATATGTTAATTTCACATCCGTTATTCAGGATTATATAGGTTGGTCTGGTAGAATAAATAAATATTCATATTAATGCATATCAGTTGCCTCAGTAACAACATATGTCACATTTCAAAGCCTCCTTCATTTCAATATTTGTGTTTTCATATTCGAAAAGCAGAAAAACTCGATTGTTGTCAATTTAAGTGAGAAATTGTATTACCTTTCCCTTATCCTGCTGAGTAGGTTAGAAACTATTGTCGCCATCAGATTTCAACATTGATCTATTTTGAATTGCTTTCCAAACACACAATCGAAGCGTCAAACAGTTTGGATTCTGACGAAACGCCAAATTGTTTGCAAATGCGATTCAGGTCACGGATAGCGGGGTATATTTGAGTAATGTGTTAGTTGAACGCTACAAACATGTGACATGCGCTACGAACGTGTGACACTCCCTATGAATGTGCTGCATGTGCTACAAATGTGTAGCATACTCTACGGTGTGACAAATTTTGTACTCAGTAATGTACCTCAAAGCATTGGTCTGCATTTGATAAAGAAACTTGATATTTCAAACTGTGGTGTTCTCAAAAATATAAAAATATTTTCAGACAGGTTTCAACTGAGCAGTGATGTTTTAGAGCAAGATATTTTATAATCCAGTTCAAATCTTCTTAGATGTTGACCCTTCCCGTAGGTCAAACGATATTCAATCGGAGTCATTTGTGCATTGTTTGTCATTTTATTCAATACCTCATTTCCTTTGAATGGCTTTGCATCGCATAGCTGTATGTGTTACTGGTCAAACACAGGCATAACTTACTTACTATTACGTTAATCAAGTTAATGGTGTGTTTTAAAGATTATATTCATGTATGAGGATTCATTTCATTTCACCCTCGTGAGTCATTAAGCGTGTCCTTAACAATCCTCAATAAGTGTTGATAAATATACATGTATCATGCTGGCTAATATACTTCTCATTAGGACCCAAACAGGATGGCGTTAAAAGTTTGAAAAGGTATGGAACTACTCTTGGAATCAAACCGATCGCGTGATGCATCTTGTCGGCTGCCTTATACAAACCGAGTTACAGACGTTCAATTTATATGCGTGAAACCTCTCACACGCATCTTATCGGCTGCCTTATACAAACAGAGTAACAGATGTTAAATTCATATACGTGAAACCTCACTTAAACGGTCACCCAGAGGAAGTCTAAGTACCGGTCGCAAAGGCAAGTAGCCGAATGCAGGATGGCAGTTATTTAGAAGGCTCCATAGGAGACCTGTGTGTTACTGTCGTTCTGTGTTTAAATGACCACCTGCATTCTAAGGTCAACTTTGTTTACTCTCTTTCTAAAATATGATATAAGTCGGATGAAAAGCACATTTAGAAAAGGCACACTAAAATTTAGAACAATAAATACAAAGAAGCATGGTCCTGTTCTTCGTCTTCAGGTATATGTTGGCTTAATGCAGGCTTATAGTAATTCAGAGAGCTACCTTATGTGATTGCTGTATTACTGTTTGCCTCTTAAAACCAACGGCAACAGTTTTAACCCATTACCTCATAGACTTTTTAGACCTAACCTCTTTGAATACATCTATCGAAAAGGAGCATTTAATAGAGAAAAGGAAAATGCTGTAGTTGTGTAGTATTGAAGCCATTGTGATAATTAGAGCAATTGCTCCTATAGGATCAAATGTTCTATTTATCACAATGACTTCAAAAGGTGACTATTACAGAGGCGTAGAAAGGCGTATTTATTGAGAGGAAAGGGTTAAGACCCTTATGTGTTATCAGTGAACGTTCGCTTAGAACAGTTTTACTGAAGATTTGAAGGTTGATTCCAGTTTTATCTGGTAAAAACTCATATTAAAGCAAAAACGTAGATCAACACCTGCTGCTTTACAGTCTGATAAACTCTATGTATTTGAACGGCATCAGCATAAATATGTGGCAGTTTGTACAATGGTATTAGCCCCTGATCGTATGCCGCATCGCTTTTCGGTCGCTATAGTGTTGGTCTATAATTATATTCTTGTTTAGTGAGAATTAAGTTACCAAGTTTATTTCGTAAAACTTGTCATCTGATTGCTTCCATTACTCAAAGCGCATGCTCAACTTTCAACAGAAAGGGAAAATGGATTTTTTTTTGATTTTTAGAAATAGGAAACGTTCTATTTCACATCCGACATCTTCTACGAGAATTATATATTTCCATTTTCAGCGAAATCCAGGCAACGCATTGGATAATAACCTGGAGTAAAGCATCTAAATAGTGCAAATAATGTTTCACTTATATGTAATCAAACGTTTTAGTAGTGTGATCTTACTCTTTGGTTTCATCGTACTGCAAAAGTTTAAATTAAAAAGTAATTAATTATTCGTTAATCTTTTGTTTTAGAAATATGTGCAGCTAATATAATCTTCAATCTGATAGCATTGTTGTGAAATGCAGACTCTTTGCGTCACAGCCAAATATTAGGTTCATTTTAATCTGTCCATTTAGGGGCCCTGCAAATCTTAATGTGGCCTTAAACTATTATAGATCTTCCCATTGGCGTTAGGAGGCTATTTTTTAAATTATTCATCAGCACAATTCTCAATTAGAAATGTAACTATACCTTAGTATGAAATATGTTTTTGAATGAGTAACACAAATCAAATTAAGAAAACTTTATTTTCCAACAGGAATTGGATGTACATTTTCATACAACAGAAAACCAGATATCGTAGTATAGTGTCCCCCGTAAGCACCGTCATGATCCTGACCACTTTTAACTGACACCTCGTCTCCAGGTCTCAGTTCGACGATAAGCATATCTGAACACTGATTACCAAAGTTTTGCATAAGAATTTTACCCCTCATCGTACCGTTGACGTCAAAGTAGAAGAAGTTGGAATGGTTAAGATTACCACCGACTGTTGCAAAAAACACATATATGCCTTTGACTGGAGCAACAAATGTCCCCGTAGGGCCGTTAAAGCTACTGCCTATGTCAGTAAACGGTGATTCGTAGGTTAACTTCTGATGTGCTGCCATCACGTTTATGTCAAAATCTGGTCTAATGGCTGAGAATGCCACTTGTGTATTGGATACAGCCCTTTTGCTTCCTGTAGAAATGAAAACATTCTATATTATAAATTACCTCTAATGGCGGCTTTTGTTAAATGGGGAGTGGGGGTCATCCACATTAGATGAACTGGACATCTTCAATGAATGGCATATTGTCGAAACAAAACAATTCAAACAATTTAGCTTTGCTTGGGACTTTCCGGCTTTGCAATGTTTGGTTACAAATATGTTGCAAGTCTGATTTGAATTCACGGCAGAGAAAGAGTAGAAGGAAGAAATGTACATTCTCTGAGTAATTGTGAAACACGCTGTTCCATTGTTTGGCAATGATAGTTTATCTTCATTAAGTAAACATATTATTGAAAATGTTTTTCACAAAACATGATAACAATGAATGTGTCAATACGATTGAAATATCAGTATTTGACATTTAGAAAATCTGACACCTTACCTCTTTGACATCATCAAGCACAAATAATACGGTATACATATATTTCATACAGATGAAAACAGATATACCCGGTCACGTCCGGTCGGGTACATATTTTGAATAATTTGTGAATAAAGGAAGATCCGTAACAAACACTTAAATATCGTATTAAATTCAATTAAAATCTACATCAGTTGATTGGTTTCTACTGTCGGTTATAGCAAACTAATTTTAAATACACATGTTTTATATTTATTCAACACAAGATGGAATCACCAGTTGAAGTCCGGTATGAATAAAGATACGAAACAGAAGTAAATTTATATTCCTGCTACGCAATGCCCTGTTCTATAATTAAATAATTAAACACTTTCCGTTAATGAAAGGCATATGTTATGACTATATACCTCTCGACAAACATTTTCCCAGTATAAGGTTAGCAGCACAACATCCAAACGTACATGGCTGTATAACACGCGTAAGTAAACTTACATCCTAACATGTTTACATACTTAGTTATTACTCGGCATAAATATTCATACAATTAGCGAGGTGGTATGTGTGGTGGTGGCTTGGCTTAGTGGTTTAGCGTTGAGCAGATAACCCATGGGTCCGAGGATCGAATTCCGGCTGGACCAGCTCGAAATTTCAGACACGCTTTTCAGGGTCTCCCAACCACATGAGGTTGCCTCCTCCTCCACTCAGGGGTTGAAATGGGTACATGTGAGGTCACTAGCCGGTACTGCGGCTGCGTTATCATGCCATATGTTAGCAGTGATTAATATAGCAGGCGAATGGCTCAATGACCAGGGGAGTAAATGTACAATCGAATGAGCGGTCATATGGACTGAAAGTAAAGTATAACTAGGTACTTTTTTCGAAAAATAAGCATACTTTAATTTCAAACTAGTCAAATGACACTTATCATTTTTACAATTTTTGACAATAGTGTTCAACGTCATATCCTTTATTTTGATAAATGTATGTTTAACCACACACATGTACACGCGTGCGTGCGCACACCTACGCACGCACGCACGCACGCACGCACACATGGCACGGTGAAAGTCACACACCATGTTGTAAGCATACACCTGTTTAAATAGTTCTCAATTCATCTGTACTAAAATATCGAATCAGTGAGGTTTTACTGTGTATACGCAACACCCTTCCGCTTAGAGCGAATGTAATAGAACTATTTTATAATCGGATTAAAGTTAGTCAAGCAAAATATTAAGATATACATGTATATAAATATATTGCTGATGTATGTTTGTTCACATGTACAGAACAATATATAAAGGTGCGTATTCAAATACGTTTAGATAAGACGAGTCTAAAGAGTGGTCATCACATAGCGATTGGTGGAATTATTCTTGGAAATGTTTTAATTTACGCATATTATATGGGCGTCTGAATTATATATGTAACTGTATTTACCTTTGGCTAACGTGGTCGAGGCATCTGCACCATGGTTGCATTTGTTACGAAGGTTAGCAATCTCCAAGTTCAAAGTATCTACTGCATGGCCAACGTTCGACTCCAATGTGGCCATATTTGCAATTAATTGTGTATTTATCGCTTCAAGAGTCTCAATCCGTTTAAGTAGAACATCATTGTCAGTAGTTGCACCAGCCACAACAATGTGGAGTCCTACCGTCAGAAGGTACGAACTGAAAGCTAGCATCATCGGAGATAATTTAATTTCTATTGTGATGTAGACCATTTAAATATTCATTTAGAAGTGTGGCCTTTTGTGAACCGTATGTGTATATACGTCAGGTGTATAAAATTCAGAACATATTGACGTCTACTTAAATGTCCTAGTTTAATATTGTTGAAACCCAAAACAAGGAATGCAGATAAAATTGAAGGTCACTTGTTAAATTTCCTAGTGGTATCCTAAGCCAACCAACCTTATCTTTGAGTCTAACCCTTTTGTTCTAAATCCTGAATACCGACTGTATGACACACTGGACGCTGAAAATGGAATTTATCATCAATGTTTTACTATAGAGATAATTAAGTACCAGAGGCTAAACTCAGCTAGATGATTTTAAATGTCAAAAAGCGGCGCCCTAGGAACCCTCTGTACTGGATGTACACTGTTTATACTGAAACCATATGAAACGCCCAGTAAGTGTTTGTCTAATCAGGGTCAAAACTGTTCAATACGCTGTGAATATTTAAAATATACAAATTCTGCTTTAAGCGTTCAAGCTGACGGCAGTCTTCGCGGACGACGAATATTTGGTGTGCTAAAATAAATGGTTATTCTTTGCAATCAGAGTCATAAAATAATTAAAAACTTTTTACCCATTTACTCCAATATTATTTACTCATTCGTGCCATTCCTGCTAAAGGAGTTCCATAAGCAAATAATCGATGTGTTATGCAAGCGGTGCAGATTCTGTTCAGGGTCTAATTATTCCATGCATTAAACGACCACTTGATGATATTTCTTTCATAAAATGCTTGCTAGAAAATAACATTAACCATTATCTCGCTAACAGCGACCTACTTCGCATTTGAAAACAGCTTGAATCCAGATGAGACGCCGAGAGTAATCTCTTTGACGCTTGGTCAATGTTTTCTCAGAAACCTTAATCTAATGGGAAGTAGTCAAAATTGAACAGATCCACTTTTGAGCAGGCATTTATTGTTCCACAGCGGAATAAAGGTTAACCCTTCTCGTGCTGATCGCGACCTTTACAAACCGCTTTGATCCAGATGAGAATCCGTGAGACTCGGCGTCTCAACCGGGTCCAAGCTGTTTGACACTCGGCCAATAGTTTCCCAGACGCTTACAAGTACGAATCAGATGTAAGTAAAGATTGCAACGAATCGGAAATTTGGCAGACATGTGTTCAGCACGACAAGGGTTAAGCATTGTATGCGATGCTGCAAACTATATGCAGTTGAGCTTCGATATCTCAAACTTCAAGGGACTATACTAATTAGTTCGAGATAACAGAAGTTCGAGTTATCCGCTTTCTAATCTGAACACTTTCGTGAGGTTACAGCTTAATACAGGTCTATAGTAATGCAGAAAACTCCTACAGGAGCTTTCAGCATTACGTTAGACCTGTATTAAGTTATTACATATGTTCCTAGACATCTGTAGCGATGCAGGTTAGAGAAATTCTGTATTATAAAGTTTTGGAAGGACTGAACATTTTGTTCGAGTTACCCCGATGTTCGAGTTATCCGAGATAACGAAGTTCAACTGTAGTACACAAAGCATTGGTTCAGATAAAATATTTACAAGTTTAAGCGACATCATTTTTCAACAATCTGGAGGATAAAATCTATACTTTGAGGCGATACTAACTGTGCACTTTTCAAATTTAATTTTCTTGATAAATGTATAATCTACAGTCATGAAAGTTTACATACAAAGTACATGAGCACTTGGCCTAAGTTTGCACTCAAAATCGAATGACTGACATTGTGTTCCGAATTGCTATAAAGCAATTTCTTTGCAACAGGAAACCCGTGCAACTCATTGCTTATCCTCGATTATATATATATATTTTTTAAAATACAGTAACTTTTCATTTTGATGAAATTCAGAATGCATAGGCTTACTGAAAATCAGCGAATTGAAGCGCCTATGCTGCTGACGTCTTGTGTTACCAGAATATAGTCGTTATGATGAGACGGGTCATGTCAAATATCGTCTGCGATCTGGCAGGACAAAAATAAAGACAAGACTGTTACATGACGTTAACACATCGACGTCACCGGTTTAAGACAGCAAAGAGCACTGCCAATGTGTACGGCATATCTTCAAGAACTGTCCCCAGGAGACTGCGGTCAGGTCTCGATCCGATAGGACCAAGAGGATACTTGGTCAGATACTAACCAGACGAAATCGCCATCTTCGTCTTCTATGGGGACGGCGTCATCTCCAGTGGACGCGCGTTCTATGGTCCAGAGTACTATTTACCGATGAGAGCAGATTCAGAGTTAGTTTTGCAGACGGCAGGGTGTGGGTTTTCAGAAAATATGAGCGTTTTTATGACAACTGTGTGCTTGAACGTGACCGGCTTGTTGGGGTGTAATGGTTTGGGCGGCAAATGGGTGGCCGAAAGACTGAATTTGTTGTCATTGGTGGCAGTCTTAACACCAGGGAGTACATTACTCAGGTATTGCGCCCAGTTGTCGCACCATTCCTAGCACAACGCCCAGGCATACTCATGCATGATAATGCTAGGCCCCGTACGAGAGCTTTTCTGAACCAATGTGGCACCGGCTTGCTGCCCTGGTCTGCATGTAGCCCAGACATGAACCCAATAGCCCAAGAGAGCGCATTTGGCCTCTGCTCGGATAGAGGGTTCGCAAAAATAATAACGTACGTGATTTGACAGCAGCCCTAAGGTTCGAATGGAACGCTACGTTAAGTATATGAGGTCAAATACCATTAGCCTCATACACAGCCATGGGGGTATAATCGCTACTAGTCCAAATTCTGGAAAACAAATATCATAAAAAGAGGAAATCAGAGGTGAACATCAAGAAACAACTTTTTTCCCAGCTTCCTACTTTATCAATGGCTATTCATTCCCTTTAAGCAAGCACAACTTCATGCGAATACAAAACTGACATATTCTTTGGTATTTCAACAATTCATTTAATTATTAAATGTTTGAGACATCTTTTATGTTTGTAAGGTGATTAAGTGTCTAAAATTTCCAAAACCAAAAGTGCAGTTAGTTTTGCCTCTCAGTCTAGGTAGGGGAATGTAGTAGCCATAGTAACCATTTTAATGCTAAACAAGTGGAATGGGTCATCCGTCTTAAACAATGCAGTCCATTCAGCAAAGTTTCCTGAAGGATTTTGGATGATAAACAGGTGCATGCCCTAACCAGAGGTTCATCCTTTGATCTGAGTCTACAATGTGAATTCAAAAACACAGGTTTTTCGTATTCAAACAATTAATCCTGATAATCTTCTGAGGCAGTCCTGAGTGTATTTTGTGTTATTGCACAAGGGGTAGTAACGACTGAAATATATTCGTTCATATCAGCGGTTGATTCTATACTTATCGGCAGAAGCTTAAAGGTTTTATATAATCATAGAAAACAAATTCATTTCGACGAGAGGTAATAGAAACTGGTAATAATAAAACATATTTTATGAATATTCTCAACAGGGTTGATACCAAAGGCATTGGTTTTTTACAATAATAATTTTCCAGTTTTCAGGAGACTGTGATTAATGTCGAATATTTCACTTGGCAGACGCCCAATACACATTATTGATAACATGAAATATCTTGGAAATATAAATATGATATCATTTTTCATTGACATGGAAGAAACAAAGGGTTTTAAGCAAATTAACCGTTTACTCAATGGAGACGTTTTGACACCTTTTCAAACAGAGCAGACCCAGATCAAATGGCTCCTTCAGCCGTCTGCTCTATTTGCTTATCATAAATATCTTCCTACCATGTTAACCCTTTCACCGCCGCAGTCGCATAAATGCACCACGACAAATAGTGCAGTCCCAGATCAGACGCCGCCTTTTCAAGGTGGGGTCTGATCAGGGACTTCACTATTTGTCTCAATCTCTATTTCTATAATTGTACTTTATTCCTTTGTGAAAATTGCATTTATTTATCTCATTTCCTTATTTTACTGAATGATTTAACAAAAGTTAAGCACCACATGTAAATAAAACGAGATACACATTATATTTAATATGGAATAGTAAAAGATAACATACTCGGCTGGGTCCAACAACTTGTTACACGATTGCTTAACCCTTTCAACCCTGTATTTTCATAGTGAAATAGCTCACCAATGTTTAACTATATAATCCATTTAGTAGGAAAGGCTTATTCGTGCTAGAGGATTTTGAATGGCAAACAGTACAGACCCTGATTAGGGAGCTCATCTATGAGCCCTCTAATCTTGGTCCACATTGTTTGCAAATGATAGTGCAGGCGTATCCAGGGTGGAAATGGTTAATAGATTAAACAAGAAAAAAATAAAACTGATCAAAACCTAATTGACTGATTGGTGAAACATTAAACCCAATCATTCATAAATTCAGTCGATTCCGTTTCGAAAAAAAACTTATTATTAGAACTAAACCTCTCAATAGTGCTAAGTTGCTAGCTTAATAAATAAACACGTGTGTCTTCAAACAAAGGATGCTTCTTGACATTTTACTCCATAATAAGACCTTTTTACGCCTTTGCAAGCAGAGTAGACCTAGATCAGACGGGTCCTGTAGGAACGGTCTGATCAGGGCCTGCTCTGTTTGCTTATAGTATAATATAAGTAGGATTCTAGTTTATGTTATTGTCATTATTTCCTATGTTTAAATGCCATTGTAAAATGTATATAATTAATATTCATGGCGTAATGTTTTCCTGGCATGAATGTTTAAGAAGTAAAGGGTTAATAAAAGGCAAATGTAATGCATAAAATTCCTAAAGGAGCTTTTCTTCATTACTTTCGTCTTGTTTAAAGCTGCCGCCTGTGTAAGGAACATAGAAGTATATAGTCTGCGTTTGAATGTTCGTTACAGAGAGACTTCTCTGTGTAATAAAGCTGATTTTCAGAATTTATGTACTTCACAGCAGTTGGTGTTGAGTGCTTGTGTGGCGACCGTAAAAAAGTCGCCCCATACTTCATTCGCAGTGCTGTTATATTTTCTGATCCTTCGGGATTATGAATTCCAAATATTTTAGTTTAGTTATGAAAAATGAATACCGCTCAAGCCGGTGCTAGGGGCGTGAATAGTGTTGCCTTGCAAATAACTACATATGAACAGACTCAATAAAATCGAGTCTGCAATTTTCGCTTTTCGCATTGCTGTACGGATTTATGTACAATCGTAAAATCATTTTCTTTATTTTACCCTATGCTATTAGTTGACATGTATTTAAAATTTAAAAGCTGTAATTAGATCTAAAATTATCAAATAAACATTGTTATAACTGTCTGTCTATCACCGTTTGATTGCTGTTTAGTGTTTTACTCTACCAGTTGATGAAATAATAAATGTTATTAGATATAATTAATGTGTATATCATCTTTTAAGCGAGTAGTATAATAATAACATTGGATATTTGGAACAGTTTAAATGAGTTCATCTGTATCCCGCTGTTCACGGCCAGATACGCATTTACAAACGACTTGGATCCAGTGATCAGGGTCGATCCAATCTGTTTGACATTTCTTCAATATATTCTCAAGAGCTTGGACAAATCGGAGATAGCACAAATTGTACCTGATCCACATTTGAGCAGATTTTTTTTTAAAAATGGGATAAGGGGTAAATGTTTCGTTGCATACAAGCTGAGGACGGGTGGTATCAGATGTCTAGATAAGATGCGTAAAATAAAACATTGTCAAGAACAACTTCATTATTTCTCCACCAAACCCTATGTTGTGACCGCCCTTTAGAATCGCCTCTTCTGAAGAATGGTCATAACATAGGGTTTGATGCAGAAGTGACAATTTTAGTATTTGGGTACGCACCTTAACCAATTAATATAAGGTCGCTGAAGACAGGTTCTTCCGTATGAGCTATTCAAATAAGTGTGTATGTAGATATAGGCTTATTAAGCAATACTACCATATTTCCGTAAATCGTCTAAATAGGTCACAATAAACGGTGACTGTGTATGCTTTAGTGTCCCTGTGTGTAAACCCTATCTTATGAAATTGTATCACATGGTGCATCGCCCAGATTCACAGAGTCTCCCAGTAGAATGTTTTACGACTAGAAATGCAATAGAGCCTGTCATCAGCGACCTTATATTAATTGGTCGCATGAATCTTAAAAAGCAGGTAGATGCTTAACACAGGGTAAAAGTAATGCAGAAAGTTCCTATAGGAGCTTTCTGCATAACTTTTCACCTGTATTAAGCTACCACATGTACCAATAATTACACCTCGTTTTGATGGTGGCTTAAAACAGATTCTACTGTACGTCTAAATTGTTTTGTAGGTATATTTTGGTTTGTAGGTATATTTATTCAAATGCATCGCATTACAATACATGTGTAAAGAAGTATATTATGTGCTATTAACGCATAGTTCGATAGCTTATAAGTATCTATTTGAAAAGCAAAAGTATATTTATCATATGTATATGGCTATTGCCTCAGCTATTCAGATTTAATTTTGCTTTTGGTTTATTATATGTTTATTGCTCGTAAAAAGTCGCCTTTTACTTAATTCTCTGTGTTGTTATATTTCCTTGTCCTCCGGGGGTAATGAATTGTATTGTTTTAGTTATGAAAAGTGAATACCGCTTAAGCCGGTGCTAGGGGCGTGAGTAATGTTGCACATTTAAGATATGCCAATGAACAGACTTAATAAAACCGAGTCTGCAATTTTCTCTTTTCGCATTGTTGCTTATGCTTTCGACGGATCTCTTACTTTCGGAATTTACTTGATGGATGTTGTCCAATCATTGTATGAAAAAAATAATCTGAAGCCACTACTTCATTTCAAAAGACATGGCCAATATAAAAAGTCATATAGTTTCAATGACAATTTATTTCCCAACAACTGGTCTACGAGAAGATTCATACAGCAGAAATCCGGTAAACGTAGTGAAATATCCACCGTAAGCGCCGTTGTGATCCCTGCCACTCCTTACACACACAGAGTCTCCGGGCTTCAGTGAAACAACTACCATATTTGAGGACTGGCCCGGGATTGCAGCCTGAACCATTTTCGCCATCATCACGCCATTGACGTCTATGTAGAAATAATTGGCAGCAGCAAGGTTGCCACCAACTGCCGCATACAAGACATAGGTACCCTTTACGGGAGCGATGAATGTTCCAGTAGAGTTATTGAAGGCGTTGCCAATGTTGGTGAAAGGTGAATCGTACACGAGATTTTTACCGGCTCTCATATCGCTGAAGTCATAATCGGGGGCATGTGATCCGAATGCTACTTCAGTCTGAGCTATAGCCCTTTTGCCACCTACAGATATAAATATACAAATGTTATCTTTCAGATATAAACGTGTGATTGTTAAAGCATACATATTAGTGTGTGTTATTTGGTTAATAGTTGACAAAAAACTACTATATGTAATAAGAAATATCTTTATAATCGGTCGTGGTATGGAAGAGGCAAAATGATAATATAACTAGCATACACGATGACAATAAGACTAAAAAGTAGACCTGGTGCTATAATGTTATAAAACTCACGAGTCTGGGTCTGAGTTCATTCTCAAGAATCCGGCTGGTCAGATTATCAGCTTGCTCAAAAGCAGGCCAATCAAGTTATTGAAAATTAGCTCAGACTCAATCAACAAGTTTCATAACCTCGGGACCAGGTCTCCACGAGCAGTGGTTTTTTATGTTGCTTGCATTTTTGCCTCCGAGCAATATTTTTATATGTTGTATGCATAGTATGTTGCTTGCAGTTTTGTCCCCGAACACCGATTTTGTATGTTGTTTGCGTAGCGTTTAGTATGTAACACATATAGATGGCATCCTTACACATTAACAACTGCAGTAACTTTTCAAAATAAGATAAGTGTGCATTTTTTTCTAAACCATGCATGAACCTTAATAAAAGCGATGTCCGTATGTTCTTCCTTTCCTATTTTAAACACATTGAAATGATACATAATTATGACGTAAAATAATTACCGAGGGGAACTTTTGTTTCATCCTCCATGTCATGTTTTCTGTGGGTACGAAGATCAGCAATATCAGACTTCAATGCAGCTATTTCAGCTTCAAACCTTGCCTCCAGTGCAGCAATCACGGCTTTATGTTTAGCATCTCTTTCTTCAAGTAGCCTTTCCAGCTCTGCATCAAGATCTGTACTACCACTGGACAGTTGAATGTGGCATCCTGCTGTCAAAAGATACAATGTTAGTATAAGCATTGTCGACGGTCGTTTAGACACAAGAAAGTAAAACAGGATAGCTTTAGATATACGTATCCAACTATGAACTTTTAATAGTATCTGCCAAGGGTGCAATCATGAACTTAAATTTTTCATCCTATCTAAAATCAGAACATAGAAGAAAGATAAAAGATCGATCCACATATTTCAAAAGGTATTCTTAATATCTAGACTACAATGGAGCTTATCTTTGTTGTCGGTGAATTGAACTCTTTATGTCCCACTCTTATGTTCTATATAATGAAACTGATCCCAGTGAAACCTTAATGACGTTATATATCGAAAGTTAAATCTCTCCAGTGACCGCCAAAAACGATATTTTCTTCTGAGTCTTTAAGGCATGTGATAGGTAAATGCAGGACAAAAGTCATGCACAAAGCTCTAAAGTCAGATGTAATTACTTTTATCATGCAACGTCACGAAATACAGTCACTTCCTACTAGCATAACATTTTCCACGTCGATGCTGTATTTTCAAATTAATTTTGTGAGGTATAGTGCATGTGTCCTGACCCCACTAGAATGCAAGTTTGGTTCAGCCAATAGGAAGAAAACAGAAGGACGAAAAAGGCATAATTAAACATAATCATCAAATTAACACGTTTGCTCACTATTTGTCTCAACTATTTGTCCATATAAAAGTATTAAATCAAGTTTGTTTATGTTGTAAAAGTCGATGACGTCACTGCATGCCAATATGACGTCACGTAATTCGTACTTGCATGTATTTTCATTCAGGGGACGAAACTGCTTTAGCAATCTTTCTTTTTCTTCATTTTCTCCATTTTTCTTGGAGTTGCATGATAAAAGAATTACTATAGTAATTCTTATACGTTCTGAATGATGCGGCTACAGTATATTGTGTATTTGGTTTTTAAAGACACCCATGTTTATTCATTAAAAGTGGTTTTATAACGGTTCTAGTATATTATCATAGTACTGTGTGTTCACTCATTGAATAAACGTTGATGAAGTTAGCAATTGTAAAATTTCTTATGCAGTTGTTATTTATTATTACATTCTATATCAATAAATTTAAGCATTTATTCGATTGCTTCTCCGATAGTACAAACGTTATTAATTATGTACACATCGTAGTTTTTCTTTTCACGACCTTGTCCTCCTTTCGTTCCGACAATTCCTCAATTTTGACGGCTGGAATATTGATGAAATCCAGGTGACTGAACATTAATGGGTGGTAGGGTCTACGGTATATACAAGTAGCCCTGCATTTCATAGAGTAATCTTGTATTTCACAGAGACGCCCTTTGGGGTCTTTGCAAACAGAGCAGATCAGATGGTTTCTGTAGGAGTTCTCTGATCAAGGTATGCTTGTCAGCCTGTATGTTAAATATTCTCTGTTTGTCATGGCAATACATTTTTTTTAATTTTGATATATGAATTAATTAAAAGCAATTTATATTCATCGCGGACGGAGCCATATATGAATATTCATAAGATAAGGCGTTAAAGGTATACATATAATTCGCTGTGGCGACCAGTATTTAAATGTTATTTCATTTATTTACTGCATTGTAAATACTGCATTGTAATATATTTTCCCCAAGCCATGGGACATATTGTTGATGAAAATTCAAAATAACCATGAGTTACTGCGAGACTACGCTCCAGATTTGCAGCTGCAATTAATTTTCACTGTGCTCATTTAGCCTCACTAATGCCCAAGAACTGCTTGGTGTTTGATTTGTTGTTTATATTATGCAGGTCAGTTCATTTGCAGGTCATTTGCTGTCCAGAATTATGTACTCCAAATACCTTCTGCACTCTGAGCAATTAACCCTTTCAGTGCCAGAATTGTGATCTGCTAGATATATTTTCGTTTGCTTCATTTTTTAGAATGGACGTTTGTTCAATGTTTTTTTTAAAACGATAAACAGGGTGTCAATCAGTTTTGCTCCTGATGAGACGCCGGGCTGTTTTGCATGTTTTACAGACCCGTCTTCATGGTACTGAAGGGGTTAATGTCTGCAAATATTGTCGTCTGCTGGACTTTTTCCTTCAATATCTATTCAAAAATAAATGTCAAAGTGAACAACAGTTTGGACCCTGATGAGGTGCCAAGTTACTCGGCGTCTTATCTGGATTGAGACCGTTTGTAAAGGTTGTTATAAATGCTAAAAACCAAAGCAAAAGCAGCTGGAACAAAACTCATACCTGATTGTATTTCAGAAGTCAGTTGATTGGCTTTTGCCAGAACTTTGTATGTCATTGCATCATCAACACTAAATAATAATTTGCTCTCTGTTTTTATCTCCTAACCTGCCTAACCATGTTTTACGCAGCTATGTTACGCTTGCGTAAAACCTCGCTTGTATACATATTTGACACTTTGGCATATGGTAAGTGTTCCGGTGATTTTTTAGTATCTTGAAAAACAAATATTAAAACCGGCACCTGTCATTCAAAATACCAATTTTCAAATATCGGATGCTGCAAGCAGTTGTAAAGGTTTATTTACAAAATCTGGGAAACTCATATCTATATCACCGCCTAACCATTCAGTTAAACGGACAACCAAAACGAGGTGTAATTATTTTTGTAGATGAAGATGGTAGCTTAATGCAGGACGAAAGTTAATGCAGAACAATTCTACAGGAGCAACTTTCAGTATTGCTTTCATTCTGCTTTAACGCATTCCCTCATAGGCTATTTTAAGATACAGGCTCTTGGAATAAATCTACCGAAGAGGAGCATTTTCTAAAAGAGGAAACTTTTCAGAATTGAAACCAATGAGATAAATAGAGCATTTTTCAAAAAAGTGACTTTTATAGATGCGTCAAAAGGCGTTCACATGAGGGATTAGGTTAAGCAGCCACCTGTTCTTAAAGACAAATGTTTATTTCATAAGTTGTCGTTTAAGAGAATGGGTTTAATATTCTTTGTTTGTACTCATTGGATCACCTATCCGAAAATGCTTTGCTAATAGGGCCTTTTGTTTCTTTGTACGAGTCTCCGCTGTTTGGAAATAAATTTCCATATATTTTAGTACAGGGCAATCGTTAGAGGTACACTTTTACTTGACTAGTCACCAAGAGATGTCCTAAACGAACATCTAACAGCGTTAACACAATAAACCATTGATATGCATTTTAATGCTTTTGCAAACCGAGAAGACCCCGATCAGACGGCTCCAATACGAGCTGTTTGATCGGGGTCTGCTCTGTTTGCTTATGAAAATAAATTAGATCTGATTCCACAGTTTCTGTCATGATAATAAAATCCTCGTTCATATTGCAATTATGATCATCAGTTAATTAGTATTCATAATATAATTGTTTCTTACTTGAATATTCATGGAATGAAATGTTACGGTACATAACCCTATGAGGCCATCATTGTAATATTCTAAGCTTAAGTGCACCTGCACTTACTTTCTTTAACACTTATCCTGCTGTATAATTATGTATACTCAAACTCTGTTTGCAGTTGTTTACTTAATTCTGTTTCGTTCAAGCTTTTGAGTAATTATTGACTGAGTACCAAAAACAGTGGCCCAAGTCAGATGCGTAAATTGAACCATCCTCAAGAACAACTTCTTTATTTCTCCAGCAAACCCTGTGCTGTGACTGTGACCAATCGATTCTAATATAATGAGTTGTCACAACATAGGGTTGGGTGGAGAAGTGACGACTTTAGTACTTGAGTACGCACGTTTATCACTTGCTCTGCAATAATGAGGGATGTGTTACCCGATGTCTGAACTTACAGAATAAGGATAAAATACACCCTTACCTTTAAAGTATACATGTAATTGTTGAAGACTAAATTTCAGAACAGGTTGACGTCATTGACATTTGTCCCAGTTTAACTAAAGTTTCATCGACAAATGGCTTTTAGTGACCTTCGATTTTCAAAGCATGTCATTTGTTATCTTTCTTATCGTGTCATAAGGACACAGTGAGCATGACCTAAGCTCCTCTAACAATTTCACCAAAACTGAAATACAGTAGAACGTGTCCTAAGAGGCCATTTATGCATTGAACATGGGAGTCTTAAAAAGCAAGTGAGGTGGTTGCTAAATGCAGAGCAAACGTAAAGCAGAAAACTCATACAAGAGCTTTCTGCATCACCTTTGACCTGCATTACAGACCACAATAAGGCATCTTTTTTTATGAACGCTTAAGACAGGTTCTACTGTGCAATAGAATTTCTCTTATGCGACCATGGGTGACATTTAAATCAAGTGGCTACTAAATACGATCAGAAAGTACAGAAGAATCTCGCTAATGCGACCTCACAACGTATTGCTTGATGCAGAGCAAAAGTAATACAGAATGCTCCTATAGAAGCTTTCTGCATAACATTTACCCTGCATTAAGCTACCACCTGTTTTAAAAATCCAGAATTAGACTTCTTTTGATTTGTCGTATTATCGAAACTTCCTTTACTTCATAAATACGCCTTTCTACGCTTAGATTGCTTATGAAATAATATAGATATGATTCTGCAGTTCCAACTACGACCAAAAGTTCCTGTATCCATGTACCATTATAAAAAAATAATCTAATCTATATTCATGATGTCATTATTTCTGACATGAATATTCATGGAGTAAACTGTTAAAGACCCAGAATAAGACCACTTGTAGATGACTGGTTTAAAGAAGGTTTACTGTATACTGTGTTCACATATGACGTTGTACTAGCAGTAATATATCCTCATTGAAGTATGATAAATGATCAAATAAAACATCTCTCGCAGACAAGCTTAACATTATGATCATACAGCAATTATGTTGACAAATAGCGCTTCATCAAAGACAAACTGTTTTACACAGCTTGTTTTGCCATTTTTGTTCCAATATTTTATAAAACATAGAGACTTGCTCGGTGGTGGTAATATATGAGCTGCCGCGATAGTCTTACTACTTAACAATTTCCTCCATAAATACGCCTTTCTATGCCTTTGCAAACAGAGTAGACCCAGATCAGACGGCTCCATAGGATCTGATCAGGAACTGCTCTGTTTGCTTATGGAATAATATAGTTCTGATTCTACAGTTTCTGCCACGGCCACGGCCAAAAGTTCATGTGATTATGTGATAGAATGACAATTAATCTAATTAATATTCATGACGTCATTATTTTTCACATTAATATTCATGGAGCAAATGGTTTACCCTTCTCATGCTGATACAAATTATGTCTGTCCAATCTCTGATTTGCTGAACTGCTCGCTGACTCCCGATTCAATCATAGTTTTGGCAGACTATTAAGCAAGTATCAAACAGCTTGGATCCTGGTGAGACGCCGCTTTAACCAGCAAATAATAGTAAACGTCTCCCGTTTTAGAACCCTTTCCCTGTTCTTTATAGTGGCCACATTTCAATACGTACTGAATATTCATTAACAAAGTAGTTATAAAGAAATATGGAAGGTAGAACATTGTAAACATTTTTATAAAGCAAGTAAACAAATCTATCAAATTATATTAGCAAACAGAACAGATCCTGATCAGACAGCTCCTCTGTTTGCAAATAATTACATGAGGGAAAGGGTTAAAGGTACAGCAGAGATCTGTCAAAATTCACCACTAAAGAGAGTTTTAATTCTAAGTATTTAAGATATAAGATAGCTTATAGCAGGACAAAAGTAATTCAGAATTATCCCAATGGAGATCGTTACATACTGCATTAGACGTCCATCTGATTTTAAAAGTACAAAAATGAGTCATGCATGAAACACCACATACAGTACAAACAGTCGCCCGAACAGCAACACAAGGAAACAGCAAATGTACATAACTATAAAAACATCAAGAGACGCACAAAGACAAAACAAACATACAATAGGGGGAAGACATATATGCGTGTTCATTTCGTGGTCGCCTTAGAGAGGTTTTATTGCATATTGTAGCCAGACGTTGATTATATATTTCTGAACTGATCTTACGGCGGTATTTGTACACCAGCAGTTGCGTTATATTACAGAGCTACATATAAAGGTGGGACCCAAATATTAAAATCGCAATGTCTCCACCAAACCCTGCATAGTATAGCGTTTGGATGAGAAATAAACGAGCTATTCTTGAAAATGTTTAAGTAAGGCATCTTATCCGGACCTCTATAAATATAAAACGTTTAAGTAACGCTTTACTACCTGATAGATACGCCTTTGCAAACTGAGTACAGTGAAACCCCTCTAAACCGGACGTTCAAAGTGGTACTAATATCGGCGGTTGCTTAATGCATGACGAAAGTCCCGCAGAAAATTCCTTTAAACATCTAGGCATGCTAAAACTTTACTATTATCGCAAGAAATTTAAGTATAAACTGTAAGAGTTTTGCATTTGATAACACACTTAAATGCATATACAGTAAAACCTCTCTATAACAGCCACTAAACTGTGGTAATTAGTTGGTATTTAGGAGCGTTCTGTTTTGCTTTCACCTTGCTTTAAGCAGCCACCTGCCGTTAACTTAAAATACTTGATGTAATATAGTGACCGTTATAGAGAGGTTTTACTGTATATGTAAGCCGTTCTATAGGAAATAATGAACAGTGTAAAGCTATCTCTTTAAGGACAACTAATATTAAATAACTTCTTGCAATCAATTTCATATTGCTAAATATTTCAATTCAAATAGTCCTCATTTTCATTCAATTCGATTTTAGCAGACATAGCACCAGTGGTTTAAAATTCTATTTCACATGTAATTGTGTAATAATGCTGTGAGAATCATCATAAATATTTGAATACAGTATTTTTCATGAGCGTTCGCGATTCACTAGGATGGGTTAAACCCCTTAAATACAGTAAAACTCCGATAGTTCGAACACTGAAACAAATATCATTATCGGTCTTTAAGACGGGTGGCAGCTTCATGCAGGGTGAAATTCATGCAGAAAGCTCCTCGTGGATTTTTTTTCATGACTTTCATCCTGAATTAAGCAGCCACTTTACTAAAAAGGCACCAATTATTCATTACTAAATTTCGTAGTAAACTGTTTTCACTGTACTGAATGTTCACAGTAGTATGTTCAATCATTGTTAACAGTGAAGTCTATTTAGTATGGACTGGTAAACTTTTCTGAAATTATTATGTACGACAAACAATTCAAACCCTGATCAGAGGGATCCCAAGGAATCTTTTGTTGGACATACATTACTTACATCCAAATTTTGAACGATATTATCACGGATAGGCAATGCTGGCTAGTACATGGGTCATGTGGGCCGATGCAATTTTTCGGGAACGATAATGAACGCTATTGTCACTGCTAGGTAACGTAGGCCGTTAAGATAGTGTAGGAACGGTAATGAACACTAGTGTATATGCTAGGGAATGGTGGCCGATAGGATATTCTAGGGATGATAATGAGCGATATTGCTGGCTCTATGTTGTTGACCATGATTTTAACATAATATTTGTTTTTTCCTTTTTTAAACTTTTGTTTGGCATTAATATGCAGCCATTACTCGAGGGTAAAACTAAAGGTATCTATTTTCAGGAGATCAAGATCTTGTCGAGTTTTCAGTCTATTTACAAATGACGATGTGAAACATGCTCGAGACATCTTGCTTTTCCGCAGAATGACGCCTAAAGTATCAAAACGTTGACTCTACTCAGGCTGAGAGGTTTTGCTTGCTGGAATTAATCGAGGATCTCTGCAGGGTCCATGCTTATAAAACTGTTTAGTTGAGTCTGAGTTCGTTCTCAGGCTTTTGATTGGTCAGATTTGAGTTCTCAAGCTTTTGATTGAATGCCTTTATTTTATGAATGAAATCACATCGTACAGAGGTGTTGAGACTGGGGCGGAGCTCGATTTTGTTATTAAAATAAACTTACATATAATGTGTTCAGCTTGAGACAAATCTCAACATGAGAAGTTTCATTGAAGTGGCTTTAATGCCACAATCGACTTCTTTCAACAGCTGGGAAATATATTTGCGTTTCTCTCAACTAAATTTGAACTTAAGACATTGTTACCTACCTGTTTCCATGTCTTCAGCATTCGATTTCACACAGCGGGACTCTATGTAAGTGACAGTATCAGAAACAAACAAATAAGTTGAAGCTAAAAGAATATCGAGGGCTGACAGCAAATATGTTGTAACTACAAGCTATGGGACGAAACAGTTATTACATTTGCAAATAGTTTGGATGCATATGAGACTTGGCAAGTATTTGACATTTGATCGTGAATTTGGATAAAATGGAAGAACGCATTGTATTCTGTATGAAAGAAGAGGGCAATGTTGCAAATGGTTATATATATTAAAGAATGTAGATTTGCGCTAAACCTTAGTTAAAGATATGTTAGCCTCATCTTATTAGCTGTGCACAATTCTGATGGCAGTTTTAAACGGCCTGAATCTAAACGACATGTTTGAAACATACATTGTAATTGAAAGACACAAAGAGTATTGTAATAGAAACACATTACCCTGAACTTTTGTAAAATTGACTACATGCTCACAATCTGACCTGCCAACAATTTTCTTAGTGCCAATTTGTTCAAGCTTTTGAGAAACGTTTTAACGAATGTCAAAGAGCTTGGATCTCGATCATACACCTGACGTCTTTAGTAGATTAAAGCTATTTGCAAATACTAGTTAAGTCGTGACTACCAGGATAGTTGCTAAAGTTACAACTGTAAGAAAATTGTGAAACAAATTGTTCTGTCGGGACCGGTTTCTTGCACACTAATTGCCTAAATTGTAATCTGCTTAAGAGTAATATGTTAAATCCTTAACGTGCTGTAAAGAATCTAATTCTGCTCAAACATTAATATACTGCCCTTTAACATGCTTCTGATTAGTTGAAAGTTCAGTGAATATTAACCTAGTAGCGAACAGCTTGGATCCTGTTCAGACGCCGACATACTGGGCGCCTCATTTGAATTCAAACTATTTGTAAATGTAAATCAAGTCACGTAAAGCATTTAAGGTTAGCATTTGAATCTTATTTACCTAAACCTTTAACGCAAGGAGATGTTTCTCCTGCTTAAAGAGTTATATGCTTCATATTCAGATACAAGTCGGGCTTATTTCTGTACCATTAACTCCGTTTGAGATTCAGACAAATTGAATTTGCATTTACCCAGTTTTCAACTGTTTCAGTAAATGATCCATAGGCTTTCGTTCATAGCCTGCTAAAAGGTGGAATAGGAGGTGGGTTGACGTAATAGTAAAATATTTACTTTTCTAAGGATTGTACGAGAGGTGCGTGTCAGCAAAACCATGTGCACAATGGTAGAACACAATAAAGTCTTAATTAATAGAAACGTCTTGCGAATCATTTTAGCTTTAATAGCAGTTATAATTAATTACCAATACCAAGTGTAACGTATTGTATATCTATTATTGATTAGGTCAGCCGGTGTCAATGTGACAAGATATATTGTCAGCTGTCTTGTAGCACTACATAATTGATTAGGTCAGTCACTGTCAATCAATGTAACAAGAGGGGTTTTCAGTTTCTTGTAGCACCATATAATTGATTAGGTCAGTCATTGTAACAAGAGAGGGATTTCAGTTGTCTTGTAGCACCATATTATTGATTAGGTCAATCATTGCCCACGTGAAAAAGACAGATTGGCATTTGTCTTGTAGCACTAATATAATTACCTACTATCTACGATCATTGCCATAATATTTACATGTATACCAAATGCAGTCGTCAACTTTAAAGAAGATGATTTCAACCCTTGATTGCTATATGACCTAGCATTTGCACAAACCTTGGGTCCATATTGAGACGCCAAATATTACTTAGGAATGAAATTTCCTGCTGCTGAGCGCTGCATGAATGTCATTTGTAAACAGCTTCGGTCCAGATGAGACGTCGAGTAAATCGGGTTTTCATGTGGATCCAAACCGTTTGCCCCCTCTGTCGATAGTTTCTCAAAGCTTGGAAGATCGGATGTAAGTAAACATTGCACAAAGTAAAAGTTCAATCATCATTTGTTACTATGAGATCAATGGGAACTCTTTCGCTGCCAAAAACAAATCAGTGATCACCTGTGCAAATAGGTTGGACCCAGGTGAGACGTTAATTAACTCGGTGTCTCATCAGAATCTGTTTGGTATTTCAATTATGTATTTGGCAGAAAAGGGTAAATATCAAAAACAAAAATGAAATGAATAATGGCGACAACAATCATCATCTGTCTCAAATCGTCCTGGTTGACGATGCATTGCGCTCTGCAGCGCCTGCAATGACCAAACAGACCAATCCTAGAGTGACAGTCCTTTGAACAGTCAGTGGAGATGAAGGCTGTGATGTCTTTCTCTGTTGATGATACATTGCAGACAACAATAAGTGACAGCATATCGAGGGCTTGGTGCAAAGTTGTTATAGTTTTGCACCAAGCCATCGATATACTCTTTCTTTCTTGTTGCCCCTTCAGCTAAATATGAATATTTTATTTCACAGTTGTGAATGGTTCTATGTGAAACGTTTGCTGTATCTCTGTTTGCCTGCAAACGACCAGAAGCATACGTATAACACTTATTAGTGATCAAGTAACTTTATAAATACTGACGTTATAATATCCACATAATGTTTAATAGTAACCCTTTAGTCCACTAATTTTATGTAAGAAATAATGACACTATGAACATTATTTTAGATCAGTTGTTTTAATGGCACATGAGTACGGGAGGTTTTGAAAATTGTAGAAATGCATAATCATATCTATAATATATCATAAGCAAAAAGAGCAAACCCTGATCAGACAGGAGCCGTCTGATCTGGATTTACTGTGTTTGCAAAAGCATAGAAATGCGTACTCATGGAGTAAAGGGTTAAACTCAATCAGTTTTTCGGCAATGGCAGGAACAGTAGAATCTATATAATTCGTTTCGCAGACAGAACACTCCACTACAGGAGTCTTCTGATCTGGGTCTGCTATGTTTGTATATGCATCAAAAGGCGCTTCTAGTAGGACTATTCTTTTGGACACATCGCTATAACACACTTCCAGTTTATATGTTTATTGGAGTAATTCGAATTATGTTAGATATTTGTTTGTTTGATTAACATAGTTAAATAGTAATCCCAGACCTTATCACACTAATTTGTCCCGCGTTTATAAACAGCTTGGACCTAGATGAAGCGTCAATATATCTGCAAGGTATCTGGCCAATGTTTTCTGAAAACCTTTAAATTAATCCAAATTTACATTGAACCAGAAGAGACATAAGTTTACACAATGGTATAAGGGTTTACATTCTAAAGAATTGAATTTTACATTTTCTCCTGGCTCATTGTCCTTTTGGCTAACTTTATTTGCCGTTATTTACGGTGGTGGAATGTGTTATTTGTTACTTCCAGCATATCCCTTCTCACCTACATACGATGAAAGTTTAATGAAATAGCTGTTGACTGACTGCTAGCTTAGTCAATACGAGCCAAAACGAGTGCTTTGTCAAAATGAGCCAGAAGGAGAACCTTGAGCAAATCTAAACTGCATGGCGATATACATATAGTTTGAGACAGAACCAAACAAAGTGTTTAAGTTTGACTTTTAATATAAAACATGTCTCTTTGCTAAGAATATATCGCAGTACATGTTCATCTTACACCATTACAAGTCACCACTATTGTAAGATAAAATCACTTAATTTTAAACAGGCACGTTCGATATTTGATTTGGAGCGCAGCAAAAGAATTATTATTTATTATTATTATTTGTATTGCATTTTCGACAAGCGTGTTTCTAATTTGACGGGTTTATTCAATTAAAACTCTTGTTGGAAGAGTCACATATATACCCTAAACTTAGAGCCATCCTGCTAACAGCCGAATATATTACAAGATACGTATAACATTAATTGACACACAGTTCTAGTTTATAAGTTTCAGCCATCATCGCCTATTGGTATAGAAATGCTGATCTTATTAGAAAACCCTTATCCAACTAGTTTAGTTGTAACCTCAATTGTATTTGCAAACAGCTAGTATCTAAACTGTTTTGCTCATGATCAATAGCTTCTGAGATGTTGAAAGAATCAGAAGTAAGCAAACGTTCATCAGTTCAAAGGCTGGGCCGACACAAATCACTTTTGTAAAGCGGGATATGGATTAACCCATAATTCCAAGAATATTGATGTGGAAATGACATCACGAATATTCATTAGAATATTTGTTGTAATAACACATGGGCAGGGATATTTCTTGGCCATGGAAGAAACTGTAGAAGCATGGCTACAGTAAAACCTTTCTATAACGGCCACTAAATTACATCAAGTATTTTGTGTTAAAGTAGGTGGCTGCTTAAAGCAAGGTGAAAGTAAAACAGACTGCTCCTATAGGCGTGTTCTGTTTTAATTTTGTCTTGCTTTAAGCAGCCACCTGCCCTAAATACCAACTAATTAACACAATTTAGTGGCCGTTATAGAGAGGTTTTACTGTATATCATATAAGCAAACAGGGCAGAACCTGATCAGACGGTTCCTAGAAGAGCCGTCTGATCTTGGTCTACTCTGTATGCAAGGCGTATAGTACAGAGTTAAATGGACTATTCTAAAATTCAAACAGGTGAAGCTTACCGTTACTGGTCGTGGATATTTTGTAAAGAATAGTGCATATCGTTCAGATCCTGGCGAGAGGGTTAATCTAGGAACACTCCCATCCGGGTCTACACTGTTTGCAAAGGGCATTAATAGTGACCCGTATTGAAAGGGTTAATGCTCATACAATATTAGAAAGGTATAACTTATTCTATAAAATATTTAGAGCCTCTTGCAGTATGTTACCATATTAACAATTTATATCACAGTAAATGTGCCATTGCCTTGACAGACGGTACAATGCATTTCCATGGCGTGTTAATTATGTACCTGAAGTGGTGATAACAACTTCTTGAATATTAATTCCTTGTAATGTAAATAAACAAGGAAAATGTTTGGTCATGGCCTAAATTGTATATGTAGATGTATAACTTCTATTAATCCATTTATTTAAATCAATTTAAAAGGGCAGTGTTGTTTCGTTTCAAGCATCAAGTCATTTTAGAAATGCATAATAGTATCCACTTAAAGGCAGCAAACGAATATACCATGATCATACAAATGGTTCATCTTTTTATTAGAGCTGACATTATCAATTTACTTACATGTTCAATTTCTGTAAGAATTAATTTTCTCTGCATCATATCTGCATATAGTTCGGTAACGATTACACTAACGCAATACACTGTAGCTTAGGAAGTTAAGAATATGTTATATTATAGTCAAGCAGTGAGGCAGTAAATGTTAGCATCACCCTTTAATGGGATGTAGAAAATACAGAGTATATTCTGAAAATGGGTGATCCTTCGACTCGGTTTTATTGCGTCTGTTCATGAGTAGTAATCAAAAGTGCAACACTACACACACACCCTAGCACCGGCTTAAGCAGTATTCAATTTTCAAAACTAATAACATCAAAACTAATGATCACGAAGGACAAAAAAATATAATAACACTGAGAATGAGGTTGCCATAATCGTTTCGTTTCATAGCCCTCTGATCAGGATATGCGTAAATGCGGAAACCGCCGATGCCAATGGTTTGTATCAGTATAATTATGTTGTGTTTGTGGTGTTCCCTCAATATCAAAAACTTTAAATTTAAATGGTTTAAAAAGTATTCCGTTGCCAGCACTAGCATAATGTTCCAGTCGTCTGGTATTGGCATTGCTGATATATTTACATTTGCATTAAATTACTTCAAACAACTTCTTTCGGCTGTAAGCACGTGGTTTGAAATACACGATTATTCAAGTATCATTGGTGGAATATTGCTGTGTATCTTCAGGAATTGACGCTGTTTACATCGACGTAAAGAGCCTTCCGTGTTTTCTGGGAACACTTTGTGTGACTGTAATAAATCCCAATTAACACTTTAGACCTTCTAAGGAATGCGTTGCACTCAGGAGATATAATACAATGTATCTTAATCAATGATGCACACGTTACTTAGTTGTTCAGTTCTTTCGCTGCCAAATATTGTCGTATTAACAGTAAGCATAATTTGTCTCCTGCTACAAGTTTCGTTTCTTTTATTTACTCCCCTCTTCTGTCAAAAAAACATTACCACGGTAACAAACAGTTTGGCTCCTGATGAGACACCTCCGAGTTATTCGGTGTGTCATCTGGCAAATAGTTTGCATATGTAATCATAGCTAATTCGTTATTGGCAGCTTTGTTCTTATTTACCCAGAGCGTTGATGTAAATTAAATAGCTTTGCAGTAGTAACTCCGGAAGAGTCTATTGCAGTAGAACCCCTCTAATGCGACCACTTAATGAATAAACATAGGTATCTTTATAAGCAGGTGGTTGCTTAATGCAGGAGAAAAGTAATACAGAAAGCTCCTCTGCATTACTTTTGTCCTGCATTAAGCAACCACCTGCATCTAGCACCCAGAATTATACCTCTTTTAGGTGGTCGCATTAGCGGGATTTTACTGTAATTTTATTACGATAATCAGCATTCGTTAATAAAATGAGTATTTAGCAAATACCATTCATCTACATAATGGGAAACTGTGTTAGTCAATAGCTTAATTTGTAAAACTTATATGTGTTAGAATACAAATTCCTAAATCATCAAGCTAAATTAAACAAAAACGTTATAAACAATTACAGACTTTTGTTCGTATTACGAATCGCACGTTACCGTTTCAACACCGAATTGTCAAATATGGACTATTCCAAGATTCAAACAAGTCAAGCTTACCGTGACTATTCAGATATTTTTCAAAAGAAATAAGTAACATGACAAGTCCTTTAGAAGTCCTCTCATCTGGACCTACATTGTTAACCCTTCTCTTGCTGAATTTTTAAACACATTTCTCCTTCTTTACCCATGCCCTGTTGTATAATTACACATAGCTTCACTGTGTACAAGTATATGGCTGTGCAATCACTGCATTGGTTGCACAGTCAACTTGTAAATAGTGCAGACCCTGATGAGACAGCTCCTGCAGGAGCTGTCTCATCTGGGTCTTCACTATTTACAGGTACGTATATTGACGTGAATATCAAGAGAAGGGTTAACCTAGGACATAAGTGACTAGTTTTGCTTCACTGAAAGAGTTGAAGGGTTTACCCGCTGTTCTGTATTTTTTAACAAAAGCACAGAATGAACAGTAAGGTAATGGATGTCCTAAATTTAGAATTCGTCAATACGGTCTTTTCACTGAAACCTTACCATTTCTAAACACTTTGCGTTGTTCGGTTTTTTGTACAAAAATGATTGAAGCTAAGAACCAAGAAGAAAATATATTGGAGTAGTTTTGGTCTGATGCCTTGAAACGTGTTAGTAAAGTAATGCCTTAGTTGTAATTGCATCACTAGATGAGACAGCATGGTTGTATTATTACTCAAAAAGGTGCTGGGTGTAAATTAGTATGGTGGCACCAAATACGTTTAGAACAAGAATACATCGGTACATGTATTATCGATGGATGCTCACCGAAGTAAACAAGGCCATAACAAGACGAAATTTTATTAAGTGCAAAATATTTAGGATACTGGCATGTTCTCTTGGACATAAAATTTTCATAAAATTTTAAACAGTCCGAAAAGTTTTAGAACGTACAAAAAACGGGCGTATGCGCGCACGAATGGATGCATGGACACGCGGCTTGCACAGGCGCACATGCGGAAGGATTGGTGGATGAACCGGTGAAATAATAATTCGCTAAATAATAATAGTTCCTCTGAAAAGAAAAACTTTGAGCAAGTAAGCTTTTTGTTGAGAAATTGATACTTTTTCTTGACGTGACAGCATTATTTGTTTTTCAGGTCATTGCCTTTAAAATAACAACAACAACAATATGCTGACTAGCTATTTATGGCATAGCATATGTAACATTGCCAGAATAAGTTATTTAAATGTCAAGCACAACTTGACCGCACAAATGTTGGATTAGAGGTTGAGAAACTTTTACCAGATTTGAAAATGTTCGACTTTAACATTTATTTTGTTCACTCGCAAAATACAAACGTTCTATATTCAAAAATAAAATGGAAAGAAATATTTTCAAAGCAGACCAGATTTAGCATCCTTAAGATGCAACAAATATTCTATCTTTGCAATCACCAATTGATCTTATTGTCTGTCCTCTGAATCGGCATTCAGTTGCGTGGTGTTGACAAATGTCATTCCCTACCTCTGGTATCTCTTTTCATCTACTGTAAATGAAGAGTTAATCATTTCCTTGTTGAATATTCATGTAAGAAATAACGACCTCACCTTTATTGGTCTGATTTTATAATGGAACTCAATGTTTTATAATGGAACTCAATGCTGCACTCAATGTTTTTGGTATTGGTAGACACTGGAGTGTTAGATCTGTTATGATTTCATAAGCAAACAGAGTAGACCCTGATCAGACAAATCATACAACAGAGAAGTTGTTAAAACGCCTGCAGTGACTTCACAATTTAGTGCTGTATGTTTCAAGGTTCACATGTAACAGTGTGTTATAAGTCAAATGATACATAGAGTAACGTAATGCAGTTGAAAATCATGCCGAAAGCTCCTCTATTGGCTTTCTGCATGACTTTCATATCGTATTAAGCAACCACCTGTCTAAAATAATCTAAATTCTTCTCTACTAGAATTCCGGTTTAGAGAGGTTTTACTGTATATACATGTATTTAACAATGTTTCCTTCTCATAGTTACTGAGTTGCATTAAAATGTCATTAGTCCAATACCTGATCAAGATGGATTCAGTCGTTTATTATGTTAGGTGCATATTCACGTAACGTGATGGTGTCGGCTTACGTTTTTATGATCATGTGCGACGAGCCTGTCTTTCTATATAAAAGCATTATTTAGCGCCTCAATGATTTCGTGTTAATTTCTTTCTTATTTTCGATCATACTCCCGAACCAATGATGTCATTAGGACCAGAATCATTTCTGAAATGCCCACTTTAAAATATATTCCTCAAAGCTTTGCCTTCAAATGATGGGACATTGGTCGAAGAAATACAGATTTGTTTTCAGTTCAGCTGAGTCGAGCATGTATACACCACAAAGTCAATGGAACACTGCTACCTGTGAGACTAACAATATGAAACTCTAAATGTGAAGTATGAACTTATGATATGTGAACTATGACGTATCAACTTTGATGTTTCAACTGTAAGTTATGAAATGTGAACTGCAAAGGAAGTATGAATTATGACATGCCAACTATGAATGAAAAAACAGTAAAGTCAAGCAGGAAAAGCCACACACAAGACGGAACCATTACCAATAACAACTATATAAAATATATCACACACACGCGCGCATGTACGCACGCATGTACGCACGCATGTACGCACACGCGCAGGCAGGCAGGCATGCACGCACACACAAGTGGTTTTATTAGAACCATAATGAAGCTGTTTCCCAAGTTGAACCGAAACGTATTTGAAAGAATGTCTTGTATGAGGAAAATGCATGTAAAGAAAATTGCGAACCTTTTTGATACGGCAGTGGTAACTGTGTTCACGAAACATTATTTTTAAAGAACGACCCGTCTGACCCGGCGTAGCGCATTTCAAGTTATAAACAACATATAATATGAACTGTGGAATTATACACTATAATAAATAGTGACGTATGACGTGCGAACTATGACGTGTGAACTATGGCTCACCAACTTTGAAGCACGCAATGTGATATAACATATACAACAATCTATTGTAAACTATAAAGTGAGAAGTGTGAATTATGAAGTGTAAGCTGAAATAGGACGAACTGTAAAATGCACTACAATGAAGTTTCAAGTCACCGCAGGAAGTATTCCATATATTATTATTACCCTAGCCCTTAGCCCTTATATTCATTAAAATAGACATCATGAACATTTATTATCATATTTTACATAATGGTATACATGTATAAGCATTTTTTTGTTTTTGCTTTGGCAGAAGCTGTATCTGGGCCGTCTCAGAAACTCAGATTTAGGCCGTCTGATCTGGGCATACTCTGTTTGCAAAGGCATAAAGAGACGTCCGGTTTAGTTAAAGGGTTAAAAGAAAAGTAAAGTACATTTAACATTTAAGCACGCTGCTGTGTAGTATTTTAGAAACTCCATTTCTGCAGGGAGACATAATTATTCGAGTGGCATGTGCTATTGGATTTCTCACATTTCCATTGACATGGTAAATGAATGGTTTTCCTTGTCCGCCCTCATATTTGATGCAAAGAGTTTCAATGCTAATATAAGTTTTTTTCTCTAGCAAATCATACTTGTAATTATCTCAAAAGCAATGCATTGTTCATCCATACAGTTTAGTTTCTCTATAACAATGCAATGTTTAGTTTATCTTCCAAATGTATTTTCCGACCAATGGACAGTTTGTCTGTACGATTGGTAATTATGACAAGGCCCCATGCTTGTAAAGCTTTTAGTTGAGTCTGAGTTTGTTCTCAAGCTTTTGATTAGTCAGATTTGAGTTCTCAAGCTTTTGATTGGTCAGATTTGAGCCAAAAACTTGAGAACGAACTCAGACTCAACTAAAAGTTTTATAAGCATGGACCCTGATTCCAATTTAATTTCAGATTAGACCCAAGTAGAGAATCAATATTTAATCCTTTCCTTCATGAATATTCAAGTAATGAATAACGACATCATGAATATCTATTAGGTAATGTTTTATAGTGGTGAATGAGCATATGTTATTGCTTTGGATCTATAAGCAAGCAGAACAGACCCTGATCAGTCGATTCCTACAAGAGCCATCATATATTGTTCTACTATGTTTGCAAAGGCGTGAAAAGGCATCTCTATCAGGGACATGCATATCATTTTATAGTATGGTTATAGAATATACTCTTTTATTGAAACACCCTTACAGTGCAGCAAAAGTCACTAATGTTCTTTGCAAACAATATAGACCCAGATGAGAGGTCTCCTAAAGGGTCCATCTCACCAGGAGCTGCACTGCTTGTCATGTTACACTTTTCTTTAGAAAAATATGTAAATATTCACCTTAAGCTTGACCTTTTTTTTTTAATTTTGAAACAGTCCATTTGAAAATTCAGCATTGTACGGGTTAAGATAACAAGCCATGGGAAATACACTGAGACACTTTATTTCTATTTCCAGGTTGTGTTAATGCTTTCAAGTTTGACGAACAAAGTCTTTAACACATTAGTTAGTGAAGTCATGAATTTATAATTGTGAAAATGTTTTTCAAGCACACAGAGTTCACCGTCGTTCGTCGTATCTGGTACATAATTGATTTTAGTGGGAAAAGTTCTTACTTACACGTTTGTATGAGACTGCAGTCTTCATAATACCATATGAACTGTTGCATCCGTCCTTTCACTGATTGTAAGTGTTCTTACAGAATTCATCTCATGAAGGAATTTTGCCTTGAATAGATGCACAAAGTACATGGTGTTATGTAACAATACGTTGGATATAATTCACTAGACTAAAGGATACACAACACCGAACACTATATGCACGTGACAGAAAACAATTAACATGGAGCACGCCTTAATCGTTAAGTTTACGTATTGTTTCCAGTCGAGTATACAATTTATTGTAATTATCAGCCCTAGACTTCAATTCAAACTCACAATTTACGTAATCCTGTGAGCGCCATCGACTACAGCACAGTAGTTTCATTGCAATTAGTAATAGAAAACCATTGAGAAGTTTTAAATCATTATAACGTCACAACATTTGTTTCATACTACCAAAGCAATTACATGTATATCGAAAACTTACAACTGGATGTGAAATATATCCATCTCTCCGCTATGAAAGTTGTTATTGTTTTATATAGTTTACCAGACTAACGGTATTTCACATGCACTAGCTACTTAACTCTTTTCGTGCCAAACAATTATCGTCTGAAAACGATGTCGCCTGCTTAAGTTTCAGAATGGCCTTTCCTACAATATTCTCTCAAAACGGTAAGTGGTTTGTTAAACAGTTTGAATCCTGTTGTGAAGCCGAATATGACTCGACGTCTCATCTAGAATCAATTTGTTTGTAATGGTAACCGCATACATGCGCATTGAAGCAAGTCCTGTGATTTGCATTCCGGTGTTCCGCGGTGAAAGAGTTAACGTTTAACCATTTCACCGCCAATGTCGCATAAATGCACCACGACAAATAGTGCAGTCCCAGTCCTTAATCAGGGACATCACTTTTTGTCTCAATCTCTATTTCTATATCTGTGCTTTATACCTGTGAAATTGCATTTATTTATCTTACTTCCTTATTGTAACGAATGATTTAACAAAAATTGGATTGCAGATGGAAATTGGAAATTCGGCGCCGAAAGGGTTAATTAAATCCTCTGTGACGAAAGCGTAAATTACATAACCATTAACTGATAAACAAAAATTTGACTAATGCAGTTTTTACGTTTTATAGAGTGATTCACCCTTTCAGTGCGGGAAACTAGTCACTATGCGATACTTGATGCTGATAATGCCACATAAGGTTTAATACGATACTTGGTGCTGATAATGCCACATAAGGTTTAATACGATACTTGATGCTGATAACGCCACATAAGGTTTAATGCGATACTTGATACTGATAATGCCACATAAGGGTTAATGCGATACTTGATGGTGATAATGCCACATACGTGTTAATGCGATACCTTATGCTGATAATGCCACATAAGAGTAAATCCGATACTTGATGCTGATAATGCCATCTTTCGCGATGTATTGTGACCTCATCAGTCATCGCAAATTGATACGCATTGAATATTAATGAGAAACATTAGAAGCAACACAGGATGGGATGCAGAAGACAAACCCAGTCCAATATTATATCGACTGTATACCAAGAAAAACGTATAATAACTATTGTAAAACACATACAGTAAATCCCCTCTAAAGCGTTCTAGTTAATATAAGTAGCGGTCTTGGAGACCGAAGACAGCTTAATGCAGGGGGTTAAAGTCATGCAGGAACCTCCTCTAGCAGCTTTCTGCATGACTTTCACCCTGCATTAAGCAGCCGTCTGCCTAAAAGTATCTAAAGCATTCTTTATTAGTATTCCGTTTTAGAGGGGGTTTATTGTATTACTTTTGCATAAGTCAATTATATGAAGTGTTTTTTCGACGATCAGATTCTTAACAACGTGGTGACATTAAATGCATCTTTTTTATGCCAAAGATAAGGTCAGTAAAAACAAAAGTATTTCAGCAGTACTGCGTAATTCGTGACTTTCAAATAAAAGTTCACTTGTCAGCAAGTTTAACCTTCTGCAATCAGAGCAATTGCCGTCTACAAATATTGTCGTCTGTTTCATTTTAAAAGAACCTGCCTCTCCCATTTCTTTTCGAAAACAGTACCATGGTGACATAGTGTCAAACAGTTTAGATCCTGATGAGACACCGATGAACTCGGCGTCTCATTTGGATCGAAACTATTTGCAAAGATAGTCAAATATTCGTCAGTAGAGCGGAATATGAATTTCTAATTAGTGTCAATGCCAGTCTTTCAGATAGGTGGCAGCTAAGTGTAAGGTGAAAATCACGCAGAAAGCTCGAAAATTACCTTTCTGTGTGATCAGCCGCCAGCCTAAAATGATCTAACTATTCTTTCCCAAAGAATGATACTAACAATAAGTTGCCATGGTTGCCCCAAGTATAATATTCATTGTTTTAAGATCGAAAGACAAACCAACAGACAATGGTGTTCGTCCACTAATATCATTATTTGCTCCTAGTTTCAAAAAGAATTGGCCCGTCAACTTCTTCTCAAAACAAAATAGCCAGAGTGTCAAACAATTTAAATCTTAATGAGACACACAATTACTCGGCGTCTCATCTGGGCAAAAAATGTCTTCAATGGTTATCACAGATTCGCCAATGATGTTGAACGAGTATAGGCAGCAAAACAGTTGATTGTGGAGTGTCGTTTTGCCCTCCGAGAGATTCTCTTAGTACAGTTAAACCCCTCTAAACCGGAGTTCTAGTAGAGAAGAAGTTAGATATTTTTAGACTGGTGGCTGTTGAATGTAGGGGCTTTCTGTCTGACTTTCACCCTACATTAACCCATTTGCTCCCAGTGGATTCTTCCATGTTTATATATTGGATTATTCCATTTTTATCCAAGGGGTGCCTGGCCTAAATTTTCAATTTTGTTTTGTTCATATTGAAATTCCTATCAGCAAACAGTGTAGACTCTGATCAGACGCCGCATATGGTGGCGTCTGATCAGAGTCTACACTGTATGCCTACGTCCCATATATGGGATCGTGGGAGCAAATGGGTTAAGCTGCCACCTGTCTCCAAGACCAATATTTATACAAAATTGAACGTCCGGTTTAGACGTATACAGTATACCTTATCCAATAGTATTAGTTTAAACTTAAGCATCAATAACTGTTTGCAATATAAAATCCTAATTCTCTAAAAAGAATAGAATATTACCTAAAATGGAAATAGTAGTAGTACTCGTATATTACATTCGGAAACATACCCAGATAATTGTTGTCTCTGCTATTAGGAAATCCAATAGGGGAATTCTAATTTCCCGGTGAACCAGTTTTTAAATTTGGGTTGGTGCCTACTCATTTGAAAATAATTACAGTGTTAGATAAAAATTCAATTCAATTACTGATCTAAAATAGTTTAGGCACATTACAAACACAAAGGATGTCCTCGGGGAGCGCAAGTGCATGCTATTGGAATGCAGATTCTGTTAGTCAAATGGAAGCGGGGTCCTTTCATGTCATTACGTATGGATATAGTCGTGGTAATAGGTAGGAATATGCAAACATTACTGAACATAGTTAATAAAATGTGTAATGTGTAAAATGACTTTTGATAGTCTGAACATTAAACACATATTAAAATAACCATTTCAAAAGTAGATTAAATTTTATAACGCTAGGGCAGCCCAGTGCTGTCGTAAAGTGTTGCCACTTATACAAGAATATTAAGAGCAGAACATTTAGCACTTCGCTTGCTATTCACGTCAATATACCTACCTGTAAATAGTGAAGACCCAGATGAGACAGCTCCTGCAGGAGCTGTCTCATCAGGGTCTGCACTATTTACAAGTTGATTGTGCAACCAGAGCACTCCACAACAGTGATTGCACAGCGAAATACTTGTACACAGTGAAGATATATTTAAGCATACAACAGGGCATGGGTAAAGAAGGAAAAATGTATTTTAAAATTCAGCAAGCGAAGGGTTAAACTTTAATGCATCTACCATTCACGACACAAATGCTTTGGGGACATATTGTATTGCTTTTCACTTATCGTCATTAATAGCCTCACACCAATAATGGTACTCTGAATTACTCGTTTGCCTCTTCTTTTATCTCATCGGCCTTTTTAACCCTTGCCCTCATATAAACGCCTTTTAACGCACTTGCAAATAGAGTAGACCCAGATCAGACGGCTCCTGTAGGAGTCGTCTGATTAGGGTCTGTTCTATTAACTTTTGACATGATATAGATCTGATTCTACAGCTTTTATCAAAGTTTACATTATAGAATTTTAGCTAATAACTATTCACAATGTCATTATTTCGTACATGAATTTTAATCAGGGAAAAGATTAACCATACTACACTTTGAAAAAGCAATGTTTCCGAAAATTTGGGTCTTTTTTGTTGGGTCGATTTAGAAACTATTGACCAAATATAAAAAAGATTGAATCCTGGTGAGACACAGAGTTACTCGGCGTCTCACCTGGATCCAAACTGTTTGTAAATGCGAGTCAGGTCGCAAATAGAAGTATTTGGTAAAATATATGTTATGTATTTAAATTTAAACATGATGACACCTGGTAAGACATGTATAAGGTAAGACACCTATAGAAGTATCTAGATGAAACTGACAATGGTATCCAGCTGGGTAAATTGTACCTGTAATTTATGTACTTTTCTTTTGTACTCCTTATTAAGATAGTGTCCTGAAAACGTCAATATGACAATGTTGGTGATGTTAACGTGTTATTAACTCGTTTATTATGATAATGGTTTTAAATGGTCCTGTTTTCATTATGTTCTGCTAAAAATACAAATGGCGAATCACATTTCGCATTTCATGTTTAACACTTTACCTAATTAGTAATCATGTAAGAAAATTAGAAATAAGAAATGTATGAATATTAATTATATGAACGAAACAATAGTAAAGTCCAGCTGGAAACCCACACACAAGACGCAACCACTACCAAAATAACGATAGCAAACAAATGAGACAAACACACACAAATACAACCGCGAGCGCGAGTGAGAAAGAGAGAGACAGAGAGAAAGGGAAAGAGGGAGGAAAAGATATTGCAAATCCAACACGTTAATAATATTTTGTTTACCGTGACAGCTCTATATTATTTCATAAGCAAACAGAGAATACCCTGATCAGACGACTCCAACAGTAGCCACCTTGCGCTACTGTTTGAAATGACACTAAAGGCGTCAAAATATGTCTGTATGAGGTAAAGGGGTTAAATAAGCTTCTATGTTGGCCTCGAGTATTAATATCCGTAGTATCAGCATTGAGTCCTTTGTTATTTCGATTAAGATGCGAAGCTTGCGATACTCTGTTAATGGCATTTGTTTTTTTATTTGAACTATCAATGTCTTCCTGCAAAACAAATTATTCAATTTTGCACTTTAGATGAAAAGTGTGATTTTCGGTCTCAGTTACATTCCATTCAACCTCAACCGATAATGAATATTTAAATATTTTACTCCATAGATATGCATATAAATATATTTGTAAACAGAGTAGACCAAGATCATACAGCTCTATATTAGCCGTCTGATCAGGGTCTGCTGTTTGCTTATGGAATAATATTCTACAGTTTCTACCATGGTGAACAAAGTCCATTTTCACATGTCATTGTAACATGTAGCTAAGTGATTGATATTCATGATGTCATTATTTCTAACATGAATACTTACGGAGTAAAGGTTTAATGCCAGAGCAACAGATAAAGGCGCGTACTCAAATACTAAAATCGTCATTTCTCCACCAAACCCTATGCTGTGACCACTCTTTAGAATCGTCTCGAAGAGACTATTCTAAAGAGTAGTTACAACATAGGGTTTGGTGGAAAAATAAAGAAGTTCTTCTTGAAAATATTTCAATTAACGCATCTTATCTGGACCCCTGGTTTAATGCTATTTCTCAACTTTGGCGAACATTTTAGGGGTGACTTAAGGTCAAGGTCATTCATCAAGGTCAATGGTCATATCGGAAGCATAGTGTTTCACAAACACATCCTATTCTTGAATATAGACGCATCGCACCACACATCAGATACATTCAGACGTTTATACTCTCCGAGAGGGGGCAGATTTGAATGATTAACGAACAGTGGAAGTGGAAGAAAGATTGTTATTTCGGTTGATATATATATTGAAGCAGAGTATTCTGGGTAAGAGTATATTTTATATCTCTCCGCCAAACCATTTCTGACTGATACTCTTTAGAAACATTGATAAATCAGTACTTCTCTTGTATTTTGTCGTTACTCATTGGTGTGCATTTCAGCCCGTAGAAACGCCTTTTAATGCATTTGCAACCAGAGCAAACCAAGATCAGACGGTTCCTATTGGATGCACCATTATAAAATTGAATTCAATAAATAGTCATGAGGCAAATGGTTGATATCACGTGTGCTGGTTGTACATACTCATAAAAAGTGCGTTGTAAATACGGATAGTCTATGAAGCAGGATATAATGTCTTATGCATCAAGGGTGTAATAGGCTGTGTCATCTGTATGTTATATACCAAAACATACTTTATACAGAGTAACAGATAAAGGTGCGTACTCAAATACTAAAATCGTGGCCCCTCGTTAAAATCGTCTCTTCGAGACGATTCGAAAGAGATGTTACAACATAGGGTTTGGTGGAGAAAATGGTTTAATTTACGCATCTTATCTGGACCTCTGTTTGATATAATATTACAGTAACTCTTTCTGATTACCTTGCAAACAGTTCTGACCCAGATGAGACGTATGTGCAGGATCCAAACTGTTTGTTTCTCTTGTAATAGTTTTACTATTGAATATTTACTGAACGAACGTTGTAGCAGACGATGATTTCTGCAGACAACAATATTTGGCAGCGAAAGATACACTCTTTTATATAATGGAAATTGGCTTTCCTCTAAATTTCTGTAATGAACAGTTAATTTAATTGAAGATAAAAAAAAAACAATAGTTCAAACACTGATAAGTGTCGCTCAAATTTATCCTACAGGCAAATTTAACAGAAGACAAGAAAACTAAATAGCACGTGCTTTAGAAGAACAGAAAATGATCGAAGCGATAACAGCTTCCGATCAATGCCTTCCTAAAATAGTCTCGATAACAGAAAAGATAGCCCAAAAACAAATTCGACTTCCTTCATTGTTTCCAATCCTCTGGGGAAGCTATATTGCAACTATTCTAATTTCCAGTAACCTATATGACAATACTTAAATACCGTTTCAAACCCGAGGTTATACAACTTTTTGCTTGAGTCTGGGGTCATTCTTCAGCATCTGATTGGTCAGATTTTGAGCTTGCTCAAAATCTGACCAATCAGATACTTGAGAATGGACTGATGACTCAAACTCCGAAGTTTTATAACCTCGTGCCCTGGTGAGACGTTGTTTGAATCGACGTCTCAAAACTGTTATACATGCCCCCAAAACTCCTATTTTTAAAAGATTTGCCTCGAAAATTTAATCAGAATGCATGATCTGTTGACGACAATTGCATCAGCAGGCTATAGGTTAGCTCTTGTCGTGTTGAAAAACAGTCTGCTGAAACCTAGAGTTGAAGCGCAGTTTGTGTTAACTTCCCCGTCGCTCAAGCTCTTGAAATACTATTGACCGAGTATTTCAAAGAATTTGGATCCCGGTGAGACACCGAGTTACTGTGCGTCTTATCTGTATCAAAGCTACTTGTCAAAGAAAATCAGATCAAACTTAGAATGACAGAGGTAAATCTAAACGTAACTGGACAGGCATTTGCAACCGCCTGGTCCAGATGAGACGCCGAGTAACTCCGCGGCTCATCGGGATCCAAGCTGTTTGATACAAGACCAAAAGTTTCTTAAATACTTGAAAAATCGCAGATCAGTAATCTATTAAGCAGATTCCCTCATATGCTATTTTTAGACACAACCGCTTTGAATGAATCTACCGAAAAGGAGCATTTACTAGAGAAGGAAAATGTTAGAATTATGTAGTATTGAAACCATTGTGATAAATAGAGCATTTGCTCCTATGGGGCACATGCTCTATTTATCACAATGGTTTCAAGAAGAGGCATCTAAAGAGGCGTAGAAAGGCGTATTTATGGAGGAAAGCGTAAAGGAAACATTTTTACAGCATGAGAAGGGTTAAATGAAATTATCGCTTTTAGATCTCCTGATGATGCGTTATATTTAGATTGAACTTCAATTACACAGCCGCTACTAGTCGGTTTCAGAATTAATTGTATTGCTTTGTTCGCACTAACCGAAGGCGACTAAATACGAACATAAATTTCTATAACCTCACAGACATCTAATTGTTCTAACTATGCATCTTGAATTAGTTCCGTCATCTTCAAGCCGGTTGAATGGCTTTGTCTGATGCGTGGCTTTGATATATTACAGGTCTATGTACCAAGAACAAGACAATTTCAGAGTATAAAATGGAAAGATTACTTTCAGAATATAAAATGGAAAGATTACTTTCAATTGTAAAGGATTTGTGTTCTTTTGGTTGACGTTTCACTGCCAAACATTGTCGTCAGCAAAATTTGTTCTCAGCTACAATTATTGTTTGATTACTTTTCAACATTACCTCAATAACAAACAGCTCGGATCCTGATAAGAGGCCGGGTTATATGGCATCTCATCTGGATCCAAACTATTTTGCATATGTAGTTACAGACTTGACATTGGCAGCGAAAGAGAGAGAACTGGTTCCATGCTTATAAAACTTTTTAGTTGAGTCTGAGTTTGTTCTCAAGATTTTAATTGGTCAGATTTGAGTCTTTGGCTCAAATCCGGCCAATTAAAAGCTTGAGAACAAACTCAGGCTCAACTAAAAAGCTTTAAAAGCATGGACCCTGATGTGAAAGTATGTTTAGTGAGGAAAAAGCAATAAAAGTCTATATTTCGATATATATCGACTCAAAACACCATCATGGTATAATGAAGACAAATATCCAACGACTTTGCAGCAGTATAAGCGATTTTGATTTTAGTCCTGAACTAAAACAACTGTTATTTCTATATTATTTTTAACCCATTCCCTGTTCTATATTTATTCCATGTTTCAATACCTACTGAATATTCATGGACAAAAAAGTTATAATGAAATTTGGATAATGGAACATCGTAGCCATTTTAGAAACTAAAGAAACAGATCTATTGAGTTCCATTAGCAAACAGAACACACCCTGATCAGATGACTGATCTGGCTCTACTCTGTTTGCATATGCGTCAAAAGGAGTTTATATTGAAGGAAAGGGTTAACACAAGTGATTACATTCAAGCGTTATTATCTTTTATTGTGTCTTCTGTAACTACAATAGAGTACGTCGCGTGCTACAGTACAAAGAGAGATACTGGCCGATAACGGTACCCAAGAACACTGCGAATATTGCTTTGAATATAATGACTAAATATAGAATAGAGCTTTCCAGATTTCCTGTTCAAGCCGCTTCACTTTATAGAATATTGCCGCCGTAATAAAAAAAATGTATTTCGATTAAATTATTATATCACCGATACTTCCTAAATGCATTAAAGAAATTCTATATTTGTAACAGAAAGCTGTTCAAGATATTTAACCCATTTCTTCACATTGATACCTTTTGAAGTCTCAGTAAAAGTCATTGAAACAATTGTAATAAATAAAGCATTAATTTTGCTCCATGGGAGCAAATACTTTACTTATCACAATGGTTTCAAAACTACACAGTTCTAAAACAAACCCTTTTCTAGTAAATGCTCCTTTTCAGTAGATTTATTCAAAGAGGTTGTCTCTAAAACTAGCCTAAGAATTGGGATGTTAAATTGGGGTTTCATTATTAACTTTTCTCATGATGCTAAGTTGCAAAAGTTGTTTAACCCTTTCACCGCCAATGCCGCAGACAAATAGTGCAGTCCCAGATCAGACGCCGCCTTATCAAGGCGGCGTCTGATCAGGGACTTCACTTTTTGTCTCAAACTTTATTTCTATATATGTGCTTTATTCCTTTGAAAATTTGCATTTATTTATCTTATTTCCTTTTGTACCGAACGGTTTAACAAAATTGGATTGTAGAAGATAATTAGAAAGTTGGCGCCGAAAGGGTTTATGGGGGAATAGTTAAAACACCAATGGCTTGCTGTGTTGACAGAAAAACAAAATAAACAAACCAAGGCAGACTATCCAATAAGGATGCTATACAAAGCAGTCGGCTGTTACAGTCATCAAGTGCTCTAAATAGCGCATGTCTGATGCGTCCTAACGTCAAACCAGGGCGTTTCAACATATGACATCGACACTTTTATGGCGTCGCGTTCTATGTCCGGTCAGTTTTGGCCAACTTTAACTTTAGGGAAACTTTAACAATAAAAAAGTGGCGATACCATTTTTACCAGGTCGATAAATCCTCATATTGATCTTACTGAAAAGAAATAATTGTATAGTATTTCAAGACCATTTATACATGTAATTGCATATTCAATTATTTCTGAGGTCAGAAATCAGTCACGACCGATTCATTTCTCAACAAGATATTTATTTTCAATAAGTAAAGCACACTGGTAATTCCATAAAGGCAATAATGACACGGTGAATTTGGAAGTAACAAATTTACTAATATCCTGGTGTGTTCTATTCAATTTTCTTGAAAAGAGTTCTGTGGAATACAATAACTTTAACAGAATGACATACACACCAGACGCAAGCCAGAGAAATTAACAGAAAATCCGCAGGTCGGTAACATAACTCATTCATTTTCAGCCTCAAGACTGCGGGCAGTCCTTTTCTTATATCGGCAAACTATCAGAGCCTATAAAGGATTATCAATTGGCTGTATATATGAAATCTCACTATGTTAAAGGCAATCAGAAGGGCAATTGTTCCGAGTATGGGTTAGAAAAGACTGTAGACAGAGTATCACTGGTTCGTTTTGTTTACATTGTTTTCATGTCAAATTAGATTAATACATCCTTGTTACACATTTCGCAAGATATAACACAGTAAAACTCCTCTAAATCGGAATTCTAGTGGGGAAGAATGTATACACTTTTAGGTATATGTGGCTGCTTAACCCTTTCCCTGTTCTATGTTTATCTTAAATTTCAATACCTACTGAATATTTATGGACAAAATAGTTATAACGAAATATGGAAGGTGGAATATTGTAGCCATTTTAGAAAGTTAGAAAGTATAGAAACAGGTCTATCAAATTCCATTAGCAAACAGAGCAGACCCTGATCAGACGGCTCCTGATCTGAGTCTACTCTGTTTGCAGATGCGTGAAAACGCGTTTATATGAGGGAAAGTGACAATGCAGGATGAAAGTTATGACTTTTATCCTGCATTAAGCTGCCACCTGTATCCAAGACCGATATTTATACAGTAAAAACCCGCTAATGCAACCACCCAAAAGAGGTATACTTATGGGTGCTAGATGCATTTGGTAGCTTAATGCAGGTCACAAGTAATGCAGAAAGCTCCTAGAGGAGCTTTCTGCATTACTTTTGCCTTGCATTTAGCAACCACCTGCTTATAAAGACGCCCATGTTTATTCATTAAGTGGTCGCATTAGAGAGATTTTACTGTACATAAATTGAACGTCCGCTTTAGAGGATTTACCGTAGTTACAAACCTACGAATGTGGTTCCATATTGCCGTAGTTAATACCCATCAACATTTTACTCCGTGGTAAAGAAAACACTGCCTGCTCAGAATTGGATCTTGTACAATTTGGACTACGTCCGATTCAAGTAAGCGTGTGATAAAATGTTGACCGAGTGTCAATCCCGTTGAGACGTCGATTTACTCGGTGTCTCATCTGGAACCAATCGGTTTTCAAAAGCGAGTCAGGTCGCAATCGAAAGACAAGTTACAACACCTACGGTATGGCTATAAGGAAGAAGAGCAATTCATCCAATTTGTTTATGTCTCACACACGTTATGTTTCACTAAGTCACGTTTGTTTGTTTCTTTGTTTGTGTTGATTAACGTCCGTTTCTATCAACTATGGGCTAATTGAGAGAGAGAGAGAGAGAGAGAGAGAGAGAGAGAGAGAGAGAGAGAGAGAGAGAGAGCTGATACAAAGAAACACGTACATACAAAAATAAAAATAAAAGTTATAGTACACTAAAGCTCAGAAAGTTTTCATTTCATCATTAAAATGAAATGTAACAATATTGATTAACTTTAATAAAATGAAAGTGATATAAAAAAAAATTCATTGTCTGAAGTGCTATGAGAAAATCTAACCCTTTGCTTGCTAAGCTCGGTCTAACTGGCATTTGCAAATGCTCTATTTATCGCAATGGTTTCAAACTACAAAATTCTAAAAGTTTCCTTTTTTCTAGTTAATGTTCCTTTTCGGTAGATTTATTCAAAGTGGTTGGGTCTAAAAATAGCCTATGAGGGAATGGGTTAAGCAGATAATTCAATTCAATTCAATTCTTTATTACATGTGCATGCTTAGAGCAAGATTACATAAACATCTGTATAATAATGTATACGATAGGATAGATGTTAAGGTATTGTTTCCACTTCAGGGGGTCCTCTGGGGGCACTAAACTAACATAATTACACTTAATTATAAATCTATCTAAATACTTGTGACACTGGACTTCTTGTTGTCTTCAAGTCCATTTAAGCAGAGACTAGTTAATCAATTTAACATCAAATGTGAGTGATAACGATTTTTAGACAAGTGACAGTCCAAAATACCACTGGGAAATTAGTAATAATATATGAGTCTAAGATACAAGCCCCGAGATATCGCTGAACTTAAAATATGGTCATTGACTTGGACCGTATCATTTCTGTCGGTGGGAGATCCGTGAAGAGTGGTTTTGGTCATTTACTCAATAAGACCTACCTTAGGATAACACGGTCGGCTAGTTTGGAGTATTGTGGGATAGGTGAAGGACATTAAAAGTCATTTCAGCCATTGATTTCGATTGATGGAAAACACTTTGAGCTTATTTTTCACACCATAAAAACACACATATTGGCTCAACCTTTCCCTGGTGGATTTTTTTTCACGAATTAACAAACAGAGTATACATGGATAAGACGGACCTTGTAGGAACCGTCTGACCAGGGTCTGCCCTGTTTGCTTATGGAACTATATAGATCTAAATATACCCGATCAGTCATGGTCAATATTTTCTTGTTCATATGCTATTATAAAAAGCTAATTCATAATTATTACTTTGTACATTGTTTCTGACACGTATATTTATGACGGGAAGGGTATATAAATCAAACTATTGAAACCTTCCAACACACAAGATTGACCCAGATTAGTAATAAAGCCATCCGTATTCTTCGAATAGCTAGATTCGCCTAGTCCTACTGCTGAGGTTCGAATACCTGATGGGTAGGTCCGTGCTTCCGTATGTACAAGAATGTCGGGGATGTAAACAGTTACCCAAACATTGCTTCAAAATTATATTGAAATCTAGCCGGTGATTTCAGAGTTCTTTTTTTTATCATAGTCGTAATATGTGGAAAATTAGCTATCCCCACCCCACCCCACCCCCCTAAGGCAATTATTTTTGACGAATTAAAATAGCTTTAATAATTTTGGTAGAAGACTACCATTTGATCATGTCTACATGTGGACTGAAATCCGGTCAATGCTTTCATAAAAGAGGTTTTTAAGTTTCACAATAGCAGCCCCGTCCCTTGTGGTCATGTTAACTCAGTAAGGACTTGAACTTCAGGTAACGGAGTTTTGTGAAATTCCAAACATAAATGGGTTTTTTTCCTTTCGGTTGCCATGGTAACCACATGGAATGCAATTCTTTGATCAGAAATAGAGCAGAAGTCAGGCAAGAAATTATAAAATGACACACGAAAGTTCACAGCAACATCATAAGCACAAATGAAACGCGCTCAAACATATACGGTATCTGTTGCGAATTTAATTACTACTTATGAACATAAATACTTGAATTGCTCTGATCTTAAATTTCGACCACTAAGGGCCTTTTTCAAAGATTATCATTGATTATTCTCTTTGATTTTATGGCTGAATGCATGTAACAAAAATGTGACGTGTGGTGGTGACCTAGTGGTAACGCGCTCGACTATCAGTCCGGAGTTCAAATCCCGGTCCCTCCCGGAAATTTCAGAGACGCTTTTCCGTGTCTCCCATCCGCACATCCTCTCAACCCAGGGGTTAAAATGGGTACCTGTGAGGATCACTCGCCGGTACTTCGGCTGCATGATTGCGCCATATGTTAGTAGTGCTCAATATTGTAGGCCAATGACTCAATGACCAGGGGAAGTAAATGTACAGTCGGCTGAGCGGTCACTCGGACTGAAAGTAGACTATAACTAGGTACTTTACTTTTTTATTTTGACATGATAATCTTTGAAAATGGACCTCGTAAGTGGTCGAAATATTAGATCAGAGCAATTCAAGTATTTATGTATTATATTAATTCCCTGTTTTGGAATATTTTCTTCATTGTGTACGTATGAACAGACTCAATAAAACCGAGTCTGCATTTTTTTTCTTTTTGCAATGCTACTCTTGCTTGCAAATGATCTCCCGCTTTCAGAATATATGCAATTATGTATTTCACAACAGTAGGTGTTAAGTGCTTGTGTGGCGGCGTAACAAGTCGCCCATACTTCACTCTCAGTGTTATATTTTCTGGTCCTTCGGGATCATTAGTTTTGATGTTATCAGTTTTGAAAATTGAATACTGCTTAAGCCGGTGATAGGGGGCGTAAGTAGTATTGCACTTTTAATTGCTACTCATGAACAGACTCAATAAAACCGAGTCTGCAGTGTTCTCTTTTTGCACTGCTACTTTTGCTTTCGAAGGATCTCACACTTTCAGAATATGTATATATATACACGACCGTCACAGAAATTTTACTTGCCTGTTCCACACCGACTTAAAATTGTATTGGCCAGTGCCGTTTTCACACATATTAAAAATTTGAACACTTATATTATTGCGCTTTTCATTTGAATCATTGTCTTCCCTAAAAAATACGATATTTTGTTAAGATGAACCGGAGTCATATATAAGCAGTTGATTGCGAAATGCTGTGATCATTACAGGCACTTTGGTCTATATGTTTTACGTTTGACTTTGACGTTGACCTTAACCCGGTTCCACTTAAAGGTGTTTCAGCTTCATAAGGCGAGTTAGTGCAAATGTATTATTTCCTTGTACATTTAGCCATTGGTGACATGTAATGACATTTACATGTGGAGGAAGACCCAGGGGTAAGGGGCTATTGAAAAGTTTCATATACATACATTACATTCAATGTCTAAAATTTTCATGACAGTATTATCAATAGTCCGAAAGTAATCGCTAGCCCAATATTTTAGGAAAGACTAAATATACAGACTGATGGTAAACGATATATATGATATTGTTAACACATTACCCCCTAGTGACGCATTTTTGCGTCTCTATAAAATTCACATTTTGAAACCATTGTGATAAATAGAGCATTTGCTCCATAGGAGCAAATGCTCTATTTATTACGATGGTTTGAAAACTACAGTTCTAAAAGTCTCTTTTTTATAGTTAATGCTCCTTTTCGGTAGATTTATTCAATGAGATTGGGTCTAAAAATAGCCTATGGAGAGAATGAGTAAAAGCGACGTAAAACCCGGATAGATACAAACAAACTGTCACTAGCTACACGGGACTGTCACGTTTTATAACATTGTCCCTGAATACACAAATGGACAGACAGATGGGTGTAAGGAATCGTAGTGTCCTCCTTCAGCAAAACCAGTAGGTGGTATAACAAGGTTTGTAGATATACAAAAACCATATATATATACTATAAATAACAATTTATTACTTCTGCATGACAGTATACGTGGTTGAGCAGGATTCTGTGTTCATAAACACATTACAACAATACAGATTCAAAATTCAATCAGTTACACATGGAATCTTTGTGTCTTGGTAATGTGTGTTTCGTGACATTAAGAACCATAGCTTTAATATCATAGAGATACTATGTAATTCCATATCGAAGTTTAAATGGTAGTGTATATCAATTTACATATTAAAACATGCATTTTGTTTTACAAAATTAATCAATCTTTTGGGAGACAAATAATGCAATTACATGTACGACAAGCAAGCTAGATAGCAAAGTACACTTTTTACCATGTCTTAAGGTAACATTAAAACAGATCTAACGTCTTTTCTTTTTCGTTGCGTTTGCTTCGCTGTTACTTTATTTTCATATTAAACTAATATTGGCAATAATTATGAATCAGAAGTATTGTATTAAGTTGTAATCCATTCCAATAATTCTTGTTGGTAGTTGCACGCAATTCCTTTATTCAATATGACCTAAAAGTCAACCACCGTTTATGAATACACAATAAAAGTACACATTTGAAGTAAAAAAAACAACAACATCTGCTTGAGCTGGCAACATTTCCTACTTGCTTATAAGGAAGCTTAATGACAAAACAACAATGTTGGTATACTCCTAATATGTCGTGCATTATTCAAAATACTCATTAAAATAACACTTTTACTTTTGTAAAGTGTCATTCTTGTATAAAACAAGTGTTACACATAGTGTCTGACTCAACGTCATGGTGGGTGACAACAGATCAATATCAAAGGTATAGCGCAAAACTATTGACTACACTCTTTGGGTTAATTGCATGAAAACATGATGCAAACAGTTTGGATCAAGATGAAATTCTACCAAATAATCAGGATCTAAACTGGTTGTTGTTCGAAAATATATATGGAATTTTTCGAATTAAAGATAATGACATATCAGTACTTATTACCAAGGTTTGCAAGAGTTAAGTCCTAAGCTCTCGATAACGAAAGTTCACGTTCTTGAAATGAAACTAGAGTGCAGAATTACTTAGATAATAAACCATGTTTCATCAAATTTTCAGATCAGTTGCAGATATCGTGAAATGCATGTACAGTAGAACCCCGCTAAACCGGACATTAAATTATGTATGAATATCGGTCTTGGAGACAGGTGGCAGCTTAATGCAAGGTGAAAGGCATGTAGAAAGCTACTAGATGAGCTTTCTGCATGCCTTTCACCTTGCATTAAGCAGCCACCTGCCTAGAAGTATCTAAATTCTTCTCTACTAGAATTCCCGATTAGAGGGTTTTTACTGTATTTCATCCACACACATGTACAATATTTTTTGCCTGCAAACAAATTTAAAAGGGTCCTAGATACATCCAAAATAGCAAAAAAATCAATTAAAAACCACATCTGTCTATAATGTGTTCATGAAGAAAACTACTATAGCCACAGATCTAAACGTTCAGGTTTATAATACCAGTAACAAAAAAATCGGCATGGTGTGCTAAATTAACATATTGTAACCACAACCTAGTTTAAAAGGAAGCAGAATCATTGCCATTTACATCAGATGGGCATAGTGCATCATATTAGGGTACAAACATAGTTAGCAGTGCAATGTCAACATAACAAGAATGTACAAATGGGGTTATATTGTATGTCAATATCAGTCCTTGTTGGAGCTATTGAGTGTCAAACACTGAAGATCCACATAAGATGGGGGTTTTCAATGCAGCTGCAGTTCTGATTATTCAGTAGTTGCAAATCCCTAGTGGTATTTGCTTTTACATAAATACCAAAAGGCTTTACCTGGTGAATATTCCCATAAGAAATAATGACATAATGAATCTTTACTAACCTAATCCTCATAATGTTATATGAACACAGAAAATCTTTGGCCATGGTAAATATTTCGTAAGCAAACAGAGCAGACCCTGAGCAGGCACTCAAAATGAATTTCTATCAGGTAAACCTATAAAATTTCATAAGTAGCAATATTTCACCAGCTTGTACTTTTTTAGAATAAATATGCTGCGAAACTGAACGCAATCTGGATTTCCGTGATTTGTCATTCAAAATCATGCAGTTATCGTTATATACTGAATGGACTCTATTACTGAATGCTAATTTCACTTTATAAACCCTTTCCCTCATATAATCGTCTTTTCATACATTTGCAAACAAGAGTAGACCCATATCAGACAGCTCCTATATGAGCCGTCTGATCAGGGTCTGCTCTGTTTGCTTATGAAATAATATAGATCTGGTTCTACACCCTCAGCCAAAGTAAAATATTTCTTTGTTAACAATGCTTTAAAATAGTTCAGCTCATTAATATTCATGACACCATTATTTCTTTAAAGAATATTAAACGGGGAAAGGGTTAAAAGAGTTACACAATTGGACATCAAAGGTATTTTGGTGCATATGAAGTGTAACCATACCGCTATGAAAGTATCTAGGCTAAAAGTGCTCTTATGTCTAATTATAACAAGTGCAAAATTAATCTTTTAATATAGAATGCAAAGACTGATTTAGACTAGAAAGCCCTGATTGTCAGCAGTATATTTCAGATTTAACTAGAAAATTCTTTACATAGGACACGGATGCCCCCTAGCAATATTGTCCCTTCCTTTTGTTTGCCTTGCGTCTTTGTGCTTGTGATTTTGTTCATGTGTGGAGTGTTTGTCTCTGGTTCTTGTGTGTCTGTTGGTGTTTTCTGTATTCATCTCGTATGTGAGTGTGCGTTTTGGTGTGTGATTGTGTGTGTGTATGTGTGTCATGCTGTCTATCGGTGTTTTGGTGGTGGTTGCGTCTTGTATGTGGCTTTTACCTACTTGACTTTACTACTTTTCCATCTATATCCAGCATATGTTATATAGTGAAGAAAATTTCAAAGTCAAATAACACTGGTAAAAATGGTCAGAGCAAAAATTCCTTTCTTTGCAAACATTTTCACATCAAGAGTCTTCATATGACAATGTTTGAAGTAAATCCTCCCATTGGTGTATGAGAAGTTGGAAAAAAACCAAATAAACGTACAGACATACATACGGACAGACAAGAGCAAGGCTACATTGCGTCCCACCTTGTATAGGGTGGCATAATAAAACTCATTGAATATGCTTCCTATTTTTGTGACATTACAATTAAAACTAAATAGTGTGAACAACTATTAAACGAAACTAACTATTAAACATAAATTATACTTTTTGATGAGTCTCCTTGTAGTCAGTTCCACATAGTCACCACAATGGTGATTGAGTGAATTTGTGTGCATCCATGCATGTATTCTTCAATCTAACCTTTGCCTGCTCCATAACTTCATTTTGCATAGACAATACAGTTTGGCACAAATGTCAATCATAAGTGTACAAACACAGTTACTCCTGCATCACCGGTTTTCAAATGATCTGCCCTTTCTTATTCTATAAATTCTGTCATAACTTTATTTTGCATTGATTAAATTCATTAAAAATTGGCAAAAATATTGGTTATGAGTAAGTGGCATGTTGTCTACAAGAACAATATTATCATCAATTTTATGTGGCATGTTGTCTACGAGAATAATATTAACATCAATTTTAATTGAATAGTTTTTGTTTTTGCATGATCGATATGCCGCATTGGAGCATCTAATTTACATTTCTTGTCCATGCATTTACTAGAGCATTAATATACAAAATGTCATCATATAATTAACAATTAGTATTTATGTTTGCCTGTAACACGCTTAACCCATTCCCCCATAGGCTATTTTCAACCCTTTCCTCCATAAATACACCTTTCTACGCCTCTGTAAAAGTCACTTTATGAAACCATTGTGATAAATAGAGCATTTGCTCCTATAGGATGCTCTATTTATCACAATGGTTTCAGAACTACAAAATTCTAAAATTTTCCTTTTCTCTAGTTAATGCACCTTTTCAGTTGATTTATTTAAAGAGGTTGTATCTAAAAAAAAGCCTATGGAGGAAAGGGTTAAGGGATATTGGTAGTATTCTGAGAACTATACCAAAAAGCCAAATAGTCCTGATATTTTACTTGCCTGGAGATCTCATCACATGGCCATTTCAGGCCTACTTTCTTTTCTTGATTTTTTTTTAGGAAGTGCCATTTATTTCTAAGCCATTCATTTTAGACTCCTGCACAGCAATCATAATTTCCTATTTCTAATTAACATGGTCTGGGCAATACATTATATATCTAAATCTAACATAAAAAATCTGATTATTTCAATGACTTCCATGAAGGGTAAAAAACACTTCTTAATAATATGTAGTGTTACTAATCTAGTTTGTAAAGTTTTATATAACTACATTAACAAATCATACATGTGTTTGCCAATCAAAAAATATCAGTCCATTATTGCCATATAAAGGAACACCCTCTAATCAAGAAAGCACTGCTTTCAAAAAACTTTTTTAACCCTTTCAATGTAGGAAACGAGTGTACTGACATTTGCAAACAGTGTAGATCCAGATCAGACTCTGAGCAGGGTCTGCACTGACTATTCCACACTGATAATTCAGTGTTAAATGGGTTACTATTTTATATAATATCTCTTTGGTCACATCAACTGGTTACATCTGCAAACATTATTATGCAAGTTTTACTTAGTAATCTCACGCCAAATTCAACTTTCCATCTCTTGATGCATACATTTAAAAGCAAACACAATACATATCTCCAACTCTACACATTATAAACCAACAGTAACTATAACTGTCATAGCCCAGTAACAAAACTTTGATACAAAGGGCACATATATGAATATCATTTTCACCATGTTTATGAAGTAAGAAAAGTACTGAACCAGTTTGTAAACAAGGAATGTGTGAGAAAAATGCAAGCAAAATATTGAAAAGAAAATTAAAATTCTCAAAAACTGAGAAAAATAAGGAATGTGAAAACAAAGCACTAAGAAAGTCATTAGTAGGAAGAATAATAAAGGTTTTGTCCATGGTAGGATATACAGATATTATGCATTTCCTTATAATATAACATTATATGCTTGTATATCCAATATTTAATATAGAATATAAATACTTCAGTGTTGTTTTTAAAAAAAAAACATTCTGCTTTGTTTATTAATATGAATGCCAATCACACTTTCACTTAACATTTACAGCACATGGAGTCTGTACAAGATTAATTGTTAGGATTCATAGAAAAGGGCTGCTAACCCTAAAGGTAAGCTTCCTAGAAACGTACTCAATATTGAGTTATCATGAATGAATTAAATAAGGTTGGGACCCTCTAACTAGCAGCTTTGAATAGGATGAGCTATTACTGGCATAAACAGGTACAGTTTGCATTTAACCTTTTACCACATCAATACGCTTTCCTACCCCTTTGCAAACAGAGTAGACCCAAGTCAGACGGATCCTATAGATCTGATTTTACAATTTCTGCTTTGGCAAATAATTCATGTGTTTATGCGATTTTACAAATTAATCTAATTAATATTCATGATGCCATAATTTCTTTCATGAATATTCATAAAGCAAAAGGTTAAATAACATGAAACATATACCAATTAATTTCCTGTAGTACTGTTCAGACCGCATCAAATTGAAAACTACATAACTATATATAACTAGCTGGTTGAAGTTTAACAACAAGAGCACTGCATGAAGATAGCAACACTCTTCTGTCAACAAACATCAGTGTTTTAAAGGGTCAAGAGTAATGGCGCCTTACCACAGAGTGTAGCTCTGGTGGACAAGTGTGTGACTGTTTATAGGTATAGCTGTAATAATCTTGTTTTGCACAACAACCTGCAACAACACACCACCAAGGCTATTGCAAGCTTCAAGTTTTTTCTTAAAAAAAATCCAAATACAGATACACTTCATTTGAGTTTAGTGCATTAGTGTATCAGTTTGTTTGCTTCATCTGAAAATCACGTAAGATATGAATGAAACATATAAGTGGATCACTCAAGATCATTCATCAACCACACAAACCAATCAAGAACATCTTTCCATGATATGGATCATGTAAATTTATAACTCTAAATAATAAGAACAATAATAAAGAACTAAAACAGAAAACTACCCATGCAAATAAATATCACAGAATTGACCTTCATATCTCTACAGAAGTGTCATAAATAGAAATTTAACAGATATGTGCCACACAAATATATCTAATGGAGAAATTAATAATGACATACTTACAATAATGAATACCTACTTTTTATCAAACTTAATGTACAACGTGCATTTGCCATGTAAGTGAAAAACCTGAGTATATTTTCTCACTTCTTATGCAAACATATTTTGTATGGGTAATGATTAACACACATTGCTGTAGTGTTGTTACAAGTTGGACATTTCAGCCTACATAAGGTGAAATAATTCACAAAACAGTAAAAGATAAAAACCCTCTAAGGCGACCACCAAAATTAGGTCTAATTCTGGGTCTTAACCCTTTACTCCATGAATACTCATGTAAGAAATAATGGCAACATGAATATTAATAAGACTATTTTCTATAATGGCAAAATGAACAAGAGAAATTTTGGCAAGACAGGAACTGTAGAATCATATCTTTGTTACAATATAAGCAAACAGAGCAAACCCTGATCAGACGGCTCCTATAGCAGCCCTCTGATCTGTTTCTACTCTGTTTGCAAAGGCATAGAAAAGCATAATTATGGAGTAAAGGGTTAAATACAGGTAGTAGCTTAATGCAGGATGAAAGTTATGAAGAAAGCTCGTCAACTGCATTACTTTCTTCCTACATTAAGCAACCACCTGCTTTTAAAGACATTTGTGTTTATTCATAAAGTGGCATTTTTATATGAGTTTTACTGTATTGTTTTCACGAAATGTGAAGTTAGCTACAACTCTTTGTAAGCTACACAAAGAGAAAATTGCTTTTGAGATCCCATCCTAAACAAACCCTGTCAATCATAGATAACCTATTGTACCCAGCACATTTGTATCATGATCATTGCCATTCTTCCCTATAAACCGTATTTACACATCAAATTCAGACACCCAATCTTCCCTCTCCACTGGGAGATAAAACTATTTATTAAAGTAAAACAATTAAGTATCTTATTTCATAACATTAAATTAAACTTACTGGATTACAAATAGTGTAGACTCAGATCAAAATGCTTGTTCAGGAGCAGTTTTAACTGGATCTGCAATATCTTCCTAAATTAATCTGGTTGAATAATCTTAGGAGTAAATTATGGTATTCATTAGACATTCCAATAGAAACTTTCGTTATCTAAATTACTAAATCAGAAAAAAATATGCATGGTAGGTATCAATGGAAATAAAATGTAAGTATTTATTTTTTTCAAATCTGCTACAAATGTATCTATAACTCTAAAATGTTCTTCCTACCTCTACATCATAATTAGTATGAAGATCATCATATCATAGTGTCAAAGTATATATATATATTGAAAATTTGTAAAAAAGTAAAAAAAACAAGAAAAAAATTTGTATGTCAAAAATCAAGGCAACTAGTGCACTAAAGATAAAAAATATATCAAAATGTTAACCCATTCCCTCATAATCTACTTTTAGATAACCTCTTTAAATAAATGTGCTGAAAAGGAACATTTATGATTTACTAGAAAAAGGATTCTTTTTTTAGATTGTGTAGTTTTAAAACCAAAGTGATAAATAGAGCATTTGCTCCTATGGAGCAGCTGTTCTATTTATCACAATGGTTTCAAAAAGTGACTTTTTCAGAGACGTCAAAAAGTGTCAGTATGAGTGAATAGGTTAATAAATCAAATCAGCTTTGCATAACTCACAGCAAATATCTTCCAAAGCAATATTGCTTTAATAGGCACACTCAGCAAAGCAGCAGCAGAAAAAAATCTTCCTCTCTCATCTCAGCCTAAGCAGCAAAATCATTGTCTGCTATCATCTTAGCTATAACCCTTAACTCCATGAATATTCATGATTGATATTGGTCTACTCTGTTTGCAAAGGCCATAGAAGGATATCTATGGAGTAAAGGGTTCAGTCTGCTGGGCAGGAAGTAGAATTTTTACCAATTCTAAATATGCTGCTTCCTTGCACTTCTTTCTTAAACAAATGACCTGAGTGTGAAAGCAGTTTGGATCCTGATGAAATACTGAGATATGAAGCAAATGCTGTCCCAAATTCACACACAGGTTGCTACAAGTAAAATGACACGCACAACTTCTTGTACACATGAATTCAACATTGATACTATGAGCACACTTTGTGCACCAAGCAGTTATTCCATTACAAAGGGTATCATTCAAAATAAATGCATTTACAACAGTCTAACATTTAGCACACATATAACATATAGATCTACCTGTATCATAAAAACACTGGTACAAAATTGTGTAGATTCTTCAAAAAGATAAAAGGCATCTTTAGGTAAAAATATCTCCACACTGATACTTTTATACAAGTTTGCATTATAAAATTATTTGTTCGGTTGGCTTTTTCTTTATGTTTCAAATATGAATACTTTCCGAGTCGGACAGAAGTTTACATTATGGTGAAATAGAAAAACAAACTCCTGATGCCAAATCATAACATGGTCTTGTCAGAAATTTAAAAAAAATATTACAGTAGCACCTCTAAAGTGATCAGTTAATGAAGAAACATTCACATTATTTAAAGCAGGTGGTTGCTTAACCCTTTCCCTGTCCAAATTTCAATACCTACTGAATATTCATGGACAAAATAGTTATAATGAAATATGGAAGGTGGAAGGTAGCCATTTTAAAAACTAAAGAAACTGATCTATCAAATTACATCAGCAAATAAAGCAGACCCTGATCAAATGGACGAAAGGGCATTTATATGAAGGAAAGGGTTAATGCAAGACAAAAGTAATCCCGCAAGCTCCTATAGAAGTTTTCTGCATACCTTTTGTCCTGCATTAAGCTACCACATGCTTCTATGACCAAATATTGGAGCTCTTTTCAGTGGTGGCATTGGAGGATTTTTACTGTATATGACAGTGCTTTACATGTTAATCAGTAGTTATCCTTTATTGTCACAAACCCTTTACTTCATGAATATCTATTTAAGAAATACAGTAAAAACCCTCTAATAGGACCACTTTATGAAATAAAATAAATGTCTTTAAAAGCAGGTGGTTGTTTAGTGCAGGTTGATAGTTATGCAGAAAGCTCCTGCAGGAGCTTTCTGCATAACTTTCGACCTGCATTAAGCTATGACCTGCATTTAAGACCCAGAATTATACATCTCTATTAGATGGTCGCATTTTAGGAGTTTTACTGTAATTACATTATAAATAATATCTAACTGATGTTTAACAGTGGCATATGAATTTGCCAGTGGCCATCAATGTCATTCAATAGGTAAACAGAGTAGACTCTGATCAGACAGCTCTGTGTCTTCTATGTTGTAAACTCATTAAAAGACATATCTATGAAGTAAAGGGTTAAATGGCAATGGTATATACATTTTGAAAGTATTTCATTCATAAGAACCACACTGAGACATACTCCTATAGAAACATTTCGGAAAGAGAACCATTTTTGTTGCTTAACCCTTTCCCTCATATAAATGCTTTGTCACTCCATTGTAAACAGAGTAGACTAAGATCAGATTGCTCTTGCAGGAGCCATCTGATCAGGGTCTGCTCTGTTTGCTTATGGAATTATGTAACAATGATCCAACAATTTTTGGCAGGACAATAAATTCCCTTGAACATTTTTCATAATAGAATATTGATGAAAAGACCAATTCTCACATAAAATTTCTTAAGGCAAAGGGTTAATTAGTTTATTACTTTACACAAATAAGGACAGTACAGGTAATGTAAAGATCTATGAAATATGCTCTGAATGGCTAAAACATAACTCTATCAATAACACATATGCAGATCATACATTGCTATAAGTTGCATTTCTGTCAATATCTATTTCCATATTCTTGCAGAAGTCTGGAGTGAATGGTATACAGTTAAAGTATTGACACCCTGGACAGTCATATAAAGGCAGCACATAGAATAATATCACTAGAAGAATCACCAGAAGGACGCTTCCCCCAAGTGAAAACAAAATTCCAATCAACTTCCGCCGCCTGTCAAAGGTTCCAAAAGACACATACGGTAAAAAGGCAAATGCAAGAAGGAATCCAAATAGGAAGCCACTTATGTGAGCCCAGTTGTCAATCCAAGGCAATAGGCCTAGTATGAAAAGGACGAATATGGGAACAGTGACCTTCAGCAGAGCTATACTGGGTCTAGCCAACATCTGCCAGCTCTGTAGAACTTCTACCAACAGGCATGCCAATAGACCAAACTGTGATCCTGCTGGTCCCACCTGTAATAAATGAGAAATGCAAAGATATGACATATTCCCTAAATATACTGGCCTATAAACTGATTCAAACTATTAGCCCTTTACTCTAAAAATACACTTGTCTATGCCTTTGCAAACAGAGTGGACCCAGATCGGACTGTCTTGTCTACTCTGTTTGCTTATGGTATAACATATATATGATTGTACAGCTTCAGCAATAGCTAAAAATTCCTGTGTTTGTGTGTCATTATTAATAAAAATTAATCTAATCAATATTCATGATTTTTTTTCTTTCATGAATATTCATGGAGTAAAGGGTTAAAACAATCTGTGTAGCAGTTTCAACTCCATATCATAAATTTACTAACAGATCTACCAGCATTAGAGAGTGTTCATATCTTTAAATTTCATTTGAACCTTCATGTTAACCCATTCCCTTATATTGACAACTTCTGATTACTCTGTAAAAGTCACTTTGTGAAACCATTGTGATAAATAGAGCATTTGCTCCTATAGGAGCAAATGCTCTATTTATCAAAATGGTTTCAAACTACAAAATTCTAGAATTTTCCTTTTCTCTAGTTAATGCTCCTTTTCGGTAGATTTATTCAAAGAGGTTGTATCTAAAAATAGCCCATGAGGTAATGGGTTAAGCGCCACCTGACTAGCATTTGCAAACAGCTGGGACCAAAATGGGATGCCAATGAACTTGACATCTCATTAGGATCCAAGCTGTTCGACACACAGTCCATAGTTTCTGGAGAAAAAATGAAAATGGGGTATATGCAGACGAGTCGCAGTAATATTTACACTGTTAGCCAAATAATACATTCACATTGCACTGTACACTAGAGATCAAAATAGGACTAGGCAGACAGTGACTGATCTGAGTGTTACTGTTTCAAAACCATCATCAAACCGTAACTCTTTCCTTGTTCAATATTCATATAACAAGTATTAATGACATTATGAATTTTTATAATATAAACTTTTAAAAAAAAATTTTTTTGCTATGACAAAAACAATAGAATTAGATCTATATTATGTCATAAGCAAAAAGAGCAGACCCTTATTTGACAGCTCCTACAGGAGCCATCTGATCTGGGTCTAATCTGTTTGCAATTGTATGAAAATGCCTTTATATGAGGGAAAGGCTTAACAGAGATTAGTGTTCAATTATATTTTGTACAAGGTCTTACCTCCACTTGGTAGGGGACAAAGATGGAGCTAGCCAGGTTGCCAGCAATGCCTGCCCCTATGTAAATGATGGCCATTCTGATAGAGCCTGTCAGTTTTTCCATATCTCTCATTATAAGGATCTGGAAGCCCAGGGTGATCACAAGATGAAACAGCCTGAATAAAAGCAAATATACATTAACCCTATACTCCCTAAATGTTCATATAAAACATATTGTATGTTTGAATATCAATTAGCTAAATTTTTACAATGACGTATGAACACACCATGGCAAAAATAGTAGAATCACATCTATATCATTTCATAAGCAAACAGAGCAGTCCCTGACCAGACAGCTCCAGTCTGATCTGGATCTACTCTATTTGCAAAGGTGTATCTATAGATCAAATTTAATTTCATAAATATCATTTTGTTGAACTATAGCATGCTAGAAATAAATGCAAGTTTGAATCCATATAAAACATCAAGTCGCAATGACCCAAACTATTTAACCCTTTCCTCCATAAATATGCCTTTCTACCCCTCTGTAAAAGTCACTCTATGAAACCATTGTGATAAATAGAGCATTTGCTCCTATAGGAGCAAATGCTCTATTCATCACAATGGTTTCAAATTACAAATTTCTAACATTTTCCTTTTATCTAGTAAATGCTCCTTTTCGGTAGATTTATTCAAAGTGGTTGGATCTAAAAATAGCCTATGGAGGAAAGGGTTGACCTCAGATTGTATATTTGCATAGAAAGACAATTATACCTTATCATACTAACTTTTACCTTTACTTCATGAATATTCAGGAAAAAAATAATGACATCACAAATATTGATCAACTAATTTAATATGATGACACAAGGAAGGAAAGATTTTTGTCATAACAAAAATTGTAGAACCTATTTTATATCATAAGCAATCAGAGCAGATGCTGATCAGATATATCCTATTGGACGTATTGGTCTCCTTTGTTTGCAAAGGCATAACAATGTGTAAATATGAAGAAAAGGGTTAACTCTTTCCTCCATAAATATGCCTTTTCTACGCCTCTGTAAAAAGCACCTATAAGAAACCATTGTGATAAATAGAGCATTTGCTCCTATAGGAGCAAATGCTCTATTTATCACAATGGTTTCAAACTACAAAATTCTAAAATTTTACTTTTCTCTAGTAAATGCTTCTTTTGGGTAGATTCATTAAAATAGGTTGGGTCTAATAATAGCCTATGGAGGAAAGGGTTAAATCAGCAGTAGGCAAAATTTTGTGTCAGAGCAAATATTATTTCAACATGCTAATCATTAACAGCTGATTTTGCACAATTCACTACATGTATGTATTGGAAAATTATGGATAGCAAAATGTTCTTCTCATCAAAAGTATCAGCATTGCAATTCTATATACCACTTATTTAATGCAAGCACTTTGTTTGAAGCAGTCAGTGAGTTAAACTGAAGCAGCATTTGATTTTGCTTATCAGGTAAAATATAACAATATTAATACTAGCTAGAGACTGTTTTTTTACCCTTTCCCTGTCCTATATTTAGTCCAATTTTCAGTCGAATATTCATGGACAACATAGTTATAATGAAATATGGATGGTGTAACAATGAGGCCATTTTGGTAACTCAAGAAACAGATAATCAAATTCCATTAGCAAACAGAGCAGACCCTGGTCAGACGGCTCCTAGGTCTACTCTGTTTGAAAAATGTGTAAAAAGTCGTTTTTATGAGGGAAAGGGTTAAGACTGCAGATCACATAACCAGTATTGTCATACATGTACATACCCTCCGTGCAAGAACAAGGAGGTCCACAATCTGTATATCTGATCAGGATACTCCCGGTTTGTGAAAGGGATCATGCCACAGATTTGCTTCATACAGGCCACCTGAGTAAAGACAAAAAACACCTTACCAACACTTGGGGAAAAAATAAATGACAAAGTTTTGACGAAAACTGAAGAAAATTCAATCAGAACCTCCCAAAATGAGTTTAGTGCTTTTCAGACTGAACGGGCTCCGTTTTATTTTTAATATAAGATCACACTAGAAGAACTCATCATAAAAAGACTTTAGTGCTCTGTAACATCATATACAAACAAGGGCATGTTGTATTGCTATGCAAGACATGAGTCCCCCATCGGACTGAAAAAAAAACTCCACTCTCCCCATCCCACCCACCCATGGTGTGGTTGACCATGGTATATACAAAGAATGAATGAATGGTGTTTTACGGCCCATCGACCACCTGAATGGCATTAGTACCTACTTTCATACATTGGATCAGTAAATAAAAAGTTATTGTCCCAACAAGAAAATATGAAAAAGGGGAGTAACTCCAAAAATATTGATGCTAGAGTTATTGCCCTTGTGCATGACACTACACCTCATCATGCTTGTTCCATATGAGAAGTTTCAAATCAATTGAACCAGTACATAAAGAGTTATTAACTGGACAAGAAAATATGAAAAGGGGAATAACTCCAAAAATATAGATGCTAGAGTTATGGCCCTTGTGCATGACATTACCCCCTCATCATGCTTGTTCCATATGTGAAGTTTCAAATCAATTGAACCAGTAGATAAAGAGTTATTGTCCGGACAAAAAATATGAAAAAGGGGAATAACTCCAAAAATATTGATGCTAGAGTTATGGCTCTTGTGCATGACACTAGCCCTCATCATGCTTTTTCAATGTGTGAAGTTATAATGAATTTGGTCTAACTTTGTAGGAGATATTGCCCGGACACAAAGCGTGACAGACGGACTGACAAGAAGATATGAAAAAGGGGAATAACTCCAAAAATATTGATGCTAGAGTTATGGCCCTTGTGTATGACACTGCCCCTCATCATAATTGTTCCATATGTGAAGTTTCAAATCAATTGAACCAGTAGATAAAGAGTTATTGTCCGGACAAAAAAATATGTAAAAGGGGAATAACTCCAAAAATATTGATGCTAGAGTTATGGCCCTTGTGCATGACACTAGAACTCATCATGCTTCTTCAATGTGTGAAGTTATAATGAATTTGGCATAACTTTGTAGGAGATATGGCCCGGACACAAAGCTTGACAGACGGACGGACGGACAGACGGACGGACGGAATCGAGCAAACCTATAGTCCCCCAACCGGTAACCGGTGGGGGACTAATTAAGATTTAAGTACAAATATGTTTAACCTTTTTCATTAAACCTACCATTCCCTCAAGATTCTATACCTAACTACTAACAAGGTAATCAGCAAGTCATGCAGCCTATGAGGATGTGCTTGTTTCTTTTTGGATTAACTTATGAACATTTATACAAAAATGTATGACTTCATAATTGGCTGAATTTTTAGAACATTATATGAACACAGGATTGTTTTACCATGGCAAAAACTGTAGAATCAGATCAATACGGCATAGGCAAAGAGAATAGACCCTGACCAGACAGCTCCAACATGAGACATCTGATCTGGGTCTTCTCTGTATGCAAAAGCAAAACAAGTGTCTAAATCAGATAAAGGATTAAAAGCAGTGCAAAACAAATAGTGTCAAATTGAATGGAAATATTACTAACAGTGCAATTGGTAAGTGATAAACTTCGAGATCCAATACAAGGGAAATAACTCAATACATAGTAATGTAGAATACTAAGAAGTGTCCTTCCTTGTAGTCTCCCATTGTAATAAACCTATTCATTGGTCAAACCACTATCAACACAAACTATTGTCTCAAGTATTTTAAATTTAACCCTTTCCTCCATAAATATGCCTTTCTATGCCTTTGCAAACAGGGTATACCCAGATCAGACTGCTCCTGTAGGAGCCATCTGATCAGGGTCTGCTCTGTTTGTTTTATATGATATGATATAGATATGATTCTACAGTTTCTGTCATGACCAAACAGCTGGCGTCCTTGTGATATTGTAGCAAAATTAATGTGATGTAATATTCATGATGTCATTATATCTTACATGAATATTCATGGAGGAAAGGGTTGAATATACAAAGTGGAATGCTCCTTCAATGTTTAATGGTAGAGTCCATTCAATGTGAAAGACTTACATTCACTAGAGGATTTTGAGTGACAAACTGTGCAAACCCTGACCAGAGGGCTCCTCTTGGAGTGCTCTGATCTAGGTCTACACTGTTTGCAAATGCCAGTGCCCTTTGTTGTCAACATTTGAAGGTATTAAATATATTACATTGCATATGACAACACTCCAGCAGGATCTACACATTCCATTTAGAAAAATTTAATTACCTGGGAACACAGAAAGGCATCTTCGTGAAAGTATCCCCTGGTAAAATCGCAATGTTCTCTTGTTGTTATCATACACTCTCCACGAATACCAAAACAGCAGGGTCGACCAGATATCTTACAGGACATGTGTCGGTCATCACTGTCAGCACGATCTGTCGAATTAGGAGTGGAGGTGGCTTCACAGACCTATGGTAAATATCAAAACAAAATTAGTCATAATCATCCATTTCTTCATTTGCATAACACCATTCAATTTAATGCTAACTCTGTATCTTCATTAAAAGACATTATGATACTGTTAATAGTTCGGGGGTTTTCCTTCCTTTTTTCCTTTATTTATTTTTTTAGGCTGGGGTTGGGGGTTTAACCTTTTACCTCATGGAATGCAAAATGAGTAGACCCAGATCAGACAGCTAATGTTAGAGCTGTCTGCTCAAAGTCTGCTCTGCTTGCCTTCGAAATAATATAGATTCGATTTCACAGTTTCTACCATGATCAACACTTTCCTTGTACATAATGCTATTATAAAAACTCAGCCAATCACCATTCATACTGTCATTATTTCTTACATGAATATGTATCAGGTAAAGGGTTAATTCTTGAGAACCAGCTAGCATCAGTATAATGTTTGATTGTGTTTTCAAAGAGGAATGTATGATCCACCATTATTTAACCCTGCAGGCTGAGATCCATGACAGATGCTCAGTAAGTTGATAGCTAGTCAAAGCAAAGTTGATAGCTAGTCATAGCTGATAAAACTTAAGCATGATACAGACAAATTATTCTACATTTATTCCAAATGTCAATACCTACCAAATACTCATGGTCAAAATACATGTAGTTAGCGAAATATGGAAGGTGGAACATTGTAGTCATCTTAGAATCTAATGAAACAGATCTATCAAATTCATTAGCAAATAGAGCAGACCCTGATCAGACGGCTCCTATAGGAGCCGTCTGATCTAGGACTACTCTGTTTGCAAAGGTGCAGAAAGATGTATTTATTGAGTCAAGGGTTAATATCTTACCTCCCATTGTATGATATCATCCGCCCATTCAAATGGCGCTATAGAGGCTGGCTTTGTGCAGTACCTAGAAATAAAATGGAATTCCTTTCTAGCCTTAACCCTTTACCTCATGAATATTCATATATGAAAACAAATGACATCTCAAAGATTGATCGGATGAATTTTTTATTTAATCCTTTACAAATAAATGCCTTTGTAAGTAGGGTAGACTCAGATCAGATGGCTCCTGTAGGAGCCGTCTGATCAGGGTCTGCTCAGTTTACTTGTGGTATTGAAGAGATGTGATTCTACAGTTTCTGCCAAGGTAAAAAAAAAGCTGGTGTTCATGCACCATTATAAAAATTCTGCTAATAAACATTCATGATACCATTATGTCTTTCATGAATACTGAACAGGTAAAGGATTAAAGCTGGATTCCGGGGAAATTTGAACACAGAGTTCCTTTAAAACAATGATATAAATTATAAGTGATTTAAATTGCTCTTAATCTGGTATTCTAAGAAATAAAAACAAATCTCGTTTAAAATCCAGTGAAAAAAGTGAGTGAAAAGCGCAGTAGATCATCTAACTTACTTGGGGTCCTGACCACACACCGTACCAGAGGTCCACTTGCCATGGCCAGGATTTGCACTACTCCACTTGTACCAGGAGCTGAGTGTTTTCTGGAAGAAAAGACAACAGTAGAGGTTATGATAGTTATATGCATCCTTTATCTGATAAATATCCATATAACAAATAACGATTGCACGAATATTAGTTAGTCGAATTTTATTACGGCATTGGGAAGAAACAGATTTTTTTATTACCATAGCACAAACTGCAAAATCAGATCTACATGTAGATCTTTTCATAAGCAAACAGAGCAGACCCTGATCAGAAGGCTCCTCCAGGAGCCATCTGATCTGGGTCTACTCTGTTTGCAGATAAACTGATGGCTCCTACAGAACCTGTCTGATATGGGTCTACTCTGTTCGCATAGGTGTTAAAAGGTTTACATTTTCATCAATTTTTTTTATGATTTTCAAAGCATCTGGGACCCTCATCCCCCACTCAACACAAAGTTTTTCCATCTAGATGTATAACATTACCCCACCCCCACCTCTCTCCCCCTCCCCCAAACAAACACACACCTGAGAGATTTTCATTGCACTTCATTTTATTTGATATTTTCTAAAAAAAATGTTCATCTGAATATGAAATGCTATCCTTACTGAGCATCGACTCTCCACCATCTGTGCACAGCCAGAGCCATCATCCCTCACACAGCAGGCTGACTGCCTTTCCTCTTGTCTGTCCTTGTCCAAGCCTTTTTGTATGCCTTGGTCTTTTCTCATGCATGGTGAATATTTAGCTCCAAGATGAATCAGATCAGCCTGATAAACAGAGATACACAATTGTTGATATAGGTTCAATACAACATTTAGAACTAGAACTATCACTAAAGGTGATGAATACCCTTGCACGGCAGCCTTGATTGCAAATCCAAGTTTGTGACACCAACTACCCATTAACAGGACCAAATGACAAAAATACTCCAAGTAAAAGTGGAGATAATACTGTAATGCCTGCCATTAAACATAGGAAAATTCCTTGCACATGTACTATTTGTGGTTATTATATGTATGTCAAGTATCAATTTGATAACTTTCAAATTGAGGGAGGAGTTTGCGACACCAACTCCACATGTTTCATGCCAAAATGACAAAAAATGCACAAAGTTCAGGGGGAGAATTCTGCAATGCCCAGCGATAAACACATGAAAATTATGTCTTGCACATCTACCATTTGTGGTTTTTCTGTATACCAAGTATAAACTGAATAACTTTAAGATTGAAGGAGGAGTTGGCGATACCAGCTCCACAAGTTTCATGCCAAAATGACAAAAAATACTCAAAGTTCAGGGGGAGATAATTCTGCAATGGCCAGTAGTAAACACATGAAAATTAAGTCTTGCACATCTACCATTCGTGGTTATTATCTATACCAAATATTAATTCAGTAACTTTAAAACTGAAAGAGGAGTTCGCGACACAAACTACCCATGTTGAAATGCGGACAGACGGTCCGACCGTCCGACCACCGGACAGGGTGATTCCAGTATACCCCCTCAAACAAGTTTGTGGGGGTATAAAAACAAGTTTGCGGGGCTATAATAACATTTGCATAATTCAGCTGTTAACTTTAACTGCTAAATGAATTATCGTTAACCCTTTACCTATTGAATATTCATATCAGAGATAATATTGATTAGATTTATAATGGCATATGTACACTGTCAGTACATTTAGGCTCTGACACGCAGAAACTGTAGAATCAGAGTTATATTATACCATAAGCAAACAGACCAGACCCTGATCAGAAGACTCCTTCAGGAGACATCTGATCTAGGTCTACTCTAACAGAAATTTCTACAACAAAAGTAAACTTACAGAAATTATATAGATAATAGTCATGCTGAGTGTCCTAATTTTTTTACCAAGTTATGGATACAAAAGTCACTGAAATAAAGCAATAAAGCAAATGGTTATTCTACAATTTTACCTGTCTTGGTCCAATCCACAGATTGTCAGCTTCTACATATCTTGTTAATTCATAAGCCAGGTTTGGTTTCAAAATCTGAAAAGAAAAAAATTAAATTGGGTTAAATCCTTGTTGAATATTCATAAAAGAAATAATGACATCGTGAATATTTAATAGCTGTTATGTTTTTTTTAATAAAAGCAAATGTTCACAGAATGTTTTGGTATATAGGTAGAAACTGAAGAGTCAGATCTATTATAATTTCATAAGCAAACAGAACAGACCAAGTTCAGATAGATCCTACAGAAGCCCTCTGATCTAGGTCTACTCTGTTTACGGTCTACTCTGTTTACAAACTGAAAGGCATGAAAAAGTGTTTGTATGACAAAAAGGGTTTACAATGGCAATGATGCTTTTCTTTCTCACTTAGTAGTGTCCCTATTTATCAACAATCGAAATAATCCAACGGTCTCTAACAACTTGTTAACATACTAAGAAGCAATTAAAATAATTAAACAATACACATCAGGTGAACAAAGCTAAACCCAAACAAGCATGTCATTAAATGATGTCTGATATGGGTCTGCATTATTCATTGATTAGAATGAATGACAAATAATGCTGATCCCAATTAGATGCAAATTTCCAACAGACACTGTGATCTTGGAGTTGACAAACATCCAAATGTCCCTTTTCAAGAGTGATGCAGGTAAAATGAACTTCAAGTAGTGCTGTAAATAGGCATATTGATTTATCTATTAAAATCTCTTTTGTATCTAAATACTGTATTTCTCCACCAATCACTATCTTGTCAGTATTCATTAAACTTGCATCAGAGGCAATTCTGAAGAATATAAACAATAACATGTTACCCAGAGCTCTGACTGTAGCACAAAATATCATGTACAGTAAAACCCCTCTAAGATGGACGTTAAATTTAGTATAAATATCGGTTTTTGAGACAGGTGGCAGCTTAATGCAGGGTGACTTTCACCCTGCAATAAGCAGCCATCTGTCTAAATATATAAAACAAAATCTCTACTAGAATTCCGGTTTGGAGGGGTTTTACTGTACCATCACTTATTTAATGAAATTATCATAACAGATGGTTGATGGTCTGACCTCTCAAACAGAATAAAGAGATTTAATCTAGAGGTGTCATTGATAGGAACGATATTGATATATCATAGATAGACCTCAGTTGATACGATATTGATACTGGTTTCAAAATATTGATACAAATGGAGGACAAATAAACACATTTCCACGTGTTATATTTCTTACAGGTTGGTAACCTCTTACATACTTGCAGTGTTTTTTTCTGAAGAATTTCCACGCATACTATCATTTCCACCATTTTCCGGTATTTACTCGATGGGTTAGGCCTAATTCAACGACATTGTCTATATATTTCCAAAACGGAACCATTGAAAATTTTGGCTGTTATTTCATGAATGACTAACTTTAAAATAGAAGTGTTTTTGACGTTTCAAAGATGGATGTAACTACAGACATAAATCATGTTTGTGTATATATCTTTTATATTTTTCCATTGATATATCGATACAGATATTTTCATCAATGACACCTTTAATTTTATCTGAACCTGAATACAGCTAGCATTGATAAATGTAGTAAAACAAACATGACAATGCCTATTATAAATATGAACACTTACAGCCTCCGTATAAACAGTCTCAGAAGATCCGATGGGTGCAATGCCATACACTGCAACCGACACTATGAAAACCACGATCTGTACAAATGTCACCCAGTAGGTAAAGAACGGCCTGAAATAAACAAATGTAATTATATGAAATATGCTAATATTAGGCTGTTAAGTCTTATCTTGCCGAAAAAAGTATGGTCGGATCAAACTCTGACATACTGTATTTTTAACTTACCTCCAACTCCCTATTAACCAATAGCCCGCCAGTCAAAACTTTAGTTGCATTTGCAAACAGTGTAGACCAAGATGAGAGAGCTCCTATAGGACCATGGAAAATCCATACCTGCATGCTCTATGCTTATTAAGTTTTTCCGAGGAAAATAATTCCAACATTCTGTATATTTTTGTAAAGATTTGCCTAATAAATATTCAAAGAGGGCAGAGTGATAAAAAAATATGTGGCAGGCTAATGGTTAAATGCATTTAAGAAGTAAAAGTCTGAGTGACAAAAAGCTTGGATCCTGATGAGACACCAGATTACTGAATCAGCATCTCATCAGGATCCAAAATATTTGTAAATGTGACCAAGGTAAGACAGCTCCTACAACAATCTGCTCTGTTTCAAATAATATAGCTATGATTCTACAGTTTGTGTCAAAACTTCCCTTGTTTATAATGACATTATAGAAATTAAACCATATTGAAAAGAAAGAAGATATTTTCACCTTAAAATAAACTGACCTTCAGGAATCAATCTTTCTTTTTTAACAATTTTATAATCTTCTTCTTTGACAAATTTATTACTTCAACATAAAATAACAAGAGGGCCAGATTTGCCCTGATATCGCTCACCAGACAATCGGAGGAGAAGATTTTCAAAGTTTTCACTACATGTATATGTTTCTATAGAAAACTAGCCGGCCCTGGGGTGAGGCCAATTTTGACCCTGGGGCATAATTTATATAACTTTTGTAGAGGACTTGAACATGATGCTATAAGCCAAATATGAAAGCTGAGAACCTTCCAGTTTCAGAGAAGATGATCTTCAAAGTTTTCACTATATGTTTCTATTGAAAACAAGGCACCCCTAAGGCGGGGTTAATTCTGACCCCGGGGCATAATTTATATAACTTTTGTAGTTGATCCAGGGGCATAATTTATATAACTTTTGGAGAGGACCTGAAAATGATGCTATGTGCCAAATATGAAAGCTGAGAACCTTCCATTTTCAGAGGAGAAGATTTTCAAAGTTTTACTATATGTTTCCATAGAAAACAAGGCACCCCTGGGACGGGGCCAATTTTGACCCCAGGGGTATAATTTATATAACTTTTGTAGAAGACCTACAGATGATGCTATGAACCAAAGATGAAAGCTGAGAACCTTGTAGCTTCAGAGGAGAAGATTTTTAAAGGTTCAAGTTGTTAACGCCCAACAACGGACGACACACAACGCACGCCGACGGACATCAGGCGATCACAAAAGCACACCCTGAGCACTTTGTGCTCTGGTGAGCTAAAAAGTATGTACAGTGAAACACTGATCTCTCGAACACCTTGGGGGCCATAAATTTTGGTTTCGAATGAAGGGTGGTTTGAAAGATCCAACTCTCATATTCGTTTGGTAGCAAATGGTACAAATGAAACAGTTTGAGCATGTTTTCATGTCGAAAATAAATAACATCTATAACTTCTATAACAATAACAAAACTCACTGTTTTTTGTTACCTTTGCAATACAATGAAAATGCTAATGCATCCCATAATTCTATAAAAAACATTGTCCCATTATTCCAAAGTTCATGTTTCTACCATAAACATATCTTTGCTATGTACATATCTCGCCATTTTAGTCTGGTTAAACGCCGGGACTGAATGACCTGTCATCAATGTCTCAAATTGTGTACAACTGTCTACAATCCATTTACGAACACACACAAAATTGGTAAAATGTCGTTGTTAAGACAATTGCGTCAGATCAGTCTTGGGGAAAAACTACCTTGTGTTTTCGTAAATGGATTCGCTTGAAAAAAATTATTCAACTGTCATTTCTGCCAATGTGAATGATGAAGTCTGATCATTTTGAATCGTGTTATAGCCCTTTGATATGAGATATGAGATTGTCGCTGAGAGGTGTGAATCTCTGGTTCAATGCGCATCCATACAGGTAAGACAACGGTTTGATTTATCAGAGGTATTTTCCATTGTTTTATTAATCAGCAGGCCGGGAGATGAGTTCGAGTTTCGCATGGTCTAGTTATCTCCTTGAGATGGTTGCTATAGAAATATCACAGTAGTTCATCTCCTTACCTGTGGTCATCAATTTCATCAATATTTCACAGTAGTTCATCTCCTTACCTGTGGTCATCAATTTCATCAATCTGTTTCTTCACAAAGGAGTTCATTCTGTCTGGTCGGTACTGCCTCTGGAAGAGCCTTCCAACAAACCCCATCCCTACATTACGCTTGTCACGCTCAGCAATAGAGTTCACCACTTCTCTAGTGATTCTTCTCATACCAAAGTCAGGCATGTCAAGCCCTGGGTCGGGGGTCCCTGGGGCAGGCTTTGGCTGTGCCCCTGCTCTCCATCCAGCAGTTGGCAATGACATAGCCCTGCATGAAAATAGCATATTAGAATAGAAATAAAAAATATTCTTATTCAGTTACCAACATCTGATTTTAACTATTCTAATTCAACTAAACATTCTTTTTTTTATATTCAAATCAAATATTATAACATTATTGCTCCACAAAAACTCATGTTCTGATCACTCTTTAGAATCATCTCTTCAAGGTGATTCTAAACAGTGTTAACAACTTGGGGTTTGTTGGGGAAATAAAGATAAATTGTCCTCTATTGTCCTATGCAAATACTTTAATAATACTAGTAAGATATTCATTCATTTGACTTCAGCAAACTGATTTATCATATTTGATCAACTGAGCAAAAAAAATTGGAAATTAATGTTTAACCCTTTCCCTCATATAAAAGTGTTTTCACGCATCTGCAAACAGAGTAGACCCAGATCCTATAGGAGCCGTCTGATCAGGGTCTGCTCTGTTTGCTAATGGAATTTGATAGATCTGTTTCTATACTTTTAAAATGGTTACAATGTTCAACCTTCCATATTTTGTTATAACTATTTTGCCCATGAATATTCAGTAGGTATTGAAATTTGGAATAAATACAGAACAGGGTAAGGGTTAATGTTTCAGTGAGGTAGTATGAAATTAAACAAACTGGCATTTGCAATCAACATGGATCCAGGTGAGATGTTGAGCAATGATTTAATTTGTTTGCTACTCAGTCAATATTTTGTTTCTCAAAAGCTCACATGAATCTTAATAGTTAACAACGACAGATTGGAGTTTAACCCTTTCCCTGTTCTATGTTTATTCCAAATTTCGATACCTATTGAATAATCATGGACAAAATAGTTATAATGAAATATGGAAGGTAGAACATTGTAGCCATTTTAGAAAGTAAAGAAACATATTTATCAAATTCTATCAGCAAACAGAGCAGACCCTGATCAGACGGCTCCTCTAGGAGCCGTCTGATCTGGGTCTACTCTGTTTGCAAATGCATGAAAACACGTTTACATGAGGGAAAGGGTTAATCAGATAGAATTTCTGACAGCATTGCAAACAGAGTAGACCAATGAAACAGCTCCTGTAGGAGCAATCTGATCTGGGTCCGGTATGCTTGCTTATAAAATAAAACAGAACTTATTCTACATTTTGTGCCACAGTAAAGAGCCCTTGTCCAGCATGCCATTATTAAAATTCAGCAAATTCGTATTCATACATTCATTATTTCTTACATGAATATTCATCAGATCATATTTGTTTTCAATTAACTTGGTTTACACACATACTATTCATGAACCAGCCTATAAATCATTATCACTTTCAGCAAATGCATTCCACATCAATTACCATCTATAGATAAACATCTCTAAACAAGACTTTCAAATTAGCATTAATGCCAGACTTTTGGCCATGTCAGAAACTGTAACATTATATCTATATTATATCATAAGCAAACAGAGTAGACCCTGATCAGACGGCTCCTACAGGAGCAGTCTGATCTGGGTCAACTCTGTTTGCAAATGTGTGAAAATGAAACATGAAGGAAAGGGATAAATTCATCCTTGACATATGCAGCTCTCTAAGTCAGCTATAGTAGACTGGTTTAAACCCTTAGCTGATGGAGACACCTTCTCACGCCTTTGCAAAAAGAGTAGACTCGGATCAGATGGCTCATGTAGGAGCTTTCTTATCAATGTCTGCTCTGTTTACCTATGACATTATTTAGATCTGATTTTGCATGTTCTGCAAAAACAAAACACCCTGCAGTCATATACTAATATAAAAATTCAGCAAATTACTAGTCTTGATATCATTATCTCTTGCATGAATATTCCTGAGGGATAGAATTAATGCAGTACAAGAGTCCTGTATACATTCTATGTCAAATAACTGTATTATGACTAAAAGGTAATTACGCTGCTGTAGCAGTCTCCGTAAAGTCAGCACTTGTTTCTTCTCGGATTTTTGCCAGTTGCTTTTCAGGAACCCCTTCTGCAGGTTCATCATAAAAAACGTCATCGACAAGACTTTGCTGGTCCTCATGTATCTACAATAATAACATTAAATATTCACACTGCATACATGCATATGTGATAACACAATGAGGGTTGCAAGATACAGTGAACCCTCGTTACAACGGAGGTGTTTGTTTCCAGACATTTTGCTGGTATAACGAGGTTGCCGTTATAACGAGTTTAAATATGAAAGGAACCATATGGCCAGTTTTAAACTAGTACCAACAGGTGAACGCTTAATGCAGAACACCAGAAGTGCAAAAAGCTCCCTTTAGGAGCTTTTTGCACTTCTTGTGTTCTGCATTAAGCGATCACCTGTCTAATTGGCATTGTACTTAATTTATTCAGTGGTTGTTTAAAAGACTTAACGGTAATTTTGTTCCAATGCATACTGTCGATATAACGAGGGTGCCATTGTAACGAATGCCGGTATAATGAGGGTTCACTGTATTATCTTGCAATGATTTTATGATTTAATTATTATATGAGTAATTAAATACAAAAGGGCCATCACACACTGAATAGATCTTGTGAAAAACCTTTCATCTTCACAGAAAACTAGCAGTACAATCACAATAAACCACTACTAAGTCAGATCCGTTCTTTTACTTTCATTTACCTGAAAGGCAGCAGAATAACTGTCTCCCAAGTCACTTCTGGTGTCTCCGAGGTCTCCAACTAGGCTAGCAGGAGCATAACTTCGAATGCTGGCCTTGTTACGACTACCTGCGCGTAATTTTTTCCGGCTACTCTGTTCAGAAAGAAATACAAGATGAAGAATTCAATGAAAGAGGTTAGAAACTTGAAAATCGAAATAGTTAACCCTTAGCTTGCTGAATTTTAAACTGCATTTCTTCTTCTTTTCCCATGCCCTGTGGAGTAATTACATATATCTTCACGGTCTACAACTATTTCTCTGTGCAACTACTGCTATGGAGTGCACTGGTTGCACGGTCAATCTGTAAATAGTGCAGACTCTGACGAGACACCTCCTGTAGGAGCTGTCTCATCTGGGTCTTCACTATTTACAGGTAGGTATATTGATGTGAACAGCAAGCGAAAGGTTAAAATGTAAAAGGTTAGAAACTTAGAAATCAAGATAGTCAAGACACTCTCATTTATACAGGCTATTTTGTTTAACATGAACTACATGTACCTCTCTGACAGTCACACTATTAAAAATATTCCTTTTAAAAATCTTGACATACTTTACATGTACTTCTTTCCCGGTTGAATAGTCATGTAAGAAATAGTGACAGACAGCATGAATGTTTATTAGTTGAAGTTCTATAATGGCATATGTACACAAAACCTCATTGTATTGGTAAAACTGTAGTATCAGACCCATTATGAATTCATAAGCAAACAGAGCAGACTCTAATCATACGGCTCCAACAGGAGTTCTGTTTGCCATACAAATGGTTTTTCATGCCTTTGCAAACAATGTAGACCCAGCTGTGACTTGATCAGATCAGTGTCTGCTCTCTTTGCTTATAAATAAGAGTTACATAGATGTGATCCTACAGTTTTTGTCTTAACTCTATTGAAAAGTTTAAATTATAACAAGATGTGTTTGTGAAACACTATGCCCCCTCATATATTTGACCTCTGACCTTGACCTCTGACCTTGACATGTCACCCCTCAAAATGTGCAGCCTCATGAGATACACAAGCATGCCAAATATCAAGTCTCTATCTCTACTGGTCCAAAAGTTATGGCCAATGTTAAAGTCGGCGATTTGACCCATATATTTGACCTCTGACCTTGAAGGATGACCTTGACCTTGACACGTCACCCCTCAAAATGTGCGGCTTCATGAGATACATATGTATGCCAAATATCAAGTCTCTATCTATACTGGCTCAAAAGTTATGACCAATGTTAAAGTTGCTGACAAACAAACAGACAAACAGACAGACAGACAGACAGACAGGGCAAAAACAATATGCCCCCCGACTATCGTCTATGGGGGCATAAAAATTAAGTTAGTGAATATTCATGAAGTGGACAATTCATGCATTAATGTTATTTCTTACAGCAATTGTTTGCATTCCTTTCCATGTCATTTTCAGCACTGAATCTTTCCGTGTCCTTCTTTGTGGGAACCCTCTCACACTCTGGGTGTATGTACTAGTACTGGACAAGGGTGTGGTTCTCCTGGAATAACCAGTCGAGCTGTGCCTAGCCCCTGGGGCCCGCAGAGGGTCATGGATATAACGTATGGAGGAGTCTAACTCATCAAAGTCAGTGGTCTTTGAAAGATAACCATCTTTAACCTTTCCCCTATAGTACCTCATGTGGCGGTTCTGCCACTTTGCTGAGCTTTGCACATCCTCATCACCAAGGCCAAAGAAGTCTGCCACACTGTTTTTCATGCTCCTGTAAAATTATAAGAATTTTCATTTGATGAAATGGCATGATATTAACCCTTTCCCTCATATTGACGACTTTTGATGACTCTGTAAAAGTCACTTTGTGAAACCATTGAGATAAATAGAGCATTTGCTCCTATAAGAGCAAATGCTCTATTTATCACAATGGTTTCAAATTACAAATTTTCCTTTTCTCTAGTTAATGCTCCTTTTCGGTAGGTTTATTCAAAGAGGTTGTATCTAGAAAATAGCCTATGTGGGAATGGGTTAATGTTTGAAAACTTGCAAATACTTTAGAGATACATGTACCAGTAGAAGAGCTCACAATATAGAAAGATTCATTCAGTACATTGTCTTTTTAATCCTATACTCCATAAATACCCCTTTCTATGACATTGCAAACAGAGTAGACCCAGATCAGACAACCCCTGTTGAGACTGTCTGATCGGGGTTTGCTTATGATATAATGTAGATCTGATTCTACAGTTTCCACCATGACAAAAACTTCCTGTGGACATGTGATATTTTTAGTTTTATTAATATTCATGATTAATATTCATGATATCATAATTTCTTATATCAATATTCATGGAGTAAAGTAACTACACAAAAATGGTTCCATTCCTTGAACACTACTACCATTTGAAGATGTAAATCATGTTATTGTTCTGGAAAAAAAATTCCTAGTTTTCCCAACAACAGTCATTGCAAAAGATCAGTACAGTTTAATTACAAGTATGCCTTGACTTATGTTCTTTTCATAAATTTAAATTCCCTTTTAACCCTTTCCTTCATGAAAATTCATGTAAGAACTAGTGAAGTCACGATTATTAACTAGATAAATTAGTTACAATAGCACATGGACACAGGAATGTTTGGACATGGCAGAAACTGTAGACTCATATATATCTATATCATAAGCAAATAGAGCACAGACGACTCCCATCTGATCTGCGTCTTCTCTGTATGCAAAGGTGTTGAAAGGCATACTTATACAAGAAGTTTATTTAGAGTCGGTTATGTATAACATAATAACATTAACTTTATAGCTATTTTCCGAAGGAATCTGGAGGAAAGAGGAGAAGTAACACAACCAGACACGACTAGCAAACAATAAATACTGATATAAATCAAATGTTTGATACTTAACATTGTAAAGACTTCATTTGAATGAATACATAGTAATAAACTTACCTGCCAATACGGCTTAGCCTGGATGTTGGCTGAGACTGGGGCTTTCTGTCCACAGCATACTTGCCTGTCCCTGCTGGGGCACTCATCTGCCTGTCCATTGTTAATCAATTATACTTGGAAACCATAAATGACTGCTCCTTCTCAAATTCTGAAAAAAAGACAATGATGGCACCCAATAGAATAATACAAAAAAGCTTCCTGCAGACTACTTATCCAAACAACATAGTAATGTATAATCGCCTTCCAGTAATCTTCCTGTCCGACCTATTTTGACAGAACATATCTTTTTAATCATCTCCGTTTCAGAAGTAAAACATGAGGTATGCAATAATATTTTCATCTAAATGGAGTGGGTGTGTATGGGAGGGAGGGGGGGGGGGGGGGGGGGGGGGGGGGAATCTTACATATATCGTAGCGCAAGGCATCATTTAATTAATAATGTAAAACTGACAAAATATACGAAAAAAAGCAAAAACATATGTATAGTATAGTCTGTCAATTTGACTACTAGCAATAACTTGTTTTTAGTAGAATATTTGTACATGTAGTTGGAAAAACATATTCTCTCCAAGATGGTGTATAATGTATGTTGCTAGCAATACCTTTGTTTCAGTAAAATATTTAATATTATTATTATTATACCACATTTATATAGCGCTCTTTTCAAACAGGATATGTGCATTTAAAAGCGCTTCACATGGATGAAATCACTAACCGGAACGAACAGCATGATTATCTATCCGGACAATATACAATATAAATGAAATCGCTAGCCGGAGGGAACCACATGATTCCCTCTATGGCAATGGGTGGCCAAATGAACCAACCCAAATACCACTCGAGCCATTATATACACAAATTTATTGTTGGAAAATATCTTCACTCAAAACTAAAATGTGCTTGTTTTATGTTACAGTCAAATATTCAAAATATAACGCAAACAGTGTACTCTGTGAGTGCACTTTCATATAAGTACAGTTTACATATAGTAAAAATAGTATCTTAAGATACATGTACGATTTGCAAGAAAAAAGTAGTCTGTTTCCCTTACGAATGAAATTGAAAAATTTACTAATATTGAGTACCTGATTGGTTGCCGCCGTCAAAAAACCAAGTATGACTGTGTAAAACATCTTCAATAATAATCTTCAAATTCAAATGACTTCTTAAATGACGCATATATTTTACCCTTATTTGACAAATGTAATTGACTACTCCAATACTGCTTGTATTGATCTTGCAGTATTTTCTTAAACATTTTATGAGTACTCTAGTTAACAAACTGTTGTTGACACATCCATACATCGGGTCTACCTATAGTTTTTAATATCTCTCTCACAATAGATACCCATTTGAAAGTGTTTCCAGGCTGCTTAACCATGTATTTATATATTTTAAAAGATTCTCATCTCCAAGTATAAGTTGAGACCAGAAAGAACTCATTTTTGCATGTACAGCAATACATAAGGGATATTTGCCAAATTCACCACACAACATATACTTTAGAGTGCTTTTACGTGCAAATGAAATGCCCCTAAGGAAAACATTTTGGACTTTTTCCAGCATATCTAAGTTTCATAACTGAACATTTCTGACCCATATATCAGCATCGGTTTGACAGTGTGTTCAAATAACTTTATTGCTAAGTCTGGGGGTAAATCAGCATTAATAGCTTTTGTGAAAAGGAGATGAAGAGCTTTGTTTGCTTGTTGGCTATTGTGCAGTCGAGCTTAAAGAAAAGATGCCGAGAATTTTTTTTATTTGGATTTGTATTTATTAAGAACACTTAAGAAAAATCGTTTATGGGCGGAAAATCATAAATCTTTGCAAGTCAATATCATAGAAAAAGACACACCAAGAATGAACATATTCTTAGTAACAACATAAGCGATTCATTTTTTTTATTCATATTTAGTAAGCAAATTAACACATTCAGAAGTTTACATTCCCATTCATCCTTTTCATTTTCTATCATCGACAGTGCTTCAATTTACATCACTAATAATTACGGTCTCACAGTGACACCATTAAATATATATAATTTTGTACAATATGAAATGACGGAAAGTATTGCTTTTGAAAAAGTAATCTTTATAATTGTGTTAGACCGCAATACCTTATGAAAACTGAATTGCATAATCTGTCAATCATGGTGGACAGTCAGCTTGAATATTTACAGTGGCCGTTCAAGCAAAGACCAGGTTTTAATTGAAACTGCATCACCATACATGTGATAACTACCTGATCGTGCGGTAGAGTCCCGCATTCGAGGCCAACTACCACAACTACCGGCCGGGAGATGAGTTCTCCCGATTTCTGAATAAAAATGATTTTTACTTTTTCCCCACCCCATTTTCTATCATTTTTGTCAATAAGGGCTTGCCAGACGCCTCAGAGAACCAGTGTTGACTTATTTACTGCCCTGTTTATCATGGCAGGCACAGCGCCCTGTCCCTTTTGTAGTACGTCGCCATATTGCCCCTTATCAAAGACCACCGCAGCATGCCCTAAATACCATGCTGAGTAATTGTGAACCAAGTAAAAGGGATTAAATGGTCAGCAAACTCAGCATGGTGTGTTGTTTACCTTGACATGTGTGTATTCCGTAACATAAACATTCGTGTATGCATATAATTATATGTCTCTGGTGTATTACACTGTCGTCATTACATGCTTTTTTCTTCACAGTCAGGTTCTACTAAATTTCTGTTGGAGAAAATCTTATTTTCTAAGACTAAACATCTAAATAGTTACTTTATTAAATTAATTTAAGTTCTTAGTTTATTAATAGATGTCCATATAGAATAACTGTAATCAAAATGTGTTTTTATCAGAAAAAAATGGAACTCGAAATTGGTTGCCTCAAACCACGGATTTTTCGAACGGTGAAATGTGTCATTTCATAGAGGCAACACGAACATTGTTTTCCACTGACATTTGGTAAGATATTCAAAAGAATTGTGTATGTATTGAGTATAGCATATTTGGATGTCAAATACACAAAATTTGGTGAGATGGGAAGCACTTTTAAAAACGAAAATGAAACTACAAAATGCAAAGGTAGTGTACTAGTGTTTGGATAGTAGGGCTGTCATGGTTACTCGGTTAATCGTTGACGGTTCGGTTCGTTGTTCTAACCGGTTCAAAATTTCGCTGACCGTGAACCGCCTGTAATAATTTGGAAAAGTAAATTAAGCTAAAAATATTATTTTATACTGTCATTTAAGTCATTTTGTTTCCCTTCGACATGCTATGATGGAGAAAAGTGCAGGTATCTGACTATTCGGGGCTGTAAACCATATATATATCATCTGTAAACATTTCTTATTTCATTTAATTCACGTCGAGCTACGTATCACTTTTACATGCTAATGCATTGTAAGTTTTAAAAAACTGTCTCTAGTTCTCAAAAGGGTAACACAGTCTTCCACTTGCCTAACGGTGGTTTATCATGTACACTTGTCTACCAATAAACCAATGTTTGTTCGTTCTCAATTTTATCCAGTTTTGCTCATATCTGTGTAGTGTGTACTTCAAGTTACAAGCATTACGGTAAAGTGGAAGGGCATTCGAACCTGCACTTTTAGTCAGTGCACATTCATAACGGAAATTGATAATTTTACAGTAGACCAGTCTAGCGGAAGTTGAGACTCGAAAGGTAAACACAATTCTTACTTTCACTTTCGTCATAAATCTATCAGATTGAAATGAATGGTTATATGATTTCCGTCAACAAATGAGTAAAGCAGGATGTCAACAGGTTTTCCAGTCTTATATCGGCCGAAATAGGATTTAATTTCCGAATATATAGCGCACCATGCTTTATCCTATATACATTCTGACACGGATGATAAACATGGAGTTAACCGGTTACGGTTCGGTTTTCCCGATTAACCGGTTCAAGAATTGTCTAACCGTGACAGCCCTATTGGATGGTACCATATTTTGGACAGAAAGTGACAAATGTATTATGTTTATTTCAGACAATAAATTTCTGGATGTATTGCATTACAAAAATGAACAATAATGTCAATAATAATATAATATAAGAATGAGAATAATATAAATAATGATAGTAAAAATAATAATAAGCACAAGTGTATTCATTGGCCAGTAAAAAAAATAATAATAAACACATTGGCCAGAATGGAATGGAAAAGAAAGAAATAGTAATTAGAAGAGAGTATATGGAAATAGATAATAGCACACAAAAAATAGAATAGAAAGGAATAGTTATTAGAATAGATTATATGGGCAGAGAATAAATAATGGAATAGAATGGAATGAAACACAAAGGAATTAGAATAGATAAGAGAATGGGATGGAATGGAATAGAAAGGAATGGGGAATAGAGTAGATGCGTAAATGCCCTTTGCCCTTTGTCGCGCTTAAAGCGCTTCTAACATACCTCCCTTCTTTCAAACCTGGGGGGGGGGGGGGGGGGGGGATTCTTGCATTTATTTATGTAATATAAATATAGGTCTCTGGCCTATTATACCACAAAATAACCATCCGCATAAATCTCCCTCTTTAACACCCAGTCTCCCTCATTTGAAAAGCTAATCTCCCTCTTTGCCTCGAAAAAATTATCACATGTATGCATCACTGATTAAAAAAATTCACCAACTGGTAAACTGCTAAACAGACCTATAAATATTTATCCATTTATTAATCATTAAGTAGCATGAGAATACCTGAACCCAGGCTACTAGAGTTTCACCAAATGTTGTGGAATAAACACATCTCATCTCATTAATACTTACTTGTCTTACTTTGTGTATTTTTAGTTTGATCATTTCACTATGTATCAAATAACAATGTAGATGTGGCTTAACAATAGCAATCATGTGATTCAACAACAAAAGCGATTGTTTCTTTTTTACAGGTGAATCATGATTCATCATGAAAATGAGAAATGTCAACCTTATTCTAGTGAGATAATGCCTCCTTCTGTCTTTATTTATAACTATTAAAACGAACACACGAAATTGACAATCTGCGTCGAATGTGAAAATGAAAGAACATGGGGAAATAGATGCTGATCTCATTTATAGCTCTACACTCAATGCACACATTGAGGTGGGAGGGGTTGCATGGTTTGTCAACGCAACATATCTGAAAACAAACATATTTCGAGTTAAACAATAAATATTTATATTTGCCTAGACCCTATTTAACATTCTTCTATCATGAAAATGCTTACTTGGAGAGCAACTGCAAAACCTGTTTCAGCAAATAATTTTGTTGACTTCCAAGTTGCTAGAAACATAGGAAGTATTTATAGCGCATGCGTCAAGGGTATGGCTAACATTGTGACTAACTCTGCTAGTATCGTAGGAAAATTGCCGGTATTCGCCGCTGTTTACAGTCAACTTGAAAAAGTAGATCTATGTTTAAATTATGAAGTTTAAGTTTTCATTTTGGTAATAATATTAACTAAATATACAATACACTATCTCGAGTCCGAATACTAACTTATTTTCTCTCTGTATAAATATGGATTGACTGCTCCACTATTATTAACAGACATATATTCACCTCTTGTTTAGTAATTAACAATATACTGCCTATATAAAATACATGTACATGCATATGTACAAACGTGACAGCTAGCTTCAGTCTAATTCTGACTAAGTTCATTTAACCCTTTATCTTATATAAACACCTTTTTAGCCTTTACTAACAGAGTAGACCTTGATCAGACGGCTCCTATAGGAGTCACCCGATTAGTGTCTACTCTGTCCTATAAATGGAATTATGTAAATACACTGCTTTCCGCCCACAGTAGGTATAGTCAAACAAGTAGGTTTGACGTGTCAAAGGTCAGCCGAGTCCATTTTTAGGGAGGTCAGCATTCCGCATGTTCTCGGACTATTTTTTAAACAGATGAGTTTAGTATATAAGATAAAAATGAAGGCAGAACTGTTGTCAGCAGTTTAGCGCAGTGGGTAAAGTCTAGGTACACAGAAGACATTGCGAGAGTAGTTTTTATACGCCCGAAGGGTCGTATTATGTTATGGTCTCCATCGTCTGGCCGTCTGGCTGGGTGTCCGTCCGTCTGTCTGTCTGTCTGTCCGTCCGTCCGTCCGTCCGTCCGTTAGCAAATTCGTGTCCTGGCTATAACTTACTCATTTTTTCTCCGATTTTCAAAATTCTTTCACACAAATGTTCAGTATCACTTGAAGGTGTGTCGCGCACAAAACCCAATTGTGAACTTTCAAGGTCAAGGTCACAAATAGGGCGTTAGCAATTTTCGTGTCCTTGCTAAAACTTACTCATCTTTTCACCAATTTTCAAAATTCTTTCACACGTATGTTCAGTATCACTTGAAGGTGTGTCGCGTACAAAACCCAATGGTGAACTTTCAAGGTCAAGGTCACAAATAGGGCGTTAGCAATTCTGTCCGTCCGTCCGTTAGCAAATTCGTGTCCTGGCTATAACTTACTCATTTTTTCTCCGATTTTCAAAATTCTTTCACACAAATGTTCAGTATCACTTGAAGGTGTGTCGCGTACAAAACCCAATTGTGAACTTTCAAGGTCAAGGTCACAAATAGGGCGTTAGCAATTTTCGTGTCCTTGGTAAAACTTACTCATCTTTTCACCAATTTTCAAAATTCTTTCACACATATGTTCAGTATCACTTGAAGGTGTGTCGCGTACAAAACCCAATGGTGAACTTTCAAGGTCAAGGTCACAAATAGGGCGTTAGCAATTCTGTCCGTCCGTTAGCAAATTCGTGTCCTGGCTATAACTTACTCATTTTTTCTCCGATTTTCAAAATTCTTTCACACATATGTTCAGTATCACTTGAAGGTGTGTCGCGTACAAAACCCAATTGTGAACTGTCTGTCTGTCCGTCTGTCTGTCCGTCCGTCTGTCTGTCCGTCCGTCCGCCCGTTAGCAAATTCGTGTCCTGGCTATAACTTACTCATTTTTTCTCCGATTTTCAAAATTCTTTCACACAAATGTTCAGTATCACTTGAAGGTGTGTCGCGTACAAAACCCAATTGTGAACTTTCAAGGTCAAGGTCACAAATAGGGCGTTAGCAATTTTCGTGTCCTTGCTAAAACTTACTCATCTTTTCACCAATTTTCAAAATTCTTTCACACGTATGTTCAGTATCACTTGAAGGTGTGTCGCGTACAAAACCCAATGGTGAACTTTCAAGGTCAAGGTCACAAATAGGGCGTTAGCAATTCTGTCCGTCCGTCCGTTAGCAAATTCGTGTCCTGGCTATAACTTACTCATTTTTTCTCCGATTTTCAAAATTCTTTCACACAAATGTTCAGTATCACTTGAAGGTGTGTCGCGTACAAAACCCAATTGTGAACTTTCAAGGTCAAGGTCACAAATAGGGCGTTAGCAATTTTCGTGTCCTTGGTAAAACTTACTCATCTTTTCACCAATTTTCAAAATTCTTTCACACATATGTTCAGTATCACTTGAAGGTGTGTCGCGTACAAAACCCAATGGTGAACTTTCAAGGTCAAGGTCACAAATAGGGCGTTAGCAATTCTGTCCGTCCGTTAGCAAATTCGTGTCCTGGCTATAACTTACTCATTTTTTCTCCGATTTTCAAAATTCTTTCACACATATGTTCAGTATCACTTGAAGGTGTGTCGCGTACAAAACCCAATTGTGAACTTTCAAGGTCAAGGTCACAAATAGGGCTTCAGTATCACTTGAAGGTGTGTTGCATACAAAACCCAATTGTGAACTTTCAAGGTCAAGGTCACAAATAGAGCGTTAGCAAATTTTGTGTCCGACAAATAAAAGATTACTATTACAATAAGCAGTTTTACTCTCCTTGCTATTGCCTTAGCCCTAATAGAGTCCTCATATGCGCAACTTCTGAAGGTTCACACATTGTGTAAATAGAACAGCCTTCGGGCGTATATTGCCCCGTCTCGCGGTGCTCTTGTTTTATTGAGCGTGGGTTCGATTCCCGTCACGACCTTAAACTTTTTTTAATTTTGAATGAATAGTAGAGTATTATTTTATGTCATATTGTATAATTGTAATGGCCATTTATGCACATGTTCGTCAATGTTAGGGAAGGGTTCGAGTCCTATATTAGCCATATTTTCAATAATAAATCGATGCTAAAACATGAATATCAATATAAGTTTTAGCAAATGTCTTGTACAAGTGGCTTATTAACGCACAACAAAACTAATGCTGTTAAGGGGACTTTCCTTAATATTTTTGGCCAAAACAATATTTTAGGTTAATGCGAGACTGCGCCTAATAAAATATTCGCCGATCATATACTTCTTTATGGCCCTACGACTTATCCACTACGCTCTATGTCCGATAACTAATGCGCTTATTGTTTATATATAAATGGCACGTGGATATCCGAAATGCTGATCTCCCTTAAAAATGGACTCGGCGAGCCCGTGACCCGTCAGACCTAGTTGTTTGACTAAAACTCCTGTGCTCATGTAAATAGAGCATTCAGCCAATAAATGTTCATTATGTCACTATCTTTAAATGAATATTCATCAGGTAAAGTGTTATACAAACAGTTATCTGAATCTCGTGATTCTACATATATAGTGTAACGTGCAAACCGAGAGACCCAGCAGTTGTCTTTATCCAACCGCTGCCACCATTTGTAACGTGCAAACAGAGAGACCCAGCAACAACAAACCCTGTCGATGCAAAGCTTAAGCTCACATCAAGAGATGTTTGTTGCGCTATATATATATACCTCCACTTCCCAAGATACAGTGATCTGGTCAGCCTCATTTGCATAATTACCAACGTTCTACGAACGTTACAATAGTTTCCATATTGTCACGAGATTAATAATTAAAGGAAAAATAAAGACAGAGTATCGATGATATCTTCTTCTTCTTCCGTTAATGTACAGATCCCACTCTGTGACAATGTCGTACATGGTGTAATTACAAGGTTGTCTGTGCGGCGCTCGAGTATGTAGAGTGCAAACAATTTAAAAGAAGTAAAAACAATAGGCCGGTCTACCACGGCGCAACTAGACCCACTTGAAGGTTTCAACGCTGGCTGCCGGTCTGCCCTGGGAGCTGATTCCATAGTCTGATGACAGATGGGAAGAATGAGTGCAGGAGGACGTCAGTGCGACAGAAGGGAAGGAGATATCTGATGAAATGACCTCTAGTGTTGATATATGCAGGATGAAAGAAACTCTTGGCTGGTATGTCTATGAGACCATGTGTTATGCGATGGACCATCACCAGTTTGGCATTTGAGTGGCGTTCAGCTAAGGGCTGTCGTCCTAGGTCAGCAATCATCTGACTTGTGCTGCTGGTGGTGTTGTAGTCTCCCTTGACGAAGCGGGCAGCTCGACGCTGGACGGCTTCAAGTTGGGTGATGTTGGTCTTCGTATGTGGATCCAAGGCACAGCTGGCATACTCCAGGATAGACCTAACAAGGGTTTGGTAACACTGTGCCTTTGTTTTCTGCGGGCAGCTAGTGAGGTTTCGCCTCAAGAAGGCTGTCCCAGATGTAATCATCATCTATACCAGTAATTATACAAAAGCAAACATATGCAGTTCTAAAGAACATTTGCTTTCAAAAGCGAGTGCTTTGTTTCAAAAACAAAACAAACAAGAAATATATTTAAAAAAATATATTCAGCGGCATTCAAATATTGACATAATGTCCAAAATAATAATGGTATTAAATCTCTGCCATATTAAATTCAATGTTTGGAGATGTTATAGTACAGGGAACTAGATCTATGAAGGTTGGTTATTATTATACTAGCAGACAGGCGTGCAACGGAAATGACTTAAACAAAAGGTAGGTCTACTATTTCATTCAATATACTTTGTGGTTGTGTCTTTCCTTGATTTATCAGAATGACATGTTCAACAAAAGATCATCAGCAGGGCCCTCTATCAGTTTTCTAGTTGTAAGATAACAAATAAGCGTCAGTTTCTTTAAATAAACACATAAGATAAGTAGCGTACTTCATCTTGGACTTTTTCATGATACTCAAAATTACCTTCCTTTTGCAAATTTGTATGAACATCAAAGAACTGAACATAACTGTGAGGTTGGGTGCCCCTTAACTGTTTTAAACCTCTTCCAAGGAGGTATCTCCACCCCTATTGTTTGTTTGTTTTGTCTTTGTTCGTCTCTTTGTATTTGCTGTGCTTTCTTGTGGTGCTGTTCGGGTGGCTATTTGTTTTGTTTGTGGTGTTTCCTGCTTGACTCATATTTGTACATACATGTACATTATAATATACCAATTTAACGACATATACGTATACACACATACAGCAAGACGAATATAAATTCTTATTTTTTTCTTTACTAACAGTTGGGTTAAGCAAGGTTTTGCCTCGTCTCAAATGCAACAATCATAAAAGAAAAGTTAGAGGCAACTAAGTTCAGTAGAGTTTAGTTTAATCATATTTTATTGCTTGCTTTTTTACACAATTACAATGTTCATAATAAATATAAAGCAATAGCAAAAGAGTTGGCCCACAAGTTATTGCGACATTATAAACGGTCCTTCCCATTGAAAGCAGATATTCGCGTGTAAAGATATAAACAATGATTGAGCTAAACTACACATAATAATCTAAATATAAAAACAAAATAAGAAGCCATTACAAGTAATAATTGAAATAACAATAAAAAGGTAATAAATGAGTATTCCGTTTTTCCCCACATCTCCGCCCGCTGCGCTACATCGGGGTCCCCAACAACTCGCACAACCAGAATAATTATCAACGCAGGACAACTTAAAGACTGTGTCTGAGTTAGTAGATGAAAATGAAATTGTCGTGCTTGGAATTAGACGAACCTTTTTTGTATTTTAACGTATTTTTGCACATGGAGAAAAAGACGTTCGTTTTCATGATTTGACAAAGTTGGAATACCATACAATAACTTTTGAGTACGTAAGGGATGAACATCACGGGTATTCTGGAACAGCTTGAGTCTTTGAGCTGAAAATAGTGCGCATCTAAAAAAGAAGTGTTCTGCATCTTCTGAATACAAATTGCATCGTCACGTAAATGATTTATGAAGAGGTCTTTGTGTACATGTAGGTTGCTGCATTTATTTCTAAGACGGGCATGGTGGATTGAATAGAAACGATCTCCACATAAGTAATATTTCGGTACATCAAAAGAAATAGACATGTTATTTATTTCCGATTTGAATGAATTTAGAGATGGGCTGTGACGAATGGTTACATCTAGATCGTTCCAAAGTTTTATTGTTGAGGGAATTGTTAAATTCGAGTATATTTCTGTTCTACTATTAGGAATTATAAAGTTATCACTATTCCGAAGAGCATATTGAGTTGAGATGTCAACTGTTCCGGGAAAAAGTTCATTAATATACTCCGGAGTCGACTGAAACCAAAATGGATTTTTGTAATTTATGTCTGTCTGAAAGAGATGGTCATCCTATTTCTTTGCGTAAATTTTCAATTGAAACGGAACGCCCTGTAACGGTCCTTGCTGCTTCGTATTGTATTTTTTCTATACGTTCTTTTTCATATAGAGTACAGTTGTCCCAAACAACAGACGCGTATTCCAAAACTGGTCTTAAGTACGCAATGTATATTTGATTAAGGGTTTCTTGTTTGATATTATATTTCATTGATTTCATTGACCCTAAGATTTTAGAAGCAGAAGAAACGATATTTGATATGTATTCGTGCCAGGAGCCGTTTTTGCTTAGTGTTATACCTAGATGTTTGTGATGTTCAACAAATTGTAATTGTGTATCTTCGAATGATAATATAGGGGGTGCAGTATTAGTCAAGGTAAAATATACAACCTCTGTCTTTTTGGGATTAAATTGTACTAGCCATTGTGCAGACCATAAGATCGATATCTTCTCTAGATCATGATTCAGTTTAGTTTCAATTTCATATGTGCTTGATGACGATACTGCTAAAGAACTATCATCCGCAAAAAGCCTTGTGGTAGATATAAGAGATTCTGCGATATCATTCACGTAAATTAAGAACAGCAGAGGGCCCAAAACAAAACCCTGTGGAACGCCAGCATTTATATTTGCCATAGCAGAGAATGACGAGTTTCCCGATGAGTTCGTCCTGTCAAATAGTCTTTTATCCAATCTAAAACTGTCCCAGATATTCGGTTTTGTCTAAATTTAAAAAATAGGCCTTTATGCCAGACTCAATCAAAAGCTTTTGATATATCACAGAAAACCATGCATGTTGATTTACGATCATCATAAGCCTTACAAATTTGGCTATACATGTCTATAAGTTGGTATAAAGTTGAGTGACTTGGCAGAAAACCTGATTGATATTTATATATAAATATGTAAGTTGATTATCATGGAAGTACGTAGTTATGCAAATGTTTAAAAACAACACGTTCCATCACTTTTTCCTACACTAATTATCAGTGAATTTTGGTCTATAGTTAGAAACTACGTGTCTGTTTCCTTTCTTAAATAAGGGCATAGCATTCAAGTTTCAGGATATTTACATTCTTGAATCTGTTAAATATTGCACATAGCGGTTTGCATATTGTTTTACTTGTTTCTGTTAGCATCCTGTGACTGATTTTATCAGGACCGCTTGCTTTATTAACTATTAGATTTGACAAAACATCCAATACATCTTGTTCAGAAATAACCAAATTAGTAAGCGATGATTGTGTTTTTAAGGTAAATTCAGGAAGTTGTGAGGTTTGGTCATTAATTGTAGATATCTTCATCGGATGAAAAGAATAAATCAACATTATTGGGATCTTGTATAATTGAAATGATATCACCATTTGAATAATTTCCTTTAACGAGCATTTTAACAGTTTTCCAATCTGGCGCGTGTTATTTGCGTTTAGATATTTCAAATTATACTCCAGAGTATTGAAGAACAAATCTTTAGCAAATTTTTTCATGTTGTTGACATTATTTCGGAATGACTTATATTTTTGCCAATCTGAAACATTCCCACTTTTTATTGCCGAATGTTTCTGTCTATCCCTTTGTCTGGAAATTCTACGAATATCAGAATTATACCAGGGTTTATCATTTGGGCAAATTGTTACGTAATTTGTCGGGATACATTGTTTCGCTATATCTAGAAATTTGAATGTAAAGCGTTCGGTGGCAATATCAACATTATTGTTATATAGAAATGACCAATCAATCGTTAAAATCAAGTTATTTAAGAGATCAAAGTCGGCACGCTTGTAATTCCAATTCCTGTAGGAACCTTCTTATCAGGGTCTGCTCTATTTGCATATAAATATGGTTATGTAATTGCTGTCATGGCTAAACATCCCTATGTCACGATGTCTTTATTTATTTCAGGAATATTTATGGTGTCAAGTGTTAAGTATAATATTATTATGACAGTATTGTTTGTTACTGCAAAAATATGAATAATTAATTTTCAGAAGATCGGTGCATACCCAGATTCCAGAGGAGCCCTCTGATCAGGGTCTGCACTCTTTGCTGTTCAAAACACGTATATACTTTCACACTGAATGGACTCTATTGCTAGATACTGATGAACCAATGACGTCAGCATTCAAAGCGTTAATGCCTTTACATGGCGGAGAATGTGAATACGGAGAAATGGGATTCACTGCATAACAAGTAAACAGTGTAGACGGTGTAACTCTGCTTATTTACACATACATGTATATAGCATGAGGATGACAGTGAAGTATGCACGTATTATCAGGAATATATGTTATCCGAATTTTTGTGATGGTATATGAACATATTCCTGTTAGCATCGCAGAAACCCTAGAATTATATCTATATAATTCCATCAGCAAACAGAGGAGAAGGGTCGACTGATTTTGGTCTGCTTTGCTTATGCAGGCGTGAAAAAAGGCATGCCCCAAGACCGTAAACTGATCCCCGAGGTTAACTTGTCTTTCATATGCTAATTCGGATTAAGTAAAGGGTCGTATGCAGAAGTATATGAAGCGAGTTGGTTTTGATTCAGTTTTTATACGCCCGTTTGAAAAAACGGGACGTATTATGGAATGGCGCTGTCCGTCTGTCTGTCCGTCTGTCCGTCTGTAACATCTCTAACTCAAGTTCCCCTTGGTGGATCCTTCCCAAATTTAACCACAATGTTTATCTAGACATGCTTCAGTAGCCTGCCAACTCCCGGTTCGTATATCTAAGGTCAAGGTCACACAATTGGACTTAAAAATTGCGTTTTAGCAAAAATGGTCACCTACCCGTCTGTCTGTAACATCTCTAACTCAGGTTCCGCATGGTGGATCCTTCCCAAATTCAACCACAATGTTTATCTAGACATGCTACAGTAGCCTGCCAAGTCCCGGTTCGTTTATCCAAGGTCAAGGTCGCACAATTGGACTTAGAATTTGCGTTTAGCAACATTGTTGACCTACCCGTCTGTCTGTAACATCTCTATCTCAAGTTTGGCTTGGTGGAGCCTTCCCAAATTTAAACACAATGTTTATCTAGACATGCTACAGTAGCCTGCCAAGTCCCGGTTCGTTTATCCAAGGTCAAGGTCGCACAATTGGACTTAGAATTTGCATTTAGCAAAAATGTTGACCCACCCGTCTGTCTGTAACATCTCTAACTCAAGTTCCGCATGGCGGATCCTTCCCAAATTTAACCACAATGTTTATCTAGACATGCTACAGTAGCCTGTCAAGTCCCGGTTCGTTTATCCAAGGTCAAGGTCGCACAATTGGACTTAGAATTTGCATTTAGCAAAAATGTTAACCTACCTGTCTGTCTGTAACATCTCTAACTCAGGTTCCGCTTGGTGGATCTTTCCCAAATTTAATCACAATGTTTATCTAGACATGCTACAGTAGCCTGCCAAGTCCCGTTTCGTTTATCTAAGGTCAAGGTCAAACAATTGGACTTAGAATTTGCATTTAGCAAAAATGTTGACCCACCCGTCTGTCTGTAACATCTCTAACTCAAGTTCCGCATGGCGGATCCTTCCCAAATTTAACCACAATGTTTATCTAGACATGCTACAGTAGCCTGTCAAGTCCCGGTTCGTTTATCCAAGGTCAAGGTCGCACAATTGGACTTAGAATTTGCATTTAGCAAAAATGTTGACCTACCTGTCTGTCTGTAACATCTCTAACTCAGGTTCCGCTTGGTGGATCTTTCCCAAATTTAATCACAATGTTTATCTAGACATGCTACAGTAGCCTGTCAAGTCCCGGTTTGTTTATCTAAGGTCAAGGTCACACAATTGGACTTAGAATTTGCGTTTAGCAAAAATGTTGACCTACCCGTCTGTCTGTAACATCTCTAACTCAGGTTCCGCATGGTGGATCCTTCCCAAATTTAACCACAATGTTTATCTAGACATGCTACAGTAGCCTGCCAAGTCCCGGTTTGTTTATCCAAGGTCAAGGTCACACAATTGGGCTTAGAATTTGCGTTTAGCAAAAATGTTAACCCACCCGTCTGTCTGTAACATCTCTAACTCAAGTTCCGCATGGCGGATCCTTCCCAAATGTAATCACAATGTTTATCTAGACATGCTACAGTAGCCTGCCAAGTCCCGGTTTGTTTATCTAAGGTCAAGGTCGCACAATTGGACTTAGAATTTGCGTTTAGCAAAAATGTTGACCTACCCGTCTGTCTGTAACATTTCTAACTCAAGTTCCGCTTGGTGGATCCTTCCCAAATTTAATCACAATGTTTATCTCGATATGCTACAGTAGCCTGCGAAGTCCCGGTTCGTTTATCCAAGGTCAAGGTCGCACAATTGGACTTAGAATTTGCGTTTAGCAAAATGTTAACCTACCCGTCTGTCTGTAACATCTCTAACTCAAGTTCTGCTTGGTGGAGCCTTCCCAAATTTAACCACAATGTTTATCTAGACATGCTACAGTAGCCTGCCAAGTCCCGGTTCATTTATCCAAGGTCAAGGTCGCACAATTGGACTTAGAATTTGCGTTTAGCAAAAATGTTAACCTACTTGTCTGTCTGTAACATCTCTAACTCAAATTCCACTCGGTGGATCCTTCTCAAATTTAAACACAATGTTTATCAAGACATGCTACAGTAGCCTGCCAAGTCCCGGTTCGTTTATCCAAGGTCAAGGTCACTTAATTGGAGTTAGAATTTGAGTAAGTAACTACGTTAACCCCGGTTTATGTTGAACAAGACCTCGACGGGCGTATATTGTGCCCACTGGCACTCTTGTTATAAATATTAATACGTTTAGACTATTCGACGCAGAACGAATTACATGTTTCCAAAGTCTTGTGATTTTTAATGAATATTCAAACCATTAAAAGTTCTTTTTTGTGATTATTACTTCAAATCTCAACGTTTTATGTCTTTATGACAACGTTAACCTGCAGTTTCACACCTTTAACTGCCTAAAGTAAAATTATTTTCGAATATAAAGTACCTGCGGTATGTGGGATTTCAAATGACATACTGTCATTCCAGACGCCTTTGTTCAAACTGGTGACTTTTTACAAAAGAATCCGACATAAGGTCGTCGGATTCTGAAGTCCCATGAACTTCCTGTGGTATTTACAGAAGTCCGATATATGGTCGTCGGATTCTGAGTAAAATGCCCTTTTTGCCTAGTCACTTATATCCTTTGCAAACAGAGAAGACCCAGGTAACAAGGCTCATAGAGGAGCCCTCTCATCAGGATCTTCACTGTTTGTCACTTTTTCACTTTCGTTTGGAAAAGTCCATAAACATTCACCATAAGCTGGACTTGTTTGAATTTTGGAATAGCCCATTTGAAAATCCAGCGCTGTAATGGTTAGGTAGACCAAAGGAACATATGTCAGATTTTTTCATGTGTACCATTGCAGAACATGATAGAATTGTGACTGGGTGACAAAGTAAACGATTCAGCAACAACCAACTAACAAGTGTTGTTGTTTTGCTGCGGCTGCTTTTATTGTTGTTGTTGTTGTTGTTGTTGTTGTTGTTACCGTCGAGCACATTGTTACGCCGTTTGCACGGAAGTGTACTGACAGACTTGTTACAAAACAATTAAATGTATAGCACAAAATCAGATAACTTGAATGGGACACACCCGAAATCTACTAGCACAGTACAAACGTGTCCACAGTCATGAGACACCTCTTCCCCTTTATTCCATATACTGCAGAACCCCTTTAATGCGACCACTTATTAAATAAACAAGGATGTCTCTATAAGCAGGTGGTTGCTTAATGCATGACAACAGTAATGCAGAAAGCTCCTCTAGGAGCTTTCTGTATTACTTTTGTCCTGCATTAAGCTACCATCTACATCTAGCACCCAGAATTATACCTCTTTTAGGCGGTCACATTAGCGGAGTTTTACTGTACATGTATTCGCCACTTGACACCTTCGCAAATAGTGTAGACCTACATCAGACAGCTCTTATAGGAATCATCTGATCAGGGTCTGTCCTGTTTGCTTATGAAATACGTGTTACATAACTCTGATTCTACAGTTTCTTTCTTGATAAAAAGGTCCATTGTCCATAGTGTCATTATTTAAATAGATTTCAAGACGTCATTACTTCTTACATTAATATTCATTGAGTAAGTGGTTAAGGAAAAACACTTTTTTCACAGAGGATACTGACAGCAGATACCTTTCTTCAATTCTTTGCACGTTCACGGCGAATTTGTAGCAATACATATATGCAAACAATGTAGATACAGGTGAGGCGTCGATTAACGACATCTCATGGGACCAAGTATATTTAACCCATTACCTAATAGGCTATTTTTAGACCCAAACGCTTTTTAATAAATCTACCGACAAGGAGCTTTAACTAGAGAAAAGGTGTTTTTTTTTTAATTTTGTTGTTTGAAACCATTGTGATAAATAGAGCATTTGCTCCTATAGGAGCTTTATTACAATGGTTACACATTTAGTGATTTTTACAGAGTCGTCAAAAGTCGGCAATATGAGGGAATTGGTTAATTTTTGAGAATTGTAACAAACATTTTTTGCAAACGAAGGCTACTTAATGCAAATTTACGATGATAGGGGCGAGTTTTCACACATTTGCAAACAGAGTAGACCGAGATCAGACCACTCCTGTAGGTGCCGTCTGACCAGGAGCTGCTCTGTTCGCTTATGAACTTTTATAGACCCGATTCTTTCGTTTCTGTCACGATAGATAAATCACGAGTTTGTAAAATATTCAGCTTATAAATATTTATAACAGCATATTTTCTTACATGAATATTCATGAGGTTAAGTGTTAAGAAATAATTCAATAACACGAAGGTGTGAAAATATCGGCTTACTAACCCTTAGCGCTAGGCATTTGTAACAGCCTGCTTAAAGTTGTATCTGCTTTATTTCCCATGATACATGGACTATATTATCAACTTACCAATAAAGAAAACAGTTTTATTTGCCAGATTTCTTTATGTCTCATCAGGATCCAAACTACTCGCATTTGTGATTTGTACGTTCTCACCCACGGCATAATTGTGGTTAATTACATACCATTACACCTTTTCTACACTTAATTTGCTGAATAATTAATCTCCCCAGTGCCTGGATAATAATTAAACAAAATATCGTATCAATATTTGTCATTGAAAAAAAAAAGATTTATGACATACAGGACAGACCCTGATCAGATGTCTCACCAATGAGCACTCTCATATATATGTCTACATGTTTTTGCACAGGTCTTATATACTTGGTTCCCGCACTTTAAGGGTTAATAACAAATATCTCCATAACAACTGTGACGCCATGTCAGAATAAAAGACAGACCATAGAGTCAACATCAGAAGTGATAACGAGAGGCCGGGGGAACTGACTTATGACAGACAATGGCTTTTATTAAAATGGTTCTTGTGGTAGTTACCATAGGTATATATTATTTTATTTCATTTCATTTGTCTTTCTTGTGTTTATTTCATTTTATTTGTCTGTCTTGTGTTTATTTCATTGTATTTGTCTTTTTTTTGTGTTTATATAAGTCAACAGTATTCGCCTGATAGTAAAATAAACAACCGTATTTGTGAGAAAAAAATACCTGTGCTATCGTCTGTCTGTCCGTGTGTGGGTCTCTCTCTAAGGAGTTTCTATGATGGTCGGAAGGGTTAAACCCGCTATAGAAAACAATGTCTGCTCAAATTTTGATCTGGTGCAATATTGACTACTTCCAACTCGATTAAGCCTTTGGAAACTATTGACCGAGTGTCAAACGAGACGTCGACTTACTCGGAGTCTCACCTTGATGGACCGAGTGTCAAACAGCTCGATCACGACGAGACGTCGACTTACTCGGAGTCTAATCTTGATCCAAATTGTTTGTACTTGCGAGTCTGGTAGAGTATAGCGGCCTAAGGATTAACCCTTACAGTGCGGGACACGAGTCACTAATGCCCTTTGCAAACAGTGTAGACCCAGGTGAGAGGGCTCCTCTAGGAGCCCTCTCATAAGGACCTGCACTGTTCGTCATTTAACACTTTTCTTTCGACCAATCCCTAAATATTCATCATAAGCTTGACCTGTTTGAATTTTGGAATAGTCCATTTTAAAACTTCAGCATTGTATTGCTTAACTTTACTCATGCTGAAGAAATACATTTCTTGTTCATAAGTCATTATAAATAACAGGCTAATTAGTATTCACATATATCTCATTTCTTCGATGAATATTCATGTAGTAAAGGTTTAACCCGCTTGACAAATATGTGAACATGGCTGTTTACAAGTACTGATCCGTTTCAAGTTTCACAGTAAACCACATCTAAACCGGAATTCTAGTAGATACTTTTAAGCAGGTGGCTGCTTAATGCAGGATGAAAGCCATGCAGAAAGCTTCTACAGGGGTTTTCTGCATGACTTTCACCCTGTATTAAGCTGCCACCTGTCTCCAAGACCGAAATTTATACAAAGTGGGGCGTCCGGCACAGATAGGTTTAACTGTAAATTAGACACTCTCTGAGGTACATGGTCTTATTGCATTGTCAATCATATAGACCCCGATCTGATATCATGTCTATAATGAGGTACCTGCTCAATTATTATATTAAATGTATACTGAAACAGAGAGCAAATTAAAAACAGACTTTAGTGAATGGCAAATAATGTATACTTGAACAGACTCCGTCTCTCTGACACGGCATACTGTCTTGTTCAATATTGTTTGTAATGCAATAAGACTACAGTAAAACCTCTCTATAACGGCCACTGAATTACATCAAGTATTTTGTGTTAAAGGCAGGTGGCTGCTTAAAGCAATGTCAAAGTAAAACAGAACGCTCCTATAGGAGTGGCCGTTATAGAGAGGTTTTATTGTATTTTCAAAACTCAAAATCATTCGAAAGTAACTAGTTTGTTGTGTGCGTTTTCCAGAATATTTGAATTAATCTTAAAAGCTAGATGATCAGACTTATTTTTCACACACGGCCGTTCAATTACATGTATATTCAAGTTTCTATTTTTTGAATTTTCGGAGTACAAATATGTTTTATATATACATGTGTTGCATATATTTCAAAACAACTTAATTTTGGAATGCTTAAGGCGAATACGTTAAACCTTTGCTCATATTTCATACCCAGCGACATTGAACTATGCAAAGTCAAATTAGGATCCAAACTGATTGACTTACTAATCTTGCATTTGTAATAGGTAGGAGAAACCCTGTCTTTACTACATGTATATAAACCCATTCCCGCATATTGACGCCTTTTGACGCCTCTGTAAAAATCACTTTTTAAACCATTTTGATAAATGGAGAATTTGCTCCTGAAGAGCAAATGTTCCATTTATCACAATGGTTTAAAAACACACAATTCTAAAAGTTTCATTTCCTCTAGTAAATGCTTCTTTTCTTGGGATTTATTCAAAGACACGGGATCTAAAAATAACATATGAGGTAATGGGTCTAAAACAGCCTATGAGGTAACGGGTTAAAGCTTACCTTATGCATATTCATGTTAGAAATAGTGATTTTAGGAATATAAATTAAATGATGTTTTACAATGGCATATGATCAAGGAAACTTTTGCCAATGATCATATGTTTACCTCCTCAAAAAGCAAACTGAGCAGATATTGATCAAACAGCTCTTACGACATGGGTCTACTCTGTTTGCAAATGCGTATAAATGCGTATCTATAAATACGCCTTTCTACTTCTTTGCAAACAGAGAAGACCCAGATCAAACGGCTCCTGTAGGATCCGTCTGATCAGTGTCTGCTCGTTTTGCTTAATGATATAATTTAGATGTGATTCTATAGTTTCTGCCAGGGCCAAAAACTTCCTATGCGCATGTGTTATTATAACACTTTGATGTATTAAAATGCCATTGTTTCTTGCGTGAATGTTCACGGAGGAAAGGTTAATATACTCGATTTGTATTCTTATATCTAATTGAGATGTGAAGTATTTTTTATATCTAAACATGAACTAGTCCGCTAAAACATATGGGTGAACGAAAAATGGCGGAAAATAGTTTCACTATAGATGTACAGAATTCCAAAGCATTTTGATATTTATATTGTTTCTTTATTATTGTTTTAATCTTACAACAATTGCTACCACAGTAAAACCTCTCTATAACAGCCACTAAATTACATCAAGTATTTTGTGTTAAAGGCATGTGGCTGCTTAGAGCAATACTAAATAATTAACACAATTTAGTGGCCGTTATAGAGAGGTTTTACTGTATTCGTGTTGTCGATATTCTAGAGTACAGCAAGTACGACTAACCTCGTACGACAGAAATTATCGTTGCGATCGTGTCGTATGTTAGAACTCACGATACTCTCAATCGTTAGACCTTTAGAAAAACGGTTCATGTAAAGCATTCAACCCTTTCACCACCGAAGTCGTATAAATGCACCACAACAAATAGTGCAGTCCCAGTTCAGACGCCGACTTTTCAAGGCGGCGTCTGATCAGGGACCTCACTTTTTGTCTCATTCTCTATTTCTATATATGTGTGCTTTATTCTTTTGAAATTTGCATTTATTTATATCATTTCCTTATTGTACCGAATGATTTAACAAAATTTGGCGCCGAAAGGGTTAAGACTATTAATTAAGTGAACATATATCATGGCCCTCGACACTAGAGATTTCTTGCCGTTACAGACACTGTAGAAACCGATGAATCAAATAATTTAATCGAACAGAGCAGATACTAATTCTATAGGAGCTGTGTCTTCTGGTTCTTCTCTGTTTGCAAAACCGTAAAAAATGCGTTTCTATCAAGTGAAGGGGTTAACCCTTTCCTCCATAAATACGCCTTTCTACGCCTCTGTAAAAGTCACTTTATGAAACCATTGTGATAAATAGAGCATTTGCTCCTATAGGAGCAAATGCTCTATTTATCACAATGGTTTCAAACTACAAAATTCATTTTTTTCCTTTTATCTAGTTAATGCTCCTTTTCGGTAGATTTATTCAAAGTGGTCGGATCTAAAAATAGCCTATGAGGTAATGGGTTAATACATAAACATTTTGTGATAATAATCCAGTAATATAGATGGCCACTCATATGTAATAGAAAATAGTAAGTTTTCATTTGAACTGGTTTCTGTATTCCATAGGTTTAGTATTGAAGCCATGTGCCAGTGTTCAAATCCAGCCAATACCTACAACTACAGAACCCGTTTCTTATACCAAAGATGACGGGTATGCTAAAACAACTGAAGCTAATTTACATCAACTCAGGGTTACACCTGTTATTACATCGGGTACGACGAGTCCGATACCTGGTGAGGAAAATGACTCTACAAGCACAGCGTCATCAGTCCCCGGTTGGTGGTTAGGTAAGCAAAATAACACCATGACACGTCCCGGCCGACCTAGGCCTAAACCAAAACCACACACGAACACGACTATGACAATCACACAGTCCAGTGGAAAATCATCACTAGGCACAACTAAAAATCCACGGATTCGGCCTGCTCAAGTAACATTTCCGCAACTCCGGGTTCCAGTTAATGGCACAAACAAAGAGAACAAGAAGAAGTCAGGGAATTTCGTCCAACCGAGAACCACAGTGACTGGCAATAAACCCAGCACACATAAGCAGCACCAACCTAAAAGGAATACATGGTCCACATCGCGTATTATGGAAGCTAGCAGCCTTGAAGACTTAAAGGATCGCTTTGCTGATCTGGTCAAGGCTGCAACCCAAAGAAAGGCGCTCTTCATGAAAAACCTAAAAGCCAGGTACCCACCAGTGTACAAGTTGTTTGATGGGGTAGCTAGAATACGTGACAAGCTCTCAAACACGAAGAAGGTTGTTCTGGAGAAAATGCTAGGAAATGTGGACGAAGGTAAGTGGTATGTCTTTCCCTCCATGATAAGTGCAGTTGATCTTCGATATCTCGAGCTTCAAGGGACCATACACGTTACTTCGAGCAAACAGATGTTTGAGTTATCTGATTTTATATGGACAGTTTCTCAAGTTTGAAGCTGAATTGGTCTAAAGTAATGCTGAAAGTTCAGTAAGAGCTGTCAGCATTACTTTCGACCTGCATTAACCCTTCGCTTGCTGAATTTTAAAATACATTTCTCCTTCTTTACCCATGTCCTGTTGTATAATTACATATATCTCCACTGTGTACACGTATTTCGCTGTGCAATCACTGCTATGGAGTGCACTGGTTGCATAATCAACTTGTAAATAGTGCATACCCTGAAGAGACAGCTCCTGCAGGAGCTGTCTCATCTGGGTCTTCACTATTTACAGGTAGATATATTGACGTGAATAGCAAGCGAATGGTTAAGCTGTCACACGTGTTTCTAGATATGCTTAGTGATACATTTTAGTACAATTCTCCATTGTAAATTTTGGAGGGATCGAATGTTTAGTTCGAGTTACCCCTAAACGTTTACCTTAGTCATAACTTTTGGACTAAAAGACATAGAAAATCTGTGAACAGTTTCAACAGATGAAACATCATGGGTCCCTGCTTATAAAACTTTTAGTTGAGTCTGAGTACGTTCTCAAGCTTTTGATTGGTCAGATTTGAGCCTCTGGCTCAAATCTGACCAATCAAAAGCTTGAGAACTCAAATCTGACCAATCAAAAGCTTTATAAGCATGGACCATGATTTCCATGTTAAATTGTATTGATTCTGTCCATAAATATTAACGAGGCGGTATTATTTTGAATAAATGAAAAAACAGGGAAAGGGTAATACAATTATTTGGCAGATAAGGGTTAGATCACCCGCCATTGTTTACCATACACGTCCGTGTCGAATCTGATAAAAGGTTAAAAAGAATTAACCCTTTCGGCGCCAAATTTCTAATTGTCGTCTGCAATCCATTTTTAGGGTTTCGGCTTTTGCCGAAATCCTTATAAAATGGATTGCGACTCAAACTATGGCGGAAAACCCTATTGCACGAGCGCTACCTAGCGGGAATCCCCCTAAGAGAATACGCGCATGTGCAGTGCTTGGCTTACAATCCGGTTCCGGAATCTTACAAAATATTTATAATGAAATATGGAAGGTGGATCCATTAGCAACAGAGCAGACCCTGAATCTATGGGAGCGAGCTGTCTGATCTGGGTCGAATCTATTTGCAGATGCATGAAAACAAGTTTATATGGGGAAATTAAGGGTTAAATAGACTTCTTCTGTTCTGTACGATCTTTACAGTATAAAGGTTACAGCGCACTGGTGGTCACTAGTGCAGGGCAACTGTTACATCATGCTAAAATCTCTAGAGGTCATACGCTTAAATCTTTGCACGCTAGCGGCGAAACTGTGATTACCTATGCAAACAGTTTGGATCCAGATGAGAGGCCACATAATTCTGCGTCTCATCAGGATCCAAACTGTTTGTCATCTTGATCATATTTTTGCATAAAATGAAAGAAAGTTTATTGAAGAATTGAAGCAGACGTCAATTGTCGCAAACGAAACATCACTCAGCATTGTAAGGATTAAGCAAGCTGTAATCTAAAGTTGCAAAAATGTTTCCAATCTGACTTATTCAGCTGTACAAACTGGTAGAGATGCTAGAACACTAAACCTTTCCTTCATATAAATGTTTTTCACGCGTTAGTAAACAGAGTAGACCCAGATCTGATGACTCCTATAGGAGTCGTCTGATCAGGATATGCTCTGTTGGCTAATGGAATTTGAAAGATCTTTTTCTTTCCTTTCTTAAATAGCTACTCATTTCCACTTTCCATGTTTCATATAATGAAACATGAAAAGTGGAAATAAGTAGCCATTATTTTGTTCATGAATATTCAGTAGGTATTGAAATTGGAATAAACATAGAACAGGAATCAAGTTTCTTACATGGATCAGTTCCATTTGCGCTCTGTGTCTATATACATGTACTTTTTTAAACTATTGTTTTTGTTGATTTAATTATTGTTCAAATTCTCAGGGATTTTTTATAGTCAGTTTGAACTATGCAGTAATTCCTTTTGAAACAAACTAAGTTTTCAAATATTATGCAGGTTATCGTGACCTAATTGCCAGTTGTACATTGTGTATGTCGGTCTGTGATCAGGATCCTAGATGTTTGACACTTTTAAAATACAACTATGCAAAGCATAGACTAATTGAATATAAATAATTATATATGCAATACACAAAATAATGAGCAGGTGACAATTTTAAATTGAACATGGTACTTTCGAATTCATAGTTGTCCTAGCACAAAGTCTGGATCCTGCCTCTAAGTTTCATCGAAATGCATACTATTGACACCAGGACTGTATGTTAATATAGCATAATGCTTTAAAAAGTCCATAACAGGTTTCAAGACGCATGCTTATGTTTTCTAGTGTGTTTGCTTTAAATTTATTTAGAGAAAAGAATATAAAAAAGATAAAGAATCCCATTTGGTTGTGACGGGATTCGAACCAAGGACCTAGAGATTCATAGACGCAGCTCTTTCCCCTCGGCCACCGCTTGGGTCCCAATATATAAGTGTTACATGGTTCTATTTAAACGCTACAAAGGTGTGAAAAGCAATAACGACTAGTGAACGTACATACTTAATATGCAAATTATACAGACCCATTTTTCATGAAATCTCCATGTATAAAATGAATAGATTTTACCAATGACCTACTGTCAATCCAAACGCCTTTGTTCAAACAGCATGGTGTCTTTTTACAACAGAAGTCCGACATAAGGTCGTCGGATTCTGAAAGTTCCATACCCTTCCTGTGGTATTTACAAAAGTCCGATATATTTCTGTCGGATTCTGAGTTAAATGCCCCTTTTGCCTAGTCACTTATGCCCTTTGCAAACAGAGGAGACCCAGGTAAGAAGGCTCATAGAGAAGCCCTCTAATCAGGATCTGCACGGTTTGTCGTGTTACACTATTGTTTGGAAAAGTCCCTAAATATTAACCATAAGCTCATTTTAGCTTGACTTGTTTGAATTTTGGAACAGCCCATTTCACCGTTGTGATAGTTAGGTAGACCAAAGTAACATAATTGTTAGATTTTTGCAGAACAATATAGAATTGTTGGAGGTACATGAAATGGACACATAACCGAAAATAATTATTTGATTATTACAGCCACGGTTGATATTTCGATACACTTTCAACATTTTGTGAACTACCAAGAACTATCGAACATCAATGGTACTATTTCTAGGGTAGATCAAAATTCTAACGCAGAAATTCGATTCCATTGCGACATTACAATGTTTCCTGATGAATTTTATCAATGGTCGTGCGACGTTGTTGCTAAGATCTGGTTTGAAAGAAATAGAATTTCAAAAATACATGTACGGTAAAACCCCTCTAAACCAGACTTTAAATTCAGTATAAATATCAGTCTTGGAGACAGGTGGCAGCTTAATGCAGGATGAAAATAATGCAGAAAGCTCCTCGGCATGACTTTCACCCTGCATTAAGCAGCCACCTGCCTAAAAAGTTTCTAAATTCTTATCTACTAGAAGTCGGGTTAAGAGGGGTTTTACTGTATTGTAAAAGGTGACAAATCTATACTTTTTAATGTATTTCAGAGATTAACAAGTGATACCCTAATCACCCTAGGTATTTTGACAAACACACTTATGCAAATAGTGCAGACCCAGATCAAACACCTCCTTAATGGGCCCGTTTGAAGGGGTTTCACTATTTGCTATCATGTCTGTTTAATCTAAAGTTGCAAAGATGTTTCCAAACTGACTTATTCAGCTGTACAAACTGGTAGAGAGGAGAGACTGGGTGCTAGAACACTTAACCCTTTCCTTCATATAAATGTTTTTCACGCGTTTGTAAACAGAGTAGACCCAGATCTGATGACTCCTACAGAAGTCGTCTGATCAGGGTCTGCTCTGTTGGCTAATGGAATTTGAAAGATATTTTTCTTTGCTTTCTTAAATGGCTACTCATTTCCACTTTTCATGTTTCATTATAACTCTTTTGTTCATGAATATTCAGTAGGTATTGAAATTTGGAATAAACATAGAACAGGAATCAAGTTTCTTACATGGATCAGTTCCATTTGCGCTCTGTGTCTATATACATGTACTTTTTTAAACTATTGTTTTTGTTGATGTAATTATTGTTTAAATTCTCAGGGAATTTTTTATAGTCAGTTTGAACTGTGCAGTAATTCCTTTTGAAACAAACTAAGTTTTCAAATATTATGCAGGTTATCGTGACCTAATTGCCAGTTGTACATTGTGTGTGTCGGTCTGTGATCAGGATCCTAGATGTTTGACAATTTTAAAATACAACTATGCAAAGCATAGACTAATTGAATATAAATAATTATATATGCAATACACAAAATAATGAGCAGGTGACAATTTTAAATTGAACATGGTACTTTCGAATTCATAGTTGTCCTAGCACAAAGTCTGGATCCTGCCTCTAAGTTTCATCGAAATGCATACTATTGACACCAGGACTGTATGTTAATATAGCATAATGCTTTAAAAAGTCCATAACAGGTTTCAAGACGCATGCTTATGTTTTCTAGTGTGTTTGCTTTAAATTTATTTAGAGAAAAGAATATAAAAAATATAAAGAATAAAGAATATATAAAAATATTTTTTCCATTTGCATGTGACGGGATTCGAACCAAGGACCTAGAGATTCATAGACGCAGCTCTTTCCCCTCGGCCACCGCTTGGGTCCCAATATATAAGTGGTACATGGTTCTATTTAAACGCTACAAAGGTGTGAAAAGCAATAACGACTAGTGAACGTACATACTTAATATGCAAAGTATACAGACCCATTTTTCATGAAATCTCCATGTATAAAATGAATAGATTTTACCAATGACCTACTGTCAATCCAAACGCCTTTGTTCAAACAGCATGGTGTCTTTTTACAACAGAAGTCCGACATAAGGTCGTCGGATTCTGAAAGTTCCATACCCTTCCTGTGGTATTTACAAAAGTCCGATATATTTCTGTCGGATTCTGAGTTAAATGCCCCTTTTGCCTAGTCACTTATGCCCTTTGCAAACAGAGGAGACCCAGGTAAGAAGGCTCATAGAGAAGCCCTCTAATCAGGATCTGCACGGTTTGTCGTGTTACACTATTGTTTGGAAAAGTCCCTAAATATTAACCATAAGCTCATTTTAGCTTGACTTGTTTGAATTTTGGAACAGCCCATTTCACCGTTGTGATAGTTAGGTAGACCAAAGTAACATAATTGTTAGATTTTTGCAGAACAATATAGAATTGTTGGAGGTACATGAAATGGACACATAACCGAAAATAATTATTTGATTATTACAGCCACGGTTGATATTTCGATACACTTTCAACATTTTGTGAACTACCAAGAACTATCGAACATCAATGGTACTATTTCTAGGGTAGATCAAAATTCTAACGCAGAAATTCGATTCCATTGCGACATTACAATGTTTCCTGATGAATTTTATCAATGGTCGTGCGACGTTGTTGCTAAGATCTGGTTTGAAAGAAATAGAATTTCAAAAATACATGTACGGTAAAACCCCTCTAAACCAGACTTTAAATTCAGTATAAATATCAGTCTTGGAGACAGGTGGCAGCTTAATGCAGGATGAAAATAATGCAGAAAGCTCCTCGGCATGACTTTCACCCTGCATTAAGCAGCCACCTGCCTAAAAAGTTTCTAAATTCTTATCTACTAGAAGTCGGGTTAAGAGGGGTTTTACTGTATTGTAAAAGGTGACAAATCTATACTTTTTAATGTATTTCAGAGATTAACAAGTGATACCCTAATCACCCTAGGTATTTTGACAAACACACTTATGCAAATAGTGCAGACCCAGATCAAACACCTCCTTAATGGGCCCGTTTGAAGGGGTTTCACTATTTGCTATCATGTCTGTTTAATCTAAAGTTGCAAAGATGTTTCCAAACTGACTTATTCAGCTGTACAAACTGGTAGAGAGGAGAGACTGGGTGCTAGAACACTTAACCCTTTCCTTCATATAAATGTTTTTCACGCGTTTGTAAACAGAGTAGACCCAGATCTGATGACTCCTACAGAAGTCGTCTGATCAGGGTCTGCTCTGTTGGCTAATGGAATTTGAAAGATATTTTTCTTTCCTTTCTTAAATGGCTACTCATTTCCACTTTTCATGTTTCATTATAACTCTTTTGTTCATGAATATTCAGTAGGTATTGAAATTTGGAATAAACATAGAACAGGAATCAAGTTTCTTACATGGATCAGTTCCATTTGCGCTCTGTGTCTATATACATGTACTTTTTTAAACTATTGTTTTTGTTGATGTAATTATTGTTTAAATTCTCAGGGAATTTTTTATAGTCAGTTTGAACTGTGCAGTAATTCCTTTTGAAACAAACTAAGTTTTCAAATATTATGCAGGTTATCGTGACCTAATTGCCAGTTGTACATTGTGTGTGTCGGTCTGTGATCAGGATCCTAGATGTTTGACAATTTTAAAATACAACTATGCAAAGCATAGACTAATTGAATATAAATAATTATATATGCAATACACAAAATAATGAGCAGGTGACAATTTTAAATTGAACATGGTACTTTCGAATTCATAGTTGTCCTAGCACAAAGTCTGGATCCTGCCTCTAAGTTTCATCGAAATGCATACTATTGACACCAGGACTGTATGTTAATATAGCATAATGCTTTAAAAAGTCCATAACAGGTTTCAAGACGCATGCTTATGTTTTCTAGTGTGTTTGCTTTAAATTTATTTAGAGAAAAGAATATAAAAAATATAAAGAATAAAGAATATATAAAAATATTTTTTCCATTTGCATGTGACGGGATTCGAACCAAGGACCTAGAGATTCATAGACGCAGCTCTTTCCCCTCGGCCACCGCTTGGGTCCCAATATATAAGTGGTACATGGTTCTATTTAAACGCTACAAAGGTGTGAAAAGCAATAACGACTAGTGAACGTACATACTTAATATGCAAAGTATACAGACCCATTTTTCATGAAATCTCCATGTATAAAATGAATAGATTTTACCAATGACCTACTGTCAATCCAAACGCCTTTGTTCAAACAGCATGGTGTCTTTTTACAACAGAAGTCCGACATAAGGTCGTCGGATTCTGAAAGTTCCATACCCTTCCTGTGGTATTTACAAATATATTGTTGTCGGATTCTGAGTTAAATGCCCCTTTTGCCTACACACTTATATATATATAGGCTACTTTTTTTTCTTTACTTTCTTAAATGGCTACTAATTGCCACTTTTCATATTTCATTGTAACTATTTTGTCCATAAATATTCAGTAGGTATTGAACTTTGGAATAAACATAGAACAGGGAAAGGGTTAAGGAAATTAGGGTTTTTATAAATCAGACATTTCTTGCATATGTTTGGTACTGACCAAGTAATGGTCAGAATCATCCGGGGTCCAGTCTAGACCTACAGTGTTCTCATTCAATGATAATGGTGAAATCGTTAATTCTATTATGCTAAGCACGGCTTGACTTGACCCTTACTTTCAAATAACGGAGTGATGGCTCTTTACTACACAAACTATCAATTTTGGCTCTATTGGCACAAAGTGGCAAGATGAGCTATTGGAATCGCCCTGTATGTGACATGTTCATAAAACAATTCTTTAAATGTCTTCCAAACTACTGACATGATTTTCAGAAAAATCCACAGCAAACAATCAATATGATATATATTATGTCCGAAACCTTCAGTACTGTCAGTACTTTGATTTTGTTATATTGTTAAATTATTCGGTACAATGAGGAAATGATACAAATAAATGCAAATTTAAAAGAAATAAAGCACAGATATAGAAAAAGAGATTGAGACAAAAAGTGAAGTGCCTGATCAGACACCGCCTTGAAAAGATGGCGTCTGATCTGGGATTGCATTATTTGTCGTGGTGCATTTTCGTGACATTTGCGGCGAAAGGATTAATGTAGACTTTACGGTTTTCTTTATCCCTTCTTCATTATATCAATATATTAACTAAATGTTAACCCTTTACTTCATAAATACGCTTTTCTACGCCTTTGAAAACAGAAAAGACCAAGATAAACGGCCAATGTAGTAGTATCCCTCTGATCAGGGTCTGTTGTTTTCTTATGAAATAATATAAAACTATTTCTACTGTTTCTGTCATGGCCAAAATGTATGTGTTAAATCAATTAAATATAAATCAATTAATATTCATAATGTCACTATTTCTGTCAGAAATATTCAGGTAGTAAAGGGTTAATAGAATAATTGATAAGTAGAGGAATTACTAAGCAAGTTTTCGTTTAATCACGGTATGCATGTTTTTTTTAACCCTTTAGGCGCCAAATTTCTGATTGTCGTCTGCAATCCAAGTTTGTTAAATCATTCAGTAAAATAAGGAAATGAGATAAATAAATGCAAATTTTAAAGGAATAAAGCACATATATTGAAATAGAGATTGAGACAAATAGTGAAGTCCCTGATCAGACGCCGTCTTGAAAGTGCGGCGTCTGATCAGAGACTGCGCTATTTGTCGTTGTGCATTTATGCGACTGCGGCGGTGAAAGGATTATACTATTAAAGATACATAATTCGCACTTGGTATGTATTCAAATCTCCTGAAATTGCAAGTTTTAGGCAAAGTATTAATTCAAGATCAAAGATCGTGAGTCGTCTGATCTCAGTCTACTATGTTTGCAAACGCGTCAAAAGGCGTCTGTCTCAAGTAAAGGGTTAATTCTTTTTTCTGCTGTTAAATGATGCCCTGATTTGTCTCTGGTCTGAAATTGAACATTTTTTCCTAATGAACATTTATGCATGAATTGACCGCCTTATGAATATTCAGGAAGCTTTTTTTCTAAAGGTTTTTTTTATATATTTTTTATAAATAAAGTTTTTTTTGCACTAAGACAGAAACTGTAGGATCATATCAGTATTGTGTTTTTGGATAAACAAACAGAGCAGACTATATAGGAGCCGACTGTTCTGTGTCTACTATGTCTGCAAATGCGCGAAAGGGCATTTATATGAAGGAAATGGTTAAACAGCTCTGTCAAATACATGTACCATTAGCAAACAGAGCAGACCCTAATCAGACGGCTCCAATAGGAGCCGTCTGATCTGGGTCTACTCTGTTTACAAATGCATGAAAAGGCACATTTATATGAGGGAAAGAGCTAACAGGATAACTGTCTTATACCAGCCAAGCAACATATGCACCATTCGCAAGACAGACCTCGTGTATGTATAATGCCAGACAGCACAAATTTGCGACTGGCGACTATTGCTAGTACATTAGCTTGAACAAAACGAATGCTTATTAATCTCATTTAGCAAAAACCAATATGCATCTACCACATTAACATAACACTGGTTTATTTGATGGTTATCACGCTATAACTTTGTTAACCCTTTGCCTGATAGGCAAGAACATTTACGCAATTGTAAACATAGTAGATCCAGCTCAGACCATTCTTGAATTGACTGTCTGATAAGAATCTGCACTGTTTGTTTATGGAATACAGTAAAACCATCTAAACCTAAACTCTAAAACTAAATTTAGCATAAATATCGGTCTTGGAGGGGACAGGTGTCAGCTTAATGCCCCTGTAGGAGTTTTCTGCATGACTTTCATCCTGCATTAAGCAGCCACCTATCTATTAGTATTCAAATTCTTCTAAATTTCCGATTGAGATGGGTTTAACTGTAATACATATCTGGTTCTACAGTTTCTGCCCTTGTAAAAATGGCACACATTTTCCTTTTGCCATTATAGAATTTAAGTAAATTAATATTCATACTCATTATACATGAATAGTCATTAGGAAAGGGGTTGAAAGAAAGATGCGATACAACTACTGTTTGTTTATAATTCAAAGAAGCTGAATGTTTTAGTTTTTTATTTCAACCGTTGTGAGGGATAAATAAGACACGTTGACTAACGAAATAAAACAAAAACTTAGAAGTTATTCAGAGCAACAGATATAGGTGCGTACTCAAATACGTGTACATGTACATGTACTAAACTGGTCATTTCTCCACCAAAACCTACGTTGTGACTACTCTTAAATATCGTCTCTTCGAGACGATTCTAAAGAGTGGTCACAACGAGACGATTCTAAAGAGTGGTCACAACATACGTCTCGAAGAGACGATTCTAAAGAGTGGTCACAACATAGGGTTTGGTGGAGAAATAAAGGAGTTATTTCTGAAAATGTTTTCATTTCCACACCTTGCATACTACTCATATATAAATAAATAAAACCTTTTTTAGCCATCACTAAATATATTGAAATCTTGGCTCTTTCATGCAAGACTAAAGTAGTACAAAAAGCCCCTTTTGGAGTTTTCTGTATTACTATGTTCTGCATTAACTCTATCACTGCCACTGGCGAATCTTTTATAACATATGCACCAGCAACCAGACCTAATGATGATGTGATTATGGGATTTTTATGCCCCCCAGATCAGATCGGGGTGGGGGGGGCATATTGTTTTTGCCCTGTCTGTCTGTTTGTCTGTTTGTTTGTCAGCAACTTTAACATTGGTCATAACTTTTGAGCCAGTACAGATAGAGACTTGATATTTGGCATGCATATGTATCTCATAAAGCCGCACATTTTGAGCGGTGACATGTCAAGGTCATCCTTCAAGGTCAGAGGTCAAATATATGGGTCAAATCACTGACTTTAACATTGGCCATAACTTTTGGACCAGTAGAGATAGAGACTTGATATTTGGCATGCTTGTGTATCTCATGAGGCTGCACATTTTGAGGGGTCAAGGTCAAGGTCATCCTTCATGGTCAAAGGTCAAATTGTCTGTTTCTTTGTCTGTAACTTTACCGCAACTTTAACATTGGTCTTAACCTTTGAGCCAGTACAAATAGAGACTTGATATTTGGCATGCATATGTATCTCATAAAAACGCACATTTTGAGGGGTGACATGTCAAGGTCAAGGTCATCCTTCAAGGTCAGAGGTCAGATATATGAGGGGGCATAGTGTTTCCCAAACACATCTTGTTAAACAAAAGGGGAAAAACATCTGAGATGTAACTCAGATCAGATAGAGAATTCGAATAATTGGTTTTATTTGTACAGAAGTTACTCAAAAACACCTTCTTTTTTAAACACTGAGATAACGCAAACTCAGTAGAAAGTCAAATAATTTCATCTACTGATCGATTATTATGTGCTTTAGACAAAATAAAGCTCCCGCTAAAAGAACCATCGAATGAGTTCGTTTATCAACCCATTCCCTGTTCTATGTTTATTTCAAAATTCAATACATGTACCTACTGAATATTCATGGACAAAATAATTATAATGAAATATGGACGATGGAAAAGTGTAGCCATTTTGGAAAGCAAAGAAACAGACCCACCAAACACCATTGGGAAACAGAGCAGACTCTGATCAAACGGCTCCAATAGAATATTATATTTTCTGATTCTTTTAAGAGTTGTTTGATAATTAGTTGAGTATTAACTTGATGTTATGTAGTTTTGAAGTTCCATAGAGCTATGGAATATATATACATGTATATATACATGTACAGTTGAACTTCGATATCTCAAACTTCAAAGTACCATGCAGATATAACAGAGGTTCGAGTCATCCGAGTTCTAATCTGAATAATTTCTCAAGTTCACAGCTTAATGCGCATCTAAAGCAATCATGTTGGAGCTTTCAGCATTACTTTCGACCTTCATAAAGCTGTCAAATATGTTTCTAGATACGCGTAGCGATACATTTTGTAACAATTCTGTATTGTAAACTTTGGAAGGAGCGATCTTTTAGTTCGAGTTATCACGAATTCGAGTTATCCGAGTTCGAGATATCGAAGTTCAACTGTATTTAATAAGTGGAGAGAAACCAAGACGTCGGATTAAGGGCGCATTATCTGATAGTTTGTTTTTTATCTAAGGACCAGCTGAATACGACCTGACCCAAATGTCAAACCCTGACGTTCTGCGCATGCTCGATGACCTTGAGGAACTTCCGGATACAGTTAGAGAGAGGCTGATATCGAACTTAACGAACTGCACTATGGATGAAATTGAGAAACTGCCAAGTAACATTATTCCCTCATTTGGGGTAGGTTATATTCTTATACGTGTACAGTGAAGACATTTCGAAAGTTATCATTCAAAAGTTGTACTTTTAGGTGGTAGCTTAATGCAGGACGAAAGTTAAGTAGAGAGCTCTCAAAGGGACTTTCTGTATTACCCTTGTGCTACATAACGCATCCACCTGTTTTTTAAAGACACTCATGTTTATTCATAGTTGTCGCTTTAGAGAGGTTCTGCTATATGTATATAATATTTCTTTTAATCCAACCCAAACTTTAAAAACAGAATTAACAAGGCTTGACCTTTTCCCTCGTACGAACATTTGACGCATTGGCAAACAGAGTAGACCCAGATCAGAAGGCTCCTCTATGAGTCGTCTGAACACGGTCTGCTCTGTGTGCTTATGAAATAACAATCGATCTTGATTCTTCAGTTTTTACTAATACCAAATATTCATGATGTCGTTATCTCTTACACAAATATTCAACAGGGAAAGGCTTAAGGTGGAATATACTATGTGAAGCACTTTCCAGAGTTTTTGCACGATGTCCAGTATGCCTACACTTGATGACATGTCTCATTTGTAACCGTTAATCAGTTTTATATCCCCTCCCCCAACGGCGGGCATATAGTAATCGCAATGTCCGTCCTTCTTTATGTCCGTCCGTCCGTCTGTCCTTCCATCCGTCCCAAAATTTGTGTCCCTTCTATAACTTTTTTTAATCTGAATGGATTTCAAAATAACCTGGCACAAATTTCATCACACAAAGACGATGTGTCGCGTTCAACTCCCTGGTACATGGGTCAAGGGTGAATGTCATCCTTCAGGGTCAAAGTGTTTCACAAACACACTCTTGTTTAATCTTAAAATCTCCAAATAAGATGCGTAAATTAAAACAAAACAGTTTTATGAATAACTCCTTTATTTCTCCACCAAACCATATACTGTGACCATTCTTTAGAATCGTATCGAAGAGACGATTCTAAATAGTGGTCATAGTGTAGGGTTTGTTGGAGAAATGACAATTTTAGTATTTGGGTACGCATCGTTATCTGTAGCTCGCACCTTTATCTGTAGCTGTGGAATTACTTCTGGAGATGGACAGCGCCAAACATTGCCACTAACGTCATTTTCTGTTCAAAGAATGGCTGACATATAGCTGATTTAGAAAAAATATATAGTGAACTTATTGGCTAAAATAAGAAATTTGATTCAGGAAATATTTATGGTGATTAACATGGCTAAAATAAGAAGGTTAATTTAGAAAATATATTGGCTAAAATAAAGACAATTTAGAAAATATATCAAGAGAATTTTTTTATCTAAAATAATATAGCTAATTCAGAAATTAATTAACCCTTTACTCCATATATTCGCCGTTAAACCCATTCTCTAATGGGCTATTTTTTAATCCAACAACTTTGAATAAATCTACCCAAAAGGAGCATTTACTAGAGAAAAGGAAAATGTTATGATTGTGTAGTATTGAAACCATTTAGATAAATAGGAGCAAATGCTATATTTATCACAATGGTTTCAATAGGTGATTTTTACAGAGACGTAGAAAGGCGTATTTATGGAGGAAAGGGTTAACACCTTCGCAAACAGAGTAAACCCACTTATGTAGGAGTCGCCTAATCATGTGTCGTCCTGTTTGCTTATGAAATAATATAGATCTGATTCTAGAGTTTCTGAAATGGCTAATATTTCCCTGTATCAACATGACATTATAAAATACAGCTCGTTAACATTCAGACAATCATCATTTCTTACATAAAAACTTAAAGAGTAAAGGGATATCGTGATTAGTTTGGCTAAAACGAAAATCAATTTAGAATATATTTAACCATTCGCTTGCCATTCACGTCAATATACCTACCTGTTAATAGTGAAGACCCAGATGAGACAGCTCATGCAGGAGCTGTCTCATCAGGGTCTGCACTATTTACAAGTTGATTGTGCAACCAGTTCACTCCACAGCAGTGATTACGCAGCGAAATACTTGTACACAGTGAAGATATATGTAATTATACAACAGGGCATGGGTGAAGGAGGAAAAATGTATTTTAAAATTTAGCAAGATAGGGTTAAAGTGAATAGATTGGCTAATATAATAACGTCAGTTTAGAACGTATACATATAAAGTGCACGTAATAGGTCTTAAATAATTAAATGAATCCAGAAAATACTTAACGTGAATATATGAGCAAAAATAAAGAAGTTAATTTGGAAAATATGTAAAGTCAATACATGTATATCGGTTAAAATTATAAAGTTAATCTAAAAATATATACACTCAGCAAAATGTCTAATTGGTCACATTATATTTTGACCAAAAATATATAAACCAGTCGGTTGTATGCAAATGTAATATGCCTTAAAGGAAGAATAATTCGTTGTAAAAAGAGTAATCATCGAATTGCTATGTGTATGTCAACTTGTATGAAGAGTTTAAGAAAAATATAATATATTGATTAGTTTTAGAAATATTTAAGATTAACGGATGACCAATTAGAAGATTTGCTTAGTATATATCGGATATGTTGGCTTGAGTTAAACATTTGATTTAGAAAATATATAAAATGAATATATTGACTAAAATAATAAAACTAATGCAGAAAATATATATAAACGAGCTATAGACGTAGACATCTTGAACTCTGTTGGAGGTATTTACAAAAATCATTTAATCATGAACCATTTAACAAAAACATATTCATATAAGACATAATAATAACATGAATATAAATTACATGTACAGTAAAACCTCTCTTAACCGGAATTCTAGTAGAGAAGAATTTATATAGTTTAGGCAGGTGACTGCTTAATGCAGGATGGAAGTCGTGCAGAAAGCTCCTCTAGGAGCTGTCACCTGTCCCCAAGACCGATATTTATACTAAATTTAACTTCCGGTTAAGAGAGGTTTTACTGTATATGCATTTTTATGATGGCATATGTAAAGACAGAACATTTTGTCCATGGCAGAAACTGCAGAAAAAATCATGTCATGTCATCAGCCAACAGAGCAGATCCTCGTCAAACCATTCTCCATGAGCCGCCTGTTCTACGTCTACCCTGTTTGCAAAACGTTAAAATGCATATCTATTGAGAATAGCGGTATTCTATTATTGGCAAAATAACAAGTGATGCACACGGAGAAATACTATTCTTTCTTTGTTGTAGTTGTATCAGTCACAAAAAGCAATATTCAACCCATCTGAACAATGTATACGCCATCTCTCATCAAAACAATAACAACCGAACAATAAATCAGGTGTAAATTAGTCGCTATATTTGTATTTTCATTATCTTTGTGTTATTGGCACTAACCTTGCTCCTACTATACGCGACCTGACTCACATTTGCAAACAGTTTGGATCCTGGTAATACGCTTAGGAACTAGTCCTATAATCAGGATCCAAGCTGTTTGACACTCGGTCAATAGTTTCTCAAATGCTTGCTCGAATCGGAAGTAGTTCACATTGCACCATATCCATGTTTCAGCAGGCATGTATAGTTTTACGGGGGACTAAGGGTTAAACTTCTCGTTAGGTATAGCAGTATAATAACGTTTGTATTTGTAGTCCATATGCCGTCTTGTTGTTTGTCACGATATAACACTTTAATCAAAATAAAAAAAAATGAAGCCATTCAGCACGGAAACTGTTTTTGTACAGTAAAGTCTTGCTAGAATTTTCCTATAGGAACATTCTGCATATTTTATGTTCCTCATTAAACTACTAATTGTTTTAAAAAGCCAAATTTATACTTCTATTGAGTGGTTTTATTATACCCAATCTACGAAGTTGCTCGGTGTATATTATTTTTTACCCGTCCATCCGTCAATCAGTCAGTCCGCGAGTTCGTCTGTGTATCATATAATACATTGTCGCTCATCCAGCACTTTCATTTCTTGACCAATTAATCTCAAAGTTGCTGTAGGAATTGTCATGAATAAAAGCTTGGCTGAGTCCGATTTTCAGAGGAATCTGTCATGGGGAACCGCTTTTTTCTCTGACAATATAACGGCTAGGGTATGTGAACTTGCTCACTGAAGTTCTTCAATTACTGAGACTTAACTGGATGGTACCAGCGTTGCTGTCGGGCTTTCAGTATCATAAGCTTAGTGCAAACCATGTTTAACCCTTTACTCCATGAATATTAATGCAAGAATTAGCGACATCATGAATATTAATAAACAGTGTTTTTATAATTGAATATTAGCATTGGAAAATTTAACCAAGACGGAAAGTGTGGAATCAAATCTATATTAACCCTTCTCTTGCAGAATTTTAAAACACATTTCTCTTTCTTTACCCATTCCCTGTTGTATAATTACATATATCTTCACTGTGTACACGTATTTCGCTGCGTAATCACTGCTGTGGAATGCACTGGTTGCACAATCAACTTGTAAATAGTGCAGACCCTGATGAGACAGCCCCTGCAGGAGCTGTCTCATCTGAGTCTTCACTATTTACAGGTAGATATATTGACGTGAATAGCAAGCGAAGGGTTAAGGCATAATCAAACAGAGCAGACACGGATCAGACGGCTGCTACAGGAGCCGTATGATCAGGGTCTACTCTGGTTGCAAAAGAGTAAAAAAACGTTAAAAGTAAATTTTAGTCTTCTTTGAGCGTTAAGTATTTTTTGTTTTATATATGTTTTGATCCTGATAAGAAACCGAGTTCCGTCATATCTAGATCCGAACTCTTTGAAAAAAGGTTATCACAAATCCACCTTACAACTGAACTTGTGTTTTCAATTGTTTGCTACCGAAGCATTGATTTTTGTTGTCTTTTTAGCAATCTAAGTTTGAAGAGTTACGAAACCTTGGTGTAGAAAAGCTGGATGTTTTGTGTGATAAATTGTTGGATGATGGGTCCTCGCCGTGGAATCTTGTGAGTGCACTGAGAGGAGGCTTGCGCTGTGATCCAATGCCCGACCTTACGAATAAAAAGGTAAAGCGTATAGACTAATTAATATTAATTGCTTAGAGACACAGCTGAAATCATGCCTATATATCAACCACTTGTTCTTTGTTCAGTTTATGTAATTCATTAACATATTCCCTCATATTGACGCCTTTTGACACCTCTGTAAAAGCCACTTTTTTTGTAACCACTTTGATAAAAAAAAGAGCATTTGCTCCATAGGAGCATATTATATGTTCTATTTATAACGATAGTTTCAAAACAACACAATTCTAAATCATCCCTAGTAAATGCTACTTTTCAATAGATTTGTTCAAAGAGATTGGGTCTTAAAATAACCTATGAGGGAATGGGTTAATTAACCTAGCTATAAGACACACTTTTAGACCCTGCTAACAGTATAGAAGCAGAACAGCGACCGTAATTAACCCTTCTCTTGCTGAATTTTAAAATACATTTCTCCTTCTTTACCCATGCCCTGTTGTATAATTACATATATATTCACTGTGTACAAGTATTTCGCTGTGCAATCACTGCTGTGGAGTGCATAAATAGTGCAGACCCAGATGAGACATCTCCTGCAGGAGCTGTCTCATCTGGGTCTTCAATATTTACAGGTAGGTATATTGACGTGAATAGCAAGCGAAGGGTTAAAACGCGAGTAAGCAAAGTGGAAAAGACTTTGATAGATGGCAAACAGTACAGAACCTGATCAGACGCCGCGTTTAACACTTTACCTGATGAACATTCACGTGTGAAATAATAACACCATAGATATTAATCAGATGAGTATGTATAATAGCACATGGACACAGAGGTTTTCGCATTGGCAGAAACTATTGGATCAGATTAATATTGTTCCATAAGCAAACAGAGCAAAATCCGATCATTTTGATCCTACATGATCCTACAGGATCTGTCTACTCTCTTTGCAATGGCGTTAAAATGCATATCTATAGGGTAAAGGGTCAAACGTGGCGACTGATTTGAATCTATGCTGTTTGCAATTGCGTTACAATGTGTAGTTTTGAGGTAAAGATTAAATTATGGCGACTGATCTTGATCTACACTGTTTACAAACTCTATATGATCTTTTTCGTATGGCATGGATGGTTTGTTGATTAACACGTATTACCATTGTTAAAATTCATTAGACGTTCTGTTGAAAAATTCGTATCATTTATTGGTGGTAGAACTGTTAATACATGTAGTAGTGTCACAGATTGGCAGTATTTGGTTTAAGCAAGTTATCAACCTTTTACTTGAATATCTTTTGCAAGTATCTACCTGTTATGAATGCACGTTATTAATGAATTTAATTATCGTATTAGAATACACAATAAGGAATATTGCCATAGCAATTACAAGATAATCTGATCTGTAACATAAAGCAACCAGAAGCTATCTTATCTGGGATTGTTCTACAGTAAAAACTCTCTATAACGCCCACTAAATTACATTAAGTAGTTTGTGTTAACGGGAGGTGGCTGCATAAAGCAAGGTAAAAATAAAACAGAACGCGTTCTGTTTTACTTTCACCATGCTTTAAGCAACCACCTGTCCTGAATAACAACTAATTAACACAATTAAGTGGCCGTTATAGAGATGTTTTACTGTACTTGCAAAAATGTGATTATCAAGTGAAGGATTAATTCAGTATGCTCTTAATTACATATGAATGTACAGTAAAGTCTCGATAATAAAACCACGATTTATTAACACGGGAATTTGTAAAGCTAGGTGGTTGGTAAATGCAGGGCAAAGGTTATGCAGAAAACTCCTACAAGAGCTTTCTGCATAACTATTGCCCTGCATTAAGTGACCGCCTATTTAAAAAAAAACAGAATTACACTTTTTGAGTGGTTGCATTAGCGAGGCTTTACTGAAGTTAATGTGTAGAAGAAATATATGAACACCTTTATAATGCACGCGTTGATGTATCATAAATAATTTTATTTAGATATATGGTTGTACAAAACACGTGCGTATTATCGTAACACACCTGACGTTGTATCACAATATTAGGTGGTTAACTCTTTCCCCGTTCTATGTTTATTCCAAATTTCAATACCTACTAAATGCTCATGGATAAAATAGTTAATATGAACTATGGAAGGTGGAACATTGTAGCCATTTTGGAAAGTAAAGAAACAGTTCTATCAATGTTTCATTAGCAAACAGAGCAGACCCAGATCAGACGGCTCCAATAGGAGCCGTCTGATCTGGGTCTACTCTGTTTGCAAATGGGAGAAAACACGTTTATATTAAGGAAAGGATTAACCCTTTCCCTCATTAATACTCATGTAAAAATAATGTCATAGTGAATAGTCATATAGTGTTGTATTTATGTAATTGTTTTCTTTGGTAGAAATGCAAACTCACGTTGTCACAAGTGATGATGGATCTGGTACGAGTGGAGTCTCCCCCATCATCTTGGGACATTTCATTTTTCAAGAAGGTGTTACAGTCTGTATGGACAGGTGTGACGGAAGAGGACATACAGAGTATCCCGTATCACCTTGTTCGGGACAAGTATGATTTCATACATGTATAGTAGAGCATCCTTAACCATTTAACCTGTGAATATTCATGTCAGAAATAATGACATCATGATCATTTATTTGCTGATTGTTTTATAATACAGTAAACCCCCTCTAAACTGGAATTCTAGAAGAAAAGAATTTATATACTTTTAGACAGGTGACTGCTTAATACAGTGTGAAAGTCATGCAGAAAGCTCCTAGAGGAGCTTTCTGCACTACTTTCGCCCTGTATTAAGCTGCCACCTGTCTCCGGGACCGATATTTATACTGAATTGGACGGCCGGTTTAGAGGGGTTTGACTGTATCATACGTACACAGGATGCAAAGCTGTGGCGTTAGAGCAATATAATTTCATAAGCAAACAGAGCAGGCCCTTATCAGACGGCTCCTTCAGGAGGCGTCTGAACTTGGCATGAAAATCGTTTGCATGAGGGAAAGGATCAACCTTTTATATTCATGTAAGATCTAATTATGCATTTGTGAATACTAAATTAGCTGATTGTTATATAATGACGTATGAACATCCGGCTGTTTTTAGCCATGGCTAAAAATGTAGAATTTAGATCTATATTATCCCATAAACAAGCAGAGCGGAGTCTCAATGGACAACTTTTATATATGTCGATATATGTCTGATCTGGATCTACTCTTTTTGCCAGTGGATAAAATATGTCTCTATTTGGTCAACGTTTAGCACGACAACTAAGTGGGGACTTGCGGAAGTTTCCTTTTGGATGGAAATGGGGAACTTTCTGTTTTAATTTCTTCTTGTCTTAAGCTATGACATTTCGTTATTTTTTACATTTAAACTGTTTGGTGGTTGTTTGGCAAGGATTTGCTGTATTCGCAAATTTGCCTATTTTTTCAAGCTACCCAAGTTATTTTCATATGACATTCGCACTTAATACGATGCGAATTGCATTTTATTGAAATAATACTTTCTTGGTGAAAAATAAGGAAACATGAAAAAGGAAGTTCGCATATCATATGGAATAATATATATATATTACAGCAGACAATCAAACTATGTTTCGTTTCGGAAAGAATGGTTCGATAAAGGCATAAAGCGTGTAAGTGATAAAACTGCTATAGGAAACACATTGTATACATTCAAAACTCTTCTCGATTTATAAAACTTATCAGAGAGGGAATAATAATTTAATATTCAATTGCTATCATGTATTCCGAATAATTGAAAGCAAATTCTAAAAACTGAAACAATACAGAATATAGTAACAAACTAAGAAAGCAATGATATCCACACAACAATCATTCAAAGCAAACACGCCATCAAACCCTTACACAATCACCAACATCATCAAACATTATCAAATATATCAAACACAGAAAATAATTGGAGTACAGTAAAACCCCTCTAATCCGGACGTTCATTTTAGTATGAATATCGGTCTTTGAGACAGGTGGCAGCTTAATGCAGGGTGAAAGTAATGCATAAACCTCCTTTACTCCATGAATATTCAGGCAAGAAATAATGACACCATGAATATTAATTAACTGGGTTTTTTTTTATTAATGTCACTATGAACAAAACACTTTTTATCATGCCAGAACTGTAAAATCAGAATTATATTATATCTAAGCAAAAAGAGCAGATCCTGATCAGACGGCTCATATAGGAGCCGTCTGATCTGGGTATACTCTGTTTGAAAATGTGTAAAAAGGCGTATTTATGGACTATGCCTTAATTGTCGAACAATATAATTATAATAATTTCGGTTACCCGATTAGTGGCGATCGATGTAATTTAGAACATGATGATTTTGGTCGTACCATATTTTGTAAGACAGTATCCTGGATCATCTGTTCCAATGCTTTAGTTATGAAAAATTAATACAGCTTAAGCCGGTACTAGGGGACATGAGTAGTTTTATCCATGCAATAACTGCTGATGAACGGTCTCAATAAAACCGAGTGTGCAAATTTCTCGTTTCACATTGCTACATTTGCTTTCGAAGGATCTCCTACTTTCAGAATTTATAGTAACATAGTCAGATATGTTACGGATGTATTGGGTCTGTACAATATTTTCAAACCACATAATGAACAGTTGTTTATCAAGATACTCAAACGTTACAAACCAATTCTTCCAGAAGCGTAGTTGAAGCCAAATGTAATGTACGGCCCCCACCCCCTGGAAAATTTAGAAGTGTGTTATTTTGAAACCATTGTGATAAATAGAGCATTTGCTCCTATAGGAGCAAATGCCATTTTTATCAAAATGGTTTCAAAAAACGACTTTTACAGAGGCAAAAAGCGTCAACGTGAGAGAATGACTTAAAGGTTGCATGGCAAGACAGAACGTTTATAAAAGTCTACCCCCTTAGCCTTCGAATTGTGTTTCATTTTGGCATGATGATGTTTTCACTTTCAGAATGATGTTACGCACGTGCGTAAATGCGCTTTGCTAGCTACGCCCCTGAATTCTAATAGCATGTCGTTTGGAAATAACACGATGTCACGATAGTGCGAGAATTTGTGATTAAAAAATGGTGTTTACATTTAATAGTACATTGTAACACTTACCGTGCAGTAAAACTTGTGTCTAATTAAATTTCGATCTGCTGTAGTTTTTACGTACATCCTGTTTGTTCAAGCTTTTGATAAACTATTCACCGAGTATCAAACAGCTTGGATCCTGATGACACACATAGTTTCTAAATGTTACTTCAGCTTGTTGAAAACCTTTGATTAGTTACTGTCTTGTTCATTTCGTTTTGTGAACACCTCTGGATAACAACTAAGAGCTGCATGTGCTAGACCTTTCAACACCAAGCTGACTGTTGACTCTTGTGTGCTTGTGTGGACTGGAGGCGTGAATTAACATTTACCACCGCTGTGAAAAATATAATTTCTGCTCAAATTTGGATCTGGTGAATTTTTTACTACGTCTATTTCGATCAAACTTATGAAACATTATTTACCGAGTGTCAAACAGCTTGGAGCCTGATTTGACACCGAATATTCGCAGCTTCACGTGATTAACCTCGGTACTAAAAGGTTTTAAGATACATGTATACAAATTCTATATAACAAAAGTCCTTTAAGTTTTGTGTGAAATCAAAGTGAATGTTTTAATACATGTATCGTTGATTGCGCCAACAGTATTGACACAGACCATTTTTTTGTCTGATAAGGATCTGCATAAGTTGTTATAGATCACCACAATTTCTTCATCCATCGCAGTTTACAGTGTAGATCCTGATCAGACATGGTGGCTAGTCTGAATATTCAGTTTGCAAACATCATAATTCTCCTTATTGCACAGAAGAAACATTGCATTGTTCTGTGATTTTCATTACCCATCCGCAACACTAAAAGAACCATGTGCCACATCTCCTTGCATTTGTATCTTCTTCAGATTTCTTTTCTTGTTTTCATTCTCTCTCTCTCTCTCTCTCTCTCTCTCTCTCTCTCTCTCTCCCTCTCTCTATCTATCTCTCTCTCTCCTCCCTCTCCATCTCCCTTCTATCTCCTCATCTCAATCTTTCGTTGTTTTATCTCGTTTTGTCTTGTCCCCCGTGATTCTGTACATTGTGTATGTCTTCTGTCACATCTGACATATTCTTTATTAGATTCTAAAGACCGGGCATAAATTTAAACCTAAAAACCACAATGTCTTAAGATGACAGCAAATCGTGATGGTAAACAACAGGAGATTGCTAAAAGCATATTCTTACGACACATTCTGTAGGGGAAAGCTATCTGAACTAATGTTCTTCATTTTTACGCCTTTGCAAACAGAGTAGATCCATGTCAGATAGCTCCTGTAGGGGTCGTCTACTCATGATCTGCTTTGTTTGCTTATGACAGTATATACATTTGATACTACAGTTTTAGTCTAAGAAAAGAAAATTCACTTGAAAATTTTACTGTTCATAATGTCATTATTTCTAACATAAATATTAAACTGGTAAAGGGTTATTTTCCTCCTGCATTAAACTACGACCTATCATACATTTTCAGTTAAACTTTTATTTCGAAAGCTCAGAATTTGATCAATCAGATGCTTGAGAATGATCTCAGACTCAAGCAAACAGCTTTATAACCTTGGAGCCATAGGTTTCCTCAGAATGAATTTTTTTGTGCTTCTGGTGCTGTTGTGCACTGCCGTGTGGCTTTTCAAATGTATCTGACTGACTTCTATTCTGTTAAAATTGCTAGAGGATTTTGAATGACAAACAGTGTATGTCCTGGTCAAAGGGTTCCTCTAGGAGTCCTCTGAAATGGGTCTACACTGTTTGCAAATGGCAAAACATGCGATGAAAGGGTTCAACTGCGGTATGCATCAATGTTTACTCCCTTATTCGTTTTGTTTTTTAAACACCTCTGAAACTAACCACTGCACTCGGTCACTGAGATCTACATCTACTAGAATATTCAACACCTATTTGTCTATTGATTGGTCTAGTGTGGACTGAAAATGTGAAAATAACTTTTACTCTGGTATAAACAAAAAATGCCTCTTTTAATAATTATTGTATCTGGTGCAATTTTGACTCATCTGATACGAGCAAGCTTCTGATAATCTATTGACCGTGTGTCAAACAGCTTGGATCCTGATGAGACACCGAATTACTCGTCGTGTCACCTGGATCTAATCTGTTAGCAAGTGCGAATGAGGTCGCGATTAGCGGAAGAAGTGTTAATTATAAATATTCACAGTTTTATGTGATCACCACAGTGTAAAAAGGTTTTAACCCATTCCCTCATATCGATGCCTTTTGACGCCTCTGCAAAAGTCACCTGTTGAAACAATTGTGATAAATAGAGCATTTGCTCCTATAGGAGCAAATGCTCTATTTATCACAATTGTTCCAAACTACAAAATTATTATATTTTCATTTTCTCTAGTTAATGCTCCTTTTCGGTAGATTTATTCAAAGAGATTGGGTCTAAAAATGACATATTAGGGAATGGGTTAAACAATGAATATATAATAATCTTTATTAGAGTCTCTTCATGGTTACAATCATACAAAGACCACCATATACATATAAAGAAACCATGCCATTCATATTTGAATTATAAGAGACTATAACTACAAGTATATCACAATACTATTCCATACATATTGCACTATATCTACATATGTGTTAAAGTTAAAGAGTATAAAGACTCTGTTAATCTAACAAACACACACACGTACGCACATTTACGAACACATTTGTATGTTTGATTAAAAACTACTTAAACTAGAAAAAAGATAAAAAAAAAACTGAATTGAGAAAAAAGGCCAAACAAGCCATATTACAAAATGTCCTTAAAAAACGACTTTCACCCCAAATCAGATTTGAGATAAACTGATTAACAGAGAATTTATACCTGAAATAAAAGACAAGTACTTAAACATGCGTTATGACATTATTTACAATAAAATATACAAACATCAATTCAAATATGACACTAAGAATAAACCCCCGATTAGATAACAAAAGAACATAAACACTATTTACACTAAAATTGGACATATTCACCATAATAGATAAAGATTGAAAACAATAATCTATCACAGTTACACATTGCTATATAGCAGATTTCTGCGCCTGCTTAAAATAAGATGACAGGATTTGGCAATAATGCGCACTAAACTTTCACTCGAAAATATAAATAAAAACTTATCCGTATCACTTTTAGAGCTAAAAAGAGTGTCAGCTTCAGAAGCCTTGGTAAACAAACCATTCCTTGTATCATTATATACAGCACATTTCATAATATACATGTATATTTATGACAAAGATGCTTTAAATTTTGTGTGAAAGCAATATGATCATTTCTAGAAGCAGTCGGAGAGAAAATTGCACTAGAACTTTTGTATCAATGATTGTACAAACTGTGTGACCCCCGACCAGTCATTAAGTTTGATAAGGGTTTACACAATAGCTGACATTTGTGGATGACCACACTTTCTTTATCCATTCCAAGTAATAGTGCATACTCAGATCAGAAACTATTGCAACTCTGAGTCTACAGCATTTGCAAACATTATAACCCTTTCCTCCATGAATATTCGTGCAAGAAATAATGACATCGTGAATATTAATGAGACTGATTTGTTATAATAGCGCATAGACACAATGATTTTTTTGCCAAGGGAGAAACTATATAATAATATCTATATAATACCATTAAGCAAACAGACCAGGTCTGCTCTGTTTGCAAAGGTGTATTTATGGAGTAAAGGGTTAAACATATTTTATTTCCATAATACAGGGAATTACGTCGAGTCACAAGTTATTATAACATTAGAATTGACCCTCCCATTCATGCATACAGGTTATGACAAGCAAAATATGAAACTGTAGTATAGTCGTTGTACAGAAGCGAATTATGCAGTATGTTATTACCCAACAGCAACACTATACTACAGGGCCAATGCACCACATCTCCTCATATACTCGTATCTGTCTTCAGTTTTTCTTGTTCTCACATATTTTGCTGTTTTCTTTCATGTTCTTTTTATCAGTTCTACCTCTTTCTTTGTTTTATCTCATTTGTCTATTCTTCATTGTTTCTGTTTGTCTTCTCTCATCTAATGAATTCTCTATCTGTAACTAGATCAGATTCTAGAGACCAGCCAAAGCAATAAAGCCTGAAAGCCTCAAGATGGTACCAAACCGTGAGAATGAAAACATGAAGTAAATACTTACAAGGCCTTCCGAAATATCATAAAACATCTAATTACTACTACTGCTATTTCGATGTAAATTACCGTAAAGTCCTTTTAACCCATTCCCTCATATTGGCGCCTTTTGACTCTTCTATAAAAGTCACCTTGTGAAACCATTGTGATAAAAGAGCATTTGCTCAACAGGAGCAAATGCTTTATTTATCACAATGGTTTAAAAACTACATAATTCTGAAAAAATCCTTTTCTCAAGTAACTGCTCCTTTTTGGTAGATTTAATCAAAGAGGTTGGATCTAAAAATAGCCTATGCGGGAATTTTAAATGATTATTCATCAGGTATTTCCGCACCCTGGTATATTTCATTAAACAAACAGCAAACTTATTCCATTTGTACAGGCTTCTAAAACTCGCAATGTATTGAAAGCAGATAAGTACATGTAATACAGAAAACTCCTTAATAAGATGGACCAGCATAACCCTTTCCCTCTTCACGCATTTGCAAACAGAGTAGACCCAGATCAGACGGCTCCTAGAGGAGCCGTCTGATCAGGGTCTGCTCTGTTTGCTAATAGAATTTGATTGATTTGTTTCTTTGCTTTCTAAAATGTCTATAATGTAACACCTTCCATATTTCTTTTTAACTATTTTGTTAACGAATATTCAGTTGGTATTGACATTTGGCCTAAATACGGAACAGGGAAATGGATAATTTCAATCGTAGACTGTTGTAAATTGCAGTTTTATTAACTGAACAACTAACAATACAGAGATGTGCTTCTTATTCTGTTTCATTCATGTTGAATGAGGTGTTGGGGAAATTATCTCTTCATACAAGTAATTTCACACGAATATTTACCACCTGAGCTCGATAATGTTCAACAACATCGGGTTTTTGTTTGCATGGCTCAAAATTCGAAGGGAATATAATCAATTGTGGTAAAAATAAAAATCCACGTTCAGTATTGATGCAGACGATATTCTCTGGAAAAATATGCCCGAATTGCTACTAAAGAATAAAATTGTAAATGTCATTAACATGTATTGTATGGCAGTTGGTATGTGTTAACAGTGTCAAGACCATAGTTCATAGTGACCTGCCGTTCGAATCTCAGAGGGCAGCAATGATGAGAAAGATGGTTTCAAGCTATACTACGCCCACCGCCTGGCCAGACCAGCTGATCAGAGATATGGGTAAACTGCTGGAAGATGTCAGATACCAGAATCTAATGCTGGTTCGGTACAATGTGGTAGGTTGAATGCTGCCTTGATTTCATTACATTATTAGTCTTTAGCCTGCTATGGGCGGGTGAGTGTATACATATGCAAACAGTTTGAGTCAAGATGAAACGCCGAGTAACTCGGCGTCTCATCAGGATCCAAACTGTTTGACACTTTGATTGCATTTTGGTAGACAAATTGATTATAGCTTGAATTTTGAAAATGTAGTAGGTGAAAAAGTCTTTCAAAATAATTTGGTCAGCAGGCTGAAGGTTAACCCATTCCCTCATAGGCTATTTTAGATCCATTCACTTTGAATACATCTACCTAAAAGGAGCATTAAGTAGAGAAAAGGATTTTTTTTAAGAATTTGTAGTTTGAAACCATTCTGATAAATAGAGCATTTGCTCCTACAGGAGCAAATGCTCTATTTATCACAATGGTTCCAACAGGTGACTTTTACAGAGGCATAGAAAGGCGTATTTATGGAGGAAAGAGTTAATATGCGTACAAAGTAGATGCAGTGATAGTATATTTAGTGACGGAAGTAGTTCTTGGTAGCAGGAGGAACAGAAGAAGAACAGGAGAGAAGCAGTTTGACATTGTATAAGTGGTAGTAGTAGGTGTAAGAAGAGGGATGGGTGAATAAGGAGACGGGGTTAGTGGAGAGGAGATGGTTGTTGTAGACGTGGTAGCATATATAGTATGTGTATGTGCCGGTTGGGGAAGGAGAGACAGGCGCGGATTGGGGGAGAAGATTGAGTTGTACAAGTGGTAGTTTTAATTGCAGGAGTAGGGAATGGGGAGGAAGGATGTGAATGAAAGAATAAGTTGTAGTAGTGGTAATAGTTGGAGTTGGAATAGGTGAGAAGGAAGGCATGGACTATAAAAATGAGTTTTAGTAGTGGTGTAATTTAGAGTTGAAGGAAGGGATGAGGAATAAGTGTAATAGCGGCAGTAGTATGTTTGCTAGGAGAGAAAAAAAGAAGATTAGAACAAGGAGCTGCATGTTTTGGAGAAGGGAAGAACAAGTGAAGGATAAAGGATTTTAGAAGCAGTAGTGGGTGGTAGAGAAGGACAGGAGAAGAGAGTGAAGGTGAAGTGTGAGTAGTGCGAGTTAGAGGAGCGAATAAGAATGAATGGTGGACTTGCCGTTATGGTAGTAGTGCGAGTTGTAGGTGGGACGGGTGGCCGACGGATTTTTAGTGGCGGTAGTAGTAGAAGTTAGGGGGAAGGATTGAGAAGAGAGTAGAGGAGAAGAAGGATTTGTAAAAGTAGTAGCAGAAGTCTGTGTTCGCCAGGATGGTGAGAAGGAGAGAGTTGGGGTGAAGAAGGGGAGTGTAGTAAGGAAAGCGATCCATGCAGGGGCCAGATGAGCATAGGGAAAGGAGAGAGTAGAGGATAATAAAGTGTACTTGCAGTGATGGTTGTAGGAGTTGGAGGAGGTAGTGAGTGTAGTAACGTTATATTAATTACAGTAACCCCCCCCCTTAAACCGGACGTTTAAATTCGTATCGATGTCTGTCTATAGCTTAATGCAGGATGAATGTCATACAGAAAGCTCCTAAAGGAAAGCTGACTAAAAGACTTAAAATCATATTATTGAAATTCCGATTCAGAAGGGTTCTACCTATAGATGGAATAATAGTACATGTATTTGTAGTTTGCAGTAGTACATGTAGTAGTTTTACTGATCTACTTTCCCAAACCGTCAGTAGTGTATGTTCATGTATTATCAAAAAGTAAAGTCTCCCTCATATGCTATTTTTAGACCCAACCTATTTGAATAAATCCACCGAAAAGGAGCATTAACTAGAGAAAAGGAAAATTTTTAGAATTTTGTAGTTTGAAACCATTGTGATAAATAGAGTATTTGCTCCTATAGGATCAACCGCTCTATTTATCACAATGGTTTGAATAGGTGATTTTTACAGAGGCGTAGAAAGGCGTATTTATGGAGGAAAGGGTTAAATGATATTAGGAATGTTCGATAAGAGCTGTCTGCCTAACTTTTGTCCTTCATTAAGCTATCACATGTTTTAAATATCCAGAATTATACTTCTTTTGATTGTTCATATTAGAGAGACTTTACTGTATTTGATATTGTATGTCATGTTGTTCAGTTTGAAGGTTCAGCCCTAGAGCTTTCTAAAGCTGGAATAACCAAGAATATCACGCGGGTAACACTCTCTAAAGCCATGATGAAAGTCCACAAAGTGAGTCCGAGCCCCGAAATACTTGCCAGGTAAGAAAACCGCTTTACTTTATGTTGTAGAAAATTTGCGACATGACTAGTATTTACAAGTTGTGTGAATCCTTGACAGACTTCAGCTAGATACAAGTACTTGATACAGGTACCAGTACTAGGTACAAGTACCAGTACTAGATACAGATACCAGTACTAGAAAATATATTGGTACCAGTACTAGATACACCTGTGTACAGTAAAACCTCTCTATAACGACCACTAATTTGTGTTAATTAGTTGGTATTTAGGGCAGGTGGCGGCTTAAAGCAAGGTGAAAGTATAACAGAACGCTCCAATAGGAGCGTTCTGTTATACTTTCACCTTGCTTTAAGCCGCCACCTGCCTATAATACAAAATACTTGATGTAATTTAGTGGCCGTTACAGAAAGGTTTTACCGTATTCCTCAAATTGTGTGAGACCTTGACAGAATTCAGCAATGTAACAGTACTAGATACAGGTACTAGTACTAGGTACAGGTACCAGTACTATGTAAATCTGTATATTCCACAAATTGTGCGTGTCCTTGACAGACCTCTGCAAGGTACCAGTACTAGGTACAGGTACCAGTATATAAATATCACATCCTATGGAGAGCGACAGCACGTTTGTCAACCCGAGGTTGGTAATGTTCACCGAGGCGTTAGCCGGGGTGTACATTACCACACCGAGGGTTGACAATACGTGCTGTCGCTCTCCATAGGATGTGATATTTATTTCATTTTACCGAACAGTACAATCAATTTCGTCAGCAAAAAGATTTATTCAACGCCAACAATAAACAGTTTGAAACAAAATTTAAAATACTCGGTGAATACAAATCGCGGAACAGCTTCACACTTAGACACTTTAGACAAACACATTCATTAGACGTTAAGTATTGGCGGCGTCCTTTTCACTGTCCAATCTTAATAGACACTCCTCCGAAATAGTTGCATAACCAACATTTCTCAAATAATTAAACAAAAATAAAAACAACTGTTAAAATGACGATTGTTGATCAAAAAAATTGCAAGCGTCAAATGACGTCAGTCGGATGATGTCAAGCACATAATTTAATAAGCGTCCATTGATCTAGACGTACTGTTGCTCGCACCAGATAATGTTGCATGGAATAGTACAAATTGTTTCATGATATGTATATGGAAAAGTTGTATAGGAAAGCCACGTGAGGTATAGTAAATAATAATAAGGGAAACACACTACGAAACACACTACGGATTTTTTTCCTGCGACAGAATAGAAAATTACTCAGTAATCTTGTAGGCAGAAAATTTTGTCCTCATTAAGTCTAACATTATTGTTTGGGCCCATTTCTGAAAACAAGACCAGAGTGCCAAACAGTGGTGATACTGATGATACGCAGGGTCACTCGGCGTTGTATATGAATCCAATCTGTTTTTAAATGAAATCAACCAATGCGGACTACTGGTAAAATGAACGGTACCAAAAATAAACGCACTAGATACAATAAACCCCCGCTAATGCAACCACCTAATAGAGGTATAATTATGGGTGATATGTGCAGGTGGTAGCTTAATGCAGGACAAACCCAATGCAGAAAGCTCATAGAGCTCCTGCATTAAGCAACCACCTGCTTATAAAGACAGCCATGTCGATTCATTAAGTTGTCGCATTAGAGGGGTTCTACTGTATGTGCATATTTTGTTCGAATATGGAGCATTGTCTTCCTCCAATCCTTTCCCTCATGAATATTCATGTAAAAAAGAATAACACTGTGAATATATTAGCTCAATTTTCATAATTGTATATGGATATAAGATAGCTTTTGCAGAAACTGTAGAATTGCATAAGCAACAGAGCAAACCTTGGTCCGACGGCTCCTGCAGGATCTGGGTCTACTCTGTTTGCAAAGGCGTGAACATACGTTAATACCCAGTAAAGCTGGTGATACACGCTTTCACTATTGTTCATGATTTAATTGGATTTGTAAAGTATGTACATGTGTTTCAAATACAAAAAAAACGAGACTTGCCAAGATTCTTGTCGTTTTGAAAGACGGATTCGGTAAGACGCCTTTGGCTACATTATTTACTTGCTATTTACCTGATATTTGTCACAAAGCATGTGACTAAATTAAGAGTCAAAATGTTAGTGAATTTTGGCTGAGTTGATCCAGTTTCTCGCCATGTGATTGGAAAATGGGTATGAATACATTTGGTTAAGCTGGTCTGCTTTTAGCAGTGATTACTGCGAGTAATATCGCTCATGTTCCGAAAGTTATGTTATATTCAAGTATTTATCGTACGTAGATGTTTTGTTGTCAACATCATCAAAGAAATGTTCAAAGAAACTTTGTTCAAAGAAATATTTCTAAAACAAAAATATGTTTTGTTTTTTGTTTGTTTTGATATTTGCTTTGTTGTTTTTGTTTTTCATTTGAAACTCTTGCCAGTTAGATGGTATTAATTCCAGTAATGTGTAAGTCCTTTACAAAACACCATAAATGATAGTTGATTATAAGACGTATCTTTGTAACACAAAACAGCAGGTACGCGGCACGAACATATTTATTTGTTTAACTAGAGGGTGTCATGTCACACAGCTGTCATGAAAGATCATTTCTACCGCTAAATACATATAGTAAAGAAAGCCGAAGAATTCCGTCGTTCAAAGATTTCTCTACAGATCTAATATCAAACGATTTGCCTGCTTTGATTAACCCTTAGCCTGCTAAAAACGATGTATGCTCAAACTGTGATCTGCTTTTTTTCTTACCATCGATTCGTTTAACCCGTTATCACATAGGCCCAACCTCTTTGAATAAATCTAGGAGCATTTACAGTAAAACCTCTCTATAACGGTCACTAAATTGTGCTAATTATTTGGTATTTAGGGCAGGTGGCTGCTTAAAGCAATATGAAAGTAAAACAGAACGCTCCTATAGGAGCGTTCTGTTTTACGTTCGCCTTGCTTTAAGTCTTTTACTCAAAATACTTGATGCAATTTAGTGGCCGTTATAGAGCTGTTTTACTGTACTTCCAAAAAGGGGCATTTTTAGAATTCTGTAGCTTTTAAACCATTTTGATTACTAGAGCTATAGAGCAAATACTCTATTTATTACAATGGTTTCAAAGCGTGACATTTACACAGGCATCAAGGGGGGCCAATGTGAGGGAAATGGTTAAACCTTTTAGAAACTATTCACAGAATGCCAAACAGCTTGGATCCTGATGAGACGCCGAATTACTCGGCGTCTCAACTGGATTCAATCTGTTTGCAAATGCGGACCAGATAGTGCATAGCAGAAACAGGGTTAATAAAGATTGAAAGGTCAAAAGGCTAACTCAAGCAGTGTTTTCTGTATAATCACGTATTTCCACATCCGGACCTCAAAGGAACATATAGATGATTATTTCACCTACTGTTTTATCCCTAGTTCCGGTCTTCGCGACCAGACTCGCATTTGCAAACAGCTTGGATCCAGATGAGACGCCGAGAAACTCGGCGTCTCATCAGGATCAAGGCTGTTTGACACGCGTTCAATAATTTATCAAAAGCTTGGTCGCTTCGGAAGTAGTCAAAATCTACATTAGATTCAAATTTAAGCAGACATTTGTTTTCAAAGCGGATTAAGGGTTAAGATATGATATATGAAACATGATAATTTCGCCTACAGTAAATATCTCCATTCTGACCGCTTCTTCATCTTTCACCCTCTGCCTAAGGAATATTCATGTAGGGAATAATTACATCGTCGATATTAAAGACATATGATTACCATGGCAAAAAATGTAGAATCGGATCTAAATAATTCAATAAGCAAACAGAGCCAACCATTATGTTTTACATGAATATTCAGCAGAGAAAATATTAAGGCATCTGTTAATCTGATGCAAAACAAAAGACACAACTTTATTTTCGCTTTGTCTTGTAATATCATTCTAAAAGTGGTTTACTTTTCAAAACAACGCTGCATAACAAACAAACACGAATAACCTCTGGGCAATGTTCCTAGACGACAAGTCGTGAAATCGAATAATATACCAGTAAAGCTAGCGCTCCAAGCAGTTCTAAATATAAATGATAGTGTTTGCTTATGAAATTAGTTCAGAAAGCGAAATAGTCTTCTATATAACTTTGGTTGTGTGTTAATCACATAGTAGTCGCTTTAACATGTTTAATGCATATAGCATACTATGACATTTACAAACAGTGTAGATCAAATCAGATCAGATCAGAGGGTTTCTTTAGGAGCCCTCTGATTTGGGTTCAGCCCAGTTGTCATTCAAAAGCCACTAGCGGGTTTACGCCTTTCATACTTTGTGGACTCTATAGTTAACCCTTCACTCCATAAATACGCCTTTCTACGCCTTTGCAAACAGAGTAGACCCAGATCAGACTGTTCGTATAGGAGTCGTCTGATCAGGGTCTGTCCTGTTTGCTTATGATAGGATATAAATATGATTCTAAAGCTTCTGTCATGCAAGAAAGTCCTGTGTCCGTATGCTATTATAGCAAATTAATCCGATTAATATGTATGAAGTAATTATTTTTTTACATGAATATTCATGGAGGAAATGCTTAAACATTCATGGGACATTCCACTCTGAAAAATCAGCATTGAAAGGGTTGACGAGAATCTATCGTATAACCTTATCACACGACGTAATGGTCGGCTACATTTTCCTATGATTTGCACACTCATTGATCGAGATTTATTTTTTATTTTATTTCATTGTTTCATTATAATTTCGTTATGAGCGCTTTATATTGACCTATTCAGTGTCGCAAAGCTGTAACGACGCAGGGTTTTTTTTATATGTACAGTGTAACGCATTACAATAGTTAGTACAAAGGGTATATACAGCAAACCCTTCAAAACATTCAACTCAGTATTAAGGCCGGTCTGTAAGACAGGTGGCAGCTTAATGCAGGATGAAAGTCATGCAGAAAGCTCCTTTCGGAGCTTTCTGCATGACTTTCATCCTGCATTAAGCAGCCACCTGTCTAAAAAGATCTAAATGGAAAAGTAGTAAAGTCAAGCAGGCAAAGCCACATACAAGACGCAACCACCACCAAAACACCGATAGACAGCATGACACACACACATACACACAACCACACACCCAAACGCACACATACACACACACACACGAAATGAACACAGAAAACACTAAAAGACACACAAGAACCAGAGACAAACGTTCCACACATGAACAAAATCACAAGCACAAAGACGCAAGGCAAACAAAAGGAAGGGTGACAAAGAGAGTACCGCCTTGGCACGGTCAGTAGCAAAAACACCACTGGGGGTTTAAACCGGTTTACGGACGTCCTAACCTCACACTTCTCTAAACTCTTCTTTACTAAATGTTTGGTTTAGAGGAGTCTTACTGTACATAAGTGTCTCGATAAAGGCCTCTTTAGTATCAGGTGGTTGCTTAATGCAGGGCAAAACTAATGTATTTGCTCTTTTGGATTTTACGTCGCTTTAACAGTATTTCAGTCATATCGCGACGTCCAACTAATTACAGATGGAGGAAGACCCCCATATGTTTTTTTCTGTGCTCAGAATAAATGGAACAAATTACATTGCTCCGTACACAGAAGAACACACGGGTAGAAGTACCGACCTACCACAAGCCAGCTGCAGGGCAATCTTGTCCTGCGTTAAGCAATCGTCTGCTTTTAAGACTCTTATGTTAAGTAATTAGCAAGACTTTACTGTATAATTTGGGTACAATGTCAACCGGAATTGTTTTGATGAATGATATTTAGACAAACAAAACAATTCTAAACAAAGTTAACAACTTGTTGGATTTTGTTACATAGACTATCCATATCATCAGCTACAGTCCATGAAATAGTTTTTATAAAATTTGCCTCGATATTTTACCGTGATGTTAAACCTCTAAATACGGGAACCGGTATTGCAATCGTTCTATGCACATGTACTTACTGAAGCCCTCTGATCAAGTCCTTCACTGCGTGTCATCTAACATCGCCTCAGCAGTCACACTTGTCAAACATTAATTGAACATCACACTTTGTAACTCAGTATTTAAAGTGTGAAACTACTATTAACACTTTAAGTGCGGGAAACTAGTCACTAATGCCATTTGCAAACAATGTAGACCCAGATGAGATGGTTCCTAGAGGAGCCCTCTCACCAGAGTCTTCGTTGCTTGTCTTGTTTAATACACTTTTTTCTTTTTAAAAATCATTAAATAATCACAGTAAGATTGAGCTGTTTGAATTTTGGAATAGTCCATTTGAAAATTCAGCGTTGTAGAGGCTAAAAGCTAAACCATAATTCATGTCGACAGTTTTTACAAAGTTAATCTTCGTATGACAAAATTACAACAGATACTGTTAACAGAATCCGCAATTCTTGTCATTGTGAGACTTTGAGTCTTTTCCAGAAGAATAAGATAGCAAAATGCATGTGCCTTGTCCAGCGCGCCATCTACAAAAATTTAACTACAGTAAAATACACTAAAGCGACTGCATTATACGCTGATTTTTCAAACGGACTATACCAAAAGTCAAACAGGTCAAGCTTATGGCGAATATTTAGGATTTTTCCAAAGAAAAGTGTAACATGACAAACAGTGCAGACACTGATGAGAGGGCTCCTCTAGGAGCCATCTCATCTGGGTCTACACTGTTTGCAAAGGACATTAGTTACCCGTGTAACGCATTATAAGGGCTAATGTTGCAAATAAAAATGTCTTCAAATAGTATTGTGTTTTTTTACCTCTTACGTCGGTAAAACTAATTAATTCATACCAAATGGTTTTTTTCGCAACTTAAAATCATTCTTTATTATATTTGTAACATTTATATTATTGTTTAAATAAATTGACGATATTAAACTAAAGAATAAAAAAACGTCGTTTTTAATGACTAAACTAGCGTTGTATTCTGAATTTTAGAGTGCTACCGTGGCTGAAAGGGGAGGTGAACTTTATACAGAACCTAAACATCACAAACCTCATTGAAGCCATGGAAAAACACAACCTGTCAATGGAGTCTTTAACCCGCTCAGAGGTACAACACAATTTTATGTGCTTCAATAGATACGAATATTCGAACTCATCGAGAGCTCGGTGAAAAAAGGCTATAACTACAATCTGTTGGATGAACTCATGAAGACCTTTGCAAACAGTGTTGGTCCAAAATGAGACGCCGAATAACACAGTTTCTCATCAGGATCCAACCTGTTTGATACACTCTTGTCGCTTTAGACAGTAGAAAATGAAGACCACAATCAATACACCAATAATGTAAATGTTACTCAATACTTTCATTTGACATTGAACAATGTTCAAAAGTCCATGGCCATACCGGACAAACAATATGAAAAACCTTATATGAACCAGTCCCGTCTTGTCGCACACTGTCTCAAATTGAAACAAAAACAGAATGCAATCACAATAACAGACCTGTTTAACCCATTCCCTCATATTGACGACTTTTGACGACTCTGTAAAAGTCACTTTGTAAAACCATTGTGATAAATAGAGCATTTGCTCCTATATGAGCAAATGCTCTATTTATCACAATGGTTTCAAACTACAAAATTCTAAACTTTTCATTTTCTCTAGTTACTGTTAATGCTCATTTTCGGTAGATATATTTCAAAGAGGTTGTATCTTAAAAAGCATATGAGGTAGTGGGTTAATGGTATAACAGAAATTAGAACTGAATTCCGTCCATTTCACATTGGCTTACAAACATCTATTCAATGTACACTTGGTTTGCTCTGTTGGCTGATGGAATTGACAGTTGTGTGTCTTTAGTTTCTAAAATGATTACAATGTTCTACTTTGCATATTTCATTACAACTATTTTGTCTATGAATATTCAATAGGTATTGAAATTTGGAATAAATATAGAAAAGGGGCAGGGTTAATCTAGGTCTGCCATTTTTCAATACGTTCACTGTCGTAATCGGAGACCTCCATACTACAGAGGACATTCTCCATTCAAAGGATCAACATTGCAAAGCGGATAGGCTATTTCCGATGGTCTTTCAAAAATGGTAAGCAATACTTTCTTCACAGATTTACCAGCTGACCAAACGTGTGGAGGCATTAAAAAGACTGAACGATTTAGTTGAGGCTAACCAAACCGACGAAGTCCGTCGTTATATGGATCCGTATTTGGTTTCCAGCTTTTCGTCGTCTCTTCTCGAATCGTTGCCTGACGACCTTATCTTTGATATACAGAACAGAACCAAGACAATGCACTCTAAAAGAAAGGTACAGTAACCTTTGATGTGAAGTATTATTTTGGTGTACATCATTTTTTTGTATTTTAAGTCACCACCGTATTTGTATGCATGACAATCAAGTACATGTTTGATCTTTAATGTGAATATTCAAATTAGACTTAAGTTACAGTAAACCCTCTCTATAACGGCCACTAAAGTGTGTTAATTAGTTGGTATTTAGGGCTGCTTAAAGCAAGGCGAAAGTTAACCAGAACGCTCCTATAGGAACGTTCTTTGTTACTTTTACCTTGCTTTAAACAGCCACCTGCCTTTAACACAAAGTACTTGATGTAATTAAGTGGCCGTTATAGAGAGGTTTTACTATACATGTAGTTCGTTTCCTGTACATACTAACACAAATACGAACACATTTAACCCTTTCCTTCATATAAACGCTTTTTCACGCCTGTGCAAACAGAGTAGACCCAGATCGGACGGCTCCTGTAGAGGGACCTCGGTCTGCTCTGTTTGATAATGAAGTTGTTATAGAGCTGACTATTCAGTTTCTACAAAGACCTATGAAAACACATAGGTCTTTGGTTTCTACCAATACCAATAATCCTGTGTATATATGTCATTATAAAATTTCAGCCTATAAGTTCATGTATATGGTTAAACAAATGACGTCAGCAAACAATAAGAACTCTTAAGAGTTTATGAATAGCATATCTTGACACAGTTTGCTGCGTATATTAATATATCTTTAAACATGTGGTTAAATTAATTGATAGTTGTACATGTATATTAAACCCTTTACTCCATGAATATTCATGTCTCAAACCATTATGGGCATCAGTTTTTTTTAATTTGATACTACATGTATTATGTTTAACAAGTGAATAGTTGATCTGGGACAAGTGATCTTGGTTTAAATGAGGGAAATGGTTAAAGAATAAATCGACTCTTATCTTCAGATAATGTTTGTATTATCCATGCATAATATACCGGTACGTGAATGGTTATTTGTTTAACTATTATAAACATTATAACTATTAGTAGTGTAAAATAAGGACTTTTGCAAAGTTCAATACCTCGCTGAACAATTTTTTCAAGTTGCGATTTACCCATTTCAGGCACGGTTTATTATTAACCGAATCAAACGAGCATTACAAACGGAGGGAAGGGTAAGACAGCTACTTTTGTATTCCCCAAATCTTACATCTACATGTGTTCCTATGTCGTAATTTAGCAAGTAGATAAACGATTCAGCATCATAAATGAAATAAACTCGACCCCGACATATGTAAACTCCGCTAAAACAGCACGTAACTGATATTTGTAAACAGCTTGGATCTAAATGAGACGCCTAGTGAAACAGGGTCTCATCAGGATCTAAGCTCTTTGACACTTGGTTAATAGTTTTTTAAAAAAAATGCATGTGCAGTAAAACCCCTCTAAACTGGAATTATAGTACAGAAGAAATTAGATACTTTTAGGCCGGTGGCTGTTCGGAGCTTTCTGCATGACTTTCATCCTGTATTAAGCTGCCACCTGTCTCCATGGCCGATATCTATACAAAATTTAATGTTCGATTTAGAGCGGTTTTACTGTATAGAGGTTATTTGACTGGTATTGGACGTGAATAATTGCTTCATAAACAACAAAAACATGAACGTGTTTTCAAATATTTCAAATGTAGAACCTGTCTTCAGCGGCCATCAAAAGGAGGTCTTATTGTGGGTCTGTAAGGCAGGTGGCATCTTAATGCAAGTCAAACGTGATGCAGAAAGCCCCTATAGTAGTTTTCTGCAAATACTTTTGCCCCGCATTAGGCAATCACCTGGTTTTTTTTAAGACTGCTATGTTCAATAAATGAATGACCGCTTGCTTAGGACAGTTTATACTGTCTATATATATTTTATCATTCCATTTCTTGTATGTAATGGAAAGTCATAGTGATTGCTAACACGAAAAATTAAAGATAACCAACTATTCCTTTCCTATGACTATTTTCGGAAACAATGATATATTGTCTTCACAGTTGTATCTTTATACATTAAACAGATGTTATTTCCAAAAATGCAGTTTCTGTTTCCATTATTTGGCACGAAGGTGCGCTTAATGTTTAACCCATTACCTAATAAATATGTTTATATAAATGACACATTTGCATACTAAGTAGACCCAGATAAGCCGAATCCTGTAGAAGCCGCCTGGTCAGGTTCTACTTTATTTGCGCATGGTATTATATAAATTTAATGCTAAAGTTTCTGCAATATTCATGTTGTCCTTATTTCGTACATAAATATTGAGGTAAAGATTTAACATAATAGTTATTCTACTACAGACATTTTCGACAGTTTAAAAGATTTCAATTCGTATAAAAGCTTTGTCGGAAAATAGCTATAAAGCTAATGTTATTATGTTTTTACATAACCGACTCTAAATAAAGTTTCTTGCATCTCGTATCTTGTATATAATATATGTAGTAACTATTTGCAAAAAAATCAGAGTACTAGAATTACATTGTTTATTTCAAAAGATTCTGCAACCAGTGGACATCGGTGGTTTGTTCAACGGCATTGCACTCTCTGACGTCAGTCAATTTGAACAAATCAATGACAAGGAAATGGAAGGCGTCGTACCATTCCTTCAGTCGTTAAACGTTCCAGAACATATTGCATGGGCGGTTACAAAGAAGGCCATCGTACCTGCAAAACGAACCATGCTTCAAAACACACCCAAGGTAATATACGAAAAGGTTTAACTATTACCATATTGAAAATTCTCCAATATGACTCAAGCATATGGTCAATCAGATGCTTGAGAGTGAACTCAGACTCCAGCAAACAGTTCCAACCAATGTCTAAAATGTGTGAAAATGCGTTATCTAGTACATTTTAACGTGTCTTAAGCGACCATGAAAAAGATGCCCGAATCCGTGTCCTTAATCAAGTCGAAAGTAATGCAGAAAGGTCGTATTGGAGTTTTGTGTATTACATTTGCCCTGCATTAAGCAGCCACCTGCTTCTTAAGATACCTATGTTCAGTAAATGAATCGTCGCAAGACAGGTTCTATGGTATGTCATTCTTTCATAAAATGAGGTTATTACGACCCATAATCAGTTATAAGAAATTAATAATAAATACTGACTTTCTCTACAATGCATGTGTTCCAATTGCATGTTGTTTACAGTAAAACACTGCTAGATGTCCGTCCTAATTGTCAGTCTTTAAGACAAATGGAAATTTATTGCAGTCCGAAAATAATGCAGAAAAAAATCGACGAGGATTCCAAGAAGATGCCATCTACTTTATGATCTTGGTTGTCACTTTGGATATTTTACATCCTTTAACCCATATCTTCTAGACTATTTTCTGACCCAACGTCTTTGAATAAATATACCGAAAAGAAGCATTTACTAGAGAAAAGGAATCGCTCCTATGGGGCAAATGCTCTATTTATCACAATGGTTTCAAAATAATGACTTTTACAGAAGCGTCAAAAAGCATCAGTAGGTGCTTCTTTTGTGTTTTTCATTTTCCATTTGTTTATGTAGATTTGTAGCTGTTTTGGGAAATGCTAACCGGCTGCTGATGTACTATTTGGCGCAGTGGTGCGTATGTGGAATATTGCTCTATTTTCAGAATGAAGGATTCTGTGATGACTTTCTCCCAAAGCTTGGCAGACTGGCGAAATATGTAGACCTGGGTTTTATCAAAGAACACAAACTGATACCACTTGGGAGTGATGGCAAAGGTTGCGGCATTGATATCGAGAACTTGCAGTTAACTAGAGCTCAGGTATTAACTCAGAAATATATGCGGCAATGAAAAACCAAAGATTTGACATTCTGTCGGGAAATTATTGTTGCTTTCATGCAAATCAAAGGCTGTGTCTTCATAAGATGAATATCCAAGTCAAATATAACGTCTCCGTTTGTTTTATTTCTAACGTCATGACCAGTTTTAAACGTTTCGGACAGACAAACATACTTACAGAGAGTCCAAAACCAATAATACCCAATACACGTATCTTGTGGGCATAAAACAAAGAAAAAGTGCAATTTAGAATTTAGGAATACGAAAAGATTGCCTGAATACGGTATGATAACAAATACATGTAACAGTATGTCAGATTATTAGTAATGGTAAGTATCGGTTACCAATTGCAGTGTGCTAAATTATTTACCAGTAACAGGGAAATATATAATTTGCCAGTATTAATTCAAAATATTATTTAACCAGCATTATATTGTAATAAACTATTTTGCTGACGATGTGTCATATAGAATATTGTTATGCAAATAATAATTTAAAAACAAACGCATGCAACCAAACAATTTCGTTTCTCCATTAAAACGATATTTTTAACCATTTACACCATAAATTCGCTTTTCTACATCTTTGCAAACATAGGAGACCCAGATCTAACGGCTCCTATAGGTCTGTTTGCTTATCAACCCTTTCGCTGCCAAACTCTGTCATCTGCTAACTCTGTCGTCTGCTACAAATTTTCATTTTTTTGATTTTCTTCATTTTTGTTTCCAAAACATAGTAACATTAACAAACAGTTTGGATCCTGATGAGACGCCGAGTTACTCGGCGTCTCATCTGGATCCAAACTGTTTGCATAGGTAATCACAGATCCGGCATTGGCAGCGAAAGAGTTAAATAATATAGATATAATTCTACAGTTTCTGCCATTGCCAAAAGTTCATGTGCCCATGTGCCATTATAAGAATAATCTAATCAATATTGATAAGTATGTTATTTCTCACATAAATATTCATGAAGTTAAACTATACCACTGATAGTTCTGCATAATGATTAGTGCCCATGTCAGATTTTCGTCTTTACAGTCTTAGTTTGGAACTGTTTTCAAGGAATGTTTTCTTCCGGTTCATTTCAAGACCTGGTCACAAAACAAGATTCTGTTTGATTTCCTTTCAATTGATATAGTGTTATTAAGCCCCTGAAACTCTCATATACCAGTAATTTCTTATAATGGAAAGCTATATGCAACGGAAATGTTTAAGTGGTGTCATTACTTGCATTATATTCTCAATAGCCCATTTCTTCATTAATATTCATGTAAACATAATCACATTATTTATATTTACTAGCTGAAACTTTTAAAATGACATGAAACAAGATATTATGGCCATGGCAGAAACTGTAGAATCAAATCTATATACAGTTAAACCTCTCTATAACGACCACTAAATTGTGTTAATTAGTTTGTATTTAGGACAGGTGACTGCTTAAAGCAAGGTGAAAGTAAAACAGAACGCTCCTATATTTTACTTTCACATTGCTTTAAGCAGTCGCATGCCTTTAACACAAAATACTTGGTGTAATTTATTGGCCGTTATAGAGAGGTTTTATTGTAAATCTATAAGCAAACACAGCAGATCCTGATCAGACGGCTCCTACAGAAACCGTCTGATCTGGGTCTACTCTTTTTGCAAAGCGTCAATGGGAGTCTGTATCGGGTAACGGGTTACCAGCTGCAATTAGGAGTTATCTCTCTGAAACAGCGACAACATCTAATAAATCTGTGTTTCCCTCGAAATTGCAGAAAATATGTTTTGCATTTCCATGGCAACATAAAAACGTGTTGCTGACAAATTTCATTATTATTAAAAGCAAATACTAACACATACTGACTCTGTTTGAAGATAGTGGTTTTGTAAATTACATACAAACTGCACACATTCTGCTTTTACCCTTAATTACGTGAATATTTATTGTAGAATAAGATTTATAGTATTTCAACAGCAGACTCTGGTCTGGGTCTACTCTGTTTGCTGAGGCGTAAAATGCATATTCATGAGGTAAAGGGTTAACCCTTTCCCTTATATAAACGTGTTTTCACGCATTTGCAAACAGAGTAGACCCAGCTCAGACGGCTACTATAGGATCATGGTCTGCTCAGTTTGCTCATGGAATTTGATAGATCGGTTTCTTTACTTTCTAAAATGGCCACAATGCCCCACCTTCCACATTTCATTATAACTATTTTGTTCATGAATATTTAAAGCTAGAATAAACATAGAACAGGGAAAGGGTTAACTTAAAAGTAGATCTGTCATAGCATTTCTTTTCATCTCCAGCCTATCATTAAACAGCAAAACTAGACGAAGTTTCTCCTTTGATCTTAACTTTCAACGTTTCATTTCATTCATTAGTGATTACAGCAAAGTGTCATCTGCAAAGTGGCGTGGCTCTCTTGTCCTTTTCAACATACTTCATCTCGCTCTACACTGATTAGCCAAACCCTCTCCTTGTTACACTATTCGTGTAAGAAATGATGACATCTTGAATGTTCATAAGTTGATTTTTTATAATGGTGAAGGAATATAGGATTTTTGGCTCTGGCAGAAACTGAAGAATCAGATCTATATAATTTGATAAGCAAATAATGCAGACTCTGGTCCTGTAGGAGCCGTCTGATGTGGGTCTACTCTGTTTGCAAATCCGTGTATGAGGGAAAGTGTTTACGATACCCATGTGTACTGTAGTGTTACAAAGTTGTGTCAACAAAAAGTCATTCGCCCATACTTCTAGCAAAAAACTTCATTGTGACCCTGACATAGGGATAGTAAACTGTGTGGCAAGTTTAATTGACATTACAATATTTTATTCAAACAGAACAACTTAATATAGTAGCAATGTAATACTGAAGAAATACTGTACTTGTTAGGCTTCTAGTATTTTATAAAGATAACACGATTTCAACTGCATATAGGCATCACTCCCATTTATGACCCATATATTGAGCTTGTTCAGTGTTTGGAAACCACTGTTTGCAGTTTACAAACCACAGTCAGGCATTATTTCTCTTCTGTGCAATGTTCCATCCCAATGACTAGCATGATTTCTTTGTCAGATTGCGGCGATCAGTCCAAGCTCCGCAATTAGAAAGCATACCCAAAAAGCGCATGTAGAGTTGTTTTCCTTTGCTGCTGATCGGGTCACAAGTTCTACAAACATTAGTTACGACATTTCCCCAACCATGCATGACACAATAAATGTACCAAACAAGAGAATGTGACATTATGACATCTTTGTCTTCAGTTATTGTTAGCAACCTGGTGTTTTTGGTATTTACGAAACAATCATATCAAATGTTTATTATTTATATGACATTATTTATAAGCATTTAATAAATTTGCATTATTTGTTTTACTTAAACAGGCCTATGCAATGGTTGATAATATTCGCGAAACCATGGGAACCAAGGATGAAACTGGAAAGCATGCTCTTAAGCCTGATCACATTAAGCGTCTAGGAAGACTGGGTATCGGCCTTGCAGCTGAAGACATCGAAATGCTTCCAACAGATACAGAACTGCTCACGGTCATCGAGATGCTTGCTAAATATGAAGATGAGCTGGATTCGTCGCAGGTGAACAAACTCCGACAGCTAGAATGATAAACCATGATTAACGACTTATGTGTTATTTCAAAGACATTTCAATCTAAATTATTACTAAACAGCTCATTTTAGCTAAGTATGTATTGAAAACACTGATATTCTATATGTCCAATAGGTATGGCCAAATAGCTGTTATTACAAATATATTGTTTGCATTTTCTGAAGTCAGGCATTTTACAAAATGCTTACACATTATAAACATTTTGTAAAATCATTGTTTTAGTCATGACATAAAAAAGACAAAGTGCCTAAACATTCTGTGTGGGTTTTTGTAAAATGCCTAATTGGTCATAAATCATAAGCAAATATGTAATATGAGTGAATTTTAATATGAAGTAGTATATTAACAATATACCGTAAACTCCCTCTAAAACGACCACTTGATGTATGAACGAATATGTCTTTAAAAGCATGTGGTTGCTTAATTACAGGATGAAATTAATACAGAAAGCTCCTACAGGAATGTTCTGCATAACTTATCTCCCGCATTAAACAACCACCTGTGTTTAAGATCCAGAATTTGATTTATTTGTTGGCGTAACATGCTACTGATACACAGCTACCCAGATCTTATATAAAGAAAAAGGTTAAAAATATTACAATTACATGGTCGGTTTTTTTTCATTTATTATTTGGTGAGTATAAATGGCGTCACTGTTATCAGTGATTATACGTTCCTTAATGTTGTGCTAGGGGCATTTGTTTGACCCTTTCCCTGTTGAATATTCATGTAAGAAAAAAATGGAATTTTGAATATTTATTGGCTTATTATTTTATTATAGCATATATACACTTGAGTTTGGTATTGGTAGAACTATAAAGTGAGATCTATTATGATGCCATAAGCAAACAGAGCAGACCCTGATCAGAAGTCATCTGATCTTGGTCTACACTGTTTGCAAAGGCGTAAAAATAGTTCAACATAATACAGGATAGTAATAGAAATCTTAGCAGAGCGTTAAACAATCGTTTTAATAAATTGGTTGGGTTACAAGTTCGACTTTAGTTACCACTGCCTTCAAGTTTGATTTGGTTGCAGTAGCACTCAAGTAAGTAAGCTTTCTTGCAAAGATGACACTCTAGATATGTTTAATACCAATTAAGTAGTTTAAGCCTTTACTCAAGAAATGTGTCTATTAATGCTTGTGCAAACAGAGCAGACCCGCATCAGACGGCTCTTGTAGGAACTGTCTGATCTTGGTCTGTCCTGTTTGCTCTGCTTTGTTTACATATGGTATATAATATATATAGATTTGATTCTTCAGTTTCTGCCATGGCAAACATTTCCTGTATTCATATGCCTTGATAAAATATCAGCTTATTAATATTCATGATGTCATTGTTCTTTCATGATTGTTCATGAGATAAAGGATAAATAACTAATTTCAATGTATGCCAAAAACATCGCATTTAACATCTAAGAATTTATAAGCCTCTTGTTTCGTGTTAGTTTTTAATAAATGTATACCAGGTCCTAATTATTAATTAAATCGTGGTTATTGTAAATACGTGTTACTCAATATACTTAATATATTTCCTCTTCGGGGGTTGTTGTTTTTTTTCAGATCAAAGCTATTGTTGGAAAGATAAGAGATTATTTCGACATCCGAAACAGAAATGTGATTGACGAGGCAACAGATATTATAGTTGCACAGATCGGGAGATTTCTACAGTATTTAAAGTAATATTTATTTCTGTTTCTTACATGTCGCATAGAATTTCTCGATATGGATAAAAGCTATCAGTTCGTTCATAGTTATTTGGATAAAACGGTTTCCCTGAGAATCTGATTACAACAGCTCCTCGAGACATTTGCTTATAAGCATCTTCAGGATTTTATTATCTAATATGTTAAATTGTCAGCCAGTGTACCTGCCATAGGTCGTTGATATTTGGTTTCAGACTATATTTGATTGCATTTTTTTTTTAATCTAGCAACCTTCATTCACTACAGAATATTATGAACAATGGACTCAAATGTTGTAGTTTTTCATTTGAAAGCAATATAGGTTTTAAATTTTATTTCAATTCATTAATTGATTTTTAATGCATGAACAAATTCCATTAAACAATGTTTGTTTAATTATTAATTTCATATTTTACAGTGTAGATTTCGAGCTACCAAAGTTCCCAAAGGGCGTTCGACCAACAATAATGAGAGAAATTGGGAAAAGCTCTCTGTCAAAACTTTCAACGCCACATAGACAAAAACTGCTTCGGTTTGCACTGAAAAATATAGTAAGTGAATCAACAGTGTCACTTATTATGTGAATGATATGCTATATGTATCGACATATTTAACCCTTCTCTTGCTGAATTTTAAAATACATTTCTCCTTCTTTACCCATGCCCTGTTGTATAATTATATAAATATCTTCACTGTGTACAAGTATTTCGCTGTGCAATCACTGCTGTGGAGTGCACTGGTTGCACAATCAACTTGTAAATAGTGCAGACCCTGATGAGACAGCTCCTGCAGGAGCTGTCTCATCTGGGTCTTCACTATTTACAGGTAGGTATATTGACATATATAGCAAGCGAAGGGTTAATATCATACTTGACCCATCCGATAGCTATCCAAATGAGTACTAGGAAAACTACAAAATCTTTAGGGAGCAGTGACCAGAAAATGCGAAGAAATGGTGATGGAATGAACGATGGAAGTCTTAATGATAGTTTACAATCACTGGCACTTGATCGAAACAGACTATAGTTGTGTAATATAATAGTTATATCATGTCAATTCAATCAATTCAATCAATTTTATTGCATTAAACATAATACAATGTTTATAGCAACTATTGTCAATTAAAAATGGATATTCACAGAAATGTGGTGACATGTTAACAATTTCCATATCTTTTCAGAGCCTTAAATAAAGTTCAAATACTTTCTATCAAAAAGATTCTTTACATTTATAATATATCCTGTCCAGCCTACGTCGATTTTCCGTCGTCAAGTCCAGCTTAATTTCATGATTGGGTCGTTTCTCCTGTCAATATTGCTGATCGTCCTTGGTCACGTGGTCAAAAGGTCGGTCGTCACGTGGATTGTGTCGATTTCTGAATGAATGGGTAGTTCATGTGTGTGTAAAGTTGCGTAAATTGGCCTTATCTGTGATTCATGACGTATTCAGTATTTAGTTGTGGAATAATTGAAATCCTGTTTGGGTGAGTATTATTTGAGTTTATAGTTATTTGCCTGGTTTGCATTATCAGGAAGTCGCAATGTGTAATCGTGATACATGTGCATGCTAATTCTACATAGTATTTTTTGCGAAAATGCCGTCTGCTACAGATTGGAGTGTACCCTTATGTGTACGCTCGTGCAAGCGAGTGGTTGGCAGCTGATATTGAGGCGATTTTTCTATTGTACCGATAAAGAAGTAACACTGTTTATTGTTCTGTTCTAATTTCTAGTGCATGAAATATATATTTTGCTATATTGTTTACAACTCGTTTTGATGTTTCTGAAAATAAATTAGTTAATTTTTGCATTGATGGCCAGCTGCAGTAATAACGTTTAAAGTATTTCAGTCTGAGGTGCCGGTATTTCGGACATGCCAGTAAGAAATGAAATTCGCTTTCAGTTTTTTTCATGTTACATTGGTTGCAATGTCTTTCATCCCTGTGTTGATTGATATATCTACCTGTTTCTATTGCTAATTTGTGTGACGATAGTCTGAGTTTGGTGAGTGCGATTCGAAATAGTTGATCCTGTATGTCATCTAAATATGTTTCAAATTTGTGATCATGTTTAATTAGACTGTAAAAGTCTAGTCTGCTCGAGATGTTAATACTTGCGTACCAGGATTGTTTGTAAGTATCAAATATTCGTTGTTTGATTGATGTGATGTTGATCATTGTTTCATATTGATGTCTCCATAAATCAGACATCCCTATTGAATCTAAAATACTTTTGATTTGATAAGCCCAATTTACGCCGATGTATATTATATTCATGTCAACGTCGTGCTTTAGCATTTTGTATATGTTCAGTGGCATTGAATTCTCGTCCATGGAGAGTAATCTAATCCAATACTTCATCATGAAGACTTTTCTCGTGACGCTATATGGGAAACGGCCTAACTCTCCATACAAACACTCTAAATTTATTGAATTTTTAATGGAAAAGTAGTAAAGTCCTAAGAACTTTTCTACAGAATTTATTATGTATTTTTTCAATATCGCTTGCTTTGTGATTTCCCCATACTTCGGCGCTATAATTAAGAACAGATCCGACTAGAGCATCGAAGAGTCTACATTTATCTTTGTTAGTGAGGTCGAATTGGTTCATTATTGTAAATAAGTTGTGTAATGAATAGGATGCGTGTTGGGATATTCGTTTTTGGGTCATGTACCAGTTATTGTTTTTAAAAAAGTAGACTCCTAGATATTTGAAGGAATTTACAATTTCTAATAGAGTTCCATTGAGGTAAAAGTTATATTTTGTATGCCTTCCCTTTTCAAAAATCATTATTTTAGTTTTCTTTGTATTAAATTTTAAACCCCATGTGTTGCAGTATTGTTCTATATCGTCCAATATTGACTGTAGCGTTTCCGGTTTGTAGCAAAATAAAAGTCCGTCGTCCGCAAATAGGATCATAAATATCTGTAATTCATTTATTGTTAGAATCCCTTCATGATCAGAATTTATGCTTTGAATTATATCATTTATGAAAAATATGAACATCAGACTGGAGCTCGGGTCTCCCTGTTTGATACCTTTTGTGGAATCGAAGAACTGCGATATGTGTGATTTGTATCTAACACAGGCTTTAACTACACTGTACATGGATTTGATCGCTTCTGTGAATTTTGTGCTTACGTTTTCTGTTAAGAGTTTTTGCCATAAATAGTGTCTTTCTAAATTATCGAACGCTTTTTCGAAGTCCAAGAATGCACAGTAAACCTTTTTGTTTTCATTCATCAATTTCGAGACTACCGTGTGTAATATAAAGATACAGTCAGTTGTGGATTTTCCTTTTTAAAAGCCAAATTGATTGTTAGTAATTTTGTTATTTATTTCAGACCATTTTGTCAGTCGATTGAGAAGAATTTGGGAGTAAATTTTGCTCAAAATGTTAACGAGTGTTATTCCTCTGTAGTTTTTTGCTTCGTTTACTTCTCCGCTTTTGAAGATCGGGATGATAATTCCCTCTCCCCAAGATCTCGGGTAGTTTTTGCTGTCAAAAATCTGATTGTAGAGTTTTATCAAAAACGGCGCCATTATTTCTATTGAATGCTTGAATGTTTCTGCAATAAGTTGATCATTTCCCGCGCTTTTCCCATTGTTTTGTGATTTAACTGCCTGGGTGAGTTCATTAATGGTGATAGGTGAATCTAAAAAGCTGTCATGTTTTGTCTGAGATGTATTGTCTGTATCATGGTCTTGCGGTTCTCCGCCGTATAGATTGTGGAAATGGTTATATAGATCATTGATCGTGAGTGTTTCAGATGTTGGTCCCGGACATTGATTTTGTTTTTTTACGGTTTTCCAAAACTGTTTCGGGTTCGTTTTAGCCTCATGTGCCAATCGCGATCGCTCTTTTTGCATAAACAGCCTTTTTTCCTTCTTTTTAGCTTGGTTGTACTCTTTTTTCTTTTCTATAAATGTTTTTCTGGAAGCGTATGTTTTTTCCCTTAAAAAAACATTTCTTGCTTTTGTGTATTTTTTTCTTTTATCGTAACAATTTTTATTAAACCATTTCTTTTTGTTTATATAATGGGTTTTTTTCTTGATTGAACGAGATTTACCAAACGTTTTAAATGCCTCTTCTTGTATTGTAAGAATGTGTATTAATGTACTAGTTGCTATAAATAAACTATAGTCTTTTTCGATCAAGTGCCAGTGTTTACAATATATGGAAAACGTTTAAGGTGGATAAGGTTTAAGAAGGACAGAAAGTGTGTCAAAACGATACAAAATAAAATAAGCAACATTCTTTGCATTTAGTTCGGTTTCAGCTCGACATCTCCATAAGATATGTTGTAAAATTCCATCACATTCTTAAATAGAAATAAAAGGAAGATCTACTTTGCTCATCTAGATTTAAGAATGTGTACTAACAATTACTTCTGTGCGTAGGGACTCCAATATTGAATGGAAAACTGAAATTGTCATTTTCCATCTGTTTATAGAGAGTTGGTCATGGCGAAATAGATGATGTCACCAGATCATACATCACTGAAACTCATTTGATTGATCTAGGACGCCTTAAATGTGGTCTGACACCGGACCTTGTAGATAAAATGACGTCATCGGCGTTCGATGCGCATCTTGAGGACATACACGAGTGTCCCTTCAAAGATGATGTCGCAGAGGCTGTCCTACAAAAGGCTCTGAATTATAATACGTAAGTTTACGTTGTGTGTACCAGATCCATGACGGTGCTGTAGTTGTTCTTGTTGTGTGTTGTTGTTGTTTATGGGGTGATGCGGGGTGTTTTGGGGGTTTTTTGGGTTGTTTTTTTAATTTAGATTTTGGAGAGGGTCCTGTTTGTAAATAACGGTTCGTTTGTAGTCAACGCTTTGGAATATTAAGTTTATATAAAACATATTCAGCCTTTAACCCTTTGTCCCATCAGTGTGTCTGCTCAAATTTGGATCCTGTGTAGTTTGGACTAGATCTACATATGATTCAATCAGTTATTTGATGAAACTTATGACTATGTGTCATAACACACGCCACGCTTTTGAGAAACTATGGCCAAATGCCATGACACAAGTTTTTGAGAAACTATTGACCAAGTATCAAAGAGCTTGGGTCCTCATGAGAGGCTGAGTCGTGGTTAAGAAGTCCCACCATGGTACCATGAAATAACTGTCTTTGGATACATAGTTATCACACTAATATGCATCTAATGGAACACTTAAGCATGTATAATGAAATTCTTGCCTAGAAATAAAGAAAGCCATCGCACATTCCTAAAGATGATGGGCAAACTGCAGCCATTTAAACAATTTGAAATGAAATAAGTACCTAGAGATACGAGGATGGCAGCGGGGTTGTCCCCCTTCCTCGCTGTATTTTGCATAAGTCGATTTAAGCATTTGTCCCATCTGGAGGTACCGATAGTCTAATGTTGAGGATCTTGTTCATGGCCTACACACTCAAATTTGAACTTCTTACCAGATTTTCACACCCTTGAATGTATGGCCGTGACAAAAATTCAAAAGTCAAATTTCATTATATAGTCTCGCATATTACAGATTTAAACCTTTACTACACTAATACGCCCCTCGACGCCATAACAAGCATAGTATACCCAGATCAGGCGGCTCCAATAGAAACCGTTTTATCATGCTCTGTTGTGGTTGCTTATGATTTAATAATAATTATATTATGGCCAAAGATCCCGTGTCTAGTATAGCAATAAATCTGTATTCATGATGCCATTATGTCTTACATGAATGTTCATGGAGTAAATGATTAAATAATGCAGAACGCATTGTGGTAGCTTTCTGAATAAATTCCGCTTTGCTTATTTACAAATGGTTTCTTTTAACCCAGTAGTTAAATTCAATTTGGCCTATCCATGTAAGAACTTATGAATTGAATTAAGTCAAGTTTGTCGTGATACATGAAACAAGGATAAGTTTGTAATTTCAGATAATTATTATAGCATGAAATGTACTTAATCCATTATCTAATAGAGACACCTTTTTGACAGAATAGACCCAGATCATATGGCTTCTGTAGCAGGTCACATATCATTCTGAAATAGTGTCTCGAAGATCACATCGTTCTGAAATATTGTCTCGAACGTATGTCTAAATAACGCTTTAACTATCGTAATTACCACAAATATTCGAACAAACATAGGCAAATAGGGCAGACCCAGAACAAATGTCTCCACAAGGGTCTTCTCTATTTGCTACAATTCCAGTCTACTTTAAATCTATCAAAATGGTGATACCAGTTTGAATTTAGCTAGCTGTACATACTTGGAGAGAGGGTGTATTGCGTGCCTAGATAAAGTGTGTAGATTTTAAGATTCTAAGAATAATTCCTTTATTTCTCCACGAATCTCTATGGCATGACCTTCCTGTAGAATCGTCTCAAAATCGCATACTGGGATATCTCTTTAGTATCTTCTCGAGAATGATTCTAAAGAGTGGCCAAACATAGGGGTTCATGGAGAAATGGCAAATTTACTGGTTGAACAACGCATTTATTTATTGTTCAAGTAAAGCATTTGGTATTCAGGCGTTTATTGGCATTTTTAGTCATTTATAGAAAAACATGTCATAGCCATCTGCTTTATACACTGTTAGGCACATAACTTGACAGATCTTTTGGTGGTACATGTATTTTCAATGAATAAAGAAGTACAGAATGAATCTTAATTTCAAGGAGATAAACAATATACCTTTGTTTTTCAGGAACCGACTAAAACTTCGGGAACACTTAGCCTCTATGGCTGGTCTGCTTCAGTATCTGAGTGACAAAGAAATGGACGAAATCGATACGGTTAGGAAATCTCTCAACTCTTTGATCAATGAATTATTCAAGAAAAACTGACTGAATGAATATTTTTTATTAATAATGGCATATGAGTATCGAGCCTGTTGACCTTGGTAAAATAAGTTGTATATTACAGCGTTAACTCGTTCCCTCCAAGACTATTTTAGACTCTACCTCTTTGAATAAATCTACCGAAAAGGAGCATTAACAATAGGAAAGGAGAATTTAGAATTGTGCAGTTTTGAAACCTATGTGATAAATGGAGCAAATGCACTGTTTATCACAATGGTTTCAATCTGTGAAAAAAAACTTTTACAGAGGCAACAAAATGCGTTACTACGAAGGAATTGTGTCAAAATAGTTCAGCCTAATATATTGTTGAGTAACATCGGGGTCTTCAATATCAAAATGATAAAAGTTTTGTATTCGTCGGCACTTGTTCGACAAGGGTCCATGCTTATAAAGCTTTTTAGTTGAGTCTGAGTTCGTTCTCAAGCTTTTGATTGGTCAGATTTGAATTCTCAAGCTTTTATTGGTCAGATTTGAGCCAAAGGCTCAAATCTGACCAATCAAAAACTTGAGAACGAACTCAGACTCAACTAAAAGTTTTATAAGCATGGACCCTGTCCCTTATGTTATACCTCTTTTAAGCAAATAAACAAATGATTTATATAGTTCTAGGCATTTGTAAAACTAGTTGTAAGTGGAGACTATCACTTTAATGAGAAAATGTGTGGTCTTTGCATTACTGAAGTATTATAATTACATCTATAGTGTCCCGTACGCAAACAGAACAATCCCTACAATAGCTATCTGATCTAGGTCCACTCTGTTTCAAAGACGTGAAAAAGCATTTGTATGAGGTAGATTGTTAAAATCAATGGTCAACCTTCTAGCATTAATGGCTGTCTGTTTCCAAAAACGAGCTGACTTCAGTGAAAGATGTGACTGTCTAATTACAGAAAGAGCTTGTTCGTTCCTATCATGTGACTGTCTAATTACAGAAAGAGCTTGTTCCTATCACGTGACTGTCTAATTACAGAAAGAGCTTGTTCCTATCATGTGACTGTCTAATTACAGAAAGAGCTTGTTCCTATCATGGAATATATAGTAAGAGCCAGTAGATCCAGAGATATGGCATGGAAGGCTGTTGAGAAAAGTGGCTTCGTCAGAGAAAGGTCTACCTCTGACAAACAAAAGAACAAGGAACGAAAAAGACGGTTGTTTGAAAAGTTGATATATGCCAACAAAGTATACTATGGTAAACTATTTACTCTAATATTCAGGAAAGCAAATATTTATTTTTTTACTTTATAACAGTGTTTTAACTCTTAACCTTTATCCTACCATTAAGAAATATGTCTGTCACATCCTGCTCAGCTGTAATCGTATTTCCGGTTCGTTCAAGATTTTCGAAACCCACTATCCGAGATATCCTGATAAAATACCGAGTACCTTATCATCATCATCATCATCATCATCATCATCATCATCATCATCAGACCATTGTTTCATTGGATCGTCAAGGGACACTCATTATAACAGGTTTTCCTCTGACCAGCTCAATCTATTGTCTTTCTTAGAAGCTCTGCCATTTCCAAGGCAATCTACTCCTTCAAACTGTTAAGCGAGCATTTGGTTAAGTCGTGCAATGGCAGCCGTGGCTGAGTCAATTCGGGTATCTATTTATTGCCTCCCACAGGAGCCCATCTGTGCTCAGGTTGCATCCTAAATAATTTACGCCGGTCACATGTTCAATAATTAAATTCACCTTTCGGCCACTTGCAAATTCCAGTCTATTATCGTTCCACAGGTCACGCCTTTACACTTTCAGTGCGGGAAACAGTCGTTAATGTCCTTTGCAAACAGTGTAAACCCAGCTGAGATGGCTCCTATAGGAGCCCTGTCATCAGGGTCTGCGCGGTTTGTCATGTTATACTTTTGTTTAAACATTTCTGAATATTCACGGTAAGCTTGACCTGTTTGAGTTTTGAACCTGGTTAAAGTTGTACAGTGATGTTGTAATTTATGAAGATTTTTTTTTACTATTGCATGTTTCCAGGAATTGACGACATATGCCAGACAATATTGAAACTAGGTGAAGACGCAGGCGAACTTGGCCTATTTAGCGAACCTTGTATAGAGGACACGGCCACCTTGCCTAACTGGGGCCACAAAGAGGCTCGCACAGCCCTGGAAGAAATTACAGAAGCTAGGGTAAAAATACATGCAGCCTTCTTTTGTCATAGAAGAATGTTATCAAAACGGACAATTTATTACTCTGATTCGTTACAAGCATCAACGATTATTCAATTATGAGTTTTATTTATCTATGCAAATAAAATTCATGTAAGAGACGGTTATAGTGCCACGTTGTTTTTAGTCAGATGCCAGCTCCGAAAGCTTGCATATCAGTACATTTGTACAGGTATTTGCTGTTTTAATATGAATCATTTAAAAATATAATCATATTTAACAATTTCCTTCATATAAACGCCTGTACATGCATTTGCAAAGGTAGTAGACCCAGATCAAACGGGCCCCTGTAGGAGCCGTCCGATCAGGGTCTGCTGTGTTTGCGTATAATATGACATAGATCAGACTCCATAGATTTACACAGAGGAAAAACATCCCTTGGAAGTTTTACATCGTAAAAACAGCTAATGAATATTCATGGTGTCATTATTTCTTACGTGAATATTGAACAGGAAAAGGGTTAAAACATATACAGTGCAATCTCTTTACAGTGACCATTCAAAAAATGTCTAATTCTTGGTGACAGGCGTCCGAAAAATGTTAATTTAATACAGGATGAACGTTATGCAGAAACCTACTTTAGATACCAAGTTACTATCTTAAGAACATTCGTTCTGATATAAGCTTATCTTTGTTCTGCATTAAGCAACCACTTGTTCTTCTATACCCCATGTTTATTACGTGGTAGTATATCTTCTAAGAAAGACACGTTCAACCATGAGCATAAATGTAGATTGTAATATTTCTTCTAAGACAGGTTCCATCTAAGGCATAAAAATGGATTGTAATAGTACGTCTAAGACAAATACCTTGAGCATATTTGTAGATTGTAGATATTACATTTAGGTCTGCATCAAGTATACCGGTATCAAATATGTTTTCACAGTTTGCTTTACGACTCAGTAACGAAACTGCCGGTTCACTCTCAGAAGACTTCATCCAAGAGACTGTAGGGCTTCTGAAAGGGCTGACTGCCCAGGAGATGGCGAATTTGAACGTCACATCTGACACAGTATTTTATGTCGGCATCGTCAATGGGCTGAGCCCAGAACAGGTAAAACTGTCTACATTCATTTACGTATTACGTAGAAAACGTATTTATGGAGTAAAGGGTTAAATTGTCTGCCATTCTGTCTACTTGCGTTTGTACAATCTAGAGTAGGACATGTTTGAATCTTTTATTGTAATTACATTATCGTTTTGTTTTGTTTTTCGCGGTAAATGGGGTACAGGCAAACAGCATAGATCCAAATCAGAGAGTTCGTTCAGGGGTCATCTGATTAGAATCTACACTGTTGGCTGAACCCATTCTACGGTACAGTAGAACCCCTCTAATGCGACCACTTAACGAATAAACATCGGTGTCTTTATAAGCAGGTGGTTGCTTAATGCAGGGAAAAAGTAATGCAGAAAGCTCCCTAGGAGCTTTCTGCATTACTTTTGTCCTGCATTAAGTTACCACCTGCATCTAGCACCCAGAATTATACCTCTTTTAGGTGGTCGCATTAGCGGGGGTTTACTGTAATTGTTTATATCGGCATACATGTATATTTTATTTGCGATGCCCCCTCATCAAGAAAAATGGATGGGTTCAAAAAATCCAACTTGAATGAGTTTACTGCAAATACTCGTAATGTGTGAGTAAATGGGTTAATTCACGAGAGCTGTCAGATCAGTGCCTGCTCTTTTTTTGCTTATGGGATTATATAGATTTCATTCTACAGTTTGTGTCAAGGTTAACTTATATTGTGTCCATATAACATTATAAACATTCAGTAAATAAATATACACGGTGTCAGTATTTCTTAAGTCAATATTCATCAGCTGAAAGGGTTAACAATACTGTCAGATAACATGTTGTATCTTGCTTGCATTGCTACCCTGCTTCAACTAGCCCCAGGGCCTGTTAAGTTCCTTATTTTGGCTTGCCGAGGAACAGGTCAAACCCGTACAGTCCGAGGCAGCATTGTGTGTCTCAATCAGTGTCAATTGGTCTCATGTTATTCCTTATAATGGTTGTTTATTTGTATTTTTTGTATTGCATGCATTGCTTAGAAAATGGAATTATTCTGTTACTACATTGTCCTACATATTTACGGCAATATTTTAAGTGTAGCGTTGTATGCTATCCATACTCCAAGCCAGGTGGTTCTGGGTCGAGACTGCGTGACATACTGACACTGTACATAGAATGTTACATTTGATTTTTGGTGATCTGGCTGAGCTGACACAATATAGTCACAGTATACGTCTATTTCCCTTGATTTACGGGAAGGGTGATTTTGGTTGTAACTATGATTCTTAAGTTAATTCCATTTTTATGATTCTTATTGATATCTATATCTTTAATATCTATTGTTTTATATATTCTATATGCAATGAATATACTCAGTTTTGTATATGTAATATATTCATATGAAGCTATTTTGAACACACATATTCTGTGTGAAAAGAGCACTACATGTATATAAATGTGGGTTACATTTATCGTTGTGTGTTTGCAGTTGAGAAGCATTTTGAACAAAGTAATTCCGTCATCTAAGGAGAACCTTAAGACCGAAGATTTTGTCAATCTCCAGAGCGTGGCATGTGGTTTAACACCCTCAGAAATACGATCTATCAAAGACAGTACTGAGATAAGGTAGGTCCGATTAATGTACCTAGTTTTGATTTGAACTCTTCTCATGCTAAACACGGCCTGGCTCGGTGTCTCATCAGGATCCAACCTGCCTGACACTCGGTCAATAGTTTCTAAACATTTAAATAAATCGGCGGCCAGCGTTTTTGCAGACTTTAATTTTTTCAGAATGAGAATAGTTTATGACATGATGGCGTCATGAATATCTATTAAAACAATTAAAATGGCATATTAATACATGAACTTTTTGCAAAAACAGAAACTAGAATGAGATCTATTTTATTCTATAAACAAACAGAACAGACCCTTATCAGACGGCTCTTATAGGAGCCGTCTTATCTGGGTCTACTCTGTTTGCAAAGGTGTTGAAAGACGCATCTATTGAATAAAGGGTTATGGTTAAAGTTTTATATGACAAGTACTTCGATAACAACACCGATACTACACATACTACAACGAGAAAACACGAGCTGATGATAGTTGTACTAATGTCTTGTAGGGATGCCATTACGACTCTTGGACGCATCAAGGACTGCGGTGTGCAGCAAGTGTCAGCCTTTGCAGAGAAGTATGTAGAAGCCATGGGATCTGCGATACCAAAGTGGAACATCTCTGACATTCACTCCATGGGAAATATCATCGGTATATCAATATGAATGTCATCGTCACTTTTTCTTACTCATAACGCTTTGCCTAAATTATAGAACCAATGTTTCTTCAAATAAATAAGTCTATCTATAATTATGTTGTAGGACCTTTCCGATAATTAAATATTACACTTGCAATAAATAAAAAACTAGTTGTTATGCTCTGATGAAGATGTAAATCGAACAATAAAAAACGTGTTGGTTGTTGATTTATCCCATACTTGCAATAAATAGCACATGTTTTCTCGAGTCATTCAATACTTTAACTCTTAATCTGCAAATAGTTAAAACTGGATCGTCCCTTTCTGAATACATGTATTAGTTAAACCAAACATTGTGTCAAAATTTATCACTGAAGAAAATTATTATTATGACAAACAGTGTATACCCTTATCAAAAGGCTCCCTCATGATAGAATATACCCGGTCATTGCACATTTACCCATTTGCTCCCAGTGGATTCTTCCATGCTTATATATTGGATTAGTCCATTTTTTATCTAAGGGGTGTCTGGACTAAATTTTCATTTTTGTTTTGTTTTATATTGAATTTCCTTTCAGCAAACAGTGTAGACTCTGATCAGACGCCGCATAATGCGGCGTCTGATCCGAGTCCATACTGTTTGCCTACGTCCCATATATTGGATCGTGGGCACACATTCGTTAAGGGTTTTGAGTGTCCTTCTACCATTATCACTAGTTACAAAAGAGTATGTCATTGTTCACATTTCAAAGCACAAAAAGTTATACATATAGTTAATATTATAACCTATTCATTGACAAATACATACACATACTCATATGTCAAGGTTTTAACCCTTTCCTCCTTGAATTTACATGTAAGAAATAATGACGTCATGAATATAATGGTAATATTAATTTGCTATAATAACACATGGGCATAGGATTTTGGGATTTATTTTTCAAAGAGGGTAAGGGTTAATTACAGGTATGGTTGTTTGTATTACCAGGTGGGCTATCAAGACAGCAACTGACTATGCTTACCCGTCGCCAGCTTCAAGCACTAGAGCCATCTGTTATCTCAGACATGCCTCCAAAGAAAGTTGCAGTAAGTATTTTGAAAGTTATTTCGTTTTTATAATACTTATCGATATCTTTATCATAAATAGCTTTTGTTTAAAATACAGTAAAAACATCTCTATAACGACCACTTAATTGTGTTAATTAGTTGGTATTTAGGGCAGGTGGCTGCTTAAAGCAAGGTGAAAGTAAAACAGAAAGTTCCTATAGGAGCGTTCTGTTTTACGTTCACCTTGCTTTAAGCAGTTATCTGCCTTTAACACAAAAATACTTGATGTAACTTAGTGGTCGTTATAGAGAGGTTTTATTGTAGTCTATATGCGTCGAATATACTCAATTGCGTACATGTACTTTATTCGTGTGAAGCGTTTTGTAACGCACATATCCAGTGTGAAAAAACGCTATATAAATGTGGTAAAATAATAATAGTTAATAATTATAATCATTAAGTACCGCACATGATTGATTTCATTCACGAAAATTACTCCACGGTAACAGTTTAATGCCTTTGCGTACAGTGTAGGAGCCATCTGATCAGGGTCTGTTCTGCTGTGCTTATGAAATTATATAGGCCTGATTCTAGTCCCCGTCATGGGTTAAACGTCATGTTTTATACGCCATTACATAAAATTTCAGCTTACTAATATTCATTCTGTCGTTATTTCTTATATGATTAATCATGAAAGTCATGATTTTTTTGTATAAAAAAATCACGAGGTAAAGAATTAAATGAATACACGATCACTAGAAAGCACGCTATTTTTCAGGAGTTCACTGTGGCTCAGCTTAAGGAATTCACACCGCACCAAAGCCACGCAATCACGTCCATGCAGAGATCATACATGAACGAGGAACAAATGACAGCAGTAACCGGGGCAATGAATATCATCTATGACAATGGTACGTATGAATAAACATTCAACCCCGTCTAATGCGCCCACCAACAAAATTATCTTATTAATCTAATTTTGACGTAGATACGGGTGGTAGCTGAATGCAATACGAAAGTTATGCAGAAAGCTCCTATAGAAGCTTTCTGTATTATTTTTGTCCTGCTTTAAGCAGTCATCTGATTTTAAAGACACCAATGTTTCGTCACTGAGTGTTCGCTTTAAAGGAGTTCTAATGTATATACAACGGTGAATTTAATCAAAAATAAAAATGACAACAGCAGGTAGGTCAATGAGATTTATGGTTTTTAGCCGTATTAATGAAACTGCAAACAAGGATATGCCAACAAATTAATCTTTGTCAATGATATATCAACTGCTTAAACTACATAAACAACGAGCAATAAATTGCAACTGTATCTACGGCAACGGAGAGACAAAATTAGTATGTTGTTTGATTGGTAAATTAAATTTCATCTGCCAAATAACTTGCATCTAACTGTGAAATAAATATTAACAATAGCGCTAAGGTATGACGATGGATTCTACATACACAACGTGAGGAGGTAAAACACTGGGGAGTGGGGACCAGTTTGGTACAATCTTTAAAAACATTTCAAATCATGATGAACGCCGGGTACTTAGGTGCCCCATCACAGTCCTGGCTGTTTTATAATGATTGTTTTTAAGAAAATTAAGGGATAATTACTTTGCTCACGAAATATTAATTGTGTTGAAAATGATATAAGTTACTTTGTGTTGGAAATAAATGATATTTAAACAACGAGTTTCATCTACGACAGCAGTAAGATGTTAACTAATGTAATTAATTATACACATGTATCCTATTTTCGACAATGGAAACGGCAACTGAAGACAACGATAGGTGTTAAGCTGTAGTAATTAATGTTTGAGAATTAAAACTCCTGTTAACCCATTCCCTCATAGGCTAATTTTAGATCCAACCACTTTGAATAAATCTACAGAAAAGAAGCATTAACTAGAGAAAAGGAAAATTTTAGAATTTTGTAGTTTTAAACCATTGTGATAAATAGAGCATTTGCTCCTATAGGAGCAAATTCTCTATTTATCACAATGGTTTCACGAAGTGACTTTTACAGAGTCGTCAAAAGTCGTCAATATGAGGGAATGGGTTAATATGCCACTATGAAAATCGTCGTCGTATTTTTTACATGAATATTCTGGTAAATAATTAAGGACGGTGCCTGATTTTATTCTGTTGTGCATTCACCGTCTATAGGTTGGTTTTCTTTTGTTCACGTACAGTAAAATCTCTCGGATACTACGAACACTCAAATACGTACCATTATTGATATTTAGCACAGGTGGCAGTTTTAATGCAGGGTGAAGGTTGTGCAGAAAGTTCCTCTAGGAGCTTTCTGCGTGGCTTTCATCCTACATTAAGCAGTCACCTGCCTACAAAGACATAAATTCTTCATATAAAATCCCGTACAAGAATTTATTACTGATACGGATTTGTTAACTCCTTCACCGTCAAAATCGCCGGTGAAATTTGATTACCTTTGTAAATAGTTTAGATCTGGATGAGACGCCAAGTAACGTGGCGTTTGATTAGGATTCAAACTGTTTGATTGACCACTTATATTTTTGAAACGAAATTGAAGGAAAGTCTACACTGAAACTTAAAACAGACGACAATGTTTGCAGACACACGTTATATGGCGCCAACAGTATTCAAGTGCACCAGATTTTTTCCCTCTATTTCCAGGTTCATCAGTAAATAGTATGCAGCCCATAGTAGTACTAATACTTGTACTGGCTGCATCATTTGGTTGCCTTGGTATCTGAGATATGAAGTCGTAACATCTCGGTGATTCTACGTAAGTCACCTCGGAAATAATATGGAGGCCGCCATATTTAAGCGACCACCGAGTAGTTACGATTGCTGAGATTGGTCAAATACGCCACCAAATGTGCCCGAGTGTATCTGCTTCTGACTCTTTCATTGATTTTGTACTCAGCTTTGCAAACTTAAAGCTGTCCTGGAGGACATTATAGTGTTCTTCGTGTTCTGCCAAACAAATCAGCAGATTACTAGGAATAATGTCATCGGTGTTTTGTATTCTGTTTATCTATAAAGTAGTAATGCTACTACTTTTTTTATTTTATGAACTACTTTTCATTCCATAAGATTTTATCATTACGGACAATACTGGTTAAAGAAGAAAAGAAATACTACTTGCGTGGTGTTTTACTTGAAAACTTTGTCTCTTTCATAAGCAGAAGCATATAGATAAGATGAGTTTATCTTCTTTTTTTCAAGAACACAACTCCCTATTTTCTCCGCCAAACCCTATATTGTGACCACTCTTTAGAAATATATTGTCTTCAAAACTATTTTACAGGGTAGTCACAAAATATTAGTTGGTTATATAAATGTAAGCTCTTAAAATACAAATATTGTATTTCCCCACCAAACCCTATGACATAACAAATCTTTCGAATCGTCTTTTTCAAGACATTTATAAAAAGTGGTCACAACATAGGATTTGGTAATCGAAATACGATATTAATAGTTTAAGAACTTAGCTTTATATATGAAGATCGATGTGTATCGGAGGAAATGTGTATCGGTGTTTTGAAATCTACAGGTTATGTGTATGTATATTTTGTAACCTAGCTAGATCGATCAGTATCATTTTTGTTGTTGTGTCAGTCATCTTGGTGTATGTATTTAATGAATTTAATTGAATCCTCATGGACCTGTTAGTCTAAAGTGGGAAATAAATTCTTAAAAAAATTTATGACTCTTTTATTAGCATTGTCAAGCACGTGGTTGATTCAACGGTGAGGTATAAAGTGACATACTGTTGAGACTTATATTGAAAATATTTTATTTCAAACTAACATTAAATCAAGTGTTTGATTTTCAAAAGTATAGTAGCCTGCTTTTTTCTAGAATGATAGATAACTAGTGTTGTGCCGTTCTTCTAAAACCAAGAAACAACTAGAAACAAGATGTGTTTGTGAAACACTATGCCCCCTCATATATTTGACCTCTGACCTTGAAGGATGACCTTGACTTTGACATGTCACCCCTCAAAATGTGCTGCTTTATGAGATATATATGCATGCCAAATATCAAGTCTCTATCTGTACTGGCTCAAAAGTTAAGACCAATGTTAAGGTTGCGTTGAAGTTACAGCCAAAAAAACAGACAATTTGACCTTTGACCCTGAAGGATGACCTTGACCTTAACATGCCACCCCTCAAAATGTGCAGCTTCATGAGATACACAAGCATGCCAAATATCAAGTCTCTATCTCTACTGGTCCAAAAGTTATGGCCAATGTTAAAGTCGGTGATTTGGCCCATATATTTGACCTCTGACCTTGAAGGATGACCTTGACCTTGACATATCACCCCTCAAAATGTGCGGCTTTATGAGATACATATGCATGCCAAATATCAAGTCTCTATCTTTACTGGCTCAAAGGTTATGACCAATGTTAAATTTGCTGACAAACAGACAGACAAACAGACAGGGCAAAAACAGTATGCCCCCTGACTATCGTCAATGGGGGCATAAAAATGAGCTAAGTATTGTGTTCATTTAAGTATTGTTCTATTAATTCGTTTTTGTTAACTGAAGCATACTCAGTGCAAGTTTTTAAAACTAACAACAAACTATCACAGTTTTAACTATGGCTGAAGTCAGTATCTAGCTCTGTTTAATGACGTGTTGATCCTATGGAACACATTTTACCTTTAGATGATTTGTATTCAGAATTGATTAAAAACTGTAGAAATGCAAGAAGATTGGGTAAACGTTTGGTTAAATCTGAAGACAATATAAAGAGTTAAAACTGGGTGTGTTTTGTTTTGTTTTATTTATGTAATCTTGACATAGGAATGTTTTTGTAACTTTTGTGACTTTTTGTGTATATGTCTGCAAACGATTGTTATCCTATGCCTATCTGTAAAACCATATTAAAATATCTTCTCTAAGTCATTTGTCTGTTGAATCTGTACAAATAGGCCCACATTGACCACATTTTTGCAAGGAAATGAGAGAAAATTTATTTTAAGAATTGAAGCAGACGACAATTGTTGCAGACGAAAAATGACATAGCATGCAAGGAGTTAAACATATGTTTATTTCAGTACTTACAACATCTATACATCAAGACCATAGGCTATTTTAGACCCAACCTCTTTGAATGAGTCTACCCAAAAGGAGCTTTAACTAGGGAAAAGGAATTTTTTTAGAATTTTGTAGTTTGAAACCATTGTGATAAATAGAGCATTTGCTCCTATAGGAGGAAATGCTCTATTTACCACAATGGTTTCAAGAAGTGGTTATTATTGAGGCGTAGAAGGCGTATTTATGGAGGAAATGGTTAAACAGTTTAGATCGTGTATAGACGCCTGGTTACTTTGGGTCTCATCTACATTCAAGATACTAACCCTTTAAATGTTCAGTAGTCATGTAAGACATAATGACATCATGAATATTCATTGGCTGAACTTTTATAATGGCATATGTTCATTGGATAGTTATGGTATTAGTAGAAACTGTAGAGTCAAGTCTATTACAAGTGCATATCCAAACATAGCAGATCCAAATCAGACGGCTCCAATGGGAGCCGTCTGATCTGGGTCTACTTTGTTTGCAAGGACGTAAAAATGCATATGTATGAGGAAAAGGTTTAACAACGCTCTTCACGAATATGCATATAGAGTGTTATTACAAGAGTTGTAGGCCTCGGTATATCCTGTCAGCCCCTACCAAGGATTCACTTGGCCTCATCTCTGTCACAGACTAACCGCAAAGATTCTTGACAAACATTAAGCCCTTTACTCAGTAAATATCCATGTAAGAAATACTGATATCCTGAATATCATTCAACTGATTTTTATTATGGCATTACGAATGAAAATGTAAAATCAGATCTTTATTATTTCATGAGCAAATATTATAGACTCTGATATGGGTCTACTCTGATTGCGGAGGCGTTATAATGCTTATATTTGGAGTAAATGGTTTATGATTTGTTTTGTTTGTGCTGCTGTTTAGAAGTAATATACATGTACACGTAAATGATAGAAAAAGTAAATATACCAAAACGTGACAGAACTAAATACTATTTTACGAGTTTTCGTGGAACTATTTAATGGGTTTTTACGCCAACGGCAAATGCGCCAGCCGTAACTAAACGAAATGATACCGCCTGAAAAATATAATGGTTGAATGTGACAGAGAGGTGAACTCAACAGATGTGTACCCAGTCTTTGACATGGAAGATTTAGAACCAGAGTTATAGATAACGGTGCGTACACAAATACTAAAATCGTCATTTTACCACGAAACCCTGTACTGTGGTCACAGTATAGGGTTTGGTTGGGAAATAAAGGATTCTTGAAAACGTTGAAATGTGTTTAGTATTATGGGAAAAAGATAAACAGCGTATTCATCTGTAAAATAAGAGTTCACAATCTTTTCCAAACTTTCCGAAAATTGAAAGTAGGGAAACATGTTTACGAACAGTGGCCTCGCAGCATGCAGTATATATAGAAAGGGTGTATATGGCTAGAAAAAGAATACATTATCACAGACCCTGAGTATTTTGTAGTCCGTGTCTGATGTGTTTTTCTTTTTGTTGTTGTTGTTGTTGTTTTTATAATCTAGCATATTTGAGATATACAATAAATAGAAAAAGTAATGACAATATGTTTAGGAACATGAAGGACATTTACAGGTTTTACCGCACCAATTCCGTACCAACCTCACGAACTTCATTATTAACATTGGTATTGCAAAAAAAACTTCTGCCGGTGGGAGTCCCTAGAATGTCTAATCTACTCAAACCTCATATAAGTATTTATACAAGAAGTCTATACATCATGAATATTACTGAACCAATCACTTCATATAAACGCATTTCCACGCATTTGCAAATAATAATGATAATAATGATAAATAATAATAATGATAATAATGATAAATAATAATAATGATAATAATAATAAATAATAATAATAATAATTCTGTTGTTACTGCTGCTGCTATTGCTGCTGCTGCTGCTGCTGCTGCTGCTGCTGATGATGATGATGATGATGATGATGATGCATTATTATAATATTTGTTAAAAATTGTTATTATCATCATCATTTTATTCTTATTAATGAATTGGTCTACGGGACCCTATTTCTCATGCAGATTCGAGACTGAATTTTAAACACATGTCGCGTGTCTTTGATCAACATAATTTGACTTCTTTTATTAACCCTTTCCCTCATATAAACCTGTTTTTATGCATCTGAAAACAGAGTAGACCCAGATCAGACCGCTCATTTATACAAGAAGTAAAGACATCACGGACAGTACTTAACCCATTACATCATATAAACGCATTTCCATGCATTTGCAAACAGAATAGACCCAAATCAGACGGCTCCTGTAGGAACTGTTTGATCAGGGTCTGCTCTGTTTGCTTAGTACATTATATAGATCTGATTCTAAAGTTTTTGTCAAAGCACAAAAATCCCTTTGAACATTTTCTATTATCAAATATCAGGTAATGAATATTCATGATGTTATTTTTTTCTTAAATATTTAACAGGTAATGGGTTAAATGAACATTTATAGTGGCGTATAAACACGGAATATTTAGACATGACAGACACTGTAGCGGCAGTATGATCTGGGTCTACTCTGTTGGCAAATGTGTTTTCAGGCAAACGGTTATGTTTAACACGTGCTGAAATTCAATTAACAGTGGTAGATTATCTAACGTGAACACACGGTGTAAACTATCACCTCCCTTGCTTTTGTTATAAATCACTCATCCGTTGAAAAACTTTGCCTTCCATGCTATTGTTCTATCGAAAAACTTTTTTCGGAGAATGTCGTCTGACACGAGTAGCCTCCCATTGTTCTTGTTCTAGTTGTCTCGCTTGGTACGAATAATGGAACTGATTTCACTGAACAAGAGCAGATGTAGTTCTACTACTTTTTTCCTGTCAATTTATTTTTAAATGTATATGAATATAAATATTTAGATAGCAAAATAATCATAAGAAAAAAAATAATGATAATAAATAATAATAATGATAATAGTAATAATGATATAATAATAATTAATGCTGCTGCTGCTGCTGCTGATGATGATGATGATGATGATGATGCCTCATATTATAATATTTCATTGTTATCACCATTATCATATTATTTTTATTATTGATTTGGTCTACGGGACCTTATTTCTCAAGCAGATTCGAGACTTAATTTTAAACACACGCCGCGTGTCTTTGATCAACATAAATTGACCTCTTTTATTAACCCTTTCCCTCATATAAACGTGTGTTACGCATCTGAAAACAGAGTAGACCCAGATCAGACGGTTCCTGTCTGATCAGGGTCTGCTCTGTTTGCTAATGGAATTTGATATATGTTTCTTCAGTCTCTAAATGGGTACAAGGCTGTACCTTTGATATTTCATTATAACTATTTTGTCCATTAATATTCAATAGGTAGGGAATTTGAAATAAACATAGAACAGGGAAAATGTTAACGCACTAGACGATTTGTATGAAGCGAGACAACTGTTACAAGAACAAAGAGAGACCACTCATGCCGGACCAGTTTGTGCCAAAAAAGTTTGAAGGTAGAACAATAGGATTTGAAGTAAAGTTTTTCAACGCATGAATGAGTTATAACAAAAACAAGGGAGATAATATTTTCTGCAATATTGAATACCTCATGTTACCTGTTGGTGCTCATATTGACCAACTTAAAATATTGAAACAGTCTCTTTAACACTCCCTTTCATGCACGCCTTTACAAACAGAGTAAACCCAGATCAGAGGGTTCCAATAGGTGCCGTCTGGCCAGGGTCTGCTATATATTTGTTTATGATATGATACAGACCTGATGTCCACACGCCCTTGAAAAATGTACATGATAAAAATTCAGCTAATACATATTAGTGTAATTATTTCTTACATGAACAGGGAACCAGGTAACCCTTTACTTCATAACTAACCCTTGTTATTTAGCGTCTCTATAGAATAGACATATGTCCTTATGAGTTTAAGGTATATTCCGTTTTTATAGATATGATTATCTGGTGCCATAGCAATAAATGTTTTTATTTTCATTTTAATACAGTAATGAAATTAATTAATATTCATAATGGGCGGAAGCTGACATGAATATTCATTAGATAGAGGGTAAAACAATGTTAGCAGCAGACCAGAACCAGACCAGCGACAGTGTTAGATACGAGGTATTCTACAAGGATCTATGTCGTTTGACATTACTCTGCATTTTAAGAATGCCGGTATACCGTCCAATATGCAAAACGCGTATTTGTCTGGACGTGTTGGCTTGCAGGGTATGCACTAATTGCACAAACGACTGAAATATGCCATAGATCTGGGAAAAATCTGCAATATATCTACGCCGTTTGACATTGCTCTGCGTTTAACCCATTCCCTCATATTGACGACTTTTGACGGCTCTGTAAAAGTTACTTTGAGTAACCATTGTGATAAATAGAGCATTTACTCCTATAGGAGCACTGCTCTATTTATCACAATGGTTTCAAACTTCAAAGTTCTAAAATGTTCACTTTTCTCTAATCAATGCTCCTTTTCGGTAGATTTATTCAAAGAGGTTGTATCTAAAACTAGCCTATTAGGTAATGGGTTAAGAATGACGGTATACCATCCAATATGCAAACGGTGATCTGATGCAATTCACACTAACATCCGATTTGATGCTTGTGTCTGTAAACATTGACCGAGTGTCAGACACACTGGACCATGATGAGAAGCTGATCGAACTACTCGGTGTTTCAACTGGATCTAATCTGTTTACAAATGTCAGTCAGTTGGCTTTTTATCCGTACAGTAGAACCTGTCTTAAGCGGTCATCAAAAAATAGGTCTTAACCCTTTCCCTCATATAAACGTGTTTTCACGTATAAGCAAACAGAGTAGACCCAGATCAGACGGCTCCTAGAGGAGCCGTCTGATCAGGGTCTACTCTGTTTGCTGATAGAATTCGATAGATCTGTTTCTTTGCTTTCTAAAATGTTTACAATGTCCCACCTTCCACATTTCATTATACACATTTTGTCCACTAATATTCAGTAGGTATTTAAATTTATAATAAACAAAGAACAGGGAAATGGATGGTTAAGCGGTCATCAAAAATAGGTCTAACTATGGGTTGGTAAGGAAGGCGGTAGCTTAATGCAGGTCAAAACAAATGCAGAAAGCTCCTATAGGAGCTTAATTGCTGTATTACTGTGACCTTGCATTAAGCAACCACCTGTTTTTAAGACTCCTGTGTTCAACAATTAATGGCCGTTTCCTCATATTGGCGACATTTGACGACTCTGTAAAAATCACTTTGTAAAACATTGTGATAAATAGAGCATTTGCTCCTATAGGAGCAAATGCTCTATTTATCACAATGGTTTCAAACTACAAAAATCTAAAAAAAAATCCTCATCACGAATATTACTTAACTCATTACTTCATATAAACGCACTTCCACGCATTTGCAAACAGAGTAAACCCATATCAGACCGCTCCTGTAGGAGCTGTTAGATCAGGGTCTGCTCTGTTTGCTTAGTACGTGATTGATATAGATTTGACTCTAAAGTTTTTATGAAAGCAACTTGAACACTTTATATGATAAGATATCAGGTAATGAATATTCATGATGCAATTATTTTCTTAAATATTTAACAGGCAATGGGTTAAAAGAACTTTTATAATGGCATATAAACGTGGACTATTTAGACATGACATACACTGTAGCAGCCGTCTGATCTGGGTCTACTCTGTTGGCAAATGTGTTTTCAGGCAAACGGTTATGTGTAACACGTGCTGAAATTCAATTAACAGTGGTAGATTATCTAACGTGAACACACGGTGTAAACTATCACCTCCCTTGCTTTTGTTATAAATCACTCATCCATTGAAAAACTTTGCCTTCCTTGCTATTGTTCTATCGAAAAACTTTTGTCGTAGAACTTCGTCAGGCACGAGTAGCCTCCCTTTGTTCTTGTTCTAGTTGTCTCGCTTGGTCCAAATAATGGAAATTATTTCACTGAACAAGAGCAGAGAATGTTCTAGTTTTTTCCTGTCCATTTATTTTTTGAATGTATTTGTCTTTGGTAATATTATTATAAATATTAAGATAAAAAAACGATCATAAGAAAAAAATGAAAAAGGTAATGATATTATTGATAATAACAATAAATAATAATAATGATAATAGTAATAATAATATAATAATAATAAATAATAATAATGCCTCTACAGCTGCTGCTGCTGCTGCTGCTGATGATGATGATGATGATGATGTTGCCTTATTATAATATTTCATTGTTATAATCATATTATTCTTATTATTGAATTGGTCTACGGGACCTTATTTCTCATGCAGATTCGAGTCGCGTGTCTTTGATCAACATAATTTGACTTCTTTTATTAACCCTTTCCCTCATATAAACGTGTTTTTATGCATCTGAAAACAGAGTAGACCCAGATCAGACGGCTCCTGTCTCATCAGGGTCTGCTCTGTATGCTAATGGAATTTGATAGATCTGTTTCTCCAATCTCTAAAATGGATACAAGGTTGTACCTTTGATATTTTATTATAACTTTTTTGTCCATGAATATTCAATAGGTGTTGAAATTTGAAATAAACATAGAACAGGAAAAGTGTTAACGCACTAGATGATTTGTATAAAGCGAGACAACTGTTACAAGAACAAAGAGAGACCACTCATGCCGAACTAGTTTGTGCCAAAAAAGTTTGACGGTAGAACAATAGAATTTCAAGTAAAGTTTTTCAATGCATGAATGATTAACAACAAAAGCAAGGGAGATAATTTTTTCTACATTGTTGAATACCTCAAATTACCTGTTGGTGCCCATTTTGACCAAGTTAAAATATTGAAACGGTCTCTTCTAACCGTCTCTTTCACGCCTTTGCAAACAAAGTAAACCCAGATCAGAGGGTTCCAACAGGAGCCGTCTGGTCAGGGTCTGCTATATAAATTTGCTAATGCCATGATACAGATCTGATTCTACACGCACTTGACAAGTTTGCATGATAAAAATTCAGCTAATAAATAGTCATGTAATTATTTCTTACATGAACAGGGAACCAGTTAACCCTTGATTTTGTACGCAGCTTTGCAAACTTAAAGCTTTCCTGGAGGACCTTTTAGTGTGATTCGTGTTCTGCAAAACAAATCAGCAGATTACTATGAAAAATGCCATCGGTGTTTTGTATTCTGTATATCTATAAAGTAGTAATGCTACTACTATTTTTATTTTATGAACTACTTTTCATTCCAAATTGTTAACTATAAGATTTTATCATTGCGGACAATACTGATAAAAGAAGAAATGAAATACTACTTGCGTGGTGTTTTACATGAAAACTTTGTCTCTTTCAATCCGCCTCTAACATGCACAGAGGAAGATAAGTTCAGCGTGCTAAATGTTTAAAAGTCTTCACCTGCATGGCACAACCACGGATGACACTTTCGTATATAACGAACAACTTTTAAACACAAATCAATACATATTATACGTTTAAAATGCGACCAGATTATCAGTTTAAACAATAGCTTATCTTTAACCCTTTCCTCCGTGAATATGCAAGTACAGTTAGCCCCTCTAGTGCGACAACCTAAAAGAGGTATAATTATGGGTTGTAGAGGCAGGTGGTAGCTTAATGCAGGGCAAAAGTAATACAGAAAGCTCCTAGAGGAGCTTTCTGTATTACATTTGTCCTGCATTAAGCAACGACCTGCTTATAAAGACATCAATGTTTATTCATTAAGTGGTCGCATTAGAGAGGTTCTACTGTTTTCACATGAGATATAAATCCACACATCATGAAAAGTGGTAGATCTATGAGAACACAGGAAAGTTGGTCATGGCGAAAACAAAGATTATATCCAATCAGTCCATAAGCCTTATGCCCTCTGGTCAGATCAGAGTCTACTCTGTTTGCTTATATCAAGTGCAATTTTGTGCCAAAGGTCGTATACATGAGGGAAATGTTTACAGGTTCTGAGCTGCGTTCCTAAACCAAACTAGACTTTTATTCTGTGTCTATCGCTAACCAGATGTCTTTAAAAAATCACATAAAAAGAGAATTTGCTATATAAATTTAATCAAATTTTATTTAATATTGTTGACATTATTCTATTTCGTGGAAAAAGTTGAATTGGACATTGCGATTCTTTCTTTAGTCATTATACATGGTCTTTGCAGTATTTTACGGCACACACCGGTATTCACCTTTTCAGTGTAACGTCACAAACAAAATGGCGGCATAGAAACAGGGAAACTTCTGCATAGCAATCTTTGTGGGGTTTCCAACGGTAGATACAAGAAGAAGCTTGCATAAATTGGCTTAAACGAATGCCCGTATAAATTACCAGCTTGAAACTTTGATATGACCCTTCTTTGAAATGGGAGTCATTCTCATTTACCTGTTGAACTCGCCTGATATGCAAAATTATTAAGATCAACACTAGATCTATTTAAATGTTTAGTTCTCGTTTCATTTCCATAAGATCTAGCTAGATCTGGATCTTTATTAAATACAGATCTACAGTGTCATGGCGTTCGTCCATGTGCTGTAAAATAGCAGCACCTCTACCTAGAACCTATGCTGTACATACATGCTCTGCAGCGTTGCAGTGACTGAGGCCACCGGAGAATACCGTTTAATGCAGTCACCTGGTTTAAAATTAGATACACCTATTGGATATGAACAAAAAAAAATAGCAATAGTTTTTATTAAAGACCAATTCTCAAAACACCTGTACAGCCGCATATTACACGTGTGCCTATCCATGATGTCATCGTAGCTATTTGAGTCCCGGTGTTTATAATTAAATACTTTTACTTCTTGTTCGCCATAGTCACACTTTTGTAACAGTTCCATTAAAAGCATTTTCTGTGCACCAAAGCTGGTCCGCATTCCTCAAATTCAGCCTTGCTAATCCACATCCGACTAAATGAAGATAGAGATGCCAGAATCGAACCGCCAATCCATACGGAGTACTTTCGTTCCGGAGGAGAGATGATTTTCACTTTGACACCAGGGGGTGCTAGATGCGATACTTCGTGCAACATGCGCTTGGCGATGCCAGAAAACGCTGTAGAACCGCCAGACAGCACTATGTTAGAAAACAAAACTCTTCGTAGATCTACATCACATTTCACTATGGAATTATACAGGGACTCGTGAAGACCTGGCATTTCCATGCCAACAATCGATGGTTGAAACATCGGCTCGGCACATCGAAACCTCTCGCTGCCTATCGTGATAACTTGTCCATCCGGAAGTTCGTAGGTTTTTTCCAGCTCTAAACTCTGGGCGGCCATCACCAAGTGTTCATCGAAGTCAGGGGCCACATAACAAAGTCTTTCCTTGATATCTCTGACAATTTCTCTTTCGGCTGTCGTTGAGAAGGAATACCCACGTTCTGTTAGAATCTTGATCAAGTACTCTGTTAAATCTCGCCCGGCTAAATCGATCCGTAAGATAGCATGGGGGATTGCAAACCCTTCGTATATTGGTACCGTATGAGTTACCCCATCCCCGGAGTCGAGCACAATACCCGTGGTCCTCCCACTGGAATACAATGATAAAACCGCTTGGATCGCCACATAGAAAGCAGGGTGGTTAAACCTTTCGAACATAATTTCAATCATTTTCTCCCTGTTCATTTTTGGGTTAAGAGGGGCTTCAGTCAGCAAAATTGGGTGCTGTTCTGGCGGAAGACGGAGTTCGTTATAATAAGCATGGTGCCATATCTTCGCCATGTCGTCCCAGTCAGTGACGATGCCGTGCTCTATTGGATATTTCAGGGTCAGAATCCCTCGCATGCTTTGGGCGTCGTCGCCAACATACGCGTCTTTTTGAGCCACTCCCACCATCACTCCCTGTAAAAAGAAACATTTCCACATTGAGTTCAGTATCTAATTTCACTATTTTAATTGCCCTAAATTAATGTTTAGTATATAATGTCTTTATTAATGAGTGTATATATATTTCCATTTTAAGAATCAGTGACCTTGACCTCAGACAGTCCATGCAATTTAAGTGTTGTTTCCATGCAAACTGTCTGCATTGCAAGTAGGTCATCTCCTAACAGATGAGACTAGTTGTCTGGGGTTAGTTTATTCTTAACAGGTTGGCTTGTGCTTATGGGTTTATACATTAAGCCAATTAACAGCTGTTCAACAGCTCATTCTTTTATTGCTAGTTTTAAAGAGGGAGACCTAAAAGTGTTTGTTCAACAGGTAGTATCATGTCTGCTCTTTCAGAAAAAAAAATAACCGTATTTATTAAAATGATATACTGAAATACTCACGAAGTCTGCGTACATTATACATTATGAAAAGTGTGATCACAACCATTCGTCTCCATTTCAAACTTAATATATTAGGCGTTCATCATGGGTATTTATTAGCTGTTATCTCATAAGAAAATAGAACAAATCCTGTCCAGACGGTATCTGCAGTAGCCATCTGATATGGGTCTATTTTGTCTCTAAGGGCATTTTATCTGATAAACGGTTAACCCTTTCCCTGTGTATGTGTATTCCAAATTTCGATACCTATTTAATATTCATGAGCCAAATAGTTATAATGAAATATAAAAGATGTAGCAATGTAGCCATTTTGGAAACTAACTTAACATATATAACAAATTCCATTAGCAAACCGAGCAGACCCTGATCAGACGGCACCTATAGGAACACACGCACATGCGTCAAAACACGTTTATATGAGGGAAAGTGTTAAACTAACAAACACGTCCTGTAGCATATTGTTGTGTTTCAAGAAAGAAATTAGACATGTGAAACAAGAAGTAATTTAAACATTGTTCACGGAACTTTTATCGGCAAAATGGAGGATATATTTGTTGTTATCGTCAACGGAAACTATAAAATTCATCGAAAAATAATGTCCCCTCAACTAATGTGTCAATTTAATCTGACCCTGCTAAGCCGGATTAACCCTTTCCTTCATATAAGCGCTTTTCGTGTATTTTGTAAACATAGTAGACCGAGATAAGACGGCTCATACAGGAGCAATCTGATCAGGGTCTGTTCTGTTTGGTTATTGAATTATATAGATCAGATTTTACAGTTTTTGCCTGAGCTAACACAAATCTGTGTTCATATTCCATTATAAAAAAGATAAGCGACTTCATACTTATGATGACAATGTTTCTTACATGAATATTCAACAGGGAAAGGATTAAACTGAATATACATGTATGTAGTTGCAATTAGCATAAACACTAAGAATTGTTTTTAAAAAATGCTTAAAAAATATCCACCATTCCATGTTTAACATTTATAATTATTTAGACCTCATGTTGAAAGAAATCTGCTACAGATCTAATACCATTTACTACCATCTGTTTCGTTCCAAGTTTTCAGAAACTGTGAATCAAGAGTCAAACAGATTTAACCATTATAGATAACCGAGTTACTCTCATCTAGACCAAAACCATTAACAAATGTCAGTCAGGTCGCACTGAACATGAGAATGGTTCAACTTTAACCCATTACCTTATAGGCTATTTTAGATCCAACCGCTTTGAATAAATCTACCGAAAAGGAGCATTAACTAGAGAAAAGGAAAATTTAGAATGTTGTAGTTTGAAACCATTGTGATAAATAGAGCATTTGCTCCTATAGGAGAAAATGCTCTATTTATCACAATGGTTTCAAAGAGTGACTTTTACAGAGTCGTCAATATCGTCAATATGAGGGAATGGGTTAACTGTATAATATACAGTATTCATAATGACCTTTTTTTCAATTGTTTTGTCGAATCAAGAACTGTCCGTTTCGTCAGTATCCAGACTGCGTGATACGCTGGACTGTTTTTGAAAAGAAAAGGAGGGAACATTTTCTGCCGGTGAGAATTTGCTCAGCAAAGAAAGATTGGTATATGTCTGCACCTAGGTCTATTAATTAGCTTTCTCCCATCTTGCATACTGGCATTACTTCAAACTAAGCTGCACATTCTATTAAAGCCGAAACAAAACCCTGTTTGAAATCTCCATAAATGGTCACAAAATCGTAGTGAAATTCATACAAACCGCATGATCATTAACAATACAGTAGAACCCCTCTAATGCGACAACTTAATGAATAAACATGGGTGTCGTTATATGCAGGCGGTTGCTTAATGCAGAACAATAGTAATGCAGAAAGTTCCTCTTTTGCCCTGCATTAAGTCCTGCGTTAAGCTACCACCTGCCTCTACCAGCCATACTATATGTACAGTAAAACCTCTCTAAAACGACCACTAAATTACATCAAGTGTGTTGTGTTAAAGGCAGGTGGCTGTTTAAAGCAAGGTGAAAGTAAAACAGAACGCTCCTATAGGAGCGTTCTGTTTTACTTTCTTCTTGCTTTATGCAGCCACCTCCCCTAAATACCAACTAATTAACATATTTTAGTGGCCGTTATAGAGAGGTTTTACTGTATAAACAAGAAGTCACGACATCATGATTATTACTGAGATGAAATTTTATAATGACATAAGAATACGTGATATTTAGCCATGGCAGAAACTGTAGAATCAGGGTCCATGCTCATAAAACTTTTAGTTGAGTCTGAGTTCGTTCTCAAGTTTTTGATTGGTCAGATTTGAGCCAAAGGCTCAAATCTGACCAATCAAAAGCTTGAGAACTCAAATCTGACCAATCAAAAGCTTGAGGACGAACTCAAACTCCACTAAAAAGCTTAATAAGCATGGACCAAGGTCTATGTTATCTTACGGGAAATTAGTACAGACGCTGATCAGACGGTTCCTACAGGGTCTTGTGATCTGGGTATACATGTACTCTGTTTGCACGTGCTGAAATTACATCTACACTGGTACATTACCTAACGTTGATATACAATGTAATGTACCATTTGACACCTCACCCATGCTGCCAGCAAGTCCAAAGTCAAGGTCAAATGACTTGGAAATTGTACATGCATTTGGTTGTCACATTTAGGTGCAGTTTGTTGTAACAGTTTTCCATCGTCTTATATCTCCCTAACCACTGTAGCTATTCACATGGAATTGCAAATACATGTACACATAAATCACCATCTATACTTGCATTGCACACTCAACCCATGTTGCTCACGTGCCCAAGGTCAATGTCAAATTACTTAGAATTTTTACGTGCAGTTGGTTGTCACATTTACGTGCAGTTGGTTGTCACAGTTTTTACATCGTATTATATCTCCTTAACCACTGTAGATATTCACATTGACTTGCATATACACCTTAAATACAATCAATATTTTCATTGCACACCAAACTCATAATGCCCGCAAGCCCAATGTCAAAGTCAATTTTACGTGCAGTGGTTGTCACAATTTTTTCATCATCGTATGTCTCCCTAACCACTGTAGCTATTGCCATGGAATTGCATATACACATGTACCCATTAACCACATCCATACTTTCATTGCGCACCCAGCCAAGGTTGCTCACAAGCCTAAGGTCAAGGTCAAATGGAATTTTACGTGCAGTTAAGCAAGCACCACCACGGGTACATCGCTGTGTCTTACAGACACACTTTTCTAGGTATCATTCTTATTATTGTTATAATAACAATAAATAGTAGTAGTACTAAACACAATAATAATGATAATAAAAGTAAATAACTAGATAAGTAAATAAACAATAATTAACAATGATAATAATAATAATATCATGATGATTTTAATTTTTTTCGTCCATTTACATTTTGTTGTCTAAGGGAAACAACTCTTACTATTCTTCCATTTAGTAACGTACGAATTCTCTCCCTTTGACCATTAATTATCAATTGGCTAAATCTGAATAACAATAATGATTATTATTATTATTATTATTATTATTAATGGTAATATTATAAATGTTAATGTATTTTACTTAAAATAATGATAAAAAATAATTACAATAATAATAAATAGGGAATATTACACGAAGTGACGATATGACGCGACTCCGGTGCGTCACGGAAATTTACGGCTATTGCTATATATAGCTTCTGTCTGGGATTGCATATATTCATATATTGTAGCATTTTTAAAAATATTGTAGATGATAGTTTTATTACTAGCGTTTGGGTCTTATTACATAAATTACATACACGTTAATGATAGCTGTACACTTTATTCGTTTACACTGCGTTACTATAAATAGACGCGTCTCCGGTGCGTCATGGAAATTTACGGCTATTGCCGAGCCAGTTTCCGACGTGAAAATACGGATCTTGTATTGCACGTACATGCAATACGGAACATTTATATGAGATATTGTATTGCGTGATCGAATACAATCGTATTTTTACTGAAGAAAGGGACAGGTATATAATAAGCAATACTTTCAACACTAAGCAATGCAAGACTCCGTTTACCTTTTCTAAGGGAAGCAACTCTAATAATCTTTTCTTATAGTCAGTATGAATTCTCTCCCTTTGACCAATAATATTTTCTTATAGTCAGTATGAATTCTCTCCCTTTGACCATAAATATCTCAATTTACAGTAAAATCCCTATAAACCGGACGTTCAATTTAGCATAAATATCAGCCTTGGGGACAGATGGTAGCTCCATTTTCTGTGTGACTTTCACCCTCTGCATTAAGCAACCACCTGTCTAAAAGTATCTATATTATTCTCAACTAGAATTCTGGTTTAGATAGGGATTCTCATTATCATATTATACTTAAAACATGTTTGTTCTACTATATACGGCGGGAGTATTTGGCTGTCTGTACCAAAACGTAATATTAGTGTTACACCATACCATGACCTCACGTAGACAAAATGTATCACTGATTTGCCCGTTACATACAGATCCTTCTGGGAGGAAACTCTTAATGTACGGGAACCGAGAGAGCTCTTTGATTAGAATTTGCACACTTTGTCATAATAATCATTTTCTTCAGTGATAAATTTTGATACAACTTTTTGCTTAACCCTTTCCTACATATAAACGTGTTTTCACACATTTGCTAACATAGTAGACCCAGATCAGACGACTCCTGTAGGAGCCGTCTGAAAAAGGTCTGCTCTGTTTGCTAACGGGATTTGGTAGATCTGTTTCTAATATAGCTACACTATTCAACCTTCCATATTTCATTATAACTTTTTTGTTCATGAATATTCAATAGGTATTGAACTTTGAAATAAACATAGAACAGGGAAAGGGTTAATTTATTTCAATCAAAGGAGGGCCCAGTTTTAGTTATTCAGCAAGAGTAAGTTTGAAACTGTTCACACGCCATAAAGACCTGTTGCACGCGGACATCTGCCACTAACTTTTTACCCTTTCTCTTATGTAAGCGCAGTTTGACGCATCTGCAGAGTAGACCCAGATCAGACGGCTCCTATAGGAGCTGTCTGATCAGGGTCTGTTCTGTTTGCTTATGGTGTAATATGGATCTGATTATACAGCTTCTGCCTGTGCCAAAATGTCATGTGTTCATATGCCATTATATAAAATACCCTTATTAATATTCATGACGGCATTATGTCCTACATGAATATTCATCAGGGAAAGGGTTAAATCGGTGGACCCTGGTAATTTTTATCCTGAACATCGTGACCTGTCATTAGTAAAGAGCTGGGAACCAGACGAGAAGCCAAGGAACCTGACATTTCTTCAGGACCCAGGTTCGTTTGGCACTCAGACACAAGGTTTTTTCAAAGGCTTGGGCGAACTGTAAGAAAAACCTACAGAAAATCAGCGTTTAGCCTTCTACCTGATAGTAACGCATATTTAACCTTACAGTGCTGGACACGAGTCACTATGTCCTTTGCAAACAGTGTAGACCTAGATGAGAGGGCTCCTAAAGGAGCCATCTCATCAGGGTCTGCACTGTTTGTCATAGTACTCTTTTCTTTAGAAAAAACCCTAAATATTCACCATAAGTTAGACCTGTTTGGATTTTGGGATAGTCCATTTGAAATTCAGCGTTGTAAGGGTTAACATATTTACGGAGTATACCCAAATTAGGGTTACTTGCCCTTGTGAAATGACCACCCCCACCCCCCACCCCCACCCCCAACCCCCCGCCTGTAATAGTTAAAATGCATATCAGATTTGAACCAAATATCTTGGACAGTTTCTGAGACATGGACCTTAACATAAATCTTAACCAATAATGAAAATTCTAAGTCGAAAAAGAGGAATAACTATAGACAAAATTAATTTTAGGGTTACCTACCCCTGTAAATGGGTTCCCCTTGTGACAGTAGATATGCATACCGAATGTGAACCACATATCTTTGATGGTTTCTGAGAAATGGACCTTAACAAAAAGGTTAACCAACGCCGACGAGAGGGTCATGGCAATACATCCCCTTTTTTGAAAAAGTGGAGCTAAAAATAATAACGATACGATTCTAGTTTCTGTCATGACCGAAATCTCTTGAAATTCAACCAATCAGTATTCATAAACGCATTTGTAGTACCTTACATGAATATTAATAATTAACACTCCTATGCTATTTTAGACCAAATCTCTGAATAAATCTACCGAAAAGGAGCATTAACTATAGAAAGGGAGAGTTTTAGAATTGTGTATTCTTGAAACCATTGTGATAAATAGAGCATTTGCTCCTATGGAGCAAATGCTCTATTTATCACAATGGTTTCAAAATGTGAATTTTATAGAGGCGCAAAAATGCGTCACTAGGGGGTAATGTGTTAAGATGTAATATACATTTTGGAGACGATAGTGTGTAATGGTGCATGCAGATATTCAAGCAAAGGACTTACCTGGTGTTTCGGTCTGCCGACAAGACTCGGAAAGACGCATCTCGGGGCGTCGTCGCCGGCAACTCCTGCCTTACACATACCTGAACCGTTGTCAATTACAATTGCTGGAATGTCTTCATCGTTAATGCTGGCCATGATTAAAAGCTCTTCAGAATTATGTTTCTATATATTTCAATTCCGTACTACTATCAGAAAGTATCAGGTCGTAGTGTGCCATACAATCATTTTGGTCAAAGATGTAAATATTTAGTTTTAATTAAATTCCGATTTCATTTCAAACAAGCAGCCATACATGTATTGTAAATACCGGTATATGCCGACAAAAGCATACTCCTTGGGAAAATGAAGCCTGGTCGATCAATAGTCAGATACCGGCACAGGGCGTGGCAGTACCTGAATATCGTAGTACACGCAAAAGTCTTGCTAATGCGACAACATATATAATACAGTAAACCCCCTTAATAACGACCACTAAATTCGTTAAATATTTTGTGTTAAAGGCAGGTGGATGCTTGAAGCAATGTGAAAGTAAAACAGAACGCTCCTATAGGAGCGTTCTGTTTTACTTTCACCTTGCTTCAAGCAACCACCTGCTCCAAAATACCAACTAATTAACACAATTTAGTGGCCGTTGTAGTGAGGTTTTACTGTATTATATTCCATTAACACAGGAGTCTGTAAGATCAGGTGGGTTGCTTAACCCTTTCCTCCATAGGCTATTATAGACCAAACCTCTTTGAATCAATCTACCCAAAAGGAGCATTTACAAGAGAAAAGTAAAATTTTAGAATTTTGTAGTTTGAAACCATTGTGATAAATAGAGCATTTGCTCCATAGGAGCAAATGCTCTATTTATCACAATGGTTTCAAGAAGTGGTAATTACAGAGGCGTAGAAAGGCATATTTATGGAGGAAAGGTTTAACCCTTTCCATGTTCTATGTTTATTCAAAATTTCAATACCTACTGAATATTCATGGACAAAATAGTTTTAATGAACTGCGGAAGGTGGAATATTGTAGCCATTTTAGAAAGTAAAGAATCTGATCTATCAAATTCTATTGGCAAACAGAGCAGATCCTTATCAGAAGGTTCCTATAGGAGCCATTTGATCTGGGTCTGCTCTGTTTGCATATGAAATAATATGCCTGGTGTTCAATGATCAATTTGAGCAATACTCGCTGGGTAACATCTCTTAATGCTCCTAAACTTTTTCACAAAGTTTCATTGAAAACTTAGTGAGGTATGTTTCTGGACAGACAAATAGGTTAATTTTTCCACAAAGAAAGAGCCATGACTCTAGTGTTTCAAGCCAATTTCTCGTGAAGCTCGTGCTTCAGCAAAGACCTGAAGTCCGATTGCCTATACATTGTAGTGATTATATCAAATGGTGCAATGCTGAGCTCACCTAATTCAATAGTGGTATTATCCCATTCTACAGGCCACCTATTGTCACTCCTTCTTGCAAATAAGCAGGGCTTCATTTCCTTATGGTACTAAACATTTGCACAGTTTTATAGAAAATCTCTGTTTCTGAGATGTAACTCTTGACAGACAAAAAGCTTAAATTTTTGGAAAATACACAGCTGGGTTTTCAAAGGTTTATTTGTGTGATACTTGCAGGACCGTATCTCCTTAACGACATGAGATATATTTCCAGACAGACAAAAAAGGTTAATTTTTCGCAAACAAAGGACCATAACTCTGGTGTTCTGAGATCAATGGGGATGATACTTGCAGGACTGCGTTTCCTTAAGGTACTGAGCATTTTATACAAAGTTTCATAGAGCTATTACTCCAGGACACACCAACACCAAAACTTTGGCGGGGGATGATAATATGCGTTTTCTACTCTATCAAAGGACTGTAGAAGTTGACCAGGGTCACCTTGCACTTAACCCTTACATTATGGACAAGGGTCACTAATGTTCTTTGCAAACAGTGTAGACCCAGATGAGAGAGCTCCTAGAGGAGCTCTCTCATCAGGGTCTGCACTGTTTGTTATAGTACTTTTCTTTAAAAAAATCCCTAAATATTCACCCTTAGCTTGACCTGTTTGGATTTTGGGATAGTCAATTTGAAAAGTCAGCGTTGTAAGGGTTAACTAATTACTTTATGAATATTCTTACAATTTACTCCTTATCTCATTGCAAAAAAATGATATCTGTTCAAAGCTGGATATGGTGCAATTTTGACTTTTACCGATTCGAGAAAACTATTGACCAAGTGTCAAACAGCTTATTTTTATATCTTACATGATCATCCATGACATAAAGGGTTATGGGTCCTTAGCCTCTTGGATATGGTACAATTTTGACTTTGTCCGATTCGATCTGGGTCCAAGGTTATAAAACTCTTGAGTCCGAGATCATTCTCAAGTATCTGATTGGTCAGATTCTGAGCAAGCTCAGAATCTGACCAATCAGATGCTTGAGAATGATCTCAGACTCAAGCAAAAAGCTTTATAAGCATGGACCCTGGCTTTTGATGAAAGTATTGAACCAGTGTCAAATTGCTTACATCTTACAGCTTATATCGTACATGATCATCTGTAAAGTAAAGAGTTATGGGCCCTTAGTATCTTGATTATTGCAAAAAAATACTTCAAAAGTACATTTTTTTTATATTATTCTTTATTCACAACAATACTTCATAAATGTTATTTTTATGATCTCCGACACAGAAACTATTGAAAGTGCCTCCAAAGGCGTTCTTTGTACATTATCTGTGAATCTGAATCTCAGATAAGAAAGGCAATTGCAAATAGCATGGATCCCATGCCATGTACTAAGTTAACCCTTTACATCACGAATACTCATGTAAAACAAGAGGGCCAGAATGGCCCTGAAGCACTCACCAGACAATCAGAGGAAAAGAGTTTCAAAGTTTTCACTATATGCTTCTATTGAAAATTAGCCCTCCCTGGGGCAGGGCAGAGCAAATTTTGACCCAATGGGCACAATTTATATAACTTTTGTAGAGGACCTGAACATGATACTATGTGCCAAATATGAAAGCCGAGAACCTTCCAGTATCAGAGGAGAAGATTTTCAAAGTTTTCACTATATGTTTCTATTGAAAACTGGCCACCCCTGGGGCGGGGCCAATTTTGACCCCAGGGGCATAATTTATATAATTTTGTAGAGTACTGGAATATGATGCTATGTGCCAAATATGAAAGCTGAGAACCTTCCAGTTTCAGAGGAGAAGATTTTCAAAGTTTTCACTATATGTTCCTATAGAAAACAATGTACCCCTGGGGTGGGGCCAATTTTGACCCCAGGGACATTATTTATATAACTTTTGTAGAGGACCTAAAGCTGATGCTATGTGCCAAAGATGAAGGCTGAGAACCCTGTAGATTCAGAGAAGATTTTTAAAGATTCAAATTCGCTCGCCGACGGACGACAGTCATCAGGTGATCACAAAAGCTCACCCTGAGCACTTTGTGCTCTGGTGAGCTAAAACAATGACATAGTGAATATTAATGAGTCATGTTCATAATGGCATATGGACACAAAAAGTTTTGGCAACGCAGAAAGAGTAAAATTAGACCTACATGTACATTGTTTCATTAGCTAACAGCAAACCATTATCAGACTGCTCCTGTAGGAACAGTCTGATCTAGGTATATTCTGTTTGCAAAGACATAGAAAGATGTGTCCTTGGAGTAAAGGATTAACATGGCATATGATCAGAGTCCATGCTTATAAAACTTTTTAGTTGAGTCTGAGCTCGTTCTCAAGCTTTTGACTGGTCAGATTTGAGTTCTCAAGCTTTTGATTGGTCAGATTTGAGCCTTTGGCTCAAATCTGACCAATCAAAAACTTGAGAACAAACCCAGACTCAACTAAAAGCTTTATAAGCATGGACCCAGGATTCAAGTTATCCGATACTTAGACATTATTCCTTATAACATTTAAGAAAGTAAATAAAATTTCAAAATAGTTTAAGGAGAAGACAGTTTCCATAGCGAGAAAAGGGTTAACACTACAAACGCATTATCTACATCTAGATTCTCATTGGAAGCCACTCATCTCATTTATTCCATCATTGCACATACATTTTAGTCAACAAGTGTATAAGCTGATATTGCCAAATAACAGTATGCTTTGTCTACTCAATATACCAAATGTTTAACACTTTCAAAGCAGAATTTGTTTTCAGAGTGGAATAGCCCATCAGTGTTTAACAATAGATTCCACTAAGTATGAAAGGCTTGCAGGGACTTGCTAGGATTTTGAATGACAAACAGTGCAGACTCTGATCGGAGGGCTCCTCTAGGAGCCATCTAATCTCAGTCAACACTGGTTCAACTTAAAGTGCATGTGTGTCCCTCATTCAAATGGTTAACCCTTTCAAAGCTATGAACCAGTTTGTGATGACTTTTGCAAACAGTTTGGATCCAGATGAGATCCCAAGTACATGGAAGACAAAAGAGTAGACATTGTAGCAAATGACAATTATTGTAAAGTTAATTAGTGTTGCAAGGTTTAAAATCGATATGGCTCGCTGAAAGTGAAAAGGGGAATCAAACCATGGAATCAAATCCAAACCATGTTGACCATGATCAGTCACAGCAGTTTTGTCTTACTTGCAAAGTAGGACTAAATAATGGTGTTTCTAATAACAGTGTAGATCCTGATCATATGCTGCCATCTAATGCAACTGATCTTGGGACTACACTTAATGGCCCTTTTCTCAATTGTGACGTCCATTTATTATACACGAAAGTTACTTATGCAGTATAGCAGCAGTAATCAGAATAACATGATGAAGTTGAAAACATATTAACTTTTTACTCGATAAATACGCCTTTCTACACCCTTGCAAACAGAGTAGACCCAGATCAGATGACTCTTATAGGAGCCATCTAAACTGGGACTGCTCTCAGTGATGTTTGCTTATGGTATAATACTGATTTAATTCTACAGTTTCTGCTTAAGCAAAAATTTCATATGTGTCAATATGCCATTTTAAACAAGAGGGCCAGAATGGCCCTGACATCGCTCACCAGACAATCAGAGAAGAAGATTTTCAAAGTTTTCACTATACTTTTCTATTGAAAAATGGCAACCCCTGGGGCAGGTGCAATTTTGACCCCAGGGGCATAATTTATACAACTTTTTAGAGGACCTGAACATGATGCAATGTGCCAAATATGAAAGCTGAGAACCTTCCAGTTTCAGGAGTACAATTGAAAAATTTCACTATATGTTTCTATAGAAAACAAGGCACCCCTGGGCATGGCCAATTTTGACCCCAGGGGCATAATTTATACAACTTTTGTAGAGGACCTGATTATGATGCTATGTGCCGAATATGAAAGCTGAGAACCTTCCAGTTTCAGGAGAAGATTTTCAAAGTTTTCACTATATGTTTCTATTGAAAACTCGTGACACCTGGGGGCAGGGCAAATTTTGACCCTAGGGGCATAATTTATACAACTTTTGTAGAGGACCTGAACATGATGTTATGTGCCAAATATGAAAGCTGAGAACCTTCCAGTTTTTCCTATTTGTTTCTATTGAAAATTAGCCACGCCTGGGGCGGGCCAATTTTAACCCCAGGGCCATAATTTACATAACATTTGTAGAGGACCTGAACATGATGCTATGTGCTAAATATGAAAAAAGCTGAGAACCTTCCAGTTTCAGAAAAGAAGATTTTCAAAGTTTTCTCTATTTGTTTCTTTTGAAAATTAGCGACCCCTGGGGCGGGGCCAATATTGACCCCAGGGGGGATAATTTATATAACTTTTGTAGAGGACCTGAACATGATGCTATGTGCCAAATATGACAGCTGAGAACCTTCCAGTTTCAGAGGAGAAGATTTTCAAAGTTTTACTATATGTTTCTATCGAAAACAAGGCACCCCTGGGGCGGAGCCAATTTTGATCCCAGGGGCATAATTTATATAACTTTTGAAGAGGACCTGATTATGATGCTAAGTGCCAAAGATGAAAGCTTAGAACCCTGTAGATTCAGAGGAGAAGCTTTTTAAAGGTTCAAATTGTTGACAATGGATGATGAATGACAAACAACGCAAAACGAACATCAGGCAATCACAAAAGCTCACCCTGAGCACTTTGTGCTCTGGTGAGCTAAACATAAAACTTAACATTCTTGATGTCATCATATCTTACATGGATATTCATGGAGTTTAAAGGGCATTACAGAATCAAAGCTGAACAGCTTCCATTCAAACCAAAAGTCTGCTCTTTCTGTTTTCGGATGAATTTATTAAACCATTAAATAATATTTAATACATTGAATAAGAAATATTACATTCACTTGTACACATCTTAAACTAACCTTTTCCCTCATATAATTTTTTTTCATGCCTTTAGATACCGAGTAGACCAAAATCAGACAGCTCCTGTAGAAACCATCTGATCACGGTCTGTTCTGTTTTCTTATGAAATTATAATAGATCTGACTCTTTAGTTTCCACCAATGCCAAAAAATTCTATGTACATATTTCATTATAAAAAAATCAGCTAATAAATATTCATGATGACCCTTCTGACATGAATATTCAATAGGGAAAAGGTTAAGAAATAGTATATCTGGTCGCTGAAAAATCTCGTAAACATGATGCAAGTTCATCACATGAACATTTTACTGCACAATTCTGTATCCAATATATTAACATTCTTTCTCCAAATAACAATAAAACGTCCCCTGCACCTCTCTGGAATGAATCCCACATTCCTACCATATGAATAGATTTCTATTCTTATTTCAGAAAATTCATAAAAAAAAGACAATAGTTAGCTTCACAAATGCCTGTAGAAAATATTTATGTAGAAAACTGGAAATAACAGATAAATATATCGTAAAGAACAAAAAGCTCATTTGACCCTTTACTCCATGAATATTCATGTGAGAAATAATGACATCATGAATATGAATTAGAATAATTTTTATAATGGCTCAAGAACACGGGAATTTTTTGCCATGGCAGAGAATGTCGAATCATATCTATATTATTTCACCCATTCCCTCATAGACTATCTTTAGACCCAACCTCTTTGAATAAATCTACCAAAAAGGAGCATTAACTAGAGAAAAGGAAAATTTTAGAATTTTGTAGTTTGAAACCATTGTGAAAAATAGAGCATTTGCTCCTATAGGAGCAAATACTCTATTTTTCACAATGGTTTTACAAAGTGACTTTTACAGTCTCGTCAATATGAGGGAATGGGTTAATATAAAGCAAACAAAGTTGACCCTATATGAGCCGTCTGATCTGGGTCTACTATGTTTATAAAGGCATATTTATGGAGTATAGGGTTAAACACTTTAAATTCATGATCGTGCACAAACACTGAAATAATCAAGTCAACATGATCAGTGGCCTAAGATTGTTTGGGAGGCAAATGTGCTGAAAGCTAGCAGACACATTAAAAGAAGCGTCGCCATAGAAAGACAAATGATATCAGGGCGACCTAACAGAACTTGTCTCACAACCTTGCAGGTCTCATTTTGAGTCCATTGATCAATTTAGCAGTGTCAGCAGTTTTAGTATGTGAGACTTTAAAAGTAGGAGCTGTCTGATCTAGGTCTGCAGTTTGTTTATGAGTTTTAGAAGTTTGGTTTGACTGAATTTTCCAGCTAAACACTTTTACTTTTGAATTTTTCAGTCAACATTGGGGAAAAACCGTACTTTTTGCCATTGAGAACATATCCCAATAACGGCTATAAAATCACTTGGGGGGAAAAAAGCCCTTAAAAAGTGATAATAGGTATGTACAAAAACATCTAGTCTGTCTATAACACATCATTGAGTAGAAAGTCTTTACCTATAAGGTAGAGCTTCCTTCAATCAAATCACAAACATGAAAGCAGGTGGTTGCTTTAACCCATTCCCCCATAAGCTATTTTTAGACACAACCTCTTTGATTCAATCTACCGAAAAGGAGCATTTACTAGAGAAAAGGAAAAGTTTAGAATTGTGTAGTTTTGAAACCATTGTGATAAATATAGCATTTGCTCCTTAGGAGCAAATGCTCTATTTATCACAATGATTTCAAAAAATGACTTTTACATAGGCGTAAAAAGGCGTATTTATGGAGGAAAGGGTTAACCCTTTGAGAGTTGAACAATCAAGAGGAGGAATGGCCCATCAGTGTATGAGAAGGCTAAAATCGGCTAAATTATTTTTTATTAATCAGTGCAGACCCTAGAGAAGCCCTCTGATCTAGGTCTACACTATTTGCAACTGTCAGTACAGTTATTTCTAATATTCAAAGGGTTCGCACACAAAAAAAGCAATGCAAAAGTCTTTTTGGAACTTTCTGCCTTACTCCTGATCTGCTGTCGAAGGCATTATTCTGTTCTGAACACATGCAAAACTGGACAGAAATGGCATCATAGTATTTGATTTATCTAACAATACAATAAATATAACAACAATTCCAGCACTCTAAGGCCATCAAACTGCTAATTTCCATTACAAAATCTGAGCGGCTTTCTTCTGTCACACTTTCTCTTCCATCTAAGCATACATTCTTTATGCTTTCATAAAACAAATCCGCATATTGAACATTTTCTAAGCAGATCTCAATCTACTTGTATAATTAGCATTAAAAACTATCCATTGATGCATGAAATAGATTCCATCACTGTTTTAGCTTTCAATCACATTCTCTGCTTTCAATTTCCAGCAAACGTGTTTCCAATGCTGCTATTTGAATTCCTACTGTTCCACAAGGGAGACCAACTTGATTCACCAACACCCGTATTAGGAACAAGTTCTGTGATCACTTCTTGCCTCCCCAAAACCAACCTTTAACCATCCCTGTAAGACCGCTCGCTGCTTTCTTCTGTTCCATTTTGTCATCTAGATTGGGCATTGTTACATGGTTAAGTGCTAAGTCAAAGAATAACGGCCTACATGGAATGGCCTTAAAGTCTGGTGGGAAAGACACAAGTTTGGCCTTTTTGGTTGTGATCGCTGCGTCCTCAGAATACTGATCCAGTCTCTCTGATAATGGCTGCAAAAAGATTAACATCTTTGATATTGCATTACAACAAATAACAAGAGATGTTTGTAAAACATGTATACCCCCCAGACCCCCTGGTCTTTGATCTAGTGACCTCAACTATAGAGGTCATCTAGTGGTCATGACTAACCAACACGGCAACTTTGAAGATCCTAAGCCAAACCACTGATCATTTATTGATCTAAAAACATTTCACAAGTTAAAGTCATGGATTGGTGACCTTGACCTTTGACCTAGTGACCTGAACAACTATAGGGGTCATCTAGTGGTCATGACCAACCACCACAGCAAGTTTGAAGCCAAACCATTGAGCAGTTATTAATCTGAAACCATTTCATCAGTTAAGTTCATGGTGACCTTCAAAAACAATAGGGGTCATCTAGTTGTCATGACCAACCACCATAGCAAGTTTGAAGATCCTAAGCCAAAACCTTGAGCAGTTATGGATTGGAAACCATTTCACCAGTTAAGGTCATTGTGACCTTGACCTTTGACCTAGTGACCTCAAAAACAATACAGACCATCTAGTGGTCATGACCAACCACCACAGCAAGTTTGAAGATCCTAAGCCAAACCCTTGAGCAGTTATTGATTGGAAACCATTTCACCAATAAAGGTCATGGTGCCCTTGACCTTTGACCTAGTGACCTCAAAAACAATAGAGGTCATCTAGTGGTCATGACCAACCTCCACAGCAAGTTTGAAGATCCTAAGCCAAACCCTTGCGCAGTTATTGATCGGAAACCATTTCACCAGTTAAGGTCATGGTGACCTTGACCTTTGACCTAGTTACCTCAAAAACATTAGGGGTCATCAAATGGTCATGACCAACCACCTAAGCGAGTTTGAAGATCCTAAGCCAAACCTTTGAGCAGTTATTGATTGGAAACCATTTTACCAGTTAAGGTCATGGTGACCTCGACCTTTGACCTAGTGACCTAAAACACAATAGGGGTCATCTAGTTGTCATGACCAACCACCTAAGCAAGTTTGAAGATCCTAAGCCAAACCCTTGAGCAGTTATTGATCGGAAACCAGTTAAGGTCATGGTGACCTTGACCGTTGACCTAGTGACCTCAAAAACAATAGGGGTCATCTAGTGGTCATGACCAACCACCACAGCAAGTTTGAAGATCCCAAGTCAAACCCTTCAGCAGTTATTGATCGGAAATCATTTAACACGTTAAGGACATGGTGACCTTGACCTTTGACCTAGTGACCTCAAAAACAATAGGGGTCATCTAGTGATCATGACCAACCACCACAGCAAGTTTGAAGATCCCAAGCCAAACCCTTCAGCAGTTATTGATTGGAAACTATTTCACCAGTTAAGGTCATTGTGACCTTGACCTTTGACCTAGTGACCTCAAAAACAATAGGGGTCATCTGGTTGTCATGACCAACCACCACAGCAAGTTTGAAGATCCTACGCCAAGTCGTTTATTAGTTATCATTCGGAAACCATCGATCTACCGACCGACCGACCTACCGACCGACCGACAGACAGACCGACCGACCGACATGTGCAAAGCAATATACCCCCATTTTTTCAAAAGGGGGGGTATAAAAACATCTCAGCCTTACAACGCTATGAATAAACAGACTACTCAATTTTGGATCACAGGCGCCCTTCGCATGCTATGTCTCAACAACAAAAACTCCATCACAAATACATTATTTTTTTAACCACATGTCATAAGTATCTATTAAACATACCAAAGATAGTTTTCTGACCCATCAAAAAAAAAAAATTCCAAAAGGTATCCAACTCCGGCGGAAATCTGCTAAAATATCGATGGGTTCATTCACTGCGATCGTCCTTGAAAGCTTATTTGACCACCGATTTCCATAAACTGTGTCTCATTTATCAAAGAAATCATCACTCTTGATGAGCAGTCATCTATTTTTTTATTAGAATATTAATATGCTTTTACAACGAGTCGCCATTGTCTTCAAAAACACACAGATTAGATCCTGAAATATCAAGTAGCTCAACCTCTCATTGAATCCAAACTGTGTTCTTAGATATTTGCATAAGTGACATTGACCTCTGACCTAGTGAAACAGGTCTTGTATACAAAACACCCTCAACCTGTGGTTATTATTTGTACCAAATTATTCTGAAATCCAACAATGAATAACAAAGTTATGGCCAGACAGGAAATTTGAACATACATTATGTACATACATACACACAGGTATGGGTGGCACTATATGCCCTTCCCATTATCATGGCAGAAGATACAAGAGTACCGCATACAGTGCATGATATGCCCACTTGCAAACTTTCTCTGATTCAATATGCCTTATAAGTTTTTACATTTTCTAATTTGTGCTCCAGGGCTTGATCTCCATATAAAGGTGATATTATATAAAAAAAAAAAAAATTGAAGTGAATATCTTATTAATTAAAAAAGTTATGGCCATTCTCATATTCGCAGATTTTCGTAAATTGCATGGGCCATAACTCTTTAACGACATAGTGAATGAACCTCAAAATTAACTCAGCTTCAGATTTTGTTGCATAAATCATTAAATAAATTTTGTGTGCAGTTTCATTAATATCCATTTAATAGTTTTCCCAGAAAACTACAGACAAACTTAAAGTTGACCGACAAACAAAGCAACAAATACACAAAGTTCAAGAGCTATAACTTTAAAATAAAATGACATATCATAAAACCTGCAATATATGTTAAAATCCATATTAAGGTAATATTATAAAAAAAAAAATTGATGCAAATATCATTTAAAATGAAAATGTTACAGCCCTCCTCATATTTGCATATATCTGCATTATTGTTTTAAGTTTTAACTCCGAAACGACAAATCAAATGAACCTCAGAATCGACTCAGCTTCAGATCTTGATGCATTTAACATTTGTGTGAAGTTTCATTAATATACGTCAAATAGTTTTCTGAGAAAACAGCGGACAAACAAAATGTTGACTGACGAACAAACGAACGAACGAATGGATGGACAGGGCCACAACAATATACGACCACCTTTATTAGGAGGGCATATAAAAATCAATCACAGTCATCCTACCTTGTTGTTTCTGACAGTGAGGTCTGCCATCTGGTCTGTCACAGTCTCAGTGTCCAGTATACTAGAGGCATGGCACGAGTACTTCAAGCCATCCGCCTCTTTAGCCACCTCTTCTAGCTGTTCAGCCAATACCTGTAGATATGCCAAGTAAATGTTAGAGAAGAATGATAAAGATGAACAGTTATTGATGCAACATACACTTTTTAACCCTTCATTGCCATAAAGATGGGCCTGTGATATAATATGCAAACAGTTTGGGTACAGATGAGACATTGAGTAGCTCAGCATCTCATCTGGGTCCATGCTTATAAAACTTTCAGTTGAGTCTGAGTTCGTTCTCAAACTTTCGATTGGTCAGATTTGAGCCTTTGGCTCAAATCTGACCAATCAAAAGCTTGAGAACTCAAAACTGACCAATCAAAAGCTTGAGAACGAACTCAGACTCAACTAAAAAGCTTTATAAGCATGGACCCAGGATCCAAGCTGTTTGACACTCTTTTTATCTATTTATGTAGAAATTTTCCACTCTAAAACTTGAAACAGACGACCAGCAGACGACAATGCTGACACTTAAAGGGTTAAAATAACCTAAAGTAGGATTACAGAAAACTACCCTAGAAACAGTACAGACCCATATCAAATTGCTTCAGAAGTAAAGGTAGAATACTATGGGTAAACACAGTTGTCGCTAAATATCAGCACAAACTCTACATACACCTTCCATATTTCATTTTTATCCATTAATATTTTTGTCCATTAATATTCAGTAGGTATTGACAGTTGGAATAAATACAGAACATGGAAAGGATTTATCTCTCATATACTTGAGTGTTGAAATATATATCACCGAAATCAAACAAGGCTATCTTTTTGCCACATGTACATACATGTTGTATACATGTACATAAGTATAACGCTTCTCGGCAAACTACCATCACATAATGATATAAATTAAACGAAATCTATTGTATTAGGATCCGATTATGTGGGAAAAGTAGCTCCTGAATCTCAAACTACACACTTGACTATGTCTGTAGGTGAGCCAGATGTATAGTTCTGTGAAGAATAAGTACTAAGGTGACTTCTGGTCATTAGATATACAAATTAAAAGATATTCAGACATCCAAATAATTTGGGTTCGAAATTCGGACAGTGATTTTAGTATTCGCTGTCATCCCTAAAAACACAAATTGGGCAATGAAGAAAATAAGTTTTGCAGTTTACAATTACTCAACCCTTAACACCATAAATACACCTTTCTACACCTTTGCAAACAGAGCAGATCCTGATCAGACAGCTCCTATAGCAGCCATCTGATCAGGGTCTGCTCAGTTTGCTTATGAAATAATATAAATTTGATTCTACAGTTTCTACTATGGTAAAAAAATCTGTGTCTATATGCCATAATAAAAATTAATTTAGTTCATATTCATGGAATAACGGGTTAAGTTTCAAAGAGTTTAAAACAGTTTTTCATGCATTTGCAAACAGAGTAGACCCAGATCAGAGGGCTCCTGTAATCTGATCTGGGTCTACTCTGTTTGCTCCTGACATGGTATAGATTTGATTTTTGATTTTTTTTTCAAAGTCAAAAATTCCCTTGGAAAAGTTGAGCTAATAAATATTCATGTGGTTATTATTTCTTACATGAATACTGAACAAGGAAAGGGTTTAACCCTTTGCTTGCTATTTGTGTCAATATACCTACCTGTAAATAGTGAAGACCCAGATGAGACAGCTCCTGCAGGAGCTGTCTCATCAGAGTCTGCACTATTCACAAGTTGATTTTGCAACCAGTGCACTCCACAGCAGTGATTGCACAGCGAAATACTTGTAGACAGTGAAGATATATGTAATTATACAACAGGGCATGGGCAAAGAAGAAGAAATGTATTTTAATTCAGCATGAGAAGGGTTAAGTAATTGCACATGGTTTCAATATGAAGGGCTAGACAGAAAATAACTATTGACAGTGTTTTACTACGGTCACACAATCGAGCTTTACCTTGATATTGCCTTGTTTAAGGGTCTTAAACATTCTCAAAGCATCTTGAGCATATTGTAGAACCCGGTCATACAATCCTATGGCCTCTCTCCATTTCTTAGCAACTGCATAAGACTGGGCAATATAGTAACACCTGAAAAACAAGCACAATCTAAGTCCAATGGAAGTTTTTATATAACCTTGGACAAAAAAAAACTTGACCGTTCTACCACAAACAGTCATGGCACTTGCGCAATTGAAACAAGAGGGCCATGATGGCCCTTAATCGCTCACCTGTTCGTAACAGATTAATGATTTCAATGACAGATTGCATAATTTGAAAAATCTTGGTAGAAAACCATCAGATGATGCTACATACTAAATATAAAGAGTATAGACCTTAAAGATTTTTCTATGAAAAACTGTTAAGCCCCAGAGCAGGGTCAATTTTGATCCAGGGTTCATAATTTCAAAATCTTGGTAGAGGACTATTAGATAATGCAACATACCAAATATCTAAGGTCTATGCCTAACAAGTTCAGAGAAGACTTTTAAAGATTTTTAAGAGAAGATTTTTAAAAGCTTTCCTATAAAAAACTGATATGCCCCTGGGCGGGGAAGTTTTCAACCCAGGAGACATAATTTGAACAATCTTGGTAGAAAACTATTAGATAGCGCTACATACCAAATATTAAAGGTCTCTGCCTTACAGTTTTGGAGAAGAAGATTCTTAAAGCTTTCATATGAAAAACTGATAAGCCCCAGGGCGGGGCCATTTTTGACCCAGGGGTAATAATTTGAATAATCTTGGTAGAAAACCTTTAGATGATGCTACATACCAAATATCAAGGGCCTAGACCTTACAGTTCTGGAGGAAAAAGATTTTCTTATGAAAAACTGATAAGCCCTTGGGCGGGGCCATTTTTGTCCGGGAGTCATATTTTGATTAATCTTAGTAGAGGACGATTAATTAATGCTACATACCAAATATCAAAGGTCTATACCTTATAATTTTAGAGAAGAATATATTTAAAGATTTTCCTATGAAAAACTGATAAGCCCCGGGGCGGGGCCATTTTTGACCCAGGGGTAATAATTTGAACAATCTTAGTAGAGGACCATTAGATGATGCTACATACCAAATATCAAAGGTCTATGCCTTACAGTTTCAGAGAAGATGATTTCTTCAAGATTTTCCTATGAAAAACTGATAAGCCCTGGGGCGGGGCCATTTTTGTCCTGGGGGTCATAATTTGAACAATCTTAGTAAAGGACCATTAGATGATGCTACATACCAAATATCAAAGGTCTATGCCTTACAGTTTCAGAGAAGATTTTTAAAGATTTTCCTATTAAAAACTGATAAGCCCTGGGGCGGGGCCATTTTTGTCCTGGGGGTCATAATTTGAACAATATTAGTAGAGGACCATTACATGATGCTACATACCAAATACCAAAGGTCTATACCTTACATTTTCAGAGAAGAAGATTTTTAAAGATTTTCCTATGAAAAACTGATAAGCCCCGGGGCGGGCCATTTTTGGCCCAGGGGTCATAATTTGAACAATCTTAGTAGAGGACCATTAGATGATGCTACATACCAAATATCAAAGGTCTATGCCTTACAGTTTCAGAGAAGATGATTTTTAAAGATTTTCCTATGAAAAACTGATCAGCCCTGGGGCGGGGCCATTTTTGGCCCAGGGGTCATAATTTGAACAATCTTAGTAGAGGATCATTAGATGATGCTACATACCAAATACCAAAGGTCTATGCCTGACAGTTTCAGAGAAGAAGATTTTTAAAGATTTTCCTATGAAAAACTGATAAGCCCCGGGGCGGGGCCATTTTTGACCCAGGGGTCATAATTTGAACAATCTTCGTAGTGGACCATTAGATGATGCTACATACCAAATATCAAAGGTCTATGCCTTACAGTTTTAGAGAAGAAGATTTTTAAAGATTTTCCTATTAAAAACTGATAAGCCCTGGGGCGGGGCCATTTTTGGCCCGGGGGACATAATTTGAACAATTTTTGTAGAGGACCATTACATCATACTACATACCAAATATCAAAGCTCATGGCTTTGTAGTTCCAGAGAAGAAGATGTTTAAGTAAATTGTTGACGCCCGCACGTACGCACGACCCACTACGCACATACGCACGATGCACGACGACGGACGCCGGACATAGGATCATCCCAATAGCTCACCTTGGCACTTTGTGCCAGGTGAGCTAAAAAGGCTGTCATCAAATCAAATGTTTAAATCAACTAAAATAAATATTGACACAAACTTCATTATACATGTAATATAGTTTTTAGCATTTTCCAAATAAGATTAAAATTTTAAAGTCATTTCAGGATTTTCACACGGTGTGTCAATTACAGCTTCCATACTACTGTATGACTTATTGGTAACAAGCCAATACGGTGAATTGATATCCCCGCCGAACAAGTGCTGGACACATGGACGGACATTTAAGGTAAAAACTACAGCTCTCCATCTAGGACAGGGGACAATAAAATAATTAGATCATGTACTAGATATATAAATCTTAACGCTTTACTCTATAGATACACCTTTTGATGCCTTTGCAAAGAGTAGACCCAGGTCAGACGGCTTCTGCAGAAGCAATCTAATCAGCATCTGTTGCTTGCTTATGGAATCATATAGATCCAATTCTAGTTTCAACAATACCCAAAACATTCCTGTCTTCACATGCTGTAATAAAATTTATTGCCAACATTGGGGCCAAACAGGCAAACTAATAGACAGAGCAAAAACAATACTGGTATGCCCCCTTGGAAGGCATAAAAATTTAGATACGGCTTAATACAGTATAAAGTCATGCAGAAAGCTCCTCACCCTGCATTAAGCTGCCACCTGTCTCCAAGACCGATATTTATACTAAATTGAATGTACAGTTTAGAGGGTTGTACCATACATGAGAAATCAAGGCAAACTTATTATCTACGGTTCTCCATCAAATATGATCTTGTTGGTACTCACTAGACTCAATTTTAATGAGTACCAATAAAGCAAGATTTTGCGGAAAATAAGAAATTTGGGTAGACAAGTGTGGCTCTTATCAATACAGTAGAACCCCTTTAATGCGACCACTTAATGAATAAACATGGGTGTCTTTATAAGCAGGTGGTTGCTTAATGCAGGACAAAAGTAATACAGAAAGCCCCTCTAGGAGCTTTCTGCATTACTTTTGTCCTGCATTAAGCTACCATCTGCATCTAGCACCCAGAATTATACCTCTTTTAGGTGGTCGCTTAGAGGGGTTTTACTGTATCTTATCTTATCCCTTATGTTCCTACCTAAATGCCTTGTATCCTATAATTTTGGTGCTCATCTCCTCTTGAAGAGCTTCATCTTCTTCAATTCCAACTATATTTGGTATTTCTCCTAAATTCTGAAAATATACGTAACAAATTCTGATTATTCTTACTCCAAAATGATCAATTTCCGAGATACATTTTTTCCCTATACAAATCTGCATTTAATGTTATGTACATGTGCATGTAACAAAAAGTCCAGTGTGATTTATTCACTAAATTTCAGGATTCCAAATAAATTCCAATCTCCCATCTCTAATGGTTTGTACAGCTGAAAGAGTAAGCACCATTTTGTTAACTTTCAATGAAAACTAACGGAGAAGCAGTTGGTGTAGACTCTTGTGCTGTCTGATCAGAGTCTGCTCTGTTTGCTTATGTTAAAGATCGGATTCTATTCTTCTATTAAAGGCAATTAATTTACTCATTTCATATTTTCATTACAAAGATGAAATCAATTCATATGTTAATAGACAGTGTCTGGCATGAAAGTTCACAAAGTAAAAGTCTAAAAAGAAACCCATACAGTAGTGGTGTCAAAACAACAGATATTTCAACACTTTACTCCATAGATTTTCCTTTTAATGCCTTTGCAAACAGAGTAGACCCAGATCAGACAGCTCCTGTAGGGTCTGTTCTGTTTGCTTACAGAATTATATAGATCTGATTCAACAGTTTCTGTCATGACCACAAATTCTTAACCCTTTCCCTTATGTAAGTGCATTTTGATACATCTGCAAACAGAGTAGACCCAGATCAGACTGCTCCTATAGGAGCCGTCTGATCAGGGTCTGCTCTGTTTGCTTATGGCCAAAATGTCCTGTGGCATTATAAAAAATAATTTTATTAATATGCATGACATCATTATTTCTTTCATGAATATACAACAGGGACAGGGTTAAGACTTTTGTTCATATGCCATCATAAAATTTAAGCTTATTGGTATTATGCTGACATAAGTTTTTGTATGAACATTGACGGAGTAATGGGTGATGCCTCTCAAAGCTGTGTATATGTACAACATTTGATTCCTATTCTGAAAAATTATATCTGCAGAGAAAGGTGCTGATCTCTGACTCTAGCCCTTTACTCCATGAATATTCATGAAAGAATGATATCATGAGTATTAATTAGTATTAATTGTTTTGGCCAAGAAAGAAACAGTAGAATCAGATCAATTATAATTTCATAAGCAAACAGAGCAGACCCTGATTAGACAGCTCCTACAGGAGCTGTCTGATCTGGGTCTTCTCTGTTTGCAAAGGCATAGAAAAGCGTATGAATGGAGTAAACGGTTAAAAAAAACATCAGTTTGACATGTTTGTAGAATCCTTGACTTCAGTTTTTCCACTTACACATACCTGAATAATAATATCGTAGAGTCTGACTAGATCTTGGGGCTTGGTGATCTTGCGCCCCTCTTCCACCTGCCCGCCTGGTAAATACTTCTTCAGGTTGTCTATGAGCAGCAGGTTGCGCTCTATAGTCTTGCTCAGTTTGATGTACGTCAGGTAGCTGTGTAGGTAGTGCTGGTTAGATATCTTACCGTCCACTGTCTGACCTCGCTGGGCCATCTTGAAGTTCTGAAGTGCACAAAGTATTGAAATTTGAGTGTTCAGTGTAATACCTCAATCTTTTTAATCCGTTCCCTGTTGAATATTCATGTGAGAAATAATGACATCGTGAATAATTATTAGATGATATTTTCATACCAAAATGACAAAAATACTCATAATTTAACCCATTCCCTCATATTGACGACTTTTGACTACTCGGTAAACCATTGTGATAAATAGAGCATTGTGATAAATAGAACAAATGCTCTATTCATCACAATGGTTTCAAAACTATACGATTCTAAAATTTTCCTTTTCTCTAGTTAAAGCTCCTTTTCGGTAGATTTATTCAAAGTGGTTGGGTCTAAAAATAGCCTATGAGGTAATGGGTTAATGGAATATTAATTTTGCAAAGCCATGCACTAATCACATCTTGCACATTTTATACTAATCATGGTTATTATGCATGCCAAATAAAAATTCAATAACTTTCAAATAGAAGGAGGAGTTTGCCACACCAACTACCCATGTTCAAATGAAGATGGACGGACGAACCAGCAACAGGGTAATTCCAGTATACCTTTGTTTGGAGGTGTATAATAATCATGACAGGTCAGGTTCTTTGCAAATCTATCATAAATATAAATGCACATATACTATAAACCAAGGAACACAGCAAAATCGCTGATTCAAAACAGAGGAAACAAGATTCCCTGAAAATTTAATGATAAACTTGTAATCCCTCAAAGTCAAAATATCTTACCTGGTCATCTTGTAGTGTTTCACGAAGGACTTGTTGAGCATCTATTAACTGTTTAAGGACACTCTCATATATGGAGATTTTGTTGTCTATTCCTTCAGCCTTTGACACTTCGGCCTCTGTTTCCTCAAGACTCATCAGGAACAGTCGGACAGTCTCATTTTTCACAGGCACTGTCCTGCCTTGCCATGTCACCTCTGACAGGGTAGAGGCCTGCTTCTCTCTTGTTTGTGACAACAGTTTCTGTTTAATGAAAGACAGATAGAAATCATAAAGTATCCTAATAAATAAAGTCATAATTTATGTATCAATAACATACAGAAGATACAAATTTTGCTTTGAATAAACTGTTGGCATAGAAACATCTACAGGTTTAGTAGGATGTTTTCTAATTAACCCTTTCCTCCATAAATACGCCTTTCTACCTCTCTGTAAAAGTCACTTTACGAAACCATTGTGATAAATAGAGCATTTGCTCCTATAGGAGCAAATGCTCTATTTATCACAATGGTTTCAAACTGCAAAATTCTAAAAGTTTCCTTTTCTCTAGTTAATGCTCCTTTTCGGTAGATTTATTCAAAGTAGTTGGATCTAAAAATAGCCTAAGAGGGAAAGGGTTAAACACAGTACAATGAAAGGTTCAAAATTTAAAAAGGTTTTACTGTAAATAATAAATTTTGTACAATGCCTGTTATGACTATATTACAGCAGAAGCTATTGGGTTGATGTGATGTTTATTATGTGTCTTTATTGATGCTTCATGTCAAGCAGCTTTCAAACTATCCAAGTGTACAGTAGAATCCGTCTTAACACATTTCCCTCATATAAACGTGTTTTAATGCATTTGCAAACAGAGAAGACCCAGATCAGACGGCTCCTAGAGGAGCCGTCTGATCAGGGTCTGCTCTGTTTGCCAATAGAATTTAATAGATCTGTTTCTTTGCTTTCTAAAATGTATACAGTGGGTCACCTCCCATATTTCTTTATAACTATTTTGCTAATGAATATTCAGTAGATATTGAAATTTGGCCTATATGCAGAACAGGGAAAGGGTTAAGCGGCCATCAAAAAGAGGTCTAATTATGGGTCTGTAAGGCAGTTGGTAGCTTAATGCCGGTCAAAAGTAATTCAGAAAGCTCCTATAATCTTTAGACTGTATAATATTATTTCAACAGAAGCCATCTGATCTAGGTCTACTCTGTTTGCAAAGGCATTAATAGGTGTATTTATCCAGTAAAGCGTTTAAAGCAGATTGCTGCTTAATGAAGAATGAAAGTAATGACAACTAGACTGTTACTTCATAATACAGTGGAACCTCGATATCTCGAACTCGGATAACTCGATTTTCGAATAACTCGAACTTGTGTGAACTTGAGATATTGTCCAGATTAGAAATCGGATAACTCGACCTTTTGTTATCTCTAAGTTAATTGTATGGAACCTTGAAGTTCAAGATACCGAAGTTCAACTATATTTATGTAAGAAATCATGACATCATGAATATTAATAAATAAGCCGATTTTCATAATGGCATATGAGCACAGAAGTTTTTGGCCATGACTGAAACTGCGGAATCTGATCTATATCATCTCATACGCAAACAAAACTCCTGTAGAAGATATCAGATCTAGGTCTACTCTGTTTGCCAAGGCATCAAAAACTGTAGATATGGAGTAAAGAATTAACCCTTTCCCTGTTCATTATGCATGTAAGAAATAATGACAACATGAATATCTAGTAGCTCAATTGCTATAATGTAAACTTTTTCAACAGAATTTTTGCTTTGACAAAAACTATAGAATCAGATCTGTATCATGTCAAAAGCAAACAGAGCAGACTCTGATCAGACGACTCCTATAGGAGCCATCTAATCTGGGTCTACTCTGTTTGCAAATGTGTGAAAAGACATTTATACGAGGGAAAGGGTTAAGAGCAGGTTGCTGCTTAATGCAGAATGAAAGTAATGCAGAAAGCTTCTACTAGAGCTTCCTGAAAATCTTTCTTCCTACACAATCTACCACCTGCCTTATATACCCTGAATCAGACTTCCGTTAGTAGCCATTGTAGTGAGGTTTTACTGCACACCAACAAAACCAACAGTATGGCAATATTTAAATCATAAATAGTAGAGCTATAACCCTTTCCCTCATATAAATGCTTTTTCGTCCATTTGCAAACAGTAGACAGAGATCAGATGGCTTGTGCTGGAGCTGTCTGATCAGAGTCTGCTATGTTTGATTATGAATTCATATAAGTTCTGACTCTACAGTTTCTATCAATGCCAAAACATCCTGTGTACATATACCAATATAAAAAGTTCAGCCAATACATATGCATGATGTCATTATTTCTTACATGAATATTCAACAAGGGAAAGTATTAAATCCATGATCACAGTTTGCATCTAGCCGAGATACCTACATCTAGCTCCTGTGACATGAAGTCATCTCCCCCTTCTCGTCTCATCTGCATGAGGTCCTTTATAGCCGACTCATCTCCTATGTTGTAGGCACAGTATCGGATGTTAGGCTCCACCTCAGCCACTCGTTGTTGGTACAACACCTGATGGTCCTCTGTAATTGCCTTGGCCAGGTTCTCATATATTCTCCTACAAACAGACAACAGGCGTAACTTAAGTTGTTATCACCACCATGTCATACTGAGCGGTTTCCAAAGGTTGTTGAGAATCCACTACAGTAGAACCTGTCTTAAGCCGACATATGAGTCTAAAAAAGCAGGTGGTAGCTTAATGCAGGTCAAAAGTAATGCAGAAAGCTCCTATCAAAGCTTTTTGCATTAATTATGACAGGCATTAAGCTACCACCACTTGCCTTACATACCCATAGTTAGACCTCTTTTTTATGGCCACTTAAGACAGGTTCCACTGAAGTTGAAACTGCTTACAAAAGTTTTATATTAATACTCCACTGAATTAATCCTTTACTCTATGAATATGCTTTATAACGCCTTCGCAAACAGAGTAAATCCAGATCAGACAGTTCCTGTAAAAATTGTCTGATCAGGGTCTGCTCTGTGTTTAATATGGGATAATATAGATTGGATTCTACAGTTGGTTACTGTTGGTTAGCCAAGACACCAAAAGTAGCTCATATCCCATTTACAAAGTTCAGAGAAAACTGAATAAAAACCTACAGACTTAGGCAGTGGGCATAAAATTTGTAAATGTTTTACATTTCACATGCAATAAATCATTAGAACTCCAGACAAAAGAGGTAGCTTGAAAATCAAAATGATAAAAGCTTCTTGTATTTTACTGCCAACCTCTTGTGTTATACAGTAAAACCGCTCTAAACCTGACATTAAATTTAGTATAAATATCGGTCTTGGAGACAGGTGGCAGCATAATGCAGGATAAAAGTCATGCAGAAAACTCTAGGAGTTTTCTGCATGACTTTCACCATGCATTAAGCAGCCACCTGCCTAAAAGTATCTAAATTCTTCTCTACTACAATTATGCTTTAGAGGGTTTTACTGTTCTTGTATTGGTACTCAGAGTTACTTCCCTGAGGTGATTCTAATATGTACTGGTAAGACATCGTTTGACCAAGAAAGAGATATATGGATGGAAAAACACACCTCTTATCTAAAACCCTGGGACTAATCCATAGTAAGGAATGCTTGTAAAATTGAACTTATAGGTTTTGCAAACAGTGTTGCACCAGATAAAATGCCACAGTTAACCCTTTACTTAAGTCGACCGTTTACAGACCAAAGCCAGTGGACACGGATATGCTATTGACAAACATCAAATGGGAAGTGAAGAAGATCAGTGAAGTGGTGTGTGGAAATGTTATAAACAATTTCATAGTGCGGGTTAAACTAAACAAGGAAAACTGATGAAAGGACATAATCTTGAGAACGACATTAATTATTGAAATAACACAAAAGGTACATTGTACATGTATCCAAAATGTTGTAAAAATGACACTGTTATATATATCAATTTAACTGTTTTACAAAAAAAACACCTTACATCTTTGTTTTATATGTGTGTGTATTTTGATGTGCGTATTTCAATATTAAAACAAAATTGTGAAAGTATGAAAGTGTTACCTTTCTTTTCGGACACCCTGTATTATATCGTAAGCAATTAGAGCAAACCCTGATCAGATGACTCTGATCTGTGTCTACTCTGTTTGCAAAGGTGTGGAAAGGCGTATTATGGAGTAAAGGGCTAAACATGGCTTCTCATCAAGTTCTGTTTTGTTTGCCACATGTTAAATCTTTCACTCATATAAACGTGTTTTCACGCATTTGTAAACAGAGAAGACCCAGATCAGACAGCTCCTAGAGGAGCCGTCTGATCAGGGTCTGCTCTGTTTGCCGGGGGAATTTGATAGATCTGTTTCTTTACTTTCTAAATTGGCTGTAATGTTCCACCTTCCATATTTTGTTGCCACATGTTAAAGCCTATTCTGTTTTGCAGACACACATGACTTGTGTCAAGGAACAGTTTAGAACCTGATCTGAAGTAATGTTTTTTAATGCCGCGAGTGATCTGCTTTTTCATACAGCCGGGCTGAACTATACTTACTTAACATTGCTGTAGCTCTCTATGGCATCTTTCCACTTCTCCAACTCAAACTCCAAACTACCTCTAACATAATGTCTATATGCCTGAAAAGATAACAGCTGTCTCTATAGTAACCATATTCTCAGAAAATTTACCCTTTGAATGCAGGACACGAGTGTACTGGCAACTGCAAATAGTGCAGACCCAGATCAGAGGGATGCGAAAGGAGACTTCTGGTCAGTGTAAGCACGGCTCGTTAATCAAACTTTTCTTACAAATTATACCTTTATATACTGAAAAAATCTATCGTTAAACAATGACACACCATTCCATTTCAGGGTCAGCTCTGTTTGGTTGTGATATAATATAGATATAAATCTAAAGTTTCTGCCAAGAACAAACAATCCAGTGTCTATGCACTATTATAGCAATCAATCCAATTAACATTCAGCTGTCACTATTTCTTACATGAATATTCATGGGAGAAAGGGTTAAAATTATAAGCAGTGCCAGTCTTTCAGACACATGGCAGCTTAGAGCAGGTTGTGAGCTTTAAGGAGCTTTCTGCATTAATTTTACCCTGCATTAAGCTGCCATCTGCCTAAAAAACACTAAATTGTTCTTCATTAAAATTCCCATTCAGAGCCGTTTTACTGTAGATTTATAATTACCTGACTTTCCAGCTTTGTTCTGGCATCACATTTATCACTTTCACACAGATTAAACAACTCATCAGCATACACCACAGCCTTCTTCAGCCTGGATAACATGTAAAACTTCTTCCTGGGCTCTGTGTTTGCCTCGGCCTTCAGCTGCATAGCATAGGCCCACGCTCTCTCTGCACAGTACAGAGGAATATGTAGGTATCTGAAATCCAGTGGAAAACACAAAATTGTCACATGCTAAATAGCTGAGTTTCCTTTAAAAAATGTCTGTGCTGTTTGATAAAAGCCTTGCTTTCTTTCCATAAAAGTGAGGGCATTCATCAGCAACTGGAGATTAACCATTTACTCGATAGAGATGCCCCTTGGTGCATTTACAAACAGAGTAGACCCCGTCTGATCAGGGTGGCACCCATCTGATCAGGGTCTATTCTGTTTGCTATGTTGCAGATTCTTGATAAATTTCCTTATTTAATTTTTTATACTGTTTAAAAGAATCAAAATTAATTAATATTAAAAATGGGCGGAGTCTCACATGATTATAATTACAATATAGGGTTAATACCACCACATGAGGTTTTTGCAATGGAAATTAGAATTTTAGTGAGCAAGCTAACATACATCCTACTGCCACATTGTCAGAGAAAAAAGTGGTCCCCCATGACAGATTCCTCTGAAAATAGAACTCATCCAAGCTTTAATTTGTGACAATTCTTAAAGCAAATTTAAGATAAATTGGTCAAGAAATGAAAGTGCTAGATTAGCAACAATGTAGTATGATTCACGGACTGACTGACGGGTAAAATATTATACACACCCCAAGCAACTTCATTACATGGGGTATAATCTGATTCAAGTTTCTACCATGGCCAAAACCACGTGCTCATATGCCAATTACAAAATTCATCTAATTAATATTCATAAAGTCATTATTTCTTACATGAATATTCATTAGGTAAAGGGTTGATATCCTAATGATTTTCAACTGACTTGCACATTTTTATTATCAAAAAGAAATTAAGAAACTCTAGTACCTAACATCTTTTACACCGTCTACATTGATTTTCTTTGGTGTCACTCTTCTTTTGTCTCCTTGAGGAAAATGTAGAGATTTCCGTATCCTTCTGAGGCGTCTTGAACAGTACCCCCTGTAAAATACAAACAACAATTATACTGATAATTTTTTAATACAATGTATATGTTCCTGTCTTCTTTTAAGTTTTGGTTGGGGGAAAAAGAGGCTAAATGTCTTGTTTCAGCAAAACCCTATACTGTTGGTACTCAATAGAATTACCTCAGTCAGAGAGGTTATTCTAATGAGTACCAACAAGATTGGCAGAGAAATACATAAAATACATTCCTTGATTTTCTAAACATTCCTCTTATCTATTGCTCTGTCATCAAAATACAAAATAAATTCTGCATATATTCGGTGTCATCTTTATAACACATCAAAAATACATACAACTATTGTACTAATCACTAAAAGTTGGTAAAGAGGAACACAGTTTAATACATTTAAAAGTAAACAGGTAATCACAATTTTTAAAGATCTAGTATATCTTCTATGATAAACACAAATTAGGATTGTGAGAATCAAAAGCAGAAAACAGATCGATTCATAAAAATTAAATACCACAACAAAAATTTCATATAACTGACAACTTGCTAAATATGCTATAAGTTGGATTCATATAGACTGCATACATTTGAATACTCTTAGTCATTAACCATAACATCATATAGATAGTACAATGAACAAGAGGGCCATGATGGCCCTTAATCGCTCACCTGTTCGTAACAGATTTATGATTTCAATGACAGATTGCATAATTTGAAAAATCTTGGTAGAAAACCATTAGATGATGCTACATACCAAATATAAAGGGTCTAGACCTTACAGATTTGGAGGAGAAGATTTTGTAAAGATTTTCCTATGAAAAACTAATAAGCCCCAGGGCGGGGCCATTTTTGATCCGGGGGTCATAATTTGATCAATCTTGGTAGAGGACTATTAGATAATGCAACATACCAAATATCAAAGGTCTATGCCTTACAATTTCAGAGAAGACTTTTAAAGATTTTTAAGAGAAGAAGATTTTTTTAAGACTTTCCTATGAAAAACTGATATGCCCCGGGGAGGGGCCATTTTCAACCCAGGGGACATAATTTGAACAATCTTGGTAGAAAACTATTAGATAACTCTACATACCAAATATTAAAGGTCTCGGCCTTACAGTTTTGGAGAAGATTCTTAAAGATTTTCCTATGAAAAACCGAAAAGCCCCGGGCAGGGCCATTTTTGCCCTGGGGGTCATAATTTGAACAATATTAGTAGAGGACCATTAGGTGATGCTACATACCAAATACCAAAGGTCTATGCCTTACAGTTTCAGAGAAAAAGATTTTTAAAGATTTTCCTATGAAAAACTGATAAGCCCCAGGGCGGGGCCATTTTTGGCCCAGGGGTCATAATTTGAACAATCTTAGTAGAGGACCATTAGATCATGCTACATACCAAATATCAAAGGTCTATGCCTTACAGTTTCAGAGAAGAAGATTTTTAAAGATTTTCCTATGAAAAACTGATAAGCCCCGGGGCGGGGCCATTTTTGGCCCGGGGGACATAATTTGAACAATCTTTGTAGAGGACCATTACATCATGCTACATACCAAATATCAAAGCTTTTGGCTTTGTGGTTCCAGAGGAGAAGATGTTTAAGTAAATTGTTGACGCCCTCACATACGCACGACGCACATACGCACGACGCACCACGACGGACGCCGGACACAGGATCATCCCAATAGCTCACCTTGGCACTTTGTGCCAGGTGAGCTAATAAAAAATTCCAGATATTACATTCATAAATAAGAAATATTAGTTTACCTGTATCTTTGAAAATCTCCATGACGCAAGCCATGTTGTTGCTGTGCTTCTTTAATTATTTGTAAAACTGAAACAGAAATAAGTAAAAATTATATTTAGAGGCTACACATTTGGGCAAGACCAAACCACAAATCTTACTAGAAATTATTCTTTTACTAAATATCTCTGTCTAAACCTTTTTGTTAAAGTTTTTCTTCACACATTTGCAAGCAGAATAGACCCGGATAGGAGCCGTCTGATCAGGGTCTATTCTGTTTGGTAATGGAATCAGAAATATGTTTCTTTACTCTCTAAAATGGCTACGATGTTCGACCTTCCATATTTCATTATAACTATTTTGTCCATTAATATTCAGTAGACATTTATATTTGGAATAAAAACAGAATAGGGAAAGGGTTAAATAAACATGCACAAATGGTACAGGCACAGGTCCCTCAAATTACATTAAAAATAGCATTGCAGTTGCAGAAGAAGTTGAAAGTCAACCTGTAAACATTAAGCATTATGAAAGAATTATCATAACCTATTCCCGCATATTAATGCCTTTTGATGCTTCTGTAAAAGTCACTTTGTGAAACCATTGTGATAAATAGTCACTTTGTGAAACCACATGAGCATATGCTCTATTTATCACAATGATTTCGAAACTACACAATTCTGAAAATGTCCTTTTCTCTAGTTAATGCTCCTTTTTGGTAGATTTAATCAAAGAGGTGGAATCTAAAAATAGCCTATGTGGGAATGGGTTAAAATACAACATATGGTACATACTGATGATACTCATTTCTAGATGCCTTCATCTCAAGATCTACATGGCTCATCACTTCCATTTTCAATAAATATGAACAGAACTATAATGCCTAGTTAACAGTATCGTTATCTGTTGAAAACTCATAAATTCAATCCACAAAGCTACTTCCGTGCAAAAAACACACAACCAAAACCACATCCCTGGCTCCCAAAAATAGCAGTATCAGCAATTAACCGAGAATATAACTTTTAGGACAAATGAAGTACGTTAAAATAAATAGCTGAAAGCTTAAGCAGTCATGGTGTGCGTACTTAAGATTTATGTATATAAATTACAATGCACATTCTGATAAAAGTCATGTGAAAGTAGACTGAAGTTTTTCAGCATAGCGAAGTCGGGGCATATGGCCCGGCTAGAACTGAAACATGCGATTAAAACAGATCAAATGTCCACGGAAAAGAGAAATATAACCCCAGCTAAGTTCACTATTTGTTATTTTCTTACTTTCAATTGTAAATATTTCAGAATTCGGTGTATCTTCGCTATTTTCTGCTGTTTCATGTTTATTGTCTACACACATGCTGTCTTCGGCGGCCATTTTGGCTGACACGACACAGACGGTGTTCGGTAGACTTAAAAGTACGTAATATTAACAAATACGGTCAGTAAGCGTGAAGGGTATGGGACACTAATTTATTTTGTGGCCAAATATGCACATAAAATTGGCATTTAATCTAAATAAATAAAGATAAAAAATAACAAAATTAATTAATATTCTTTTAAAATTCTCTTTACATAGCTGAAAACAGAGCTGCGTCTGTAAGTTACAAAGTCCCACCGCTATTAAGTCGTAGACAAGGGGCTAATATTGTTTAGACTGAAAAATATGATAGTCAAACAACTAGGTCTGACGGGTCACGGGTTCGCCGAGTCCATTTTTAAGGGAGATCAGCATTTCGGATATCCACGTGCCATTTATAAAAGAAAATGTTCAGTTATAGGTATAAAGAATAAGCGCATTAGTTATCGGAAATATAGCGTAGTGGATAAGTCGAAGGACCATAAAGAAGTATATGATCGGCGAACATTTTATTAGGCGCAGGTTCGAGTCTCGCGTCAACCTAAAATATTTTTTTGCTAAAAATATTAAGGAAAGTCCCCTTAAGAGCATTAGTTTTGTTGTGCATTAAGAAGCCACTTGTACAAGACATTTGCTAAAACTTATATTGATATTCATATTTTAGCATCGATTTATTATTGCAAATATGGCTAATATAGGACTCGAACTCAAACAAAGGCACCATTCCCTAACATAGACGAACATGTGCATAAATGGCCATTACAATTATACAATATGACATAAAATAATACTCTACTATTCATTCAAAATTAAAAAAAAAAAGTTTAAGGTCGACACGGGATTCGAACCCACGCTCAATAAAAAACTACTCTCGCAATGCCTTCTGCGTATCTAGACTTTACCCACTGCGCTAAACTGCTGACAACAATTCCGCCTTCAATTTTATCTTATATACTAAACTCGTCTGTTTAAAAAATGGTCCGAGAACATGCGGAATGCTGATATCCCTAAAAAATGGACTCGGCTGACCTTTGACACGTCAGACCTAGTTGTTTGACTATACATACATATACATGTAGAAATGGGCGTCTACAACTGCAGATCTAACCGTAACCTGCAGTTTTAACTATGTGTTGTGCTTGAAATCAGCGTTTGTTTCTCGCTTTTAGTTTTAAAAAAAAACTGCTTGTTTTTGCAATCATTTTTTTATATCTTAACTGAATTTATATATATTTAAACCAAAATATTTTATTTTTGTTCCTTCCACAGGGTTTTCGTTTTAAATCTCTGCAGACAGACCAGATCCAGATCGAGCAGCTCTCGAATATGCTGTCTGATCGAGATATGATCTAGACTGCTCGGGTGCATGCTAACCACATCATAAGCTGCTCTAGTCCATAGGGGCCCGAAGTTTGACCCCCGACACTCTAACACTAATAATATAAATTATATTATTAGTGTTAGAGTGTCGGGGTCAAACTTCGGGCCCCTATGCTCTAGTCAACTAAAGGTATCTTATTTTTCTGATCCTCAACCACAAATTCAATAAAAAATAACTGTGATAGCTCCATGCTAATGTAAATACTGTGATACTGTCTTATGTATGCTCTATGTGATATTTTTCTATGTGCAGCAGCATATTCATACTTGTATTTTGTCTTTTTTGTTTTTCTACTCTTGTTTTGTCGGAATAAAAGCCCATCAGGGCTTATATGTCATTATGTTATGAATATCCGACGTTAAATAAAACTTGTCTTATGTTTTATGTGCAACCGCGGGCCCTGCACTCTTTGAGCACGTGTCGTCTGCAAATATTGTTGTCCGCTTCAATAGTTCTAGTGTCGAACAGCTTGGATTCTGATATGATGACGAGTAACTGGACGTTTTAATTGGATCCAAACTGTTTTTCTGCAAATTCACCGTAGAGCGCTGTCAAAGATAAGTACAGATTTGATAGGACCGCACAGTGGATTGTGTGATGTGACTGAATTAATCAAAATTCGGCCATTTTTATTCACACTGTTGCAACGCATCAGGGAAAAGTCGGGGAAATTGATTTTTTAAGGTCAGGGAATTGTAAGGGAAAGACTGACACTGATTTTAATTTGAATGTCCGGTTTAGAGGGGTTTTATCGTATACGTTACATTAAGATTACTGACTTATTCAATTATCAAGTCTAGATTTCTTAACAGGCCATTATAAACCCTTTGAATGCCGGACACGCTTGCACTGGTATCTGTAAACAGTGTAGACCCAGATCAGAGGACTCCTCTGATCTGGGTCTGCACTCATGATATGACACCAATCAAAATTGTTTGCTATCACAACATTACATAACGCTGGTGTGTTTAAGTTTTCCTTCTGATTATCAAGAAAACCAGAGTTTTGTATTAGCTGAAATTGCTTGAAATACTACTGACTGACATAGAGTGGTCACAATAGCTAATTCCAAGCACTATACTCTCAGGCAAGTTTAACTCGTTCCCTGTTGTATGTTTATTCTTAATTTCAATACCCCTTTCCCTCGTATAAACGCGTTTCACGCATTTACAAACATTGATAATGGAATTTGATTATCTATAAAGATATGTTTCCTTACTTTCTAAAATGGCTACAATGTTCCACCTTATATATTTCATTACAACTATTTTGTCCACGAATATTCAGTAGGTATAGAAATTTGGAATAAACATATAACAGGGAAAGGGATACCTACTGAAAATTCATTGACAAAATTGTAGCAATTTTAGAAAGTAAGGTACGTAACAGGCTTTTCAAATTCCATAAGCAAGCAGAGCAGACCCTGACCAGACGACTCCTATTTGAGCCGTCTGATCTGGGCCTACTCTGTTCGCTTGGAAACGCGTTTATATGAAAGAAAGGGTAAACAAACTAATTCCTTAACCCTTTGAAAGCTAAATTTTCAAAGCAGAATGGCCCATGTTTGTGTAATAATGTCCATTCAGTACGAAAAGATGTACTTTGCATGACGATTTAGAATGACAAACAGTGCAAACCCTCCTCTGGGAGCCCTCCAATATGGATCTACATTGTTTGTAAATGCCAGTGCATAAAATTTCAACATTCAAAGGGTTAATTATCCCACACCGAAGGCTGTCAGACCTGGAGTCATATCTTAGAAACGGTATTTTTCTATGAAACTTTGTTTAAATGTTAAGTACCATAAAGAAATACGGTCCTGCAAGTATCACTCACATTAGCATTGGAACACCAGCGTTATAGCTCTTTGTTTGCCAAAAACTTGCCCTTTTTGCCCGTCCGGAATGATATCTCAGAAACGGTTCGGAGTTTGTATGCCATCAAAGCGCTTGCTTTGGTGGCATATAATAATCGAACTGTCCGTGTGTGTGTACAGCTCCTCCGGAGCATATCTCCTACATTACTTGGGGTAGAATGTCAAATTTGGTGTGTGTGGTACGTCTTGGAATGGCAAGAGTGTCGCGTACCATTTCAAAGTATCTGTGACCTTGACCTCAGAAATAGAAGATTCTTGTCCAGAGCATATCTCCTATATTATTTGAGGTAGGAACGCCGAATTCGGTGTGTCAGTACATCTTGGGATGGCGAAGTGCCGCGTACCATTTTCAGGTATATGTGGCATTGACTTTGACTCTGTGCATATCTCCTATATTACCTAAGGTAGGCATGCCAAATTTTGTGTGTGTGGTACGTCTTGGAATGGCAAGAGTGTCGCGTACCATTTCAAAGTATCTGTGACCTTGACCTCAGAAATAGAAGATTCTTGTCCAGAGCATATCTCCTATATTATTTGAGGTAGGAACGCCGAATTCGGTGTGTCAGTACATCTTGGGATGGCGAAGTGCCGCGTACCATTTTCAGGTATATGTGGCATTGACCTTGACTCTGTGCATATCTCCTATATTACCTAAGGTAGGCATGCCAAATTTTGTGTGTGAGTACATCTTTGGAGTGTCGCATACCATTTCCAGGTTTATGTGACCTTGACCTTGAACGCTGACCTCGGGTACAGAAAAAATATGCCCGTAGCATGTCTACCAAAACTTTAACATTTTGTCCGTCTGGTCATTAACTGAGCTAAATATTGAGGCCAGCACTTTTTTGCGGGAGATATCAATTTAGCGAGTTTACTTGTTTAATTAGAATGTGTCAAAACCATTCCGATTCAATGCTCAAGGAACTTTTAAATTTGTTGAAATTCCAATAAGCACAGTACAGTCATGGCAGTTCAGATCTGAAAGTCTGAAAACATTGTTATCTGCTAAAATGATGGTTTCATTTCAATTTTAGAGTATCTAGCAAACAACATGTAGTTGGATTTTTCTGAACAGATAGTTTAACCATGTTTCTTAATGATATAAATCAAGAACTTTTACATATTTCTATTATTAACTCTTCCAATGATAAAATGTTTAGTTTGGAGTATGCTGTCTCCAGTATAATCAAGTCAATTCATTTTGCAAAGGGTTTTTCTTTCATTTGATATATCTAATAGGACCATCACTGATATGGGCCTACATTGTTTTGCGACTGGTTATCAACTGGTTATTAATTCATGGAATTAACTGGTAAACTTTGGCATGTACAACAGTTTAAATCTGGATCTAAACTGTTTGACACTCCAGGTTTTAACCCTTCTCTTGCTGAATTTTAAAATACATTTCTCCTTCTTGACCCATGTCCTGTTGTATAATTACATATATCTCCACTGTGTACAAGTATTTCGCTGTGCAATCACTGTTGCGGAGTGCACTGGTTGCACAATCAACTTGTAAATAGTGCAGACCCTGATGAGACAGCTCCTGCAGGAGCTGTCTCATCTGGGTCTTCACTATTTACAGGTATGTATATTGACGCAAATAGCAAGCGAAGGGTTAAAACTGTAGCAGATATTGATGTTAGCTGGTGACAATTACTTAGCATTTAAAAAGCTCACCTTTTACCTGACAGTGACTCCCTTTTCACACCTATGCAAACTGGGTAAACCAAGATCAAATGACCCCTAAAGGAGCAGTCGTGAGTGCTTATAGAATATCTTAGATTTGATTCTATACGTTATGTCACGGCAGTGTATTCACTCGATATACAGTAAAACCTCTCTATAATGGCCACTAAATTGTGTTAATTAGTTGGTACTAAGGGCAGGTGGCTGCTTAAAGCAAGGTGAAAGCAAAACAGAAAGCTCCTATAGGAGTGTTCTGTTTTATGCAAGTGGATGCTTAAAGCGTGGTGAAAGTAAAACAGAACGCTCCTACAGGAGCATTCTGTTTTACTTTCACCTTGCTTTAAGCATTCACCAGCCTTTAACACAAAATACTTGATGTAATTTAGTGGCCGTTATAGTTTTTACTGTATAACAAAATAATGAAATTAGTTAACCTTTCACCTCATAGAGACATCTTTGCAAACACAGTACACCAAAACCAGACCACTCCTGTAGTAGCCATCTGATCAAGGTCTACTCTAATGGTTATGGAATTATATACATGTGTATATATAGATAGAGATTCTACAGTTTATATCATGGCCAAACAAGCCTGTCTTTATGTACCATCACAACATATCAAATCTTAACTAGAACTCCCCGACCCCTACCTCCCAAACCAAAAACACACACCCTAATATCTCCATCACAATTACATTACATAGTGATCACAACTGTGAAGGTGTTTTTTCCAAACCTGACCAGCTATTTATGAGAAATTGGATTTTATTGAAGAAAAAAAATCATTCAAGGGGATATAATTGTGAAAAATTAATGAAACCAAAGCATCCTGTTGATATGCAAAGCTACTCTTCATGGTCTTTTTTTTTATTGTAATCCGCCTTTCCATCTATGAGAAATTGAATTTTAAGCAAATCTTTTTTATTATTCAAGGGCACAAAGCTCTATGAGAAATTATTGAACCAGATCATCCTGGGGATATGCACAGCTACACTTTGTAGTGATCACTGATGTGAAGTTTTAGTGAAATCTGCTCAGTCGTTTTTGAAAAGAAGCACAGACAATGTTTGTGACAGACAAACAGAGAGAAAATACAAAATCAATGTCTTCCTCCCCACTATGAGTGTGTGGTGTGGAAGAGATAATGTTTATGATGCCATTCTCATTTCACATGAATATTCATCAGGTAAAGGGTTTAAATACATGTTACATTCATAATAGATGGAGTCTTCCATGAATATCAGATAAAGGGTAAAAAGCAAAATAAGTAAGTATCACATACATTCAACAACTTTATTTTAATATACAAAAGAACAATACAGTAAAACCCTTTTAAACCGGACATCTAATTTATTATAAATATCGATCTTAGAACCAGGTGGCAGCTTAATGCAGGGTGAAAGTCATGCAGAAAGCTCCTCTTGGAGCTTTCTGCATGACTTTCTCCCTGCATTAAGCCGCCACCTGCTTAAAAGAATCTTAGTACTTCTCAACTAGAATTCCAGTTTAAAGGGGTTTTACTGTACACACAATGATTTGATGATTTGGACGGAATGTATAAATAAAGTCTACAAAAGTTTGTTCACTGTTAATGCATCCCCAGTGATTTGAACAGTTCCAGTCGGTCCTGATATATTTTGTGGAACTCATTTGCTAAGTAGTAGAATGGTGCATCAACTCCCTGCATTTCTTTCTGAAAAGAGAAATTTTAAAAATAAAAACAATACTGTCAAACATCTTCAAAACTTAATTAGTGAAAAAACAATTTTTGAGTACATGTATTGATTATTGAAAAGCAGGTGACTGTTATATGCAAAATGAAAATAATGTTGTTAAGTTCTATAGCCATTTTTTCCCATTAATTTCATTCTCCATTACAGTAGAACCTGTACTAAGCGGCCATTGAAAAGAGGTCTAATTATTGGTCTGTAAGGCAGATGGTGGTTTACTGCAGGTCATAAACAGCTTTCTGCATTACTTTTACCCTGCATTAAGCAATCACCTGCCTTTTAACCCTTTCCCTCATATAAATGTGTTTTCACGCATCTGCAAACAGAGAAGACCCAGATCAGACGGCTCCTATAGGAGCCGTCTGATCAGGGTCTGCTTCGTTTGCTAACAGAATTTGATAGATCTGTTTCTTTGCTTCCTAAAAAGTCTACAATGTTCCACCTTTCATATATCTTTTGTATTCAATATATTTTGTTAATGAATATTCAGTAGGTACTGAAATTTGAAATAAACACAGAACAGGGAAAGGGTTAAGACTCCTGTTCAATAAATGAATGGCTCCTTGAGACAGGGTGTACTGCACTTGCGATCAAAGCTAACAATTAGACCTCTTTTGACATAACTAATGACAACAACTGTCAGTCTGTCAATGATCTTCTCAAAACAGCAAATATCTAAAAATAAAATGTTGCCTGTTCCTCTTGTTACCCTTTCCCTGTTCAATATTCATGCAAGAAATAATGATATCATGAATATTTATTAGCTGACTTTTTATAATGTAAACTTGTCAAGGACTTTTTTTGCTTTGACAAAATCTTTAGAATCAGATCTATATCATGTCAAAAGCAAACAGAGCAGACCTTGATCAGACGGCTCCTATAGGAACCATCTGATCTGGGTGTACTCTGTTTGCAAATGAATGAAACAGCGTTTATATGAAGGAAAGGACTAAATATAAAAGTGTAGAGAAGTTTCAAAAGCTTACTTTATCAGCATTTTGTCCACAGTGTAGTAAGAAAGGTTAACCCTTTGAAGGCTGATTTTTCAAAGTGAAATGACCCATAATTTTTAACCCAGTGCTCCATGTATATTCTTCTAAGAAACAAGAAATATCACTAAAGTTGATGAATACCCCAGCACGGCAGACTTGATCACAAATCCAAAAGCTCATCCAACTACAGTCACAACACTACAAACATTTAACTTACCGCTGAACACTCAAAATATTTCAGACCTTGAGATGCTGCGAAGTCCATTCCCATCTTTGGACTAATGATTCGTCTTTGGTCTAGGTCTATCTTGTTTGCAATAACAACACCTGAATTATACAGAAACATATATACAGATGCATTATTATTTATTTTTTTCAAGAATACTGTAAAATCTGCCTTAAGGCTTAAGCAACCATTCATTAACTGAAAGCTGGTGGTTGCTTAATGCAGGATAAATATGTAATACAGAAAGCTCTTATAGGAGCTTTCTGCATTACTTTTGACCTCCATTAAGCTACCACATGCCTAACAAACCCATAATTAGACCTCATTTTGATGGCCACTTAAGACAGGTTCTACTGTACCTCCTTTAAGTATAGTTTGTCCCTTATACCAAATTGTTCATTAACCCTTTACTCCATAAATACTCTTTATAACACTTTTGCATTCAGTGTAGACACAGATAAGACAGCTTCTGTAGAAGTCATTTGATCAGTGTCTCTTCTGTTTGCGTATGAAATGTCAGAGCTCTAATTCTACAATTTCTGTCTTGGTCAAAAATTCATTCCTATGTTCGTAAGTCATTGCAAAATAAATCTAATTAATATTCATGATGATATTATTTCTTACATGAATATTCAGAAAGTAATAGGTTCTTTACCTGTTCAGTATTCATGTAAGAAATAATGACAGCATGAATATTTATTGGCTGTATTTTTATAATGTATTATTTACAAGGAAATGTTTTGCTTTGACAAAAACTGCTGAATCGGACCTACATGTATATCATGTCAAAAGCAAACAGAGCAGACCCAGATCATACGGCTCCTACAGGAGCCATCTGATATGGGTCTACTCTGTTTGCAAATGTGTGAAAAATTTACTTTGGAATTTGAGGCTAAAAAGAATACAGATATTGCTTATAATGTTTACAGACGCTTTTAACCCTTGGCTTGCTGAATTTTAAAATACATTTCATTTCTCCTTCTTTACCCATACCCTGTTGTATAATTTATACATATATCATCACTGTGTACAAGTATTTCTCTGTGCAATCACTGCTGTGGAGTGCATTGGTTGCACAATCAACTTGTAAATAGCGCAGACCCTGATGAGACAGCTCCTGCAGGAGCTGTCTCATCTGGGTCTTCACTATTTACAGGTATGTATATTGACGTGAATAGCAAGCGAAGGGTTAACATTTTAATTGCACCAAGCCCCCAGTTTTTGTTTCCATGTTTTAACATCTTCTTCTGACTGAAGAATAAATAATTGAGATCGAACTTTAAAGTTAGTTTTGGTCCTAGCATTATTATTATCCCTTTCCTTCATATAAGCACCTTTTCACCCATCTGCAAACAGAGTAGACTCTGATCAGATGGCTACTATAGGAACCATCTGATCAGGGTCTGCTCTGTTTGCTAAATGGAATTTGATAGATCTATCTGTTTCTTCACTTTCTAAAATGGGTACAATGTTCAACCTTCCATATTTCATTATAACTTTTTTGTCCATGAATACTCAGTAGGTAATGAAATATGCAATAAATATAGAACAGCGAAAGGGCTAGACCGATTTTATTTGGAACCAGACAAAACTTACCAGGTAGAGCCATATCCTGGGACTGTTGTCGTACTCGCTGTATCCATTTCTCACAGCTGCTAAATGATGTCTCACTGGTGCAGTCATACACAACCACAAGCATGGATGGGTGATCCCACTACACAAAAGTAAGGACAATAATGAAGTGGGAATTGTTTTTTGCCTTCTACTTTTTCTGATACAGTGAAGTTACATTTGGAATATTACTGACAGAGCAATAGATAAAAGTGTGAATTCAAATTCAAAGTCAACAATACTTGTTGCCACCTTATCTGCATCTACATATACACTGTTTAACTCTCTATTTCAACATGATGGGCCAATATTTTTATGACTTTTGCAAACAGAATGGATCCAGATGACATGCTAAGCAAATGACCCAATAATCTGACAATGTGTTTTAAACAAAATGGGAACAAATGAATCAAGGCAAATGACAAATTTTGTAGACAAAGGTTGACAAAATGTGAATATGAGAGAGGGCTCGGAATTTTTAAACATTCACTTGTCGGAAATGTCCACGAACAAGTTATCATTCAAAATTGACTTGTCTGTATCAAAATGTTACTTGCCCAGAGAATATACAATGTTAAAACTTATTTCAACTACATGTATTTAGATATAAAATAACACAAGCAAGATTTGGGATAAAACCCGAGACTGGCAAGCTGCAGTCCGAGACTGATAAAAAACCAATTTTGGAAAGAAATAAGACCTCCCTGTGTAAACTAAATATGAGAGAAAAAAAGTTAATATTTAATTTTGGGAACTTATACCTCCATAAAGCACCACAGTAACTGTAAGGTTTTAGTAGTTTCTCATCTGAGAAGTACAGGACAAATCCCACCAATTTACTGCACAAGTTCAGCAAGGTAGATAACCCTTTAATGAGTACTCTTCACAAAGAAGGGCGCACTTCTCCAAGCTGTCTAATGACACAGTGCCTATTTCATGGCTAATTTGAAACCAGTCAAAATGTTTTCTACTTTCATTTTTAAACTTCCTCCTGAACAGATCTGATCCAGAATATCACTTTCTGTACCAGCAATTTTTTTATGTCCAAGGTCAAGTCAGAAACTCATATCTGGTTGCCTAGGCTATATATATGTGTGACTCGGACAAATCGGAAATTAATTTCAGAACCCCTGGTATACACACACTTAACCCTTTCCTTCATATAAATATGTTTTAACTTTTAACGCATTTGCAAACTGAGCAATATTAAAACAATTAAGTTTAATATACAATTTTCATTATCCCTTTCCTTCATTTAACCCTTAATACTTACTGAATATTCATGGACAAAATAGTTACAATGAAATATGGAAGGTGGAACATTATAACCATTTTAGAAAGTAAAGAAACAGATCTTTCAGATTCCACTTACAAACAGAGCAGACCCTGATTAGACGGCTCCTATTGGAGCCGTCTGATCTGGGTCTACTCTGTTTGCAAATGTGTGAAAAGGCATTTATATGAGGGAAAGGGTTAAATGCTTTTTCATGCCTTTGCAACTTTGCAAACAGAATAGACCCAGATCAGAGGTTTCTTACAGGAGCTGTCTGATCAGGGTCTTCTCTGTTTGTTTATGGTAAGATATAGATCTGGTTCTGCAGTTATTGTCTGATCCAAAATGTCCTGTGCTCATATGCCTTTATAAAATCCAATTAATATTACTATCAGTATCTCTTACATGAGTACTCAACAGGGAAAGGGTACAACCTAGTTAACCCATTACCTAATAGGCTATTTTTAGACACAACTTGAATAAATCTACCAAAAAAGAGCATTAACTAGAGAAAAGGATTTTTTTTAGAATTTTGTAGTTTGAAACCATTGTGATAAAAAGAGAATTTGCTCCTATAGAAGCAAATGCTCTATTTATCACAATAGTTTCACAAAGTGACTTTTACGGAGTCGTCAAAAGTCGTCGATATGAGGGAATGGGTTAAAAGATTTCATGTCGTATTCAATTTACAAGATATTCTTTGGTATGCCTGCTGACACAGTTTACAACTACACTAGACATGGTACCCAGTGATATTTGGAGTGTTTAACCATTTCCCTCATATAAACACATGTTCACACATTTCCAAACAGAGTAGACCCAGAGCAGCCGGCTCCTGTACGAGCCATCTGATTAGGGTCTGTTCTTTTTGCTTATGAAATTATATAGATTTGATTATACACTCTCTACCAGTCGAAAATTCCTTTGTAAATATTGCTTTATAATAGTTTGGCTCATAAATATATTCATAATGCCATTATTTCTTTCATGAATAGTGAACAGGGAAAGGGTTAAATACTCGTAGACCCACATTAGCCAATATATTTGTCTGCAGATGACAATGGCTTAGAGTGCTATTTAAAGGGAAGTTTGCAAAATATTTGTCAAGGAACAATATACTTACAAACTTTCCTATGAACTCTGTGAAAACTTCCTTCCCTGCTGAATCATACATGTACAGTTCCTGCAAAAAAAGAGAAGTTAGGTTGGTGTATAAATATTCATGTGAACATGTCATTATAAATAGTCATGATATTATTTCTAACATGAATATTCAACAGGGAAAGGGGTTAACATGTAATAGATTTGAATTACAGTAACCCTTTCCTCCATAAATACGCCTTTGTAAAAGTCACTTCTTGAAACCATTGTGATAAATAGAGCATTAAAAATGTTGCTCCTATAGAAGCAAATGCTTTATTTATCACAATGGTTTCAAACTACAAAATTCTAAAAAAAATCCTTTTCTCTAGTTAATTCTCCTTTTTGGTAGATTCATTCAATGAGGTTGGGTCTAAAAATAGCCTATGGAGGAAAGGGTTAAAGGTTACAACAGCAAAACTCCCATCAGATATCCTGTCCTATATTATCTGATCTGGGAAGAAATTTGCATATAAATCTGACTATTGACATAGGTCAATACTGATTAATAGCATAACATCAGATGTTACTTTTAAGCTACTTTGACCTTCTGCACACAGTGAGTATGGGAAAATTTATGCTGATACATGTTCAGTAGAACTGCTCTAATCCGGAATTCCAAAAGGGAATAATTAAGATACTTTTAGGCAGGTGGCTGCTTAATGCAGGGTGAATGTCATGCAGAAAGCTCCAAGATGACTTTCACCATGCATAAGCTGCCACCTGTCTCCAAGACTGATATTTAGACTAAAAGTAACGTCTAGTTAACCCTTTCTCTGTTCTATGTTTATTGCAAATTTCAATACCTACTGAATATTCATGGATAAAATACAAATATACTTATAATAAATTATGCAAGGTGGAACACTGTAGCCATTTTAGAAAGTAAAAGAAACAGATCTATCAAATTCCATTGGCAAATGGAGCAGACCCTGATCAGACGGCTCCTATAGGAGCCGTCTGATCTGGGTCTACTGTTTGCAAAAGCGTGAAAACAAGTTTATATGTAGGAAAAGGTTAAGAGAAGTTTTACTGTACCTGCAAGCAGTTTGGGGACTTTTGTCCATACTATTTTGATCCAATGAAATATTGCGAAACTCAGACTCTTTAACCCTTTCCCTCATACAAACATGTTTTCACGCATTTGCAAACAGAGAAGACCCAGATCAAACAGCTCCTATAGGAGCTGTCTGATCAGTGTCTGCTCGGTTTGCTTATGGAATTTGATAGATCTGTCTTTAGTTTCTAAAATGGCTACAATGTTCTACCTTGGTTAACCCTTTCCCTGTTCTATGTTTAACACTTTATATATATATATAATATATTTTAGTAGACGACAAAAGCGTTGGGAATGGGGTGGGGATTAAATGTCAAATCCTGGTAAAACTTGTAACCAGTAAGTTATTAAAGCATTTCAGTATTTCAAACTGAGAAAATGAGAAGTGAAATTAACTGTCATCAATATGGGTCCACTTGTGGTAAACTTTGTAATTAGTTTGACTGAAAAAAAAAATGTTGATTTACTTTAGAAGTACATCTAATCATGGTCTACAGTTTTGACACAATGGTTATTTCTGATTCTGGTAAAGAAACTATACTTTGAGGATTGAAACAGACAAAATTATTTACTAAGTGTTCATCTGGTTAACCTTTTACTCCATGAATATTCATGTAAGAAATCACCACATCTTGCATATTAATTAACAATTTTCTTTTAACAGCAATATGAACATAGCAATTTTTTATCATGACACACACTATAGAATCAAATCTATTTCATTTCATAAGCATACAAAGTAGACCCTGATCAGACGGTTTCTATAGGAACCATCTGATCTGGGTCTACTCTGTATGCAAAGGTGTTCAAAGGGTTAAGACACAAGCTAATGATGATTAACCCTTTCCCTGTTTATTTCAAATTTCAATACCTAATGAATATTCATTAACAAGATAGTTATAAAGAAATATGCAAGCTGGAACATTGTAGACATTTTAGAAAGCAAAGAAACATACAAAAAGGGTTAACATCATTAGAATAATTATAAACTATGATCTAATATGGAATACCCACAACAGCATCTTTGGATTCTGGGATGTTAACTTGTTTAACCAGCATTTCTACACCAGCAGTCTGAAATAAATAATGACAAACTCTCAAACCTTCAGTACTCTACTGGCGATTTTGTGATAACCACTGCAAAACAGTTCAGATCCAGATGACATGTAAGTTGTAACTAAGCATCTCATCAGGATCCAACCCTTTGTCACTCTGACACTGTTTTTGAAAAGAAATTGAAGTAGAATTGAAGCAGGGAATAAAATTTGCAGGCACATAATTATGCCTTTCTATACATTTGCAAACAGAGTAGACCCAGATCAATTGGCTTCTATAGAAGTAAACCAAGATCAGACTTCTCATGTAGGAGTTCTTACAAGAGTCTGCTCTGTTTGCTTATGAAATACAGGTAATATAAATAGGATTTCTGCCATGGCCAACTACATGTATTCCTGTGCTTATAAGTGATTATAAAATGAATCTAATGAATATTCATGATGTCACGATGTCCATTTTCTTATGAAATACAGGTAATATAAATATGATTTCTGCCATGGTCAACTATTCCTGTGTTTAGGTGTCATTATAAAATGAATCTAATAAGAATCTTGGTGCCATTATTTCTTTCATGAATATTCATGGAGTAAAGGGTTAATTAAATCCATGAAAGACAATTTCACCCTTTACTCCATAATCATTCATGTAAAAAGAATGACACAATGATCATGAAATGAATTAGCTGAATTGTTATAATGAAATATGAAATTGGAATGTTTGGCCATGGCAGAACCTGTATAGAATCAGACCTATATCATTTCATAAGCAAACAGAACAGACCCTGATAAGCACTCCTACAGGTCTACTCTATTTGCATTAACCCTTTACTTCATAAACACGCCTTTCTACACATTTGCAAACAGAGTAGACCCAGATCAGACGACTCCTACAGGAGCCGTCTGATCAGGATCTGCTCTATTTGCTTATGATATAATATAGATATGATTGTGCAGTTTCTGTCATGTTTAAAAATTCCTGTGTCCATGTGCTATTACAAAAAAAAACATATTAAACTAATTTATATTCATGACATCGTTATTTCTTATATGAATATTCATGGTGGAAAGGGTAAACCCTTTCCCCTATGCAAGTGCATTTTTACGCATCTGCAAACAGAGTAGACCCAGATCAGATGGCTCCTATAGGAGCGGTCTGATCAGTCTGCTCTGTTTGCTTATGGTGTAATATAGATCGGATTCTACAGCTTCTGGCTGAGCCAAAATGTCCTGTGTTCATATGCCATTATGAAAAATAATCTAATTAATATTAATGACATCATTATTTCTTACATGAATATTCAACAGGGAAAGGGTTAAAGGGGTATCTATGGAGTAAAGGTTAATGAGATACTCATACCATTGTATAATTTTTTGGAAAGAAAGAGTTGTCACTGTGGAACACTTGGCATAACGAACTCTTCCCACTTGTAGAGTCACCTGTAAAGACATGAAATATATATAAGGTAAGCATGCATTGGACAAATATAAACCGTAGATTATATACAGTAAAACCTATCTAAACCGGAATTCTAGTAGAGAAGAATTTAGATACTTTTAGGCAGGTGGCTGCTTAATGCAGGGTGAAGGTCATGCAGAAATGCAGAACGCTCCTCTAGGAGCGTTCTGCATGATTTTCACCGTGCATTAAGCTGCCACCTATCTCCAAGACTGATATTTATAATAAATTGGACATCCGGTTAAGAGGGGTTTTACTGTACACCTTTTGCAAACAGACCAAACCCTGAGTTTTAGCTGACACAATTTTTACAGCACTATAAGGCTAACATATATAAACGCCTTTTATCAGACGACTCCTTACAGGAATGCACTTAACCCTTTCCTTCATATAAACGCCTTTTCAAGCATTTTCAAACAGAGCAAACCCTGATCAGACGGCTTATACAGGGACTGAATGATCTTATACCATTCCAATAATTCAGCAAATGAATAATCATGATGTCATTTCTTACATGAATATTCAGGGAATTATCTCAGCTCCCGTGAACTACTGGCACTTATGCAACAGACCTGAATATTATTATATAAATATATCACTTGCAGAGAGAACCACCCAGTTCAACTCAAAGTCAGGGTATCGTATCCTGGACTTCAAAGTGTTTCTATAATGTCCATGTTTTTGTCAGCAAGTTGATTCTGCTGGAATAGATCGTAACTCCAGTTGGCCTACATGTATGTAAAAAATAACTAAATGACAGGTTTGTCTCCCGGTCTGAACTCACCAACTACAACACACTTGGCCCTTAAAGTAGCAGGCATCTTTTATGTTGGATTTTGTTTCCAGCGAAAGCTGTCGTTAGTGATGTTTACTGGAATGTGTTTCTGCTTACACCATATGTAATACGGAATTTCATTTGTCAATTAGTTTTTACAGTGGCCAATCAAATTTGTCGTATTAAAGCATTTACTCATTAGTGTTTCACTTCCGCTTTTGTGGAAAAACAGGAATATGTGACACAAATCTCTAAATATTTGCAATGCATTTGCTGTAGTCATACGCTGTATTAATGAAAATTCATTACCGACAGTCATAAAACATATATTTATTCGACATACTTTAAGGCATCTCAGGATGATCTCTACGCAGCATTAAGTTTACTTCCTCTTATTTTGGAGTGTTTATTGATCGTTTGACAGCTGTCAACATGAAAATGTTTACCCTAGTCTTTAACTGATTAAGAAGCCGGTCCCATCTTAATTAGTTCCCAGCGAGACGAGAGCAGGAATCAATTGTGATGAGCACTGATAACAAATTTCCCTATGCGTATTACAGTCTTATCAGTACCAGATTTGGATAGTTCTTCAGGGCAGACATTGCAATGGGGTCACACCTGTTTACCTCTTAGCTAGGGTCAGATACACGGAAATTCGTTCACTGTTTGGAAGTGTCTATTTATCTGGTCTCATGGACATTCAGTTTAGAGTAACGGATTATATTCAGGAGAAAATGTCAGTGCCATCGAGTGTTTGTGCACCAACTCAAGAGGTGGAAGTTGTAGATAAGGAAATCATAGCCAGAAATGTGACAGGCTCACCATCATTTCGCTCGAAGTTGATTCCCACATCATTTCGTCCAGTGAATGACTACAACCTTTCACAGTTAGCATTTGATCTGTATATGGCTGTGATTTCAGGGTACCAAGAAGCCGTCCGAAATATCCTCATGTCACATCCAGACGTTGATGTCAATATATCTGTCAAGGGTGCTACTGTTTTGTCTCTTTCACTGCATAAGAGACAATTTGATATATTCAACATGTTGATGAAACATCATGAAAGGAGCAAGAAATTCGACTTGAATAAGTGCAGCAAGGACAGTTTGAATAGAGTGGAACCGCCAGTAATTACAGCATGTAGAATGCATTTCTTTGAAGGAGTTGTTGCTCTTGTGAAAAGTGGTGCAGATATCGATGCTACAGATAACCTTGGTCATACGGCACTTTGGGTGGCTGCCCGCCAGCAAATGCCAGATTTGGTCGAATATCTCATTTCAAATGGTGCTAGTGTTAATAAAACAGATATTTACCACTACACACCTTTAATAACAGCTATGATGTACCGTGTCAGTTCTGGAATCATCAAGATGCTCATCATTAATGGCAGCAGCCTGGAGGGTCCAAGACATCCAGCCAACACTCAGCTGTCACCACTGTTTTGGGCACTGAAGTATAAAAACATTGACATCTTCAAATTACTTATAGTGGCTGGTGTGTCAAACAAAGAAATTAGATATGTTCTGAAACTTTTGTTTGCAAGAGACAGTGGGGACCAAAAACTAGTTGAATTTCTAGAAGCTGAAGCCAGAGCACCTCGATCACTGAAGCAGATATGTAGAAGAGAAATAAGAAAACATATAGCTGAAGTTTGTTTTGGGAAAAACTTTGTTAAGAAAATGAAAGATCTGCCCATACCAACTATTCTCAGACAGTACTTGCTCCTGAGATAGTAATTAGTATTTGCTTTGTATGATCGCATTATACCTTATGTTACAAAGTAATATAAGGGACTCAGGATTTGTTGAATGGATGACTTGTAAAGTTTAATCCTTCTTGTGTTCAGTTCTTTGTATGTACATTGTAGGTTCTCACATGTATGAAAATCTCATTCTTGGTAGCTCACACTACAGAGGTATTCCCTTTTTTAGTCCCGTTTTGTTTTTGTATCAGTTGCCAAGTGAATTGTGTGAAGTTTAGCTTGCTTTTGTTTATTTTCTTCAAAAGTGTATTGTTCTGAATTTGTGCTCCGAGATTGTGTTGTTTCATGTATATCTTAATGTTTTTCATTGAAACAGACATCAATTTGTAAACAATCTTTTGAAAAGATTAATGTCCCTTTGTTTACATGTGAATATTGTACGTTTATTGTTTATTACCATCAACACAGAGCAACAGATAAAGGTGCATACTCAAATACTGAAATCGTCTTTTCTCCACCAAATCCTATGTTGTAACCACTCTTTAGAATCACCTCGAAGACACATTCTAAAGAGTGGTCACAACATATATTTGGTAGAGATTTAACCCTTTAATCCATAAATATGCCTTTTTATGCATTTGCAAACAGAGTGGACCTAGGTCAGACGGCTCCTGTAAGGTCTATCCTGTTTGCTTATGAAACAATATAAATGTGATTCTACAGTTTCTGCCAATTGCCAAAAAATCCTGTGTCCGTGTGCCATTATAAAAAATACAATCTAATTAATGTTCATGATATCATTTTTTTTTCACATAAATATTCATAGAGTAAAGGGTTATAGGAGTTATTCTTGAAAATATTTTAAGTTACGCATCATATCTGGACCTCTGCATAAAAATATTTATTGGATTAGATCTGATCATCAGAGCAAGTAACAATATTCTTAGTTCATAACCTTTGTGTCATTGTTTTTGGCATTATTATTGTGCAAATTCTGTCAGTTTCAACATCAGTGCAGCCATCCTAATCAATCTTCAGTTATTCACCATCTCTTCAACTAAAGTTTTGTTAGTGGTCATTACTCTCTCAGGCATAATTAAAGAGCGTTAGCATTTTAACATCTTTATGTCATGGATACACCTTTACAACAAGTGTAGGTGCAGATCAGGCAGCCATTTGATCAGGGTCTGCTCTGTTTACTTAGGAAACTACATAGACCTGATTTTACAGTTTCTGCCATGGTCAAAATATTTTCACATGCCATTATACAGATGCTAATTAACCCTTTCCCTCATATAGACTAGTTTTTACGCATTTGCAAACAGAGTAGACCCAGATCAGACGGCTCCCCTAGGAGCCGTCTGATCAGGATCTGCTCTGTTTGCTGGTGGAATTTGAAAGATCTGTTTCTTTACTTTCTAAAATCATGTAAATGGCTATAATGATCCACCTTCCATATTTCATTATAACTACTTTGTTCATGAATATTCAATAGGTATGGAAATTTGTAATAAATATAGAACAGGGAAGGGGTTAATATATCTCATTTCTTACATGAATATCACATGGTTTTGAAAACAGAAAAGTATTGGCATTTACACTTTACTTATAGAACTAAAACTGTTGCAAACTTGAATATCTTACAGCTTACAGAGCATTTAATTAGTTAAAAATGTGTGTTTTAAAGGCATAATATTTTTTCTCTCAAGAAAAAAAACCGCGATTGATTTATCCATGGAGGTTTGGATTAATTGTATTAGAAAGTAATTAATTAATTACAATTAGATGAGAAAATGCAGTTTTCAGAATTTTAGAAATTAGTTGTTTTTGCTATGGGGGGAAAAATTGAGGGCTCAAAAAATGTTTCTAGAACACTTTTTCAACCCTTTACTCCATAGATACGACTTTAATGCTTTTGCAGACAGCAGAACATCAGATAGCTCCTTTAGGAGATGTCTGATCAGGATCTGCTCTGTGACCTAATGGAATTATCCCATTACCTCATAGGCTATTTTTAGATACAACCTCTTTGAAAAAATCTACCGAAAAGGAGCATTAACTAGAGAAAAGGAAAATTTTAGGATTTTGTAGTTTGAAACCATTGTGATAAAAAATTAGAGCTCTATTTATCAGAATGGTTTCACAAAGTGACTTTTACAGAGTCGTAAATATGAGGGAAAGGGTTAAATAGATTTAGTTCTATAATTTCTACAATTTATGTGTTCATAATTATATACCATTATACAAATTAAGCTAATTATTATGCATGTGTACATTATTTCTTACATAAATATTCATGAGGTGTAGGGTAAACCACTTGTGATACTAACCAATGATTTAATGATAATAACAAGAAATAGTTGCTATTATCCAGTTCATGTACCAGTAGTCCATGTGTGAAATTATGGAGATAAGATTTTTTTTACCAGTATTTAGTTATGTTTATGTACCTGCATACTAGTCTGTATTGAAATGATCTCGCATATTTCTTACATTTGCGTGAAAGACCTTACTTAATTATTTCAGAGCTCCAGATAAGATGGGTAAATTAAAACATTTTCAAGAATAGCTTCTTTATTTCTTCACCAAACCCTATGTTGTGACCACTCTTTAGAATCGCCTCGAAGAGACGATTCTAAAGAGTGGTCACAACATAGGATTTGGTGGAGAAATGATGATTTTAGTACTTGAGTACGCAAATTTATCTCTTGCTAGATGTATTTGCTTTTACTCACAGCTCAGTGAAGAATGTTTTTCTTTAACAAGCTTATATATAGATCTCATGCAACCATTTACTGACAAATTTGATTTTGACAACTTGAATGGTATGAAGTTGTCTGCCTTTTGTATATGCTACTACATGTAGTAATGATTATCCAGTTTCAGTGATTGCTTTAGGGAACTTTACTTTAATCTCAAGCGTCTCAATTGGAATTCTAGTCAGTAGTATGATAAGGGTAAACTTTGTGTGATATTGTTGATGCAAAGAACCCTAGATAAGGGAGTGTACAGAAATGTAATAACCTTTGCTTCTCCATCAAATCATATGTTGTGACCAATTTTTAGAATCGTCTCGTCAAGACGATTCTAACAAGTGGTCACAACATACAGTTTTGATGGAACAGACCTTTTTCTAGCATTTTTGGGCCAGATGCATTTCAATAATTTGGACTTTTTGTGCATAAAACATACTCAATGATTTGGAAAGCATTTTTGGTCCCATTTCAACTTATTTTGCAATTTTTTTTAGCATTTCAATTATTTTTTTTACCAATTTGCATTGGGAATGGGTACTTTTAACCCTTTTCCTCATAGGCTATTTATAGATTAATTTCAACCTCTGAATAAATCTACCGAAAAGGAGAATTAACTAGAGAAAAGGAAAATTTTAGAATTTTGTAGTTTTGAAACCATTGTGATAAATAGAGCATTTGCTCCTAAGAAGCAAAATGCTCTGTTTATCACAATGGTTTGCCTTAGGCGCCGAGTGTTAATGGCCAACTTATAACCCGGTGATCAGGGGGTAAATTGTGAAGTCGGGAGAATATGTACATTGTATGTAGTTCCAGACTATAAACCTCACCTTTACCTTTACCTTTACAATGGTTTCAAAAATGACTTTTACAGAGGTGTAGTAAGGCGTATGTATGGAGGAAAGGGTTAACGGACCTATGTAGATGCCAGAAAAAGGTCAGGCCTGTGGAAAAATAATGAAATTGTTGTTGGAAAATGTTCCGTCTAAGCCTCTTATCTAGAGCCCTGTAGCAGTTACATGTACTTTTTTATTACTGTTTATGTGTGTAAAGTGTAAATTTTGTTTATATTAAAAACAGATGAGTTTCTGTTGCCAAGTCAATTAAGACCCCAACAATTTGAATTGTTGTAAAGCATAGTGTTAAACTTATGATAATTTTGATTTTTCCCGCTTTAACCCTTTTCTCCATAAATATATGCTTTTCTACGTCTTTGCAAACAAAGTAGACTCAGATCAGAAGGCTTGTATAGGAGCTATCTGATCAGGGTGTGCTCCGTTTGCTTATACATTATAATATAGATCAGATTCTACAGATTCCGCCATGGCCAAAAGTTCCTGTGTTCATATGCCATTATAAAAATGAATCAAATTAATATTCATGATGTACCGTAATAATTTATTTCATGAATATTCATGGAGTAAAGGGTTATACAGTAAACCCTCTCTGTAACTGCCACTCAAAAGAAGTTAATTTATGAATATTTCAGACAGGTGATAATAGCTTAACGCAGGACAAACGTTATGCAGAAAGCTCCCTTTTTCATTCTTCATTAACCCTTTCCTTCATATAAATGCTTTTCACATCTTTGCAAACAGATTATGTATACACAGATCAGATGGCTCACATATCTCGATCTGATTAGGTTCGGATCTGTTTGCTTATGACTCTACTGATTCTACAAATATCGATTCCTATTTACATATGCCATTATAAAAAATCACCCAATAAATATTCAAGATGTCATTATTTCTTACATGTATATTGAACAGGAATATTATTCAGCAATCAAGTGGTTAACCCTTTCATTCATATAAATGCAAGAGTAGACCCAGACGAGAGGTCTCCTATAGGAGCCATTTGATCAGGGTCTTCTCTGTTTGCCAATAATTTGATACATCTGCTTTTATACTTTCTAAATGTCTGCAATGTTCCTCATTCCATATTTCATAATAACTATTTTGTCTATGAATATTCAGAAAGTATTGAAATTTGAAATAAACATTAAACAGGAAAAGGGTTGCCGGTAAATAGCAAATTTGTCAATTTTAGCACAGATGAACGCAACAACAGTTACTAGGTTTATGTAGATTTTAACCCTTTCCTCCATAGGCTATTTTTTTAGACCCAACCTCTTTGAATGACTACCCAAAAGGAGCATTTACTAGAGAAAAGTAAAATTTTAGAATTTTGTAGTTTGAAACCATTGTGATAAATAGAGCATTTGCTCCTATAGGAGCAAATGCTCTGTTTATCACAATGGTTTCAAGAAGTGGTTATTACAGAGGCGTAGAAAGGCATATTTATGGAGGAAAGGGTTAAGCCCTCATTCTGCTATTTGCGACCTGGGTCCATGCTTATAAAGCTTTTAGTTGAGTCTGAGATCGTTCTCAAGCTTTTGATTGGTCAGATTTGAGCCTTTGGCTCAAATCTGACCAATCAAAAGCTTGAGAACTCAAATCTGACCAATCAAAAGCCTGAGAACGAAACTCAGACTCAACTAAAAGCTTTATAAGCATGGATCCTGACTGACTTTTGGAAACAGTTTGATCAAGATGAGATGCCAAGTAATTTGATGTCAGTATCCAAGCTGTTGACACTCAGAAAATAGTTTCTGTAAAGCGTCATTGATTGGAGTCTAGGTTAAACTTACAGATGGTCTGAGTTTAAGCTTTTTTGTGCATGTTAATAGTAAACTGCATAGTGATAATATTTCCATTTATAATGTCAAAAGTTGTTCAGATCTCATTTACATTCTACAGTTTGGTTAACCCTTTCCCTGTTCTGTATTTGTGACAAATTTCAATACCTACTGAATATTTAAGGACAAAATAGTTAAAATGAAATGTGTAAGGTGGAAGATTGGAGCCATTTTAGAAACTAAAGAAACATATCTATTAAATTCCATTAATAGCAAACAGAGCAGACCCTGATCAGACGGCTATGAGGGAAAGGGTTAACAGTTCACACTGAATTTTCAGAGTGGAATAGCCCATCAGTGTTTAACTATAGGGTACACTCAGTATGAAAGAATTAATCTTGCCAGAGGATTTTGAATGACAAATAGTGCAGACCCAGATCTGAGGGCTCTGCTAGGAGCCCTCTGATCTAGGTCTGCACAGTTTGCAAATGCCAGTGGATTCAAAGGATTAACTAGATAAGCAAACTATCATCATAAGTAATTGTCATGTACATGTTCTTCAGTTCAACAATACATTCTTTACATACATTCCAAATACATGGCCACGGTGTCAGACAGTTTGGATCCAGATTAAACATCAATTTACCTACATCATCAGAATTCAGACTATTTGCAGATGTCATCAATAATTATCCATTGCATGCTAAAAGGTCAACCCTTCAAGTGCATGTATAACTATAATACCTTTGAAAACAGTGTAGATCCAGATATCAAAGGACTCCTTAGGGAGCCCTTTGATCAGGATCTGCACTGTTTTTTATAATGATCATTTTCTTCAGAGAAGTTTTGCTTATTCACCAGGTTAAAGGTTAAACAGATGCCTATTTGGAATTGCTAATAAGCCATAATTACTTTTTGTATGTCTATACTGACAGAGATAAGTGGCTTTTGTAGATGCAGCGCTGACTTTGCATAGATAGCAATTACTTATTATCAGAACTGTTCATGTGTTAATGACATTGCCATTTATAAATCTCTTGAATACTTGCCTCTTAAATACTTGCCTAAAGTATTCAGACAGACTAAAATCAGTCAAGTAGACCCAGATCAACCTAACTGTTAGTAATTAACCTTTTACTCCATAAATACGCCTTTCTACATCTTTTCAAACAGAGTAGACCCAGATCAGATGCTCCTATAGGAGCCGTTTGATCAGGGTCAGCTGTTTTTGCTTAAGATATAATATAGATATGATTCTACAGTTTCTGCCAGTGCTAAAAATCCCTGTGTCCATATGCTAATCAAGTCAGTGTAGGAGTCTTCTGATCAGAGTCTGCTCTGTTTGTTGATTTGTTACCGATTCTTTACCGTTTGCCATGGTAATAATTTTCCTGTTTTATTTTGCATACAATAATCATAATAATATTCATAATGTGCAGAGTCAAGCATAAATATTCATTAGGTAAAAGGTTAACCCTTTCCTTCATAAATACACCTTTCTACGCCTCTGCAAACAGAGTAGACCCAGATCAGATGACTCCTATAGGAGTCGTCTGATCACTGATCAGGGTCTACTCCGTTTGCTTTGAAACAATATAGATCTGATTTTACAGTTTCTGTCATGGAAAACACTTCCTGCACATTTCCATATGCCATTATTAATAGCTAATCAGCTTATTAATATACATTATGTCATTATTTCCTACATGAATATTCATGGAGTAAAGGGTTAAAAATGCCTACGACATACCAAAGTACATGTATATGTAACTGTGCCATGTATTCTTTGTTTTGTAATGTTACATAAAACAGGTGAAATGCTAATCCAGTGTGTTCTTCACTAAACCCTTTGCCTATTTCATATTTGTTCAAAATTTCTTCACCTCATGAATATTCATGCACAGAATCAATAAAATGGAACATGGAAAAGGACTTTTTTCACTGTTGTGAAAACTGCATAATCAGAGCTATAAATTTCCATAAGCAAACAGAGCAGACCGTGAAAAGAAGGCTCCTATAGGAGCCATCTGATCTAGGTCTAGTCTGCAAATGCTCTGTTTGCTAATTTGGTAGATCTGTTTCTTTACTTTCTAAAGTGGCTACAATGTTCCACCTTCCATGTATCTTTATAACTATTTTGTCCAAGAATATTCAGTAGGTATTGAAAGTTGGACTAAATATAGAACAGTGAAAGGGTTAAATATATTAATGTACCAGTCTAAACATGTTATTCATTATGCTTTGACCAAAAAATGTACACATGCTTTCTCAGTATGTCAAAGATTATTTGTCCCTGCTTAAAGATTTATTCATGATGTTTTTAACAGTCCTTTACATATTGTTAAGAATATTCTGTACTCTAAACATTGAAACTTAAAGGTACTCTCTGAAACAAGAGTCTTGCTTCTTGGTGTCTTGTTCCCAGTTCTTTGTAACACCCTTGCAAACAAAGTACAGTAAAACCTCTCTAAATCGGAATTCTAGTAGGGAAGAAGTTACTTTTAGATACTTTTAGGCAGGTGGCTGCTTAATGCTGGGTAAAAGTCATGCAGAAAGCTCCTAGGAGCTTTCTGCATGACTTTTACCCTGCATTAAGCAGCCACCTGTCTCCATGACTGATATTTATATTAAATTTAATGTCCGGTTTAGAGGGGTTTTACTGTACACCTAGATCAGAAGACTCCTGTTAGAAGTCTGATTGGGGTCTTTTTACTTTTGAAATACCTGTACAGGTAATATAAACCTGCTTCTGCAGTTTCTACTATGGCTAAAAATTCCTGTGTTCATAATTTATGCTATGACAAGAATTCATCTTATTAGCATTCATGATGTAATTTGGGACATGCATTGAAAATGCAGGAGCCCTTATGGGAATCACATGTTCTGTCTGTCAGTCCGTCTGTCCATCAACACTTGATGTGACGCGATAACTCAAACAGTACTTCACATATTGGTTTCATATTAGGGCATATGCTAAGTATCATCAGAGGAAGACGCCTATAGTTTTTGGGTTGAATCAGATCACTATGTCTAGAGTTGTCTGCCCTTGGTTACAGGGCCCTCTCTGACGGAGTCAGTTTTCTAGTTAAATTCTATTTCTTACATGACTATTCATGAAGTAAAGGTATAATCTTGAACCAAATAATGGTTTTGAGAGTACAAATGTATTCTTGAAACTTCAAATCTTGAAATATATCTCTGGCAAGTTTTGTTGGAAAATTGGTATTTTGATTTTTGGAAACAATGTACATGTAGATTAGCAGTTGGGATATGACATCTGATCAAGATGAATGCAACTTTCTATCTCTGTACCGTAGGAATTTTAACCCTTTCCTCCATAAAGACGCCTTTCTACGCCTCTGTAATAGTCACTTTATGAAACCATTGTGATAAATAAAGCATTTGCTCCATAGGAGCAAATGCTCTATTTATCACAATGGTTTCAAATCTACACAATTCTGAAATTTTCCTTTTCTCTAGTTTATGCTCCTTTTCGGTACATTTATTCAAAGAGGTAGGATCTAAAAATAGCCTATGAGGGAAAGGGTTAACCCATTGGTGCACAGTATCTCTTGTCTTCGAAGGAACCTTCTGACCAGGGCCTGCACTGTTTGCTGAATCCATTGGTGTCAATGGTTTATACCAACAAATAGTTTTGTTTGGTGTGCCCCTCAACAAGAAAAATGGATGGGTTCCAAAGTAAGATATGGATGGGTTTTTCTTGAATAATTTGGGAATAAATAAATTAACCTATTCCCTCAGACTATTTTTAGATCCAACCTCTTTGAATAAATCTACCAAAAAGGAGCATTTATTGGAGAAAATGATTTTTTTAGAACTGTGTAGTTTTGAAACCATTGTGATAAATAGAGCATTTGCTCCTATGGAGCAAATGCTCTATTTATCACAATGGTATCAAAAAGTGCCTTTTACAGAGGCATTGAATTTATGTTGAAAACTAGAAGTTCACTCTACAAACATTTTTGTGTAGCAACAATATGGTAAAAGTCCATGCACATCTACAATTCAAAGAGACCATGTGTACAAACTTTCATAAAAATCTGATGAAAGTATTTTGTACCACAAATCCACAGAAATATACCCCTATACAACAGTAAACAATTACATCTAAGTTAAAGGGCAGGTAACTCCGTATAACCTGGAGACAGGCAAACGAAAATTATTTAATGCGCAAAATACTCTTCATATAGACCATGTATTTAAACTTTTATCGAAATCTGTTAAAATAAATTAAAGGAGTTTGTGACACCAACTACCTATGTGGGTGATTCTTCAAAAATTTGTAATATGCTGTCCCTCACCTTTCACATGATTTAAAAGTCATAAAAAAATACTTTTAAAAGAAAATTTTATCTTTGCCTAGTTAATATGACATACCTTAGTGAGAATATAGTGATAACCAGTGAGAATTTATGTTCATTTTCTTGGAATCGACTTTCAAGTATGAAAGGGGGTGCAAAATTCCCATGTCCCTCATCATAAAACACATAATAAAATGAGATATCTTGACCTTAAATCATCTTAAATTTGATAATTTTTCTCTATTGATAATGTCATTACATTATCATAGAATGAATGAATACAAAATATAGCTGTTAGTTTAATCTTTAGTGGCTTTTTTCAGCTGCTGATTTTTGTCCCTCGTTTTCCTGTCAGTACCGAAACGGTATGGTGTTTTAGCCTGTACCTATTTTATCTTGAAATTGAGGGAAATCCCTTCTGACGTCATCAGAAGGTTTCCCCCATGCAGTCATTATAGGGTACAATTCGATTTAGCAATCCCGGTTCTATTATAAGAAATGGTCTCCCAAACATCGATTTCTATTGATTATGTTTTTAGGCTGTCAGCACCGAAACGCCCTCAAACCAGGCAAGCTGAACTATAAATTCATGTTAACAGACCTTGTTGTATACGCTGTGTGTACACGATGCTTAAATGAATAAAATAATTGAAACATGTACTGGGTAAATGCCTGAAATTATGAAAAATAAACAAAATTGTCATTACCGAAACGGTCATTACCGAAACGGCCTGTGTTTCGGTACTGACATAACCCTTAATTATTTTGGTATCTGAACAACTATTTTGTGAAAATACGACTTTAACTTGCATCCAAAAACAAAATAAATAAAATATTTCTGAATAAATTCAGTACCATTTGGCTTTACTTTTTGCTGTCATTACCGCAACGTCATTACCGAAACGTCATTACCGAAACGTTTTTCATTCATTTTTTGGCATTTTTTGGCATTTTTTAAAAGTTGAGCAATGGAAATGTTTGAACTGTATACTTTTACGATAAATTAGTCCTAAAGCTAGTATAAAGCATGCTTTTAGTTAATTAAAAGAAATTTAGCAACACTTCGGAGACAACTTCGATACATCAAAATCTTAAAAATTAGCTGTTTCCATCACCTTGAGAGACAATTTTTGATTTTGCAAGATGTATTACTAAAAGAAACAGAATTACGTTATTCATATTCATAATTTACACACATCTTGAACGATAAACACCCTTTAACCAAATATTTAGATAAAACGAGGTCCAATTTTACATCGTTGCGGTAATGACATTTTCAGGTCATTGGCTATTTATAAAATGTAAAAAATATTTTTTCTATTGAACGATCAGCACGGACATTACTCTTTATAAGTCAAAGACAGTTCATAGTTATGGTATACGTGTTAAGCAAACGGTTTTATAAGCAAAATATTTTTGAAAAATTTGTAGGCAAAATTACAAATTTTTGAAGAATCACCCATGTTACCATATTAAATGACAAAAAAATGCTCAAAGTTCAAGGGGAGATAGTTCTGCAATGCCTGTTGCTAAACACATGAAAATGGTACTCATCTAATGTTTGTGGTTATTATGTATGCCAAATATAAATATCAAATTTCAAACAGAAAGAGGAGTTTGCGACACCAACTACCCATGTTAGAGGCCCAAATGACAACAAGAGGGCCAGAATGGCCCTGAAGCGCTCACCAGACAATCAGAGTAGAGGATTTTCAAAGTTTTCACTATATGTTCCATTGAAAACTGCCCACCCCTGGGGCAGGGCCAATTTTGACCCCAGGCCCATAATTTATAAAATTTTTGTAGAGGACCTGAATATGATGGTCTGTGCCAAATATGAAAGCTGTGAACCTTCCAGTTTCAGAGGAGAAGATTTTCAAAGATTTCACTATTTGTTTCTATTCAAAACTACCCACCCCTGGGGCGGGGCCAATTTTGACCCCAGGGCCATAATTTATATAACTTTTGTAGAGGACCTGAACATGATGCTCTGTGCCAAATATGAAAACTGTGAGCCTTCCAGTTTCAGAGGAGAAGATTTTCAAAGATTTCAATATTTGTTTCTATTGAAAACTGCCCACCCCTGGGGTGGGGCCAATTTTAACCTCAGGGCCATAATTTATATAACTTTTGTAGAGGACCTGAACATGATGCTATATGCCAAATATGAAAGCTGAGAACCTTCCAGTTTCAGAGAAGAAGATTTTCAAAGTTTTCAGTATTTGTTTCTATTCAAAACTGCCCAGCCCTGGGGTGGGGCCAATTTTAACCTCAGGGCCATAAGTTATATAACTTTTGTAGAGGAACTGAACATGATGCTCTGTGCCAAATATGAAAGCTGAGAGCCTTCCAGTTTCAGAGGAGAAGATTTTCAAAGATTTCACTATATGTTTCTATTGAAAACTGCCCAACCCTGGGGCGGGGCCAATTTTGACCCCAATGTTATAATTTATATAACTTTAGTAGAGGACCTGAACATAATGCTCTGTGCCAAATATGAAAGCTATGAGCCTTCCAGTTTCAGAGGAGAAGATTTTCAAAGATTTCACTATTGGTTTCTATTGAAAACTGCCCACCCCTGGGGCGGGGCCAATTTTGACCCCAGGGCCATAATTTATATAACTTTTGTAGAGGACCTGAACATGATGCTCTGTGACAAATATGAAAGCTGAGAGCCTTCCAGTTTCAGAGGAGAAGATTTTCAAAGATTTCACTATTTGTTTCTATTCAAAACTACCCACCCCTGGGACGGGGCCAATTTTGACCCCAGGGCCATAATTTATATAACTTTTGTAGAGGACCTGAACATGATGCTCTGTGCCAAATATGAAAACTGTGAGCCTTCCAGTTTCAGAGGAGAAGATTTTCAAAGATTTCAATATTTGTTTCTATTGAAAACTGCCCACCCCTGGGGTGGGGCCAATTTTAACCTCAGGGCCATAATTTATATAACTTTTGTAGAGGACCTGAACATGATGCTATATGCCAAATATGAAAGCTGAGAGCCTTCCAGTTTCAGAGAAGAAGATTTTCAAAGTTTTCAGTATTTGTTTCTATTCAAAACTGCCCAGCCCTGGGGCGGGGCCAATTTTGACTCCAGGGTCATTATTTATATAACTTTTGTAGAGGAACTGAACATGATGCTCTGTGCCAAATATGAAAGCTGAGAGCCTTCCAGTTTCAGAGGAGAAGATTTTCAAAGATTTCACTATATGTTTCTATTGAAAACTGCCCAACCCTGGGGCGGGGCCAATTTTGACCCCAATGTTATAATTTATATAACTTTAGTAGAGGACCTGAACATAATGCTCTGTGCCAAATATGAAAGCTATGAGCCTTCCAGTTTCAGAGGAGAAGATTTTCAAAGATTTCACTATTGGTTTCTATTGAAAACTGCCCACCCCTGGGGCGGGGCCAATTTTGACCCCAGGGCCATAATTTATATAACTTTTGTAGAGGACCTGAACATGATGCTCTGTGACAAATATGAAAGCTGAGAGCCTTCCAGTTTCAGAGGAGAAGATTTTCAAAGATTTCACTATCTGTTTCTACTGAAAACTGCCCACCCCTGGGGCGGGGCAAATTTTAACCCCAGGGCCATAATTTATATAACTTTTGTAGAGGACCTGAACATGATGCTATATGCCAAATATGAAAGCTGAGAACCTTCTAGTTTCAGAGAAGAAGATTTTCAAAGTTTTCACTATTTGTTTCTATTGAAAACTGCCCACCCCTGGGGCGGGGCCAATTTTGACCCCAGGGCCATAATTTATATAACTTTTGTAGAGGACCTGAACATGATGCTATGTGCCAAATATGAAAGCTGAGAGCCTTCCAGTTTCAGAGGAGAAGATTTTCAAAGTATTACTATATGTTTCTATTGAAAACTTCCCACCCCTGGGGCGGGGCCAATTTTGACCCCAATGTTATAATTTATACAACTTTTGTAGAGGACCTAAGGGTGAAGCTATGTGCCAAAGATGAAAGCTGAGAACCCTGTAGATTCAGAGGAGAAGATTTTTAAAGGTTCAAATTGTTGACGACGCACGACGCACGCCGACGGACGACGGACATCAGGCGATCACAAAAGCTCACCCTGGGCACTTTGTGTTCTGGTGAGCTAAAAATGCTCAAAGTTCAAGCGGATATAATTCTGCAATGCCTGGTGCTAAACATGTGAAATTGTGTCTTGCACATCTACTATAAATCATGGTTATTATGCATGCCAAATATAATTTTTAAAAAAATCAAATTGAAATTGAATGAGTTCTACCCATGTTACACACCCAAATGACAAAAAATACTCTATGTTTAAGGGGACTGTAGGAGCCGTCTGATCAGGGTCTGCTCTGTTTGCTTTTGAAATAATTTTGATTCTACAGTTATTGCCATTGCCATAATGATATTCCAGTGTCCATATGCCATGATAAAAAGTAATCTCTTTAACCCATTCCCGCATATTGACGCCTTTTGACGCCTCTGTAAAAGTCACTTTGTGAAACCATTGTGATGAATAGAGCATTTGCTCCTATAGGAGCAAATGCTCTATTTATCACAATGGTTTCAAACTACAAAATTCTAAAATTTTCCTTTTCTCTAGATAATGCTCCTTCGGTAGATTTATTCAAAGAGGTTGTATCTAAAAATAGCCTACGAGGTAATGGGTTAATAACTATGATGTCATTATTTCGTACATAAATATTCATGAGGCAAAGGGTTATACGTATTGTTATTGTACTCTTGCATTTTAACCCACCTTAACCCATTCCCTAATAGGCTATTTTTATATTCAACCACTGAATAAATCTACCGGAAAGGACCATTAACTAGAGAAAAGGAAAATTTTAGAATTTTGTAGTTTGAAACCATCACAATGGTTTCAAAAATTGACTTTACAGAGGCGTAGAAAGGCGTATTTATGGTGGAAAGGGTTAACCGTTTCAGTAACCATGAGAGAAATAATAACATCATGAATTTTTATAGCTGAATTTTTTCAATGTACATGTAGAATATTGCAGAGCAATTTTTATTTTAACAAAAACTAGATTCAGATGTCATTAACGAACAGAGCAGACTGATTAGACAGGAGCCATCTGATCTGGGTCTACTCTGTTTGCAAACTGGTGACAGGTGTTGAAAATGTTTTCATAATTATGTGAGTTTGTCTCCACACTACTGAGGTGTAATAAATGATATAAATTTGACATCAAAATTGTTTTGCATTAAGGTCTCTCAAACCCCCCCATTCCCCCCCCCCCCCCCACCCCACCCTACACACACACACTTATGGCCTATTTGAAAATATTGTCTCATTTGAGTTATCACAAAGAAATATCCATCCATTTAAGAGTAATTATGCTACCCATCCCCCAAATGAAGTTAAGGCAATTAAGGTACGATATAAGACAAATTTTATCTAACCCTTTTCTCCATCAATATGCATTTTTACACCTTTGCAAATGAAGTAGACCCAGATCAGATCAGGGTCTGCTCTGTTTGCTGAGAATACAGATATGATTCTACAGTTTCTACTATTGCCAAAACTTCTTATGTCCATATACATTTATAACAATTAATCAAATTAATATTCATGATGTCATGATTTCTTGCATGAATATTCATGGAGTAAAGGGTTAACATCGGATATACATAAACATAGTAACAGGCATACAGGAGTCATGTTGGATATACATAAACATAGTAACAGGCATACAGGAGTCATGTGTGATGTACATAAACATAGTAACAGGCATACAGGGGTCATGTGTGATGTACATAAACATAGTAACAGGCATACAGGGGTCATGTGTGATGTACATAAACATAGTAACAGGCATACAGGGGTCATGTGTGATGTACATAAACATAGTAACAGGCATACAGGAGTCATGTGTGATGTACATAAACATAGTAACAGGCATACAGGGGTCATGTGTGATGTACACAAACATAGTAACAGGCATACAGGAGTCATGTGTGATGTACATAAACATAGTAACAGGCATACAGGGGTCATGTGTGATGTACATAAACATAGTAACAGGCATACAGGAGTCATGTGTGATGTACACAAACATAGTAACAGGCATACAGGAGTCATGTGTGATGTACATAAACATAGTAACAGGCATACAGGAGTCATGTGTGATGTACATAAACATAGTAACAGGCATACAGGGGTCATGTGTGATGTACATAAACATAGTAACAGGCATACAGGAGTCATGTGTGATGTACACAAACATAGTAACAGGCATACAGGAGTCATGTGTGATGTACATAAACATAGTAACAGGCATACAGGAGTCATGTGTGATGTACATAAACATAGTAACAGGCATACAGGGGTCATGTGTGATGTACATAAACATAGTAACAGGCATACAGGAGTCATGTGTGATGTACATAAACATAGTAACAGGCATACAGGGGTCATGTGTGATGTACACAAACATAGTAACAGGCATACAGGGGTCATGTGTGATGTACATAAACATAGTAACAGGCATACAGGAGTCATGTTGGTTGGTTTTTCTTGCCCATGCTATCTCTCAGCAATAATGTGATTTCAATGAAACTTATGCAATAAAAATGTGAATTACTCAAAATCCATAAGCTGGGAGTATATAATTCTCCAAATTGGCAAATAACTGAATGAAACTAATTGGTTCCTTCAGCTAATATAATTTCAAGATACTATATTGTAGAATCAGAGAATGGAGCTAGTAATTACTGTAGAACCAAACTAACCAGATTAATATGCCCCAAGCCTAGCAGAAATTATATAATGTGTAGTGGTTAAGCTAATGAAGGATGTCTTATACATGTAGTGTTGTGAGGTGTGTTCCAATATGCTTACCCTTTCACATTTTCACGTCTTTGCAAACAGAGTAGACCCAGATCAGACAGCTCCTATAGGAGCCGTCTGTTCAGGGTCTGCTCTGTTTGCTTTTGATATAATATAGATCTGCTTCTACAGTTTCTGTCAAATAAAAAAAAATCCTTGAAAATATTACATGATAAAAATTCAGCTAATTAACATTCATGATGTCATTATTTCTTACATAATATTGAACAGGGAAAGGATTAATAACCAATCTGCAGGTGCTGAGTTATTGAATCTTTTGTATAAATATGCTTGCTCGCAGCAAATGTGATTTACAGTGCAAATGGCTATGGTCCATGAGAGATGCCACATTATAAAAAAGTACTTAGTTATAGTCTACTTTCAGTCCGAATGACTGCAAGGCCACTGTACATTTGGTCCTCTGGTCATTGAGTCATTCGCCTGCAATATTAAGCACTGCCAACATATGGTGCAATCATGCAGCTGCAGTACTGGCTAGTGACCCTCACAGGTACCCATTTAACCCCTGGGTGGAGAGGAGGTGTGGTAGGGAGACACTGAAAAGCGTCTCTGAAATTTCCGGGAGGGACCGGGATTTGAACCCCAGACCTCAGGACTGATAGTTAAGCGCGTTACCACTAGACCACCGCAAACACATTAAGTTTACACATGTGTTTCTGGATACGCGTAGTGGTACATTTTAGAACAATTGTTTTGAAAAGACTGAACTTTTACTTCGAGTTATCCCGAAGTTCGAGTTATCCCAGTTTGAGATATCGAAGTTCAACTGTATACATTTGTATCTATAATTGATCTTAACCCTTTCCCTCATAGGCTATTTTTAGATCAAACCTCTTTGAATAAATCTACCCAAAAGGAGCATTAACTAGAGAAAAGAAAAAATTTAGAATTTTGTAGTTTTGAAACCAAATGCTCTATTTATCACAATGGTATCAGAAAGGCGTTAATATGCAGGAATGGATTAAGCCATATCGGTAATTACAATCCAGTGATCTTATCACAACTCTTGTTAATGTAGTGACATATGTTCTCAATCTGTTTAACCTTTTCCATTAACGCTTTTTCACACTGAGCAAAGAGTGTAGACTCAGATCAGACTGCTCCTGTGGGAATAAAGGGTTAAGCCTTTACTCCATAAATATGCTTATCCGCACCTTTACAAAAACAGAGTAGACCTAGATCAGACGGCTCCAATAGGAGTCATTTGATCAGGGTCTGCTCTGTTTGCTTATGATATAGTCTCTGCCATGGCCAAAACCTCCCGTGTCCATGTGCTAATATAGCAGATTAATCTATTTAATATTCATGACATCATTATATATTACATGACCATTCATGGAGGAAAGGGTGAAATAAGACTCCACCGGATAAGGAGGTTGGGGATGTGTAAACTGTGTCTATATGTGGTGCTTTCATTTATAAGATTCATACAACAAATAATTGAAATGACACAAAAGCAACAAAATTATAAATACTTTTATTTATATACATCACGTGTATTTACACTTTCTACAAACACAAAAAATATCTAAGAATATCTTCTCTGACATAAGAAAATTAAATCAAAATAGAGTTAACCCATTCCCTCATATTGACGCCTTTCTACGCCTCTGTAAAAGTCATTTTTTGAAACCATTGTGATAAATAGAGCATTTTCTCCATAGGAGCAAATGCTCTATTTATCACAGTGATTTCAGAACTGCACAATTCTAAAAGTTTTCTTTTCTCTAGTAAATGCTCCTTTTCAGTAGATTTATTCAAAGAGGTTGGGTCTTAAAATAGCCTATGAGTGAATGGGTTAAAATCACACTGAAATATGATCTGTAGATAAGAGGAGTACAGATTTATCAGAATCTCTCATTTCTCAGCCAAACAATACCTAGTTGGTACTCATTAGATTTGCCTTGGATGGGCAATTATCATGAGTACCTACAAGATAGAGTTTGGTGGAGAAATACAGGGTATGGTATGAGTATGTACATGAAAATGAAATCTTGATTTCCTAAAGACTTCTCTTATCAACAGCTCTGGATAAAAATCTAATACAGTGTCATATCTTTGGAATTTGAAAATATAATTTGCTATGCAACTACTAAATTTGCAACACTATCTTGTATAACCCTTTCCCTTATATAAATGTGTTTTCACACATTTTCAAACAGAGAAGACCCAGATCAGACGGCTCCTAGAGGAGCCGTCTGATCAGGGTCTGCTCTGTTTGCTAATAGAATTTGATACAACTGTTTCTTCACTTTCTAAAATGGCTAAAATGTTCCACCTTTCATATTTCATTATATCTATTTTTGTCCATGAATATTCAGTAGGTAATGAAATATGGAATAAATATAGAACAGGGAAAGGGTTAATTCATATTGAACAGTTATACAGAGGATCATTTACAAGTGTTCTTGGGCTAATAGAGTGCAAAAGCTTCTTTCTGTATTACTTTCAACCTGCAATAAGCCATCGCATGCCTTTGTTAACCCTTTATTGCATGACAGTTTCTGTTAAAAATAATGACATCATGAACATTAACTTGATTCATTCTTATAATAGCATATGGACAATGGAATTTTTTACCATGGCAGAAACTGTGGAATCATATCTATATTATATCAAACAAACAGAGTAGACCCAGATCAGACCGGCTCCTACATGAGCTGTCTGATCTGGGTCTACTCTGTTTGCAAAAGCAAAAAAGGGTTAAAATCTAATGGCTGCTTTAGACAGGTTTGACTGTAAAAAACACACAAGTACTGACAATCAAATAGTAGCAAACATGGAGCTAAAGTCTTCATCTCTCCATCAAACCCTATGTTATGACTGCGCTTTAGAATCGTCTCAAAGAGAGGATTCTAAAGAGAGGTAATAACATAGCATTCAGTGGAGAAATACAAGAGCTATTCCTGAAAATGCTTTAATTACGCATCATATCTGGGCACTGAAACCACAAAAGTATTATCATTTACTGTTATTTATTTTGATTTTTTTTCTGTAAAATAATACACGTACCTATGGCATAACCACCGATTTTGCTATTCATAGAATTCTATTTAAAGAAATCTGGTCCTGCCAATATAAACACTGAGTCATGATTGTAACCTTTTTACCTGATAAAAATTCATAAAATATATGTACCCATGGCAAAACAACCACAGAGTTTGTTATTTATAGAATTAATAACTCTTAACCCTGCTAATACCATAAATGGCAATAAACAAAGAGTCATGACTGTAACTCTTTACCTGATAAATATTCATGTAAGAAATAATAAATGTATGAATATTAATTAACCCTTACAGTGTGGGACACTAGTCACTAATGTCCTTTGCAAACAGTGTAGACCCAAATGAGAGGGCTCCTGGAGGAGCCCTCTCATTAGGGTCTGCACTGTTTGTCATGTTACACTTTTCTTTATAAATATTCCCTAAATATTCACCATAACCTTGACCTGTTTTGGAATAGTCCATTTGAAAATTCAGCATTGTGAGGGTTAATTACGTGAATTTTTACAATGACGTTATGAACTAGAGAATTTTTGCTCATGGCAGAAACTGCAGTGTTAGGTGTAAATAATTTCATAAACAAAAAGACCCTGATCACATTATTCCTAAAGGAGCTGCTTGATCTGGGTCTACTCTGTTTGCAAATACATAAAAATGCATGTGTGCTAAATGTAAAGTTTATCTCAAATAAACACTCCCAAATGGTTCCTGCATTTTGTACACAGATAGTTGCTAGGAGCTTTCTGCATTGCTTTCAGTCTGAATTAAGCTACCACACATACTTTTAAAACCCTATATATGTATTTCTTTATTTAATGGTTGATATGTTATAGGGTTTTAGTTCTTCAAGACACAAGGGGATGTTTATTAGAGTGGTGTGTTCATTAGGGAGAATATGGTAATGTGTAAATGATTTGCACCATGAAAACACACTGGCATGATGCAACTGACTAGATAAATTATATAGAACCCTGGAATATACACATGTACACATGGTGTGTTTGATTAACCTTGGCTGCCAGATTATGGCCACTACAATCTTACTTCCATTAAAATCTAACTACGGCTACATCTCCAACAGTTCTGCAAATTACATATGAAAATGTACTATAATAATGATAAACAGAGTTAAAAAAACAGTCCGACATTTAAAAATGAAGTACATGTACATGTATTTAAAAGATTGATTAAATTCTACAGAAAACAATTTGAATGTTAATTTGTTAATTTTGATTGTTTACAAGTTAACCCTTTCCCTGTTGAATATTCATGTAAGAAATAATAACATCATGAATATTTATGAGCCAAATGTTTATAATGGCATATGTACACATGAACTTTTGGCATTGGTAGAAATTGTAGTCAGATCTACTAATTTCATAAGGAAACAGAGCAGACCCTTATCAGATGGCTCCTACAGGAGCCTTCTGATCTGGGTCTTTTCTGTTTGCATATAAAGCATGAATAAGTGTTTGTATGGAGGAAAGGGTTAAGTCATAAGAAATCCATGCTCTCCTCTATACGGCATAGCCCTTTATCTGAGGAATACTGACGTAATAAAAACTGAGTCATGATTATTTATTTGCCTTAATATATGTTGTTTATAATGGCATTATTCCATGAACAAACAACAGCAGGCCCTGACCAGATTACACCTACAGGAGCTGTCTAATCTGGGTCTACCCTCACTCTGCTTGCATAAGATTTAAAAAGCACTGATACACTATAGACTATACATATGTCTTTTAATGCCTTTGCAAAAACACAGCAGACCCAGATAAGACAGTCCCTGTTTGCTTATTGAATAATATAGATCTGATTCTACTGTTTCTGCCAAGACCAAAAATTCTTGTGTTTGTATGCCATTGTAAAAAGAACATGAACACTTGAATACATGTCCAAATACACATCACATTTTTATTACATGCATTCAGCCATAAAATCAAAGAGAGCAAGTATTTATGTATTACATGTATATTAATTCCCTTTTTGGAGTTTTATCTTCATTGTGAAAAAACATGTTATTGCTACATATAAGGTCATTATTTTTTACATGTAAAATATTCATATAGTAAAGGGTTAACCCTTTACTCCATGAATATTCATGAAAGAAATCAATCATGAATATTAAATTATTTTTTATAATGGCATATGGGCATAGAATGTTTTGACCATGGCGGAAAGTGCAGATTAATATTTATATTATATCATAAGCAAACAGTGCAGACCCTGATCAGATGGCTCCTATATCAGCTGTCTAATCTGGGGCTACTGTGTTTGCAGATGCATAGAATGGCATACATGTACTTATGGAGTAAAGGGTTAATGGTTTGATGAGTGATATAATCTTAATATTTCCATATTTTTTCTTGTATTCTAACATATGAAATGCACAATTTGCAACATTCAGATATGCAAAGTCTTTGTATACTTGTGATCGTTATTCATGCAAAAAAGATGTTTCAATGTGGTACACTTGTACAAGGTGGAAATAAATTTCTATTCTACATGTATTTAAATTGTGTCTAGAACTAATACTGTTTTGATCTTATCTTAAAACTTTTAACAATTTATCTGATGAATACTCAAGTTAGAAATAATAACTATGAATATAAAGAAGCTGAAATTTTATACATGTAATGGCATAAGAAGACAAGAACTTTGTGCCATGGCAGAAACAGAACCATATCTGTTGTCGTAAGCAAACAACTGACCCTGATCAGGCAGTTCCTACATGAGCTATTCGATAGGGTCTTCTCTGTTTGAAAGTGCGTAAATGTGCGTCTCAATGAAGTAAAAGGTTAAAAATATGAGCTGGATACCACGAGAAAAAGTGTCTGCAGGGCAATACAAACATGGTAAACCCGGACTAATCAATACATCAGATTCATTGTATGATCACGGTCTTCATTCTTTGACATTTTATCTTCCTTCTTGCTTGATAAAACAGTGCAGACCTTGTAAAGATCATAATTGCAGACTTTGTAAAGATCATAATCTCTGATGCGACAGTTAGTCAAGGTCTACACTGTGTGCAATACTTAAACCTACACTTTTTCTCAAGGTACAACCCATATGTATTTGGCACATATATAGACTTTATTATCAGTTAACCGTCCTCCATAAATACACCTTTCTATGCCCCTGTAAAAGTCACCTGTTGAAACCATTGTGATAAATAGAGCATTTGCTCCTATAGGAGCAAATGCTCTATTTATCACAATGGTTTCAATCTACAAAGTTCTACAACTTTCCTTTTGTGTAATTAATGCTCCTTTTTGGTAGATTCAATTTAAAGTGGTTGGATCTAAAAATAGCCTATGGAGGAATGGGTTAACCCTTTCCCTGTTGAACATTTATGCATGAACTTAATTTTTATAAAGTAAACATTAAAAGGGAAGTGTTGGCTTAGACAAACACTATAGGATCAGATCTACATAATTTCATAAGCAAACAGAGCAGACCCTGATGAGACCGATCCTGCAGGAGCCGTCTGATCTAGGTCTACTCTGTTTGCAAAAGTGTGAAAAGGTGTCCATATGAAGGAAAGTGTTAACCATTTCCCTCATATAAATGCCTTTTCATGCAATTGCAAACAGAGTAGATCAAGATCAGATGGCTCCTATAGGAGCCGTCTGACCAGGGTCTGCTGTTTGCTAATGGAATTTGAAATATGTTTCTTTACTTTCCACCTTATAATGTTCCACCTTCTATATTTCATTATATCTACCATATTTTGTCCATAAATATTCAGTAGGTATCAAAATTTGGAATAAACATAGAACAGGGAAAGTGTTAAACATATCTTTACGTGTAGAACCACAGAGAAAGAGGTGTATGTGAAATACTAAAATTGTTATTTCTCCACCAAACCCTATGTTGCGATCACTCTTTAGAATTGTCTCTTTGGGATGATTCTATAAAAAGTTGCAATACAGAGTTTCAAGGAGACATAAAGGAGTTATTCTTGAAAAACATGCTTAATTTTTTCACATCTGATCTATGCTTCTAAGTAGGAGCACTGAGTCAAAACCGGCACTGTATCAGCACTCTTGCCTGCCTCCATATGCAACTCTGAAATAAAATACCGTACATAAAATATTAGGTTTACAACATAGCACAGGATCCCATCAGAACTATTTGAAAACAGTTAACCCTTTCCCTCATATTGACGACTTTTGACGACTCTGTAAAAGTCACTTTGTGAAACCATTGTGATAAATAGAGCATTTGCTCCTATAGGAGCAAATGCTCTATTTATCACAATGGTTTCAAACTAAAACATTCTAAACATTTCCTTTTCTTTAGTTAATGCTCCTTTTCGGTAGATTTATGAAAAGAAGTTGTATCTAAAAATAGCCTATGAGGTAATGGGTTAACCCTCTCACTGTTTAATATTCGAGTTTGAATTCATTACATCATGAACATTTATTAGCTGAATTTCTACAAGGTGAACTTTTCAAGGAAACTTTTTTTTGCTTTGACAAAAACTGTAGAATCAGATCTATATCATGTCAAAAGCAAAAAGAGCAGACTCTGATCAGATGGCTCCTATAGAAGCCATCTGATCTGGGTCTACTCTGTTTGCAAATGCATGAATTTCTGCAAACAGAGTATAAATACCTTTTCAATGAAAAAGTATTTATACTCTGTTTGCAAATGCATGGAAAGGTGTTTATATGAAGGAAAGGGTTAATATGAGAATAACTGTGTTCGTCATATTTGCAGACATACATAAAGTTCATATGACACAAATTGAGTTTTGTATGCATTGCGTCTTATTTCATCCATTTCATTTCTGTCTCTATTTCAATGAAAGTATGTTCCCCTAATTATTATTTTAGTTATATCTCACATGAATATCAGACTTTCAAAACAGGATTCATAATATTCGTCCTTCAAAAACACCTTAGGGGTATGACTACAACTTGAGAAGAGATCGCAATTTGTCTATGACTATTTGTAGAAAACTTCTGGTAGTATATCATGCATTCATATACATGTATGGCAGAGTTTTGACATTTTGACCAATCATAACAGATGACCAATTGCAATGTCTGTAACAAAAACAATTTGAACTAGAAATATCACTAAAGGTGATGGAATACCCCCGTTCAGCTGCCTTGAAAGCAAAACAGGTTTTTCTACTGTCCAAGTGACCTGGTTTTTGACCCCAGTGTCATGATCCACATTCACTCGTCTGAGATTTTATCAAAACAATCATCTGATAAAGTTTCATGAAGATTCAGTTAAAAATGTGACCTCTAGAGTGTTCACAATATTTTTCTACTATTTGACCTAGTGACATAGTTTTTGATCCCACATAACCCACTTTTTAACTCGTCTGAGATTTTATTAAGTCAATCATTCTAACCAAGTTTCATGAAGATTGGGCTAAAAATTTGACCTCCAATGTGTTCTAAGAAAAGATGGCTGTGGATGAATACTTACCAACCAACAAATCATGAGGCATCATTTTCTGGTTTCTTGTCTTCCAACAACTTCCTGGAATTTAAATTCATATTTAATTAAAAGACAGAAAATCAGTGGCTGGTCTGAGTCTACACTATGTGTAAATCTAGAAGGTATCTTTTTATCAAGCTTCTCATAGAGCAGCTCATATCAGTTAACCCTTTACTGCATTAACCCATTCCCTCATGGGCTATTTTTAGACCCAGCCTCCTTTAAATAAATCTACCAAAAAGGAGTATTTATTAGAGAAAATGTTAGAATTGTGTAGTTTATAAACCATTGTGATAAATAGAGCATTGGCTCCTATGGAGCTAATGCTCTATTTAACACAATTGTTTCAAGAAGTGACTTTTACAGAGGCATATAAAGGCATATTTATGGAAGAAAGGGTTAATACACTTTTGTATGAAACCGTTATTACCTGATAGTCTGGATCCAGATAAGACGCTGCATAATTCGGTATCTCATCAGGATCAAAACTGTATGATATTTTTACCATAATTTCGCAAAGAAATGTGAGAAATTCTAAAGAATTGAAGCAGACGATAATTATTGCAGATGAAATATTACTTAGCATGCATACATTTAAGGCACCATTAACTCTTTGCACACTAAGTAACAAGTAAAATCTTGCTGTAAATTTACAGCAAACGAAGGAAGGACTGCGCAAAAAAGATCCTTTTTTTATAATATCACTGTAAATAATCAGGAATACATATAACAAGAAACATCGTCGCTGTGCTGACAAAACCTCGTATAATGAAAATCATTACTTTTCAGGAGAAGCAAAAAAACTGATTTTTTTTAATGAATGCATCTTTTTGTCTTTATGTGACAAATAAGGATTATATTCTGGTACCATAATTATTAAAACACAAATTAATTGATAAAAAATTATTTATTCTATCATTAATAAAACTTTATTTATTCTATCATCTGGTATTATGATGTTTTAAATGTACGATATTTTTGTACCAAGTTTTGTTCACCTCATGTATATATGAGTTTTTACGACTTATACGATATTTCGTTGTTTACGTTTTATCCGGAGATCATAGTATACGACAATTTACATTTCACTTGAGTCTAAGCTTTGTACCTTGACACACCAAGAAAAGGACATACCTATGCTCTATGTACCACAATACATCCACTGGCCTAATTTGCATGTGTTTTAATATGTTTAATGCCATTGCTCCGCATGCTTGTAGAGTAAAATGTATACAAGGTTTTGATATTGAAAAATTCAGACCAATAGATATACGAGGTTCAGTCACATGCCAGTTTTGACACTTTTGATAGGTCGATTGCGCTGATATTTTGACAGGATGTGGGCATTGTACATTTAAATCAGAAATCGTGAAGAAAAGATTTTCGGCCAAAATGGATATATGTGGTTTTGTCAGCACAGTGACAATATTGAATGTTATTTATATAAAAAATTATATTATCAAGAACACATTAGCAGAACAGAGGGCCCTATGTCACTCACTTGACAGTACACAATGGTTATAGGAAAAGGGCATTTTGGTAAGAATTTGAGCCGTCTGACCTAGGTCTTCTCTGTTTGCAAATGCGTGAAAACACGTTTGTATGAAGGAAAGGGTTAAAAAGAACATAAAAGTTAAGAACACATGAAAGTAAATAAATTATATGGAAATTAATTTTCATGAAGATACATCTTTTTGGCTTAGTATTTTAAAGTTAAATGCCGTTTTCGGCAAGGAAATTTGCAAACAGAGAAATAAATTTGTCATGGTTTTGCATAATATTGTGACCAGGTAAAAAATTCAATAAATAGATGCAAGGCGAGGGACCAACAAAAATTATTTTACTTAAACATCAGCCTTGAAAAACATGTCTTAGAAATTATGTAAGTCAAGGTAACATTAAGAAACTGTATGTTTGCATTACACAGATCCACTATTTTAAGTTACCTGATTTCTGTTGTTGGTGGTGATTTTAGCCAAGGACAAAATAAGGTGTTATTAATTATTTGCTAAAAATTGGGGAATGATAGAGCCAAACAATAAAACTAGGCTGGTTTAGAATGAGCTAGTTAGGTCTCTGCAGACATACACTTTTTTAGAAAAATGCATTGAAAATGACGACTCCAAACTTTAACAAGAGATGTTTGTAAAACATGTATACCCCCCAAGACCCCAAGACCTTTGATCTAGTGACCTCAACTATAGAGGTCATCCAGTAGTCACGACTAATCACCACAGCAACTTTGAAGATCCTAAGCCAAACCACTGATCATTTATTGATCTGAAAAGTTAAGGTCATGGTGACCTTGACCTTTGACCTAGTGACCTCAACAACTATAGGGGTCATCTAGTGGTCAGGACCAACTACCACAGCAAGTTTGAAGATCCCCAACCAAACCATTGAGCAGTTATTAATTGGAAACCATTTCATCAGTTACGGTCATGATGACCTTGACCTTTGACCTCAAAATAAATAGGGGTCATCTAGTTGTCATGACCAACCACCACAGCAAGATCCTAAGCCAAACCCTTGAGCAGTTATTGATTGGAAACCATTTCACCAGTTAAGGTCATGGTAACCTTGACCTTTGACCTAAAAATAACAGGGATCATCTAGTTGTCATGACCAACCACCTAAGCAAATTTGAAGATCCTAAGCCAAACCCATGAGCAGTTATTGATCAGAAACCATTTTACAAGTTTAGGTCATGGTGACCTTTACCTTTGACCTAGTGACCTCAAAAAGGATAGGGGTCATCCAGTGGTCATGACCAACTACCGGAGCAAGTTTGAAGATTCTAAGCCAAACCCTTGAGCAGTTATTGATCGCTAACCATTTCACCAGTTAAGGTCATGGTGACCTTGACCTTTGACCTCAAAATCAATAGGGGTCATCTAGTGGACATTACCAACCACCACAGCAAATTTGAAGATCCTAAGCCAAACCATAGAGCAGTTATTGATCGCTAACCATTTCACCAGTTAAGGTCATGGTGACCTTGACCTTTGACCTAAAAAACAATTAGACTAATCTAGTTGTCATGACCAACCATCTAAGCAAATTTGAAGATCCTAAGCCAAACCCTTGAGTAGTTATTGATCAGAAACCATTTTACCAGTTAAGGTCATTGTGACCTTGACCTTTGACCTAGTGACCTCAAAATCAATAGGGGTCATCCAGTGGTCATGACCAACTACCACAGTAAGTTTGAAGATTCTAAGCTAAACCCTTGAACATTTATTGATCAGAAACCATTTAACCAGTTAATGTCATGGTGACCTTGACCTTTGACCTAGTGACCTCAAAATCGATAGGGGTCATCCAGTGGTCATGACCAACTACCACAGCAAGTTTGAAGATTCTAAGCCTAACCCTTGAGCAGTTATTGATCGGAAACCATTTAACCAGTTAAGGTCATGGTGACCTTGACCTTTGACCTAGTGACCTCAAAATCAATAGGGGTCACCCAGTGGTCATGACCAACTACCACAGCAAGTTTGAAGATTCTAAGCTTAACCCTTGAGCAGTTATTGATCGGAAACCATTTAACCAGTTAAGGTCATGGTGACCTTGACCTTTGACCCAGTGACCTCAAAATCAATAGGGGTCATCTAGTGGTCATGACCAACCACCACAGCAAGTTTGAAGATCCCAAGCCAAACCCTTGAGCAGTTATTGATCGGAAACTATTTCACCATTTTAGGTCATGGTGACCTTGACCTTTGACCTAGTGACCTCAAAAACAATAGGGGTCATCTACTTGTCATGACCAACCACCACAGCAAATTTGAAGATTCTAGGCCAAGGCGTTTATTAGTTATCATTCGGAAACCATCGATCTACCGACCGACCGACCGACCGACCGACCGACATGTGCAAAGCAATATACCCCCATTTTTTCAAAAGGGGGGTATAACAAGAGCACCGCGAGACGGGGCAATATACGCCCGAAGGCTGTTCTATAAAATTATGTTGAAAAATAAAGGAGGAGTTAGTTGCACAAGAAATTGCTACCCGAAACTATCAAAGGGCAATAACTCCAGGATGAAAAATGATATGAGAGTTATCTCACTGATATGCACAACTACACATCAATATCTATCATTCCTGAAAGTTTGAAGAAATTATGTTGAAAAATAAAGGAGGAGTTAGTTGCACAAGAAACTGCTACCCGAAACTATCAAAGGGCAATAACTCCAGAATGAAAAATGATATGAGAGTTATCTCACTGATATGCACAACTACACATCAGTATCTATCATTCCTGAAAGTTTGAAGAAATTATGTTGAAAAATAAAGGAGGAGTTAGTTGCACAAGAAATTGCTACCCGAAACTATCAAAGGGCAATAACTCCAGAATGAAAAATGATATGAGAGTTATCTCACTGATATGCACAACTACACATCAGTATCTATCATTCCTGAAAGTTTGAAGAAATTATGTTGAAAAATAAAGGAGGAGTTAGTTGCACAAGAAATTGCTACCCGAAACTATCAAAGGGCAATAACTCCAGAATGAAAAATGATATGAGAGTTGTCTTACTGATATGCACAACTACACATCAGTATCTATCATTCCTGAAAGTTTGAAGAAATTATGTTGAAAAATAAAGGAGGAGTTAGTTGCACAAGAAATTGCTACCCGAAACTATCAAAGGGAAATAACTCCAGAATGAACAAGAGTACCGCATACGGTACATAATACGCCCACTTGCAAACTTTCTCTGATTCAACATGCCTTATAAGTGTTGACATTTTCTAATCTGTGCTTCAGATCTTGATTTCCATATTAAGGTGATACTATTTTTAACAAGAGCACCGCAAGACGGGGCAATATACGCCCGAAGGCTGTTCTATAAATTTATGTTGAAAAATAAAGGAGGACTTAGTTACACAAGAAATTGCTACCCGAAACTATCAAAGGGCAATAACTCCAGAATGAAAAATGATATGAGAGTTATCTCACTGATATGCACAACTACACATCAATATCTATCATTCCTGAAAGTTTGAAGAAATTATGTTGAAAAATAAAGGAGGAGTTAGTTGCACAAGAAATTGCTACCCGAAACTATCAAAGGGCAATAACTCCAGAATGAAAAATGATATGAGAGTTATCTCACTGATATGCACAACTACACATCAGTATCTATCATTCCTGAAAGTTTGAAGAAATTATGTTGAAAAATAAAGGAGGAGTTAGTTGCACAAGAAATTGCTACCCAAAACTATCAAAGGGCAATAACTCCAGAATGAAAAATGATATGAGAGTTATCTCACTGATATGCACAACTACACATCAGTATCTATCATTCCTGAAAGTTTGAAGAAATTATGTTGAAAAATAAAGGAGGAGTTAGTTGCACAAGAAATTGCTACCCGAAACTATCAAAGGGCAATAACTCCAGAATGAAAAATGATATGAGAGTTATCTCACTGATATGCACAACTACACATCAATATCTATCATTCCTGAAAGTTTGAAGAAATTATGTTGAAAAATAAAGGAGGAGTTAGTTGCACAAGAAATTGCTACCCGAAACTATCAAAGGGCAATAACTCCAGAATGAAAAATGATATGAGAGTTATCTCACTGATTAGCACAACTACACATCAGTATCTATCATTCCTGAAAGTTTGAAGAAATTATGTTGAAAAATAAAGGAGGAGTTAGTTGCACAAGAAATTGCTACCCGAAACTATCAAAGGGCAATAACTCCAGAATGAAAAATGATATGAGAGTTATCTCACTGATATGCACAACTACACATCAGTATCTATCATTCCTGAAAGTTTGAAGAAATTATGTTGAAAAATAAAGGAGGAGTTAGTTGCACAAGAAATTGCTACCCGAAACTATCAAAGGGCAATAACTCCAGAATGAAAAATGATATGAGAGTTATCTCACTGATATGCACAACTACACATCAGTATCTATCATTCCTGAAAGTTTGAAGAAATTATGTTGAAAAATAAAGGAGGAGTTAGTTGCACAAGAAATTGCTAACGGACGGACGGACGGACAGACGGACATGCTAACAAATGGGTAGTTCTGTGACTTTTTCCTTTGATCTTTTCTTGTGTGACTAGTCCCACAAGAAAAACTATTTTTGGCTCTAACTTTGGAAAAGAATGATCTGGAAGCTAACCCTAACCCTAACCCTATGTCCCACAACTGGCCAGGTTAATGTCACAAAAATGGCCAGGTTAATGTCACAAGAGATGGCCAGGTTAATGATTTTACTTGTGGGACTAGTTAGAAAAAGTCACACAACTACCCTTTGGTGAGTGCGGACGGACGGACGGACGGACGGACGGACGGACGGACGGACGACATGCGCCATACCATAATACGTCCCTTCGGGCGTATAAAAAAATGAAGTGAATATCTTATTAAATAAAAAAGTTACAGCTAATCCTCATTTTTGCAGATTTTTGTAAAGTGCAACGGCCATAACTCCGAAACAACAAATCAAATGATCCTCAGAATCGACTTAGCTTCAGGTCTTGATGCATTAAACATGTGGATGAAGTTTCATTAATATCTGTCAAACAGTTTTGCCAGAAAACAGCGGACAAACTATTTGCATATATTTGCAAATTTTTTTTAAGTAAAAGGGCAATAACTCCGAAACGAAAAATCAAATAAACCTCAAAATTGACTCAGCATCAGATCTTGATGCATTAAACATTTTTGTGAAGTTTCATTAATATTTCTCAAATAGTTTTCCCAGAAAACAGCCGACAAACTATTTGCATTATTTTTTAAGGACAAGGGCCATAACTCTGAAACGAAAAATCAAATGATCCTCAGAATCAATTCAGTTTCAGATCTTGATGCATTAAACATTTGTGTGAAGTTTCATTAATATCTCTCAAATAGTTTTCCCAGAAAACAGTGGACAAACTATTTGCATATTTTTTAAGGACAAGGGCCATAACTCTGAAATGAGAAATCAAATGAACCTCAGAATCAACTCAGCTTCAGATCTTGATGCATTAAACATTTGTATGAAGTTTCATTAATATCTGTCAAATAGTTTTCCCAGAAAACAGCGGACAAACTATTTGCATGTATTTGCATTATTTTTTAAGTAAAAGGGCCATAACTCCGAAACGAAAAATCAAATGAACCTCAGAATCGACTCAGCTTCAGATCTTGATGCATTAAACATTTGTGTGAAGTTTCATTAATATCTCTTAAATAGTTATCCCAGAAAACAGCGGACAAACTATTTGCATATTTTTTAAGGACAAGGGCAATAACTCTGAAAGGACAAATCAAATGAACCTCAGAATCAACTCAGCTGCAGATCTTGATGCATTAAACATGTGTGTTAAGTTTCATTAATATCTCTCAAATAGTTTTCCCAGAAAACAGCGGACAAACTATTTGCATGTATTTGCATTATTTTTTAAGGACAAGGGCCATAACTCCGAAACGAAAAATCAAATGAACCTCAGAATCTACTCAGCTTCAGATCTTGATGCATTATACATTTGTGTGAAGTTTCATTAATATCTCTCAAATAGTTTTCCCAGAAAACAGCGGACAAACTTTGCATATTTTTTAAGGACAAGGGCCATAACTCTGAAATGAAATATCAAATGAATCTCAGAATCAACTCAGCTTCAGATCTTGATGCATTTAACATTTGTGTGAAGTTTCATTAATATCTGTCAAATAGTTTTCCCAGAAAACTGCGGACAAACAAAATGTTGACGGACGAACGAACGAACGAACAAACGAACGAACGAACGAACGAACGAACGAACGAACGAACGAACGAACGAACGAACGGACGGACGGACAGGGCCACGACAATATACGACCACCTTTATTAGGTGGGCGTATAAAAATGATATGAGAGTTATCTCACTGATATGCACAACTACACATCAGTATCTATCATTCCTGAAAGTTTGAAGAAATTATGTTGAAAAATAAAGGAGGAGTTAGTTGCACAAGAAATTGCTACCCGAAACTATCAAAGGGCAATAACTCCAGAATGAAAAATGATATGAGAGTTATCTCACTGATATGCACAACTACACATCAGTATCTATCATTCCTGAAAATTTGAAGAAATTATGTTGAAAAATAAAGGAGGAGTTAGTTGCACAAGAAATTGCTAACGGACGGACGGACGGACATCCTAACAAATGGGTAGTTGTGTGACTTTTTCCTTTGATCTTTTCTTGTGGGACAGTCCCACAAGTAAAACTATTTTTGGCTCTAACTTTGGAATAGAATGTCACAACTGGCCAGGTTAATGTCACAAGAAATGGCCAGGTTAATGTCACAAGAGATGGCCAGGTTAATGATTTTACTTGTGCGACTAGTTAGAAAAAGTCACACAACTACCCTTTGGTGAGTGCGGACGGACGGACGGACGACATGCGCGGACAGACGGACGGACGGACGACATGCGCCATACCATAATACGTCCCTTCGAGCGTATAAAAATTAAGAAAAATATATACATGCAATATATAAAAATACGGGCTTAGCAGAGTTGTCATTTGTTGCTGTGAACTGTTCAGTGTAAAAGTTAAAAACAGTGCCACATTGCAAAAAAACAAAAACCCATTCTGAATCATCGTCCACTCATTTATTGCTTTTTCTAAAGTTACCTTTCTCTTCATTTCTCTTAAAAAATACAATCAGAGTGACAAAACAGTTTGGACCTGTTACTTAACATCTCATCTTGATCCAGCTGTTTACATAGGTTATCATGATTTCACTGCTAGCACGCAAAATGTTTAACCCATTCCTTCATATTGACAACTTTTGATGACTCTGTAAAAGTCACTTTGTGAAATCATTGTGATAAATAGAGCATTTGCTCCTATAGGAGCAAATGCTCTATTTATCACAATGGTTTTAATCTACAAAATTCTAAAGTTTTCCTTTTCGCTAGTTTATGGTAGATTTATTCAAAGTGGTTGGATCTAAAAATAGCCTATGAGGTAATGGGTTAAAATTATTTTTAAGATGCCTAGCTTGTGTAGCTAGGTATGAGTTTACATGTGTAGCTCTCATGCTGTTGTTAACCCTTTGAATGTGGAAAGACAAATAGACTGGCATAAGCAAACAGTGTAGACCTAGATCAGAGGACTCTCCGATCAGGGTTTGCACTGTTTGTCATTCAAAATTATCTACCAACTTCATGCCTTTCATACTGAATGGGTCATTCAATTTTGAATATTCAGCATCTATTGGGTTAACCTTTTCCCTTTTTAATATTCATATAATGAATAATGACATCATGAATATTTATTATCTCAATTTTTATGATGGCATAATTATGTGCACAGGATATTTTGGCTCAGACAGAAACAGAATCAGATCTATTTAGTACCATAAGCAAACAGAACAGACCCAAATCAGATGGCTGATCTAGGTCTTCTCTGTTTGAAAATGCCTGAAAAGGTGTACCTATGCAGCAAATAACACTACATGCAGAAAACTGAATGTTATAACTCACCCTTTCTCCTCATCCTTGACTTCATTCAGCTCAGCCTCTGTACCTGCTGGGTCTGTCCTGTGGAGCCAGTAGGGGCCTGTAATAGCTATCAGGGCAGCCCCAATTGGAGCTGTAATGACGATGCTGAGCACAGCCAGAGTGAGGATCTGTTTACCCATGATTATACCCTCCTCATTGTCCTTCTCACGGGCCTTGTCTAGTGCAAGAGCACCAATGGCAGCCTGCAACACAATCACAACAGCTCCAGATTAGAGGAATATTTTTTTGAATCTTTAATATAAGTTGTACCATGACAAAATCAGCCTTAACGACATGCTAACAATGTATACCCAGATTAAAGTATTTGTCATCTACACAGCAACTGATAGGTAGTGATACAGTCAGGTATGCTACATATAACAAGAGGGCCAAGATGGCCCTTAATCACTCACCTGATTACCATAAATTTAAGATTATAGCTAGGTAGCCCCAGGATGGGGCCAATATTGACCTAAGGGTCAACTGGAAGTTGCAATCATTTTATGTTGATAATTTCTGTTCATTCGTAAAACATGCCCCTCGGTATTCCAGATTCTTCAAACATGAATAACACAAATGTCTGAGCCATCAAGAGTAATTTGAAAATGCACAAGTTGAATAATATATGCAATATGAGCCATTGCACCACTGATACAAATGTTGGCAAACTTCAGTCAGCCACAGCCACTGTCATGTAAGCTAATGTGCACTGGACAGTCATTTGAAAATGCCTCACAAAATTGACCTCTTTTAACTCCTTTCCCTCATATAAATGCCTTCTCGTGCATTTGCAAACAGATTAGACCCAGATCAGATGGCTCCTATAGGAGCCATCTGATCAGGGTCTGCTCTGTTTGCTAACAACATAATATATATCTAATTGTACACTTTCTGTTGTGGTTATACATTCCTGTGTTTATGTGTTATTTTAAAAATACAGTCAATCAATATACATGACCTCATTACTTCGTACATGTTGTAGAAGGTCAATGTTAGCATACTACGGGTGGATCTATGATTACCCTACAAAACAGTCTGTGTTGACTCGAGATGTCGAGCCAAACTGTTTGACACTCCCATCTTGTTTTGGACTAGACAAGCAAGTTAACCTGTTCTATGGTTATTTCAAATTTCAATACCTACTGAATATTCATGGACAAAATAGCTATAATGAAATATGTAATGTGGAACATTGTAGCCATTTTAAAATCAAAGGGAACGAATCTAATCAACTTCCATTAGCAGACAGAGCAGACCCTGATCAGACGGCTCCTATAGGAGCCATCTGATCTGGGTCTACTCTGATTGCAAATGCATGAAAAGGCATTTATATGAGGAAAAGGGTTAAATGAAATGCAAGGACTGAAGTAGATGACATTTTCTAACAGTGATATTGTGCACAGCAGGTTAAAACTAAAGCAGCAAAATTTAGCTTCAGCAGTCATGTTTAACCCATTACCTCATAGGCTATTTTTAGATACAACCTCTTTGAATAAATCTACCGAAAAGGAAAATTAACTAAAGAAAAGGAAAATTTTAGAATTTTGTAGTTTGAAACTATTGTGATAAATAGAGCATTTGCTCCTATAGGAGCAAATGCTCTATTTATCACAATGGTTTCACAAAGTGACTTTTACAGAGTCGTCAAAAGTCGTCAATATGAGGGAATGGGTTAAGCTTCTCTTTAACCTTATATATGTACTCCATGAATATTCATGTATGAAATTATGTATGTATGAATATCAATTAGCTTGATTTATATAAAGGTATATAAACACATGAACTGCAGAATGAGATTTATATTACTTCACAAACAAACGGAGCAGACCCTGATCAAATGGCTCATACAGGAGCCATCTGATCCAGGTCTACTCTGTTTGCAAAGGCATTAAAAAGCGTATCTATGGAGTAAATGGTTAAAGTGTTTGCCTCAAAGAGGTGATAATATACTCTACATACCTGTACAGTGGCTTTGGGACACCAGGCCAGGGGTATAAACAGCTTTTCCTTTAGGTTAAGGTCAGTTCCAAATACGGCAAAGAAAGATACAATCAGTCTCACAACCAATCCTATCCCCAAGGTAGCAATGCCCAGACCTGCAAAATCAAAAACATTTTACAGTGACGAAAGAAAGAAATAAACTGGGAAGACTGAAACTTTTAAATTTACAAAGCAACTATAGAGATAGTGCCCAGATCAAAATTAAAAATTACAGAATTAAACTGTGAACAGTCTTTCCTTCTAAACACCTTTTCATACATTTGCAAACAGAGTAGACCCAGATCAGACAGCTCCTATAGGAGCCGTCTGATCAGGGTCTGCTCTGTTTGCTTTTGACATGATATAGATCTGATTCTGCTGTTTTTGTCAAAGTTAAAAAAACAACATGAAAATTAACACGATAAAAATTGAACTAATAAATATTCATGATGATATTTCTTACAGGAATATTGAACAGGGAAAGGGTTAACCCTGATTGAGATGCATTTCCGTGCATTAAAAAACTGAGAAGAACAAGATGTTACTTTTTCTTTGCCCTTTACCTAATGAATATTCTTGTAAGAAATAATAACTGCATGAATACTAGTTAGTGAATTACCAGAATTATCATAATGGCACTATGAACAAAGGCATTTCTAAACAGCAGAATCAGATCTATATTATTTCATTAGCAAATAGGAGCTGTCTGTTCTTGGTCAGCTTTGTTTGTAAATGCGTAATAGTGCATCTCTATCAATTATTAATCCTTTCCCTCACATAAAGCATTTTTCACGCCTATAGAAGCCATCTGATCAGGTTCTGATCTGTTTGCTTATGAAATTATAACAGACCTGTTCGTACAGCTTCTATCAATACCAAAAAATCAAATGTACATATGCCATTATAAAAATTCAGCCAATAAATATTCATGATGTTATTTCCTACATGAATATTCAACAGGGAAAGGTTAAGGGGTTAAATAATGTAGAAACACTTAGATGAGAAGATTCTAGAAAATCATGTCCATAAGACATGGATGCCTCCCTGGTGATATTGTCTCTAAATCAAACATTTTTCACTATATCTTTTGACTCTGGTAAAAAATGTTGGAGCAAAAATGCCCTTCTTTACGCAAATCTTCACATAAACGTCATTCATCTGGGAAAGTAAATAGTACCATTAGTGTATAAAGACTTGGACACATAAAATTTGTGGGACGTACAGATGAATATATGGTTGACAAAAAAAAAAGGTGGAGCATAAAAACCTGACAACAAGAACAGTAAAAATTATATTTTTTACATTATTCAAAAGGCCTCTTATCATTACATACTAACATACTAGACCTACCAACAGTGTCTACATCTATCTTAAGTATGTCCACCTCAGCTCCTATTAAACCAAACAGCATGGGCTGCATGATCATCCACAAGATGGCCACTATTTTTGGCATGGGCTCCTACAAAAGACATCAGTTACTTTAGAACTGGCATTTTATCCTGTTCAGACACACACATCTAGCAAGTATTTTCCAATGAATGAATGATGTACTTTCCATGATTAACTTGTAAATCATTAGTAATGTATACAGTAACCCCTCTAAACCGGACACACAATTTAGTGTCAATATCGGTCTTAAAGATGTGACAGCATAATGCAGGGTGAAAGTCATGCAGAAAGCTCCTCTAGGATATTTTTGCATGATTATGCCATAATATAGATCTGATTCTACGTAAAGTCTAAACGATTAAGCATACTTTTGAAAAAAATTTGTTCTGTTAATGGAATAAAAGTAGTTGAAAGAAACAATGTACATAATATTGTTTTAAATGGTCTCTTATTGAATAAATATTCTTGCACAAAATGTGCTGTTGTAGTCCCGCTAGACCATGTTTTAACAAGGTGATTCTCGTGCTCACGCACTGTTGTTTTAATTATACCTATTCAGGGCCTAAGGTAAACAATGGATGCAAATAATATAGCGTTTTGACTTAAGCCAGGTGAACGGTGCGAGTATTTCAGGGGCACAATGAACTGTTCTTAGTGATAAACATACTGAATGAAATTCCGTGTAAACAGTATTTGATACAATCATGAAATGATGTCAGAAAGAAAACAGTGGCCCGGAAACAGCATAAATCGAACGAAGTGTGTCAAAGAAATGTATAGTTTTGCTTGTATTTGATGCAGGAAAACAGAAAATGGATTTTATGCAAGAATAGCGTTAATACACGTTTGTTTTCGGGCAATAACATCTGCAGTGTCCCTTGGGAATGTTATTGCCCTTGCCCTTTGGGCTCGGGCCAACAACAGTCCCTCGGGACACTGCAGATGTTATTGCCCGAAAAAACGTGTATTAAAAGTTCTGAAGGGAGGTGATCCCCGGAAAGCAAAAATTGCAAACAAAAAGAGAAAATCGCAGACTCGGTTTTATTGAGTCAGTTCATGAGCAGTAATTGAAAGTGCAACACTGCTCACGCCCCCTAGCACCGGCTTAAGCGGTATTCAATTTTCAGAACAAGAAGTACTGAAATTCATGATCTCGAAGGATCAGAAGGTATAACAACACTGAGAATGAAGTATGGGGCGATGTTTTACTGCCGCCACACAAGCACTTAACACCTGCTGTTGTGAAGATTATAAATTCTGAAGGGAGGTGATCCCCGGAAAGCAAAAATTGGAAAAAAGTCTTTTGGAGCCTTAAAACGCAGGTGACTGCTTAATGCAGTATTAAGCTATCACCTATCTGAAAGACCTTCAAACAGTTTGGATCGAGATGAGATGTGTAACTCTGCATCTCATTAGAACACAAATTGTTGGACACCCTGACCTTCATTTTTTAAAACAAATGGAGAAAATTCGCTTTATAAATTTGTAACAGACACCAAATTTTTGCAGACAACAATCACTTCTGAATTGCCTTACCCCTCCTTCAGCTGACCAGTCCTCCGTCCTCCATTTGAATGCTGCCACAAAGGCCAAGGTCAGACAACCCAATGGTCCAGCACCAGGAAACTCAAGCTTACTGCTCCCAAACGTAGCCACCAGGCCAAACCCAAACAGAAGCACAGTGCGGTAAAGCACAACATGTCGCTACAAAAATAAACAGATGGCATAGTCTTAATTAAGTTATAGTATATTGGTAGACAATGTGAATGAATACACACATAGGTTTTACCCTTTCCCTCATATAAATGGATTTTCACACATTTGCAAACAGAGTAAACCCAGATCAGATGGCTCCCATAGGAGCTGTCTCATCAGGGTCTGCTCTGTTTGCTATTTGATTTTGATAGATCTGTTGTTTAGACAAAGATCAGACGGCTTGTGCTCTGTTTGCTATTTGAACTATATGGAACTCATTCTTTAAGTGTCCGTCATGGTCAAATTTCCCTTCTTTAGGTACCATTTTATAAATGCAGTCAATGAATCATTAAGTGATAGATTCTTGCATAATTATTCATGTGGTAAAGGATTATTGATACATATTCATGCCAGACTGCACCTATTATGAAAATGAATTAATCATTGTATGAATAATACATAATGAGGAAATTTATTGTCATGACAAACAGTAGAGAATCAGATCTGCAATATACAATAGAACCCCTCTAATACGACCACTTAATGAATAAACATGGGTGTTGTTGTAAGCTCCTAGAGGAGCTTCTGCATTACTTTTGTCCTGCATTAAGCAACCACCTGCCTCTACCACCCAGAATTATACCTCTTTTAGGTGGTCCCATTAGAGGGGGTTTACTGTATAAGCAAATAGAATGGACCCTGTAGGAGTTATCTGACTAGGGTATAGTATTGTTTGCAAAGGTGAATAATGAAGTACAGGATTAACCCTTTCCCTGTTGTATATTCTTGTTAGAATCAATGACATACTGAATATTTTTTGGCTGAATAATTATAATGTAAACTCTTCAATGGAAGTTTCTGCTTTCACAAATACTGTAGAATCAGATCTTTATCAAGTCAAAAGCAAACAGAGGACTTGGTTTGAGTAGTCTCTGTAGACAGATCTTGCTGTATTTTAACACTTTTTTCTGGAGTGTACACTTACACTGGCTCTGCTTGGGATATACCAGATGATGATACCAGCCACTATTCCATACAAAACACCAACAACAGCTTCAAGAGGACCCTTGATGATGGAAAAAGCAACATCACCTGGTAAATAATGATATACAGAATAAGCATACACCAAAAGAGAAACTTATGAGCTCAAACCATTGAAAACTTTACAGATACATGTAGTGTAGAACAAGACCAGCCACTCCCTTTAAATTCCTGTGTCTAATAGGTTCTGCACTGTTTGCCATCAGTCAGTCTTTTCTGTTTTGCCTGACTTGTATGACAGAGTAGAACGTATCAGACACTGTCTTTAACCCATTCCCTCATATTGACGGCTTTTGTGAAACCATTGTGATAAATAGAGCATTTGCTCCTATAGGAGCAAATGCTCTATTTATCACAATGGTTTCAAACTACAAAATGCTAAACTTTTCCTTTACTCTAATTAATGCTCCTTTTCGGTAGATTTATTCAAAGAGTTTCAAATAGCCTATGAGGTAATGGGTTAAACATGGCATCTGATCTGGTTCTATATTGTTTGCACAGCCTGAAAGTTGGTCTTTTTACTGCAGTTTGGCCTTGGCCTCGACATGGCACCAGTCAAATGTTGCAGTTTCAAAAGATGAGTATATATGCCAAGAATTAAATCTCTATTTCTAATGGTTAGTTAAAAAGACTATGGCTAATATCAAAGTTTCAAACAGACCAACAAACAAAAATCCAGCGAAGCCAAAGCAAAATGATCCAATTGGGGCTATAAATAGGAAAGTTCCCCTCATTTTCAAAGGTTATGTCATACAAAATCCAGAAACTTTTAATCGACTCTTTTCAACCTAAGGGCAAGCTAGCGTAATGGGTTACAATTTACAAACAGCTGAATAAGTGAACAGAGCTTACCCTGATCAGACATCTTCTACAAAAGCTGTTTGATCTGGGTTTACTCTGTTTGCATAGGCATGAAAAGGCATCTATATCGGGGAAAGATTTAAAAGACATATTAGTCAACATTAGATAGTAGACTGACTAGACTCACCTTCTGAAAAGGCAATACCCAGTGATACGCCAAATCCTGTGATTGCCAGAACATCATCTATACTGGCTGCCGCTATCACCAGTGTTGGAATGCCTTTGTTGAGACCATAGCCCCTGTCTGACAAATTCAACAGGGATGGAACAACTACTGCTGGGGATACAGCTGCTAACACAAACCTGAAAGGTATTTTTCTAACATTAACCCTTTCCTTCATAAATATTTAGTAAGCAACAAGAGACGCGTGCCGCGTCAATGCTCATCTGATTTGGTGCTTGTCCAGCTAAATTAAAAGCAAGAGCACCGCAAGCAGGTGCAAAGGCTCATCTGTCGGCATTGTCAAGATGAACATGCATACCAAAAATGAAGGTTGTAAATGAAAAATTGAAGAAGTTATGGTCAATGTTAAGATTTCGGACGACGATGACAACGACGCGGACGCCAGGGTTACGACAATAGCTCGTCATTTCGTCGAAACAGATGAGCAAAAAATTAAAACTATTAATAAAGGACCATAACTACAATATTTAAATCAAGAGTTATGGTTCTTATGTAGGGGCCCTCCCTTCAATGAGATCTACTAACCAATGAAGTTTCATGCTGATACCTCTAATACTTTTCGAGTAATGAGCTACATTAAAGTTTTTTCACGCCGACCTGATTCAATTCTCTCTTGATGTCTTGGGCAGTTCATATGTTCAAAATATAGGTGGTAGCTTAATTCAGACAAAGCAATGCAGAAATGTCCTCTAGGAGCTTTCTGCATGGCTTTCATTCTGTATTGAGCAAACCACCTGTGTACAAAATCAAAATCCAGGAAGCTCCTTTTAAAAAATGTAACACCCCTGGGAGCATTTATTACAGATTACAGTAAAACCTCTCTATAACGACCACTAAATTGTGTTAATTAGTTGGTATTTAGAGCAGGTGGCTGCTTAAAGCAAGGTGAAAGTAAAACAGAACGCTCCTATAGGAGCGTTCAGTTTATCTTTCACCTTGCTTTAAGCAGCCACCTGCCTTAACATAAACTACTTAGTGTAATTTAGTGGTCGTTATAGAGAGGTTTTACTGTATATAATACCGAAATTAAACTGTTGTCACTTACCCTAACATGAACGCCCATATCCAGGGAAAGCCTAGGAGAAAGTGAGCAGCTATTGCCTCTGCTACACACTCTATGAGGCACGGAGAGAATGCCAAACGCAGCACAACAAAGGATAGCTTCATGAGGGCCTTGGGATCCAGCCCAAGCCCTGCCCTGATCAGTATCACAGTCAATGCTATCTGTCTGGAAATAAGAAAATGTTTGGTAAATACAGTAAAAACCCTCAAATGTGAGTACCAAAACTATGTCTAAGTCTTGGTTGTAGAGGTATTTGGTAGCTTAATGCAGGATGAAAATCATGAAGAAAGCTCCTACAAGAGCTTTCTACATTACTTTCACCTGCATTAAGTAACCACCTGCTTTAAGACACGTACCTATACACATGACATTTTATATATTTTCAAATATATTTGCTTAGTTGCTAGCTTCTATCAGAATGGTAGCACTAGATAACACGAAATCATGCTCGAGTCTCAATAATATTCAAAAGCATGTTTGAAAACTAAGCAAACATCTCTGAGAATTTTCTTGCTCTGTACTGATCATAAATGGTACATACCCCCATTTGTATATCCAGTAAACAAATACCAAGTTAGTTAGGAAAAAATGCGGATAACCATTTACTCAATAATATGCATTTTAACCCATTCCCTCATAGGTTATTTTTAGATCCAACCACTTTTAATAAATCTACCGAAAAGGAGCATTAACTAGAGAAAAGGAATTTTTTTTTAGAATTTTGTAGTTTGAAACCATTGTGATAAATAGAGCATTTGCTCCTATAGGAGCAAATGCTTTATTTATCACAATGGTTTCAATAGGCGATTTTTAGAGGCGTAGAAAGGCGGATTTATGAAGGAAAGGGTTAAAGCCTATTCAAACAGAGTAGACTCAGTTCAGAAGACTGCTGTAGGAGCCATCTGATCAGGGCCTATTTCGTTTGCTTATGGAATAATAAAGATCTGATATTACAGTTTCTGCTATAGACAAACTTTCTTGAATTCACATGGCATTATAAAACAACATCTATTTGATATTCATGTCATCATTATTATGAATATTCACTGAAAAAAGGGTTACAGTACCTTAACGCTGATGACCATGGCTGTGCTATATTCTCACCAACTATTTTCACTCCTGGAACATTTCTGAGGATACATCCAACAAGAAGCATTCCTGAAATCAATTAAAGGACTTTAGTGAGCAAGCTCACATACCCCATGTTGCCACATTGTCAGAGAAAAAAGTGGTTCCCTATGACAGATTCTTCTGAAAATCAAAATCATCCAAGCTTTAATTCATGACAATTCTTAAAGCAAATTTGAGACAAATTGGTCAAGAAATCAAAGTGCTAGATGAGCAACAATGTATTATGATACACGGATGGACTGACGGACAGATAGGTAAACAAGAGGGCCAAGATGGCCCTTAATCGCTCACCTGATTACCATAGATTTAAGATTTTTGCTGGGTAGCCCATGGGTATGGTCAATATTGACCCTAGGGACAATATATGAACAATGTTGATAGTGGATCATTAGCAGTGGATCATGAGCAGTGGTTCTGCAGAACAAGATTTTCAAAGATTTAGCATATTGATTTTATCAAGACAATGATTCTGACCAATGAAGATTAGACTAAAAATGTGCCCTCTAAAGTATTTTTTCTAAGATTTGACCTACTGACCTACTTTTTATTCCCTACCAACCCATGATCACACTCAACCTTGATATCACCAAGACAAACACTCTGAGCAAGTTTGAGGAAGACTGGGCTAAAAATGTGGCCACTGGAGTGTAAACTAGATTTCTCTAAGATATGACCCAGTGACCTACTTTTTGACCTCACATAACCCACTTTCAAACTTGTCCAAGATTTTATTAAGACAATCATTCTGAGCAATTTTCATGAAGATTTGGCTATAAATGTGACCTCTAGAGTGTTCACAAGGTTTTCCTACAATTTGACCTAGTGACCTAGTTTTTAACCCCACATAACCCACTTTCAAACTCGTTTGAGATTTTTTAAAGACAATTATTATGACTAAGTTACATGAAGATTGGACAAAAAATGTGACCTCTAGAGTGTTCACAAGGTTTTTCTACTGTTTGACCTAGTGACCTAGTTTTTAACTCCACTTGACCCAATTTCAAACTCGTCCAAGATTTTATCAAGACATTCATTCTGACCAAGTTTCATGAAGATTGTACTAAAAGTGTGACCACTAGAGTGTTCACAAGGTTTTTCTACTGTTTGACCTATTGACCTAGTTTTTGATTCCACTTGACCCACTTTCGAACACATCCAAGATTTTATCAAGACATTCATTCTGACTAAGTTTCATGAAGATTGGACTAAAATTGTGACCACTAGTGTTCACAAGGTTTTTCTACTGTTTGACCTAGTGACCTAGTTTTTTACCCCACATAACCCATTTTTCAAACTGCTCCGAGATTTTATCAAGACAATCATTCTGACCAAGTTTCATGAAAATTGGGCTAAAAATGTGACCTGTAGAGGGTTCACAAGGTTTTCCTATTATTTGACCTAGTGACCTAGTTTTTAACCCAACTTGACCCACTTTCGAACTCGTCCGAGATTTTATCAAGACATTTATTCTGACCAAGTTTCATAAAGATTGGACTACAATTGTGACCACTAGAGTGTTCACAAGCAAATTGTTGACGACGGACGACGGACGACGGACATTCAAGTATCCCAAAAGCTCACCCTGAGCTTTGCTCAGGTGAGCTAAAAACTATATACCCCGTGCAACTGTTGCTTGGGGGTATGATTATGGTTTCATCATTAGCATGCAAATACTTTGAGTAGATAATTGCTAAAACAAAATTTAACCCTTTGGCCTTTCCTTCATATAAACATGTTTTCACGCATTTGCAACAGAGTAGACCCAGATCAAACAACTCCTATACGAGCTGTCTGATCAGGGTCTGCTCTGTTTGCTAATGGAATTTGAAAGATCTGTTGCTTTACTTTCTAAAATGGCTACAATGTTCCACCTTCCATATTACATTGTAACTCTTTTCTCCATGAATGTTCAGTAAGTATTGAAATTTGGAATAAACGTAGAACAGGGAAAGGGTTAACACTTATCTCCTAGTGACGTATTTTTGCGCATCTACAGAAGTCAGTTTAAGAAACCATTGTGATAAATAGGGCATTTGCTCCTATCGGAGCAAATGCTCTATTTGTCACAATGGTTTCAAACTACAAAATTCTTAAGTTTTCCTTTCCTCTAGTTTATTATTTTTAATGCTCCTTTTCGGTAGATACATTTAAGGAGGTTGGGTCTAAAAATAGCCTAGGAGAGAATGAGTTAAAGAGACAATACAGATGGACATCTCTAACCATTTACCTGATAAATACTTGCAATAAATACAATGTAGATCTTTTTCTACAGTTTCTGCCATAAACAAATATTTACGTGATTTTTATGCAAATAGAACAAAGCTGCTAATTTATATCCACAGTCAATATTTCAACAGGTAAAGGGGTAAACTCATGAATAAATATGGGAGCTTTTGAGGGAGGTGGTGGCTGAAAGCAGTATAAATATAAATGTAAATAATTAACCCTTTCCTTCTTATAAATGCTTTTTCACACCTTCGCGAATAGTAACATTTTTAAAATGGAGCTTCATGCATTTGTACATAGATGGTTGATTACTGCATTGCTTTCAGTCTGCATTAGGCTACTACTTGTATTTTGAAGGGCCTATATTTCTTTATTTACTGGTTATTATATAGAGTTTTAGTCATTTTATTCATCTTTAGTAAGTGGGCATTTATTAGAGTGGGGAAATTATTAGGGAGAATATTGTACTCTTACCTAACAGTGGCGGAAGTTTTACAAAAACAACCAAGTATCCTCCGACGACACAAAAGAAAAACATGACTGTTAGGGAGAAGAAGTTACCACCTGGCAAACCCTGATCACCCGTCATAGATATCATCACTGCCCAGGCTACGAAGAACATGAAGACAAACATGATGTACTTGGCAAGGTTACCATGTGGCGGGCAAAGGAGGCCATATTTGAACCTCTGAAATCGGTTGGCATTATTTGACAATGGATTGTATTTAGTTCTACATGGCTTGGTGAAAGAGTGGCAAAAGCCTCGTAATGCCATACACTTCCTCTGTTGTTCTTCATCCTTGTCTTCTGGTTGTTGGGACCCATTTGGCTGCTTTAGTTCAAGGTCATCAAGATCAAGGTCAGTCTGTGTTTCACCTGCCATATTGGTTACCTAGCAACCTGAAAGCAAAATGAATCTTCCTTAAAATGACTAATTATGTTTGCTTGCAACTCATGTAATGAATTTGTTTAACTTTTTGCATGCCAGCAGTTTCAGTCAGATGAGATGCCTAGTAATTGTATTTTTGAAGAAATAAGATTTTGTTTGTATCTTGGTTTTATGTCCATTTAACCGTATTTCAGTCATATTGCTACATCCTGCTAATTACAGGTGGAGGAAGACCCTAGAGATTTTTCTATGCTTGAAACAAATTGCATTGCACATGTTTCAAGCACAGAACACCTGGGTAGAACCATCGACCGACCACAAGCAAGCTGGAAAGTTTCCTCACATCCAAACGCCAAGGCTGGGATTGAGAATAGCAGAAAAAATACCTCTAATTGTAACAGACGACAATATTGGAAGACAAATATTACTTAGCATGCAAAGAGTTAACCCATTCCTGCATAGCCTATTTTTAGACCCAAACTCTTTGAATAAATCTACTGAAAAGGAGCACTTCTTAGAGAAAAGGTGAATTTTAGATTTATGTAGTTTTGAAACCATTGTGATAAACAGCATTTGCTCCTAAGGAGTAGCTAATAGTGAAGACCCTGATCAAACTGAACCTTCAAAGCCAGGTTGATCTGGGTCTGCACTATTTGCTAAAGTTTGTCTGTCCATATAATTAGGGAAACTAGGGTACGTCTGTCACCAACTGCTTGTGTTTTACAAGTACAGAAATAAATATGTCATCAAATAAGCATGTCAAATTTGGGACACGACAAAACAAACAAGATGCATAACAAGACTGGCTTTGTTTTCAGGGATGAGAACACAATTTTCTGTTGTGCTCTTAGCTGTTGATGTCCATGTAAACTAACAGCATGCTATGGGTGAAGTTGTAATAAGCATTTGCAAACACTTTGGATCCAGATGAGATTGGGTAATTGTGTGTCTCATCAGAGTCTGAACTGTTTCATACTAGAATTACAATTTTCAAGAAAAATGGAAGAGAAAATGTACTATAAGAATTCAATTAGACATCAGATTTATGCTGTCCATAAATATTTGGAGGGGATGAGAGTAAATAAGAACATGATCTTCGGTGGTATTTTTTACTGTTAATGACCTTGTTTAATGACAATTCCCTGTAAAACAAGGTAATGTTATGACTCCCACCACAAGGAAGCAAGCAATGGAGTGGCTGAAGTTTGAGGATGTAAAAGTCTAAATAACAACAGGTCGCTAAGGTTCAGGTCACAAGGGTTGATGTCTAACAGGTTGACCTTGTTAACCTATTCCCTCATACTGACGCCTTTTGACGCGTCTGTAGAAGTCATTTCTTGAAACCAATGCTCTATTTTTCACAACTCTGTGCATGCTAGCAGTGAAATAGTTATTAACCTTTTACTCCATAAATAAGCCTTTCTTTGCCTTTGCAAACAGAGTAGACACAGATCAGATGGCTCCTGTAGGATCCTAGGATCTCATTCAAGAGTACAGGGTTTTTTGGTGATCTAGGTTATAGGTGGTCATTTACACAATAATTCTAAGAACAAGGGTTTTGTATGTAATTAAAATATTTTATTATTAAAACATAAAATGCTTTGAAAAATCACACAAAAAACTTTTGAATGATACACGTAACAGTTGCCATTTGTTATGATAAAACTAGGATTCCATTTGAGAACATGCACAATGCGGCATCTCATCAGGATCCAAACTACTTGACATTTTGATAATATTTTTGAGAGAAATTTTAGTTAAAGAACTGCAGCAGGGAACAAATGTTGCAGACAAAAAATTACTGAGCATGCAAAGAGTTAACCTTTTCCTTCATATAAACACTTTTTATGCATTTACTAACAGCTCTGTTTGCTTATGACATTGTAATACAATGTAGATCTGACTCTACATGAAGCTTTTACCTATACAACACTATCTTGTGTACAAAAAACCCCTGTACATATGCCATAACAAAAGTTCAGCTAACAATAAGATACATGATATCATTATTTCTTACATAAATATTGAACAGGTTAATATTTAGTGTATTTTACCTTCTTCCGTCTTCTTATTAGCAAAATGAATTTACGTTCTTCATGACCAATTCTGAATAAGATTGTGACAGTATCCAACCTTTTAATCTGATTTTTCAATCAGTGGAGAGAAAAAAATGCATTTAGTAAATTGAAAACTTTACACTGAGTTCTGAATAGGGTGGGTTTCGGGTACCTTAGTGTACTGGTGTTTGTTTCATCTAGATAATGTCAAAAAATGTCAAAACAGCAAAAACAAATAAATCAATAATGCAGTTTGCACCTATTCAGCATTTTCTTTGTCAAAACAATCATGGCCTCCAATCATTTAGGTGCTAACAAGTGACATCAAACACCATTTGTAATTTACACATCAAGAAGAATGATCTAGATAAGGTTACAATAACTATGCATCAAACCCAGTATCAAAATTGATTTCACCCTTTCCTTCATATAAATGCCTTTTCACACATTTGCAAACAGAGTAGGCCCAGATTAGATGGCTCCTATAGGAGTCATCTGCTCTCTTTGCTTTGACAAGATATAGATCTGATTCTACAGTTTTTGTCAAAGCAAAATCATTTCCTTGAAAAGGTTTACATTATAAAACTTCGGCTAATAAATATTTATGATGTCCTTATTCCTTACATGAATATCAAAAAGGGAAAAACTAAATCAAATCTGCCAGTAAAACTATCAACTCTAAGCAAGCTAAGAAAATAAAACTGGCCCATTTTTTAAATTACATTCTTGTCAAAGAGTTTTGATCCTGATGAACAGAGCAACAGATATCAGTGCATACTCAAATACTAAAATCGTCATTTCTCCACCAAACCCTATATTGTGACCACTCTTTAGAAGTGTCTCGAAGAGACGATTCTAAAGAGTGGTCACAACATAGGGTTTGGTGGAGAAATAAAAAACTTCTATTTGAAAATATTTTAATTTATGGAGCTCTGTGATAAAAATGTACTGGAATTCTTATCTAGATCCAAACCAGATGCAAATATCATTTCTGATTTACCAATAACAGTCTATACAATGTAGTTTCTAACTATAGAGATCTACTGATTTCATATGACAAACTGCCAATCAAAGTTACATGTAGTCCTTTGAAAATTGAATTTTCAAAGGGGAATGGTCCATCATTGTGTTAACGATAAATATTCCATTCAGTATTAAAGGGAATAATTTGCAAGAGGAATTTGGAATGACAAACAGTGCAGGCCTTGATCAGAGGGCTCCTCTAGGAGTTTTCTGATCTGGGTCTGCATACTTTGCAAATGCCAGTATACATGTTTCCTGTTTTCAAATGGTTAATATGATTAGCACCAAGCAAATAAACTTTCTATTCAATATAGAAATTTGATACATGTAACAGAACAATCTGTGTCGTATAACGATATGGGTATATTCCACATTCTTTCAGCTCATTAATCCTTGGCATGCTAAAAACTTGTTGCTGCAAATTTTGTTTTGTTTCATTTCATTACTAGATAAATCTTCCAAGTTCTTTTGTAAAATAATACTTAGAGAATCAAGTAGCCTGGATTTTACTGAGGGTCCTGTTTATTCTCTCTCTCTTCTTGACTAAAACCCTAAGCAAATGTTACCACAAATTTATCCAACTATAACATAAGTAACAGTAATGCAGCTGTTCTGTAAAACCTTTTGTACATTGTATTTATAACATGATTTATGGTTCTGTAAAGACTAATGCCAATGCTTGAATCGACAAAAACAAAACCAAAAAATGTGTCCACAGGACACAGATGCCATTATAGCCTTCACCTTTGACTTTCTGGCGCACAATCCACCCACCCTCTACCTATTGTAACCATTTGTGCCAAACTTTTTTCTGAAATCCCATCATGCATGACAGAGTTATGGCCTAGACATGGAATTGCATATTTTAAACATTCATATAAACCTACAAACCTTAACACTTGGACAGGGGTATAATACAGTAAAATCTCAATTATTCAAACACTAAAATTTGTATCATTATTGATCTTTAAGACAGGTGGCAGCTTAACACATGGTGAAAGTCATGCAGAAAACTCCTCTAGGAGCTTTATGCATGACTTTAATCATGCATTAACCCTTTCCCTCATATAAACGTGTTTTCACACATTTGCAAATAGAGTAGACCCAGATCAGACCTAGGGGAGCAGTCTGATCAGGGTCTACTGTGTTTGCTAACAGAATTTGATAGATCTGTTTCTTTGCTTTCTTAAATGTCTACAATGTTCCACCTTGCATATTTCTTTCTAACTATTTTGTTAATGAATATTCATTAGGTATTGAAATTTAAAATAAACATAGAACAGGGAAAGGGTTAAGCAGCCACTTGCCTAAAAGGGTCTAAATTCTTTTGTACTAAAATTTCAAATAGTCGAGATTTTACTGTACTTTGTACTCTTATCATTAACGTGGCTGGGGTTACCAGTATGAAAAATTAACCTATCTAAAGTGGCCATAAAAAACAGGTCTAATTATAGGTCTCTAAGGCAGGTGGTAGCTTAGTGCAGGTAAAAAGTAATGCAGAAAGCTCCTATAGGAGCTTTCTTCATTACCTTTCACCTGCATTAAGCAACCACCTGCTTTGAAGACTCCAATGTTCAACAGGTTCCACTGCATACATTATTGAAAATAACCAAGCGTTTTGCAGTAACAGTTGTACAAACACATGCTATTCCATCTAAATCTCTTACCTCTGAGTCAAACCAGAGCTCCAGATAAGATGCGTAAATTTAAATACTTTTAACAATAGCCTCTTTATTTCTCACCAAACCCTATACTGTGACCACTCTTTAGAATCGTCTCTTTGAGACGATTCTAAAGATTGGTCACAGTATAGGGTTTGGTGGAGAAATGACGATTACAGTATTTGGGTATGCACTGTTATGGTCATGGTCAAACCCCATATTGCTGTTACTCATTAGAATTGCCTGACAGAAAATATTCTAAACAAGAACCAACAATGCAGAATTTAAGCCTTATCACACAGTTAAACAATTATGTCTGCTCAAACTCAGATTTTTCATTTGACTTCTGATTCATTCAAGCTTTAAAAAAAAAATACCAATGTAGACCAATAATTTCAAACAGCTTGGATGCTGATGAAACCCTGAGCAATCATTCGGATATCTAAAGTCTGGTCACACATGGCAGGAAAATGGTTAACTCTTTCCTCCATACAAACGCCTTTTCAACTATTTGCAAACAGAGTAGACCCAGATCAGACAGCTCCTATAGGAGCTGTCTGATCAGGGTCTGCTCCGTTTGCTTACGAAATTATAACAGATCTGACTCTAATTAGTTAATTTCTACCAATACCAAAACATTTTGCGCATGTACAGTAAAACCACTAAATTACATCAAGTATTGTGTGTTAAAGACAGGTGACTGCTTAAAGCAAGGTGAAAGTAAAACAGAGCGCTCCTTTAGGAGCGTTCTGTTTTACTTTCACCTTGCTTTAAGCAGCCACCTGCCCTTAATACCAACTAATTAACACAATTTAGTGGTCGTTATAGAGAGGTTTTACTGTATGCCATTATAAAAATTCAACTTATAAATATTCAATGAAGATAATATTCCAAAAAGGGAATTAAGATAATACAGAAACACTTGAATAATATTAATATTTCGACCACTACGGGCCTTTATCAAAGATAGTCATTTCAAAATACACGTAACATGTTTGGAACATGCATTCAGCCATAAATCAAAGAGAATAATGCTGATCCAGCGGATCTCACATGAATATGCGACAAGGAAAGGCTTAACAGAGAAAGCATCAATCCAAGATTTCTTGATTATGACTCTTAACCCATTCCCTCATATTGACACCTTTCGACGCCTCTGCAAAAGTCACTTGTTGAAACCATTGTGATATATGTGATGCAAATGCTCTATTTATCACAATGGTTTCAAAACTACACAATTGTTCCCTAAAATGTTCCTTTTCAGTAAATATATGTGAGCTCTGCAGTATATAAGATCTACACTGTTTGCAAATGCTGGCTTAATCAATTACAACATTTTTTAAGGTTAACTGGCAGGAACAAACTAGTCTCTAAATTATTAATGAGACATTCTCTGATAAATGGGGTCTTATTGCATAACAAACAGTGTTGATCCAGATCAGACACCACATGTTATATATGATGAGGTGTCTGATCAAGATTTACACCGCATAAAAAGAGAGAGAACAAATTGTATCACATTCTGGTGGGTTACAAATAGTGCAGACCCTGACCATAGGCCATATCACTGACAGAGTGGGTGCTCTGAGCCTACACTGTTTGCAATGTATAAAGATCCTTTCCCCCATCGAGTAACTCAAATGAAATAAACCAATACAGTAGAACCCCTCTAATGCAACCACTTAATGAATTAACATGGGTGTCTTTATAAGCAGGTGGTTGCTTAATGCAGGACAAAAGTAATGCAGAAAGCTCCTTCTGCATTACTTTGTCCTGAATTAAGCTACCGTACCTCTAGGAGCTTTCTGCATTACTTTTGTCCTGCATTAAGCTACCACCTGCATCTAGCTACCAGAATTATACCTCTTTTAGGTGGTCACATTAGCAGGCTTTTACTGTACTTCTTATTACATCAGAAGTCTAGATCAGATAAGTTCTGTATTAAATTAAAACATTTTCAACAGTAGCCCCTTTATTTCTCCATCAAACCCTAGGATGTAACCACTCATTAGAATCGTCTTCTTCAAGATGATTACAAAAGAGTGGTCACAACATGGTTAAACAACATATTTTTGGGTGGGAAAAAAACTGTAATTTGAATATGCACCTTTATCTTTTGCTCTGTACATTGTACAAGATCAGCATAACAACATATAATAATAAATACCAATATCAGCATAACAACATACAGTAAAACCTCTCTGTAGATGGTAATTAGGGCAGGTGATTGCTTAAAGCAAGGTGAAAGTAACACAGAACGCTCCTATAGGAGCGTTCTGTTTTACTTTCACCTTGCTCTAAGCAGCCACCTGCCTTTAACACAAAATATTTTATGTAATTTAATGGCAGTTATAGAAAGGTTTTACTGTATAATAATAAATACCTTTTTGCTATATTATAGTCAAATGTCCGTATCTTAAATGACGATGTATTATCCAGCTAGGTACAAAATGTAAGTATGCCACTGGGACAAAAAGTGTTCCCTTTTCTAGCGTTTTTTTTTATCAATCTGTCAAAAACCCAGTCTTCAGTTATGATGGACTGATTCAGTGAACACTCACACTTCTGAGGTAAAACCGCTATATACAAGATGATGATAAGTTAACTAGGCAATGACATAGACATAAGTCATCTTATGATAAAGTGACAAAAGAAAAGCCGCTTATTTCCCTCAGCTACTGATAAAACCTTCATCCCTTGCCCAGAGGCTGGGGGTCCGTTGAGAGTTAATAGCTGTAGGACATACAATAATTATTATATATCCCAGTAAAAAAAACAATTGACATGCACCAAAGTACATTATGCTCTATGAATCTATTGTTTGAAATATGGAAGTTGACAGTGCTTTTATTAATGGCCTTGAGTGATATTAATTAAGTGCGACATGCGTCAATAAGCATGTCAAGCAAAACAGCACAGGTGAAGAAAGTAAACCCCTCTGGCCACTGCTATTTGTGACGGACCCTTCTGGTTCATATTAATTAACATTTTCCCTGTTCAATATTTTTGTAAGAAATGATAACATTGTGAATATTTATCAGCTGATGTTTTATAATACAAAGTTTTCAAGGAAAGTTTTGCATTGACATACACTGTAGAGATTTGATTGTATATTAACCCTTTCCTCCATAAATACGCATTTCTACGCCTCTGTAATAGACTCTTCTTGAAACCATTGTGATAAATAGAGCATTTGCTCCTATAGGAGCAAATGCTCTATTTATCACAATGGTTTCAAACTACAAAATTCTAAAAAAAATCCATTTCTCTAGTAAATGCTCCTTTTCAGTAGATTTATTCAAAGAGGTTGGATCTAAAAGTAGCCTTTAGGGGAACGAGATAATTACTGGGTAACCATATAAATGCTTTTTCACGCCTTTGCAAACAGAGTAGACCCAGATCAGACATCTCCTGTAGGCACCATCCGATCAGGGTCAGCTCTGATCACTTATGAAACTAGAACTATCACTAAAGTCATTACACCTAAGTTCAAGGGCAGGTAACTCCATAATACCTGGAGACAGTAAAACAAAAATTGCATTATGTATAAATACTCTTCATAGAGGCAATGTACATGTATATAAACTTACATAGTTGAAAACTATATAATTTATAGAAGTATTTTGTGTCACAAGCTCACAGGTATCTCTACATAACAGTAAACCATTATATCCAAATTCAAGGGCAGGTAACTCCATAGTCTAATGAGAAGCAAACAAAAATTATTAGATCTTGCCCATGTACTATTCTTCATTATTAAGTATGTCAAGTACAAAGTTCAAGGGAAGATAATTCAGCACACATGAAAATTGTATGTTTGCACATCTACAATTCATTGTTATTATACATGCCACATATAAACCCTATTTTGAAGGAGTTCTCAACACCAACATATTACATGCCCAAATGACAAAAATACCCTAAGTTCAAGGGGAGATAATTCTGCAATGCCTTGCGCTAATCACATAAAAATGGTGTCTTATACATCTACTATTCATGGTTATTATGTATGGCAAGTATAAATTCAGTAAGTTTAAAATTGAAGGCGACTTCATAACACCAACTACCAATGTTTCATGCCAAAGTGACAAAAAATACTCAAAGTTCAAGGGAAGATAATCCTGCAATGCCTGGCAATAAACACATGAAAAGTTCGCCTTGAACATCTACAGTTAGTAGTTATACATGCCAAATATAAATTCAATAACTTCAATTGAAAGAGCAGTTTGCAACACCATCTACCCATGTTCAAATGCAGACGGACCGATTGGACTTTCTACAGATGGGGTGGTTCCAGTAACCACCTCAAAGTTTACAGTTTCTACAAATATCAAAACATCCTGTGTACATATGCCATTATAAAATATTCCACTACTAAATACTCATGATGTCTTTATTACTGACATGAATATTCAGCAGGGAAAAGGTTAACCAGTACATATCTTAACCCATTCCCTCATAGGCTATTTTTAGATCCAACCACTTTCAATATTTTAATTTATCTACCGAAAAGGAGCATTAACTAGAGAAAAGGATTTTTTTTTAGAATTTTGTAGTTTGAAACCATTGTGATAAATAGAGCATTTGCTCCTATAGGAGCAAATGCTCTATTTATCACAATGGTTTCAACAGGTGACATTTACAGAGGCATAGAAAGGCGTAGTTATGGAGGAAAGGGTTAAATAGCTTGGACTGTAAGAATATTTTCAGAAAGTCCCAAGTATAGATCAGGATTGTGCTTCTTAACCCTTTATATCATAGAGATGCCTTTCAACACCTTTGCAAACAAAGTAGACCCAGATCAGATGGTCCCCGTAGGAGCTGTCTGATCAGGGTCTGCTCTGTTTGCTTATGAAATGATATAGATCTGATTTTAGTTTCTGCCATGGTTAAAAAATCCTGTGTTCATTAACCATTATAAATATTCATGATGCACTTATTTCTTACATGGATATTCAACAGGGTTAACCCTTTCAATGCAGGAACTGAATGCACTGTCATTTGCAAACAGTGTAGACCCAGCCCTCTGATCAGGGTCTGCACTGTTTGTCTTTCAAAATCCTCTCGCAAATTTTACCCTTTCATACTGTACTGAAGGACTCTACCAATAAACAATGACAGGCTATTCCACTGTGAAAATTCAGTGTTGAAAAGGTTGAATCATTTCCTGCATCTAAAAGAATAAGATCAAACAAAAATAAAATGCAGACCACAGGTGAAAATATGTTATTGATTACCATTGTTATTATGCATCTTACCCCTGCAAATGCAGAGAAAACAAATTTCCTGATATTTCCCCCCCGACACATCAAATTGCGACATTTGATCTTTCTGTCATAATTTATGAAATATGTTTTAGGAATTAATATTTAACTATTACTCTGATTACTTTATTAACCAGTACATATTTAAGTAAAGGCATACTTATGCAGTAAAGGGTTAATAACTATTTCACTGCTAGCATGCACAGAGTTAACCCATTCCCTCATAGGCTATTTTTAGATACAACCACTTTCAATAAATCTACCGATAAGGAGCATTAACTAGAGAAAAGGATTTTTTTTAGAATTTTGTAGTTTGAAACCATTGCAAATGCTCTATTTATCACAATGGTTTCAACAGGTGACATTTACAGAGGCATAGAAAGGCGTAGTTATGGAGGAAAGGGTTAAACAGCTTGGACCGTAAGAATGATTTTGACCCTCATAGGCTATTTTTAGATACCGAAAAGGAGCATTAACTAGAGAAAAGGAAAATTCTAGAATTTTGTAATTTGAAACCATTGTGATAAATAGAGCATTTGCTCCTATAGGAGCAAATGCTCTATTTATCACAATGGTTTCACAAAGTGACTTTTACAGAATTGTCAAAAGTCATCAATATGAGGGAATGGGTTAACCCTTTACTCCATAAATACGCCTTTCTACACCTTTGCAAACAAAGAAGATCCTGATCAGATGGCTCCTGTAGGAGACGTCAGATCAGAGTCTGCTCTGTTTGCTTATGACATAATATAGATATGATTGACTTGACTTGACTTGATCCTGATTTTATCTTTCAGCTGCTGCGGGTGTCCCAGCAGCTTGGGTAGGCAGCAGGCGGCTAGTACGTCTAACACATGATCTCCATGAAGTTCTGTTTAGTGGATTGATGTTACCAAGGCTGCTTACATCCATTTCTCACATAACTTCCCTTATCTCTGGGTTAGAATAACGGGTAAAGATTTTCTTATCAGTAACATGTGTACAAACACTTTAGAATATATATGACTTCATACGTCATATATGACGTCAAACATGGAACCTGATGTTAATACGTCATTAAAAGGGACAAGAATAGATCTAAATCTACACTGTTTTGGTTATGTGAGAAAAAGAATCTGATACTCATTGTCTTTTAAGATCACATGTTCCTAAACTCACCAAGAAAATGTTATTAAGCTCGCCAATTGCTCGCTTAATAACATTTTCTAAGGCTCGTTTAGGAAAATGTGATCTTAAAAGACAACTCGTAACAGATCCTCTATATCAGCTGAGACACAGTCTACAGTATCAACCATGGTCAAAAGTTATGTGTCATTATAACAATTAAATTGATTCATGATGTCATTATTTCATACATAAATAACTGTGGAATAAAAGGTTAAATAATTTCTGATTGATACAGATGTTAGACTTTTTTTTTAATTATTGGTCGAGTGGCAAACAGCTTTGATCCTGAGTTACTCAGTTCTTGCTGAGGTAATGTTTGAAAAGGCCAGTCTGTTCATAATTAGCTTGATAAATGTGAAACAACTAAATGCCCTCATAAGAATGAACAATTTATGATATATTAGTTAAATACATGTATAATGTAATCTATCAAAGCTGTGGGGTTTTTTCTTATTTAAATATCTTAGTTTTCACACAAAAATTGATCATGAAAATGTAATAATGTGTATAATAGAGCAGTAAGTCTCAGTTATATCAAAGTATGTTAATTATTCACAAAGGTATACCGAGTACAGTAACATGGCCTTAGGGAATTTGTTTTGCCCGTGTCAAGAGATAAATGTCATTAGCAAATGAATATCAAGGCAAATGCATGTCAAGACGAATATAATTTCCTATAGAAGGAAAGGCCAACAAGATTTCCAATTATAGCTACTTTGATACTGACCTTCAGATATTACAATTTGGATTTGCATCATACTTAAATTATGCAGAGTATGTGAACTGTAGACAATGTTGAATGGATGTTTTTATGTGTTATATGTATTATACAATGCCTGAAGTACATGTATATATTACATTTGATTTACACTTAATTATGTTTAACCCTATACCTGATGAATATAATTCATGACTTCTTGAATATTAATATGAACTTTTTTCATTCTGGCATATGAATACATTTATTTCTGACCATGGCAGAAACATTTTATATTCACACTGTTATTATTTCTTACATGAATATTCATCAGGTAAAGGGTTTAGATTTATTAAGTACTTCTTAATTTCATTTATGAGTATGGACCTTTGTTCCTTAATTAATTTGCCAAATTATTTTAACCTAGTTCACATTTGTGTACTCTAAATGGTGATATCAAGCTACTTTCGGTTTTAACGACATCCCGGCAGATGTAAGATTACAACCATCACAAAATTACCATGCTGTCTTACAGGTCATTAATGAGACTAGTTTTAACCATACAAAAATCTAACCAATCTCTAAAAAGTACCTATAAAATACTTCTTGAGTGATATATATGCCGACCGTTTCTGTCAAGATCAAAGTTTCCCTTGTTTATCTTTCCTTCATTAAAATTCAGTTAATTGATATTCATAATGTATTTATTTCTTACATGAATATTCATAAAGTAAAGGGTTTACTAATTATAAACCTTCTCATGTTGCGATACCTCAAGGTTAATATGTCAGGCATCTTTGGCCAACATTCTTTGCTAGTTCTTAGATGTGATCAGTCTTCATGAATTATATTTTATGAAAGTGCAACGCAGTTTATACTGCCCAATAATTGGGAAGTTGCTAAATACATAATACCTACAATAAATATACATGTGAATTGTATTTTCAATGTCTTTGTGCCCAGTGTCAAATCTGGATGCATTTAATTCTTTACCCAATAAATATTCATATAAGCAATAATATCTGTATAAATATGAACCCTTTTCCTCATATAAATGCTTTTTCACACCTTTTCAAACAGAGTAGACCAAAATCAGATGGTTTCTGTTGGAGTGGTCTCTTTTTTATGGTTGCTTAAAACTGGTTTTACTGTACAGTACCTACTCCCCTGTGGATCTACCCTAGTCTCATCAATGAGCTGTTAAGACTGGCCATTGTGACGGCATGTTAATTTGGAATGGTGGCTGTCTGTGGTGGGATATCGACAAAACCGAAAGTAGCTTGATATCACTATTTAGAGTACACATGTGTGGACCCAGGCAAACGAACACAGTATTTATTCAAAGACATGGTGTAGATTTTATTTTTATTTTTTAAAAATAAAAATTAACAGTTCACAATGACCCAGTAAATGCCAATTGTCTATATTTACTTCCAGCTGAAACTCATAATGACTTTCACCATACGGTGAGTGATACCATAACTTGGCACTTAAAAAGAATCTATGATTGTTTACATGGGTCATTTTTAACATGGAGAAATTGGAATGAGCACCGGATAAACAAATCTGAGTTTATCGTCTCCAGCTGAAGGTCATTGCTCACCGGTTCAATTCAGTGGACCTTTTTGGGCAGATAAATGACTATTATTTCCTAAATCTGATGACCTTTTTGACTTAATTAAGATCAACCTCGTGACATTACCACTGATTTCAGCTAAAGCATGATCTTAATAGTGTGCTTGACGTCATCATATTTTACGTACGCACCGTACGTGATGAAATTGTTGTCACTAACTACAACATACGGGTTCCTGAATTCCTGGGCAGGAAATAATCGGAAACCACCATATTGTTGTTATTTTGGTGCTCTGGATAGAAAGGCTACTGATAATTTCTTTTATTTTGCATGCTCGGTTCCTTTTTAACATTGCAGGACAATAGTATATGAAAATGGTAATTGATTTTAGAGACTGAAAGAAGTGTCTTGACCGAAGTGTCAGAGAAAATGTTTTTGTAACAGTTTGTTTTTGTTCTGGCGCTTTTCGAGGTCAAACCAGCATGGATTGAGAGGGAAAAGTGAAGAATTCCATCGACCTGGCCGGGAGGCTGCCTTCTGCAATGGAACTGTACATTGAGACACTGACTGGGGCAGCTTTTGAGCTGCGGGTTTCGCCTTTTGAGACTGTCATGTCTGTCAAGGCGAAAATACAACGCCTAGAAGGTAGGTCATGAGGTGTTGAAAACAAAGGAACAAAGAACCTGCATGTCATCATAAGCATGTAAACTACAGTGTTTATAACGTTGTTGTAAAGTAAAAATTAACATTTATTGTTGCACTCATTTGTGATTTATGATGTGTAATGTATGATATGTCAAGGTAGTGTCATCGGTTTAGGTAGATACTCTTGGAGTTATTCCGTTTCAACCTGTGGCTCTGAACATTTTGCTTGTGTAATCACCAAAATTTATCTGAATAACCTGTTTTGCAGAAATGTTACCTAAGAAACTTTGTCATCCAAAAATTGAATAATCCGATACTTTTCCGTATTATGCAGGGGTATTAAATATTATTTTGTGAGATAAAAATAATAATGCAAACATAAGTGAAGGTGTACTCTATTTTACCCTTTCCCTCATATAAACCCTTTTTCATGCCTTTGCTAACAATAGACCCAAATCAGACCACCTATACATTGTATGATCAGGGTCTGCTCAATTTGCTTATAAAATTGTAATAGGTCTGGCTACAGTTTCTACCAATACATCCTGTAAGCATAATTTATTATGTTATTACAAAACAGGCTTATAAATGTTCATGATGTCATTTCTTACATGAATATTCAACATGTTAAAGGCACTGATTTTAATAAGATCTGTGTCTGTATGTATATCTGAAAAGGCCTTTCACAGAGTATTAACTTCTGGGGAGAGGAATGTTTGGATTTAAGTTGACAGTCTTTGTTTAGATGTCTCTATTGAGTTCTGAGACATCAATATACAATTTAATGTCTCATTGTGTGTGCATATAGAAAGAAGGTTAATGCTGTTTTAGGTAGAAATTTGTAGGGTTAAGTTTTTTATTTATACAGTGCCAGAGATTCAGGGTGCGGGATCCGGCTTATCTTTGCCTTGGTCCCTCTTTTTTCTCAAAATGATGCGGACATCATCCCGCAAAAAATATCCAGTGCGTGCAAAATAAACGAAAATCAAAACAGAAAGGTCTGTGTTGGAAAATAGCTCATGAGTTTGTTTTCTGTTTATATCTGAAATAAAATAAAATGTCTTGTAGATCTATCTTGTATTGGCCTCGCAAACAGCACTGAAAATTGGAATACCCTAAATACCTATTTTAAGCTGTCTCGCATTCGATCAATACTCCCTAGAGGGATACCTGTAATTGACACTGGTTCCCGCATTTTGAAAAAAAAATGATATTTGAAAATTCTGAATGTATACACACCATTTCCGTTTTTTTCCCCGCCATTTTGTACATGCTGCAGATAACGGAAAAATGTCAAGTAATTAAAGAAAAATAAGCGAGTTCTTTAGCCTCGTGGTGAGTTCATATATGGAAACATTTTGGAGCCGCAAGCAGAAAATAAAAAATGTCTCAAGGGTTTTCGGATTCAGATAATGAACACAATGATCCCAAGAATACATCCAATCTATATCAAATCGAAGGACCACAAGTTTCAGACATCTTGTCTCAAATCATTGGTGTGGCTATCTAAACAAGAAAAAGTTTTGAAATGTACTTTGTGTATTGAATGTAAGAAAACTAACATGTTTATTGGTGTAAATGGATGCGTTAACTACCGCATGTCAACTCTTAACAGGACAGCATGAGTCTGCTGGTCACATAATATTGAAAGTAAGTGTTGAAAGTTTCAAACTTGGTGTTAGAATTAGATGATGGGACCAAGGCATTGATAAGTACTATGAGAACAGCTTCCTATATTGCAAATGAAAATATTCTGATAGCTAAGTGGCTAGATCTAGCTCTATTCAAATCTTTTAGATGTTCGAAAATACAATGGCTTGGATTAAAGTTGGGGGAGAAAATGCCCATCATGAATCAGGGGTATTTGATAATTCATAGACATGTGCCATTGTGTGTTGAAAGTAAGAAAACTAATATGTTTACTTGTGAAAATAAATGTGTTTACTACCGCATATTAACTGAGCACCTTTTCATGGCTTTACAAACAGAGTAGACCCATATCAGATGGCTCCTGTAAGAGCAGTCTGATTAGGGTCTGCTGTATATGTGTTTGCTTATATAAATTTAATATTATGTATATATGATTACAGTTTCTGCAATTGTAAAATATTCTTGTTTATATTATGGAAATTCAGCTATTTGATAATATTAATAGTATTATACAGTCATTATTTCTTATTAAATATTCATGAGGAAAAGGGTTAAAGCAAAGCCCATGAAGCATACTAGATCTTCATAGTTGATAAAGCAAATCAGTTGTATTATAATATTTCCATGCATGCTGAGTTTTTTGAAAAATTAAGATGCATATACAAAAACTACATAAACTACAGTTGAACCCCTTTTCTTCATGCTTTTTTGCACATTTGCAAACAGAGAAGAACAGATCAGACAGCTCCTATTGGTTCTGGGTCTGCTCTGTTAGCTTATAAAATCATAGTTGATCTGATTACAGTTTCTACAATACCAAACATTTATGTGTAGATATTCTATTAAAAAAAAAATCAGCTAATAGATATGCATGATGTCATAATTTCTTAATGAATATTCAACACAAAAGGTTAAACAACCATAAGAGGACAATGTACAATTATATATACTGTGGTATTGTGTTAAGATAATACAAAACTAATTAAACAAATAGCAAACATATGTATTTATAAAATACATTTAGCATTTTTATTTGATATGGACATTTTGTTTTAAGTTTTTGAATGAAATTAATTCACTGAGCCTTTCATGAGCAGGTGGCGGTGGTCTAGTGATTACGCGCTTGACTATCAGTCCGGAGTTCAAATTCCGGTCCCTCCCGGAAATTTCAGAGACGCTTTTCCGTGTCTCCCACCCGCACATCCTCTCCACCCAGGGGTTAAAATGGGTACCTGTGAGGGTCACTCGCTGGTACTGCGGCTGCATGATTGCGCCATATGTTAGCAGTGCTCAATATTGTAGGCCAATGACTGAATGACCAGGGGAGTAAATGTACAGTCGGCTGAGCAGTCATTCGGACTGAAAGTAGACTATAACTAGGTACTTTTTTCTTTTTTTTCAAATTTCAATACCTACTGAATTTTCATGAACATTATAATGCAATATAGAAGGTGAAACATTGTAGCCATTTTAGAAAGTAAAGAAACAGATCTTTCAAATTCCATTAGCAAACAGAGCATACCCTAATCAGACCATTTGATCTGGGTCTGCCCTGTTGCAGGTGTGTGAAAACACATTTATATGAAAGAAAAGGTTAAGAAACCCTTTCCTTAGTATAAATTCCTTTTCACCCCTTTGAAAAAGGAGTTTACCTAGATCGGACAGCTCCAGTATGGACCATCGGATCAGGCTCTGCTCTGTTTGTTTATGAGATTGAATAGATATGATTCTAGACTAGTTTCTGCAAAGGTAAAAATAAATCATGTTTCTGCAGTACTGTACTAATGTAAAAAATCAGCTTATAGATATTCATGAAGTCATCATTTCTTGCATGAATATTCAACAGACAAATGGTTAGGGTTTTTTTAAAATGAGATTGAAATTTTCAGATTTGTTACAGAACTGTTTAAATTCAGCTTTACAGTTCAGCAAATGTACAGAACAAGGCATAGCCTGGGTCAGTGATAAATTACTTTGATCTGTGTGGTTTTTCAAGTTCCTAGACTATCAGACTACAGCAGATTGCTGGTGCAGATCTAAAGAAAGAAAAAGCTTTGCAACAGTGTAACACGCTGTGTAACAATTATTGGTTTCAGTCAGTATCTAGATCAGTTATGCCCTTGTGATATATAATTTAGATTATTATTTTAATGAATCTCTTGATATTCCAGACCATACTCAGAGAAATTAAAGTCTGATTTTGCAAATCTGTTTTCCCACACATTTTGAGGTGGTGGCAGTATTAAGGAATTCTGTGCGAAGATTTATCAGTGAAACGGTGCAGAGAGAGTGAAGACTTGAATTAATAAATACTTGTACTGCACAAGAAGTGCAATTAGGTCATTCAAGTACAAAGCAACTGTTTTTGTGATATCATGGTATTCACATCAGATTTTTACTTCAGATGCAAAGTTCTTATTTCTGTACCAGACACTAAGTTGTGACAAATTCACATTGTGAAGATACACTTTTGGTTTGGTTGAGAAATAAAGAAAATACTTTGTCGAAATGTTAAGCCTCCCTATCATATTAATTTCCTTTATTAATTCTGAAAGAGAAAGCTACTGAGATTATTTGACACTTTATCCCTCTCCCTCATATAAATGTTTTCACGCCTCTGCAAAAAGAGTAGACCCAGATCAGACGGCTCCTGTAGGATCAGCATTGCTTGCAAATAACAAGTGTCACAGAGTGGCCCATAGCACTCTTAAGGTTAACCCTTTGCAGATTGCAACCCAAGTGACATTTGCTAAGAGTAAGAGCTTGGATCCAGATGAGAAGCTGAGTTTCTTGGCGTCTCATCAGGATCCAAGTTGTTTGACACTCAGTCAGTCAGTAGTTTCTCAAGAACTTGAATGAATCGGAAGTAAGTGAAACTTGTAACAGATTGGAAATAACCCATTCCCTAATGAACATTTTTGCATATATTGATCGCTTCATGAATATTCAGAAACTTAATTTTTATAAGGTAATTTTTTTTATAAAAAGAAATTATTGGCTTAGACAAAAGCTGTAGGATCAGATCTATATAGTTTCATAAGTAAACAGAGCAAACCCTGATCAGATGGCTCAGAGTTAAATCATTTTTAGGTCATCTAGTGTTGTTTTTTTAAAAATAACAAACTATAAGCTATTGTCATAACTCTGGCGTCCGCTCTGTCATCTTTGTCTTTAACCCATTCCCTCATATTGACGACTTTTGACGACTCTGTAAAAGTCACTTTGTGAAACCATTGTGATAAATAGAGCATTTGATCCTATAGGAGCAAATGCTCTATTTATCACAATGGTTTCAAACTACAAAATTCTAAAAAAAAAATCCTTTTCTCTAGTTTATGCTCCTTTTCGGTAGATTTATTCAGAGATTGTATCTAAAAATAGCCTATGAGGTAATGGCTTAACATTAACGTTACCGTTAACTTTGATATTGGCGGCTACAATCAAACAGATGAGCGTTGGCACCCGCATGTGGTGCTCTTGTTTATAGCAGGCTGAGGGTTAAGCAGTTATCACTTCTGACATCAAGAGGAATCAAAAGATGGCTTTTGGCAAGCAAGGGTTTACCTGTCAATTATGCTATACTCTAACAAGTTCATCTAGGTTGTATAGTTTCCTTGTAGACTATTTATATGAGGAGAAAAAATAGAGCATTACCTGTACTCCTCATAATGCTGATTAAGACTTGACTCACAGCTTGGATCCTGATGAGACAGCAAGTAACTCAGCATCATGTCAGGATTCAGGCTGTGACTACGACAGTAGGTTGATAATTTACAACAAACTAAACAGACGGGGAATTTAATTTGGTATCGTTTTCATTTTCAGCAGTATAAGGGTTAATTGGCAGATAATTATGTAGCATTTTTGTAGTGTTAAAAGAGTTGTCTGGATATTTCTTATACATTGACAATTAGCAGCTCTTAGGATATATGATTTGAAAGTCATGCATTCTGTATTGATTTGGTACAGATCAGAGTGAGACATGCAATCTTTTGGAGAAAGACTTTCTGATAAATGAGACATAAATTGTGGCTACCTGAAAGGGTCAGTGTAAAAAAAAAAAGAATAGAGAGATATGACAAGAAAATAATGTTGTCTTATCTCAGACATGCATAGCCAAAGTTCACTGGACTTAACATGAACTGCTTTTGAATAGGAATGTTGAAAGGTTAACCCTTTCCCTAATTTGTCTGCATGAATATTCATTATCTTTACACATTGTATAATGTTCATTTTCAAGAGCATTTTTTGTTTCTGTAAGATCAGATCTATATAATTCCATAAGCGCACGGGTAAGACCCTAATCAGACTAGAGACGTCTGATCTGGGTCTACTCAGTTTGCAAAGGGATGAAATATTGCATCAGGGAAAGGGTTAATTGTTTTCATTGCTAAAACGTGAGTCTTTATCTGACCTGTAACATGATTGCACTTAGGACTTAACCTTTTTCTCCATATGTACGCCTTTCGACACATTTGCTATATAGTAGACCCAGATCAGATGGCTCCTATAGGAACTGTGTGATCAGGGTCTGCTCTGTTTGTTTATGAAATTATAATAGACCTGATTATACTGATTTCTACTCGTGCCTGTAAACAATGTTTTTATGGTGTAGAATTAGATCTTATTATAATTTCATAAACAGAGCAGACCCTGATCAGACGGCTCCTAAAGGAGCCATCTGATCTGGGTCTATTCAGTTTGCAAAGGTGGAGAAAGGCGACATTCATCACTGATAAAATTTAACTCTTTACCCCATGTAAATGCATGTAAGAAATAATGATGTCATGAATATAAATTAGCTGATGTTTTATAACACAGGATTTTGGGAAGACGCTAGAATCGGATCTATATTGTATCATAAGCAAGCAGAGCAGACCCAGATCTGACAGCTCCTGAAGAGTTATTGGAACTGTCTGATCTGGATCTGCCAGGCCTTTTTCTGGCCATTTTGGGAAAATGCATCTTAATAATTGAGTTTTTTTGCACGTGAAACTCATGATTTGGAAAGCATTTTTGGTCCAATGTTAACTCATAATATACATTTTGCATTGTTTTAGCATTTTAGTCAAAATTTGGTCTCTGTTGGGAATCCCCCCCCCCCCCCCCCCCCCCCCCCAAAAAAAAAATACGCCTTTCTATACCTCTGTAATAACCACTTCTTGAAACCATTGTGATAAATAGAGCATTTGCTCCTATAGGAACAAATGCTCTATTTATCACAATGGTTTCAAACTACAAAATTCTAAAAATAAAAAAAAATCCTGTATTTTAGTTAATGTTCCTTTTTGGTAGATTTATTCAAAGTGGTTGGATCTAAAAAATAGCCTATGGAGGAAAGGGTCAAAGGGTGTACAACAGTAACATTTGACCCTTCACTCCTGCAATATTCATGTAATTAGGTAGTTTTATAATGGCATGTGAATATTTGGCCATGTTCCATAAGCAGCCTTTGCAGACCTTGGTCAGACAAATGTTACAGGAATGAGTTGATGTGGATCTACTCAGTTTGCAAAGGCGTTTTAGAGGTTTTCTTACAAACAAGAGATTTTGAAAGATCAGTATGCCTCTTATATACAGATCTTCTTTCACTGATTAATGCATGAATGATTGTTCATTAACCCTTCGCTTGCTGAATTTTAAAATACATTTCTCCTTCTTTACCCATGCCCTGTTGTATAATTACATATATCTTCACTGTGTACAAGTATTTCGCTATGTAAACACTGCTGTGGAGTGTACTGGTTGCACAATCAACTTGTAAATAGTGCAGACCCTGATGAGACATCTCCTGCAGGAGCTGTCTCATCTGGGTCTTCACTATTTACAGGTAGGTATATTGACGCGATTAGCAAACGAAGGGTTAACATAATTATATGATTAAAATAATTGAAACATTTTCAATTTCTTTCATTAGATATTATTTAATCAACACTCTGTGTCCGTGTTCATTCATAGGGTAATGTTTGATCTGTTTATTAACTCTGAGCATTCTATGTATTATTCACCTATTACTGTCTCCAAATCAAGTCTTAACCCATTCCCGCATAGGCTATTTTTAGATCCAACCTTTTTGATTAAATCTACAAAAAACAAAGACCTATGATATCAGGTCTTTGCCAAAAAGGAACATTTACTAGAGAAAAGAAACTTTTCAGAATTGTGTATTTTTGAAATCATTGTGATAAATAGAGCATTTGCTCCACAGGAGCAAATGCTTTATTTATCACAATGGTTTCACAAAGTGACTTTTACAGAAGCGTCAAAAGGTGTCAATATGCGGGAATGGGTTAAAGTACAAAGTACATTTTTCTGCCATTTTTTGCCACTAAACATATTCAGATTATACATAATATCCTGATGAGACAGAATTATCCAGTCTCTCATCTGGATTCAAACTGTTGTTAGATGTTATTGTTTTCCACCCAGAGCAGGTTAAGAGTCTCGTTAATCAGTACTTTAGATATAATAAAAGAGGTCGATTTTAAGAACACCTGTAGATCTTTTTTGTTCACATGTTTACATTACCACATACAGGTAACACAAAATGTCTGTAAGCTCCAGCCTTGGCTGGTTTGTGCAACTCCACAGTAGATCATGGTCGTGTGGCACAGGGAATGCCCCCAACCAGTATATGGAGATTTTCATTTTGTTCTGATCAATGAAATCAATATGTATTAACCCTTTTGGTTACTTTCCACTTAATGAGTGTCTTTGTTGTTGGAATGGAAAAAGACCAGATGTTTTGAATCGTCCAAAGTTTTTTTTATTTGTTTCTTTTTCGTTTACATAAACAGATCCATAATATTAACAAGACTCTAAAGCATGACTCTAGACAAATATTTTTAAAGCTGAAAGCATTCCAAGACAAGTTTAAGGTTCTCAATCACTTGATATATGTTCCCAGAGAGGATTGATTAGTGATCAATGGGAATATTAGCTCTTTGAATGCTGTGTAATAATTGTCTACAGAAAAAAACTTTGTTTGCTTTAATTCTTCCAGATAATTTTCTTCTATGTCTTTGCAAAACTATTCACAGAGTGTTATATAGTCTGGATTCTGATTAAAATACTGAGCGATCACTTGACCTATGTTAAAAGACTTTTATAAATTCAATGGAACATGCATAAAAGTTAACCCTTAATGTTTGGGAACTGAGTATATAAAACCTTTGCAAAAAGTGTAGACCCAGATCAAAGGGCTCCTGAGGGAGCCCTTTGATCAGGGTCTGCACTGTTTGTCGTACAATTCATTTTTCTAAAGTTAGTCGTACAATTCATTTTTCTAAAGTTATGAATTTTGATTCAACTTTTTGTTTAATTAATATTCAGAAAAGGAGAAGCCAGTTTGATCCTTCAGTAGATTCAGGGTAAATTGTTACAGGTGGTAATATTCTTTTCCTTAATTGAGAACAAAAAAGTAGTTATCAAATAATTTCGTATTTACTACAAAGGCTGTTTCCCCAATCTTAATATATTTCTTCAAAATCATACAGTTGTTCTCCAAAAATTGATTTAAGAAATTCCCTAGGATATTTATTTACCTGTACATGTTAACGTACTGTGTTGTTTCAATGAAAATAGAAACAAATACCGGTATACTGACATTTGTTCCTAGAGGAACCCTATGATCAGGTCTGCACTGTTTGTCATTCAAAATACTAGCCTTTCATACTGAATGGACTCTATAGTTAAACAATGGTTTGCTATTCCACTTTGGATATTGAGCTGTCAGAGGGTTAAAGCTTTTTAAAGAGGTGTGCTTCTAAATACAAAATCAGACAAATCTATATCTCAAGGTTGGTAATTTGTACATTGCAGATTGTAATATATTAACCCTTTCCCTCATAAAAACACATTTTCACGCATTTGCATATAATTTTGCAAACAGTAGACCCAGATTAGGAGGCTCCTATAGGAGTTCGTTCAGTATGATATGTTTAAATACCCTGACTGTACCTTGGTCTACACAGTTTGCAAATGCCAGTACATTTGTTTTCCACATTCACAGGGTAAATTAATAGATCTTTCTTGGCCACTCATAGTAGGGAACTTTTTTTTGCATCAATGTAGACTTCTGCAAAAATAGTCATTTGTTTCACACACCTTTTTATTCTGGTTTCAGGCTAATTGGTAATGGTTATTGCAAGTGCACAGCTCTGTTTTGTGTTCCAGTTAACCCTTTCCCTCATATAAACATGTTTTCACACATTTGCAAACAGAGTAGACCCAGATCAGACGGCTCTTGGAGGAGCCGTCTGATCAGGGTCCGCTCTGTTTGCCAACAGAATTTGATAGATCTGTTTCTTTACTTTCTAAAATGTCTACAATGTTCCACCTTCCATATTTCTTTATACTTATTTTGTTAATGAATATTCATTAGGTACTGAAAATTGGCCTATATACAGAACAGGGAAAGGGTTAACCCATTGCCTCATAGGCTATTTTTAGATCCAACCACTTTGAATAAATCTACCGAAAAGGAGCATTTACTACAGAAAAGGAAATGTTGTAATTGTGTAGTACTTATAGAAACGATTGTGATAAATAGAGCATTTGCTCCTATAGGAGCAAATGCTCTATTTATCTCAATGGTTTTAACAGGTGACTTTTTCAGAGGCGTAGAAAGGCGTATTTATGGAAGAAAGGGTTAAACGGGGAAGAGAGATCAACTTGAGAGTACAGCAGCTAATAAAAATGATCAATTCATTAAAATTATGTTATTCCCAATAGGCAAAAATGTGTATCTGCATACCTGTATCAAAGGGTTGTCTGTAGTTTGCAATTTATACCTACAAAGCAATTTATTCTGCATTGAAAGTTTGAGTTATCAATTTATATCTCACATGAGCTTTTGAATGCTACTGCATAAAATGATGATATTTGATATTGAAGTGTTTGTCCAGTCACTGGGTGGCATTTAACCCTTTACTTGATAAATACCCTTTTTTCTACACCTTTGTAAACAGAGTAGACCAGGATCAGACTACTCCTATAGGAGCTGCTGACCATGGTCTGCTCTGTTTGCTTATTATGTAATATAGATATGATTCTACAGTTTCTGGCATGGCCAAAATTTCTTGTGTCCATATGCTAATTTAAGAATTGTTCTTATTAATATTCATTATTTCTAGGGATGGCAACGGTTATTCGGATATTCGAATATTCGGATACCAAACGGATATCCGAATGTCATTTGGCTATTCGAATAGCAAAAAAAACACCAAAAAAAACTAAATGAATTGAAATTGTAGTGCATAATTTTCTCCAGTCCTTAAAAATAATAATTTTGATAAGCCAACTAGGCAGGCCATGTTAATTGCACCGTGACACTTACGCAGTTAGGGGTACAGTAGTTGCGCAATCGACCCAAGTGTCAGTTTGAGCGATGCTCTTTTAATCCACAGGTGGTCCTGTTTAATTGATGTTAAGGGTCATAATAGACAGATTGGTTATGTGTAAATACGCATCGACAATCTCTACTGCTTATTGGTCCATTATAATTACCCATTGTGTAAGGTGTGAAAAAATATCAACCCACCTGGCTAACTACAAACTCAACCGATCAGAATATCCCCCATCCACTTTCTTCACAACACGCCTATTGATCAGGCATGTGTGTTTCGAACAGCCTGCATAATGGCTCTGGTAAACATTTTCATATGACTTGAATTGTTCCACTCAGCTCTATGAGATTTCAAACCAAATGCTATTAAATTTAAAATACTGAAAATGTCATTTGAATTTACCCATATACTGAAGTGCTGGCTTAGCAAACACGTCCGTGTTTTAGCTAGACCGGAAGTCAGACTCATGCACAATGTTTACTTTCACTTCTCTGCATTGATAAACATGTCTCAACCCTCAAATGATATATCTTATAGGACAAGGTTTTGTAGGGAAAACAGTTTCTATATGATAAGCAACTCACTTGTCTAGGTCTGTAGGCCACTCAAATTATTATTACACTGACTTGTAATGACTTCGTGAAATTATGGGTGGACGGAGTCTGATTGTACATAATGTTCATGCATCAGATAAAAATCAAACGAATATATTCGGATATTCGAATAGTTTGGGTTCGAATATTCGGATGGTGATTTTGGTATTCGTTGCCATCCCTAATTATTTCATTATTTCTTGCATAAATATTTACAGAATAAGGGCTTTTAAAATTGATTGACACTGATTGCATTTTTGAACAGACAGATCTTGAGATAAGTACTCAGTGTCACATCTAGATCAAAACTACACAACAGTCACTAATTAACCCTTTGCATGCTAAGTAATTTTTTCGTCTGCAACAAATTGTTGTCTGCTTCAATTCTTTTAAGTAACTTTTCTCTAATTTCTTTGCAGAAATATGATCAAGATGACAAACAGTTTGGATCCTGATCCAAACTGTTTGCATAGGTAATCACAGTTTCGCCGCTAGCGTGCAAAGAGTTAACCACTAATCACTATCATGCAGAGTTATTGATGCAGCTTTAACCTTGTCATTGCAGAATGTTCAAATGGACTATTCTAAAATTCAAACAAGTTAAGCTTACCATGAATATTCAGGGATTTTTTTTTTAAAGAAAAGTCTAACATCACAAACTATGCAGATCCTAGAGAAGCCCTCTCATCTGGGTCTACTCTGTTTGCAAAGGACATTAATGACTTGTTTCCGCACAAAAAGGGATAAACAGATCTTGGTTAATTCTATCCATTTCTAATCCAAGTAAAGATCAAAGGATTTCATATACATATTTTATATACAATATTGGAATTCAATAGTATTGTTGTCATAGAGAAAACATAAATAAATCATTTTGCTGAAGAAAAAAAAAGAATTGAAAATTATAAATATCCGCCAATGAAGTTTTAGTTATACAACTTGATAGTTAACCCTTTGCTTGCTATTCATGTCAATATACCTACCTGTAAATAGTGAAGACCCAGATGAGACAGCTCCTGCAGGAGCTTTCTCATCAGGGTCTGCACTATTTACAAATTGATTGTGCAACCAGTGAACTCCACAGCAGTGATTGCACAGCGAAATACTTGTACGCAGTCAAGATATATGTAATTATACAACAGGGCATGGGTAAAGAAGGAGACATGTATTTTAAAATTCAGCAAGAGAAGGGTTAAAATGTGAAAAAATGGGTTTAGTAGTTAACCCTTTATGAATTTTTGTGTGAGAATTAATGATATTATAAGCCCTTTATGAATTTTTGTGTGAGAAATAATGATTTCTCACATACCTTCCCTTATCTCCGAGTTAGAACAACAGGTTAAGATTTCCTTATCTGTAACACGTGTAAGATCACTTTAGAACGTATGACGTCATATATGACGTCAAGCCATGGAAACCTATGTTTACATGTCATTTAAACGGCGAAAATACACTTTTTTGATATGTGAGAAAAAGAATCTGATGCTCGTTGTCTTTTAAGATCACATGTTCCTAAACTCACCAAGAAAATGTTATTAAGCTCGCCAAGGCTCGCTTAATGACATTTTCTAAGGCTCGTTTAGGAACATGTGATCTTAAAAGACAACTCGCAACAGATCCTCTATATCATAAATATTAATTAGATTAATTTTTACAATGGCATGAACTTTACAGTTTTCAACATAATTCAATGAAAGTTCATGCACATGATCTCTGTGAAGTGTAGATGTGCATCATGCATATTTCAGTATCTTAACCCTTTACTCTACGTACATTTATGTAAGAACATTAATTAGATTAATTGTTATAATAGCCCATGGATACAGGATATTTTGGCGCAGGCAGAAACTGTATAATCATATCTATATTATATCATAAGCAAACAGAGCAGACCCTGATCAGACGGCTGATCAGGGTCTGCTCTATTTGCTTATGATATGAGATTCTGCCAAGACCAATTCCTGTGTCCATATGCTATTATAACAATGTAATTAATATTCATGATTTCATTATTTCTTATATGAATATTCATGGAGTAAAGGATTAAAGCAGTATTTGCAGTATATCTATGAGCATCTCAACACATGTTGTACCTACATGTGGTGTACTTTTGCAGCGATTAGCCCAGAGAATATATATCTAGAGCACTTATAAAAGACCAGACAGCTAAGATTAATAAGAGTCCTCTACTCTGTGAATATGAATCAGATAAGAAATAATGACTTCATGAATATTTATTAACAGAATTTTAATAATGCTATTTGAACACTGGAATTTTTGGTCATGATGGAAACGGTAGAATCAGATTTATAGTAAAACATAAGCAAACAGAGCAGACCCTGATAAGATGGCTTATACAGAGACAGTCTGATCTGGGTCTGCTCTGTTTGCAAAGGTGTTAAAATGGCATATCTGTGGAGAAAAATGGTGAAACAATTTGATGTCAGGGCCTACTGACTCATTCAGATGTTGGTATTTTTGCTCAACTCATTCCATATGCAAGATACTGCTGAAAAGACAGTAATTGATGCCCCAGTTCTTCTGCACTCAATAGTGCTCCACATTTTTTGACAGGGCTTGTGACTCACAATGTGAAACTCTTTAACCCATTTGATTACTGAATTGTCAAAGTGGAAGATGGACCATCACTGTTTAACTATTTAATCCATTCAGCACGAAAAGCTTAAATTTAAAACAAAATTTTGAATGACTAACAGTGTAAACCATGATCAGAGGGCTCTCCTCTAGGGGTCCTCTAGGAGTCCTCTGATCTGGGTCTACACTGTTTGCCATTGCCAGTCATTTCTGGCATTCAAAGGGTTAATCCTTGGAACATGAAGTAATTTTCATCTTCGAAGCATGCTGTCTGCATCATCATCAAAGTTCCTTCTGTTTTATTTTTACAAAAAAATATGTTAAAATATTATTTGAACAGAAACTGTTCCCAAAGGTTATCACAAATTCACATACCTAATTAACCTGAGTATTCAAACACCAAATCTTCCTATATGACTTCAAATTAGACTGCTAGAGTAGCTAATAGAGATGACCCTGATCAAAGTGCTCCTCCAGGAACAGTTTGATCTGGGTCTACGCTATTTGCCTAAATGTTCCTGTACTTGGGGCATAGACTGTATTCTAAAATGTGGAGAGCATTAACTCTAATTAGTCTTAGTGTAGCTGTCTGGTCTTTTATCAGTGCTCTAGATATATTTTCTATATTTCCCTACCAAACCCCATTCTTGTTGATACTCATTAGAAGGTGTTAACCCTAGTAACATGTAAATGCAGAATGATGATGTCAGCTGCCTTGTACAACTTGTACATAATATGATAATAATAAACTACAAGTAACTTTGTCATGAACAAAAACTAGAAATTCAAATTTTTCAAAGTTTTCAAATTTGTTATAATGGTTGCAAGTCGTTTGAATCAAGATATTATACTAGAGTTAATCAAGTTTCTGATCATGTTTTTTGTAAGAGCATAGAAGAAAAGAAGTACATGTACTTTTCAAAATGTAAAGATCCCAGTTTTTATGAAATGAATTTGCTTAGTGGTGAAAAATAATTTTCAGAGTCATGAAATAGATCAGCTTATATATCAGCAGTGGCCTATTTTAGCATGGATCAGAAATCTGTATTCAGACCTAAGGTTTTACTTTTTCTAACAGGATCAAACTTACTTCCTTCCAATGGAAATGGTAAAGAGATGATTCATTTTCTTTAGACAATGGAGTGATTCACATGTGGCGGTTCTATGCTCTAGATTGACACAGTTGCCAAGTGAAGGAATACATTAACACCTCAAAATGATTTTCATGATTCCACAGAAATCATGCTATCATGACTCATGCCTATCTGGAATAAAGTGCAAGTTTTTCTGGGTTAACCCTTAACTCCATGATTTTTTGAGGCACATAAATACAGGCATTTTTTGTTCATGGCAGAAATTGTAGAATCAGATCTATATAATTCCTTAAGCAACGAGACCAGACCCTGATCAGATGGCTCATCAGGAGTCATTCTGATCTAGGTCTACTCTGTTAGCAAAGGTGTTAAAAAGTGTGTTTGTGGGGTAAAGGTTAACCCTTGTCGTGCTTAATGGGAATTCTTTGGCTTTTGGATAAGATCCAGTGCTGTGTAGCTCTTGATTTTAATGTGTGGATCCAAGATAGTTAATACTTGCTTGACGTAAAATAAAAATGAGATTAAATTGAGGTGTTAAAGTGTACAAGAATTTTAGCAAACAATTTATACAGTTGGATTAGTCCTTTGAATGCTGAATGTTGAAATTTATGTAATGACCAGTCACTGTTTAATTGAAGAGTTCTATAAAGTATGAAATGTTTCAGTTTGTTACAGGACAGCCTAGACCCAGATCAGAGGGCTCCTTTAGGAGCCCTCTGTCTTGGCTCCCACTGTTTGCAAATGCCAGTACCCCAAAGAGTTTAGTTAATGCTCTCTTTTTTATTACCAGGGAAAGGAAAGTCATTTTTGTCAATGAAAAATGGCATTCCCACATTTTGCCATTTGTATAAAATGGTTAAATGTCGTGTCAGTAATTTAGAGTTGACTTCATTGTAATTGTTTTGTAAAGAGGTTTGATCCATTTACTCCAGGGTAATGATTACTGGAAAGGATTTTGCTTGGCAATGGGGTTCTGCATATTGTAAATGTCACTGATCTAAAGGGTTCAAAACATGTTTTGTTGTAGTGTTGCAAGTTTACCTTATACCTGATGAATACTCGTGTAATTATTGTAAGACTCATCTGGATCTAGACATTTTGCATATACAGTAAACCCCGCTAATGCGACCACCTAAAAGAGGTTTAATTCTGGGTGCTATATGCAGGTGGTAGCTTAGTGCAGGACAAAAGTAATGCAGAAAGCTCCTAGAGCTGTATATATAATGGAATTTGAACACAGGAATTTTTGGTGTATACAGTAATTGTAGAATCATCTATATTCTTCCATAATTAAACAGACACTGATCAGACATCTACAGAAGCTGTCTGCAAAAGCATCTTAAGGTGCCTATAATTATGAGGGGGAAAAAGTTAATTTTAAAATGTTTTATCATGTACATTGATAGGGAAAATCGAAATATATTGAACCCATTTATAATAATGTTGTTATATTCAATCCTTTGAAGTGGGACATATATACACTTGTTATTTGCAAACAGTGTAGACCTGGTGATCAGAGGGTTCTTAAAGGAGCCCTCTGATCAGGGTCTGCACTGTTTGCCATTCAAAATCCTCTAGCAAGCTAAGACTTTCATACTGAGTGAACTCTGTAGTTTGACACTTTAAACAAATTCAGTGTTGAAAGGTTTGACTTATAATTTCAGGTATCCCGATTGCCCAGCAACATCTTATATGGAAGTCAGTAGAGCTGGAGGATGACTATTGTCTCCATGATTACAGTATCCATGATGGTGCAACTCTCAAACTTGTCCTCGCAATGCGTGGTGGTCCTATCAACACACGCAGAAGTAAGTGTTATGTTATCTTTTTCAAAGCAATAAAGGCTGTTAAACCCAACTCACAGTTAAACCAATAGATAAAGCTGCATATTTAATTCCCTTTCCCTGTTCTATGTTTATTACAAATTTCAATACCTACTGAATATTAAAGGACAAACTAGTTATAATGAAATATATATGGAAGGTGGAACATAGTAGCCATTTTAGAAAGTAAAGAAACAGAAATGTCCAATTTCATTAGCAAACAGAGCAGACCCTGTTCAGACGGCTCCTGTTGGAGCCGTCTGATCTAACTCTACTCTGTTTGCAGATGCGTGAAAGCACATTTATATGAGGGAAAAGGATAATTATTCAGATACTAAAATCATCATGTCTGCAGTGCTGTTCTTGAAAAATGTTTATTTTATGCATCCTATCTGGGCCTATTCTTCTTGTTCAAATATTCAGTATCTTAATTTGATACAAATGATATAAGAGTTGTCTGATTAAAGTGAGCTCTGTATGCTTTTGTAATTATATCGATTTGATTTTTCAGTTTCCACCATTGTGAAATAAATTTGTGTTCCATGTTCCATTTTATTGATTCTGTCCATGAATATTAATGAGGTGATAAAATCTTGAATATGTGTTAAACAGGGAAAGGGTTAAAAAAGTACAGAAACTATACTCTTCATCTGAGACATTGATCAGTTATCTATGAAAGAGTTTACAAGTTCCCTTTCCCACTCCCCCACTCTCGTATAGTACCCTTAACCCATTCCCTCATAGCCTATTTTTAGGTCCAACCTCTGAATAAATCTACAGAAAAGGAGCATTTACTAGAGAAAAGGGATTTTTTAGAATTGTGTAGTTTTGAAACCATTGCGGTAAATAGAGCATTTGCTCTTATGGGGCAAATGCTCTGTTTATCACAATGGTTTAAAAAAGTGACTTTAACAGAGGCGTAGAAAGGCGTATTTATGGAGGAAAGAGTTAAGCAACTCCTTTGTGACAAGTATTTTATAATTCTTGGAAAACATGTCTCATTATATTTGTGTAATGGTTCAGCATCAGTAATGGTCATCCCTATAGAGGCTAAGATAAGATGTGTAAAGTAAAACATCTTCCAGAATAGTTTTTTATGACCCCCAACGGCGGGCATATAGTAACTGCATTGTCCGTCCTTCCATCCGTCCATCCTAAATTTCGTGTCTCTTCTATAACATATTTGTCTGTGCATGGATTTCAAAATGACCTGGCACAAATGTTCACCACACAAGGACGATGTGTCGTGTTCAACTACCTGGTCCGTGGGTCAAAGGCCAAGGTCATCCTTTAGGGTCAAAGTTCAAGGGTATAGTGTTTCACAAACACATCTTGTTTTTAGCTCGTCTGTTTCAAAGAAAAGTCGAGCTATTGTGATCACTGGGTTGTCATCGTCGGCGTGCAAAAACTTTAATGTAGCTCATTACATGTACTCGAAAAGTATAAGAGGTATCAACATGAAACTTCATAGGTTAGTAGATCTCAGTGAGGGGAAGGCCCCTACATAAGAACCATAACTCTTGATTTAAAAAATTTGGAGTTATGGCCCTTTACATCTTTCAAAAATGTTAAATTTAGCTGGACAATCACCAAATCAGATGAGCGTTGGCGCCGCAAGCGGCTCTTGTTTATTTCTCCACCAAACCCTTCTGTGTGACCATTCTTTAGAATTGTCTCTTGAGACGATTCTAAAGAGTGGTCATAACATAGGGGTTATTGGAGAAATGACAATTTGTACCTGTATCTAATACTCTATCCCAAATATGATTGGGGTATCCATACTGTTTGAAACATTATCCAAAGTTTATTCAAATATTCATTGTCTGCAGAGTCTAACAGTCTTTGTTGTACTTGTTTGCCATACTTTTTTTCTAAGATATTTGCAAGATTTTGACAAATGTGTTTTGAATAACCATTATTCAAAGATATTAAATCAAGTTTGTTATGATCAACACTAGGGCTTTGTTTAACCAGATGTTTTCTTATTATTTCTCAGTTCCAATGGAGGACCCAGCTCTACGGGAGATGGCAGAATATGTGGAGGCCAACCGAGAGGAGATCTGGGAGAAACTGCCAGGCAACAGGCAGGTCACCCTGCTTGTGTTCCGTGAGGGGGACCAGCTCAATTTCTTCAGGGTAGTCGACAGAGGGGACGGTACCCTGACCCCACTTTCTGAATCCCTCAGGTGTGTATGACATTTACTTTTGTAGAATATAATCTACTTCTTACTAGTGCCAAGTAAACTTTTTTCTTTGTTGAGAAATTGGTGTCAAAATCAATTCTTGGAATTAGTTCTCCCTGTAATGAAAAGTGATAGTTATGTTGTTTGTACTGAGAAGAAAATAAACCACTTTCCTTCATACTAACACTTTTTCATGCCTTGGCAAACAGAGTAGACCCTCTGTGGGAAATGTCTGATCAGGGTCTGCTATAGAAATTGAAGTAGATGATAATTGTTGCAAACAAAAAATGGCTTCATATGCAATGAGTTTTTGAAATTCAAATTGTGGCAAATAAATGTTGTGTTTTTCGTATAAGTGTTTTTACTAAGTGCAAGTTTCAAATTAAGTTGCATAAATAGTTTTATTCAAAAATTGTCAAGTCTATGATAATTAATTGCATAATAATTCATAATTGGTGTAGTCATTCAATTTGCAAACGACCATTCTATGATATTAGTTGCATAACTTTATAATCGAATCATTCTAAAAAGTCTCCTCTTGCAATGTTTTCCCCACAGTATGATGTTATCAAATGAAATGAATCAGCTTTAACTGTATCAGATTCTCTTTATATTTACATATTGATATATTGCCTTTGCTGTTGGCCTCCCCTGCACTGATAAAAAAATAAAATCTGTGGCAATGGCTAGCAATTATACTGAAATATTAGAGCTAACTGCAATACATAATGCCTTAACCTATTCTCTCATATAAATGCCTTTTCACACATTTTCAAACATAGTAGACCCAGATCAGATGGCTCCTGTAGGAGCCGTCTGATCAGGATCTGCTCTGTTTGCTTTTGACATGACAAAGATCTGATTCTACAGTTTTTGTAAAGCAAAACATTCCCATGAAAAGTTTACATTGTAAAAATTGAGCTAACAAATATTCATAATGTCATTATTCCTTACATGAATATCAAACAGGGAAAAGGCTTAATGTAAGCCTGTAAAGCCCTGTGAGGTAACAGAGCATTAGATGGCATAAAAACATTAGATGGATTAAAGGTGCATATTCAAATACTAAAATCATCATTTCTTCAACAATTCCTTTGTTGTGACCACTCTCAGAACGGCCTCAAAGATGCAATTCTAAAGAATGGTCACAACATAGGGTTTGATTGAGAAATAAAGGAGATATTCTTGAAAATGTTTTAATTTACACTTCTTATCTCAGTCCCAGAGGTTATGATTCAAATGCACTTACAATGCAGTTTCATGCCAGAAGCTGCATGTAAAATAAAGTCTGAAAATATTGCATGATTAGCATCCATTTTCTGATGTTGAATATTACGACATGATTTGGGCTAATTTTTATGACATTGTAAATAGTTTTGACCCTAATGAGTTGCCAAGAATGTGATATAAATTATCCTCATTAGATTTGAAACTGGTTTGCATATTAACCCTTTAGCTCATTCAGTATTCTTGGCATCCTTCTATTGAAAATATAATCTAAGGAAAAGTATTTCCGTTGAACACAGTAGATAATCATACCTGTACCCGTGCAGACCGTGCTCCTACATGAGAATCGTTATCTGGGTCTACTGTGTATGCAAAGGTGTAGAAAAGGAGGCGTTGTCAAAAAAGGGGTTTACCCTTTCCCTGTTCTGTGTTTATTCCAAATTTCAATACCTACTGAATATTCATGGACAAAATAGTTATAATGAAATATGGAAGATGGAACGTTGTAGCCATTTTAGAAAGTAAAGAAACAGACCTTTCAAATTTGCATTAGCAAACAGAGCAGACCCTGATCAGATGGCTCCTATAGTAGCCATCTGATCTGGATCTACTCTGTTTTCAAATGCGTAAAAACACATTTATATGAGGGAAAGGGTTAAACTGTTTATTCTGGGGCCAGTTGATTGGTTTTCTGGAAGTAAAGGAATACTGGTATTAACTAAATAACCTCGGGGTAGTAAAACAGGATTTTTACACTGCCAGATATGTCTAATAAATAAGGATTTGTGTATGGCTTCTCACCTGTGTAAAACTGTTTTGTGGTGTTTTACCTCCCCAGCAAAAGAGATTTATCATTCCTGTGCTTTCAATTTCTTATCAGGTTTTCCTATAAACTTTTACTTCACCATCCTTTCAGTGTTAACTGTTTCCCTGTTCTATATTTATTCTAAATTTCAATACCTAGACTGATTATTTATGGACAAATAGTTATAATGAAATCTGATGAAAGGTAAAATATTGTAGCCATTTTAGAAACTACAGAAACAGATCTTTCAAATTCCATTAGCAAACAGAGCAGACCTGATCAGATGGTTCAGTTTTTAGCTCACCTGAGCCAAAGGCTCAAGGTGAGCTATTGTGACCGCCTGTCGTCCGTCGTCCGTCTGTCCGTCTGTCCGTCTGTCCGTCTGTCCGTCTGTCCGTCTGTCCGTCTGTCCGTCTGTCCGTCCGTCTGTCCGTTCACTTTTATTTCAAATGACTTCTTCTCCTAAACCACTGGGAGGATTTCAACCAAATTTCACAGAAATGTACCTTAGGGTGTCCTCTATCAGTTTTGTTAAAATCATGACCCCCGGGCAAAAAATGGCCCCGCCCCACTACTTTTACAGGTTTTTTTTTTAAATCTTTAAAAATCTTCTTCTCTGAAACCACAATTTCTAGAGCTTTGATATTTGGTATATAGCATCATCTAATGGTCCTTTACCAAGTTTGTTAAAATGATGACCCCCGGGCCAAAAATGGCCCTGCCCTTGGGCTTGTAGTTTTTACATAGACTTATATAGGGAAACCTTTAAAAATCTTTTTGTCTGAAACCACATAATCTAGAGCTAAGATATTTGGTATGAAGCATCACCTAATATACCACTATCAGGTGTGTTCAAATAATGACCCCTGGGCCAAAAATGGTCTCACCCTGGGGTTTTATGCTACTTAACATCTGAATCTGTAACACTTAAAAGGTAATTTCCTCACAGTTATTTCCCTTGTCCCATCAGCATAGCCATAAGGGACAAAGGGAGATAACTGCATTGGAGTTCCAGTGTCATTCTATTTATATCTATTTATGATAAAATGTTGAAGGTGAATCAGTGTAGCTGTTTTAGAAGGCATAGAAACAGATCTGTCAAATTCCATTAGCAAATAACAGACACTGATCTTACAGGAGCCACCTTATCTGGGTCTACTCTGTTTGCAGATGCATGAAAACAAGTTTATATGAGGGAAATTAAGGGTTAAATGAACAACTCCAGATCCTTCAGTTCAAAGGTTACAGCGCTCGGCAGTAAAATCTCTCCAGGTCAATGCATGACTCTTAACTCTTTGCATGCTAGTGGTGAAACTGTGATTACCTATGCAAACAGTTTGGATCCAGATGAGAGGCTGCATACTGCAGCGTCTCATCAGGATCCAAACTGTTTGTCATCTTAACCATATTTTTGCAATAAAAAGAAAGTAAGTTTAATTTAAGAATTGAAGCAGATGACAATAACTTTTTGTTGCAGACGAAACATTAAAGGCATTTTGACCTATTAACCCCAGTGTGTAGTGTTAGTGATAGCTAGATGTTACATGGTGTCTTCCAATGTCTCTCAAATTAGATGTGAGAGATATTGGAAAGTAACAATTCAGCCAATCAAGGAAAATGATCACCATCTAGACTTTTGATCTGGGTCCAAACCCAACTGATGTAAGTCATGGTAATGTTTAAGAAAACTGTGAAAACATGATTATGCAATGGCCCAACTGATATAAGTCATGGTAATTCTTAAGAAAACATGATAATGCATTTGCCCCTCTAACAATGATAGGTGTTAAAATTACTACTGCTGCCCAAAAAAGCACCTTAAATATAACATTTTTATATAAAATTTGATGACAACACATTAAAAAGTCCTAAAATGTCTGAATTTTGTATGATATTAATGAAATAACTGAGTAAATATAACTTAATTATAACAATAGACGTAACTCTTCTCAATTTCAATTGTTAAAAATACTAATGACCCGTTTAATTGAATTATCATGAGATATTCACACCTAGATCTAGAATTATTTCTAAACACCTATTAACCCTTAACCTATTTGCTTTGACAAAAATTGATCTGGGACTACTCTTGTTTGCTAATGCTTAAAAAATTGTTATTGCCATAAATAGAAGTTTTAGCTTTGAAAAAAACTGTAAAATCAAATCTATATCTTGTCAAATGTAAACAGAGCAGACCCTGATCAGACAGCTTCTATAGCAGCCTTCTGATCTAGTCTACTCTTATTTTTAATGTGTAAAACACATTATTTCTCTGAAGAGAAGTTTTTGCTTTGACAAAAACTGTAGAATCCGATCTATATTGTGTCAAAAGAAACAGAGAAGACCCAGATCAGACAGCTTCCGTAGGAGTCGTCTGATCTGAGTCTACTCTGTTTGCTAATGCATGAAAACAGCTTTATATGAGGGAAAGGGTTAAACGATTTTTAAAGATATTCTTATTGGTCATTTCACACAAAAACTGGCATTATGTACTGCCTAGCACTTTATTTGCCTATATACCTGGGTCAAGGTATAATTGCATTAATTGCATAGCTTTATAAAAGTCATTTGAATTTCTCAAAGACCAGTTTTAGGCATTTTGAGCTAAGGCAAAAATGGCACAAGTTGTAAACAGTTTAGATCTTGGTCAACCATTCACTTGGTATTAGTTCTGAATCCAGTTCAAGTTTATTCAGCAGTGAAAGGGTGAAAGCAGTGCACTAAGCTTATTTCATCTGCTAGATTGTTTTCCACTGAAAAATTAACATGTCAATATACATGTATTACTGTAACTCAGGTGAGCGATATAGGGCCAATGGCCCTCTTGTTTAAAAAAGTTATATGAATACTGTTTAAGGTAGGAAAGGATGTCAAATGTTTAATCCTTTGCCTGGTAGAAAAGCCTTTTCATGCTTTGCTAACAAAGTAGGTCCAGATCAGACGGCTCCTGAAGGAAGAGTCTGATCAGAGTCGACTCTGTGTGCTTATGAAATAACATAGATCTGATTCTAAAGTTTCTGCCATGGCCAAAATTTCCTTTGTTCATTTGCCATTAATGATTATAAAAATCACTAAATGAAAATTCATTATACATGAATTTTTGTGTAAATATTCATGAGGTGAAGGTTTAACCCTTTCCTCCATAAAAACGTCTTTCTATGCCTCTGTAAAAATCACCTATTGAATCCATTGTGATAAATAGAGCATTTGGTTTCAAACTACAAAATTCTAAATTTTTCCTTTTCTCTAGTTAATGCTCCTTTTCGGTAGATTTATTCAAACTGGTTGGATCTAAAATAGCCTCTGAGGGAATGGGTTAAAGAATTTTTTTTAACTACTTTGCTGCCAGTGGGGAATCTGTGATTACCCTTGCAAACAGTTTGGATTAGACAGGACACTGAGTAACTCAGTCTCATCAGGATCCTAACTTTTCATACATGTGATAACTACCGGATTGTGCGGGAGACTACCGGATTTGAACCCAACTCCCGCAAGTCCCGGCCGGGAGACGAAATCTCCCGATTTCTGAATAAAAATGATTTTTATTTTTTTCCACCCCATTTTCTATCATTTTTTGATATAAGCGTTTGCCAGACGCCTCAAAGAACCAGTGTTGTTGACTTATTTACTGCCCTGTTTATCATGGCAGGCACAGCGCCGTGTCCCTTTGTAGTACGTCGCCATGTTGCCCCTTATCAAAGACCACCGCAGCATGCCCTAAATACCATGCTGAGTAATTGTGACCCCCAGTAAAAGGGATTAAATGGTCAGCATGGTGTGTTATTTACCTTCGCATGTGTGTATTCCGTAACAGAAACAATCGTGTATGAATATGTCTCTGGTGTATTACACTGTCGTCATTACATGTATGCTTTTTTCTTCACGGTCAGATTCTACTAAATTTCTGTTGAAGAAAATCTTATTTTCTCAAATTCTGAGACTAAACATCTAAATAGTTACTTTATTAAATTAATTTAGGTTATAAGTTTATTTATAAATGTCCACATAGCATAGCTGTAATCAAAATGTGCTTTTATCAGAAAAAATGGAACTCGAAATTGGTTGCCTCAAACCACGGATTTTTCGAACGGTGAAATGTGTCATTTCATAGAGGCAAACACAAACATTGTTTTCCACAGACATTTGGTAATATATTCAAATAAAATTGTGTATGTATTGAGTATAGCATATAAGGATGTCAAATACACAAAAAATGAGAAGATGGGAAGCATTTTTCTAACAGAAAATGAAACTACAAAATGCAAAGACAGTGTACTAGTGTTTGGATAGTACCATATTTCGGACAGAAAGTGACATATGTTTATTTCAGAATATAAATTTCTGGATATATTGCATTACAAAAATAAATGAAAATAATAAAAACAATAATGTCAATAAATTATAATAATATAATATAAGAATGAGAATAATATCAATAATGATAGTAAAAATAATAATAATAAACACAAGTTTATCCATTGGCCAGTAAAAAGAATAATTATTTAATAATAAACACAAGTCTATCCATTGACCAGAATGGAATGGAATAGAAAGAAATAGTAATTAGAAGAGAGTATATGGTAATATATACTAGCATACAAAAGATAGAATTATGAGAAAGGAATAGTAATTAGAATAGAGTATTATTTATATGGGCACAGAATAGATAATAGAATGGAATGAAACACAAAGGAACTAGAATAGATAAGAGGATGGGATGGAATGGATTAGAAAGGAATGGGAAATATAGTAGATGTGGATGGATGTAGAACAGAGAATAGTACAGACTATAATAAGGAATAGGCTATAAATTAATACAAACTAAATTACACAGTTGTAATGTGCTAGATAGGCAAAAAAGTTCCAATGCCCTAGATAAGATGGTTTGTCGCGCATAAAAGTGCCTTTATCATACCTCCCTTTCAACCAGGGGTAAAGGGGGGGGGGGGGGGGGGGGGGGGGGGGAGTGTTCTTTTCATATTTGCCCATTCAGAGACATATAAATATAGGTATCTGACCTATTATACCAACAAATAACTCCAAAATTTTCCATCCGCATAAATCTCCCTCTTTGACACCCAATCTCCCTCATTTGAAAAGCTAATCTCCCTCTTTGCTTCGAAAAAATTATCACATGTATGACTTTTGTTTACTGTGATTATGTTTTTTGAAAGAAAAGGGTGAAAAAAAGTAAACTTAAAGCAGATGATAAAATTTACACACAATTTATGGCAGAGAAAGAGTTAACCTTTTCCCTGATATAAACGCCTTTTCATGCATTCACGAAGAGAGTAGACCCAGACCAGACAGCTCCTATAGGAGCCATCTGATCAGGGTCTGCACTTATGGTATAATATAGATATGATGGTACAGTTTCTGTTTGTGCCAAAACATCTTACAATATATCCCATCTTAACAATTCAGCTTATAAATATTCATGATGTCATTTTTCCTTACATAATGAGTTAACCCTTTTCTCCATAAATATACCTCTCTACGCCTTTGCAACAGAGTAAACCCAGATCAGACGGCTCCTACAGGAGCCTTCTGATCAGGGTCTGCTCTGTTTGCTTATGATATAATATAGATATATTATTATAGATATATAACATAGATATGATTCTACAGTATCTGCCATGGCCAAAACTTCCTGTGTCCATGTGCTATTATAACAAATTAATCTGGTTAATATTCATGACATCATTATTTCTTGCATGAATATTGACCAGGGAAAGAGTTAATCCTATACCTGATAGAGATGCTGTTTGAAGTGTTTGCAGATTAGTTTGCCAATAATTCTTGTGTTCATTTGCCTTTATGAAATCATCTTTTCACCCATTCCCTGATATTGACGACTTTTGACGCCTCTGTAAAAGTCACTTTGTAAAACCATTGTGATAAATAGAGCATTTGCCCCTATAGGAGCAAATGCTCTATTTATCACAATATTTTCAAACTACAAAATTCTAAAATAAAAATTCCTTTTCTCTAGTTAATGCTCCTTTTTGGTAGATTTATTCAAAGAGGTTGTATCTATAAATAGCCTATGAGGTATTAGGTTAAAGGGTGACAGATGACAAATGCAAAACACTGATGTATGGTGGGACTTGTACCTAAATTAGGCAAATGGTTGGTCTTACATGCTCAGAAGCAGTTGTTATGCTAGTCTCATGTAATGGAGTGTCAGTGCGGGTAAACTAATCTGTGTTTATATGTATGTTTCAGTGGTGCTTCAATGTACAATTTCAATGATGAGGAAGATGAAGATGACTCTCCCAACAAGGAGAAGGTGGAGGAAAATGAACAGCTGAAAGAAAAAATGAAACAAATACGGCTGAAAATGGACAAATTGAATATTAGTAAAAAGGTATGTGAGTAAAATAGGGTTGTAGGGACCCAGATAAGAGGCTTAGATTAACCCATTCCCTCATAGGCTATTTTTAGATCCAACCTCTTTGAATAAATGTACCGAAAAGGAGCACATACTAGAGAAAATGTTAGAATTGTGTAGTATTGAAACCATTTTGATAAAGAGAGCATTTGCTCCATAGGGAGTGACTATTACAGAGGTGTAGAAAGGTGTATTTATGGAGGAAAGGGTTAAAACGTTTTCAAGAAAGTTCCTTTATTTCTCCCACAAACCCTTTGTTATGACACCTCTTTAGAATCGTCTCAAAGAGAAGATTCTACAGAGTGGTCATAACATTGGGTTTTGTGGAGAAATGACGATTTAACCCTTCCCTGTTAAATATTTATGCATCAATTTATCACTTCATGAATATTTTTCATATTATAAACTTTTCAAGGAAATTGTTGGCTTAGACAGAAAATGTAGGAATTAGATCTATATAATTTCATAAGCAAACAGAGCAGACCCTTATCAGACAGCTCCAACAGGTGCCATCTGATCTGGGGTCTACTCTGTGTGAAGAGGCATGAAAAGGTGATTCTATGCAGGAGAGGGTTATATCCTTTATCCATTGCTCTGGGTTGATAACATTTTTTTAAGACAAAAGACTTCTTTCACAGGGCTTTTTCTCTCTTAATTGGGAAGGGGCCTTAGCCTGCTGATTTTGGGAAGAATTATCGCTAAAATTGCCGATTTGGGAAACAAAAAAGCTGGTGTAAGTTTGGATTTTGGGGAAAACTGCATGAATTTTCAATTTGGAAGGGGCCTTTTACAGGCCTCTGTTATAGAAGGTGAAAAACCCCTGTTTCATGATGAAAGAAAGTATCTTTTACTTTTGCATTTCATGAATGAAGTTAGTGATACTGGTTTTGATATCTTTCTAGTAAATAAAAAATGAAAGAAAAATCTTATTTTAAGAAATGAGCATAAATATTTGAAAAATTGGACAAAAAATTTATGAACATTAAACCTTTAAACAAATATTATCTTCTTTAAAAAAAAATATCAAAAAAATCCAGTAGCGGATTTAATTCCTGACGTACAATATTTCTCCCATTACTTTAAAATTGGATCTTGGTGATAAAAAGTTAATGTCACTCTTAGAATTTAATCTGTTAGCAAGATATTTAACCCTTTTATATATATAATACTGCATTGTCTTAGAGACACCTTTTGACACTTTCACAGAGTAGACCCAGAGCAGAGTGATTTGTTTACTTCTATGTTACAACTTCTCCAATGTTTGCCATGGCTATACATCTAAAGTTTATATTTTGAACCCTTTACTCCATGAATATTCGTGTAAGCAATAATGACATCATAACTATTAATAGACTAATTGTTATAATAGCACATAGACACAGGAATCTTTTTTCCATTGCAAAAACTGTTGAATCATATCTTTATAATAAGCAAACAGAGCAGACCAGAAACTGTAGAATTATATCTTTATCATAACCCTTTCCCTCATATAAATGTGTTTTCACGCATTTGCAAACAGAGTAGACCCAGATCAGATGGCTCCTAGAGGAGCCATCTGATCAGAGTCTGCTCTGTTTGCTAATAGAATTTTATAGATAGGATTCTTTGCTTTCTAAAATGTCTACTATGCTCCACCTTCCATATTTCATAATAACCATTTTGTTAATGAATATTCAGTAGGTATTAAAAGCTGGCCAATATACAGAACAGGGAAAGGGATAAGCAAACAGTAGACCTTGATCAGACGGCCCCTACAGGAGCCGTCTGGTCTGGGTCTACTCTGTTTGCAAAGGCATAGAAAGGTGAAGTAAAGGGTTAATACAAGAATTGAAGTAATCAATATTCATAATTGGCAGAGTCCTGCATGAATTTTGATCAGGCATTGGGGTAATATGTTTACAAATAACGAAGAGATACTGTGTTTAAATGCCATATATTTAACTAAGTTTAGAATTTATATGCTGATAAATTTACTTTCTTTTTGTTGTGCAAGGTCTGAAATATTTTGAATTTCATTTATTGTAAGTATTAGGTAAGTTTCGGCATTCTAAGGAAATAATTGAGAGTGTCACTTTGCTCAAGCTAATCTGCAAAATGGCTCTGATTTTGCCCTCAGCATGCTAAGAGCTAATAATGGATTGGTTTCTGAGCTACAGATGACGGTGCATACCTAAATACTAAAATGGTCATTTCTCCACCAAACCCTATACTGTGACCACTCTATGAGACAATTCTAAAGATTTGTCACAGTATAGGTTTTGGTGGAGAAATAAAGAAACTATTCTTGAAACTGTTTAAATTTACGCATCTTATCTGCAGCTCTGGATTGGTTTATATATTGAAATAAATAAGTTTGTGTTTATATTTAGCATTACGTATGTTGTTTAGTTCATTTTCTTGCTTGGTAACATAGAAGTTTATATATTTTCAGCCTCACCGCAAACCACATCCACCCACTTCAGGAAGATCCAGTAGTCGTACATCACGCCTACGTCATATACCCAGCACCAGCTATAGCTTTGGTCCCACCCTGAACCGTAACCTCTGCCTGCCACCTGTCGGTCACTCCATTGGAGGCATGAGTCAGTCTCTTGCATTGCAGCACTCACTCCTCAAGGAGCGCATGGACGAAGAGCGTGAGAGAACTACAGCTTCATACCAGACAATGGCAGCTGACAAAATACATGCTAGTATTAGTAATGCCTCGATTGATGAACCAATTCTAAATGATTTGTCAAATGCCACCTCAAAGCCATTAGATAACGTAGAAAAATTAAGTCAAGCTCTGTCTAGAGTCATGGAAGACAGCAATGATAAAATTGATGAAATAGAGAGTAAGGATATATCTAAAGCTAATGTTAAAGTGAGTGAAGATAAGCTTAATAGCAATGGTATGTCTTTACAAGACATTGATAGCTCTTGTAAGGAGAAAATATCTAATGTAAAGACTGAGAAAGGCTCCAGTGACAAAATCAATGAGAAGTTTACTAATGATACAACGGAGCCAGCTAACTGTGATAGTGAGGGTGGGGCTCGAGAAGCCACCAACCTGAAGAAAGACATGATAAAGCTTAACAGTCTACTGGGCGAGACTGCATCTTCGTCTAGGCCTGTGACCTCAAATAAACTTACAGACATGACATTAGAAAACCTTAGAGAGTCCATTCGACCTCCAAACTCCTCAAAAGGGAGGTCAAAGGTAAAGAATGAGTACTCTCTTTTCGACAGCTTACGTGAAACTATAGGTGCGGCTTCTTCCATGTCTCGTCATAGTTCTCTTGAGAAGCGGAAGGAGTTCACTCTGGAAAGTTTAAGCACTAGTGAAGCACGAGCCATGTCTGGACTCTTGCGACAAGCCTCACTAGAAAAAGTGGGCTCATCACGCATTGGTAATGTCACAGTAACAAGTGCAAGTCGAAATCGTGTAACTGGAAACTATACACTAGGAAACTCAACATTCCCTGATGGAAGAATAACAACCCCAGAAGGGAGATTGGTGGTGAGTATGGTCTGCAGTAAAAGTTTGGGTTTGTGTTTTGCATAGTATTTGATATCAAATTTCAAAAAGATAATTGGTAATTCTAGATGTTTGCTTTACTTATCAGTAAATATGATTTCTTCAATAATCTTGTTTCATATTATGCTACAGTGAATCAAATAAATGAACAAAATTGTAACCCTTTACTTCATAATGACACATGAAAACAGAAATGTTTGGCCATAGCAGACACTGCTGTAAAAACAGAGCTATATTATTCCGTAAGCAAACAGAGCAGACTCTGATCATACTGCTCCTACAGGAGCTGCCAGACTTCTGATCTAGGTCTACTCTGTTTTCAAAGGCATTTAAAGGTGTATTTGTGGGGTAAAGGCTTCATCTGCCTCGAAATTTGAAACACTAACGAAAGATGCCGATATTCATGAGCTGAATATTATACTGATAGTATTACTGCCTTCGTTTACTTATAGAGATGCTTTTTGACACTTTTGCAAACGGAATATATCCCGATCAGATGCTTCCTATAGGCTTAGTTTGACAGTAAAGATCTGATTTTACAGTTTCTGCCATGACCAAACATTCATGTGTTCATATGCCTTTATGAATTCATCTAATTGATATCCATGATGTGGTCATTTCTTGCATGAATGTTAATCAGGTAAAGAGTTAACATTCCAAGTAATGTTAGCCCTGCCTTACAAAAATCAGCTGTTAGTCTTTGCAAATGGTGTAGAACCAGATCAGCTTTGAAAGTATGGCCAACCATTAGTGTATTGTGTTTTGCTTACATGGCAGCTCAGTTGGGTTTACAAACTACACAAACCCGAGGGCTTTATAGAGGAGCCTTCTGATCAGGATCTGCACTATTTATTATTCAGAATTTCACAAATTGTATTCTTTCATAATGAATGGACTCTATACACTTCTGAAATTCAGCATTCAAACTGTTAACCCTTACAATGCTGAATTTTCAGATGAATTATTCCAAAATTCGAACAGGTCATCCTCACAGTGAATATTTAAGGATTTTTATAAAGAAAAGTGTAAGATGGCAAACAGTGCAGACCCTGATGAGAGGGCTCCTCTAGAAGCCCTCTCATCTGGTTCTACAGTGTTTGCAAAGGAAATTAATGGCTTGTTTCCCACACTGTAAGGGTTAAAGCTAAAGCACCCATAAGTGGTGCACATGTTCATTCAGATACTTTTGTTTTGATGTTAACCCATTCCCTCATATTGACGACTCTGTAAAAGTCATTTTGTGAAACCATTGTGATGAATAGAGCATTTGCTCCTCTAGGAGCAAATGCTCTATTTATTACAATCGTTTCAAACTACAAAATTCTAAAATTTTCTTTTTCTCTAGTTAATGCTCCTTTTCGGGAGATTGATTCAAAGAGGTTGTATCTAAAATAGCCTATGAGGTAATGGATTAAGCCAGTAGCAGAAACCCAGATAAGATGCAAAAATGAAACATTTTCAAGAATAGTTACTTTATTTCTCAGCCAAAGCATAATTATGTTGTGACCATTCATTAGAATCGTCTCCTAGAAAAGATTCTAAAAAGTGGTCGCAACGTCGGCTTTGGTTGAGAAATGGTGATCATTTTAGTATTTGAATATGCACCTCCGGTCAGCAGCATATGCAAAATGCCCATTGGACAATGTCTTATTTGCAAATTGTTAGTCCCCCACCGGTTACTCGATTCCGTCCGTCCGTCCGGGCCATATCTCCTACAAAGTTATGCCAAATTCATTATAACTTCATACATTGAAGAAGCATGATGAGGCCATGTGTCATGCACAAGGGCCATAACTCCAGCATCAATATTTTTGGAGTTACTCCCCTTTTTCATATTTTCTTGTCGGGACAATAACTTTTTATTTACTGATTCAATGTATGAAAGTAGGTACTAATACAGTCAAACCTGTCCTAGCGACACATTGTTTTTAGCGACATCCTGTCAGATGCAACAGTATTTCCTTCCTCCCGATGTATTTTCCTCTATATTTCAACTGTATGTAGCGACACACTGGCAGATGGGACATACGACACTAAATTTGTACTCCCAATTCGGCAAACGACATTGTTTTTAGCGACAATGATCTTTCACTGTATCATTGTGTTTGTACCTAATTGCCCTCATTAACGTGTCAAAGGATTAATGCCCAAGGTGATAAGGGATTATCTGGTCCAGTTGGTCTGTTAGTCTCACTACTGTTTTTATAGCTAGCTACCCAACCGTAAAATTTTGATAATAAACTGCTCTTCAATCGTCCATTTATTTATACCGGAAATTGGTCATAATGTCGTAATTGGCTATTCTAGTGATTTAATTGCCAATTTGGTTTCATAACTTGACAAGAAGTTAACCACACCACTTCAAAAGGTTTATTTCATTATAACATAAATTGTATTCTCATAATTAAGATACAGACATATAGAAATGTGCCTCTGCTTCCCTGTCAAAGACAGGTGTGCTTGGCCTCGTTGTGGCAATGGGCCGAAACGCTTCGAAAAACTACGAGGAATTCTGATTTTCATGAATTTGTTTTGTGCACAAACTTAGTTTTTATTAATAGAATTAATGATTAGGACACCAAAGAAGTAACATCATAAAATAGTTTATTCCATTTCAAACCCTAAAAAAGTAATACCTAGATATAAATTTGAAATGTCATCAGTTTTCGCGAAGAATGTTGATCAATACGACATGGACTCTGGAGCGATTGGTATTGGCCCATGAAATTTTCAACCTGAATTCAAAGACACCCTGTGAGATACGACACTTTTGGCTTTCTCCCAAACTATGTCTCTAAAAACAGGTTTGACTGTACCATTCAGATGGTCATGTATATATCATGGTCAACCACACCATTGGTGGGTGGGGTGGAGAGAGTGGAGGTTTTTTTCAGTCCGGTGGGGGACTCATGTCTTGCATAGCAATACAACATGCACTTGTTTTCTCAGATCAGCAGCCACTTTGCAAAAAGTAATTGATTAGTGTCTACACTGTTTGCAGCCATAATCGAGAAAATCATTGTTTCTGGTAGTGCAAAACAGTGCAGTGTGAACAGCACAACACTACAGGAGATCTGGGTTGGGTCTATTGTTTTTGCAAAATGCAAAAACCAGTGCCCTTATCCCATGACTCCAGTCTATAAGTTTAAAACTGTCTTTATTTGTGTATTTTCTAGTCTGCCCGTCTTCAGAGAATGACAGCTAGTCGAGATGGTCGTATATTGTCTCCAACACACCGCCTGCCTCCAGTCAAATCCAAGAAGAAGGCAACCAAGAGGTGTTTTGTATGTGCCAAGAAAACAGGGTTAGCCTGCAGCTATATATGCCGGTAAGTAGAGTTTGAAAACATCTTGTCAATATCATTGAGAAGCATTGGATGGTTTGGTGGAGTTTTGATGTTTACCATCACTTTTGAAGGTGTTAGCTCATTGCAGATAGAGGAAGACCCCAGAGCAACACCTCAAATGGAAAGGACTAATTTACATCTTGTAGTACAAGAACATTGCTTAATCTATTGAAATGTCACTCATTTAAAAGAATTGTACTTTTTGTTTACTCAATCCGGTAAAGCAAAAATATGTATACATTGGTCATTCACATAGCTTTCCAAAACTATATATTTACAGAGCAACAGATAAATGTGCATGTTCAGATAATAAAATCATTTCTACACCAAACCCTATGCTTTGACCACAATTCTTCTCTTCAAAATGATTCTAAAGAGTGGTCACAACATAGGGTTTGGTGGAGAAATAAAGGAGTCATTCCTGAAAATGTTTTAATTTACACCTCTTCTCTAGACTATTGGTTTAACCCTTTCCCTGTTCTTTATTTAGTCCAAATTTTAATACCTACTGAATATTCATTAACAAAATAGTTAATAGAAATATGGAAGGTGGGACATTGTAGCCATTTCAGAAACATAAGAAACATGTCTATCAAATTCTATCAGCAAACAGAGCATACCCTGATCAGACGGCTCCTCTAGGAGCCGTCTGATCTAGGTCTACTCTGTTTGCAAATGCGTGAAAACACGTTTATATGAGGGAAAGGGTTAAATATTCTTCTTTGACATTTCTTTTTAGCCTACTATGCACATAGTGCTGGCTGACCTCCATGTTTTGGCAACAGTTCTTTCATGAACATCTCCTTCTAAGCTTTTTTAACAATTTCAGTCAAACGTGAGAGAGCTAATTAACTGTAATTTCAGTTTTAGCCTAACTATCAGTGATTGTTGATTTATTTCTTTGCAGATGTGGTCACAATTTTTGCGCCACCCATCGCTATGCTGAGTCACATGAGTGTACCTTTGATTACAAGAGCGAAGGACGGAAGCTGCTGGAGCAGAACAATCCTGTCGTGAGCGCTCCGAAATTACCGAAAATATGACCTCATAAACTTGTAGCTAGCTGTTCTCGTACCTTAGTACAGTTTCTTATGAAGATGTACATTAATTGAAGTAATAATAGAAATTTAGAACTGTTGTGATAATAAATTTATTAACCATATTACTAAGATTTTGACTTTTCAATTTTGTTGTCAATGTGGTAAATTAGTTATGAAATCAATCATGTTTAAAAAATTGTTTAAGGTAGGACTTATTAACCCTTTACTCCATGAATAATTATGCATGAAATAATGACATCATGCATATTAATTAGATGAAATAATATCATGGCTTATGGGCACAGGAAATTTTGGCCATGGCAGAAACTGAAGAATCAGATCTTTGTCATGTCATAAGCAACCAGAGCAGATCCTGATCAGATGGCTCCTACAGGACCATCTGATCTGGTTCTAATCTGTTTGCAAAGGCGTTAAAAGGCCTTTCTATGGAGTAAAGTGTTAATACAGTTTAACCTCTGCAAAGCAACCACTCAGAAGTCTTAATTTTCAATCGTTAAGAAAGATGGTGGTTTGATGCTGGAGGAAATATGCATTAAGCATACAGCTGTTTTTAAAGATCCCTGTGTTTCATTGAGAAGTGGTTGCTTCAAGAGGTTTCACTGTGATGTTTTTGAGATCTGGTGTGAATAACTCAAAGCGTTGATATTTGGGTATTCTTGCTTAGTATTCAAGTTACGAAACAATAGAATAGAAACCTGTAATTTTATCTGGATGTTTGCAGCTTTTGGTATAGAAGCCGTGTTAGAATTATTTATCTTCATTTTACGTGCTTTCATAAGTATACCTTTAATATTTTTCTTGCATTATCTTTTCTCAAGTTGACCAAATCCTATATTACTTCAATTGAAAATGTACTTTTATGTGTTTCAGGCTTGAAAACTTAATGCCTTTCTTCACCTAAAATGTACACCTAAAATGTACAATCTAAATGAAAGTGCTACATTTTTCTGCATGTGCTTTAGTAAACCAAATGCTTAATGCTTATCCAACAGTAAGTGCTGTGAGGTTTGCTGAGAAATTATAATTTTGTGATTTTATTCCTTTACTCCATAAATATTTTATAATGGAATTATGAACAGAGGAATCTTTGACCATAGCAGAAACTGTAGAATCATGTCTATATTATTTCATAAGCAAACAGAGCAGACCCTGATCAGATGGCTCCTACAGGAGCCTTCCGATCTTGGTTTACTCTGCAAAGGCATAGAAAGACATATTTTATGGAGTAAAAGGTTAAAATATACTGTAAGGACTCTTTATAGTAACCATGCAATTAATAAGTATTGGTGTCTTGGACTCGTTCCCTCATGAATATTTGTACAAGAATTAATTATTTCTAGAATATTCATTAACTGGTATTTTACAATGGCTACTGATCAAAAGAATTTTTTTATCATGGCAGAAACTGTAGAATCAAATCTGAATTGTGTCATAAGCAAACAGAGCAGACCTTGGTCAGATGGCTCCTACATGTTCCATCTTATCTGGGTTTACTCTTGTTATATACAGAATGAAATATATGCAGAAGGCTCCTTTAGGAGCTTTCTGCATAACTTTCATCCTGCATTAAGCTACTACCTGCCTTAAAGACATTGAATTAAGACTTCTATTGAGTGGTTGATGTAGAGTGTTGTTAGTCTTACGATTGAGATTGTTTCTCCAGAGCAAGTTGAGGGATACAAACAGGAGTTTCCTTTATATGCGTCTGTGTATGTAAACAGGTTGTTTCTCAGAAAAATGGACTCTCGGACATTGCAAATTATGTAGACTCGGATAAACATCAATGTTTGTAATGATCATCATCAGCTAAATACATTGACAAATAGCAGTGTATTCCCAGATCGGTCACAAATATGCAGTAGCTGGTCTGCAGGTCTGAGTTTACATTGTTTGAAATGTCTAAGTGGCTTTCTCTTGTGACTCACCTCATGTTATTCCGTCCATCCAGGAGACATATTATACGCTTAGCTCTTTGATCATTGGTGTGATTTTTTTGCCAGTATTATATAATTTGAAACAAATGTACAAAGGGCATATAACTGGGGAAAAATGTCTAGCAGATACTTTAGCTTTGACATATTGGGTCAGAAGATGGATTTTATCAGTTTTCTACCTATCTTTGCTTTGAACAAAATGAATTTGTTTAACATTTTAGCATGCAGTGAGCAAATTTTGTTGACTTTTGCAAACTGGTTAGATTCATTTGGGATGCAAGTAACTTAGTATCTCAATAAGATCCAAACTAAATGACACTTAATTTTGGTTTGAATAAATCCTCTCTTTAGAATTGTAAGAAGTGACAATATATACAGACAATCATGTTTTAACACTTTCCTTCATATCAATGCTATTTCATGCTTTTATAGACAGAGTAGACCCAGATCAGAGGGCTCCTGTAGAAGCTGTCTGATCAGTGTCTGCTCTGTTTGCTTATGAAATTATAACAGATTTGGCTACAGTACCAAAAGATCGTTTGTACATATGCCATTATAAAAAATTATCTGATAAATATTCATGATGTCATTTCTGACATGAATATTCAACAGGGAAAGGGTTAATAACCCCAATATTTACAGAGAAGCGAGCGGAATGTTAAATGTAACCAGGGTTGTCATACATACATGTCAGATGTCTGCGGCATGCTTGAACAAGAGACTGACAGTTACTGGTATTCAAAATATCTATGGTGCTAAACTGAAAGCATGTATATTTGTGTCACATAGGTCTTGTGTAGTCTTTGCATGTTTGCCACTATGTGGTATAACTAGGATCTCTTACTGTAAACAGGCAGGCATATAAGCCATATCGAGGACTTAGCGCAAAATTGGTGTAACTACAATATATGGAGTGAGGTTGCAGTGGCCCTTTAACAGCAGTTTTGATCCAGATAAGACACATAGTAACTCATTAGAATCTAAACCAGGCTTTTTTTCCCAATAGAAATGAAAGGAAAATCAACTATTTTGTAACTGCTTATACAGTAGAACCTGTCTTAAGCAAAAAGAGGTCAATTATGGGTCTGTAAAGCAGGTGGTAGCTTAATGCAGGTCAAAAGTAATGCAGAAAGCTCCTATAGGAGCTTTCTGCATCACTTTTGCCCTGCATTAAGCAACCACCTGATTAATGGCTGTTTAGGAGAGGTTCTACTGTAGATGTTAACCATCTAATTGAATAGTCATGTAATAAGAAATGACGATTGATTATTAATCAACTGAATTTTCATAGAGGCATTATAAATGAACAAGGGAAACATTTTACCATGTTTGAAAATGTAGAATCAGATCTATAATTCTGCATAAACAAACAGAGTAGACTCAGATCAGGCAGCTCCACTAGAAGCTGTCTGATCTGGGTCTGCTCTGTTTACATGAGCATTAAAAGTGGTATTTACGAAGTAAGGTTTCAATAATGTTCTCAACAAGTTTGCACTAAGCCCCTCAGTATGTTGTACACGATATCAGTCAAATGTGCAAATTTGTACTTATTTTCTTAGTCAATATTAAATAGACTTGTTAGAACTTCAAGAATAGAAGTGTAACTACTTGTACAATTTGTGAGTTACGTTTATTGATATTAAAACATAGTAGTGACACCCATAAACAGAGCTGTAGATAATATGTGTACTGATCTATCAAGATTTCTCAGCCAAAGCCTGTCCGGGGCAATTCTATGGAGTAGGAGCAAGATAGGGTATGGCAGAGATGCACCAAATTATTTTTGCAGAGATACAACAAAGTATTTTTCGCAGAGATATAACAAAATGTTTTTACCTAGATTTTCTAAACACTTCTCTTATCTACAGTTCTGATAAAAAAAATGTTTCTCAGGACATGAACCTGGAGGACATTTTTTTTTATGGAGTGCTTAGATGTTGAGTAATACAATTGAAGAATTGTTAACCCTTTAAATGCGGGACACAGGTGCACTCATTTGCAAACAGTCCAAACCCAGATCAGAGGACTCCTAGATTAGCCCTCTGATCAGTGTCTGTTTCTGTCATGCAAAATCCTCTAGCAAGTTTAAGCCTTTCCTCCATAAATACGCCTTCCTGTGCCTCTGTAAAAATCACCTGTTGAAACCATTGTGATAAATAGAGCATTTGCTCCTATAGGAGCAAATGCTCTTTTTATCACAATGGTTTCAAACTACAAAATTCTAAAAAGTTTCCTTTTCTCCAGTTAATGCTCCTTTTGGGTAGATTTATTCAAAGTGGTTGGATCTAAAAATAGCCTATGAGGTAATGGGTTAAACCTTACATACTGAGTGGACTCTGTAGTTGAACACTGAGGAATTATTCCACTTCGAAGTTTCTGCATTGAAAGGGTTAATGATGCCACCTTCAGATTACTAAACACCAATCATATAATCATGAATGAATTATAACCAATGCAACTGGTGTGCAGTTGATAGCCCAATGTTTGGTTAGGTAACATATTTTTTCTTATGTCTTAGATACAGGTTAATATTTATGTTACCTTTGTGTTTATTACCTGAGTTCACAAATGCATGGATATTGCACCCAACTGTTGTGAAGAGTTTTCTGTTAGGTTTTTGCACTAGTTAGATGCTCCTTGCACCTACCCAAACTTATTCTATACAGTGTAATAGCAAACCAGGTTTTTTGAATAAAGCAAACTTGAAGACTTGCTATCCCTGTTAATCCTGTTGACCAGGATATGACAGTAAGCAGGACTTTTATCTTGAATACAGGAAAAATCACTTCAATCAGTTTAACCCTTTGCTTGATAAAGATGTATATGTATGCATTTGCAATCAAAGTAGACTTAGATCAGACAGTCATGTAGGAGCTATCTTATCAAGGTCTGCTTTAAAAATATAAATCCGAGTGTACATTTTCTGCCATAGCCAGATCTTTCCTTGTTCATATGATATTATAGACAATCAGCTGATTGATATTCATGAAGCAATCTCTAACATGAATAGTTATTAGCCCTTATCGCCATCTGTCACTTGACTCACACATGCAAACAGCTTGGGTCCAGAATTAGGCTATTTTTTATAATGACACTTTAACACGGGATCCGTCTGATATGGGTCTACTCTGTTTGCAAAGGCAAAGAAAGCTGTATTTATGGAGTAAAGGGTTAACCCTTTTCCTGATGAATATTCGTGTAGGAAATAATGACGTCGTGAATATTAATAAGATTATTTTTTTATAATGGCATATGAATACAGGACAGTTTGGCTCAGGCAGAAGCTGTAGAATCTGATCTATGTTACACCTTAAGCAAACAGAGCAGCCCAGACCAGACGGCTCCTATAGGAGCCGTCTGATCGGGGTCTACTCTGTTTGCTGATGCATGAAAATGCGCTTACTTAAGGGAAAGGGTTAAGAGGGATAAACTGTCTATTCTGCAACAATTCTAGTACATGTAGTTTCTTTTATTCAACAAACTGAAAGTTTGGAAATCATTAGACTTGTTCATATTGCAAAAAAGCATAAAGTGAAGGAGGGCATCTGTGCCCTTGGGGATGCATTTTAGTTCATATTTACAGAATTACAATTAATTTGTTTTGTTCAGATCCTGTTCACTGGTGTTAGGATGGTATTTTTGTTAATGCAGTGAAGATCTAGCCACAGTGTGATAAATTTTGCCGAAGCAAAATAGAAATTTGTAACTGCTATTGACAGTAATGCAACAAAAAGGACCCTTTACGATTTTATATGGTGCGTTATTTCATCAATAAGATGTTAAGCTAAGCTTCCAATTATTGTAGACTATGTCTAGTACAGTAAAACCTGTCTTAAAAGAAACCTAATGGTAAGTCTGGAAGATAGATGTCTATAGGATAATTCTCCCCAGTAGCTTTCTGCATTACATTTGTCCTGCATTAAGCAACCATTTTTTAAGATTTGTTTATTAGGTAATTGGTCATTTAACCCTTTACTCCATAAATACACCTTTTAACGAATTTGCAAATAGAGTAAGACCCAGATCAGACATCATCTGTAAGAGCCATCTGATCAGGGTTTGGTCTGTTGTTTATGGAATAATATAGATCGGATTCTACAGCTTCTGTCGCCATTATAATTAACCCTTTCCTCCATTAATACGCTTTTCTACACCTTTGCAAACAGTGCAGAGAAGTAGAGTCTGCTCTGTTTGCTTATGATATAATATAGATGAATCTACAGTTTCTGCAATGACTAATGATTCTTGTGTCCATATGCTATTATAACAAATCAATTTAATGAATATTCATAACGTCATTATTTCTTATGTGAATATTCATGGAGGAAAGGGCTAAGGGTTAAAACAGGTTTTACTGTATCTAGGGTCTTTTATGTTGCATTGTTGTTAACTGGATTATGATATTTTGTTGTTGATCTCCCATTGTGTTATGTTGTTTTAGATTTTGCCTTTGTGTTAAATGTTGTTGATTGTTTTATTTGAAAAACTGTTTTTACAACTATATATTTTAGTGATTAAAAAGTTAAGAAATATATTGAAGGCTTGAAGTTCATGTTCTGTATTTTTGCATGAAATACGTCAGTTTTAATATACAGTGAAATAGATAAAAACATCTTCCCAGTCTGTTGCAGTTTGCTGAAAAAACATTTATGCATTCCATAGCTAGAGAAGCAGGTATTTAATTCTCTAAGATGTAAATGAACTGTGTCATAAAACGGTACCATTGCGGTTTGCCTTGTTGACCTAAACCAGCTACCACAGCAAGATATTCAGTGTCTCAACTAAGCCTACATTGCTTGACGCTTGTCGCCTTCTGGACTTCATTATCCAAATTGTTAAACAATGGAGACCTGGCCAGGTGCATCTTTGCTGTTGTTGCAACTGGTATAGTGGGGCTGTAGATAAGAATACAGTAAAACCTCTCTATAATGCCCACTAAATTGCATTGATTAGTTGGTATTTATGGCAAGTGGCTGCTTAAAGCACGGTAAAAGTAAAACAGAACGCTGTTTTACTTTCACCTTACTTTAAGCAACCACCTGTCTTTAACACACAATGATTTATGTAATTTAGTGGCCGTTATAGAGAGGTTTTACTGTAGTACCAATCCGTCAGAATCTCATTTCACAGTCAAATCCTATCGTGATACTCGGTAAATGCGTCTCGGATGAGATTCTAATAAGTATCAGGAATATAGGGTTTTGTTGAGAGTAATAGAGCCTGTGTTATCTAGATGTTATAAATACATGTATTCCTCTTATCTAAAACCCTGGCTCGAATGTTATAATACTTTTTGCTGATCTTGAGTTCATTCTCAAGCATCTGATTGGACCAACCATATACTTGAGAATGAACTTCAGAAGTTTTTTATAACTGTGGAGTCTGGTGTAGGTGCACACTGTAGACACCAGGGAGACCTTTTCGAGTAACACAGTTCTATGTATAGATGTTTGCTTTTCCCTATCTACTCCTTACTAAATGTTCCCATTATTCATATGGATTATGTACTGTAAAAGTACTGTTTGCATAAGTCTCCTACCTTGGTTTTGTTTGTTTGTTTGTAGCTGGATATTTTAACCCTTTACTCCAAACATATGCTTTTATATGCCTTTGCAAACAGAGTAGACTCAGATCAGGCAGCTCCTGTAGGAGCTGTCTGATCAGGGTCTGCTCTGTGTGCTTATGGAATAATATAGTTCTAATTCTACCTGGGCCAAACATTCCCTTGTGCCTGCCGCTAAAAATATTCAATTAATATAAAGTCATTATTTCCTTATAATACTGACATACCCATGAAGTAAAGGGTTTAATTGTTAGCAATCTTGGTAAACATTTTCTGTAACAAACAGTGTATGTCCTAGTGAGACTGAATTCATCTTAACGGGTTATCATGAAATTGCCAATGCAAAATGAAAGGTTTTCAGCAGCACTAGTAAATGAAAGGTTTTCAGCAGCACTAGTAAATGAAAGGTTTTCAGCAGCACTAGTTTTCCTTAAATTGTTCTTTGTAAACCTGTGTTCATTTGTGACTAGAAGTATTGTACAAACTTTAACCACAAAAGATGACCAGTACGTGTTTAATAAAAAAAGTGGAGCTGAAATATAAGATGAGATTATCCCAACTTTCACCAGTTTAAATTGTCTAGCAAATGTTTCAGCAGACAAACTTGGTATATTTTTAAGATATTTTTTTTGTAATCTTTGGAAATAATTTGTTACGAAGTCTGCATAGCTGATATTGGCAGTGAGAATTTGGCGACAGAGTGCTTGTGAAGTACATGATGGTGAAACTGCAGCAAATACAGCACTACCTGCCTGAAGTGACCATATAACATAAACATGGGGATCTATAAGAGATGGTGGTTGCTTAATGCGGGATGAAAGTAATGCAGAAAGCTCCTAGAGGAGCTTTCTGCATAACTTTGATCCTGTATTAAGCTACGCCTGTCTAGACCCTTTCCTCCATAAGTACGCCTTTCTATGCCTCTGTAAAGGTCACCTGTTGAAACCATTGTGATAAATAGAGCATTTGCTCCTATAGGAGCAAATGCTCTATTTATCACAATGGTTTCAAATTACAAAATTCTGAAAATGTCCTTTTCTCTAGTTAATGCTCCTTTTCGGTAGATTTATTCAAAGAGGTTGGATCTAAAAATAGCCTATGAGGGAATAGGTTAAACCCCCAGAATTAGATTTATTTTTAGTGGTCATTGTAGACAGGTTTTACTGTATATACAAAGGCTAGTTATGTTGTTCTTGTACAATCACTTACTTGTTATTATATTTATACACCTCAGGAATATAATTCAATTGGTTGTTGTGATCAAAATTCTATCCTTTTTAACAAACTTTTCTGTGCCCTTATCTGAGGCAATGTCATAAATGTTGAAATATTTGTAAAAGGTTTTGAATCAATTACAAGGTATGATTTTAAAAGGGCATTTAAAGCAGGGTAATAATCATCCTAAAATCAAATTGCTTGACCCTTTTACTGCAGATGCTAAGAATTTAACAGTGTAGACCCAGATTAGATTGCTTATGGAGGAATCTGTTAGGGTCTTTCCACTTTGCCAGTGTAAAAACTCTATGTGAAAACCCCATTTTCCAGATGGTGGACTTCACTTTGTTCTATGTTGAGCAATACCCAAGTTCAATCTGTGAATTCAGCAAAGGATTGAAATTCATATTTAACCCTTTTACCTGATCCAGATGCCTTTATATAGGTCCTGTAGGAGCTGTCTGATAAGGGTCTGCTCTATTTGCTTATGATTATAATATAACTAGTTTCTATCATGGCCAAAAATGCGATTAAACAAATTCAGCTCATTGATAATTATACCGTCATCATTTCTTACATGAATATTCAACAGGTAAAGGGTTAACCCTTTACTTTATAAATACGCCTTTCTACACCTATACAAACAGAGTAGATCCAGATCAGACTGCTCCTATAGGAGCCATCTGATCAGGGTCTGCTGTGTTTGCTTATGATATAGATCTGAGTCTACAGTTTCTGCTCCAGTACAAAGTTCATATGTTAATGTGCCATTTTAAAAAATAACCTAATTATTACTGAAGACATCATAGTATCTTACATGAATATTCATGGAGTAAAGAGTTAATAACAATTAAAGGTTAAGCCACACTAGTTCCCAGGGATTGTTTAAATGTTTGTATGTAAAGCAGTTGTTATATCTTATCCAGCTTCGTTGTCATAGAAATATATTTGGCATATAGTATTTAACATTATATCTATTACAGTTTATTCCATTTTTCTGTATGTATAGAATAGTGAAATATAGAACTTTGTTGAACTTTGTTGATTGGTACAAACAAATTATTATTGTTGAGATTTTTTCCTTACTTTGAAGTTTCAAGCTATTGCACATGAGCTAATATAAGCAGTGATTTTATTATACAATTTTTAAAATAATTTTTGTCAAATGACTGTTTCTGTAAATCATGGACTGATTTGATAATGCATAGTTTTGAAGTTGTCTTTAAGTAGTCAGAGGAGAAACTGAACAAGTGTTGTTGCAAAAAGGATAAGGTTTTCTGATTTATTTTAGCAAAATCTGGTATTCCATATACTAAAATCTGAAACATTTTATTTTTCATTTGTTCAATGCAGGTTATGATCCATTAATAATGATATACACTTACTAATGTAATAACATAACGACTACAATAGTAAAAAAAAAAATTGAATGGTTTGATTGTGTGGACTTTTGACATGCTTTTCATGTACACTCTCTTAAAAATCAAACTCATTTCAATTCTTTGCGTGCTAATGGCAAATTTGTCGTTACCTAAACAAACAGTTAAGAGCCAGATGACATGCAGAGTAATTCACCTATGCAAACAGTTTTGATAGACGAGACGCAGAGTAACTCGGTGTCTGATCAGGATGGAAACTGTTTGACACTCATCTGTTAACACGTTCCCTCATATTGACACCTTTTGTTGCCTCTGTAAAAGTGAGTTTTTGAAACCATATGGTGGAAGTACACACTGCGTAAAGAGTTGACTTGTTAATTCATAAAAGTAATTTCAAGGAATTTTAGAAGTTGCGATGGAAGGGCATTTACCAGTACATGAAAAAAACATAACTTGCATTGAGTTATCTCCCTTCTTGGACTCTTCACGATTCAACTTGATGGTTTATACTGTCAAACAATCTGTGATATGGTGTACAGAACCTTGCCTAGTATTTGCAACACTTTAAGTCAGGAAGTGCAAAAAATAATACTTGGTAGTTTTGTTAATTTTGAGAAAAAAGTTTGTACACAATGGCAGATCAGAAAAAAAATCTATGCTCTGAACAGCTGGCAAGTTTGGTTTTGACACTGTAATTGTTCTGCGTACAATTCATGTACAGTACAGTAGAACCCCTCTAATGTGACCACTTAAAGAATAACCATAGCTGTCTTTATAAGCAGGTGGTTGCTTAATGCAGGATGAAAGTAATGCAGAAAGCTCCTGTAGGAGCTTTCTGCATAACTTTCGTCCTGCATTAAACTACCACCTGCCTTTACCAAACAGAATTATGCCCCTTTTTAGTGGTCGCATTAGCGGGGTTTTACTGTACTTACAAGAAAAAGCATGGACTTGCCTTAGATAGTTTGATTTCAATATTCAGCAGGTTAAGGGTTTACTGTTACGATTTTGAATCTTAAGATTTAACAGAGTTTTTATTGTTTTATCAGTTCAAGTCAGTATTATATATAAATGCATCGCTGACTTTCTAAGTGCTATGTTGTGGATTGACTTGAAAGTCTTGAAGAAAATGCCAGGCAATATTCTGTATCATAACATTTTTAATTTGAATGTATGTTAATTAGGACGATATGCAGTGATTATATATCATGCACAAATTAAAATGAGTGTGAAATTAAAGAAATAAAATATGAAAAATGAAAACGTTTTGTGTTATAATTATTCTAACCTTTAAGTTTAGGATGGTGAGGGATTGAAACTTTTGTATTGTGCAGACGGCTGCTAGATAATGTGATGATACAGTTCTGAGTGATAGATAATCGTGCATAATCAAATATTAAAATTGTCATTTATCCACCAAAACCCTATGTTGTGACAACTCTTTAGAATCGTCTCTTTAAGACGATTCTAAAGAGCGGTCAAAAGCAGGGTTTGTGGGAGAAATAAAGTAACTATATTTATACCCCCTCCCCCGGATCAGATTGTGGGGGTTATTGTTTTTGCCTTGTCTGTTTGTCCGTTTGTCTGTTTGAGGACAACTTTAACATTGGTCATAACTTTTGAGCCAGTACAGATAGAGACTTGATATTTGGCATGCATATGTATCCCATAAAGCCGCATATTTTGAGAGTGACATGTCAAGGTCATCCTTCAAGGTCAGAGGCCAAATATATAGATCAAATCACTGACTTTAATACTGGCCATAACTTTGGAACCAGATAGAGACTTGGTATTTGGCATGCATGTGTATCTCATGAAGCTGCAGATTTTGAGGGGTGACATGTCAAGGTCATCCTTAAGGGTCAAAGGTCAAATTTTGCGGGGCATAGTGTTTCAAAAACACATCTTGATGAAAATGTTTTAATTTACGCATCTTGTCTGGGCCTCTTAATGCGATATATAGTGTACATGTACAAGCATAACTGTATGAACGTGTACATTATACCCCTGCAAGCTTTATGCATTACTTTTGATCTGTATTAAACTACCACCTGTCTGTCTTACAGACTAACAATTAGAACTCGTTTGATGGTCGCTTTTAAAAGAAAGTTTCTTCTGTAGTTGGTACATAGAGAAACTATTATCAGGACGAAAATCTTATCAGGACGAAAATCTACTATCAGAGCATATGGTGCACATAGAACTAGTATCAGAATGAGAATCTACTATCAGGGAAATTAGTCTAGAAAATAGTATCAGGCCGAAATCTACTGTCCGAACATTTGGAGTATAGAGAACTGGTATCAGAACGAGAAACTGCTATCAGGGTAGTGGGTGCACAAAAACTAGTATCAGGGCGAAAATCTACTGTCAGTGCGGTCGGTGTATACCATCAGGGTGAAACTCTACTATCAGCATTTGGCGCACTGAGAAACTGGTCTATAGAGAAACTTCTATTAGGGAAGTGTGTTTCATAGACAAACTAGTACCAAGACGAGAAAGTCCTGTTTGGGCAGTTGGTACATAGCTCTATAATATAAGCTAGTGTCTGGACGAGAATTTAGCACCATGAATTCAAGATAGTTGGTGCATTGAAAACTAATGTCAGGACGATGAACTATACATAATATACTAATAGTTAGCATGAACCTGGTGCATAGAGACATATCTAAATGAGAAATTAACATCAGGGCTGTTGGTGTATATAGAGAAGCTAGGAACTAGTATCAGGACTTGGTGTATTCTATTGATAAGATGTCCACAGAGGAACTAGTATCAGGATGAGAAATTAACGTCAGGACTGTTTGTGTATTCTATTGAGAAGCGGTCCACAGGGGAACTAGTATCAGAATGAGAAATTAATGTCAGGGCTGTTGGTGTATAGAGAAGCTATGAAGCATAGAGGAACAAGTATCAGGATGAGAAGTTAACATCAGGACTGTTGGTATGAAGCATAGAGGAACTAGTATCAAGATGAGAAATTAACGTCAGGGTTGTTGGTGTATAGAGAAGCTATGAAGCATAGAGGAGCTGGTATCAGGATGAGAAGTTAACGTCACATCAGTTGGTGCTTAAAGTAATAATGCTTTGGAGAAAGAGCCTGAGATACAACGACACTGTGGATTATATTTAGAGACGAAGAGTTAGGATTAACCCGTTGCTTCATAAATAAGCCTTTCAATGCCACTGCAGACAGAGTAGACCCAGCTCATTATATCTACTATAGGAGCCGTCTGATCAGGTTGTGCTTTATTTGTTTTGTTTAATATATGATACAATATAGATATGATTATTATGATTATGATCATGTGTCCATGTGCTGATTTAAGAAAAATAGTCTACTTAATTTTCATGACATGGTTTTTCGCATGCATATTCATGGATAAAAGGTTAACAACGAGGTTATCCCCCCTCCCCCAGGAGTGGATTGTTTTAAATAGAAACATATTGTGAAATATCCTCTGCAAAAGTTGTATGGATTATGACCCGATGGCAGAATGAGGCCTGCCTCATTGGTGGCCAGTTTTTCTATAGAAACATTGTTAAAATTTGCAAATCCTCTCCTTTGCTGGTCTGGTGAGAAATATTAGGGCTATCATGGCTCTCTTATTTGGTTTATTTGTCAGTTTTATAGTCTTTTTATGCTTACCAGAGTAGTTGATCTTTTATCACAATTTTTATGATACTTAGCCTTTAACCCTTTCCTCCATAGGCTATTTTTAGACTCAACCTCTTTGAATGAATCTACCGGAAAGGAGCATTAAGTAGAGAAAAGGAAACTTTTAGAATGTTGTAGTTTGAGATCTGTAGTAGAAAATGCTCTATTTATCACAATGGTTTCATAAAGTGACGTTTACAGAGGCGTAGAAAGGCGTATTTATGGAGAAAAGTGTTAATTTCATACTTACCCATTGGCCATATGTTCAGTATCTGATATTTCAGTCGGAGACTGGGGCTGGGCTAGAGGGTATATACTGTGGACTTTGGGTAGGTCTTTGATTGCATTTTGTTAAGTTAAGGGAATTAACTCATACTTCAATAAGTTTGGACCTTGTACGAGTTACTTCCCTTGGATCGTAATAATGTCAAATGAACACTACTGACATTCTAGTTTCATTGCATTTCTGTGATAAAATGGGCTCAGTGCATTTTTCCGTAATAAATTATATTTTGATATTTAATGAAACTATATCGTATCGTATATGTGCGGTTCCTTTTTCATAGGTTGTTTGTTTGTATTGTTAATGGATAATCTGATTATGTCGGATAATAGCTTCAAAGTTAGTGTTTATTTGTTGAAAATAAAGATTATCTTATCTTATGTTAGAGATAGAACTATATAGATCTACTAGCATGGGCAGCTGGAAGATAGAAACTAGCGTCTGTAGAGGAGAAACTATATACTCCAAAACAAATAGGTATTTTATTTGCAAAAAAGTGTAGATATATATTGTATGTATATTAAAATATAACGTCTCTGGCTGAATGCACCAGTGGCAGCAAACTCCTGCCATGTGTTACGCAAAGTGAAAGTAGAATTCGGGTACCAGCACGCGTGTGCATCTCTTATCTCCCTTTGACCTTAAAACATGGCGAACGAAAAGACCGGTGAAAATGATGTCGGTGAAAACGGAGATCAACCGGACACCAAAAAAGCCAAAATGGATTTAATCAGGTATTTAGTTGAACTCAATACATATAAGTTACAATTTCTGGAATCTATGTTAATAAGCCGACGAGGATGACTATGCTTAAATAGTTTTCTGTTGCTTTATTTCGATTTTTTATGTAAACAGTAACTGTTCGTAATTTTCCGCTATGTAGTAGACTCGGTTTTGATTGGTTTAAATTTCCCAGTGGACCAGTCGATTATACGGGAGAAACAAGAGGTATTATATCTGTTGTTAGGTAAACTTAAAGTTCATATTGAGCACTGAAAGGTACAATTCTTCTGCAGAAATAATTATGGTTGCAAAAAACGACATACACTCAAAGGAAAGTTAGTTTTTTCCGCAGACATAGAAAATGTACCTATTCGGACACCCCTTATGTACATAACCTATTCCAGGTATAAAATCGGCTTTATCTACAATATCGGTCTCATTCACATACATCAACATGGCGAGGTAGGTGTATAAACTTAATGTCAATATTTTATCAAGCTTTCAGAAGGTCAAAACGTGGAAATCAAATGCTGAAACGAAAATCGGGCACTGTAACTAATTTCAACATGGTTGTATAAAGTTGTGACAGATGACAATCTATATTAATGTTTATTGAAGGCAGAAAGTTTTGACACATCATGCACATGTCAATGAACTGATGGCTAGTATTGTAGTAATATGACGGTTGCTGTAGGTGGGATATTGTCTTAAACGAAAGTAGCTTGATTAACATGTGTAAATGAATTGACAGTCTATAATTGACAATTGTGGGTAAAGCTGCACATAGCTGATGTTATTTATAATTCCGATGATAAATTGAATTGATTTGCAGTTATTACTAATGTTTCTAAGTTTCCATTTGTTTAAGATTATGAAACCTTGTATGACAAAACCATGTTAACCTGAGTAACATTCTAAATTGTTCATGTTGGAATATGGAACATTTTTAAATTATCCCCCCCCCTTTCCCATCAATCCATCAGTCCCTTTCTCTGTTCAATATTCCTGTTCAATATAATGATATCATGAATATTAAAATAACTTGAATTTTAATAATGGTACATGTACACCGTGACTCACAGGATATTTTGGTATTGGTAGAAACTAGAATCAGATCTATTATAATTTCATAAGCAAACAGAGCTGTCCCTTATCAGACGGCTACTACAGGAGCCATCTGATTTGGGTCTACTCTGTTTGCAAAGATGTGAAAAGGCATTTATATGAGAAAAATTGTAAACCCTAGAGTTATTTATGTTTTTACCTATGCAAAGTACGGCTTTGGCATGTTAAGGGTGTGCAAGTTGCAACTGGACCAATTTGGTCACAGTGCACTTGAAATGTACCAAAATGGAAACATAAAGTACATGTACCGTGGTACACATTTACGTGAACAGAAGGCCTACAAGTGCTCACACTGGGCACTTATAGGCCGCCTAGGTAGACATAACGGCTTCTATACGGGTTTCTGCAAAGTACCGCTTTGACACGTTAAGGGTGTTATCATAGGTCTTTGATAGTAGTGCTTTGAATGTAGAAAACTGTTTTAAATAATTTATATTTGTGAATATTCAATACCAAGATTTTTCATTACTTTTTACCATACTCTCAGGGTTTGTTCCCTTCCCCTATCCCCCTCTCCACCAAAATGGCAAGTTAACCCTTTCCCTCATGCAAACGTGTTTTCACACATTTGCAAACAGAGTAGACCCAGATCAGACGGCTCCTAGAGGAGCTGTCTGATCAGGGTCTGCTCTGTTTGCTAACAGAATTTGATAGATCTGTTTCTTTGCTTTCTAAAATGTCCACAATGTTCAAGCTACCATATTTCTAATTACTGTTTTGTAAATGAATACTCAGTAGGTACTGAAATTTGAAATAAACATAGAACAGGGAAAGGGTTAAATAATTTTATTTTGATAACTTTAAATTAGACTGACATATAGTAGCAAATGGTTTAGATCCTGATCAATGGCTGCTGAAGGAGCTGTTTGATCTGATTCTGCACTATATGCCAATGTTTGTTAATCCAAATACTTCTAAAGGGTAAATCAATTTCAAAGTAAATATGATTTATTTTTTTCATGGTTATGCCATATGGACTGTATTGTATTTTCAGGGAAGGCATTTTGCTTGGTTACGGCAACCCCCTGCTTGACATACAAGTCATAGGAACGGAAGACTTTCTCAAAAAGTAAGTTTCACTTTAGCATGAACGAATACGGTAAGCATATTAGCCTCGATATTTCATTTTGGAGCATCTTCATCAGATTCTGCATTGCACCTTTTTTATACGCCCACCTAATAAAGGTGGTCGTATATTGGCGTGGCTCTGTCCGTCCGTCCGTTCATTGGTTCGCCTGCAGACCTGTGATACTGTGATATCAGATTTTTATAAATGGTGTTGGTCCGCTTCAGAATTAGGTCACAGGAGCTAAAAATACATTTTAACGAACTGTTTCTTTAAATGACATCTTATAAACCATTGTATTGATTACCACCAAATTTCACAAGAATGGTCTTCGGGTGACCCTCTATTGAAGTTGTATAAATGTTTCAAATCCTCTGTATAAGTAGGTCACAGTAGGTAACAATAGATTTTAACGAGCAATTACTTCTCCTTAACCATTGTATGAGATTTGACAAAACTTCACAGGAATGATACTTAGATGGTCATATAAAAATTATCAGAGTTATATAAAGGCTTAGATTGGCTGCATGATATTGATTTCAATGAACAATTTCTTAAAATGAAATATGTTCTTAAACTGCAGAATGGAATTTATTCAAACTGATACTTCATAAGAATTATCCATAAGTGGTCTTTTATCAGAGTGAAATACACTGGCCTGAACAATTTTGACAGATTTACCGGTACATGATAGATCACTTGAATTTTAACCAGATGAGCATTGTCCATTTATCTAACTTCACATAATTGGATTGGAAAAAATATACTGGTCGTGAACAGATCAATACATTTCATTGTATTTATGATTTCATACTGTATACATGTACATGAAGTTAATCTTCCTGATGAGTGATGACTAATAATTACTTCCTCAGCCTCACAGTATAGCTGAGTCCTGCTGAAGCCAGCACATAATGTATTGTATTATCATAGGAGTCTTTAATCATTTCCTCCATAAATACACCTTTCTACGCCTCTACAAGTCATTTTATGAAACCATTGTGATAAATAGAGCATTTGGTCCTATAGTAGAAAATGCTCTATTTATCACAATGGTTTCAAACTACAAAATTCTAAAAAAAAAATCCTTTTCTCTAGTTAATGCTGCTTTTGGGTACATTGATTCAAAGTGGTTGGATCTAAGAATAGCCTATGGAGGAATGGGTTAAAAGCAAGTGGAAGCTTAATTCAAGTAATAAATATTCATAGTGATTATTTCTCACATTATATGTAATGGGTGAATTACAGTGCACATCTAAATCATAACAAATTTATGTCCATGAATGATTAGGATGCGTTTGATTGTCGATGTAAGTCAATAGTGATTACTGATTAGCACTCTAAAGGTTATCATAACCAAAGAAATTGTAACACCGTTTGTCTCATTGATAATCTTAACTCTTTAACCCATTACCTCACAGGCTATTTTTAGATACAACCTCTTTGAAGTAATCTACCGAAAAGGAGCATTAACTAGAAAAAAGGATTTTTTTTAGAATTTTGTATTTTGAAACCATTGTGATAAATAAAGCATTTGCTCCTATAGGAGCAAAATGCTCTTTTTATCACAATGGTTTCAACAGATGACTTTTGCAGAGGCGTCAATATAAGGGAATGGGTTAATTGCTGAATTTTCAAAGTAGAATGACCCATCCTTGTTGAACTACTTAGCCTATTCAGTATGAAAGGTTAAACATGGCTGATGGATTAACCCTTTACTCCATGAAATAACGACATCATGCATATTAAACAGATTATTTGTTATGGACACAGGAATGTTTGGCCATTACAGAAACTGTAGAACCATATCTGCATATATCATTTATAAGCAAACAGAGCTGACCCTGATCAGACAGTTCCTATGGGAGTTGTCTGATCTTGGTCTACTCTGTTTGCAAAGGTGTAGAAAGGCGTATTTATGGAGTGATGGGTTAAATGACAAAACAGAGCCCTCTGATCTGGGTCTACACTGTTTGCAAATGCTAGTACATATACACTCATTTACTGCATTGAAAGGGTTCAAACTGATCCCATTTTACAGAGATTGTACCATATACTGACCTTGTGACTTTTAACATGCTAAATAATCATCATCATCTTAAAGAAAATTGTTCTCTAGGTGCTTTCTGCATGACTTTCAACATGCATTAAGCAGCCACCTGCCTAAAAGGGTCTATATTCTTCAATACTAAAATTTCGAATAATCGAGATTTTACTGTATTCTGTATTATCAAATTCACAAGTAGCTTGCAAGGAGTTATTATGGCATCTTCTTTAGATAATAATGTGGGGGTCGAGTTTAGCCCTTTACTCCATGGACATTCATGTAAGAGATAACATCATGAATATTACTTAGATGCATTTTCAAATGTTGGCCATGGAAAAAACTGTTGTTATACCCATATTTTTCATAGGCAAACAGAGCAGATCCTGATCTGACGGCTCCTGCATGAGCCATCTGATATGGATCTACTCTGTTTGCAAAGGTGTAGAAAGAGCAAAGGGTTAACATCCCACAAACAGTACATGTATTTCAGTTATATGGACATGGTATGTTTCCTTAACCCTTTCCATGTTCAATGTTTATTTCAAATTTCAATACCTACTGAATATTCATGGACAAAATGGTTATAATGAAATATGGAAGGTGGAACATTGTAGCCATTTTAGAAATTAAAGAAACAGCTCTTCGAAATTCCACTGGCAAACAGAGCAGACCCTGATCAGACGATTCCTCTAGGAGCTGTCTGATCTGGGTCTACTCTGTTTGTAAATGAGTGAATTCATGTTTATATGAGGGAAAGGGTTAAGGCAGATATAAGCATGCCTTAGACTCTTGACAGATACCACATCCAGTCACATTGTTAAACATACACTGGATGTATGACCAGTCATACTTCGCAGCACTCAGCTTTTAATGCAAAATTTAAGCAAGGAAGCTGCTACCAGTACTTCTATTTTTTTACCGACTTTGATATGTCATAGCCAAGAATAGAACCTGAGACCTCCTACTCCGAAAGACAATGCTCTACCTACTGAGTCTAGGCTGGTTTTGATGATAACTATTATGCAAGTCACTTGAATCAAGTGTCCTGGCTATCTGTACAATATACACAAGTGGTTTTTCAAGTTCTATGGTAACTTGTTTTATCAAAATGGGCCCAAAATTTAGTGCCTTTGTCATACATTGCTACACCATTTTGACCCAAATGCACTTTTATCTGTACACAGTCAGTTGGTAAAGTGGCATTTAAACAGCCAACAATGACCAATATAAATTGCATTGCAATAGACAAACTTACAGTACTTAGTCTAGAGTCTGTCTTAACCCTCTACACCATGAATATTCATGTAAGAAATAATAACATCATGAATATTAATCAGATTAATTTTTAAAATGGCATATTAACACGACTATTTTGCAAAAGTAGAAACTATAGAATCAGATCTATATAATTCCATAAGCAAAAAGAGCAGACCCAGATCAGACGGCTTCTATAGGAGCCGTCTGATCTGGGTCTACTCTGCTTGCAAAGGTGTAGAAAGGCGTATTTATGGAGGAAATGGTTAAGCAACCGATCATTTATTGATCATGAGATAGCGGAAGGTTTGCTTAATACAGGAAAAAACAAATGCAGAAAGCTCCAATGGGAGTTTTTTGTATGACATTTGACCTGCAGGAAGCTCCCACCTGTCTTAAAGATCCAGAATTATATTTTTATTTGTATCTTAAGACCAAAACATGCGACAGTTGAGTATAGACTGGTAAACGCTACACATTTGAGGTTTTTCTTCCATTTTGTTGACCTTAAAGTTGACCCTTTCCCTCATATAAACTTGTTTTCACACATTTGCAAACAGAGTAGACCCAGATCAGACGGCTCCAAGAGGAGCCGTCTGATCAAGGTCTTCTCTGTTTGCTAACAGAATTTGATAGATCTGTTTCTTTGCTTTCTACAATGTTCCACCTTGCATATTTCTTTATAACTATTTTGTTAATGAATGTTCATTAGGTATTGGAATTTGAAATAAACATAGAACAGGGAAAGGGTTAACATGACTTAACTGCATGATATGAAAGTTCAGGGTATGATAACTATTGCTCACTGTATCAGATATCTAGATGATGTATTTGATAACATTTAATCCCGACATATACAACATGAATTGCTTCATATTTGATGACACAACTGGCCACAAACTGCACATTATAGTAATTCTAACATATTAAGTTTTTTCATGCTACATTTATTTTATATACACTCAATGGGATCTATTACGGAATGGCACTGTCTGTCTGTCCGTCTGTCTGTAATATCTCCAACTCAAGTTCTGCTTGATGAATTCTGCTCAAATTTCACCGCAGTGTTTATCTGATCATGCTGCAGTAGCAAGGATGTGTCCTGGTACATATATTCAAGGTCAATGTCACACAACTGGACTTAGAATTAGGGTTTAGCAAATATGTCAAATGTCTGTCTGTCTGTAACATCTCTAACTCAAGATCTGCTTGGTGGATCCTTCTCAAATTTCACCACAATGTTTATCTAGACATGCTACAGTAGCATGGGTGTGTTCCGGTATGTATATCCAAGGTCAAGTTCATACAAATGGACTTGGAATTTGCGTTTAGCAAATATGTTAACCTCAATTTATGTTGAACAAGGCCTCGACGGGCGTATATTGTGCCCACTGGCACTCTTGTTCTAAATACATTTAGATTTGCATGAGCCAACTTGTAATACCCAGCTATGTATATCATGATTTGCAGTTCAGACAACTTATTTCTGCATGTCAATGTTCTTAATTCAAGCAGAGCTACAGATAAAGGTGTGTACCCAAATACTAAAATCGCCATTTCTCCACCAAATCCTATACTGGTACATTGTACCACTCTTTAGAATCGTCTCAAAAAGATGATTCTAAAGAGTGGTCACAGTATAGGGTTTGGTGGAGAAATAAAGGAGCTATTCTTGAAAATGGTAAAAATTTACGCATCTTATCTGGAGCTCTTTTCAAGGTATGATAATCCCCCTTTTCACACCTTTGCAAAGTAGACACAGATCAGGATCTGCCCTGTTTGCTTATATTTGCTTGTACAAAGCAATAGATAAAAGTGCATGTTCAAATACTGAAATAATTATTTCTCCACAAAACCTGATGCTGTAAAGTTTGTAAACACTCTTTAGAATCTTTTGGAAGAGATGATTCTAAAGAGTGGTCACGACCTCTATGGGGTTTTAGGGTAGAAATAAAAAAGCTGTTCTTGAAACTAGGGTTTTAGGGAAGAAATAAATGATCTATTCTTATAAATGTTGTAATTAACACATCTTATTAAGGTCATGGTCATACATCAATGTCAAATGTCATATCAGGGGCATAGTGTTTCACAAACATATCTTGTTTGAGGATATTCTTGATGATTCTTATGAATGGGTCAAAACATCAACCCAAAAAAAGTGTTTATTGCTACTGTGACAGACTTTTTATTTCAGATATGACCTGCTGGCCAACAATGCCATCCTTGCAGAAGACAAACACAAGCCCATGTAAGTTCAGATGGCATTTTGTTTCTTAACCCTTTCCTTCATATAAACGTCTTTCAACACCATTGGCAAACAGAGTAGACCAAGTTCAGATGGCTCCTGAAGGAACTGTATGATCAGGGTCTGCTCTGTTTGTAAGATTTTAATAGAACTTAGAGCTTAGTTACTTAATATTCAAGATGAGTACAATTACATATACATGAAGTAAACGTTTAATTTTTTTTGTGTTAAATCATCGGTAAAATCTGTGAAAAGCAAAGACTTTGATGCAAATGCAGGAGTGGAACTAGTACAATGTAGATTAATCCCAATGTGAGGGTATTATTTAGACTAACTTTATCTCATTTCTACTGGTTGCAGAGCATATTTATCATTGACCCATTTCATGACAATATTGAGATGAAGAATACCTGACAATATGCATTTGAGCCATGTCATGACAAAGCCAGCTTAATGACATTCAAACAGTATAGACCAAGATCATCCCCCTTGTCTCCAATGAGGCTTTTGTTCTTGGTCTATATAGTTTGACACACCAGTATTTGCAGTATTTTCATATGCAACAAATCAAACAGTATCACTACTTATCAGATGCTATGTAGAGGACAGTATGTGTAACCCTTTCCTCCATAAATACGCCTTTCTACGCCGCTGTAAAAATCACCTATTGAAACCATTGTGATAAGTAGAGCATTTGCTCCTTTAGGAGCAAATGCTCTATTTATCATTACAATGGTTTCAAACTACAAAATTCTAAAAGTGTCCTTTTCTCTAGTTAATGTCTCTAGTTTCTCTAGTTCTCTTTTCGGTACATTTATTCAAAGAGGTTGGATCTAAAAATAGCCTATGGGGGAATGGGTTAATTTTGGTATACACTGTTAGCATGTTATTAAGGCTGATTTTGTCATGGCCCGGATCATTTGCTAACATTTAATGGTTCATTTACAGGTACCAGGATATGATAAACACATTCAAGACAGTTGAGTACATACCAGGGGGAGCAACTTTGAATGCAATCAAAATTGCTCAAGTAAGTATACATGTACTGGTAATACAGTCCCTTGACACCAGATAAGTAAATATGAAGATATACCGGTATGAGCTACAGATAAATGCGAATATCGTCATTTTTCCACCAAACCCAATACTGTGACCACTCTTTAGAATCGTCTCTTCAAGACTTTTCTGAAGAGTACTCACAACATAGGGTTTGAAAGACGCCAATAGTTTTTGGGTTGAATCAGATCACTATGTCTAGAGTTATCTGCCCTTGATTCATCAAAAATGCCATCAACTTTTGTCAACACTTTTGATGTGATGCGATCACTCAAACAGAACTTCACATATTGGTTTCATATTAAGGACATATACTAAGTATCATCAGAGGGAGACACCTATAGTTTTGGGGTTGATTGAGATCACTATGTTTTCTGCTCTTGATTCATCAAAAATGCCATCGACTTTTGTCAACACTTTTGATGTGAAGTTATAACTGGAACAGTACTTCACATATTTAGTTCATATAAGGGCATATGCTTTAAGTATTATGAGAGGAAGACACCTATAGGTTTTGGGTTGAATGAGATCACCATGTCCAGAGTTATCTGCACTTGATTTTTAAAAAATTCCATATTCAACGAAAGATCATCTGCAGGGCCCTCTCTGACTGAGTCAGTTTTCTAGTTTTTAATTAAAATAACTGAATATGTTATATCCTCGATTCCTATATTTCCGTTCCTTCCTATTATTCCGTCCGCATCACAAAAGCGCTTGATATGGCGCGTGCGACCTCTCTACGTCATCGCTCAAAGTGTTTTCCGATTGTAAATAAAACACTTTAGACACAGAGCCGAAAAGATTAGGGGGGAAAACAGGTAACTTGAATGAAACTTTAAAGAAAAATATTATTTTCAACAAAAATATAAACATTCTCATCACGTGACACCATTTTTCTAACAATATTTCCCCAAAACAATCCGTTTTTCAAAGTTTAAAAATTGACAGATGCCGCGGAAACGTTCAGGCAGGTCCTTATTACGTGATCAAGAAAAATAACACGTCACAAGTATACTGTTCAGCAAAACTTAGGGTTCATGTTATGAACGACCCATGTCAAATTTTGTACAATGGAGTCTGTTATCAGACGGCATAAATGCATTTCTGTACTGAATAAAATGCCAATTTGTAATCCCTAAATTGTAAATATGTTGGTACAAATGTATTTCTTTAATTTTGAGTGTTATCTGTTTAGCTGATTATAATATGTATATTTCAAAGTATTTTTTAAAATCAATTCTCAGTTAACACTTTTTGTAAAATAACATTTGAATTTATAAGGCTGATAATTCTGTCTTATTTTGTTCATGGTGCTTTTGAAAATGATTTCGATTAATACATAGTTCAACATGACTCAAAATGTTTATTAGGTGTAGTGAGTGGCTGGGACTTAACCTTTCTTGTGCAGTATATATTTGACCCAATTGTGCTCAAACACCTTTGAGTGGGAGATTATGACGTCCTAGGAACGGCAATATAGGAAACATGGAGGCTGCATTTGCAGCATTGAGTCTGTTAAAAGAACCGGCATTTGGTTCAATTGTTGGGTTATTTGTTTACTTAAAGTGTTATTTTCCGTTAGAAAAATATTTTTTCTCACTATTCCTTCAAGGAAGCTCCTTGTTGCATTTAAAGTAATTGTTTTCATGATAATTATTTTGCTAAGTGGAACGGTAATACAGGAGAAGGGGATAAATGTGTTTGCAGTCTATTAATCAACAGTTTTGTATAAGACAGTTACTTAACCCTTTCCTCCATAAATACGCCTTTCTACACCTCTCTAAAAGTCACTTTTTGAAATCATTGTGATAAATAGAGCATTTGCTACTTAGGAGCAAATGCTCTGTTTATCACAATGGTTTCAAACTACAAAATTCTGAACTTTTACTTTTCTCTAGTAAATGCTCCTTTGGGGTAGGTTCGACATTCTATAACCGACATATTTTGAATTTAACAATGTTATTAGGGATATTTCTGTGATACTTATATTTTAAGATAAAACCTGTGATAGTGTTAATTAGTTGGTATTTAGGACAGGTGGTTGCTTAAAGCAAGGTGAAAGTAAAACAGAACGCTCCTATAGGAGCATTCTGTTTTACTTTCACCTTGCTTTAAGCAGCCACCTGCCTTTAACACAAAATATTTTATGTAATTTAGTGGCCGTTTTTATACAGTATGAACCCAGACATAAAGTAAGTCATTACCTGTGACACTTTTACACAATTTATTGAAAAGAATCATGGAAATGTCCTATAAAGAAATGAAGCTGAAAATGTAGAAGTTAACAGGTCTAGTCTGTATGCAAAGTTATAAGGATAAGTATGGGTTTTAACCCATTACTCCATTAATACACCTTTCTACGCCTTTGCGGAATAGGCCCAGATCCTATAGCTTATAGATCCTATAGCTTATCTGGTTCTACTCTGTTTGCTATAAATGTAATAATATAATATACATGTATATATATATATATATATATTATTCTATAGTTTCTGCTTTGCCAAGATGTTCATGTATTAATCTGATTAATATTCATGCTGTCATCATTTTTAACATACATTGAGTAAAGGGTTAGTATCATTCTGTTCATTCCAGTGGTTGATTCAGCTGAAAGATGCCACCACATTCTTTGGTTGTGTTAGTAAAGACAATTATGGTAACATTCTCGGCGAGAAGGCCAGGGAGATGGGTGTGAATGTGCAGTTTCAATTCACAGAGAAAGAAGCTACAGGGACATGTGGAGTGATTTGTACTGGTGAAAACAGGTAGATATTACATTTATGAATTAGCACAGAGCTGTTGTACATGTGCACTTTATTGGTAGATTTGTAATAACCTTAGCAAACCTATACTGTAAGTCTATTTAGCAAATATTTGTCTTAACGCTTTCCATGCTATGTAATTTTGGCGTCTGCTTAATCGTCATCTGCAACATTTTCTAAACTACTAACCCTTTCCCTGTTCTATACTTTGTCCAAATATCAATCCCTACTGAGTATTCTTAGACAAAATAGTCATAATGAAATATGGAAAGTGGAACATAATAGCCATTTAAGAAACTAAAGAAATAGATCTATCAAATTACATTTATAACAAACACAGCAGACCCTGATCAGAGGGTTCCTCTAGGAGTCGTCTGATCCTGGTCTACTGTGTTTGCAAATGTGGGAGTTTTCTGTCGGCATTTCTTTTTACAGAAGTTAAACTTGAGCGACAAATAGTTTGGATCTAAGATCAGGCCCCACGTTTTGTGAAGTTTGATCTGGATCCAGACTTGGCACAGGTCTTAAATGGTGCAAGAATCTGGCACTGGCACGCAAAGAGTTAAGCAGTTAGTTTTCTGCAATACCTTCCAAGTACATATGTAGATGTGTACAGTAAAACCTCTCTATAACGGCCACTAAATTGTGTTAATTAGTTGGTATGTAGGGCAGGTGGCTGCATAAAGCAAGGTGAAAGTAAAACAAAACGCTCTTATAGGAGTGTTCTGTTTTACTTTCACCTTGCTTTAAGCAGCCACCTGTCTTTAACACAAAATAATTGATATAATTTAGTGGCCTTTATAGAGAGGTTTTACTGTATTTAGGAAATCTAGGTAAACTAATTCCTATTTGTAAGACCCTATATTCTTTGTACTTCCGAGGCAATTCTCTGGGCATTTGGATTTTTCTTGTGAGGAAGCCTTCAATTGGCTTGCAGTAGGTCTGTTGTTCTTCTTGGATGTTCTTCTGTGCACGAAAAATGCACTGATATGATAAATTTGCATCATATTTCAGATCTCTATGTGCCAACCTGGCTGCAGCCAATCTGTTTACAGAGGAGCATTTAGATGATAAAACCAACTGGGCCCTGGTGGAGAAGGCGCAATATTACTACTGTGCTGTAAGTAAGGGGTGCTGATCAGATCTTGACAAGTTTTTCCAAGACTTTTAACCCTTTCCCGGTTCTATATTTATTCCAAATTTCAATAACTACTGATTATTCATGGACAAAATAGTTATAATGAAATATGGAACGTGACAATGGCAAAATCAATAAGACATTTTTAGCTTGACTATTAGAAGAATAGTGGAGCTTTCCTACTCGCCCCTGCGTTGGTGTCCACGTCCGAGTACACCTTGGTTGAGGTTTTTGTTAAAGTCCACTTATTTACATAACCCTTTGAGATAAAGCTTTGAAACGTGGAACACTTGTTCACCATCACAAGCTTCATCTGTAGGCAAGAGTACATAACTCTGTCAAGCATTTTGACAGAATTATGGCCCTTTTTAACCGAAAAAAATCTTGGTTAAGGTTTTTGTTAATGTCCACTTATTTACATAACCCTTTGAGATAAAGCTGTGAAACTTGGAACACTTATTCACCATCACAAGCTTCATCTGTAGGCAAGAGTACATAACTTTGTCAAGCATTTTGAAAGAATTATGACCCTTTTAACTGAGAATTCTTGGTTAAGGTTATTGTTAAAGTTCACTTATTTACATAACCCTTTGAGATAAAGCTTTGTAACTTGGAACACTTGTTCACCATCACAAGTTTCATCTGTAGGTAAGAGAACATAAATTATTGCCTTTTTTAACTTAGGTTTTTCTTTTCATTAAAGATTTCAAAGAGAACCAACATCTTGAATAGTATTAAAGATATTTTACTGAGACTTTGATTACTTGCTTCTAGTATCATTGGAAACCATTTTAGTCCACTATCAAGCATTTTTACTCTAACAAAACTGAGAATATTCTCAATCATGTTCGATAACCAGCAGGATTGCGCCAGACATTCCTGAATTATCTCCCCTTACTTTATGAATTTCCATGAATTGCTGCTTGTCTGCTCTCTAACTCAAACAAAGGTAATCTAATCCTTGGTCAGTATGAATATTACCATAATGTCTCGGTCAAGTTAGATAGCCAGCAAGATTGTCTCTGACACTCAAGAATGATCTCCCTTTATTTTATGAATTTGGTGAACTTTGCTTGTCCGCTCTCTAACTCAAACAATTGTAACCCAATCCTTTTAGAATTTGGTCAACATGTATATTACCATAATATCACATTCAAATTCGATAAATAACAAGTTTGCCCTTGACACTCCACAATTATCTCCCTTTACTTTATGCCGCCTGATATGGAGTAATAGCCTTACAACGTCCAGACATTTGACGGGCGTATATTGTGACATTTTGGCACTCTTGTCATAATAAATATATACATTCTTCTTTATGTGTTTCTATTTCAGGGTTTCCCACTTACAGTCAGTCCTCCTACTATGATGAGACTTGCGAAGCATTCTCATGAGAACAAAAAAACATTCTGTATGAACCTGTCAGCACCTTTCCTGTGTCAGTTCTTTAAGAAACCCATGCAGGAGTTATTACCTTATGTAGATATCCTCTTTGCAAATGAAACAGTAAGTATGGGTTAAGATGGATAGATGGGTATACAGTGAAACCCCTCTGAACTGAATTATAGTAGAGAATAATTTGAATACTTTTAGACAGGTGGCTGCTTAATCCAGGGTGAAAATCATGCAAAAAGTTCCTATAGGAGCTTTTAGCATGACTTTCACCCTGCATTAAGCTGCCATCTGTATCCAAGACTGATATTTATACAAAATTGAGTGTCCAGTTTACAGGGTTTTTACTGTATACCCAAATTACCCTAAAAAAATATTTGGACATTCATTTTTCCATTTTTACCAAAATTTCTTGTTCTCATTCCATTCTAAAATATCAGGTAAATTGATATTCATAAAGCCATTTTTTATTACATGAATATTCATCCAGTAATCTGATAACATGGGTTTTCATTCTTTTTCAGGAGGCAGCTACTTTTTCAAAAGAAAATGATTTTGGTGTAAGTATGTTTTCACCATTGACTATTGCTGCAATGAATCCTACTGCCAGTTAATCCTTTCCCTGTTCAATATTCATGTAAGTAGTACTGACATCATGAATACTTATTAGCTGAAATTTTATATTGTAAAGTTTTCAAGGGAATTTTTTGCTTTGATAAAAACTGTAAAATCATATCTATATGTCATAAGCAAATAGAGCAGACCCTGATCAGATGGCTCCTATTCTATTTGCAAATGCGTTAAAAGGCGTTTATATAAAGGAAAGGGTTAATCCTTTACTCCATAAATATGTCTGTTAACACCTTTGCGAACAGGGAAGACCCAGATCAGATTGATTCTATAGCAGCCACCTGATCAGGGTCTATTCTATTTGTTCATACAATGAGAGCCGTCTGTTTTGAGACTGCTCTGTTTGCTATAAATGAAATAATATATAGATATGGTTCTACAGTTTCTATCATGTCATACCAAAAATTCCCGTATTCATGTGTTATTATAGACATTAATCTAATTTATATCCATGTTGTCATTATTTCTTACATGCATAACAGGGTTAATGGGCTAAAAACCTTTCACAAACTGCTGAAGCAAGGTTTGCCCTCAAGGTGCCTTCTTTTAACCCTTTCCTCCATAAATACGCCTCTCTAATAACCACTTCTTGAAACCATTGTGATAAATAGAGCATTTGCTCCTATAGGAGCAAATGGTCTATTTATTACAATGGTTTCAAACTACAAAATTCTAAACTTTTCCTTTTCTCTAGTAAATGCTCCTTTTTGGTAGATTCATTCAAAGAGGTTGGGTCTAAAAATGGAGGAATAGGTTAACCCCCCACTTACATTTCTCTATAGTAGAAATTGCCTCATACTACCTTTAATAACCCTTTCCTTCATATAAATGCTTTTTCATGCATGTGCAACAGTGTAGACCCAGATCAGATGGCTCCTATAGGAGTCATTAGATCAGGGTCTGCTCAGTTTGCTTGTGACATGATACAGGTCTGATTCTAGTTTTTTGTCAAAGCAAAATATCTTGAAAATTTCACATTATAGAAAATACAGCTAATTATATCATTATTTTTTACACATACTGAACAGGTTAAAGGTTAAAATATTCACATATGTAAATAGTGCAGATGTAGATTAATTTGCTCCTAAAGGTGCAGTTTGATCTGGGTTTACACTATTCACCATGTAATAATTGTCATTTAAAGTTACCAAAACAGTTTTGAATTGAATATTCCTGCTTTACGAACTGATGTAAAAGGAAGATTGGATGTCTTAAAATTTAAGTAATTGGGAATGAGTTCTGGTAAATGTTATACATGTACTTGTAGTCAAAATGTTATTGAGCAAATCTGATAGGGATGGTTCCTTTGCTAAGCTATTATATATGACCTACCTTATTGAAATCTGTAGTATTTTGTTATAGACTGAGGATGTAGCAGAAATTGCACTGAAGGCTTCTGCAATGCCGAAAGAGAACAAATCGAAGTCCCGCATAGTGGTATTTACTCAGGGAGATTCACCTGTCATTGTGGCTCAAGGTAATTACAAATTTTCTGCCTAATGGTAAGCATTGTTGATCATTTACTGTTAGGCAAGGCAAGGAATGCATGTCTTCAATTTGTTTTAACCCTTTCCTTTATATAAATGCCTTTGCAAAACCTGTAAGAGCCGTCTAATTAGGGTCTGCTCTGTTTGCATATGAAATTATATCCGAGTGTCTACCAGCACCAGAACTTCATGTGTACATATGCCATTACATGTATAATAGTTCGGCTAATAAATATTTCTTACATGAATATTCAAAAGACAAAGCATTAAAGCAGCATGTTCCAATAGACCTAATTATATATTTAATACTTTTATGAATGGAATACTTCTTTTATGAATGGAATACTTCAACCCTCTGAATGAGGGAAATGAGTGTCCAGTAGAACTTGTCTTAACCCTTTCCCTGTTCTGTACTTGGGCCAAATTTCAATACCTACTGAATGTTCATTAACAATATAGTTTTAAAGAAATAAGGATATAGGAACATTGTAGACATTTTAGAAAGCAAGGAAACAGATCTATCAAATTCTATTTGTAAACAGAGCAAATCCTGATCAGACGGCTCCTCTAGCCGTCTGATCTGGGTCTACTTTGTTTGCAGATGCGTGAAAACACGTTTATATGAGGGAAAGGGTTAATTAAGCAACCTTTCTTCATTTCACACAGGAGTCTTAAAAAGCAGGTAGTTGCTTAATGCAGGTTAAAAGTAAAGCAGAAAGTTCCAGTAGGAGCTTTCTGCATTGCTTTTCATCTGCATTATTTAATTTAAGCACCCACCTGTCTTAACGCTTTCCCTGTTGCATATTCATGTAAGAAATAATGACACAATGTGCATATTTATTAGTTTAATTTTTATAATGACACGTTAACATGAGTGTTTGGTACTGGTAAGTAATTGTTGAGTCGGATCTGTAATAATTTCATAAGCAAACAGAGCAGACCCTGCAGGAGCCATCTGATCTGGGTCTACTCTGTTTGCAAATGTGTGAAAAGCATTTGTAGGAAGAAAATGGGTTAAAGACCTAGAATTAGACCTTTTAACCATTTTCTCCATGAATATGCCTTTCTTCGCCTTTGCAAACAGATTAGACCCACATCAGACGGCTCCTATAGGAGCCGTCTGATCATGGTCTGCTCTGTTTGCTTATGATAATAATAATAATAATTAATATTTCTGACATGATTTCTTGCATGAATATTCATTGAGTAAAGGATTAATGGTCGATTAAGACAAGTTCTATTATACTTGCATTTAAACATACTAAGAGTAAATGGTGTAGGGACCCTCTGATCATGATTTGCACTGTTTGTCATTCAAAATTCTCTTGCATTCAATTTTTACCTTCATGACTTCATGGGAAGCTTTTTGCATTACTTTTGTCCTGTTTTAAGTTTAACCCTTTACTCTATAAATACTCCTTTCTACACCTTTGCAAACAGAGTAGATGCAGATCAGACTTCTCCTGTAGGAGCCATCTGATCAGGGTCTGCTCTGTTTACTTATGATATAAATATGATTCTACAATTTCCGCCAAAACCAAATAAACCTGTGTCCATATGCTGTTATAACAATTAATCTACTTAATATGTATGGTGTCATTATTTCTTACATGAATATTCATGGAGTAAAGGGTTAAGTTTTTTTCTGACAATTACACAATTGTTTATTTGCAGATGGTAAGGGTTACGCAAATACCTGTCAAAATCAAGATTCAAGTCTGACTTGAAGAGATTTTACTGTATATTTTTAACTGTTTCCCTCATATAAATGTCTCTTTACACATTTGCAAACATAGAAGACCCAGATCAGATGGGAGCCGTCGGATCAGGGTTTGCTCTGTTTGTTTATGTAATAATATAGATATGATTCTAAAGTTTCTGCCATGGGCAAAAATACCTGTGTTCATGTGTCATTATAAAAAGTAAACTAATTAATATTCACATTGTCATTATTTCTTACATGAATATTCATGGGGTAAAGGGTTAAGGTTTTTCTGACAATTACACAATTGTTTATTTCCAGATGGTAAAATTCAGAAATTTGATGTAATTCCAATCAAAACTGCTGATATTGTGGACTGTAATGGAGCTGGAGATGCTTTTGTTGGAGGTAAATACATGATCAAGTTTGTATGAGTTGAGATAAAACAAGTCAGACACTGAAATTTTTATCACATGTTTTCAGTTCATAAGCAGAGGTCTGGATAAGATGTGTAAATTTTTCCAAGATTGCAGAGCTCCAGATAAGATGTGTAAATTGACCCATTCCCGCATATTGACGCCTTTTGACGCATCTGTAAATGTCACTTTGTGAAACCATTGTGATAAATAGAGCATTTGCTCCTATAGGAGCAAATAGGAGCAAATACTCTATTTATCACAATGGTTTCAAACTACAAAATTCAAATAAATTTCCTTTTCTTTAGTTAATGCTCCTTTTCGGTAGATTTATTCAAAGTGGTTTGATCTAAAAATAGCCTATGCTGGAATGGGTTAACATAGTTTGTTGTGACCACTCTTTAGAATTGTCTCTTTAACATAGGGTTTGATGGAGAAATGACGATTTTAGTATTTGAGTATGCACCCTTATCTGTAGATGAGATGCGTAAATTAACATGCATGTAGTTTCAAGTGTATCTTCTTTATTTCTCCACCAAACCCAATGTTGTGACCCTCTTCAGAGACAATTCTTCAATGGATTCACAACATAGGTTTTTGTAGAGAAATGACAATTTTAGTATTTTGATAAGCACCTTATTCTATTGGTGTGGATAATGCTTTTTTTTTTGGGGGGGGGGGGGGGGGGGGACACATTTTACAAATATACATATCCACTCTCGTTATGATGTACTCGCTTGATACGAATTTTTCATTGTTATGAAGTTTTTGTAAAGTTGCAACTGTTCTTCCTATATATTCTATATAAATATAAGTTGCAAACTGACCATGTTTTCGGTAAGTCAGTCATTTTCCATCCCCAAAGTGTCTGTTTGCATGTAATTATCCGTGTTTGTATCGAAGTCACACTTCTCAGTCTAATGAAGTTTGAGGTGTGAATTGGCCCTTTTGATCCGACGCCGACAATGTATGCCTGGTGATCGCGACACAGGTAAATAGTACTAAATACAGTGTAAGAAATATGACTGTAATATGGCAGCATATTAAAGGTGAACGTAATGAAAGTAACTGGGTTTTAAAATATGGCATGTGCTTTATTTGAGTCGAACTCTCGATGAGTCAAAGTTTTTAACGGGTCCATGTGAACTGGACATAACAAGAGTCAACGGTATTTTGATCTCCCCAAAACTACAAACAAGATGGATATATTGTCGGTGAAATAAAAATAACAGAAATAAACAATAAAAACCACTTGAATTTTTTCTCATTTCAGGTTTTCTGGCACAGCTAGTCCAAGGCAAAGCTATTGAGGACTGTGTCCGCTGTGGCAACTATGCAGCTAACCTTGTGATACAGATGTCAGGTTGTACCGTTCCAGAGAAGCCTGACTTCAAATAACACTCATGACATAACAAGACATAGCTGCATCAGATTGAAAATGCATGAATTAAATTGGGAAATAATACAAAACGGTGAATGAATCAAGTTATCAGCATTGTATACTTTATGCAAACGGGTGACACTTTCTTTGTGAAATGAATTGAATGTTACTGGACCATTTTGTATGTTAACCCTTTACTTCATAGAAACAAACACTTTTTCATGCCTTTGCAAACAGAGTAGATCAACATGGCTCCTAAAGGAGACTGTTTGCCTGTTTCTGCCATGGTAAAATATTGCCGTATTCATAATAACATTATAGAATTTATTGATATAAATGATGTCAATATTTCTCACTAAACATTCTTGATGTAAAGGGTTTAATGTAGCAGATTTAAAACAAATTTTGTTTGTTGAATGACCTATTGACATCACAATTGTAGTGTCTTGAGCATATTTAACTTTGTATGACCAAAATCATCAAATGTCCAAATTTAAGACAATTGATATTACAGTAAAACCTCTCTATAACGACCCCTAAATTGAGTTAATTAGTTGGTATTTAGGGCAGGTGACTGCTTAAAGCACGGTAAGAGTAGAACAGAACGCTCCTATAGGAGCGTTCTATTTTACTTTCACCTTGCTTTAGGCAGCCACCTGCATTTAATACAAAATATTTGATGTAATTTAATGGCCGTTATAGAGAAGTTTTACTGTACTTGCATAGCTGAAATAAACCAACATTCTAGCTTGCAACAATTTGAGACTACTTTTGTACAACAGAAACTATTTTAAATTCCAATATACCATGATTGCAACCTGAAGTTGCAATAATCGTATGTTAGAACTTAAGATAATTCCTGTCATAATTTTTTTCTTAAGAAAGTGCCCCTTGGGTATAGCAGGGTCTACATTGACTTATTGATTTTAGTATCCATGTGCAGTGCATATTTTTATTTCAAATTACAGTAAAACCTCTCTATAACGGCCACTAAATTTTGTTAACTAGTTGGTATTTAGGGCAGGTGGTTGCTTAAAGCAAGATGAAAGTAAAACAGAATGCTCCTATAGGAGCGTTCTGTTTTACTTTCACCTTGCTTTAAGCAGCCACCTGCCTCTAGCACAAAATACTTGATGTAATTAAGTGGCCGTTATAGAGAGGTTTTACTGTATGTGGAATTAACAGAAATCTTGAGACCATTTCATTTGCATTGGTTTGTTCCATTGTTTTAGTAATAAATCATCCTTTGTTTGCTTATACATAGGCTTTTGCATTGTCTTTTGTTTCTACGCCATTAGAATGATTAGCTGCAAACCCTGATTTTACATTGCTTAACCCATTCCCACTTAGGCTATTTTTAGACCTAACTTCTTTCATTAAATCTACCAAAAAGGAACATTAACTAGAGAAAAGGAAATTTTCAGAATTGTGTAGTTTTGAAACCATTGTGATAAATAGAGCATAAAATTTTGCTCCTGTGGAGCAAATGCTCTATTTATCACAATGGTTTCACAAAGTGACTTTCACAGAAGCGTCAAAAGGCGTCAGTATGCGGGAATGGGTTAATTGTTCCTTGTATGTTATGTTTAAAAAGAATGCCCAAGATTTGTCTTGAGGCATTCTACATCGTTCATCTCCAGAATGACACTAAAAGGTTAATTTTGGTAAAGTTTTAATGGTATATATTTAACCCTTTGCTCCATACAAACACTTCTTCATGCCTTTCCAAAGAACGTAGACCAAGATCAGATGGCTCCTGTAAGAGCCATCTGATCAGGGTCTACTTTGTTTGCTTATGAAAAAGTAAAAACAAATCCCTTGAAAAATTTAACATATTCTTGTGTAAATATTCAAGAGGTGTTGAGCGTTATCAAGTGTTAAATAGTCACTGTAGAAATATTTTACTGAATTCTTTAAAAAATAAATTCTAAAATAATTCTCTTATTTATTTTCAAAAAATTGATTGGATCTCCAAATGTTGGTTAGACTGCTTGCAAATCAAGGACGTAATACAGAACCAGGTATCTTCACTGTATTGGTGAACTCATGGTTAACTTATGCATTCAGTTTGCACCCAGGTGGCTTATTAACCCTTTCCTGCAGAGGCTATTTCAAGACCCGACCTCTTTGAATGAATCTACCCAAAAGAAGCATTAAGTAGAGAAAATGAAAATTTTAGAATTTTGTAGTTTGAAACCATTGTGATAAATAGAGCATTTGCTCCTATAGGAGCAAATACTCTATTATCAAAACTGTTTCAACTGGTGATTTTTACAGATGCGTGGAAAGGCCTGTTTATGGAGGAAAGGGTTAAGATCCAAACTGTTGACACTCTGATGAAGTGTTAGGAAATAAATGAAAGTAGACTATCTTTTTTCAACTGAATATTCATGTAAGAAATAATGACATCATGAATATTGATTAGCTGATTTTTTATAATGGATTTGTACACAGTATGGTTTGGTATTGGTAGAAACTATAGAGGCAGATCTATTATAATATCATAATCAAATGGAGCAGACCTTGGTCAGACAGCTCCTACAGAAGCCATCTGATCTAAGTCTACTCTTGTTTGCAAAGTCATAAAAAGGTGTGTGAAGGAAAGGGTTTCTTGTTTGCAAGTCATAAAAATGCATTTGTATGAAGGAAAGGATTAAAAATGGAAGAAGACAATTTTTTAATTGCTATAAAGCTTAATCCTTTACTCCATGAGTCGACAGAGTAGACCCAGATCAGATGGTCCCTGTAGGAGCTGTCTGATCAGGGTCTGCTCTGTTTGCTTATGATGTAGCATAAATATGATTCTACAGTTTCTGCCATGGCCAAACTTTCCTGTGTCCATGTGCAATGACAACAATATATTAATCTAATTAATATACATGGTGTCATTATTTCCTGCATGAATATTCATGGAGTAAAGAATGAAAAATGTAGTTGCAATAGTTCTTCAATGAAACCTTAAAACACTATCACACATTTACCAATGGAGTGCTGAAAGTAAATGAAGATAAACTGTGCAATGTTTATGAGCAAAGTAGAGTCAAGTTGAGTTGTTTATTTTGTTACCGATAGTATAATTTTATAATGTTTTGTTACAGTTTGAACAAATGTTACATTGATTTCTGCAGTATACACATACAATGTATCTGGGGGTTACATACATTTTTAAAATCCATCATTAACCCTTTCCCTGTTCAGAATTCATGTAAATATCATGAATATTTATTAGCTGAATTTTCATAATATACTATTTTCAAGGCACTTTTTTGCTTCGACAAATGTATATCATGTCATAAGCAGACCCAGACCAGGCGGCTCCTCATAGGAACCCTCATATCTGGGCCTATATGTGCACATATTAATTGGCTTAATAATTATAATGGCACATGAACAAGAAAAGTTTTGGCGCTTGATAAAACTAGAATCAGATCTATATAATTCCAAAAGCAAAAAGAGAAGATCCTGATCAGAAAGCTCCTATAGGAGCCTTCTGATCTGGGTCTACTCTTTTAGCAAATGCATTTAAAGGCATATCTATGGAGTAAAGGGTTGAAGTCTTTATTCTTTGAATTATGGAAATAAATAGTTTAGACACTGACTTGCAGTGGCCCTCTGATCAGGGTCTTCAATTTCAATGTTTTACCAGAATTGACATGCACATACATTGCTATGCAACCATGAATACACAACGGTTTCTGGTATGAATATACTACTGATATTGATATGGGCTTTTCTATTATGAGAGGTTTGCTTATTAATATAAAGATGTCGTATTAACCCTTTACCCATTCCTTCATATTGACCACTCTGTAAAAGTCACTTTGTGAAACCATTGTGATAAATAGAGCTTTTGCTCCTATAGGAGCAAATGCTGTATTTTAAATAGCGCATGGACATAGGAAGTTTCAGCCATGGAAGAAGCTGTAGAATCATTCATATTATATCAAAAGCAAACAGCAGACCCTGTTCAAACGACCCCTATAGGAGTTGCCTGATCTTGGTCTACTCTGTTTGGAAATGTGTATTTATGCCATGGGTAATGGGTTAAAGTTAATCCTGTTTCATCTGTATACAAATCTCAATATTTACATTCGCCCTGCAACGTCCTTATATAACCTTATTCTAAAAAGAAAGTTGCATTTTCCCATGAACGTTCATTTCAATACCGGTTTGAGTCGGTTCTCCTTTTCCCAGAATTCCGCTGTGTAAGCGCGGAGTAATACTGTACTGACCCAGTTATGACCTGTTTTAAGATTTATCAATGGGGAATCGATACGTGACAGCGGCCCTGAAAATTTGAAATGTGGCATCTTCTTACTGAGAATTATCGCTTGAATACATAATATTGCCAACTTTAACAGCCGTGGCGTATCAAAATATATTATCAAGTAATGAGTGAAGCATAAATAAGTCAATGTCCTTACCGTTAACAAAGAAAAATCCGAGAATAAAACCCAACGTTGTGACCCTCTTTCGATCAAGCATGGCGGGTGAGTAAATTGGCTTCGACACCGCGACCTACATTTAAGAAGATGCTTTAATACCAACATTTCGTAAATATATATGATTTGAAATATCTCGATAATCTTTTCTTTAAACATAGCTGGACAATTTACTGATTAAAATCTTGTATTCATTCTATATTTATAATATGTGTTTGGGACTATTTTTCATACCATATATAGAGAACCTACTACGTTAGAAACGAACCTGGCAACGACCTAGATAGCGGCTATTACGTGACCGGTATATAATATTTAAAGAAAAGATCCGTTGAAATATAAGAAATACAATGGAATATAATATAAGAAATAAATGACGCGCTCCCGGTGTTCATGAGGTTATGCAACGCATAGCTTTACGAGCAAAGATTCACGTGAAGCCCTTCGGGCTTCACTAACTTTGCTCGTAAAGCTATGCGTTGCATAACCTCATGAACACCGGAAGCACGTCATTCATTTCTTAAATAAATTCGGCATAGAAGCTGACTAAATAATATACACATTTGTTAGAAAGAATATAAAAATATTTGTTAGAAAGAATATAAAAATACTTGAGCGAAAAGGAATATTTATGTCATGTAAAATGAATTTACAGAAAATCATGTTAAAAGCTGGTTAATTCCAACCTCGCTTTATCAAAAACTACTGTAGTAAAATCATTCCGACTGCAGATAGATTTTTTAAAAAAAAAAGAATTGTTATACTTTTGAGATTTAAATATTAATGTTTTATGGTGGTTATTTCTTTGGAAATGTAATTATGGGGATAAAGAAATATCAAAGTATTCATCACTTGGTTTTATTTGTTTTCCATGTCATAATATGATATCAGGGTCCATGCTTATAAAACTTTTAGTTGAGTCTGAGTTCGTTCTCAAGTTTTTGATTGGTCAGATGTGAGCCTATGGCTCAAATCTGACCAATCAAAAGCTTGAGAACTCAAATCTGACCAATCAAAAGCTTGAGAACGAACCTCAGACTTATAAGCATGGACCCAGTTATTGTAGAACCTCTCTATAGTGGCAACTTAATCCTTTACCTGATGGGAATGCCTTTACAACTAGGGATCAGATGCATCCTGTAAGAGCCGTCTGATCGGGGTAAGCATGCGACTGCTTAATGCAAAACAAAAGTAATGCAGCAAGCTTTGCCATTTTAAGCTCGTAGAAACGTCAACTCAACCTTACCCATTGAATATTCATATAAGAATAATGAAATCATGAATAGCTAATATTTTATAATGGCATATGTTCACAGGATGTTTTGTATTGGTATAAACAGCAGAGTCAGATCTATTACAATTTTATAAGCAATCAGATCAGACGGCTTCTATAGGGGCCGTATGATATGACACTACTCTGCAAATGCGTGAAAAGTAAAGTACCTAGTTATAGTCTACTTTCAGTCCGAATGACCGCTCATCCGACTGTACATTTACTCACCTGATAAAAGGTGTTATATGAAGGAAAGGATTAAAACTTAAAACCCCAATCATTCAACTTTTTTTATGGCCAGTGTAGGAAGATTTTGCTGTACTCACTTACATATAATGGTTAAACAGCAGTTGAACAATACCTGCAAATTAAACTTTCAACTCATTCTGTCATTTGTGTATCTTTTCAATGTGTATGCTGCTATAAAATCAACATTCCGTCTCCTAATACATGTAATGGCAAGGAACGTAATCCATTTGCATAACAAACAATTGCCATATAAGGCAACACGTGACATCGAGTGTCGCCAAAGAAACACCATGCACATCCATCGTCCGTCCATGTGTTTAATATGCTTTCAGACAGGAGATGTAACGCGCTTTGCAATGGTGCAGACCATGTGATCGATTCATCAAGTAACTGTATCTCGACATATCTGGTATTGCTGACATGTTCCAATAACTACAATGGAAGAGTAGTACATCAGCTGTATAACATCAGCAATAGAAGAACCTCTCTAAAGAGAATGCATATACATATTGTACATGGATGCCTTTAACCCTTTCAACGTTGAGTTTTCAAATGCACTATTCCGAAATTCAAACAGGTTCAGCTTACCGTGAATATTCCGGGTTGTTTTTTAAAGAAAAATGTAACATGACAAACAGTGACTCCGGTTAGAGGGCCCATCTATTAGCCCTATCATCTGGATCTACACTGTTTGCAAAGGACATTAGTAACTCGTTTCCCGCACTGACAGGTTTAAATGCAGGACGAAAATAATACAGAAGGCTCCTTTTTAGCTCCACTTTTTCAAAAAGTGGAGCTATTGTCATGACCCTCTCGTCAGCGTCGGCGTTGGTTAACCTTTTTGTTAAGGTCCTTTTTCTAAGAAACCATCAAAGAGTTTTGGTTCATATTTGGTATGTATGTTTACTATCACAAGGGGAGCCCATTTCAAAAGGTATGTAACCCTAAAAATATTTTTGCCATAGTTATGCCCCTTTTTCGACTTTTCATTGTTGGTTAAGTTTTATGTTCAGGTCTATGTCTCAGAAACTCTCCAAGATATTTGGTTCAACTTTGGTATACATGTTAACTATTACAAGGGGGGCCCATTTCAGAAGGGCAGGTAACCCTAAAATTAATTTTGTTTAGTTATCTCCCCTTTCTGACTTAGACTTCCACTACACTATCCAGCACTAAGGAAAGTGGAGCGCGCTGTCTGCGGACAGCTCTTGTTTAGATTTTGCATAACTATTATCCTGTATTGAGCTACCACTTGTATTTAAGACCCAATATTAAATTTGTTGCTGTTGGTCGCTTTAGAGAGGTTTTACTATACATGCATATGCTAACTTGCTGTACTAGTAGTGTACACAACAATCTCTACCTTAGCGACAAGATTTGCTACCTTAACCCTTTCCTCCATAAATACGCCTCTGTAAAAATCACCTATTGAAACCATTGTGATATAGGAGCAAATGCTCTATTTATCAAAATGATTTCGAACCAGTAAAACCCCGCTAATGCGACCACCTAAAAGAGATAAAAATGTGGGTGCTAGATGCAGGTAGCTTAATGCAGGACTAAAGTAATGCAGAAAGCTCCTAGAGGAGCGGAGCTTTCTGCATTACTTTTGTCCTGCATTAAGCAACCACCTGTTTATAAAGACACTTAGGTTCATTCATTAAGTGGTCGCATTAGAGGGATTTTACTGTACAAAGTTATAAAACATTTCCTTTTCTCTAGTTAATGCTTCTTTTCGGTAGATTTATTCAAAGTGGTTGGATCTAAAAATAGCCTATGAGGGAATGGGTTAACCTTTTCCCTCATATAACGCCTTTTCATGCATTTGCAAACAGAGTAGACCCAGATCAGACGGTCTGAGCAGGGTCTGCTCTGTTTGCTAATGGAATTTGGAAGATCTGTTTCTTTAGTTCTAAAAATGGCTACAATGTTCCACCTTCCATATTTCATTATAACTATTTGTACATGAATATTCAGTAGGTAATGAAAAGGCAATGTAGAACAGGGAAAGGGTTAACGACAAGTCTCTAGATTTGTTCTTATTCTTGGCCAACAATCGGATTCCTTCGGCTAGCAATCACTTCCTCTTCCAACAGACCATATGAAACTTAACCTTTTTTTCATGAATATTTATACAAGAAATTATTTAATATTCATGATGTCATTATTTGAAATAATGACATCATGAATATTAATTACATGATTTTAATAATGACATGTGAACACATGAGCGTTTGCCCTTTGCAGAAAAAACAGAATCCTAGCTATATAATTCTATAAGCAAACAGATCAAATCCTGATCAGACGTCTCCTAGACAACCCGTCTGATCAGCGTTAACTCGGTTTGCAAAATGTAAAAAGGTACATACTTAGTCTTATATGGGATGGAGTTAAGCGTTAAATAAACTGCAACAGAACAAGGTGTCAGTCAGCGCAGCTGACAGTTATAAAACTCAACTTGGCCAATCTTTGTTAAACTTCTTTTTAATTTATCCTTCATTTTACATTCAATATTTATTTCCTTTTCCCTCGATCTTTGTGTGCAATACTAGCAATTGAAGTTGGCCATTATTGATAGGAGAAAAACAATGCGTCAGATGGCTCGTCTTCAGGATGTTTAATTCTTCAATTATGCAATTCTGCTTCTCAGGTCTCGCATGGCGCGGATGCTCACACATTCCCATGTTGTACGAACAAACTTCCCATCTAAATATGCCTCGTATTCTATATCAGTCATTTATCTTCAGATTTCTCGGTTCTCAACAGATTCTTAACCCGTGACCATGATATTAAAGATTTAATATCTTCTATTTCGTGCATACATGATTTGCAATCATTTCATTTCTCAACATTAGACTTGTCTTGTATTGTGTGCTCAGGCTTCAAACTTTGTGTACCTAGTAATTGTTCGGGCTTTTCAACTGTGTATGAGTCCATTACTGTATATTAATTTTATTGCTAGTTTCTTGCTTAACCCGTTACATAATAAACCCCGCATTTATTATTTAAATTCTTGTACAAAAAATGAATTTATTTAAGGGCAAAGAACAGAGAATTTGTAAGATACAAGCAAACAAAGCAGATCATAATCACACAGCTCCTACAGGAACCGTCTGATCTAGAACTACTCTGTTTGCAACGGAATGCAGAAGAGTAAAGGCAATCCAAGAGTTGGTCAATGTTTGCTTTCAAGAATCAGAACACGAACAATACAGTAAAACCTCTCTAAACCGGAGTAGTAGAGAATCGTTTAGGTACTTTAAGGCAGGCGGCTGCTTAATACGGGTTGAAAGTCACGCAGAAAGATCCTAGAGGAGCTTCCTGTATGACTTTCACCCTGCATTAAGCTGCCACCTGTCTCCTATATACCGATACTTATACTAAATTTAACGTCGGGTTTAGAGGGGCTTTACTGTATTACTTTCAATGTTACGATGCTGCATGAGTAAATTGTGATGATAATGGTCGGTGCTTATTCAAATACCCAGCTCTGGCAGGATATGTTACCATCTTACTATTTTTTCTTTTGATCAATCCTTTACTCCATAGAGACGTCTATTTTGGCACCTTTTCGAACAGAGTTGGCCTAAACAAGACGGCTCCTATATAGGAGCCGTCGGATCAGTGTCTGCTTATGAAATAATATAGATCTGGTTCTAAATGATCTGTCATGACAAAAAATTCCTGTATTCATATAAGTCATTAAAACACTCTTATCTAATTAATATACATGGTGTATTTATGTTTACATGGATTTCATGGTTGAATGAATGACATCCAATAGTTTATGTTCCGTTGGTGTTCTTTTTGCCATCTTCTTGTTCCACTAGGTTCCACGGATTAACACTTTTTTTCGTTGACGATCGAACTGAACATCCTGGTATACAATCCCCGACCTACCGCACGCCAGTTTGAAGACTTCCTCACATGAAAATTCCAAATGCCGAGGCCGAGATTCAAACCATAGCGGTAAGGAGCAAAGTGATTGCCAGACGAATATCATAACGACTCATCCATGGAGGCCGTTATCGTTTGGCATTTCAACCATTTACTCCGTGAATTTTAATGAAAGAAATAATAACATTTTGAATATCAATTACATAATTTTTAGAAAAACCTATGCAATCATAATTTTTTGGCCAGGACAGAAACTGTAGAATCAGATCTATACTAATTATTTCATAAGCAAACAGAGCATGGTCCATGCTTATAAAGCTTTTTAGCTGAGTCTGAGTTCGTTCTCAAGCTTTTGATTGGTCAGATTTGAGTTCTCAAGCTTTTGACTGATCAGATTTGAGCCAAAGGCTCAAATCTGACCAATCAAAAACTTGAGAACGAACTCAGACTCAACTAAAAGTTTTATAAGCATGGACCCAGATCCTGATTAGACGGCTCCGTTTGATCTGGGTCTACTCTGTTTGAAAAAGCGTAGAAATGCGTATTTATGGAGGGGTTAACATACGCGGATGCTTTAACTCTGCCAAATTGTGTCGTCAGCAGAATTTGCCTGTTTAATTTTCTCCCCAGTTCACCACAATAACAAACACTTTTTGGATAATGATGAGGCGCTGAATTACTCGGGTGTCTCAAATGAATTCAAGCTGTTTGTATAGGTAATCATGCACATATGCGACATTGGCAGCGAAAACGAAATTATTGGAGTCTTGCAGTTCGAACAACTACAAGCATGTGCACTCTCAGATTGCGTTATGAATCCAATGAAAGTTACACAGTACTCCCTCTCTAAAACCGACCACTCAAAAGAAGTCTTAACCCTTCTATTGCTGAATTTTAAAATGCGTTTCTCCTTCTTTGCCCATGCCCTGTTGTATAATTACATATATCTTCACTGTGTACAAGTATTCCGTTGTGCAGTCACTGCTGTGGAGTGCACTGGTTGCACAATCAACTTGTAAATAGTGCAGACCCTGATGAGACAGCTCCTGCAGGAGCTGTCTCATCTGGGTCTTCACTATTTACAGTTAGGTATATTGACGTGAATAGCAAGCGAAGGGTTAAGTATGGGTATCTGAGACAGATGATAGTGTAGTTCTGTACAGTAGAGCTTGTCCGTAGCGGCCATTCAATTATTGAACGTAGAAGTGCTAAAACAATTGGTTGCGTAATGCAGGTCAAAAGCTAAGCTACCTTACAGACCTCTGTTTGATTGCTGCTTTAGACAGATTCTACCGTGTTAACCGTTCTCCTCATGCATATTCATGAGAGAAATAATGAATGTATCATTACTAATTGTAGCAGAACTTTTATAAATTTAGCGTCATAAACAACGGAATGTTTTTACCACAGCAGAAACTGTAGAATCAGTTCTATATTATTTCATTAGCAAACAGAGTAGGGCCCAGATCAGACGGCTCCTACAGGAGCCGTCTGATTTGGGTCTACTCGATTTGCAAAGGCGTCTCTATTATGACAATGTTGGGGGGGGGGGGGGGGGGTTATGCACGGTCCCTTGTTTCCAGAAACACAGTGTTTTGTTAACGGTCGCTTTTTGGGCGTTCCGTTGTATACGAATGGTATTGTGAGAAGAATGCGCTTTTTTTGTAAATGCATCTTAGACTAAGACCAGTCCCTGTGTCTCCGAGAAAGATCAGGGTTAATTGATATTTACCCGCATAATTTTAATACGACGCTCTCCGAGAAAACGTGTCTTATTACATTGGAAACAGTGATCGAAGATTATTATGTCAATGATAAGTTACCAGATTATAATACAATTTATCACATAATCTTCCACGTGGGAGTACCGTAACAGAGAGCCGTAGTTCGCGGAAATGCACTAGTGCATTTTTAATGCAAATTACCAATCGTTAGCCAATCGTTACGTCCATTTAAGCGTTAACCTATCGTAGCGCTCCATGCGCGTTGTATTACTACGCTGTTTGTAAGCAATGGCCGAAACAGCCGTCAGCTATAGCCTGTTTTATTTTCTATTGCATTTTAGGCTTACGTGATGAACACTCATGTAAGATCCTCTGGTTAAATAGTGAACAAATTATTACGGATTCTGGGGTGGGGGTGGGGTGGGGGTGGGGGGGGGGGGTTGACAAATAGTACAGACCTTGATCAAACGCCGCGTCGGAGACGCTGTAACTAATATGTGTTTACACTGCTTGTAATATTAAAGAGTACCCCCCCCCCCCCGACAGCGTCTCAATTACAGCATATTGGTCCCTTATTCCTTTCCCTGTTCAATATTCGTGTGAGAAATAATGACATATTGAATATGTATTGGCTGAATTTTTATAATGCAAGCTTTTCAATGGATTTTTTGGCTTCAACATAAACTGTATAATCAGATACCATGTCAAAAGCAAACAGAACAGACACTCATAAGACGGCTCTTATAGGGGCCGTCTCACCTGGGTCTACTATGTTTGCAAATGCTTGAAAATGCGTTTATATGAGGGAAAGGATTAACCCTTTCCTCCATAAACACGCCTTTCCACGCCTCTGTAATAGTCACTTCTTGGATCCATTGTGATAAATAGAACATTTAATGCTCTATTTATCACAATAGTTTCAATAATACACAATTCTAGCATTTTCCTTTTCTCTATTAAATGCTCCTTTTCGGTAGATTTATTCAAAGAGTTTGGGTCTAAAAATAGCCTATAAGGGAATGGATTAAGGGAGAAATTATTCAACTACAGTAATCATGATACGGCTCAATGGAATAATGAAGAGTAAAATCAATTCCATACCAAGTACAGTAGAACCCCTCTTAACTTAATGAATAAACATGGATGTCTTTATAAGCGGGTGGTTGCTTAATGCTGAGCTTTCTGCATTACTTTTGTCCTGCATTAAGCTACCACCTGCATCTAGCACCCAGAATTATACCTATTTTAGGTGGTCGCATTAGCGGGGTTTTATTATAGGCTTTATAGGTCTATAGTCGTTTCCATCCTGTTACATGAGACTTGTGCTGTTTTTATAACTATTCAAAGAGACGAATTGATACACTCAAAATGTTTATTCATTAATTTCTGTAGATGCTGTAGGCAGGTTATGTTGTACTTGAACAAACTACGTGTACATCAACCTCTTCTAGCCATCTTTAGTGACGACAGATAATTTGTTTGGTCACGTGACAGACATAGTGGATGGCAAACATCATTGGTCTGTATTGGGAGGTCTCGAGATATCCAGCTAATTATAGGCGGGGGAAGACCCCAAGGTTCTTGGACCTTGCACGGAACAAATCGATATATGCAGAATAACACCCGGGTAGAACCACCGACCTACTGCAAGCCGGCTGGGAGGCTTCACCGCGTGATCCGAAATGACAAGACCGGGATTCGAACCACAGCGGTGAGGGGCTTCAGTGGTCGTCAGTGAAAGACCATAACCACTTCGCCACGCAGGCTCCCGTAAAACTTCGAAGTTATCTACAAAGGAAGGAAAACTCCACATTTGACGAGTTTAGTGTCTTGAAAATGCCAGACCTGGTCAGAAAGACTAAATCTAGTCAAAGAATCGAGGCTCTGGTGATGATGATGCTGCTGCTGCTGATGATGATGATGCTGATGATGATGTTTATGATTATTATCCTCATTATTATTTATTATCATCATCATCATCATTATCATAAGAAATATTATTCTTATTATTGTTTTTGTTGTTGTTTGTTGTTGATGTTGTGGTGTTGTTTTTTCGACATTGTGTGTTAGTCATAATTATACAGTATGTCATTTATTGGTTTGTTAACCCTTTCCCTCATATAAACACACTTTTCACGTCTTTACAATCAGAGTAGACCCTGATCACACGGCTCATGTAGGATCTGTCTGATCAGACTCTGTCCTATTCGTTTATGAAATTACAAACAATACTCAAATGATGAAACTGGTTGTCTTGAGTCTGTGGAATTTTAAACGATATTTTCATGTCTACACAGTCGAAACCTTTCTCAGGAAATGAGAAAAAAGGTTCCCCAATGGTTTACTCCTTGTTGATACACACCAAATTACTGACAGTCGATCTGGTTATTGTTTTGCCAAATATTTTCGTCTGCGAAATGTATCATTCATTACACTTTACGTTTGTTCAGTATTCTCCTATTTTCTTTCAAAAACCATATTACAGCAGTGACACATTGTTTGGATCATAATGGGACGCCGAGTTACTCGGCGTCTCATCTGGATCCAAATTGTCTGCATAGGTAATCACAGATGCGAAATTGGCAACGGTCGAGGATTAACTCGGCCAGTATCTGACTATATGGATGCCTGTTAACCCATTACCTCATAGGCTATTTTTAGATACAACCTCTTTGAATAAATCTACCGAAAAGGAGCATTAACTAGAGGAAAGGAAACTTTTAGAATGTTGTAGTGTGAAACCATTGTGATAATTAGAGCATTTGCTCCTATAGCAACAAATGCTCTATTTATCACAATGGTTTCACAAAGTGACCTTTACAGAGTCGTCAAAAGTCGTCAATATCAGGGAATGGGTTAAACCAAACCGGCGTCGCGTCTGATCAGGATCCAAACTATTTTAAACAAAAGAAATATTCTTCAGGAGAAAAATAATGCAATTTTGAATTAGCAAGAAATAGAGCAGACGAAAATTGCCCAGAATGCTCCAGAATAGAATTGTGATTGTGACCTACTTTAACTCTTTCGCTGCCAATGTCGCATCTGTCATTACCTATACAAACGGTTTGGATCCAGATGAGTAACTCGACGTCTCATCAGGATACAAACTGTTTGTTACTGTTACTATTTTATGAAACATAAATAAAGAAAAAATGAAAACGGAAAATTGTAGCAGACGACAAATGGAAGTTGGCACCGAAAGAGTTAGTTAACACGTGTGAAGAAAATAATGACAGCATGCATATTTATTGTCTGAATTTGAACACAATGAGTTTGTTTTTTATTTCAATGCAGAAACTGTAGAATTAGATCTATATGGTTCCATCAACAAACACGAATCGTCTGATCCGAGTATACATGTACATGTACTCCGTTTGCAAAGCTCTATCAGATAAAGGGGAAGAAATAATCTCATGAATATTTATTAGCTGAATTTTTTAAAATATGAATTTTCAAAGAAACATTTTGCTTTGACAAAAACAGCAGAATCAGATCTATATCATGTCAAAAGCAAACAGGACAGGCCCTGATAAGACGAGCCGCGTCTGATCTGGGTCTACTCTGTTTGCAATGTGTGAAAAGGCCTTTCTTTGAGGGAAAGGTATAATTGTATTTAGATGCATATAAGACAAAGCAAATTGTACATGGGATTCCCTAGTTTTGTATTGCCCAAACAAACTTTCTTGAGTAATTTTATTTGATATAGATCTAATAAAATTCAATAAAAACAATTAATTTTACAATAAATGCAACTGCCTAATAGCCAATTTCGCTCTTTCTCAATATGCATTACAAAGACACTAGTGACGTTATCCACATTTTAAAAATCTAACCCCAACCCCCAACCCCATCTGAAATCCTGGATCCGCACCTGATCTGTGCACAGGTGCCAGGCGCGTGACAATTTCATAAATGTTATTGACAAACATCTAATTTTCGTACGTTTAGACATCATACTTTGACTGAAAAAAGGTTTTGAAAGAAAAAAAATCGTATAGTATATAAGTATGATGTCTTTAGAAACGTATTTGAAGATGTTTATCAGTAGTATTTATGAAATTATCACGCGCCTTGCACATGTGGATCTGTGTGGTAATTAAGGTCTATATAATTTCATAAACAATATTCCTGGGCCTGGCGTGACAATGCGTCTTTTTCAGGGAAAATGTTGAATTTAAACGAAAACAGGGTAATACAAACCAATGGGAGGAAACATAAGCGGATACCGTGTAAGTTCGGTCCTAAATCGCTACTCTTCATTGCGTTCAAAGAAGAAATCTGCCATATATTGTATGTCATTTGTCAGCACTTTGGGCTATCACGCGGTCGGAATTGTCTTCTCAGCAAGATAACACGCTCAGCAAATTAAATAACAATGAATTCGAATCCCCCAGTAGCAGGAACCACAGCGTGAGTTCGATTTCACTGAGAGCACTTCAAAAGATTGGTAAACTTGTTTCGCTGCAACATTCTTATGTCTCAAAAATGGTTTTGCATAGACTGCGTGTAATGCAATGAAGTTACAAAACATGCACACTATCTGTAGGTGCAGTTCAACAAGTTTATTCGATTTTTCTAAGATCCATGTCCTCTTTATCACATTCTTTTTAAACCCGTTGTTACAGCAGCTGCGTGAAGGGAAGAATGGTTTTGACGGCATGTCATCCATTACGTCAGAATACAGGGATCTATCATTTTCTTGGATGAGAGCGATGCGCAACCGAATTCAATATATTGCATTTCCGAAAGGCTTTATTTCAGTGAAAATGGATCCCCGTCTTAAATAACAGTTCTTTTCTGATTGTGTTATTAAAGCGTCTCACTTGCATCCCCGTAATAATGGCATACGGTTTGGATAATTAACTGGGTCACTATAAAATACTCAAGGGCAGAAACAGATAATTTATCCTGATTAATCAATTAGGCAAAACGATCATGTCGCTCTCCCCAGGATTCGCAGTTGAGGCTGGCATGGCTCATCCGGTTATTTTCTTATCAAAACGAAAGAAGATACTGTCGATATGTCTTCAAACTTGTTACCACATTTGACAATTGCGTAATATTTTACAAGTATCGTGCGCATCTGTCAATATTTGTTGATACTTCCCAATCAGCAGATTTGCATGATCTTGTAACAATTAGGGCATAAACCAATCATATCACTCTATTTATTTGACCGAGCATAAACTGTTTGAGAAAGCGAGCTCGTGGAAGAATGTATATCACGTGACAAAATTAAAACCAAAAATTTACGAAAGAATAATACTATTAACGCATGATTTGTAATTTCTATGCAATAAATTACAATAATTGAATGTTATGAATATAACATCCAAAAAATGTATCGAATTTAACCGATTTTCACTGAAATAAATATTTTATTTGTAACCAATTCTCCCAACCAATAGGCCAGCGTCTGTTGACCAACGGCAGCCATATTGAATTATGAATCTTGTTTTGAATGAAAGGTCGAAACGGTGTTATTGTTTTCTGAGTAAAAGATCATGGTAAAATACAAAGACAGAGGTCAATCGGTATGTATACATATCCATAAAAGTCCAAATAACACTACTGTAACCGTCAAAGTTTTCATTAATTTCCTTAAATTGACAAAATTTTCATTAAACCAGGCGGGATTTCATCGCGATTGAAATTTACCGTAATATCAAATTTAATGACCCGAAAATATTTCAATTTTTGCATTGATTTCATGTATTTTGGAAGTTAATGAATGTTACAGTATTTCTTTGACACTTGTCTAACACACATTGTTGGTTTAATTACTGTTAACATCTCTAAATCCATGCAAAGCGGAACGTATAATACCGACTGTTTTGATCGGCGGCCATTTTGTTCTCCGCCGAGGTTGAAATCGGTGCGATTGAAGGAACATTGACGTCTTTTGGAATGTTTGGGCAAGTAAATATTAAAATTGTTTATTGCATTAGAGTATGTAGAATCGTACCATGTAGAATTTTGAGCTTCAAATGGCAAGTTGAATGAGGTATATTTAATTGGAACGCGCCCTCTCGGGTTCAAGATGGTCGCCTTCCCGCCCAGCACTGTAACGATTTTCTAAAATATGTACGCGAGTAGGCAGTTTTACACATTTTTTACTGTTTGGCAACATGTTTAATGTGATGTAGCGTGGGAAAATGAAAGCCTGCACAAATATTAGAATGTGAGGCAGTTCTGATTCTGTTTGAATGTCTGTTCAATTTTCTTTCAGGTGAATGAACAACGGAATTCATTCAAACAGAACAGTATTTTAAAATAAAAGAATGGGGTCTGAAAGGACTGTTTGAGACATTGATGGAGGGAGTTAAGCCAGACTGTAAAACATGTAACTTAAAATTACTGATATCGCTAGAATTAATTTTAAAAATGTAAATTATTCAGCACTACTAAACCTCCCAACCTAACAATGGCAAAAGAGGGGGAGGGAAAAGAAAGTGCAAACCCAACATACGCCAAGTGGTTGTTGGAGGCCATTCAAAAGGTGAAAAGTCAAAAACAACGCCCTAATGATGAGAGAATATGCAATGCCGTCAGGCAATTTCACAAAGTTAGTAAAGACTCTCTAATTGAACAATTAGAACTAGCTGTACAAGATGGAATTATTCTGAGAGTGTTTAATAAGGGCACTTGCTCATACCGTGATCCCAAAACAGGGCCAAGGCCCACAGTTTTGAAAGTGACTTGCAAAAGTGATTTGACCAAATACATCAGGCGTGCCTTGAAAGATGGCGTGCATGCCAATGGTTTGTCTTTGAAGCAAGTTGAAAAATATATTGTGGACACGTACAGTGTGGAACTAGTTGACACCAGTCTTTCGGAGGTTTTGAAGGCATCTCTAGAAAAAGGCATTAGTCGAAGTTTGTTTACAAAGGATGGAAAGTTCATTAAGTTGACAGAAAGAACAAATGCTCTTTCCAATTCGACTGGGAATGGACAAAATACTTTTGACGATGATCTTGCAAGTGAAAATTCGTTTTGCTTCGAAGAAGAGTATAAGGTGTGTAAAATTTAGAATGTATAGCTCATTAAAGTTCATTTGTCATGTTCATCAGTTGCATCAATTTCATCATGTTCATTTATATGTTCTGTTTTGTGTTGTATTAATTTGAACTAATTTCCATTGCATATTGTATTCATCGTTGATCAGCAATGAATTGGTAGTTTGTTTTGGTTTATATTCTATACTTATACTTAAAAGCTTTTCTGACAATAATTATTTATGTGATCAGTAGGAAAAAGGTTTCTCAGGTACTCTAAACTGTACATGTAGACCTGGATCAGGCGCCATGTATGAAATACAATGTCCAATCAGGTTCTACACTGTCATATGTCATATGACATTTTTGTCCAGTTTTGTATTCCTAATTGAAAATGATTACGTAAACATGTATACTGTTATATTCTTAATGGCACATGTATAACAAACTACTGTTGATTGCTGAGTTCACTATTTTGTTACTGACTTATATCATTTTATATCTATACTGACTATCTTAACACTTCTTTGTTCAATGTGTAGTCCAAATTTCAATTCCTACGGAAAATTCATAATTGAAAGAGTTATAATGAAATATGGAAGGTGGAACGTTTTAGCCATTTTAGAAACTAAAGAAACAGATCTATCATATTCTATTAGCAAACAGCAGACCCTGTTCAGATTGTTCCTACAGTGGCTGTCTGATATGAGTCTTGCGTGGAAAGGTGTTTATATGAAGGAAAGGGTTAATACTGTTTGGACACAAATTACATCATGAAATATTGGAAATGTCTAACCCCAACCAAATAAACAACCCTGTTCCTCTCCCCACCATATAAATAACAACAACAAAATAATAATAATGAAACCCAAGAACAAAAGTAGGATTGATTATCAGTGCATGGCTTAAACCGTTCCCTATTCTATGTTAATTCCAAATATATACTGAATATTCACGGAAAAAATAGATATAATGAAATATGGAAGGTGGAGCAGCATAGTCATTTTAGAAGGTAATGAAACAGATCTATCAAAATCCATTGACAAACAGAGCAGACCCTGATCCGACAGCTTTGATAGGAGCCGTCTGATCTGGGTCTACTCTGTTTGCAAATGCGTGAAAAGTTGTTTATATTAAGGGATAACCCAGTCAATACTAAGTAAATTTATATATAAGCAGAAGGTATTTTCTGTTAATTTGTCAGTTTGAAGTCTTAGTGCCATTATTCTTGTTATGCAAAAACTGACAATTTTGTCACTGTTTAGATTTCAGCTATCCTGATCAAACTTCACCATTGTTCACCATCATTTCATTTAACCCTTTCCCTGTTCTATGTTTAATGTTTATTCCAAATTTCATTATCTACTGAATATTCATAAATAAAATAGTTATAATGAAATTTGGAAGGTGGAACATTGTATCCATTTGAGAAACTAAAGAAACAGATCTATCAAATTCTGATAGCAAACAGAGTAGACCCTGATCAGACGGCTCCTCTAGGAGCCGTCTGATCTGGGTCTACTCTGTTTGTAAATGCTTGAAAACACGTTTATATGAGGGAAAGGGCATGCCTGGAAAATTCCATTCGTCCGCTCGCCATGACAAGTAACTTTCTTGCAGGACGAGTAGAATTTCAGAAATGTTAATGAATTTAAGTAAAATAAAACAAAAGTAGCTGGCAGGACAAGTAAATGTTTTAGGATTTTTTCAGCCCTGAAGGGTTAAAAGGCAAGAGGAAAACTGTTGTCTGTCAGGCCTTTTTCTTGTGTCTACGCGGGTCCGTTAAAAGGGTCACATTACTTACTGGAATCGGCCTGCATAACTGGAATTGACTTATAGCAAACTGGAATCGACTATAATAAGAACTATTTCAGCTTCTATTATAATTATGTGTAGAGACATTTGTCCCATTGACAGTAAGAAAGTAGGGACATTTTCAAAATCTGTGAGACACAGACAAGTTTAAAAATATTTTTTTAACCATTATTCATTGAGAAAATGCTATGTTTATGAATCTGTGGATCTATGACTCATTTCCTTAACATGTAAATATTTTCAGAGATTGATTGGATCTCAATCTGATCCGTCTACTTTGGACTATTCTGGTAAGAACTGACAATTTTTGGGACATTTGTCCCAATGACAGTAAAAAAATGAGGACATTTCTCATTTGGATGGGTGAAATGTCCCCATTTTTTTTTTACTTGCAAGAACACTGTTTCAAGTAGCGTGTTTTGGCAGGCATTGGCAAATTTTCTATAAACCTTTACCTCATATAAAACCCCTTTTCATGCCTATGTATACAGTAGACCCAGATCAGATGGCTCCAATAGGAGCTTTGATCAGTCAGCTGAATCATTCGGATCAGAGTCTGCTCTGCTTGCTTATGAAATTATAATAGATATGATTCTACAGTTTCTGTCAATACCAAAAATCCTGCCATTATAAAAGGGTAATTAGCAGTAAGGAATATTTTTTAACAAACAATCTACAGAAGCCACTGTCCAGTTTTCAAAATAATTTTGCAAGACTTCTTTCTTTTGGTGACTTGTGAAAATTGTTCAAGCTGTTATGTTACATTCATTGTTGGGGTGGGATTGGGAGAAACATAGCATTGTTGCATTTGTCTGTCTGTCCAGAAAATTTGTTCTGTCAAATTCCAATGAGCTACGTCAGGCATATAGGCAGGGCTCAAGCTGGAGCTCTCCATCAGGATGAATATTAGTGGTATTGAGGGAGAAGTTTTGGTCCTAATTTTGTATCTCCCTATATGTTCTATATACTAAAACCTCTCTCTTAGCTAAAAACAGGGAGAAGTCAGCAGATTTAACCCATTCCCGCATATAGACGCCTTTTGACACTTCTGTAAAAGTCACTTTGTGAAACCATTGTGATAAATAGAGCATTTGCTCCATAGGAGCAAATGCTCTATTTATCATAATGGTTTCAACTCTACACAATTCTATAATTTTCCTTTTCAGTAGTAAATGCTCCTTTTCGGTAGATTTGTTCAGAGAGGTTGGATCTAAAAATAGCTATACGGGAATGGGTTAAGGAGACCTTTTCTCCCAAATCGCCCTCTTGTTTGAGTCCTGATATAGGTCTTCTGATCATTGATTATAATTGAAAATTGATCAAAATGGTTCGGGTTGCAAACAGTTGGTTCCAATTTTCAATATCACTGACAATCTTACAGGCATTTTCTGTCCTCCAGTATCTATTAACCTGTTCTGGTCAAGTCCTTAACTACACATTGGCAATAACAGCTTATTTATTATATATATTATAATATTATAAGTGTTTCTGCAATATATTCCATCTACTTCATCATATTCTTGTCCTGTATACTATAGAGTGCCCAGACCATTTAGAAATCTGCTCTGTTCGCAAATGGTTTTGATGGATATGTTTCTACAGTTATTAGATATAACAAGAGGGCCATGATGGCCCTGTATCGCTCACCTGGTTTGCTATGTTTTCTATATCAAAGCTCTGACCATATTAATTTCAGAGAAGATGTTTGAAGATTTCACTACATAACTCTATGTAAACTGACAACCCAAAGGACAGGGTCACTCTTACCCAGGGCAAAATTTGAATAATCTTTGAGCAGGTCTACCAGATAATACTAAAAAAATATATATCACAGATCTAAGCCTTTGGGTCTCAGACAAGAGGCTTTTTAAAGTTTTTACTATGTAAACTTTTGACCCCCTGGGTAGAGCCAGTTTGAACCCAGTGGCAAATTTCTAGCAATCTTTGTACAGGTCTACATACCAAATTTGGTAGCTCTAGGCCTTGCAGAATTTTACAACAAGATTTTTAAAGTTTTCAGTAAAATTTGTGACCCCCTGGGCAGAGTCAATTTTGACCTACAATCTTGGTAAAGGTTTACTAGATGATGCTACATACCTATCATCACAGCTCTAAGCCTTTCAGTTTCGGACAAGAAGATTTTTAAAGTTTTGACTACCTAATACTATGTAAAACATGTGACCCCCAGGGTTTGGCGGTGTTCAACCCCAGGGACATAATTTGAACAATCTTACAGGGCTCAAGCAAGAGGGCAATTTGGGTGAAAAAGACTCCCTAACCCTGTTGACTTCTCCCAGTTTTGAGCTTAGGGAGAAGTTTTAATATACAGAACATATTGGGAGATACAAAATCAGGACCAAACTTCTCCCCCAATACCACTAAACTTCTCCCTGTTGGGAGAGCTCCAGCTTGAGCCCTGATCTTAGTAAAGGTTCACCAGATGATGCTACATACCAAATATCAAAGCTCTAAGCTTTTTGGTTTTGGACAAGAAGATTTTTAAAGTTTTTACTACAATTCTGTGTAAAACTTGTGACCTCCACGGTGGGGGCAATTTTGGCCCAAGGGACAAAATTTGAACAATCTTGGTAAAGGTCTGCCAGATGATGCTTCATGCCATATATCACAGCTCCAAGCCTTTCGGTTTGAGACAAGAAGATTTTTAAGTTTTTACTATATAATCCTATGTAAAACATGTGACCCCCAGGTCTTGGTCGTCTTTGACCCCAGGGGCATTAGTAGAACAATATTAGTAATGGTTCCCCAAATGATGCTACATACCAAATATCACAGCTCTCAGCTATTCTGTTTCGGACAAGAAGAGTTTTAAAGTTTTTACTATATATTCCAATGTAAAACTTGTGACACCCCGGGGTTGGGCCAATTTTGATCCCATGGACAAAATTTGAACAAAATATGTAGAGGCCCACTAGATGATTCTACATACCAAATTTGGTAGCCCTAGGCCTTATAATTTTTGACAAGAGGATTTTTGAAGTTTTTATTTCTTTTTGGACATTGGTTGCCATGGCAACCAGAGTTCTGCATGGAATCGAATTCTTTGAACAATAATTTTAACAAACTTGGTGGAGGTCTATAAGGTGGTGCTTCATACCAAATATCTAAGCTATCGAGGGTATGTGGTTTCAGAAAAGATTTTTTAAAGGTTTTCCTATTTAAGTCTATGTAAAACTGATAAGCCCTGGGGTGGGGCCAGTTTTGGCCTGGGGTCATAATTTTAACAAACTTTGTAGAGGACCATTAGATGATGTTACATACCAAATATCAAAGCAGTAGGGTTTGTGGTTTCAGAGAAGAAGATTTTTAAAGATTTCAAACAAACAAACTGATAAGCTCCCAGGGTGGGGCCATTTTTTGGCCCAGGGGTCATACTTTGAACAAACTTGGTAGTGTTCTATAAGGTGATGCTTCATACCAAATATCTAAATTCTAGGGTATGTGGTTTCAAAGAGGATTTTTAAAGGTTTCCATATATAAGTATGTAAAACTGATAAGCCCCAGGGCAATGACATTTTTGGCCTGGGGGTAATAATTTTAACTTGGTAGAGGACCATTAGATGATGCTACATACCAAATATCTAAGCTCTAGGATTTGTGGTTTCAGAGAAGAAGATTTTTAAAGATTTTTACAAAAACAATTGTCCCTAATCACATATAATGAATATGTCCATAAAGCACATGCAAATTAAATTGCGAGGTTGTGTAAAGAAGTTGTCAGTTGTTGGTTTATGTGATATCTGTTATAAAAGTTGCAAAATCAGGAATTATTTAAAATAGTTTGAATTAAACTGAATGTGAAAAACCTTTTGTTATGCTTCCAAGATCTGATAGAAACATTGGCCATAACTTTTGAACAGACATGCACACTTGTCAAAAGAAGCTGCAACATTTGGGTGGTACAAAATGTATCCTGTTAACCCTTTCCCTGTTCTGTATTTATTCAAAATTTCAAAACCTACTGAATATTCATGGACATATTAATAGTTATAATGAAATGTGGAAGGTTGAATAATGAACATAATAGCCATTTTAGAAAGTAAAGAAACAACTATTAAATTCCATAAGCAAACAGAGCAGACCCTGATCAGGCGGCTCTTATAGCAGCCGTCTGATCTGGGTCTACTCTGTTTGCAAATGCGTGAAAATGGGTTTATATAATGGTAAGGGTTAAGTTCATGGTTATATTTCAAGGTCAGAGATCAAACTGGCTAAACGATTTTGTGTGCAGCTTTTATATGTGTGGAATGGGGAATCTTGCAGGGTTTCGCATTGCAAACACATCTTGTATGGGATATGAAAAATTAGTTTCTCTGTGAAGATGTAATTGGCAACAAATTCTGAATATTATTATCAGTTTTTGTCTTTTCATGATGCAGTTTGTATAAGAACTAGTGAATCTAAAAGTGTGCCAATGGCTTTCAGTTCTTAGAACAACTCGGGTCAAAGGTAGATTTATGTAAAGTATAACTGCATTCATATTAATTTTGCATGCTAAATAATAATTGTCTCCTGCAACTTTTTATGCCCCCCCCCCCCCGATCAGATCTGGGGGGCATATTGTTTTTGCCCTGTCTGTTTGTTTGTCAGCAACTTTAACATTGGTCATAACTTTTGAGCCAATACAGAGCCAGTACTTGATACTTGGCATGCATATGTATCTCATAAAGCCGCACATTTTGAGGGGTGACAGGTCAAGGTCATCCTTCAAGGTCAGAGGTCAAATATATGGGTCAAATCACCGACTTTAACATTGGCCATAACTTTTGGACCAGTAGAGATAGAGACTTGATTTTTGGCATGCTTGTGTATCTCATGAAGATGCACAGTTTGAGGGGAGACATGTCAAGGTCATCCTTCAGGGTCAAAGGTCACCAACTTCAAATTGGCCATAACTTTTGAACCAATAGAGATAGGGTCTTGATATTTGGTATGCATGTGTATCTCATGAAGCTGCACATTTTTAGGGGCAGCATGTCTAGGTAAAGGTCATCTTTTAGGGTCAAAGGTCACCGACTTTGACATTGGCCATAACTTTTGAACCTGTAGATACAGATTTGAATTTGGTATGCATGTGTATCTCATGAAGCTGTACAGTTTGGGGGTGACATGTCAAGGTCACTGTCATCTTTCAGTGTCAAAGGTCACGGACTTTAACATTGGCCATAACTTTTGAACCAGTAGAGATACAGACTTGACATTTGGTATACATGTGTATCTCATAAAGCTGCACAGTTTGGGGTGACATGTCAAGGTTAAGGTCATCTTTCAGGGTCAACGGTCACTGACTAACATTGGCCATAACTTTTTAACCAGTAGAGATACAGACTTGATAGTTGGTATACATGTGTTTCTCATTTGGCTGCACAGTTTGAGGGGGTGACATGTCAAGGTCAAGGTCATCTTTGAAGGTCAAAGGTCACCAACATTAATATTGGCCATAACGTTTGAACCAGTAGATATACAGCCTTGATACTGGTATGCATGTGTATCTCATGAAGCCGCACAGTTTGAGGGGTGACATGTTAAGGTCAAGGTCATCCTTCATGGTCAAAGGTCACCAACTTTAACATTGGCCATAACTTTCGAACCAGTAGAGATACAGACTTGATATTTGGTATGCATGTGTACCCCATGAAGCTGCACAGTTTGAGGGGTGACATGTAAAGATCAAGGTCATCCTTCAGGGTCAAATATCATATCGAGGGCGCATAGTGTTTTTCACAAACACATCTTGTTCTTTTTTTAACTTGCCTCGAACAATTTTCCATAGTGAGCTATTGGGATTGTCCTACATGTCAGGCCTTTTTCTGGCATTTGGGGGAAAAATGCATTCTATTATTTTGGAATTTTTTAGTGGGTAATAAAACTCAATAATGATTTGGAATGATTTTTTGGCCTCATTTTAATTTATTTCAGAGCTACAGATAAAGGTGCGTACCCATATGTTAAAATCGTCATTTCTCCACCAAACCCTATACTGTGATCACTCTTTAGAATCGTCTCTTCGAGACAATTCTGAAGAGTGGTCACAGTATAGGATTTGATGGGAGAAATAAATGAGCTATTCTTGAAATCTGGATTTCAATAAAATTTCACAGGAATGATTTTCAGATAATCCTTTATCAAAGGAATATAAATGGTTCCCAGGGCTCATGCTGGTGCTCTCCATTAGGGAGAAGTTTAGTGGTATTGAGGGAGAAGTTATGGTCCTGATTTTGTATCCCCTTGTTTGTTCTATATATTAAAACTTCTCCCTCAGCTCAAAACGGGGAGAAGTCAGCAGGGTTACAGAGATTTTTTGTGTCACCTGCCAAGAGGCAGTGTGTCACTTATGGATCACTTTTCCGCCGCCTGTCCGTCTGTCCGTCACACTTACTTTTTATGGCTGTCATTTCTAAACTAATCATTATAGAACTTTCAAATTTCACAGTTCTATTTCACACATGGAACAAGCATGATGAGAGGAAGTGTCATGCACAAGGGCCACAACTCTAGCATCAATTTGTTTTTAGTTATTTCCCTTTTTCATATTAACAATTTTGTGTCAGCTGCGAGCAGGCGACACATGTGTTCCTCCGAACACTCTTGTTCTTGCTTGAGCCCAGGTTCCTATACACTGTATAAGTAGACTTTTCGCTGCAGCCAATACATTAGTATGTCACAGGAACTGAAGTTAGACTTTTAACACTTTCCTCCATAAATACGCCTTTCAACACCTTTGCAAACAGATTAGACCCAGATCAGATGGCTTCTATTACATGAATATTCATGGAGTAAAGGGTTAAACAGAGATGAACTCTTCCCAAGTGTGAATATTCATGTTAGAAATAATGACGGTGAATATTTACTAGCTGAATTTTTATCCCCTGCATAAATTAAAATAGGTCACAGGAAAAAAAAAGATTTTAAAAAATAGATTTTAAACAACAAGGCCGTTAACCCTTTCCCAGTTCAATATTCTTGTAGGAAATAATGACATCTCATGAATATTCATTAGATCAGTTTTTATAATTGTAAATTATGAACTTAGGATTTGTTTGTATTGGTAGAAAGTATAGAGTTAGATATTTTATAATTTCTTACGCAAATGGAGCAGACCCAGATCAGACAGCTCATACAGCATGCAGTGATGCCAAATTATTAAGCATCTCATTTAGATTCAAAGTGTATCTATAGATTACTGTATTTCCTCTAATAAAAATGCTGGGGCGCCATGCAAGCGCTTTTATTTCATACCCAAAAATCGGAGTTTTTACTAATTCTGTCACGATAGAGACTGTATAGGCTAAAGCATGATACATCACATACTCGAAGTTTAATCATATTTGCGTTGATATAAGACTTGAAATAACCCGTAGACATCCTACTTGATTCATTTGTTGATCAAAATCATACAACCATTCATTTCAAACCAAACTTCTGGTATATTTATGATTATTTAAAGTGAAAGTAAAAATCATGTTTATCTTTAGATGCTCAACATCTACTAGACATTGTTCAAATATTTCCCTTAGGTCAATATAGGCCCCATCCTGGGGCTTCCCAGCTATAATCTTAAATCTATGGTAATCAGGTGAGCGATTAAGGGCCATCTTAGCCCTCTTGTTAGCTCGTCTGTTTCGAAGAAATCACGAGCTATTGTTGTAACTCCAGCGTCCACGTCGTCGTCATTGTCGTCGTCCCAAATCGTAACATTGACCATAACTTATTCAATTTTTCATATACAACCTTCATTTTTGGTATGCATGTTCATCTTGACAATGACGACAGACGAGCGTTTGCACCAGCTTGCGGTGCTCTTGTTTTTTTCTTCACCAACTTTTGGACTTCGAGGTAAGGTGAGGTAGGCCGGGTAAATTGACCCCCCGATTACCTTCCTAAGCGTATTTCATAGGGGGAGCTACTACTAGGGAGGGCGCTATAGATAGAGGAAATATGTGTTTATCTCAAAGAGTTTGATCATAAAGTCTTGCATCATCAGATGCAATTAGCAAAAAGACATTTGAACTTTGATTTTACTTTTTAGCTCACCAGAGCACAAAGTGCCCAGGGTGAGCTTTAGTGATCGTCAGCAATTTATAAAATCTTCTCTGAATCTACAGGGTTCTCAACTTTCATCCTTGGCACGTAGCATCATCTGTAGGTCCTCTACAAAAGCTATATAAATTATGCCATTTGAGTCAAAATTGGCCCCCACCCCAGGGGTGTATTGTTTTCCATAAAAACAAAATAGTGAAAACTTTGAAAATCTTCTTAAACTGAAAGGTTCTCAGCTTTCATATTTGGCACATAGCATCATGTTCAGGTCCTCTACAAAAGTTATATAAATTATGCCCCTGTGGTCAAAATTGGCCCTGTCCCAGGGGTGGCCAGTTTTCTATAGAAACATATAGTGAAAACTTCTGATGAAACTGGAAGGTTCTCGACTTTCCTATTTGGCACATAGCATCATGTTCAGGTCCTCTACTAAAGTTATATAAATTATGCCTCTGGGTTCAATATTGGCCTTGTCCCAAGGGTGACTAGTTTTCAATAGAAACATATATATAGTAAAAACTTTGAAAATCTTCTCCTGATTGTCTGGTGAGCAATATCAGGACCATCATGGCCCTCTTGTTTTCATTCAGAGCTTCTACAAATAAGGATCTGCTATATTACATTGTATGAATGCTGTATAAAATTGTTTTCCAAGTTTAGCATGCTGCAGGGGTTGATTTATCCATATAACTGAGAATTGCAAACCGGTTGGATCAAGATTAGATGCAAGTTCTCTTTGAACGAGATACTGGCAAAATGATGGCCCCTCCGGGTCCAAATTCAACTGTTAGAATGATAAAAATAATGGATTTCAAAATAACCTGGCACAAATGTTCACCAAACAAAGACGATGTGTCGCGTTAAACTCCCTGGTCCATTGGTCAAAGGTCAAGGTCATACTTCAGGGTCAAAGGTCGGGGCATGGTGTTTCACAAACACATCTTGTTATAAAGATACATTTCCTTTATCTCTTTATTCCATAATTATGCCTTTCTATGCCTTTGGAAACAGTCGACCGAGATCAGATGGCTCCTATAGGAGCCGTCTGATCAGGGTCTGCTCTGTTTTTAGCTCACCAGAGCACTTTTGTGCTCAGGGTGAGCTTTTGTGATCGCCTGATGTACGTCGTCGTCGGGCGTCAACAATTTCAACCTTTAAAAATCTTCTCCTCTGAATCTACAAGGTTCTCAGCTTTCATCTTTGGTACATAGCATCATCTGTAGGTCCTCTACAAAGGTTATATAAATTATGCCCCGGGGGTCAAAATTGACCCCGCCTCAGATGTGTTCAGTTTTCAAAAGAAACATATAGTGAAAACTTTGAAATTCTTCTCCTCTGAAACTGGAAGGTTCTCAGCTTTCATATTTGGCACAAAGCATCATGTTTAGGTCCTCTTCAAAAGTTATATAAATTATGGCCCTGGGGTCAAAATTGTCCCTGCCCCAGGGTTTGGTAGTTTTCAATAGAAACATATAGTGAACTTTGAAAAGCTTCTTCCTCTTAAACTGGATGGTTGATAGCTTTCATATTTGGCATATAGCATCATGTTCAGGTCTCATACAAAAGTTATATAAATCATGCCCCTAGGGTCAAAATTGGCCCAACCCCAGGGGTAGCAAGTTTTTCAAAGCTGACTTACATGTTGCTATTTATAGACGTGCTGGTGTCTATTTTTAGAATACATAAAGGGAGATTATCTCCCTTTGCCCTTATTTTTGATAACAACTGGATTGCCTCCCTTGTTGGTAGTAAAAATCTGCAGTAATATTGCAGACCCAAACAAAGAAAATTTAACCCGTTACTCCATAAATATGCCTTTCTACACCATTGCAAACAGAGTAGATCCAGATCAGATTGCTCATGTAGTAGCCATCTGATCAATCTGCTGTTTGCTTATGATATAATATAGTGCAAATTGCATTACATTATTTTCATTTTGTGTACAATATACTTATAATATGTTTACTAAGCCTTTCCCTCATGTTAACGCCTTTTCACACATTGCAAACAGAGCAGACCTAGATCAGACGGCTCCTATAGCAGCTGTCTGATCAGGGTCTGCTCTGTTTGTCAATGGAATTTGAAAGATGTTTCTTTACTTTCTACAATGGCTACTCTGTCCCACCTTCCATATTTCATTATAACTATTTTGTCCATGGATATTCAGTAGGTATTTAAATTTTGAATAAACATAGAACAGGGGAAGGGTTGAAAATAAATTAAGATATGAGTAATAATAACTCATGAAGGTGTAATGAAAATATCTGAAATTTTGAATATAAGTACATGTATAGATTAAGTTATTCTTTCTGAAATTCAACCAATTTTCCCAGGGAGAGGGTATACATACTTTTGTACTTGCCCTTCTTTAGATTTGCATTGTTATATGTTTTCATTTACATTTTCTTAAATTTTCCTCACTTGAGGTCCTCTACAAAAGTTACATAAATTATGCCCCTTGGGTCAAAATTGGCCCTCGCCAGGGCTGGCTATATTTTCTATAGAAACACATAGTGAAAACTTTGAAAATATTCTCCTCTGATTGTCTGGTGAGCAATGTCGGGGCCTTTCAGGCCCTCTTGTCTTATGAAATACTATAGATAAGATTCTACAGTTTCTACCATGGCCAAAATTTCCTGTATCCATGTGCCAATATAAAATTTAATATAAATATTATTCATGACACATGAATATTCATTGAGTAAAAGGTTAATGTATTATTATTTTTTGCATAAAAACCCCAGTGTTATTAATATTCCCTTTTGTTTTTATTTCCAAGGTTACCTTTTTCAAGCTTCATTCAGAGTTTTTTTGTGTGAGTGAATTAATAATGAGTGTTTCTCATGAAAATTATAAATTCTATTCTATTTTCCTTAACTCTTTACCTCATTATTTATTCATATAAGAAATACAGATATCATGAATATTAAATTAGCTGAAGTTTTATAGCTCCAGATGAACACAGGATATTTTGGCTATTGCAGAAACTGTTGTCAGATTAATAAGATTTAAGCAAACAGTGCAGACCCTGAGATGATTTCTAAAGTTGATGATGTTAGTTGTATGCTATTAATTAGATGACCTAATTAAACTTGTCAGTTCTTAATATTCAGCAAATTATGGGACATTTATTCTGATATTCATTTACAGGATATATGCCAGCCTTGTCCGGTTTGCAGTTTTTGTCTTGGAGATGAAAAAGAGAACCGGGACCGTCAGCCGGAAGAGTTGATATCATGTGCAGATTGCGGGAATAGTGGTAAGTTGACATTTAAGTGGTTAGATACTCACTAATGCTCAAAGACTGGTTGAAGAGACCATAGGTGTGTATTTTGAGTTCATCTTCAACAAACATGGTCTGATGATTCAGCTCACCTGCAGTTAGGGCTGTCACGATACACTAACGTATTCGAATTATTCGAATATCGTTTCTGGCGGTGAGTGTTTCATATTCGCTACCCAAAGAACCGAATATTGACAAATACAATTAGACATATAGGAAATTAACAAAATTAAAAGAAAAACAACATATTTTCGCCAGAAATAATTGAAATATGAGCGAACCATTCCAGCTGCGAAACGTCTTTTCGCAGTGCGAAACCTCTTCGCAGTGACACCAAGGGAGATGACTCTTGGTGACTTCTTATGTTTACAAATCACGACACCGTGTGTTGGTCCTGTTGGATTCAACAGGCATAATAACTACTCTTGCATTCAATTTTTTGCAGAAAAGTAGTCAAATGACTCAAATACACGAAACAATTACCGAAAACAAGTTTGTTTTGATATGACTAATTCTTAGTTTTTACGACAACCGCAAACTGTTGTTTCATAACAATGTCGGGCCGAAAGAGATTTTCAGACTCCAACCAAATATAATAGCGCCGTCTGGAATCATTTAGGGTTTCTGACGGGATCAGAAGGAAAAACCAACAATGAAATCACTGTTTGTAAAGTGTGCCACCACGAAATGAAGTAATACTGCTAGTTGTTGGATCTAGCGGTTAGTTATCGGAGCGCCCCAATGTCTGAACGTACCCAAAATTTATTGACCAAATTTATTTGAGTTCGTTCACGATTCACCAGAAATGGACGAAACCAGCGGGCTATATCCAATTAGATACAGTGTAATGAACTGTATTTTGATGGTGCTTGAAAGGTTCTTGAATTTGAATTAGTATTATTTTTATGCATATTGCCTAAAGAGTAAAATACTACAATAGGACTGGATCAGTTTACTTTTGAACAAGTTTCTTTTCAGTGTTTCTAGTTTATGTGACTTTGCCAATTAAATATTAAACTCATACTTTTCCCTTGCTTATCAGCACATGTCCAGTAGCATTTTCATTATAAGCTTAAATATTCCTAATCCTAAATATGGACTCAGTCTGGACATGCTTTGGCTTAAGTAACTCTTATTAGCTTATGCAATAGCATGTTTATGTAACTGTATTCGTATTCGTGAATATTTATTCGTATTCGCTATACTGTATCGTGATACGTATTCGTATTCGCTACATGGGCGTATCGTTGCAGCCCTACCTGCAGTGCACAAAATGCACTTGAAGAGCTATTGTGATAGTGCTGTATCTGTTTTTAAGCTCATCAGAATACAAAGTGCTCAGGGTGAGCTTTTGTGATCGCCTAGTGTCTGTGGGCGTGCGGTGTGCGTCGTCAGTCATCAACAATTTGAACCTATAAAAACCCTCTGAATCTATGGGGTTCTCAGCTTTCATCTTTGGCATATAACATCATCTGAAGTCCTCTACAAATGTTGTATAAATTATGTCCCTGGAGTAAAAATTGGCCTCGCACCATGGGTGGCCAGTTTTCTATACAAACATATAGTGAAAACTTCTCTCCTGAAACTGGAAGGTTCTCAACTTTCATATATGGCACAAATCATCATGTTCAGGTCCTCATGACTCCTCTACAAAAGTAATATAAATTATGCCTCTGGCCATTCATTTATTGTCGAGCCCACTTGCAGTGAGCTCGACATAGTCGCCACATGGTGGGTTTATGTAGATTGTCTGTCCATAGTACGGGCTCTAACTTAGAACTCCATGGATGGATTGTGAAATGACTAGGCATAAATGTTCCTCTAGAAGGGACGGCGTGTCTCGTGCAAAAACCAGGTCAGTAGCTGAAAGTTCAAGGTCGTACTTTGAGGTCAAAGGTAAAAAAATACTTTTTTGCTTGTCCAGGCTCTAACTCAGAACTCCATTGATCAATTGTATAATGACATGGTATAAATGTTCTTCTAGAAGGTTTGGTTTGTTGATGCAAAAACCAGGTCAGTAGCTGACAGTTCAAGGTCATACTTGGAGGTCAAAGGTCAAAAACATATACTGTCTCTAACTCAGAACTCCATGGCTGGATTGTGTAATGACTAGGTATAAATGTTCCTTTAGAAGGTACGGCGTTTGCATGCGAAAAATCCAGGTCAGTAACTGAAAGGTCAAGGTCAAAGGTCAAAAACATGTATTTATTTGCTTGTCCGGGCTCTAACTCAAAACTCAATGGATGGATTGTGAAATGACTTGGCATAAATGTTCATCTAGAAGGTACAATGTGTAGCGTGCAAAAACCAGGTCAGTAGCTGAAATGTCAAGTTCATACTTAGAGGTCAAAGGTCTAAACATGTATTGTTTGCTTGTCCGGACTTTAACTCAGAACTCCATGGATGAATTGTGAAATGACTTGGCAAAAATGTTTCTCTAGAAGGTACGATGTGTCGGGCACAAAAACCAGGTCAGTAGCTGAAAGGTCAAGGTTACTCTGGGAGGTTAAAAGTCAGAATACACAATGTAATACTTTTTCATGCTTTTGCAAAGTAGACCCAGATCGGGCTTTCCTACAGGAGCTACCTGATAAGGATCTGCTCTGTAGGTGAGTGGCCAGCGGGCTCGACATGTTGCTCGTAGGCATTCAAGTTGAACATAGGAGTCTTAAAAAGCAGGTGGTTGCTTAATGTAGGCGGAAAATAATACAGAAAGCTCCCATATGTGCTTTCTGTATTACTTTTAACTTGTGTCAAGCTACCACCTGCCTTACAGACCTATAATTATACTTCTTTTTGATGGCCTCTTAAGACAGGTTCTGCTTTATACACAATAATGTACATGGAAGGCAATAGCCAACTACCTACTATCAAAGTCGGTGTCATGCCCAGGATCTAGCGTAGTAGTGGTGCAGTCTTACATAGTAATAATACTTACATTCATGTCCACTCTTTAGCTTTGTAATATTTCTCACAGATGATTCATGAAATAAGTTTGTTTATTGTTTTCTTTTCTTTTCATTGCAGGACACCCTTCCTGTCTCAAGTTTTCCCCAGAGCTGACGGCGAATGTCAAGAACACAAGATGGCAGTGTATTGAGTGTAAAACCTGCTTCTTTTGTCGCAAGGCTGGCAGAGAGGTACAGTTATGTGAAATAGTTCATAAACTTGCTATTATAACAGGCCTGTAAATGAGATAAAAATAATTTTCTATTAACCCTTTCCCTCATATAAACGAGATTTAATGCATTTGCAAACAGAGTAGACCCAGATCAAACGGCTCCTAGGGGATCCGTCTGATCAGGGTCTGCTCTGTTTGCTAGTGGAATTTGAAAGAACTGTTTCTTTAGTATCTAAATGGCTACAATGTTCCATCTTCCATATTGCATTATAATGTTTTTTATTTACGAATATTCAGTAGCCTGTAGGTATTGAAATTTGAAATAAACACAGAACAGGGAAAGGGTTAACACAGCATTATTTGTTACTGCAAATTGGCATGGCAATACATTACCTTATTTGATGTTTATGATACAAGTGTTAAATTCGTTACTATTCATGATAGGCTTGCATGCATATTCATGAAGTAAAGGCCTTAGGGTTATAGTACATATCCTGAATTTCTAGGCCAATTACAATCAGACCTCACATAAATGATCCTTCAATGGTGCTCTGCCTGATTCCTTCAAGTATAGGTCGTCCATGCAGAATTCTAGTTTTTATGGCAACCAGGTGAGAGAAAAAAAATCTCAAAGTCTAACTAGTTTCATTTCAAAATAATGTTTCAGTCATGATACAAGTTTGACCCATCTTCTAATTTATTCTACGGAACTATTATATAAGATAAAAAAATTCTGTGACATGGACAGAGCTAGTTTCCTGTTATTGCTATATATTGATTAGTGAAATTTTTAAATTCTAAAACTGATTCAAACTTGTGATTTGATTCTGAAATAAATTTCTACAATATTTCCTTGATTGATCATCTCCCATTTTCCTGAACAGTATTTTAAAAGGTTTAAAACATGGCTGCAAGGGACGGGCTTTCTGTCTATTGGAAATCCGCTCAGAATATATTGATTTGATTTCTAAGTAGGGATGTCAACGGTTAATCGGTCAGTTATTAAAATTAATTTGATATTCGATTACCTGATTTTACTTTATTTTTTTTCAAATGTTAGTGTCGTTCATTTTATAATAACACTAAAATCCCAAAGATTTAACTTTCTCTTCCCATCCTTATCATAAAGATTGCCACCCTGTTGTGACAAACAAGCCCTCAAGGCAGATTAGTGATAGCAGCATTGTCAACACCTATTTTTTAGCTCACCAGAGCACTTTTGTGCTCAGGGTGAGCTTTTGTGATCACTTGATGTCCGTCGTCCGTCGTCCGTCGTCGGGCGTCAACAATTTGAACCTTTAAAAATCTTCTCCTCTGAATCTACAGGGTTCTCAGCTTTCATCTTTGGTACATAGCATCATCTTTAGGTCCTCTACAAAAGTTATATAAATTTTGCCCCTGGGGTCAAAATTGGCCCCGCCCCAGGGGTGCCTTGTTTTCTATTGAAATATATAGTAAAACTTTGAAAATCTTCTCCTCTGAATCTACAGGGTTCTCAGCTTTCATATTTGGCACAAAGCATCATGTTCAGGTCCTCTACAAAAGTTATATAAATTATGCCCCTGGGGTCAAAATTGGCCCCGCCCCAGGGGTAGCCAGTTTTGAATAGAAACATATAGTGACAACTTTGAAAATCTTCTCCTCTGAATCTACAGGGTTCTCAGCTTTCATATTTGGCACATAGCATCATGTTCAGGTCCTCTACAAAAGTTATATAAATTATGGCCCTGGGGTCAAAATTGGCCCCGCCCCAGGGGTAGCCAGATTTGAATAGAAACATATAGTGACAACTTTGAAAATCTTCTCCTCTGAATCTACAGGGTTCTCAGCTTTCATATTTGTCACATAGCATCATGTTCAGGTCCTCTACAAAAGTTATATAAATTATGCCCCTGGGGTCAAAATTGGCCCCGCCCCAGGGGTAGCCAGTTTTGAATAGAAACATATAGTGACAACTTTGAAAATCTTCTCCTCTGAATCTACAGGGTTCTCAGCTTTCATATTTGGCACATAGCATCATGTTCAGGTCCTCTACAAAAGTTATATAAATTATGGCCCTGGGGTCAAAATTGGCCCCGCCCCAGGGGTAGCCAGATTTCATTAGAAACATATAGTGACAACTTTGAAAATCTTCTCCTCTGAATCTACAGGGTTCTCAGCTTTCATATTTGGCACAGATCATCATGTTCAGGTCCTCTACAAAAGTTATATAAATTATGCCCCTGGGGTCAAAATTGGCCCCGCCCCAGGGGTAGCCAGTTTTGAATAGAAACATATAGTGACAACTTTGAAAAAAATTTCTTCTGAATCTACAGGGTTCTCAGCTTTCATATTTGGCACATAGCATCATGTTCAGGTCCTCTACAAAATTTGTATAAATTATGCCCCTGGGGTCAAAATTGGCCCCGCCCCAGGGGTGGTCAGTTTTCAATAGAAACATATAGTGAAACTTTGAAAATCTTCTCCTCTGAAACTGGAAGGTTCTCAGCTTTCATATTTGGCACATAGCATCATGTTCAGGTCCTCTACAAAATTTGTATAAATTTTGCCCCTGGGGTCAAAATTGGCCCCGCCCCAGGGGTAGCCAGTTTTCAATAGAAATATATGGTAAAACTTTGAATATATTCTTCTCTGAAACTGAACGGTTCTCAGCTTTCATATCTGGCACATAGCATCATGTTCAGGTCCTCTACAAAAGTTATATACATTATGCCCCTGGGGTCAAAATTGACCCCGCCCCAGGGGTGCCAGTTTTCTCTAGAAACATATAGTGAAAACTTTGAACATCTTCTCCTCTGATTGGCTGGTGAGCGATGTCAGGGCCATTCTGGCCCTCTTGTTTAAAAAATAGTATCACCTTAATATGGAAATCAAGATCTGAAGCACAGATTAGAAAATGTCAACACTTAAAAGGCATGTTGAATCAGAGAAAGTTTGCAAGTGGGCGTATTATGTACCGTATGCGGTACTCTTGTTCATATTTTTTTGGTCTGGACAATAACTCTTGATCTACTGGTTCAGTTGGTTTTAAACCTCATAAATTGAACAAGCATGGTGAGAGGAAGTGTCATGCACAAGGGCCATAACTCTAGCATCAATATTTTTGTAGTTATTCCCCGTTTTCATATTTTCTTGTCCGGACAATTATTCTTTATCTACTGATTCAATTGTTTTCAAACCTTACATATGGAACAAGCATGATGAGAGGAAATGTCATGCACAAGGGCCATAACTCTAGCATCAATATTTTGGAGTTATTCACCTTGTTCAGATTTTCTTGTCCAGATAATAACTCTTTATCTACTGGTTCAATTGGTTTCAAATTTCATATATTGAACAAGCATGATGAGATGAAGTGTCATGCACAGGGGCCATAACTCTAGCATCAATATTTTTGGATTATTCCCCTTTTTCATTTTTTTTTGCCCGGACAATAATTCTTTATCTACTGGTTCGATTGATTTGAAACTTCATATATGGAACAAGCATGATGAGAGGACATAACTCTAGCATCAATATTTTTGGAGTTATTCCCAGTTTTCATATTTTTTGTCCGGACAATAGCTCTTTATCTACTGGTTAAATTGATTTGAAACTTCACATATGGAACAAGCATGATGAGAGAAAATGTCATGCACAAGGGTCATAAGAGTTAATAAGTTAAGATCTTATTATTTTTAGCTCACCAGAGCACAAAGTGCTCAGGGTGAGCTTTTGTGATTGCCTGATGTCCGTCGTCCGTCGGCGTGCGTCGTCGGTCGTCCGTTGTGCGTCGTCAGTCGTAAACAATTTGAACCTTTAAAAATCTTCTCCTCTGAATCTACAGGGTTCTCAGCTTTCATCTTTGGCACATAGTATCATCTTTAGGTCCTCTACAAAAGTTATATAAATTATGGCCCTGGGGTCAAAATTGGTCCCGCCCCAGGGGTGGGCAGTTTTCAATAGAAACATATAGTAAAACTTTGAAAATCTTCTCCTGAAACCAAAAGGTTCTCAGCTTTCATATTTGGCACATAGAATCATGTTCAGGTCCTCTACAAAAGTTATACAAATTATGGCCCTGGGGTCAAAATTGGCCCCACCCCAGGGGTTGGCAGTTTTCAATAGAAACAAATAGTGAAATCTTTGAAAATCTTCCTCACTGAAACTGGAAGGCTCTCAGCTTTCATATTTGGCACAGAGCATCATGTTTAGGTCCTCTACAAAAGTTATATAAATTATGGCCCTGGGGTCAAAATTGGCCCTGCCCAGGTGGGGGTGGGGGGGCAGTTTTCAATAGAAACAAATAGTGAAAACTTTGAAAACTTTCTCCTCTGAAACTTGAAGGTTCTTAGCTTTCATATTTGACGCATAGCATCATATTCAGGTCCTCTACAAATTTCTTATAAATTATGGCCCCGGGGTCAAAATTGGCCCCGCCCCAGGGATGGGCAGTTTTCAATAGAAACAAATAGTGAAATCTTTGAATATCTTCTTCTCTGAAACTGGAAGGTTCTCAGCTTTCATATTTGACACATAGCATCATGTTCAGGTCCTCTACAAAAGTTATATAAATTATGCCCCTGGGGTCAAAATTGGCCCCGCCCCACGGGTAGCCAGTTTTAAATAGAAACATATAGTGAAAACTTTGAAAATCTTCTCGTCTGAAACTGGAAGGTTCTCAGCTTTCATATTTGGCACATAGCATCATGTTCAGGTCCTCTACAAAAGTTATATAAATTGTGCCGCTTGGGTCAAAATTAGCCACACCATAGGGCCAGCTAGTTTTCTATAGAAACATATAGTGAAAACTTTGAAAATCTTCTCCTCTGATTGTCTGGTGAGCGCTTCAGGGCCATTCTGGCCCTCTTGTTTAAAGTTTCTCGCTTCATCCGCAAATTTTTCCGTTTAACCGGTCGAAAGAATGAACAATTATTGACATCCCTATTTCTAAGTAATGTTACAAAATTATTTCTTTTTTGATTATCTACAAAAAGCTTTAATATTATTTCCATACAAATCATGGTTTCCTGTGATGGGGCTTATGTTCCTTGTATGGTTGTAGTCAAAATGGGAAGAAAAAAAATCACAATATTCCTTACAGGCTGTTGGACCATGTTGGCCCCAATTTTCTGCAAACACAGGGGAGCAATTTAGGGACAGGGTGGCTGTTTGTCTGGTATTCCATGGTTTTTTGTCTTGACTGTTGTATGAACTTGGTATTAGCAGAAACTGAATAAGGTCTATTTTTGTACAGACAATACAAGAAGTTTGACTAATTTGGCTTGACAGTTAAAATATTGTTTTGAATAATAATTTTCATATTTATTTCAGGATAACATGCTGTTCTGTGATTCATGTGATCGTGGTTTTCATATGGATTGTTGTGACCCACCTGTATCTAAAGCCCCAAAAGGTATGTAAGAATTGTTTTAAACTGTTGTAATTGAAGAGGAACTGTTTTTATGTAAACCTTTTTCCAATACAATATGGCTAAAGAAATTAATCATTTGTGGTATTAATGAATGTTTCTTTAAAAAAAAAAGCCATGTTTGTAAATTTTGAACCAATCACAGAACTTCTGTGTGCCCCACAGTGATAATGGCATGAGCATATAGTGTTAAGTCTGTTATTATGTATGTTTGTTCAAAAAGTGTAATTTCATATCTGGACCATAAGTTCAATATTCATAGTGACATTTACATTTCTCATAATTTCAGGTCAGTGGGTTTGTAATATCTGTGATCCAGAAAGGGGCAACAAAAAGGGCCGACGGTATTTAGAGCTAGCGGAGAAATACAGTAAAAAGCATGGCTGCAAAAGTCCCAAACTATACAAGACAGAATTAAAGAACCCAAAGATAGCTAAAAAGTAAGTACAGCTTTCTTCATAAAACATTCCATGGCCACAAGCACAGGTAGTTGGTATCTTACTAGCTTAACCCATTCCCTCATACTGACGCCTTTTGATGCCTCTGTAAAAGTCACTTTTTTTAAACCATTGTGATAAATAGAGCATTTGGTCCTATGCAGCAAATGCTCTATTTATCACAATGGTTTAAAAATTACACAATTCTAGAATTTTCCTTTTCTCTAGTAAATGCTTGTTTTCGGTAGATTTATTCAAAGAGGTTGTATCTAAAAATACCCTATGAGGTAATGGGTTAATGGTGTATATACATGTGGAAAATCATACTGAAACCTGCTGAAATGGAAAATGATATTGAGAAGTTGGCTTTACAGAAATAGTCAGAATGACAGCATATTGAAAAAGGTCCAAAATCAGCTCGTTTAGAAAAAAAAGAAAGAGATTGAAAATGAAATCATGTAGATCAATAGATTTCCTTTTTGACCAGCTAATGAGTTCAGTAAAAACCAATGAAAACTAAATGCTTCCCAGTGATTTTGCCTCGATTATCTGGAAAAGTAAACCTTGATACAGTCGAACTTCACTAGGTCGAGGTCGCACAATTTTTAGCTTGACATCGACCTAGTGAGGGTGCTCGAGTAAGTGAATTTCATCTATAATTGTCAATATTCGATTACATAGATAGTCAAAGATAGGATACTACAACATGAAATAGCGATTGTGTTCAATACTCGTTCAAGCCTTTGAAATTTTTCAATTGGTTGTGTTTTGATGTTGGTTATCAATTACATGATGTTATTCTATACCATTACGTACTTTAAATCCTTTTGCTCAGTAAATTTGAGCTTGTAAACCCGAATTTCATGTGTTTTATGTCTTTCCCTTTACTTACTTCAATGGGGCATGTTTGTGTATGTGACTGTATTATTTCCCTTTCTCGGTAGGGTCAAGTTTCAGAATTCTTAAACGAATTTTTGTATGCAAGTTCACATTCAAAAACATTAAAAATTATGTGCAAACTCTAATGAAACACAAGTAGTATTTACTCGTAAGCAGACATCGTTCATCGTGTTCATGATCGGACATGCTTGATCTGTACCTTTCAATTATTCCATTTAAAGGTGTGATCCGCTAAATTGATAACTGTTTGATTACTTGTGAAAACACAGACAGACAGGTTAGAAGTGACAAATTCAATCAACAGGTAATTTGTTCACATGTTTGTGTCATCTAGTCAATAGTGCTACAAACAACAGATTAACACGTGAAGGTGTATAATTGTACCTCGAACCAGCCCAAGCCCTTGAGCAACCCAAATTTGACCCAGCAGTTGTTTATTACATTGAATTAAGAACAACTTTTTCCGGGACTTCAACCAGACCTCGAGTAAGGCACTGTCCTCAACTCAGTGATGCTCAAGCTATTAAAGTTTGACTTATATAAAAAGTAAATTGGACATATTCTTCAAAATTGCCCTACATGAAATTTCTTCAGCTCAGCAGGGTTCAGTTGATGTTCCACATGTGTGTATACATCACAAAGTCAGTATAGCTCAGAAATTTTGACCTGAACACGTGCAGAGGATAAAACTGTACAATGCCGAGGATGAAACTAGAATTGTTACTAATTTTGATTTATGCGAATTAAGTAGGTTTGGATCCAGGTCCAATTTTCCAAGCTATACAATACTTTACTCACACTTTGAATACTTGTAGTTACGTTGAATGATTCATATTTTCTAGATATGTTGGTCTCTTCATTCCCATTCCAGTACATCTTGTCATCTGTTCAGTAGATTCATATATCTGTGTAAAAATGCTCTGTCCCCTTGAAGCAGATAACCAAACAATACAAAGGTTTAAAGTGAAAAATAATTGCAAAAGCAGAATAAAAAGATAAATATGTAACTCATCTAATACCTGGACCCTTCAAAATTTTCTGACTTCATTGAAGAAAAATCGGATTTCTTTTTTTGATTAACCCTTTCCTTGTTCCATATTCATTTAAGAAATGATGATGTCAGGAACATTTATTTGCTGAATCTTTATATTGGCATATGTATTCAGCATTCTTTTGGTATTGGTATAAACCGAAGAGTCAGATCTATTATAATTTCGTAAGCAAACAGAGAAGACTTAGATCAGACAGCTCCTATAGGAGCCGTCTGATCTGAGTCATCTCTGTTTGCAAATGCATGAAAACTTTATTATATTAGGGAAAGGGTTGAAAGTTCCATTCAAATTCTTAGTTGAACACTTTTCATTATGTCTTTTCCCCATATATATTGGGAAAGAGCCATTCTGAAGTTATCCTGTTTTGTCTGGATATATTTTTATTTATGTCTGTCTGTTTGTATGAATGGAGTATGTCACAAGTTGCATGTCAAAGTTATGGAGAAAAAATATTCTCCAGAAAGTCATGTTCAAGATGTTTTAGCCTTTAAAAACATATTCAGAACGATAGTTTAATTTATTGCTTATTTTAGCTTGATGATGCTTAGGGATCACTTCTCCATCATCTGTCCTTCTTTCTGTTTGACCATTATCAAAACCATTTAATGAGTCCATTGATTGGTTTCAGATGCCCAACCCCAGGTTGTGATGGCTCTGGAAACATAAATGGCAAGTCCCTGCACCATAGGAAGTAAGTACACACTTGCTTTTCTTGTGCATCAACCAACTCACCTTAACCCATTCCTTCATATTGATGCCTTTTGACGCCTCTGTAAAAGTCTCTCTGAAACCATTTTGATAAATAGAGCATTTGCTCCTATGGAGCAAATGCTCTATTTATCACAATGATTTCAAAACTACCCAGTTATGAAATTTTCCTTTCCTCTAATAAATCTCCTTTACGGTAGATTCTAGGAGGTAGAATCTAAAAAAAGCCTATAAGCATTGAGGGAATGGGGTAAGCACCCCCGTATAAAGTGTCTGCAGACAATAACTTTTATGCCTCCGCCTTTAGGTGACGGGGGCATTAAGTTTTACCCTTGTCCGTCCGTCTTTCCGTACATACGTACGTCCGAAATTTTCGTCAAGGATTTCTTGGCTTGTGTAAGGTGGAATGATTTGATATTTGGTCTGAAGCATTATCATAGTGAGTTGTAATGTGTCTCCCCTTTTCAGGTCTGTGGTCCATCTACTTTCTGTTTGCCGACACTTTGATTGAATTTTGGTGATTGTTTAAAGACAAAAAATTTTGTAAGAGATTTCTTCGCTTGTGTAAGCTGCAATGATTAGATATTTGGTCTGAAGCATAGTCATAGGGAGTTGTACCGTGTCTCCCCTTTTCAGGTCTGTCGTTCATCTACTTCCTGTTTGCCGGCGGGGCATCCGTGTCCCATTTTCTTCTATTGATAAAATTTGTGAGACTGCAAGTTTCTATAATTACATTTGTGTGACTATGCAAGTTTCTATTACCCACCAAACTAGCTTGTTGGGTATATAGGAGTCATCCTGACGCACATTGGTAGGTCGCTTCTTCAGTTTTGAAGAAAAATTGATAAAGCTCAGTGTCTATTCCAGGATTCAGAAATGAGGCGGGAATTATGACAAAAATGGGGGTCAATCCCCCACACTAGAATAGACACTGGGGGTGATAATCCCCCTCCCTGGAATAGACACTGAAACTTGTTAAATATCACCATGGATTGTAGATGTGTGGGACATGTACCATGTGTGTGTGTGGGTCAAACACTGCTTGTCAGAGTTGTGGACTCTTTTAAAGTTTGCTGTATTTCTTCCCCTTACATTGACAAATATCACATTCCAAAAGGCATTGTATGGGGATATTAGTTGCACCCGGTGGTGACTCTAGTTATGTCTCCCCCCACATAGTGGGGAGTGAGACATATTGATTTTGTACTGCCTGTCTGTTGGTCGGTCTGTCACAAAGTTAAGCTCCTCTTCTCCAAGATGACTGGGCAGATTTCAATAAAACTCACATCATAATAAAGCTGGATTGATCACCATACACTTTTCTACGCATTTGCAGAATAGACCATGATCAGACGGCTCCTGTAGGAGCCATCTGATTACGATCTGCTCTGTTTGCCTGTGGTATAATATAAATGTTTCTGCAGTTTCTGCCCATGGCAAAAAATCGTACGTCTATGTGCTATTATAACAATTAATCTAATTGATATTCATGATGTCATTATTTCTAAGATGAATATTTTAATATTTATACAGTCATGACTATTAACCCATTCCCTCATATAAACGTGTTTTCACGCATTTGCAAACAGAGTAGACCCAGATCAGACGGCTCCTAGAGGAGCCGTCTGATCAGGGTCTGCTTTGTTTGCTTATGTAGTTTGATAGACCTGTTTCTTTACTTTCTGAAATGGCTACAATGTTCCACCTTCCATATTTCACTATAATTATTTTCTCCATGAATACTCAGTAGGTATTGAAATTTGGAATAAACACAGAACAGGGAAAGGGTTAAGTAAAGGGTTAAGTCGTGCTCTAATTTTTAGCGTATTTGGTTTTGGAAGACAAAATGTTGACGTATAGAATGTCCATAGTCTTGATGTTGTTCATTGACCCTTTACTCCTTGAATTTTCTTTAAGAAATAATGACATTGTGAATATTAACTTAATCAGTTTTAAAAGATGTGAAATGTGTATTTATGGAGTAAAGGGTCAAAGTTAAATGTGACTGTAACGCAAAGATCTTTTTCAGCTATTCAGAATTTTCTCATTTGTTCATCATCATAAAGGCCTCAGTTTATTGATAAACCATAATCCTATTGTGCATTTTGACAGTTATAGCTTGGAAAATTTGACCTGGACCCTAACCTACTTAATTTGCATAAATCAAAATTCCTAACATTTCTATTTTTATCATCGGCATTGCGCGTGTTTATCCTCGGCATGTGTCCTTGTAAGCAACTATGCATGGACACACTTGTGATTGTATGGTTTACATATGCACGGGTTGTCCCTCTCCCATTACTCCAGCAAGAATAGACTTCAAGATTTACCAGCGGAGTTTTAATTATACAGGGTCATCTCTCTCATTATGTATTCTGCATATGGGTCAGGGTCCAGGTAAAATTTTCTGAGCTACATGCCCACATGAATAGATTGAAATCTGTTTTTTATCGGTTGAGTTAGCATCAGACTGGTGCTGTTGTGAAGATGTAGATTAACATTTAAAATTACGTAACAACCATACCAAACTTTTAAGGAAAGAATTAGGATCTTTTCAGGCAGGTGGCTGCTTAACCCTTTCCCTGTTCAGTATTTATGTAAGAAATAATGACAACATGAGTATTTATTAGCTCAATTTTCATAATGAAACTTTTTTAAGGGATTTTTTTGCTTTGACAAAAACTGAAGAATTAGATCTATATCATATCAAAAGCAAACAGAGCAGATCCTGATCAGACGGCTCCTATAGGAGCCATCTGATCTGGGTCTATTTTGCTTGCAGAGGTGTGGGAAGGCATTGATATATGGGGAAAGGATTAATGCAGGGTGAAAGTAATGCAGAAAGCGCCTTTGGGAGCTTTCAGCATGACTTTCACCGTACATTAAGCCATCTGTCTTAAAGATTGCCATTGATACTTATATGAGTATTCGGTTTAAAGAGGTTTTATGGTACAGATATATTTAATTTGTTCATGAGAGCTTCAAACGACGATGGCAGATTTACACATGAAAGTTGAAAGAAGTGGACACGTAAGTATAACCTTCATAACTTGAAGAAACAGTCTTGTTATAGTTAAGACTGTTCTTGTTTCAGGCAATACCATTGTCCAAAGATACCTCCAAACCAAAGGCCGCCAAAGAAGAAAGTGCTTAAATCATTGAAAAAGAAGGGAGGCGGTAGTGACTCGAGTTCTGGTAATGTAGTTTCACATAGGCTACTCAATGGTGATAAGTTGTCTAGCGATAGTGAAAAGGAAAGCACCTTTGAGCCTCTCTTTTCTTTGAATAAACCACGAGGACTTGTTGATGGATTAACCAAATTTTTCACTCCATCAGATAAACGCAAGTCAAGAGTGTCTCTAAGTTCTAGTGCCAGTCTTATACAAATTCGACCTCCCCTGAAAAACTCCAAAGTGCAGAGTAAAAATCATAGTCAGTCACGCCAGGCAGCAAGTAAACTTATAAGAAAATCAAAACTGTACAATGTTCACAGAAAGCGGAGAAAGTTAGGGGAGCCCCCAGGAACTGGGCAGCTAAAGGGACTTTTTGACGGTCTTTCACACATTTTCACAGCACAGGGGGAGAGAAAAAGAACTTTAGCAGTGTACAATATTACACAGAAACGCAAACGGCGGAAAAAAGATTCTGATGATAGTAATTCTGTGAGTGCAAATTGTGATACATCTGTTGATAAGTCATTGACCTCTTATAATAATCTGGAGGATTCATGTAACTTGACAAGTAGACACACTGTGATTGACGGCAGAATTGCCAATATAGACTTCTTACATAGAGGAAGGGGTCGTGGTAGGGGTAGAGGAAGGGGGCGAGGGGGCTTAGGGAGGGGTAGAGGTTATAGATCCCGCAGTGGCTCCCCTGCTTCTGAAGTTGGATTATCATTACGGGAGGATCTTCTGTCTGACGACTATCTGTCCGACAACCTGTCTACCACAAGTGCTGATATTGCGTCACCAGCCAGGAGCCTTGGCAGTGGCACAGGTCGAGGGCGGGCACTAAAGAAGGGTAAGCCTAGACGATAGACTTTAAGATTGCCTTCCTCCTCTGACGTAGATGCTAGGTTGCTCTTGACAGTTCATTAGAGGCACTCACATTCATTCATTCAAGCTAATTGGTATCACCATGACTTGCATGCTTGTCAAAGACTCATTATACATTGTTAGTCACCAAATCATCTCCCCCACCCCCCTGTGCTGCGCCTCTCTGCCAAATGCATGAAAACATTTGTTGCCTTATTGCCAGCTAAACCAAAAATAACATTGCACAATGCATTCAAATTGATATACAGCTCGAGCAATAATTAAAAAAGGATAACAGAAACATTCTTGATGTTAAAACCGGGTAACTGTAATACTATGTCAGGTAAAACTGGCAGACGCTAGACATTTGCTGCTGTGGTAATGTGAAGTATTGTTTCGTTTTGTGTAAGGTTCAAAGGTGCTTTCAGTGTTGCTGTTGAAATGGCAGAGGGGTGTACTGTGTGAAGTGTGTGTGGGTGTGAGTGTGTTTTCACGTGCTGCTTTGGTTTTTGCAATTTCTGCATGTACTTTTATTCACTTGTGCTGCATGATGACTGGCCACAAATAGTATGAAGCAACTTTTTAGACAAGGTAAAATTTTTTGTCTTTCATGCACATTAACATTGGTGACGTTTAATTCAGAATGTTGTTTCACAGATTTACAGAGCAGTAGATAAAGGTGCTTATTTAAATACTTAAACCGTCATGTCTCCACTAAGCCTCGTGTTATGACCACTCTGTAGAATTGTCTGGAAGCTACGATCCTAAAGAGTAGTTACAATTTAGGGTTTGGTGGAGAAATAATTGAGTTACTTTTGAAAATGTTTTAATTTACGCATCTTATCTAGGCGTCTGGGTTTACTTTTCAAAGTTGATTAATTATTTTGAATTATTCTATCAATGTATCAACATGTTTTAGATGTAATGTTTTTGTCTTTCTTGCTTATTAGTGATACTTTCACAAGATTTACCTTTGAAAGATGAATTAAAACTTATAAATTCCTACAACAGTGTCAGTTGAAACTCTCATTTATTCTATATAACAAGGGCAAAATAGATTAAAAACTTTATTTTGCAAACTGTTCAAATTTTGTGAATTCAGAAGAAAATCACTTTTTCAATCATAAATTTACTTTTTAGTCTCTGTAGACTCGCATATACATAAGAAGCTAATTTTCATTGTTCTTTGATAGAATATAGACTGCTATACTCTGCCAGTAGCAGATATGGGCTCGTAGTTATAAGAAAATTGAAATATATAGGTTATCAAAAGATTTTCTTTTTATGTATAGATGGTAAATATCCATGTTTGTTTGTGCTATCATTTTGTATAACTACTTCTCTTTTTATACCTTTTACATTTTCGCTTTTGTTCATATGATCAATCCATATCATAGGTTGTTGTATTTACTATAAGATGATGTGCCATTCAAGAGGGTTCTGTCATTTGTTTACAAGATCTGTTAAATTCAGTTGGAACCCTTTACTCCATGAAAATTCATATAAGAAATAATGACATTTTGAATGTTAATTAGATGATTTTTTATAATGGCATATAAATGCAGGAAATGTTGGCCATTGCAGAAACTGATCTATAGTATTCCACAAACAGCAGACCCTGATCAGTTGTCTCCTACAGGCGTCATCCAATCTTGATCTGCTCTGTTTGCAAAGGCATTTAACCCATTCCCGCATAGGCTATTTTTAGATCCAACCTCTTTGCTTAAATCTACCGAAAAGGAGCATTAGAGAAAAGGATTTTTTTTTTTAGAATTTTGTAGTTTGAAACAATTGTGATAAATAGAGCATTTGCTCCTATAGGAGCAACATGCTCTATTTATTACAATGGTTTCACAAAGTGACTTTTACAGAAGTGTCAAAAGGCGTCAATATGCGAGAATGGGTTAAAGGCGTATTTATGTAGGTAGTTTGTTAAAGAATTTCAAGTAATTACAATTCTTTTTTCATGCATTTTTCGTGTTGATTTTTTTTGTGTGTGCAAACTTGATAGCTTTATATACTGAAATTTAATCTCATGATTATGCTTTTTATATTTTGAAACATTGTGTTGGTGTTCCATCATGCTTATGTTTGTTTTTGCCCCCGTATTACAGATTCTGACGACAGTTGTGGTCAGCCGGAGAATCCCCTGCCTCATGGGGTAGGGGAGGAGGATGTTGATCTCTTTAAACTGGCTCAGGAGAAGGCCCAGGATCTGTTAAACAAGGTAGAGTAGCATTGATATATTACGTTCTTGTTCAACATTTCTCTTTGCTATTAAATATCGGCAAATATCGACTTCATGAATATTAATTAGAATAAATGTTTATAATAGCACATAGACACAAGCATTTTGGCAATGGCAAAACCTGTAGAATGATATCTATATTATACTCTAAGTAAACAGCAGACCCTGATCAGATGGCTCCTGCGGGAGACGTCTGATCTGGGTCTACTCTGTTTGCAAAGGCATAGAAAGGCGTATTTATGGAGTAAAGGGTTAAAAGAGGTCTTCAAGTATGAGTCTGTTAGGCTGGTGGTAGCTTAATGCAGGTCAAAGGTTCTTTTGCCCTGTAGTAAGCAACTACAAGCATTTTAAGATACCTGTGTCCTTTCAATATAAGGTAACTTTAGACAGGTTATCCTGGATAGTATTTAAATGGAATATGCCAGATAATAAATTCTGAAGTTCTTATAAGATTTTTAACAAAACTGACATGAAAAAAAAGGGGATTTTCCTCCTAAATATGTATATTTCCTTGCTTTCTTTGGGGTTTATGTCATTCAATGGAGAAAAAAAACAAACCTTTCTGATGTGGCCGAATAGCGTGCAAATCAAACATGTAATATTTTCGAGTCTGAGGATGGTTAGAAATAATATCCCTAATTCTTATTGATGACAGATGCAACAAGGTCACTTGGCTCATGGAGAGCTGGATATATGTAGTTCTTGATGTAATTTCTGTTTATTTTGTGGAGTTTAGTTTTTAGCCTCACTTGGTTTTTATTTAATGGCTGTGTAATCGATTTGTTTTTACTGTAAAGTGTATTGGTTAGAATACTTGTTTCATTATTTACCCTTGTATGCAAGTTTTGGGCTCTGGGCTCATGGTAACAGGAATGATGTTTTGATTCCTGCATGGTATTTTTTCTCACCAGATAAGCCACAAAAGTAGAATAAATGTAAATGATTTGTTTTGATAAATTTGATTTGAAATCTAGAAAAAATACGGACAAGATAATGGTTAGCCTTGAAAATGACCTTGACCAACTGAGATCAGAATTGTTAGGAGTCGTCTAAACATGATCAATATCCCTACAAAATATGAGGACTGTAGGTAAATTACTTACAAGTTGTTGAGTTATTGATTGAAACCCATTTGGTCTACTAATGGACAAATCAACCCAACAAGTACAAGCCGATAAATTATTTTTGATTTGAATGATGGAAAACAATTTCTGTTGATCTCCTAAGGGTTCAACTAAATTGAAGGTAGATGTTGTTTTTATGCAGAAAAGATGAAAACTTTGAAGTGATAGATAAACTTTGATGAGATAGATATATGCAGATATTACCATGTGCTGAAAGGAGACTTTTGGCCAGCTTGTATTGGAGCCATACTTCATGAACATTTCAGTTTATAGTGCTTATGCTAAGTTGCCTCCTTCTCTCTCATGCCTGTATACTGGTAGCTTGAGTTAAAGATAGGGGCTGAATTTCTCCATGCCTTAGCTTATCTTTTTGCAATTTGAAGTCTTTCCAGTGCACGAAAGGGAAAATTATTAACAATGGGAACAAAAGAAATGTGCTACAAGAAAGATTGTTTAGTTAACCAAATGTGATGTGTCCTTAATAGGCAAATAGATTTTAATTGCATTTAAAACTGATTAACCTTCTCGGGCTATTAGCATATATATTTGCCTTTGCAAATAATGTAGACCCATATGAGGCAACTCCTAGAGGGACTATCTCATATCTGTCTGCATTACTAGCCATGATAAATCAGTGGCTACATTTGATCTACATGTAGAATGATCCAGATAATTAATATTCATAGTGGATGGATTCACTTTTGAATATTGAGCATGAGAAAGATTAAAATATTACCACAGAGCTGTATATAACGTCAGTGCATTATAATATTGAGTATTGTAAATCTTAGAAAGTTTAGCCATACCATGAGAAAGAGTACTTTGTAAGCAGAAGTCCAGTTAACCCTTTCCCTCATATAAACATGTTTTCACGCATTTGCAAACAGAGTAGACCCAGATCAGACGGCTCAAATAGGAGCCGTCTGATCAGGGTCTGCTCTGTTTGCTAATAGAATTTGATAGATCAGTTTCTTTGCTTTCTAAAATGTCTAAAATGTTCTGCCTTCCATATTTCATTATAACTATTTTGCTAATGAATATTCAGTAGGTATTAACATTTGGCCAATATACAGAACAGGGAAAGGGTTAACCCTTCTCTTCCTGTTCACATCAATATACATACCTGTAAATAATGAAGACCCTGATGAGACAGCTCCTGCAGCAGCTGTCTCATCAGGGTTTTGTACTATTTACAAGTTGATTGTGCAACCAGTGCATTCCACAGAAGTGATTACACAGAGAAATATTTGTATATGTAATTATGGAACAGGACATGGGTAAAGAAGTAGAAATGAATTTTAAATCATCAAGAGAAGGGCTAAGATGCATAAATTTAAACATTTTCAACAATAGCTCCTTTAATTCTTCACTTAACCTACACTCTGACCACTCTTTAGAATCTTCTCAGAGAGACGTTCTAAAGAGTGGTCTTAGTATATGGTTTGGTGGAGAAATAGTGATTTTAGTATTTATCTGTAGCTCTGTTAAGTTTCGATGTTTTCACAAAAGAGCAGGCACACGTCAGTCCCAATGATGTCAGACTTTGCATCAGACTCAGGATTTACACTGGATAATATTAAAAACTACATGTTATAAGATACCCTTATTACAGAAAGTGTTCTGAGAGACAAATAGTGCAGACCCAGTCAAACTGCTCTTGGTGGTACAGTTTGATTATGGTCAGAACTATTTGCTACTGTGACAGTCTAATTTAAAGTTATCAAAATGGTACAGAATTGACTTATTCAGTTTTACAAACATGTGGAGATGGGGGAGATTGGGCGTCTCAATATTTAGGGTGATTAGGGTACTTTTGCTCATGGATTGGCTTTAATAAATAAAGAAGTACTTTTTTGATTACTTCAGTTGCAGAATGCTTCCCCCCCCCCCCCCCCCCTTTCAAATTTCCTTCAAATTTTGAAGAAAAGAATATGATAATAATGTAGCTAGAATGGACTTGTTTTTTTTCAATCTTGCATGCATCTTTTCTTGGTGTTGCTGTGTATATATATATCTTGTACTTGTATGGTTTTGATATTTAGTTATTTTTGTGCACCTATTGTAGGCAGAGTTCATCAAACTGCTTGCTAGAATGTGAAGCTATTGCTGTGCTACTGAAATTAGCATTTTGATATAGTTTCATGGAACAGGCCTTGAAGACAAAATTCTTTCTTTATCCTCGAGAAAGCTGTTTAAACAATAAACTTCATTTTTGAATCATTTGGCATAGAATAAAAATGGGATGGCTGAGGTGTAGACTTGTAGACTATCATCCTTTAACCCTTTACTAAGTGAATATTTATGTAAGAAATATTGATGTCATGAATATTAATTAGTTGAAAAAATTATAATAATGGCACTTGAACAAAGATTTTTTTCCATGGCAGAAGCTGTATAAGCAAACAGCAGACACTGATAAGATGGCTCCTACTGGAGCCATCTGATATGTATCTACTTTGTTTGTTAAAGCGTTAATAGATTGGTAAGTTTAGGTAGGTGAATGCTTTGGCTATGCTAATATTGCTTGTTCTTCGAATATTGAATGTCAGGATAGTAGAACTGTTTATGCAGATGCTTGTAGCAAGTAGAGATGAATGCTGCCGCACTTTTTTTGTCGTTTATTTTGCTTGCTTTTGTCTTTGTGTGAGCTTGGTTCTAATCGTTCACCGTTTGGGTGACAGCTTGGCACTGATTTACAGGAGATGGCGGAGCAGGGGCGAAGGGAGAAAAAAGAACCTGTAACTGCTACCACCACCTCAACCCCAACAGAACCTCAGCTGTCAGTCCCCCCAACCCCATCTCAGTCATCAACACAGTCCGCCCCGCCCTCATCTACTCCAGCAACAACATGCACTGTTCCCTCGTCATCAGGATCAGGTTTACCTTCTCAGGGACGGTATCCACCTTGTATAGAGTTTGGAAAATATGAAATACAGACTTGGTATTCATCACCATATCCGCAGGAATATGCTAGGTAGGACACATAAGTTGATGCCAATGGGCAGAGCTCCAGATAAGATGTGTAAATTAATATATTTTTAAGTAGAACTTCCTTATTTCTCCATCAACTCCTATGTTGTGACCATTCTTTAGAATTATCTCCCCTATGTTGTGACCACTCTTTAGAATTGTCTCGAAGAGACGATTCTAAAGAGCTGTAACAACATAGGGTTTGGTGGAGAAATGAAGATTTTAGTATGCACCGTTATCTGTAGCTCTGGTAATTGGTAGCTCTGCTTATTGGTAGCTCTGCCAATGGGTATGTTAATCCTTATCCTGGTAACCATGACTTTAGTTGCATTTGGAAACAGCTTGGATCAAGATCAGACGCTGAGTAACTCGGCGTCTCTTCTGGTTCCAAGCTGTTTGACCCTTGGTCAAGAGTTTCTCAAAACTTGTGCCATGGCACTTGGTCAATTGTGCCCAACTTGTAAGTCAAAATCGCACCAGATCCAATATTGAGCAGCCAGTATCTTTCACAGTGGGGTAAGGGTTAACTCGTAAAGTGTATTATTATCTTTAAAGATGTTGTGAAAATGTATCAGATTTGTTATTTTATCAAAGATACAAAACAGATGAACTACATTGATGTTTAGATGTACGTAAAGAAAGGAATTTTTGCTCTGACCTTTTTTCACCAGTTATGGGACAATAACATATAGTGAGAAAATCTTGTGTGTCCAACTATCATATGTCACAGATAACAACCTTTTCTTCACTATGTAACATATAGTGAAAAAAATCTTATTTGTCCAACTCATCATACATCATAGATGAACAACCTTGACGTGAAGATATACGTAAAGAAGGGAATTTTTGCTCCATTTTTACCAGGATTATGTGACTGAAATTTTCTGAACTATTTAACATACTGAAAAGTGCTTGATTTAGGGACACTATCGCTAGGGGGCATCTGTGACCTATGGACACAGTTTTCTAGTGTTTTATTTATTTTCTTTTAAGAGGAATTGGAGTTGGTAAACAGGTTGTCAAGGTATATTTATAAATAGATTTTGGTGAGGTTGTCAAGGTATACAAATAGATCTAGGTGGTATTAAACACAAAACTTGAACAAGCATGTGGTCAGGCATAACGCTTTCAATCTTAAAATTTTATATTATAGTTATGTTTCCAAAAATGTTATACATTCCAATAAAACTGTCTTTTTGAAGTATTGAATGTTAGGTCATGTGTTAATTTCCATTGAACTCATTCCCACCTAGACTGTTTTTAGACCCAACCTCTTTGAATAAATCTACTGAAAAGGAGCATTAACTATAGAAAAGGAGTATTTTAGAATTGTGTAGTTTGAAACCATTGTGATAAATGGAGCATTTGCTCCAATGGAGCAAATGCTCTATTTTGCACAATGGTTTTAAAATGTGACTTTTACAAATGTGTCACTTGGAGGGAATGTGTTAATGTAACCTTTTACCTGATAAAAATGCTTTACAGACCTTTGCAAACAGAGTACACCCAGACCAGACATCTCCTATAGGAGCTCTCTGATCAGGTTCTGCTCTGTTTGTTTATGGAATATAATCGATCTGAGCCTTCAGGTTCTGCCATGGCCAAAAAATTACTTGTTCATTTGCCATAATAAATATTCATGATGTCCGTATTTCATACATGAATATTCATCAGTTTATGGGTTCACTGAGTTCTGATTTGTTCTATTTTCAGGTTACCCAAATTATATATCTGTGAATATTGCCTTAAGTATATGAAAAGCCGCAGTGTTCTTCAAAGGCACATGGTAAGTTTGTACAAGAGTGACTTCTTCACATCTGTAATATTGTCATTGTTTTAGTTAACAAAGTTTGATTTGCTTTTGATTTGTGGATTAAAACAATTGCAATATTGAAACAATAGATATAAATGAATATTACATGAAACAAATGATTATAAATGTCTTTGTATGTTGCCACTGTAATTTCTGGTAAATGATAAGATAATTGGGAAAAACCATATTGCCTGTTAACTTAAAAACCTCTTAAAATTTCAAGCGTAGAGAGAAAAGGAAAATGAGCAACAAAAAATAAAAGCAAGATTTAGCACTCAGCATTCAGTTTTTGCAAATGCGTCTGTCAGTATTTATTTCCATTTTTTTTTTTTTTCAGAACAAATGTGGACTTCAGCATCCACCGGCCAATGAGATTTACCGGAGTTCTGACCTGTCTGTGTTTGAGGTGGATGGAAATGTTAGTAAGATCTACTGCCAGAATCTGTGCCTACTTGCCAAGTTGTTTTTGGACCATAAGACTCTGTATTACGATGTGGAACCATTCCTATTTTATGCACTCACCCAGAATGATGAAGAAGGGTGTCATTTAGTAGGTTATTTTTCGAAGGTAAGAGCAAGCCTTTTCAGGTAAAGGTAAAAAATTCCAGCAATTTAGAATAACACTATGTGGTCAGTTACAAAATAGTTGCTGGATCCAAAGTATAACCTTATCAACCTTTACTCCATAGATTTGCATTTTTGTGTCACCTGCCAAGAGACAGTGTGTCACTTAGGGATCACTTTTCCGTCGTCTGTCTGTCCGTCACACTTTCTTTTTTGGCTGTCATTCTAAACTAATCATTATAGAGCTTTCAAATTTCACACATGGAACACGCATGATGAGAGGAAGTGTCATGCACAAGGGCCACAACTCTAGCATCAATATTTTTTTAGTTATTCCCCTTTTTCATATTAACAATAAGTTTTTGTGTCGGCTGCGAGCAGGTGGCACATGTGTTTCTCCGAACACTCTTGTAATGCCTTTGCAAACAGAGTTGCTCCAGATGATAACAGCTTCTGTAGGAGCTGTCTAATAGTGTCTGCTCTGTTTGCTTATGGAATTATATAAATCTGATTCTTCAGTTTCTGCCATGGCCAAACATGTTCTTGTTCATATGTGAATATAAGAATTAAGCTTATAAATATTCATACATGCGTTCATAAGTGAGTTGCTGCTGGCGGATCCATCCTTACCTTTGCAAACAGTTTGGATCCAGGTGAGATGCAGAGTAACTTTCCACTATGTATGAAGGGATTAATTGGCTAGCGGATTTTGACATACAAAGTGTATAGACCCTGATCAGCAGGCTCCTCAAGGAGCCCTTAGATCTTGATCTATCTACACTTTTCAAATACCAGAACTGCAGTTTCACGCATTTAAAGCATTGAAATACATAGTCTATGATCAAAACATCTCCCTGAAACTCACAAAACCTTATTTGAGAGCTCATGTCTGAGGCCTGGGTTCAAAACTGTAGATGGATTGATTATACATAACTCATTCCCTGCTATAAACCCTTTTTCAAACCTTTGCAAACTAGATCCAAATTGGATGACTCCTGTAGGAGCTGTCTGATCAGGATTCGCTCTGTTTGCTTACGAAATTTTAATAGATCTGAAAACAGTAGTTTCAACTGATATCAAAACATCCTGTGTACATACATGTATGCCATTATAAATATTCAGCCAATAGATATTCTTGATGTCATTATTAGCTCGTCTGTTTGGAAGAAATCACGAGCTATTGTCATAACTCCGGCGTCCACGTCGTCATCCGAAATCTTAACATTGACCATAACTTCTTCAATTTTTCATTTACAACCTTCATTTTTGGTATGCATGTTCATCTTGGCAATGACGACAGACAAGCGTTGGCACCCGCTTGCGGTGCTCTTGTTTCTTACATGACTATTCAACAGGGAAAGGGTTAAGTAATATGTTAATACTTTTCTTTTGGATTATTTTCTCACAAATGCTGTTTTTGACAGGAAAAACATTGCCAGCAGAAGTACAATGTCTCATGCATCATGACAATGCCTCAGTGTCAGAGGAAGGGCTATGGTAGATTCCTGATTGACTTTAGTAAGTATACATTCACATTGTTATACTCTCAAAATGTGGCAGGCATATAGTGTTTCACTTGTCTGTATGTATGTCTTTCTGTACCTAAATTCTGAAAATAGTGTGTGTCCAACTTCTGAAACATCTTTTCGTACAATCCATTACAAACTTTTAAATAGATGAACAACCTTCATATGTTCATAAAGGAAAGAATTGTGATTCTTTATCATTAGGCAGACTTAGTGAAAATGACACTGTTGGGCATCTATGTTGTATGGAAAAAGCTCTAATTTTTACTACCTTCCAGAATGCAAGTAAATATTGTTTGGAAAAAAATGTCTGCAGAAATCAAATTTTACTTCCATCATCTCAAGAAATTCTGTAAGAATGTTAGACATGTCTGTAGTGCCAGACATAAGAGTTTTTTAGCTCGTCCGTTTCGAAGAAAAGTCGAGCTATTGTGATAACTGGGTTGTCCGTGTGCAAAAACTTTAATGTAGCTCAATACTCAAAAGGTATAAGAGGTATCAACATGAAACTTCATAGGTTAGTAGATCTCATTGAGGGGAAGGCCCCTACATAAGAACCATGACTCTTGATTTCAAAATTTTGGCGTTACAACCCTTTATCGTTTTCAATTTTTTAGCTCACCTGAGCAAAGCTCAGGGTGAGCTTTTGGGAGACTTAATAGAATCAAGCATGGGTTTTGTTAAAGACGGGGGTTTCTATACCCGAGGTTGGTCTGTTCCAGTCGGAAACGAGCTTTAGCGAGTTTCCGACAGGAACAGACCAACCGAGAGTATAGAACCCCCCGGCTTTAACAAATCCCATGCTTGATTATTTTTCTCGCTGAAATACGCCCTAAAACCAAGTAAATTAACGAATTTTGTGAAGTACTACTTTGCATTTCGTAATACGACTTCCATATCTAATAGCAACAATTTTAGGTGTGACACCAAAATGACGTCATTTGTTATGACAACCACAAACGTTACGTTTTGGCGTAAAATATAAATGACCGAGTGACTACAAAACAACGTCTTCGGTAATAATTAAATAGGCTTTCAAAGTGCTTATATGATAACTAGAATTTCATATTCGTGCTAATTACTAATATTATTTTCAATTCATACGGTTGTTGCCTATAGAAATGTTGGTATAATTCTGTAAGAGTTCCTTCCCTTTTATTGATTTTACCCAATCGCGCGTATGAATACACTAGTCATGGGGTGTTCCAGATAAGGATTTCTAGTACGGCTATTTTTAGTAACTCAGCTTATCTAGCACGGCTGAGAAGCGAGAATTGAATGTCTGGCGTCCGTCGTCAACAATTTGCTTGTGAACACTCTAGTGGTCACAATTTTAGTCCAATCTTCATGAAATTTGGTCAGAATGAATGTCTTGATAAAATCTCGGACGAGTTCGAAAGTGGGTCAAGTGGGTTAAAAACTAGGTCAAATAGGAAAACCTTGTGAACCCTCTAGAGGTAATATTTTTAGCCCAATTTTCATGAAACTTTGTCAGAATGATTGTCTTGATAACATCTCGGAGGAGTTTGAAAAGTGGGTTACGTGGGGTGAAAAACTAGGTCACTAGGTCAAACAGTAGGAAAACCTTGTGAACACTCTAGTGGTCACAGTTTTAGTCCAATCTTCATGAAACTTGGTCAGAACGAATGTCTTGATAAAATCTCTGACCAGTTCAAAAGTGGGTCAAGTTGGGTTAAAAACTAGGTCACTAGGTCAAATAGTAGAAAAACCTTGTGAACACTCTAGTGGTCACAATTTTAGTCCAATCTTCATGAGACTTGGTCATAATGATTGTCTTGATAAAAGCTCGAACGATTTTGAAAGTGGGTTATGTGGGGTTAAAAACTAGGTCACTAGGTCAAATAGTAGTAAAACCTTGTGAACACTCTAGAGGTCACATTTATAGCCAAATCTTCATGAAAATTGGTCAGAATGATTGTCCTAATAAAATCTTGGACAAGTTTGAAAGTGGGTTACGTGTGGTCAAAGAGTAGGTCACTTGGTCATATCTTACAAAAATCTTGTTTACACTCCAGAGGCCACATTTTTAGCCCAATTTTCCTCAAACTCGCTCTGACTGTTTGTCTTGGTGATATCAAGGTTGAGTGTGATCATGGGTGGGATGGGAATAAAAAGTAGGTCACTAGGTCAAATCTTAGAAAAAATACTCTAGAGGGCAAATTTTTATCCCAATCTTCATTGGTCAGAATCATTGTCTTGATAAAGTCAATATTCTAAATCTTTGCATATCTTGTTCTGTAGAACCACTGCTCATGGTCCACTATCAACATTGTTCAAATATTGTCCCTAATGTCAATATTGGCCTTCAATGGGCTACCTAGCAAAAATCTAAAATCTATGGTAATCAGGTGAGCGATTAAGGGCCATCTTGGCCCTCTTGTTTTAATTTAGCTGGACAAGTACCAAATCAGACAGGCGTTCGCGCCGCACACGGCTCTTGTTCAGTATTAATAATTTTGTTATATACTAACTCTTAGTTATTGGACTATTATATAATGTGTGTAACAAATTATTGTTTACATCATAACAAAATATTAGATACATCATAACAATGCATTAGATACATCAGTATCTATCTCCACACATAATCCAAATCTGACTATACACTATCCATTACCTCAATGATTCCCAAGCTTATTGAAGATCAGTCTGTGTCCAGATTGATGAGAATACTTATTGTCTTGAGTTCTTCCAGTAATCATGTTCAGTAACACTTACTTGGATTAATTTCAGGTTATTTGTTATCCCGGAGAGAAGGTCAAACTGGCTCACCAGAAAAACCTTTGTCAGATCTGGGCAAGGTCAGCTATCAGGCATACTGGAAAAGTGTGATCATTGAATACTTGGGTAATTGTGTAGAAAATGATTCATCTATTACAATTAAAGGTGAGTTTAATTTCTGGTTTTAGAAGAATTTCTGTTATTGGATGATTTACAGGATAGAAACTTCATACTTGGCATGTAACTGGCTATCAATGGGTATCCAGCAATTGTTGGGGCCAGTGTTTCACAATTATCTTACTTTGCACAGAAGTTTCATACAGTTTGCAATGAGTAATTCATTAAAAGGAGATGAGATCTAAAGATGTCTTTTAGAAACAAACGAGTGAGACATCGTGGATATGGTTCAAATCAAGTTAAAATGTAGATGTTCATGAATTACAGAAACCAAATCTCGATCAGTAATATAGATGCGGATTTGTCATTGTATGCTTTTCATTGAGGAAAAGTGAAGAGTTTTTTACCAAAATCTTGGTGTTGGCTCGATATGAGTCAAAAACTTCTGTTTTCTATAGCAAGGCCAGCCACTTGTAACTTTAACCCTTTACTTCATAAAAACGTCTTTTCATGCCTTTGCAAACAAAGTAGATCCAGATCAGACACTTCCTGTAGGTGCTGTCTGCTCAGGGCATGCTTTGTTTGCTTTTGGAATTACAAAGACCTGATTCGATAATGTCTGCCATGGCCAAAATAATCCTGTGTTCATTTATAACTATAATAACCCTTTCCCTGTTCTACAAATTCAATACCTACTGAAGATTCATGGTCAACATAGTTAAAATGAAATATGGAAGGTGGAACACTGTAACCATTTTAGAAAGTAAAGAAACAGATCTATCAAATTCCACAAGCAAACAGAGCAGACCCTGATCAGACGGCTCCTATAGGAGCCGTCTGATCTGGGTCTACTCTGTTTGCAGATGTGTGAAAACATGTTTATATGAGGGAAAGGGATAATTCAGCTAATAAGTACTCATAATGTCATTTTTTCCTAACATGAATATTCAACAAGGAAAGGGGTTAAGGCCAGCCACTTTAGTCTTTGAAAGAGTAAGATGTGATTTATTATGAGGAGCATGTTCTGATCAAGGTTCACATTCTTACAAATAATTTAATATTTACATGAAATAGTATCTTAGAATTGTATCCATTGCTTTTACAGAACAAGACAGAACAATAACATTCTTGATTATTATTATGTTATTTTTCGCTCTTTCAGGTATTAGTAGGCAAACAGGGATGTGTCCTCAGGACATAACACAAACACTGCATCTCCTGAATATGATCAAATATCAAGAAGACAAGTAAGTAATGAATCACACTTTTTGCATAATTGCATATTTCTTTGATAATGAAGGATTTTTTGTTTGTTAACAAAACAACTTGTAGGTAATGATACAGATTTACTGTTCATTTTCAAATAGTACTTGGGTCTGACAGCATAAACACATAGAGGTGCATTTCTACGCATTTGCAAATAGAGTAGAAGCTGTCTGATCAGGGTCTGCTGTTTGCTCATAAGAATGTTATAGATAGGATTCTACAGTTTTTCTATTGGCCAAATTTCCTGTGTACCTATGCCACTATAAAACTTCATCTAACTATCCCTTGCTGTAACTGAAGGGATATGGTTTAAGCATCATCTGTCCGTCTATATACATATGAGCATCTGTCTTTGCGTCTGTCCACAGTCATATCTCAGAAACAGTTTGGAGTTTTTCTGGTAATGCATCCATTTTCCCATCTGTCCTGAGTAATATAATATTCTCTTCACCATCTTCCTCTAATTTCTCCAACCTTCATTGTGCAATCATATTTTTGCATATTTATCAATCATTCATTTTTAGCTCGTCTGTTTTTCGAAGAAAAAAATACAAGCTATTGTCGTAACTCCAGCGTCCGTGTTGTCGTCATCATCATGGTCCTTTATGCTGATGGCTGATACAGTAGAACAGATGAGCGTTGGCACCTGCATGCTGTGCTCTTGTTTGAAACTTAAAAGTTAAACTGTCATTACCCTACTTGTATTTTCAATAACTCGGTTAAATACTGTGACCAGCACATATTTCATTGGGGATATCAATTCAATGAATTTGCTTGTTAATTTTCATGAAGTCAGTATTGATTTAAATTTTCATAAAGTCATTATTCCTTAAACCCTTTCCTTCATATAAACAGTTTTTCACACATTTGCAAACAGAGTAGACCCAGATAAGACAGCTCCTATATGAGCTGTCCGATCAGGGCCTGCTCTGTTTGCTAGTGGAATTTGAAAGACCTGTTTCTTTACATTCTAAAATGGCTAAAATGTTCCACCTTCTATATTTCATTACAATTTTTTTATGCCCCCAAAGCTAGGCTTTGGCGGCATATAGTGATCGCACCGTGCGTGTGTGGGTGGGTGTGTGTGTGTGTGGGTGTGTGGGTGGGTGGGTGTGTGGGTGGGTGGGTGTGTGGGTGTGTGTACCTTTTGTCCGGAGTATATTTCCTTTGTCACATCAGCTACGGATACCAAATTTGGTGTGTGAGTTCATATTGGGATGGGGGAGTGTCGCGTATCATTTTCATGTCACTGTGACCTTGACCTTGACCTTTGACCTTGATTTTACAAAAAGCTTGTCCGGAGCATATCTCCTTTACCTTACCAGCTACAGATTCCAAATTTGGTGTGTGAGTTCATCTTAGGATGGCGGAGTGTCGCGTACCATTTCCAGGTCACTGTGACCTTGACCTTGACCTTTGACCTCGATTTTAAAAAAAGCTTATGCCTTACCAGCTACAAAAAGCTTGTCCGGAGTATATCTCCTATACCTTACCAGCTAAGGATTCCAAATTTGGTGTGTTAGTTCATCTTGGGATGGAGGAGTGTCGCGTACCATTTTCAGATCACTGTGGTCACCTTGACCTTTGACCTTGATTTTACAAAAAGCTTGTCCGGACCATATCTCCTTTACCTTACCAGCTACAGATTCCAAATTTGGTGTGTGAGTTCATCTTAGGATGGCGGAGTGTCGCGTACCATTTCCAGGTCACTGTGACCTTGACCTTGACCTTTGACCTCGATTTTAAAAAAGCTTATGCCTTACCAGCTACAAAAAGCTTGTCCGGAGTATATCTCCTATACCTTACCAGCTAAGGATTCCAAATTTGGTGTGTTAGTTCATCTTGGGATGGAGGAGTGTCGCGTACCATTTTCAGATCACTGTGACCTTGACCATGACCTTTGACCGATTTTACAAAAAGCTTGTCCGGAGCATATCTCCTTTACCTTACCAGCTACAGATTCCAAATTTGGTGTGTGAGTTCATCTTGGGATGGCGGAGTGTCGCGTACCATTTCCAGGTCACTGTGACCTTGACCTTGACCTTTGACCTCGATTTTAAAAACCGCTTATACCTTACCAGCTACAAAAAGCTTGTCCGGAGTATATCTCCTATTCCTTACCAGCTAAGGATTCCAAATTTGGTGTGTGAGTTCATCTTTGGATGGAGGAGTGTCGCATACCATTTTCAGATCACTGTGACCTTGACCATGACCTTTGACCGATTTTACAAAAAGCTTGTCCGGAGCATATCTCCTTTACCTTACCAGCTACAGATTCCAAATTTGGTGTGTGAGTTCATCTTGGGATGGCGGAATGTCATGTACCATTTCCAGGTCACTATGACCTTAACCTTGACCTTGACCTATTTTACAAAAAGTTTGTCCAGAGCATATCTCCTATACCTTACCAGATACGGATTCCAAATTTGGTTTGTGAGATCACCTTCAGATGGCGGAGTGTCGCGTACCATTTTCAGGTCACTGTGACCTTGACCTTGACCTTCGACCTCGATTTTACAAAAAAGGTTGTCCAGAGAATATCTCTTATACCTTACCAGCTATGGATTCCAAATTTAATGTGTGAGTTTATCTTGGGATGGCGGAGTGTCGCGTACCATTTTCAGGTCACTGTGACCTTGACCTTTGACCTACATTTTACACAAAGCTTGTCTGGAGCATTTCTCCTATACCTTACCAGCTACGGAATCCAAATTTGGTTTGTGAGTTCATCTTGGGATGGGGGAGAGTCATGTATCATTTTCAGATCATTGACCTTGACCTTTGACCTCAATTTTACAGTCCGGAACATATCTCCTATATCTTACCAGATACAAAAAGCTTGTCCAGAGCATATCTCCTATACCTTAAACGTTGACAATCAACCCAGGGTCCTTTTTAACGTTGAGAATGACTTAGGGTCCTTTTTATTTAAGTTTTGACGCTTGGCTCTTTTCTTAGCTATCATAATCGTCAAAGGTTCTGTTTCTAATGTTAAGAACTGACTCCTGTGTCATTTTTAACAGCATCAAAATTTCATGTTACACCTGCATTACATTGTATTGTTTTTCCACCAAAATGCATTTCGGTGTCAAACACTTTGGGGGCATTTGTCACCCGTGACGACCCTCTTGTTTTTCATGAATATACAGTAGGTAGTGAAATTTGGAATAAACACAGAACAGGGAAAGGGTTAAATGAATTTGTCAGAGAAACGATTAATAGCTAGTTTGTGTTCTACAGGGTTGTGGTTATGGTGAACAAAGCCAGTCTAAAGGAGCACATGGATAAATTGCGCTCTGGAAAGCTGCGTCGGATAGACCTAAATGCAGATGCCCTCAAGTGGACACCTCTTGTTTCTAGTCAAAGTCTGCAGGAGGAGGAGAGAAAAACAGAAAATGAAGTATGCAATTTCTTCTTAAGTTTGTAAGCAGTAAATGCAATTGTTGTATATATATCAGATTTTGCTTCTAAGTTTCTTTTGTCTTTTATTTTCATCTACTTCATTTACTTTCATCTCTGTTTCAAAATGATCATTTTTTATGCACGGTTTAAATACTTTGTAATGCCGTTATCGATAAGATGGTATTATAATAAATAGAAATATTTAGGTCAATTTTCTTGTTAATGTCCCAAATATCTTCATCCCCTTCATTTTCTCCGAGTGCTACATCCTATATAGATTATTTTTCTATTCAACAATAATATCGGTTGAGCAGTCCTCATGAAAAGTTTTAAAACAGCCTTCAAAGAAGAATCAATCATGTTCCTGAGAAATAAAGTAAGATAACTTACAGATTTAAAGAATGAATGAGAACTATAGATAAAGATGTGTACCTAAATTCTAAAATCGCCATTCTCCACCAAACCCTATACTGTGACCACTGTTTAGAATCGTCTCGAAGAGAGACGATTCTAAAGAGTGGTCACAGTATAGGGTTTGGTGGAGATGTAAGAAGCTGTTCTTGAAATGTTGAAATTTACACATCTTATTTGGACCTGAAGATTAACACTATAGCCAACAGTTCTATTTGTATTCAGTGACATAAAAAATGATATGTTGTAAATTTTCAGTTGCACAAGATATCAAAGCTGGTACGGACCATGTCCCAAGAGTTTGGAAGTCCTATCAAGAGTGATGGGGATGCTCCACTGTTCCTCAGTTCTATGAAGGAAGTGGTAGAAGTGACAGATGACTCCCCGGTGAAAACGCCACCCTCACCTCCACTGGATAGGGCCTTAGTGAGTAGATAGACTATTTTACCAGTGGAAGCTTGGTGATTTACAGTGCACTTTAGAGCTTTAGTAAACCCCCTTTCTACAATTGAACAGAAAAGTGTTGGCATCCGCATGCGGTGCTCTTGTTTACATCTTGCCATGGCAATAAATACCCGGTATATTGATATGTTTTTAATACAAGAGTTGGTTGTGTTGATTAACGTCCATTTCTGCCAATTAGTGGCTAATTCGACGCCCCAGAGAGGGGAGCGGATACAGAGAAACCCACGCCTTACTCTTATATCATAAGAGTTTCTCTGATTCTTATAGAAGCCCAGTGTAAAGCATTGCTACAAGAGTAGTTAATAATAAATACTTGCATTCATAATGGATGGAGTATTTTATGCATAATGAGCAAGTGAAGGTTATTACTTAATTAGCTTGTCTGTTTCGAAGAAAAGTAGAGCTATTGTGATCACTGGGTCGTAGGCGTCGTCGTTATCGTGCAAAAACTTTAATGTAACTCAATTGAAAGGAATGAGAGGTATCAACACTTCATAGGTTTGCAGATCTCATTGAGGGGAAGGCCCCTACTTAAGAACCATAACTCTTGGTTTCAAAATTTTGGTGTTATGGCCCTTTATTGTCTTCAATTTTTTTAATTTAGCTGGATAAGCACCAAATCAGACAAGCGTTGGCGCAGCACGCGGCTCTTGTTATTATGTCTCCCCCCATATTTATATGGGGGAGACATATTGTTTTCGTGAGAGTTGTCTGTCTGTCTGTCTGTCCGTCTGTCTGTCTGTCCATCACACTTTTTGTCCGGACGATAACTTCAATATGCCTGATGCCAGTTGATTGAAACTTTATATATGGAAAGAGCATAATGAGAGGAAGTGTCATGCACAAGGTCCATAACTCTGGCTTCACTAATATAGGAGTTATTGCCCCTTGTAAAAAAAAAAAAAAAACGTTTTTGTCCGGACGATAACTCCTATATGGCTCATGGTATTGGATTGAAACTTCATATATGGAAAGATCATGACGAGAGGAAGTGTCATACACAAGGTCCATAACTCTGGCTTCACTAATAATGGAGTTATTGCCCTTGTAATTTTTTTTCACAATTTTTTGTCCGGACGATAACTCCTATATGGCTCATGCCATTGGATTGAAACTTCATATATGGAAAGATCATGACAAGAGGAAGTGTCATACACAAGGTCCATAACTCTGGCTTCACTAATAATGGAGTTATTGCCCTTGTAATGTTTTTTCATAATTTTTTGTCCGGACGATAACTCCTATATGGCTCATGCCATTGGATTGAAACTTCATACATGGAAAGATCATGATAAGAGAAAGTGTCATGCTTAAGGTCCATAACTCTTGTTTCACTAATATTGGAGTTATTGCCCTTTGTTAAAAAATCACAATTTTTTGTCAGGATGATTAAACTCCTATATGGCACATGCCATTGGAGTGAAACTTCATACATGGAAAGATCATGATAAGAGAAAGTGTCATGCATAAGGTCCTTAACTCTGGCTTCAATAAATTGAGAGTTATTGCCCCTTGTACATTTGTTTAACGCTTTCTTGTCCGGATGATAACTCCTACATGGCTCTTGCCATTGTATTGAAACTTCATACATGGAAAGAGCATGATGAGAGAAAGTGTCATGAACAAGGGCCATAACTCTGGCTTCAATACTTTTGGAGTTATTGCCCTTTGTTACATTTTTTGTCCGATCAATAACTCCTGTTCGACTGATGCTATTGGAATGACATTTCATTTATGGAAAGGGCATGATGAATGTAAGTGTCGTGCACAAGGGCCATAACTCTGGTGTCAATATTTTTAGAGTTATTAGCTGTTATCATTTTCTTCTTGAAAAATGTGGTATGGAAAGCGCATAATGAGGGGAAGTATCAATCATCAAGTCCATAACATTTTTAGTGATTTCCCTTTACATATTGTTTTTATTAGAGGGGAGACATCCGTTTTTGTGACATAAACCTCTAGTTGAGGTGTACATTTGCATACTTTCTGTAAAGTGTTTTATATCATGCTTTAAAATTTTGTTCAAACTTTTATCTAGAGCAGCTTTTGTGTCATTTACTTAAGCAGGGCGTCACACACTTAGGAATCACTTCTTCTTTGTCTGTCCGTCTGTCTGACCTGCTTTTTACGTCACTTCGGCCTGCAGGTGACATGTGTTCCTTAGAACACTCTTGTTGCTTCCGATTCATACAAGCCTTTGAGTGAGTGAGTTGGGTTTTACGGCCTTTGAGAAACTATTTAACAGTCAAACAGCTTGGATGCTGATGAGACTCCAAGTTACTTGTCATCTCATCTGGATTAAAGCTGTTTGCAAATTTCATTCAGATTTGTTTAATATCGTAGATGCTAATGTTTAAGAAAGATGACTCATTGTGTATTCTGTGAAATCTTTCCCTTTGGAAGCAGTGTTGTAAATTTAAATATTTAAAACTAAATCGAAAAGAGAATGATGTCATTAAGTTAGGAATAGCTGATATTCAATGTGACCATCGTTTTAAATTGTATAATTTGTTTTTGTTTTTCAGCAACGAAGACGGAATCAAAAAAGGAAGAAGACCCTGTCACCTGCTTTGTCTGAGGCTAAAAGAATCAAGCATGAATCAGATGCAGAGGATGAGGGTGAGTAGAGAAATAGGAATGATAGAATTTGACAAATAAGAGATTATGCCAAAAATGCCTAAACATTACTAGTACTTAATAAGTATATATGACAATGTAAGAAATAAGGACTTACGAACTTTGCTGAATTATTTTGGCATATGTGCACTGGAATTTTTGGCTATGGCAGAAAATACACAATCAGATCTATATTATTTCATAGGCCAACAGAGCATACTCCGGTTAGACACCGAACATTTGTGTAGGTGCTCATTTGATCCCCGAATTTGACTTTAATTTAATTTTTTCACTGAGGTAATAACATTTAAGGACATAACGACTTTTGTCTCATATTCATCCTATGCTACAATGTTTCTAAATGGTTATTAATTTAAGTTGCTTAGCTTTTTAAAGCATACTAAATACAACAAATTATAGCAGATCTTGATAAATTCTTTGACACTGGATTCTTGATCATAGTCAAATTGATGTTCGCCAAAATATATGCAAAGCAGCCTTTACACATTGCAGACGGTGTAGAACCAGATAAGTGGTTACATTTAAGATGTCTGATTGTGGTCTGCACCATTTGCTAGCCATAAGGGCCTGTTCTGTTTTGTTGACTAATTTTGTAACAAGCAGTGTAGAACCATATGAAACACCACATTTTAACCTTTTCCCTGTTCAATGTTCATGTGAGAAATAACAATGTCATGATTATTTATTAGCTGAATTTTTATAAATGTAAACTTTTTCACAGAATTTTTTGCTTTGACAAAAACTTTAGGGTCTGGGTCCATACTTTTAAAACTTTTAGTTGAGTCTGAGTTCGTTCTCAAGTTTTTGATTGGTCAGATTTGAGCCTTTGGCTCAAATCTGACCAATTTAAAGCTTGAGAACTCAAATCTGACCAATCAAAAGCTTGAACGGTCACAGACTCAACTAAAAAGCTTTATAAGCATGGACCCAGATCTATATCATGTTGCAAGCAAACACAGCAGACCCTGATCATACAGTTCCTATAGGAGCTGTCTGATCTGAGTCTACTCTGTTTGCAAATGTGTGAAAAGGCATTTATATGAGGGAAGGGGTTAAGCATGGCATTTCATATGGTACTACATTTTTTGTCAAGCTAAAAGGTGTTAGCATAGCGACTAGCAAGGCTCAAATGTACATAAATCTGATTCTGTTCAAATCTGTTTCAAATAGCTTCAGGAGACGAGGCAGGAGTTAGCTATAACAAGATCAAGTACTCCCCAAAGCTGACACGGAATGTTCTGGCAGAGGTGGAAAAGTCAGCAGCTGTGACTAAAGAAGAGCCCTCACCTCCTGTTAAGAGAACCAGGGGCTGGCCCAAGGGTGTACCAAGACATTTGAAAAGGAAGAAGCCAAAGACACCTCACAGGGTACATTTCATTGCCTTTATTTAACCCTTTTACCTATTCAGTATTCATGCAAGAAATAATGACATCACGAATATTTATAAGCTGATTTTTATAATGCTATGTGACCACAGGATTTTTTTTTTACCTTGGCACAAACTGAAGAATCACACCTATATATTTCCATAAGCAAACGGAGCAGACTCTGACCTTACGGCTCCTATAGGGCCATCAGATCTGGGTCTACTCTGTTTGCATAGTATGAAAAGATGTTTATATCAGGTAAAGGGATAAAGAGTTTATTAAAAGTTCAGAATGTTGAAGTCTTTGGGAGAAGTTTGTACTTGAAAATTCCTTATTGTAGTCTGCAATGCAATTTTTGTTAAGTCATTCGGGAAACTAATGAAATGAGATAAATAAATGCAAATTTCAAAAGAATAACGTGCAGATATATAAGTAGAGTTTGAGACATAAAGTGAAGTCCCTGATCAGACGCCGCCTTGAAAAGGCGGCGTCTGATCTGGGACTGCACTATTTGTCGTGGTGCATTTATGCGACATCGGCAGTGAAAGGGTTAAAGATTCTTACACAATACATAACAAATAAGTGGACCCAATTCAGGGTTTTGACAAGAGCATTAAATTTGGCAAGGTATTTGGACTAATGTTGATAAACATTGAAAAGTATAAGAACTGTATAAGATGCCTAGTCAGGGTCCTGACTGTTTACCAAACATCAGAAGTACTTTATTAACCCTTTCCCTCATATAAACGCCCTTTCACACATTTTCAAACAAAGTACACCCAAATCAGACAGCTCCTATAGGAGCCTTCTAACCAGGGTTTGCTCTGTTTGCTTTTACATAATATAGATCTGATTATGGTTTTTATGTTCCCCAACAGCGGTGTATATTTGGCTTGTATACTCTTTTATGAAAATGCAATTTTTTAAGTGGTGCCATATCAAAGTTAAGGTCAGTCTTCAAGATCAAAAGGTAAAAAAGCCTTTTGGGGCACATAGTGTTCAACTAGCAAATTTTGTTTTCTCTTACTTCACCTAAATAGTATGTTTTTTATGTGTTTTCAGACTGGAAAGAGACGAAAGAGAGGTCGGCCACCACTGAACAAAAATAAGAATAAGCTGATGAGTAAAAATCGGGACAACTTGTTTAACAAAGACGATGAAAAAAGTGATAAAGATCTTAACTTAAGTGGATCAGTACTGGATTCTTCAACTTTATTTGATAGTAGTGTACACAATGGAACATTGTCATCTGATGATGATTCATCTAGTAGTGATGATAATGAAATGGATATTGGTGATGAAAGTACAAAAGCTAATTCAAACTGTGGTTCTCCAAGCAGACAAAATGTTAGTAGAAACGACAAGCTATTTCCTATCAAGAACTCTGACGATGAACATAACACAAGTGCTGAAATTGGTGATAATAAAAGTGATCATAGACAGGATTTATGTGCAAACAAATCATCAAGTCCCTCAAGTACGGAGTGTGTGAGAGAAAACTGTACCCCAGATCTGCCTACAAGTGTAACTAGTCCATTGCCAGTGCTGCCAGAATCAGGGTCTGAGTGCATCTCAGATTCCATAAGTGATGATGTGCCTTCACTGACTCCACAAATTCCCACACCTCACAGCATAGACAGTCTTGAATGCCCCAAGAGTGTGGAATGTGCAGCTGCAGTAGACACTAACATAAAAAGCCCCCTCATGCAAGACTCTCATTGTAGTCCTTTAGAACAACAGACTATCAAGGAAAGTATACTACCTTTGGAACCAAAGGATTTTAACTCGGATGAGGTTGATAATGGCAATCAAATTGATGCATTTCAAGAGCCGGAAAAAGATATTTCTGGTGATGGTGATAATCTCTTAACAGCTGAGTGTGATAGAGTACTAGACAGTGATGATGCTGACAACGTCTTAGCAGATTGTAGTGCCATCGCAACAAGTAGTCTTGTTGCCCAAATGGAGCATGAGGATATGGAGAATGATTTAGATGATTGTGATGAAATAGACAATAATTCAATTGGAGATATTCCAAGTGATGATAATACATCTAACGAGGAGGCCCTGCGTGCAACTGAAAATCTTGAGCAGGTGTTTGCAGCCGAGTTAGAGAGTAGTCTAGAGCAGGCAGAGGAAAGTGCTGCCACTACCATGACAACAGAACAAACAGTGCAAAGAGAAGACATGAGCATAGAAAACATTGCTAGTGTGGCCAGTGTGGGAAGTGTTCATAGTGTGCATAGTGTAAATGTTCCCAGTGTAGAACAGCCTGTGCAGCAGACTGAGCCCAATCCCAGTCCACGTCATCCTCACCCAAGTCCCCACAACATGGTGAGTCCCCACCAGCCCAGTCCTCACCAACCTGGACCAAGTCCTCATTTGCCCAGTCCACATCACACTGTGAGTCCTCATCATACCCTCAGTCCTCAGTGTAGCCAGATGACAGCACAAAAGATGTACTCAAATCAGCAACAAATGAATCCTATCACTAACACAAGTATGGCCAACAATAGGTATGGTAATGAAATTGATGTAAGCCAGTTAGCTGGGCTGGAATCTCCCACCTCTATCAGTAGTAATGAAATGCAAAATACCTCTGGTGATGGGACAGTGCCACAACACCCACAACCACAGCAGACTCAGCTTATTCCAACCACATTCTCAGACTGTGCACAGCAGCAGCAACAGCAGCAACAACAACAACAGCAACAACAACAGCAGCAGCAGCAACAACAACAGCAACAGCAGACTTTCTGTAACAATATTCAATTCAGCAACAACCAAGTTCCCATTTCATACAATTGTGGTTCCACATATATGGAGACTGTCAATATGATGGGCAACACAGGAGCCTACATGCCCATAGTGAGTAGTTCATCCATGAATTTCTTACCAGCAGCACCAGCCAACAATTTTTCTGTTCTAATTCAACAACAGCAGCAACAGCAGACTGCGCAGCGTCTTCAGCAATGTGCTACTCCTTGCCCACCTAATATCAGGCAGGGCACTCCAGCAGGCTTTGGCACACAGAACAGTTGTAGTCTGGCCAAGCTGCAACAATTAACTAATGGAATCATGGACATACCTGAAAATCAGATGACTCCTCCCCCAAATTTAACTCCTCCCCCTTCTGTCAGCATGCCCACATCAATGATGCGAAACACTATGCCAACACCACCTGTGGCTAATCAACAGGCCATGCAGCAGTATAGGCAATATCAGAGACCTAAATCTAGCTCGTCTAGTAAGAAAAACTCTAATAACTCTAATGTAGCAGTCAGTCATAATGTAGCATTTACGCCCAATGTGACCATACAGCCCGGTTCAAACTTGCTACCCAGATATGGTATCATGGATGGGTACAGAATGCCGCAACCCATGATTAATGCTGGATACATTTCAGCCAACACAGGTTTTATCAACCAGTTGGGACAGGCTAATCTCCCTGTGCAAATGAGTCTCAATATGAACATGAACCCCATGACTAGAATGAACCCAATGACTGGCATGAATCCACAGCAACACTTTCAGCAGCACATGCAGCCACCACAGTCCAATAATGTCTACACTACCTATGGCTACTTAAATGGAGCAGGTCTTCAGAACACTCTTAATATGAACATGAGACGTTGATACATCTGTGCATTAATACCCTATAAAGCATACAAGTGCTCAAGTCTTTGAAAATGGTGGCAATTTTTATTTAACTCTCTCTCTCTGCAAATTGTACTGTGTTGTCCTGTCACTTGCTACACTGTGTTTCATTTCACAAATTTTGCTCACTTTATGTCTTATGTTTTCATATTCAACATTTTTGTTGTGTAATTTTCTGTCCTCCTGATATTTGAAGAATAGAGGAAATTAAGTATATTAGGGTTGGTCTTTCTAAAATTTGACCTGAATAAATTTGAATGGGATATTTTGTACAGTATAATATTACATTAAGTGACCAATTAAATTTGATTTCAGATGCAATTAATTTAACTTGGGATCTTTGGATTAATTTTATTGCCTTTTTTTATGGCTTAATGCTTCTGTTGGCTCATATCCTCATGTCCTAAAAACACATTCTAGATTTTAGTTTTAGCCTGTAAAGGATATTTATTTTATTGCCATTTTCCCAAAGGTTAGTGACATAAAATGTATTTTTAAAGTACATACTCAGACCATATGCTTACTTACAGATCATTATGTTGCTCCCCTTGGGGATAAAGTCAGTATTTTTATGTAATTGATAGGAGAAAAAGTATTTAATTTTTAACAAAAAAATGTGTAATATCTTGTATTGAACAGAGATATTCTATGAGTCTGAAGTTTGTGTTTCTTTATATTTAGTTATGTTGTAAAGACCTTTACATTTTTTTTCCGAAACAGGTGTGCACCATGCGTCAGAAATTGGCTGTTCCTTGTTTATACCTTGAAATGTGCTGTTCTCCATTCAGATGTGTTTTATGTTGTGTCTTATATTGATGATGGGTTTTTCTTGAGTTCTTAGTATAGGTTTTCTTTGTAATATACTTATGGTAATTATTAACCCTTTACTCCATAGACACACCTTTCAATGCTTTTGCAAACTGAGTAGACCCGGATCAGACTGCTCCTACAGGAGCCGTCTGATAAAGGTCTGTTCTGTTTGCATATGGAATTATAGATCTTATTCAACATTTTCCTGTGTTCTTGCGCATTTTAAAATAATTCAAATTGATATTCATGATTTCATTATTTCAACATGAATATTCATAACTTAAAAAGGATTAACGTGGTCTGCATTCGGGAAAGGACATTCAGACATTTGGAAGCAACATCCTATCAAGAGTTGCACTGTTAGCAGATGTGTGAAGCAATATACCAAAATTTGTGTATTATGCAAAACGGGGGCAAATTGAGATCTAGCTCCAATGTTTAAAAACTTTTTGCTCAAGTTAACTCTCCTGGTTCTCCTGATTGATTGGATCAGATGCTTGGAAATGAACCCAAACTCAAGCGAAAGGTTTTGTAAAATCATGACTAGATGACAGATTCTGCCATGCATTCAGTATCTACACAAGTTTGGCAATGTATTGTAGGATGTCTACTAGGTTCAGAAAAAATGAGACAACTTGGTGACTGTAATGTTTGCCTGTGATGTGAGTCATGGAAATTTCATAATATTAGCCAGTGCAAGGTTAAGTTAAATTTATTTCAGAAGATAATTTACCACTTATTAGTTGCAGTTCACCCTTTCCCTGATGAATATTCATGTAGGAATTTATGAATATTAATAAGATTTATAATGGCATATGAACACAGGGCATTTTGCCTCAGGCAGAAGCTGTAGAATCAGATCTATATTACACTATAAGCAAACAGAGCAGACCCTGATCAGACGGCTCCTATAGGAGCCGTCTGATCTTGGTCTACTCTGCAGATGCGTCAAAATGCGCTTACATAAGGGAAAGCATTCTTTCTGTTTTTCTTTGGTTTGTTTGTTGAACTAGATCAACATTAGTTGCAGTTTTCAGATGTAAAATTTGCTAGAGGATTTTGAATGACAAAAGTGCAGTTCCTGATCAGCGGGTCCTAGGAGCCCTCTGATCTGGGTGTACCATGTTTTGCAAATGACAGGGCACTGGTTTCCTGCATTCACAGGTTTAAAACAGTAGAGGTCTGAAACATCAACAAACAGATCCCACACGAACTGTCTGTTCTAGTTCTACTCTATTTTCAAAGGTGTGCATTAAGTAAAGGGTTTAGAGGCATATTTTGTCATCTAGGGCTAATTGATATGCATATTGCTGATCTGGTAGATTTTTTCTCTTTGTTACCACTTTGATTAAGTTAGGTTGATTTTATTTGGTTATTTTAATAAAAACGAATGTAGGGATGAAATAAGTAAGCAGTGTAAATCTAGATCAAAGGTTTTGCTATGGAGCTTTCCGATCACTATTGTTTGCTTGATGGACTAATTTTCAATATTTTGCTGCAACATAACAGATTATACCCCCAACAAATGAAAAATACAGGTAAAGCTAGTCCACTTAACTGCTGTAAGATTGGGGTTATGCTGCATTTCCATACTTGATAAATGTATTGTTGTAGAACACTTAATGGGATTTGCAATTTATAAGCTTAATGAGGCTATGGGTAATTATGCAGTAGCCTTATAGTTCATATCTAGATGAGATGCCAAGTAATGGATGTCATAATCACCCTTTCCAATGTTGAATATTCATGTATAAAGTAATGTTGACATCATGCATATTTATTAGCAGGTTTTTTTATGATTGAATATGTGCCAGGGATATTTTGGTATTGGTAGAAAATGTGGAGTCAGTTCTATTATAATTCCATAAGCAAACAGAGCAGCTGTGATCATGTAATCATCTGATATAGGTTTACTCTGTTTGCAAAGGAGCAAAAACCGTTTATATGAGGGAAAGGGTTAACAGTATTACCATGTTTGACACACTGATAAAAATTTAAAAGAAATGAGGAAATATTTGACAGATTCTGCATAAGAATGTACATGGTGTTCAAATGACTTTTGGAATCTGCAAAATGGTATCATTTTAGCTCAAAGAAAAAAGTAAATGTATTGGCATAACCTTGATGACGTCGTGCCAAAATGTTGACATTCCATCAAATTTACAACATCAGCCAGCTATCCTTTTTCAAACTTCACACAGTTGTTCTTAGTCACAAGTGCTTCAATCTGAGAAGGGGCCATTATTCTATCCTATCTTGCATATGTAAAGAGTTCCACTTTAGATTTTCCCAAAAGCAGAGGAGCATTGGTATCCACTAGCGGTGCACTAGTTAATTGTTATGCATTTAGACATTAACCCATTCCCGCATATTGACGCTTCTGTAAGAGTCACTTTGTGAAACCATTGTGATAATTAGAGCATTTGCTCCATAGGAGCAAATGCTCTATCAAAATGGTTTCAAAACTACAAAATTATGAAAATGTCCTTTTCTCTAGTTAATGCTCCTTTTTGGTAGATTTAATCAGAGGTTAGGTCTAAAAATAGCCTAAGAGGGAATGGGTTAACAGATTACTATTGCACAGTCAGTAATATCGTCTCGCACGTAATTAATTATGCTTCATTGAACCCATGGACAGTGTTCCTGGGAAAATTATTTCAGTAATCAGATGACCATATACATGTATAACATTTGATATCATCTTTTAGGAAATATTACGATTACCTAACTGATCTTTATAGACTTGTTCAATATGGAAGTTACTTTATGAGTAAGAATTTCATTCCGATTTGTTACCCTTTCCTTCATGAATATTTATACAAGAATTCACGGCTTCATGAATATTCATTAATTGAATGTTTAGAATGGCCACTGAACAAAAGAATTTCTTATCATGGTAGAAACTAGAATCGGATATATGTTATGTCTTGCAAACAGAGCAGAACCTGATCATACAGCTCCCACAGGAGCTGTCTCATCTGGGTCTAGTCTCTTTGCAAAGGTGATACAAGTCATCTCTATGGGGGTAAGGTTAAAAGTGTTTGATATTCTGTTCATAGGGAAATACTTGTAATGCAGCAGGCAAAGTATGGTAGTATAAACAAATACAATGCAAACTTTTACTTTGTTCCCTTCTGAGGGACTCCTGGCGGAATTGAATGAGGGACTCCTTGTGGAATTGAAGTCTTGTTTGGCATGTTTTAACCCATTCCCTCATAGGCTATTTTTTAGACCCAACCTCTTTGAATAAATTTACTGAAAAGAAGCAATAACTAGAGAAAACTTTAGAGTTTTGTAGTTTTGAAACCATTGTGATAAATAGAGCATTTGCTCCTATGGAGCAAATGCTTTATTTCTCACATTGGTTTCAGGAAGTGACTTTTACAGAGGCATCCAAATTCATAACTTAGCATCTAAAAGGTTTTAGGCACTGAATTTGAATGGAAATGGAAGACAGCAGTACAGACTTAACCCTTTACTCCATAAATATGCCTTTCTATGCCTTTGCAAACAGAGTAGACCCAGACCAGAGAGCTCCAGTAGGAGCCACCCTGATCATGGTCTGTTCTGTTTGCTTATGATATAAAACACATCTGGTTTTGCAGTTTCTGTTTTGGTAAAAAAAATCCCGATTTTATGTCATTATAAAAAATCAGCTTATTAACATTCATGATGTCATTACTTTCTTACATGACTATTCCTGGAGTAAAGGGTTAAACTCCTCAGTTAGTTTTTCTTTCCTTAACCCTTTCTTCCATAAATACGCCTTTCTACGCCTCTGAAAGTCACTTAATGAAACCATTGTGATAAATAGAGCATTTGCTCCTATAGGAGCAAATGCTCTATTTATGACAATGGTTTCAAATTGCAAAATTCTAAAATAAAAAATTCCTTTCCTCTAGTTAGTGCTCCTTTTCGGTAGATTTATTCAAAGAGGTTGGGTCTAAAAATAGCCTATGCAGTAAAGGGTTAATTCTCAAAATGATTCTTTCGTCCATTTCAATCAGTGTCAAATAGTTTGGATACTAATGACTAAATGAGTGGTTAAGTTTGGATACCCATTGTAAACCTAACTTGATTTGTGTAAAACTGCTCTGCTAAACATATTCTTGACTTCAGTTTGTTCACTTCTATATATTTATTTGTAATTTAGACATTAAATTGGACACCGAAATTCATTTTTTAAAAAAAAAAGAAGAAAAAAAAGATTGTTTTTGGACAGTTCATTCCATTTAATCAACATACATTTCATTCATTGTTTTCATCTTTCATCAAATAGCAATGTACAAAATGGCATTTTTATTATTGTTACTTTTTTATTTGGCATTTTTCATGTGCCCATTTTGCTGTAGCAACATGATTACATCCACAGGATCTTTTGAATGGCAGTATTAATTTCAACCAGATTAATTGTTGGGTCAAGTTTTCCATTAAGACTTGACTCCATAGATCCACCTTTTCAAACAAAGTAGACCCAGAACAGACAGTGCCTGTATGAGCTGTCTGATTAGGGTCTGCTCTGTTTGCTCATGGACTTGTACAGTCATGATTCTAGAGTTTCTCTGCCAATGTAAAAATTCTGTAATCGTGCACCATTTCAAAAACTCAGCTCTTAAATATTCATGTCATTTCTCATATGAATATTTTTTAGGTAAAAGGTAAACTCTTTACCTGTTGGATATTTCTGTAAGAAATAATGACATCATGAATGTTTAGTAGCTGAATTTTGATAATGGTGCATGAACACACTGTCATGACAGAAACTGTAGAATCATCTCTATATTATTCAATAAGCAAACAGCGGACCTGATATGGGTCAGCTCTGTTTACAAAAGCATTAAAAAGTGATGAAGCAAAGTGGTTATTGGGTTTCATAGGTTTGCTATTTGGTGTAATACAGTCTGCAGTTATTGTAGTATCCGAATAAAGATTAAGTCATGTGATAGAATATTTGTAGTCGGGCAATGGCCTGAATTCACAAGGATATTTTCTGACTCCAAACTTCTTTTAAAATTGGTTCAAAGCTTTCAACAGATAGTAGAAGCTTGTATACCAAGCAAACTTATTTCAGATAATCTTTTAAAGTCTGAGAATGTGTTATGGTTAGGGGCTGGTAGCATTATATCAAAGTTATGATTAACTCTTTCACCTTGAACATTCATGTAAGAAAAAACAACATGATGATTATTTATTAGCTGAATTTTTATAATGGCATGTATACACAAGAATTTTTTACATTGTAGAAACTCCAGAATAAAATCGGTTATAATTTCATAAGCAAACAAAGCAGACCCTGATCAGATGGCTCTTACAGGAGCCATCTGATCTTGGTCTTCTCTATTTGCAAAGGCATGAAAAGGCGTTCATATTAGGGAAAGGATTAAATGGTGACCACAGTATTCAACAAATTAAATTTTCTGACCTTAATTCTGCAAATGGTTTTAAGTCAAAGGAAGTTTCATTATAGATGGATTAATGGAAAGAGGAATTTTGACAGAGAGGTATACGTAGTGTTCTTGAAAAGGCACATAGGCAAATAGTGTAGACCCTGACCAGAGAGCAGCTGAGGATGCCAACTGATCAGGGTTTGCATTGCTTGCTTAACAAAACATTTTTCCAAAGGTGAAATAATTTTTAACAGAAACGCCACTAAGAATGAAAATCTGTGAACTCTTTCCAATTATATACTTAGAATGAATAGAATTAAAATGGCTTAAAAATGGACTAATACTGCTTCAGGAGATCTTGTGTCACTTAGGTGCAACTGTGACAGTGTGCTGTAGAATCTAGTCTGATCATATGCTGCTGACCATGCACATATGTGTAGTAATATCACTAGCCTTCTGTGTGATTTGCCAAGTATTATCACCCTCATTGCTGAGAGATGGAGAGTGTCGGATGCCTTGTCTACTTGTACATAGTCTGTATCAAGTGTATATTTTAGGTTGACCAACATCTTGCAGATGTAGCAATTTTCAGTGTGTGACTTGAGTGATTCTATTATGATATTGGAGGAGAATGAGAAATTTGGCCAGTGTTAAAGTGCATCATGGCATATCATTGTTTGTCTTTGTCATTTGTTTACCAAAATTGACATCCTGCAGTAACATTCATACTTAAATTCATGAAATTCATTCAGCTAGAATGTGAGGATTATACTGTTACATGCTTAGTCCTTTACTCTATGAATATTCATGCGAGAAATAATGACTATAAATATAAACTAGCTGAATTCTTATAATGGCATTGAAACACAGGATATTTTAGCCTTGACAGGCACAATCAGATTATATCTATATCATTTCATAAGCCAACAGAGAAGACCCTGGTCCTACAGGAGATTCTGATCTGGGTCTACTCTGTTTTTAATGCGTTAAAAATGTATCTATGGAGTAAAGGGTTATGAAGCTGCATTACTGAATTTTTCATTGTCATTGTTTAACCATTGCACACAGAGCAAATTTTCATGTTCCAATTCTCAAAGTACATATTTCTTCCATTTCTTGTCAAAAATACAGCGCTACTCAAATAATCTGAATCTTGTTTAGATGCCAAGTTAATTGGCATCTCATCTGGATCCAAATTGTTTAGGTCATCAAAAGGAATTTGCCACAATGTGCTCAAAGTTTCCTTTGTGCACAGGTACAGGAGAATCTTGACAATCGGACCATAAAGAGGTTGGACAATTTTAGGGTTCTGTGAATTAAAAACAAAAATTTGAATCTCATTACTTTTGTTCTTGTCCATAAATAATAAATTTGGGGTTAGATTTTTTGTAAACCATCATTCAGTATATATTGACGTTGCTGTCAGAAATGGGTTGTCTCACCCTTCTTCATGCATATTATATATATTTTTGTCTAGTTTGTATATACTGAACTCCCATTGTGGATTGTGCATTTATTATTTAATTAAAAAGATACTTTGTTGAATTTTATATAGTGTTTAGTTGTGTATTTAAGTCCCAGTGCCGACTTAAGGATGCTAACTCATTGAATACCAAGTGTAAAGATGGTAAAACAGGTTGGCCTGACCATGATGCAATAATCTGTGGATAGAATTTGAATGGCAAACTGTGCAAAGAAAACCTGATAAGTTTATAAGGCTTACCGATACATTTCATGACCGAGAATGCAGAATTCTCTTTCGATGTGGGTTGCATCAAGAGGAAGAAAGATGCATGAACATAGCAAGCCATATACATGTAGACTACAATCAGCTACTGAAATCTCCGTTAAGTAGTGGCAAAACAATGCTGATTGTCTCTCTAACAGTGCAGATCAGGCCACTGACCTGGGTTTATAGCTTATTCTATGTCCAGGCTCTTTGGATATCCGACTTTTCTGTTGAAATGTATACATGTACATGTATTCAACCTTGAGAAAGGGAAATGCCTCGAACATTCGGCATTTTCTACTGTCAGAAGCAAAACAATGAATTTTGTGAATGTACTAATTATGAAGGGTCCTAAAAATAGTCCATCAATATGCGTCTTTTCCTTAACCCTTTACTCCATAAATACACCTTTGCAAACCTGTAGAAGCTGTTTGATCAGGGTGTGCTCTGCTTACAATATAGAAACAATTTTACAGTTTCTAACATTCTATTAACCCTTTCCCTGTTCTATGTTTTTAATATTCCAAATTTCAATACCTACTGAATATTAGTTAACAAGAAATATGGAAGGTGGAACATTGTAGACATTTTAGAAAGCAAGGAAGCATCTTTCAAATTCTAATAGCAAACAGAGCAGATTCCTCTAGGAGCCATCTGATCTGGGTCTACTCTGTTTGCAAATGCGTGAAAACACGTCTATATGAGGGAAAGGGTTAAAATATAAATTCAGCAAATGGAACAATGCACGCCCATCTTAATTAAAATTACTTTAGAATTAACCCATTTCCTGCTCTATGTTTATTCAAAATTTCAATACCTACTGAATATTCAAGAACAAAATAGTCATAACGAAAGATGGAAAATTGTAGACGGCACGGACTAGTAAACATAAAAAACATTTTCTTTTATTGAAATTTTATTGGAAACAACAATAATACTGGTAAAATGTGTTCAATACTTTGGCATAAATCTTAGTTGTCTTATATGAAAATAATCTGACACATTTATACACATTTAAAATCAACAAGCTATAAAACCAGCTAGTCAAACAGGCTATCACCTTTTCAATTACAACTGCAGATTCTGACCAGCTGGCCTCATGGCAAGTTTGATCTGGATTTACACTATCTAACCCTTTACTCCATGAATATTCACGTAACAAATAATAACATCATTAATATTAATTACATTAATCTTTATAACAGCTCATGGACACAGGATGTTTTGGCCATGGCAGAAACTGAAAATCGTATCTATTATATCATAAGCAAACGGAGCAGATCCTGATTAGACGGTTCCTACAGGAGCCGTCTGATGTGGGTCTACACTGTTTACAAAGGTGTAGAAAGGCATATTTATGGAGTAAAGGGATACTGCAAAGAACAGAAACAAAGCACATCTGTTACCTGGATTTCAAATTTCTATGAAAAGCTAATATGCATATATCTCAAATCTTTCATGAACATACACGTATATAAACACCTATTATCTTTATTCCATTATCGATTGAAATTATCATCCACACTCGACTTTGGCAGAGCCACTTATATCAAGTGTTTCATTCAGTCATTTCAATAAAGGAACAAAGACGATTTCAATTATAACATCAAAATGACATGTACACAATGGTAAACTAAAAGTAACAACAGTAAAAAACCCTCTTATTCGACCACCAAAATGAGGTATAATACTGAGTGGTAGAGGCAGATGGTAGCTAAATGCAGGACAAAAGTTATGCTGAAAGCTCCTATAAGAGCATTCTGCATTACTTGCATCCCACATTAAGCAGCCACCTGGTTATAAAGACAACCATGTTTATTCATTAAGCAGTCGCATTAGAGGAGTTCTATTGTACATGTACATGAAACTGGAAACGATTATTACAATAACCTTGAATAAAATTAATGCTTAAAATGACCATGAACTCATCTAAATTAACCCTTGGAATGTGGGAAATAAGTGTACATGTAGTTTTTTTGTACTGGCATTTACAAACACTAGACAAATATCACATGATTCTTCAAGGATCCCTATGATCAAGGTCCGTACTGGACTTATATATAGTCTATGCCTGATGTCCAATCCTTTTCTTTATTGAATAAAATATTGTTGAAATGAAGGTCTGTACTGTTTAACACTTTCCTCCATAAATACGCCTTTCTATGCCTCTGTAATAACCCCTTCTTGAAACCAGTGTGATAAATAGAGCATTTGCTCCTATAGGAGTCTAGCCGAGTCTACTCTGATTGCAAAGCCGTAAAAAAGCATTTGCATGATGGGGGAAAAAAATTGAAACAAAAATAACCCTGAAACGAGACAGAGAATTTAACTTCACCCTTTACTCCATGAATATTCACGAAAGAAATAATGACATCATGAATATTAATTAGATGAATTTTCAAAATGACATGATCACAGGAAGTTTTTGTCATGGCAGAAATTTAGTATCAGATCAATATTATTTCATAAGCAAACAGAGTAACGGTAGACTGATCAGTGTATCTAGGGAGTAGAGGGTTAAGTCTCTTTTATCATTGTCATTTATCTAAATTCATAATGAAAATTGACAACCATAAAAATTCTACACACAAATGTATGAGATAAGTTCCAAAAGTGCTCAAAACTATCACAAAATAGTAAATGATGAAACGTAAGTTAATCTATCAATGGTACTTTAAAAAGTAGTAAGTACTGACAATCACAAAAAAAGTTCACTAAAAGTGAAGATCAATCTCATCTACTGCAACATGTATTACATTTAAAAATCACACCAGTGTTAAAATAAATTAATCTAGATATGTGTACAATCCTCTTAAATGATAGACAGAGCTAAAAACTTCAGACTGGACAGATACTGGTCAATAATCTGCTTAAAGAATGGTTTCCAAAAACAATGCAAATTGCACTAACACTAAATTAAAAAAAAAACGTTTTTGAACTGACTAAGTCCTGCTCTTAGTACCTACAAAAGCTGGGGACCAGAATACATTCCTATCCCACCCTAGTCTCCACAAACATAAAATATAGAGTAGAACCTGTTTATAGTGACCACAAAATGAATAAATATGGGGCTCTACAAGAGCAGGTGGTTTCTTAACCCTTTCCCTCATAGGCTATTTTTTAGATCCAACCACTTTGAATAAATCTACCGAAAAGGAGCATTAACTAGAGAAAAGGATTTTTTTAGAATTTGTAGTTTGAAACCATCGTGATAAATAGAGCATTTGCTCCTATAGGAGCCAATGCTCTATTTATCACAATTGTTTCATGAAGTGACTTTTACAGAGGCATAGAAAGGCGTATTTATGGAGGAAAGGGTTAATGCTGGGTGAAAGTAATGCAGAAAGCTCCTAGAGTAGTTTTCTGCATTTCTTTTGTCCTGCAATAAGATACCACCTGTCTTAAAGACACAGAATTAGACTTATATTTGGGTGGCCACTGTAGACAGGTTTTACTATATAAATATCAGCAAGGAATCTTAGAGTCTGGCTCCCAGCATTTGAAAGCATTCTTTTGAAGGAGAACGATTTTCAGATATTTAATAACACTTGTCTTGTGAAACCTTTCTCAAACATGCTTGCTGGGTTCCCAGCTTCTACTAGAATTTCTCAAACATGCTTGCTATTAGAATTTTTCAAACATGCTTGCTGGGTTCCCAGCTTCTACTAGAATTTCTCAAACATGTTTGCTGGGTTCCCAGCTTCTAACAGAATGGCAGAAGCTGGGAACCCAGCAAGCATGTTTGAGGATATTCTTCAGTCAAAAGCTTGAGAATGTGATGATGAATTTAACCCTATATTGAATACCAAAACAAAAGCTTGAAATGTTTGGAATCTGAATTAACTCTTAACATTAACCCTTTACCTCATACAAACGCTTTTCAGCACCTATGCAAACAGAGTAGACCCAGATCAGATGGCTGCTGTAGAAGCCATCTGATCAGGGTCTGCTCTGTTTGCTTTTGAAATTATATAGATCTGATTCTACAGTTTCTGTCGTGGCCAAAACTGTTTTTGTTTCATATATTATCATAAACTTTAAGGCACTTACATGAACATGTGCACTATTTCGTACATGAATATTCATAGAGTAAAGGGTTAAATTACATACTCGTATACAGAGAAAAGTTGTTTTTTTTAAATCAGGTAGTCTATTTTGACCCATCACTTGTTAGTTCATAAGTGTCATCCTAGTTGATCTTCTTGATTTTCTGTATTGCAGCTCTAATGTCATCCAAGTTAGCCTCATCACCGTAGATTTTTTCATTGTGCTGGAACAGGATGCCCTGATCCCCTGGTCCAATTACAAACACAGCTGCAATAAATGAATCAAATATAAATATCTTACTGTAGAAAATAATCTACAAGAACTAGATTGATTAATCCATGTACATGATGTAAAAAGGAAACAAGTGCATGTACATGTGTATATAAATCATTTGCAAACAGTGAAGATCCAGATCAGAGAGCTCCTGTAGGGGTCCCCTGATCAGGGTCTGCACTGTTTGCCATAAATATCACATTATCCAATGTTGTTTTGGTGGTTTGCTTTATACACATTCATACAGAAAGGATGAAATATTATAATTCAGCAAACAATGGGTTCAACAGTCTGTAATGAAAAAGTGAAAAACAAAACCTTCTTTGCTGCTGAAACTTGAATAATATCAATTGATATTTACAAGAAAATCTTATCAACTTTTATATATTTTGAGTCTGCTTCTTTGAACCAAAATATTTCATTTACATGTATTTGTTTTTGTCATTTTTCACAAAAGGTACATGTGCATATGAATCAATTTTATGATATTTGAACCTGACCAATATTATGACCACTCCTACATGAGTCCTATTAGGCCATACTCTGTTTATTCATGGAATAATATACTGTACCTCTCTATAACGACCACTAAATTGTGTTAATAAGTTGTATTTAGGGCAGAGGTGGCTGCTTAAAGCAATGTGAAAGTAAAACAGAACACTCCTACAGGAGCGTTCTGTTTTACTTTCACCTTGCTTTAAGCAACCACCTGCCTTTAACACAAAATACTTGATATAATTTAGTGGCCGTTATAGAGAGGTTTTACTGTACATGTAGATCTAATTCTACAGCTTCTGTCATGGCCAAAAGTTCTTGTATTCATTTACCATTATAAAGATTAATCTAATTAAAATCCATGATAGCGTTAATTCTTACATGAATATTCATGGAGTAAAGATTTAAGCAACCACCTACTTTTAACCCATTCCCTCATATTGCAGCCTTTTGATGCCTCTCTAAAGGTCACATTTTTAAACCATTGTGACAAATAGAACACTTGCTCCATAAAATCACAATGGTTTAAAAGCTACACAATTCTAAAAGTTTCCTGTTCTCAAGTACAATTACATGTATGCTCCTCTTCAGTAAATTTATTCAAAGATGTGTCTAAAAATAGCCTATGAGGGAATGTGTTAAAGATAACTATGTTAGTTCATTTAGTGATCACTTAACCCTATTCTTCATACGAGTAGACCTAGATCAGGTGGCTCCTATAGAAGCTCTGTTAGCTTTATATGAGATTATAATAGATCTGACACTATAGTTACATGTAATTCTATTACCAAAAAGTCCTAAGTTCAAAGGCCCTTACAAAAATTAAGCTGATAAATATCCATTAGTTCTTCTATGAATACTCAACAGAGAGAGGGTTAAAGATAAGTATGTTAGTTCATCAAGTGATTACTTGAAAGCGGTTCTACAGTACAAAAGTATCAACTCTAAGTGGTATAGGTTGTATATACAGTTCAATCATTCAACAATTTGCGTGTATTTAGAGAGAATCACTCAAATGTTATACATGTATCCCTTGACCAATTCCCTCATAGACACATTTTGATGCCTCTGTAAAAGTCACTTTTTTAAACCATTGCGATAAATAGAGCATTTGCACCATAGGAACAAATGCTCAATTTACCACAGTGGTTTCAAAACTACACATTTCTAAAATTTTCCTTTTCACAAGTAAATGCTCCTTTTCAATAGAATTATTCAAAGAGGATGGGTCTAAAAATAGCCCATGGGTCTAAAAATAGCCTATGAGGGAATGGATAATACCTTGCATGCAAAACTGTTAGTTACAAGTGAAACCTTTACCTGAGAGAGATACCATATAACACCATGCAAACAGAGTAAACTCAGATCCTACAGCAGCAGTCTGATCAGAGTGTGCTATGTTTCCTTATGGAATAATATAGATTTGATTCTAGCGTTTACGCTCTAAAATGGTGAAAGATTCCTATGTTGATATGCCAATATAAAAATTCAGTCAATTTATATTCATGATGTCATTATTTCACACATGAATGTCCATCAGGTAAAGGGTTAATACAACACTTGGAATACATAAAAATGATCAGTACAGCCATCTACATCACTACATAAGTATAGTAGAATCTCGTTAGCCCTTTCCTTAACCCATTCCCTCATAGGCTATTTTTAGATACAACCTCTTTGAATAAATCTACCGAAAAGGAGCATTAACTAGAGAAAAGGAAAATTTAGAATTTTGTAGTTTGAACCATTGTGAAAAATAGAGCATTTGCTCCTATAGGAGCAAATGCTCTTTTTATCCCAATGGTTTCACAAAGTGACTTTTACAGAGTCGTCAAAAGATGTCAATATGAGGGAATGGGTTAATATGAATGCCGTTTCACACATCTGCAAACAGAGTAGACCCCAGACCAGACATCTCCTATAGAAGCTGTCTGATCAGGGTCTGCTCTATTTGCCTACGAGTTATGTATATCTGACTTTATAATATCTGCTATGGCCAAGAAGTCTTATATATATTCATACATTATTATTAAAATTCAGCTAATGCTCTTGATGTTATTATTTCTTACATAAATATTCATTAGGTAAAGGGTTAATGCAGAAAGAAAGAAATGCAGAAGATCCCAAATGGAGCTTAAAGTATTATCTTCTCCCTGAACTAAGCTACCATCTGTCTTAAAGATCAAGATAAAATCTTCTTAACCCTTTCCTTCTTCATATAAACACTTTTTCGTGCACTTGCAAACAGAGAAGATCCAGATCAGACAGCTCCTACAGGAGCCATCTGATCAAGGTCTGCTCTGTTTGCCTTTGATATGATGTAGATCTGATTCTACAGTTTTTGTCAAAGCCAAAAGCTCCCTTGAAAAGTTTACATTATAAAAATTGAGGTAATAAATATTCATGACATCATTATTTCTTACATGCATACTGAACAGGGAGAGGGTTAAAGATCAAGATTAAAACTTCTTAATTGAAGATACTTTGGAGAAGTTTTGATGTAGTTGATCACATGACATTGAGCTAGGAAATATGGAAATTATTAACCCTTTCCCTGATGAATATTCGTGCAAGACTTTGTCTGTTATAAATATTAATTAATTCATTCTTTTGGTAAAAAATCATCACCATGACAGTAGAGAATGCGATCAGATACATAAAAGCAAACAGAGCAGACTCTGACCAGACTGCTCCTATGAAGTGTCTGATCAGGGTCTGCTCTTGTTGGCAAAGGTGTAAAAAGATAGCATTATCAGGTAAGTGGTGAACTATGTCAGAGTCAGACTTGTCCCTATATAAGATATATACACCATCTAAAACCCATTTTACCTCCAATGTTAAAGCTTGGCCTTGGTAGAAAGTTCATTTGTTTTGATACCCTGCTAGCCTCCTAGACGGTCACCTACTTCGAAATTGGCAGTAATTTAATTAGAGTTTATGAGTTACCTCCCATTAGTCTGCCTTCTCCTTTCATGTTGCCAGGTACTCCTTTTTGCCAGACATTTACGGCGTTTCTAAGTGCTTCATATGACAGTATATGGAACAAACTCAGCCATCTTTCTTTGGGGCCATAAAACTTTTTCTGCAACAAGAGACAAGTTAACCCTTTCCTGCATAAATACGCCTTTCTACGCCTATATAAAAGTCACCTGTTGAAACCATTGTGATAAATAGAGCACTTGCTCCTATAAGGAGCAAATGCTCTATTTATCAAAAATGGTTTCAAGCTACAAAATTCTAAAATTTTCCTTTTCTGTAGTTAATGCTCCTTTTAGGTAGATTTATTCAAAGTAGTTGGATCTAAAAATAGCCTATGTGATGATCTTTGCAAAACAGATTGGATCCAGATGAGACATCAAGTAACTTCAGAATCCAAACTGTTTGGCATTCAGGCACTGCTTTTTGGAAAGAAAGGGAAGAAAATTGTTCTTTTAGTATTGAAGTAGATGGCAGTTTTTGATGACAAAAATTTAGTTTACTCCACAGATACACCTTTGATAAACTTTGCCAGATCAAGATCAGATGCCCAGTTTACCTATTGAACGATATTGATCTGATTGTTCAGTTTCTGTTATAACTAAAATTTTCTGTGTTCATATGGGAGTGAAGGGTTTAAGACTTTTTCTAGTAAGACCTGATGATCTATATTTGAATGCACAAATGAATTGCAGCATACATTAAGTTTGGTGTGACAGGCCAGAAGAGGACACCACAGGTACTCAATCTGGTATTGTTACTGACACAGAAACAGCCTACAAAGTACATGTATCAGTGTATCAATGCATTAACCCTTCACCAGGCAGAGATGAATATTCACGCATTTGCAAACAGAGTAGACCCACATCACACAGCTTTTAGGCTTCTTATAAGTGCTGTCTGATTAAGTTCTTCACTGTTTGCTAATGGAATAATACAGATCTGATTTTTGTTTGTAGAATTTGAGCCTTGGTGACAAACAATTTGGATCTCAGATCAGGCCAATTGTTTTGTGAGGCCTGATCTGGATCAAAACTGTTTGCATAAGTAACAAATGGCAGGAGATTCAAATATTTAATGCAACTGCATTGTACTGGAGAATTTGTATTGGCCTTTGAAACAGTTTGGATCAAGCTGAGATGTCAACTATATAACTAAACATCTCATAAGTATCTAAGCTGTTTGACACATTGATTATCATTTTGGAAAGAAAATATCTACAAATTGAAGCAGAATACAAAGGCTTCAAAAGCATTAAAGAAAGCCCTCAATATAGCTCATTGCGACATAATAATCCTTTTACCTGAAAGAGACACCTTTTCCCATCTTTGTAAACAGAGTAGACTCAGATCAGATAGCTCCTGTAGGAGCTGTTTGATCAGGGTCTGCTCTGTATGCTTACAAAATAATATAGATCTGATTCTAGTTTTTGCCATGGCAAAAAATGTACTTTTATTATATGACAATATAAAAATTAACCCTTTCCTTCATATAAACGCATTTCCATGCATTTGCAAAAAGGGTACACCTAGATCAGATGGCTCCTATAGGAGCTGTCTGAACAAGATCTGCTATGTTTGCTCTTCTTTACTTTCTAAAATGGCTAATATGATCTACCATCCATAATTAATTATAACTATTTTGACCATGAATATTCAGTAGGTATTGAAATTTGGAATAAACATTGAACAGGGAAAGGGTTAACTCTTTCCTCTATATATATGCCTTTCTACACCTCTGTAATAGTCACTTCTTGAAACCATTGTGATAAATAGAGCATTTGCTCCAGAGGAGCAAATGCTCTATTTATCACATTGGTTTCAATACTACACAATTCTAACGTTTTCCTTTTCTCTAGTTAATGCTCCTTTTCGGTAGATATATTCAAAGAGGTTGGGTCTAAAAATAGCCTATGAGGGAAAGGGTTGGGCCAATTAACATTTATGATGTCATCAGGTAAAGGGTTAACAACCAGACACACTGAATGAGTACATATACTGTAATAAGATTAGCAATAAGTTGATGTACTGGGTGCAATCTACCACAGTAATATGTGAGACATCTCATGCAACAAGCCATACTATATATGTTAAGGCATGCAAAACACAAAGACATTGTATATTGCCATGACCTACCACCCAGCAGACGGCCCTCGCCCTCATAATTGCCGGGCTTCTTTCTCTGGGCTTTAATGAATCTGATAAGAGGCACAAAGTGCAAGCCAGTGAGGGTCGGAGCCCATCTTTCTACAGGTCCAAAAAAATTCTTCTGAAAGTAGGATTTTGTTATAAAAAATTTGTAAAGTTATTCCAAAAAATGTTGAAAATGTGAACAATAATGTGCATGGATCCGTAACGCAGAGTAAGCTTAAATACCTTGCAACAATATTGTCTCCATTTCTCAACCAAATATACAGTTGTGAATACTCATAAGCCCTTTGAAAGGTGAATATTCAAAGTGGAATTGCCCATCAGTGTTTAACACTTTCCCTGATGCATATTCATGTATTAAAGTAATAATGACACCATGAATATTTCTTAACTGGATATTTATAATGGCCTATGTACACAGGATTCTTCAGTATTAGTAGAAACTGTACAGTTAGATCTATTATGATTTCATAAGCAAACAGAGCAGATCCTAATCAGGTGGCTCCTATAGGAGCTGTCTGATATCGGTCTACTCTGTTTGCAAAGGCATTTCTATGAAAGAAAGTGTTAACTGTAGAGTGACTAGAGTCAAAGGCTTGAATCCGCTACAGGATTTTGAATGACATACAGTGCAGATCCTGATCAAAGGGTTCCCCTAGGCAGGCCATGATTTGGGTCTACGCTGTTTTCAAATGCAAGTACATGTACAATTGTTTCCTGCATTCAAAGGGTTAAAATTCTAAAAGAAACCAACTATGACTGGTGAAGTAATACAGAAATGCTCCACTCTGACCTATTTGAACATTACATTAATTCTTACCCTCATATAGACATTTTTTATGCATATGCAGTCTCACTAGACCCAGATCAGATGGCTCCAGATCAGGGCCTACTCTGTTTGCTTATAGAATTACATGTGCATGTATATAGATCTGATTCTGCAGTTTGTGCTGTTTCCAAAAAATTAGTTTCGGCCATGTAAAATAAATAAAAAAGTAAAGTAAAGTACCTACATGTAGTTATAGTCTACTTTCAGTCCGAAAGACCGCTCAGCCGACTGTACATTTACTGTGTTTGTGTACCATTATAAAAAATTACCGTACCTAATACCTAATTTCTCTAATGAATATTCATCAGGCAAAGGGTTAAAACTGAATCTTACAATTATGTACATTAAAAATGATCATATTGGAATACAAAACTGTAGTTACGGTATGTGCGGTATACCAATATATTTTTATAACTACATGTACATGTATGTACAAAAACAAATGAGGCATACACAATTTGAAACTATACTTAATACTAATGTGAGGAATAATGACATCATGAATATTAATTAGATTAATTGTTATAATAGCACATGGACACAAGAGTGTTTGACCATGACAGAAACTGTAGAATCTTATTCATTTTACATGTATATCATAAGTAAACAGAGCAAAGTCTGTGTCTAATCTGTTTGCAAAGGTATAGAAAAGTATATTTATTGAATAAAGGGTTATCTATGGCTAATTACACAAAATTAACTTTTTTCGTAATGAACATTTATGTGTGACAGGTCACTTTATGAATACTCATTACACTTAATTTTCATAATGTAAAATTTTCCAGGAAATTTTTGGCTAAGACAAAAACAGTAAATCAATTCTATATGATTCCCTAAGCACACAGAGCTCAAACAGGAGCTGTCTAATCTGGGTCTACTCTGTTTACGAAGGTGTGAAAAGGAGTCTCTTTGAGGTAAAGAGTATATTATATTTACAAAGTTTTCATTTTAACTCTCTCCCTCGAACAAATGCTTTTCCACACCTTTGGAAACAGAGTAGATTCTTATTAGGGTCCATGCTTATAAAACTTTTAGTCGAGTCTGATTTCGTTCTCAAGTTTTTGATTGGTCAGATTTGAGCCTTTGGCGCAAATCTGACCAATCAAAAGCTTGAGAACTAAAATCTGGCCAATCAAAAGCTTGAGAACGAACTCAGACTCAACTAAAAAGTTTTATAAGCATGGACTCAGATGGCTCCTACTAGGGTCTGTTCTCTTTGTTTATAAAATTATAACAGATCTGACTCTACAGTTTCGACCAATACCAAAACATCCTGTGTACATATGCCATTATAAAAATTCAGCTAATTATATTCAGGATATCATCATTTCTTACAGAGCTACAGATAAAGGTACATACTCAACTACTAAAATTGTCATTTCTCCACAAAACCCTATACATGTACTATGAGCACTCTTTAGAATCGTCTCTTCGAGATGATTCTAAAGAGTGGTCACAGTATAGGGTTTGGTCGAGAAATAAAACAGCTATTCTTGAAAATGTTTAAATTTATGCATCTTATCTGGACCTCTGTTCTTACATGCATATTCAACAGGGAAGGGTTAAAGAGACTACTGTACAGAACATATGTCTCAGTTACCTCTATATCCAAGTACACGTCTCCCTTAATGAATGGCTGGAACCCCTTGGCGCCCAGAGTCTCATGAACTACAGCATGTAGACGGACTCCATGGGCCTCCATCTCTGGCAGAAGCGAGGCAAGACCCTCAGCCTCCTAAAGGTACAGAAAATGTGCACAATGTACAACTATCAATACAGTAAAACCCCTCTAAACCGGATTTTTAGTAGAGAAGATTTAGATACTTTTAGGCAGGTGGCTGCTTAAAGCAGGGTGAAAGTCATGCAGAAAGCTCCTAGAGGAGCTTCCTGCATGACTTTCACCCTGCATTAACCCTTTTCCTGTTCTAAATTTATTCCAATTTTCAATACCTACTGAATATTCATACACAAAATAGTTATAATCTATCAAATTCCATTAGCAAACAGAGCAGACCCTGATCAGATGGCTTCTCTAGGAACCGTCTGATCTGGATCTACTCTGTTTGCAGATGCGTGAAAAGGTGTTTATATGAGGGAAAAGGTTAAGCAGCCACCTGTCTCCAAGGTCGATACTTAAATGCTTAATTGAATGTCTGCCTTAGAGGGGATCTACTGTATTGTAAGTTAACTCTTTACTTCATCAAAGAAATGAAGGATATCATGGATATTAATTAGATAAATTTCATTATGGCATATAAATATAGGAAATTTTGGCCATGGTAGAATCAGATCTATATTATTCTGTAAGCAATCAGAGCAGTCCGTGCTCCTACTGGAGCTGTCTGATCGGGGTTTACTCTGTTTGCAAAGGAATAAAAATGCGTAAATATGGAGTAAGAGGTTAACACTTTCAACATTAATTGTGATGTCATGATGTCATTATTTCTTGCATATATGTTTATCAGGTTAAAGGTTACAAAAATGAGTGTTTTATTGAAAACACTGTTTTTACCTGATTTCAATGCCTTTTTAATGCATTTGCTAAACAGAGTAGACCTATCTCGGAAGGCTCTTGTAGAAGCTGTCTGATCAAGGTCTGTTTATTAATGAAAAATGGACCATTTACTCCATAGATTCTCCTTTAAATGCCTTAGCAACCTGAGCAGATCCAGATCAGACACCTCCAGGTCTGCTCTGTTTGCTTATGAAACAATATGGATTTGGTTCTACAGTTTCTAGTGTGGCCAAAACTTTCTGCCATTATCAAAACAAGAGCTGTCACAGGACAGTGCGCTCGACTATTATCAGAATTGTTAGTGTAAAAATGCTTGATAGTGGACTAAAACAGTGTCCAATGATACTAGAAGCAAGTAATTAGTCTCAGTAAAATATCTTTAATAGCATTCAGGATGTATGATCTCTTTGAACTCTTTAATGAAAGAGAAAAACTTAAGTAAAAAAGGGCAATAATTTCTGTTAAAATGCTTGACAGAGTAATGTACTCTTGCCTACATATGAAGATTGTGGTGGTGAACAAGTGTTCCAAGTTTTAAAGCTTTACCTCAAAGGGTTATGTAAATAAGTGGACTTTAACAAACACCTTAACCAAAAGTTCTAAGTTAAAAAGGGCGATAAGTCTGTCATTTCTTGACAGAGTTATGTACTCTTGCCTACAGATGAAGATTGTGGTGGTGAACAAGTGTTCCAAGTTTCAAAGCTTTATTCCAAAGGTAAGAGGCAAAAAGTGGACTTTAACAAAAACCTTAACCAAAAGTTCTAAGTTAAAAAGGGCCATAATTCTGTCAAAATGCTTGACAGAGTTACGTACTCTTACCTACAGATAAAGTTCGTGATGGTGAACAAGTGTTCCAAGTTTCAAATCTTTATCTCAAAGGGTTATGTAAGTAAGTGGACTTTAACAAAAACCTTAACCAAAAGTTCTAAGTCAAAAAGGGCCATAATTCTGTCAAAATGCTTGACAGAGTTATGTACTCTTACCTACAGATAAAATTTGTGGTGGTGAACAAGTGTTCCAAGTTTCAAAGCTTTATTCCAAAGGTTAGAGGCAAAAAGTGGACTTTAACAAAAACCTTAACCAAAGTGTGACGCGGACGCCGATGCCGACGCCGGGGTGAGTAGGATAGCTCCACTATTCTTCGGATAGTCGAGCTAAAAATGGATTTAATTAATATTCATGGTGTCATTATTTCACACAAATATTCATGGAGTAAAGGGTTAAGTGTATACTTGGAGAGGTTGTACTGTAAGAAAGATTGGTTTACTTACTGCCCTACACAAAGATCATCCTGGTCGTCTGACAGCCATGACCACTGCCCCATACTGCTGCCATAGTTCTCCTGCCTGCGAATAACAAAGAATATCGATAAAACAAATCCTCCTGGTCATCTGACAGCCATGACCACTGCCCTGTACTGCTGCCATAGTTCTCCTGCCTGCGAATAACAAAGAATATCCGTAAAACAAATCATCCTGGTCATCTGACAGCCATGAGCACTGCCCTGTACTGCTGCCATAGTTCTCCTGCCTGCGAATAACAAAGAATATCCGTAAAACAAATCATCCTGGTCACCTGACAGCCATGAGCACCCCTGTACAGCTGCCATAGTTCTCCTGCCTGCGAACAACAAAGAATATCCGTTAAACAAATCATCCTGGTCATCTGACAGCCATGAGCACTGCCCGGTACTGCTGCCATAGTTCTCCTGCCTGCGAACAACAAAGAATATCTGTAAAACAAATCATCCTGGTCATCTGACAGCCATGAGCACTGCCCCGTACTGCTGTCACAGCTCTCCCTCTTACAAATAACAAAGAATTTCAGTAAAACAAATCATCCTAGTAAAAAGATATTTTCATGGTGCACACAAATCCAAGACTTACTGCAAAACAACTGATACTCTTTTTTTCAACAATAAGAAAGCATTGAAAAACTTGTTTTTGCTTGTTTTGATATTTATGTTAACCCATTCCTACAGAGGCTATTTTTAGACCCAACCTCTTTGAATAAATCTACCGAAAAGGAGCATTTACCACAGAAAAGGAATTTTTTTAGAATTGTGCAGTCTTGAAACCATTGTGATAAATAGAGCATTAATTTTGCCCTTATGGAACAAATGCTCTATTTATCACAATGGTCTTAAAAAGTAACTTTTACAGAGGCATAGAAAGGTGTATTTATGGAGGTTTTACTGTACCGCCCTTCTACATTTTCCTATCATGCTTATAAGATGCAAAATCTTCAATATGATAAAATAATGTAACATAATATTAATAATAATATTAATAATCTTCAATATTTAATAAGAAACAAATTTTGACAACTATATCAAGTGTGACCTTGGCCTTTAACCCTTTACTCCATAGATACGCCTTTTAACCATGTTTGCAAACAAAGTAGAGCCATATTATCAGACGGCTTGCTCTGTTTGCTTATCGATTATATAGATCTGATTCTTCAGTTTCTGCCATGGCCAAAATTTTCTCTGTGATCAAGTGACATTATGATTTGACTCAATCCTGATATTATTTTTCATCTGCTGGATGCTGGGTAGGTAGCAGGCAGCTAGTATGTCTAACACCCGATCTCCGTGCAGCTCTGTTTAATGGATCGAGGTAACCAAGGCTACATACATTCATATCAGCCTGGACACAGTCTGACCATGACTTTCTTGGTCTCTCACACACCCTTGAACATGGCACCTTCATATTGATGACAGACTTGATTCAGGATGAGGGTTCGAATCATGTGTCTATACCATCTAAGATGCCTAGAGCGCAGAGCATCTGTTACCTCCGGCAGGTCAAATCTTGTGCACAATTAACCGATGGGTATTTATTTTATGAAAATTCATATTCATGAAGTGATTATTTCTTGCATGAATATTCATGGAGGAAAGGGTTAATCCTTTCCCTGTTCTATGTTTATTCCAAATGTCAATACCTACTGAATATTCATGAGCAAATTAGTCATAATGAAATATGGAAGGTGAAACATAGTAGCCATCTTAGAAACTAAAGAAACAGATCTATCATATTCCAAAAGCGAACAGAACAGACCCTGATCATATGGCTCCGACAGTCCTGAGCCATCTGATCTGTTGTCTACTCTGTTTGCAAATGTGTGAAAACATGTTTATATGAGGGAAAGGGTTAAACTGCAGATATTTATGTTGTTAAACATCTTTTCATTTTGTCAAGTTTGTTTCAAATCTAAAATGTAGTTTTTCAAAAAACAAACTTTATGTATGAGATAAAATATTACATCATAAAACATGTACATAACCAAAGCAATTAACATCCATATAAAATTACAAAGTATAAAGAATATGACATAAACACTCACACTAAAGTTCTTTGGCTGATTGCCTATTGTCTGGAGTTTAGTTTTGGCTAGGTAGTTAAGAGCTGCTTTCTGTGAGGCAGGAATGAACCATGGAGATATGTTGGCGATTAGAACAGCACTTGCTGCTATCCCAGCAGCACCATAAAACAGGTAAGCGAGGGACATTTTCTCCCAGTAGAGGCTGAAAAAATTATTCATATGATATAAGTATAAACCCCTTTCTCCATAGATATAAGAATTACTATGCTAGTAGTTTTGGAGTTCAGCTGTATTTTGGCGAGTTAGAAAGGCGATACATGCAAGTTCAATATATGTGACGTCATATTGGTGTGCAGTGACGTCGTCAACTTTTACAACATAAACAAACTGGAGTTTTTTGTAGGCAAATAGTTTAGACAAAGGTGAGCAAATGTTTTTAATTTGCTATTTACGACTTTTTCGTCCTTCTGTTTTCCTCCTACTTGCTGAACTAAACTTAAATCCCAATGGGGTCAGTACACATGATGCACTGAAAAAAATACAGCGTCGACGTGGAAAATATTATGCTAGTAGGAAGTGGCTACATTTGGTGACGTTGCATGATAAAAGCCTTTTTATGCCCTTTTGCAAACAGTGCATATCCAGATCAGACAGAAGCTGTCTGGTCAGGGTCTGCCCTGTGAGTACTGAAAATCTTTTAGGTCCAAGTTTATCATGCCTATATAGATAATTGCCAGTATAAACATACCTAAATACCCATTGAGATATTAAATATGCAAAGAGGGTGGAGCGTAAATCATAAATACTAATAGTGTAAAGGGTTAAGCAGTAACGTTTAATGTAATACACTACCTTTTCAGCTGAAATGTGAATCAATTTAAACCAAACAAGTATTGTCATATTAAGTAAAAGAAAAATATATATGCAAACTAATATTAAAATAAGAGTAAATGAAATAAAGTGAGAGCAACTGACTGAACACCAGCTAATCCAGTCAACATCAATAGAATGTAAAGAAACTGATCAGACAGTGCATTCCAGTGAAGCAGCTGATTTGTGTTTTGTCGTTTCGGACCCAATCTGTTTCGTCAACTTTCGGTCTTGGTTGTTTCGGCCTTGGTTGTTTTGGCCAAGTTATAAAATATAGCCCTTTTTATGCAGAATTTAGTCCAATCAATTTGAATTCAAAGGTATAAATTGCAATTGCGGTATGATTGAAAGGAAAGTACCCATATATACTTGGTCTATTTAATATTTATATCTGATTAATGGTTGATTAGATGGTAATGAATAAGCTTTCAACACCAATATATGCCCTATTATGATAATGAGGGTCAAGTAAGGTGAATGATGTCAGCAAATATCCTGTTTGATTTGAATTTAAAAAATGTGGAAATTGTAAGGCATAAAATTAATGCGATTCTACAATACTAGATAAAAAGATCTCATTGCCACGCCACTTTTGATACGAATGTTCATCCATGTACTTACTTTCACTCTGACAATTTCCGGGAATGAGATCTTGCGTATGTGCTATTTGTATAACATATATATATATATTTACAAGTAAAAAATCGACATTCTGTCAGAAACAGAACATCACATGACAGCAACTTTTCCTTCGGTCTATGCTTTTTAGTCAAAGTTCAATATGCAGTTCTGGTTCTTGATATATGCTAACCTTATTGACAAAAATATATTTCTAAAGCAAGTGCACTTTTATTTCTTAAAAAAATGTGACAAATATAGATCAATTATTTCGTTCCAGATTTTAATTTGTCCTTAGCCCCCACCTTGTTTCGGTCGAAGTACACAAATAACCAATATGACCAAATATATCCGAACATAAACGGTGTTAGAATTTCCATTTATTTGTAAAAGTTACCAGCCATCCACTGGTCACTAGGATACAGAACACCAATGCCTTTATCGAAAATTATTTAAAATCTATTATAGTTTTCATTTATGCTTCAAATTCATGTACTTTTTCAAAATCCTGTGCTATGTCAGGAAAAATCATAGGCTAAAAAAAGTTCATGCATGTGTTCAGCTATATAAGCTTCGGTCAGAAGTGAAATAGTGCTAAAATAAAAATCAGGTTTAAAACTATATACATTGGTTGCTGTTTATACTGAAGAGATTATTGACATGACAACAGGCACAGTGACAATTGCCTTGAAATTGTTGACTGTATCTGCTTAATGGGCGGTGAGGGGCAACATGTTCCACTGACAGATAGCTCTCGGTTAGAATGAATACTTATATGAATCCTTAGATGTGCTAATTTGTCTATATGATCCTGGATTCGTTATATATTTCTACGACCGCAAAAATATGCTTTTAACAAATAAATGTCTGCAAATAAAACCCCTGCCACATGGATGGATACTCATGAGTTCATGGTATGATCCTGTTATGTCTGGACTCTGGAGTGCACCAAGGGTGTTTTCTTGGGCCTTGCTTTTGTCCTTCCCCCTGTATTGTGTGTCCGACTCCTCAAACAACAACAGGAGGGTTTACTTCAAACTTTTACAGATACACAATAATTTATTGCATAAACATATATATCTACAATACTTTATATAAGCAATATTTACAATACATTTAAAGTCCCATTATATTTAAGCATCACTTTTCCATGTAGAAAATTGAAAAGATCGATTTTTTGTCAAAAAATGGTTTAAATTTAAAACATTAACAAATAAGTTGTGATGCCCAAAAACTGTCTCATTTCAAGGAAATGAACAGAATTTACCATGGTTGCTTAGATCATCCACTGAATGGAAATGAGCTACTGTGTCGCAATTGTCACTTGAGCTCTTAAGGCGCTAGTTTCCGACTATATAAATATCGGCCATCGGCTACCTGGTTCAGACCCTCCTTAGCTGCTGTATGAACAACATCTCTACTTAATATTTACAATTTTGATATGTCTGAGGCTTTGGATAATGTTGGAGTGATGATGCTGCTCCATCAGAAGATGATGAGAGATGCTGAGATGGCAGGAGGAAGTTCAAAAACTACACCAGGCTGTCCCAGAGATGTTTGATGACCTGTTGGTCAGGCTTACATCCCACTTGCAGAAGAAGGACACCCACTTCAGGAAAGCCCTTTCCCCTGGTCTCAAGTGGTGTGTCTTCCTGCGCCATCTCGCCACTGGGGCCACCTATGCCGAGCTGGGTTACAACTTTCGAGTGGGCAAGGAAACCATCCAGAAGTTTGTTCCTGATGTAGCCAGAGCGATAGTGGATGAGTATCCTGCAGAAGTCATCTCCCTCCCCACAACCAATGGAGGCTGGCTTGAGGTTGCAGCCTTGCAGGTGATTTTGAAGCCAGATGGAATCTTCCTCACTGTCTGGGAGCCTATGATGGAAAGCACATCCGTCTCCAGAAGCCCAAGAAATCAGGCAGCCTTTACTTCAACTACAAGCAGTTCTTCTCGGTTGTCCTGATGACTCTCGTAGATTCAAAATACCAGTTCCTGTGGACACGGGGCGATAATTGCCAACCTCAGTTTTGTCATTATTGTTATAAAGGGGAACAACTCTTGCAGATTTCAAGTCATCTGGGACTACTCCCTGTATAGGAGGCAGTAGATAATCGTGACCTATATAATTACTTACCAGGGCTTGCTTGTGAAACCCCCTCCTCTTTAACCTCACTGGCATGGTGATTGGAAAGGGGGTGTAGGTGAAGCTGGGGAGGGTTGGTCTTGCTCTTGGGTTTGGGGTGGAAGGTCTGGATCAGCATCTTGGACAGGGGTGGCAGGCCTTTGAGCAGAGCCTCTACCAGGCTGAGAAAGCGCCAGCACGCGAAGGTCTTCATCATTGAGCTCTATGGACTGGGGGTCCTTCTTCTTGGACTGCTCAGGTTTGTCCTTCTTCCCCTTGCTACTGCCTTTCTTGCTTTTGGGGGGCATCTTCTTTGAAAACTGTGTGAAATCTTAGAGAAATTGTGAAGGAAAAACTGCGTGGAGGTGGAGGTGTTGTTGAGTCGAATCTTGAAAGTTGTGTGAGAAAGTCCTGCGATGCCGCCCTGCTTTTATAGGTGCAGAATGGGAGGCAACCAGGTGGTATTTGGTGCGAAGTAGTCACCAATCGGGTGCGTTTTGGATCGCGCCACAGCACATTGGGCGCCCTTCAGTGTGGACTATCCACCTCTGTTGGAATCATTTGGCGCGTAGTGGTGCAAACAAGGTGCCAGTTGGCGCGAAATCTCATTGGCGCAACTTGGCGCGCACCATTACATTCCAGTGGATTCCAATAGGCGGACTGTTTGCGCCAAAGGGCGATATGTTCGCGCCATTTGTTGCCACTTGGTGGACACTTGGGGCTGATTGCTCGATGCAAGTGGCGCGACGAAAATTTCAAACATTTTGAAATTTTGTCGCACCAAATTCCAATTTGGCGCCATTACGGGCCACCACGAGCCAGTTGGAGGGCAAGTTGAACCACTAGGCACCTTATTGGCGACACTAGGCGCCACAGCAAATTGCATTGGCGCAAACTGGCACCAACTGGCGCTGGCCCAGTGGACTCCTAGCATAAAGTTATAATTCAGACAACAAATCATGTAAATAGAAGATAACCTCATATTAAATGAAAATGTAGTTAATGAACAATGCACTTAATGTTCTTCATACATATGTTAAAACCTCTCTATAACGGCCACTAAATTAGATCAAGTATTTTGTGTTAAAGGCAGGTGGCTGCTTAAAGCAAGGTGAAAGTGAAACAGAACGCTCCTATATAGGAGCGTTCTGTTTCACTTTCACCTTGCTTTAAGCAGCCACCTGCCCTAAATACCAACTAATTAACACAATTTAGTGGTCGTTCTAGAGAGGTTTTACTGTATATGTATATGAACTTTCAGCGTAATAAAAAATGTATCTACAATACTTTTGCCACCAACTCTGTCAAATGGACGATAGCAACAGCTTAGAAACTTCCATTTATAGCCAAACAAAACAAGCGATAAACCACAAAACATTTTTTATCAATTCTTTATTTACGATCATTTCAAACATAATAAATACACATGTACAAAGGCGAGGACCATTATCTGTCCAAGATGAGTATCACCTGCCATTCTTACTAAAACTCGTCTAGTACAAACTGATATTACATGTATAGATAGATATAGATAGTTCACTCAAACAATGTCTTCAAGAAAATTTCTCTCTTTTTTGCAATTCTTATCCTGTTGTTTGTGATTAAACTGCCATTAGCAAACAGTTGGGTTCCAGAAGAAATGTAAATTAATTCTGCCTCTCATCAAGACCCAAGTTGTTTGACAATCGAACATCAGTTTCTCAAGAGCTTGAACGTATCATAAGTGATTTAACCCTTTACTCCATATAATAATAAGCCTTTCTACGCCTTTGCAAACAGAGAAGACCCGGATCAGATAGCTCCTGTAAGAGCTGTCTGATCAGGGTCTGCTCTGTTTGCTTACGATATAATATAGATATGATTCTACAGTTTCTACCATGACCAAAACCTCGTGTGTCCAAGTGCTATTATAACAATTAATCTAATTAATATTCATGATGTCATTATTTCTTACATGAATATTCATGGAGTAAAGGGTTAACCCTTTCCTTATTCAATAATCATTTTAGAAATAATGACATCATGAATATGTATAAGCTGAATAATTACAATGGCAGATTGAAATGTACATAGGACACTTCGGCAGAAAGTGGAGTCAGATCCATTAACTTTCATAAGTAAACAGAGCAGACTCCTATTGGAGTCATCTGATCTGGGTCTACTTTGTTTGGAAAGGCATGAAAACCCATTTACATGTACAGTAGAACCTGTCTTAAGCGACCTGTCCTATAGGAGCTTTCTGCATTACTTTTGACCTGTATTAAGCTACCATCTGCCTTACAGACCCATAATTAGACCTCTATTTGATGGTCGCTTAAGGCAGGTTCTACTGTATAAGAGGAAAAACCTGTTTCAGATTAAAATAGTATGAAATGGTTTATGTATTTCAGATATGGATGGATGCAAACGGAACAAAGTTATTACTATACATTTGCACAGTCCTCTTCCATCTCACTTTCTTAGCTGGAGAATGTCATTTGTATTTATAACTGCTCCTTTGTTCCTAACAATTATAATCCATCAGAAATTATATCAATTTACAAACAGCATGTGGAAAAAAAGAATTTAGTTTGTAACTGAGTCTTAGTGAAGTACAGGTGTCAGGAGGCAGCTATCTGTGATAATGGATCTTCCAAATATGTGGCTAGTGCCTGGGCCTGAAACAGAAAAAATACAAGACTTGTTAAATCTTTTGTTTTAACCCTTTCCTTCATATATATGCCTTTCACACATTTCCAAACAGAGTTAATCAAGATCAGACGGCTAGAGGAGCCGTCTGATCAGGGTCTGCTCTGTTTATGGAATTTGACAGATCTGTTTCTTTACTTTCTATAATGGCTACAATGTTCCACCTTCCATATTTCATTTTACTATTTTGATTTTTTCCACAAATATTCAGTAGGTATTGAAATTTGGAATAAACCTAGAACAGGGAAAGGGTTAACCCTTTTGATCATATAAACCTGTTTACAAGCATTTGCAAATAGAGTAGACCCAGATCAGATGGCTTCTAGAGGAGCCGTCTGATCTGGGTCTGCTCTGTTTGCTAGTGGAATTTTAAGGATCTGTTTCTTTACTTTCTAAAATGGCTATAATGTTCCACCTTCCATATTTCATTATAACTATTCTGTCCCTGAATATGCAGTAGGTATTGAAATCTAGAATAAATATAGAACAGTGAAAGAATTAACCCTTTCCTCCATAAATACGCTTTTTTCTACGCCTCTGTAACAACCACTTCTTGAAACCATTGTGATAAATAGAGCATTTACTCCTATAGGAGCAAATACTCTTTTTATCACAATGGTTTCAAAATACAAAATTCTAAAATTTTACTTTTCTCTAGTAAATGCTCCTTTTGGGTAGATTCATTCAAAGAGTTTAGGTCTGAAAATAGCCTATGGAGGAAAGGGTTACAACATGTACATGTCCCTCACTCAGCTGTAAAAGATGTTTGCTCAAATTGGATCAGGTGCAAGTGTGACTACTTTTAATTTTTAATTTGAGAAAATATTCAGAGGTCCAGATTAATAGAATCAAGCATGCGTTTTGTTAAAGACGGGGTTTTTTATACTCGAGGCTGGTCTGTTCCAGTTGAAACAAGCTTTAGCGAGTTTCCAATAGGAACAGACCAACCGAGGGTATAGAACCCCCGGCTTATGCTTGATTATTTTTCTCGCTGAAATACGCCGTAAAACAAAGTAAATTAATGAATTTTGTGAAGTACTACTTTACATTGCGTAATACGACTTCCATATCTAATAGCAACAAACTGCAGCATAACTTTAGGCGTGACACCACATTTGTTATGACAACCACAAACGTTACGTTTTGGCATAAAATATAAATTACTGAGTGACTACAAAACAATGTCTTCGGTTAATTAAATAGGTTTTTAAAGTGTTTATATGATAAATAGAATTTCATATTCGTGCTAATTACTTATATTAATTTCAATCTATAAAGTTGTTGCCTATAGAAATGTTGGTATAATTATGTAAGAGTTCCTTCCCTTGTATTGATTTTACCCAATCGTGTGGACGAATACACCAGACAAGGGGTGTTCCAGATAAGGATTTCTAGTACGGCTATTTTTAGTAACTCAGCTTATCTAGCATGTCTGAGAAGCGAGAAAAGATGCGTAAGTTTAAACATTTTGAAGAATAACTTTTTATTCTCCACCAAATCCTATGTCGTGACCACTCTTTAGAATCGTCTCTTTGAGAAGATTCTAAAGAGTGGTCACAACATAGGGTTTGATGGAGAAAGGCTATTTTAGTATTTGAGTATGCACCTTTATCTGATATTGATTGAGTATCAAACAGTTTGGATCCTGATGAGATACTGAGTTACAGGGCATCTCATCTGGATCCAAGATGTTTGCTTAGAGTGAGTAAGAACGTGATTATCAGATGAAGGGTCCAAGTCTTTAAACAGAAAAAAAGTCTCATGATGCAAATCTCAAAGTGCACTTTCATTTATTTTTAAACTGTAGTCAAAGTGTCAAACAGTTTGGCATTCCATCTGATTCTAATCATGAACTCCCCTGTATAATGGGAAGAATAAACATACAGTGCTGGGCAAATTACAGTCACAATGTTGTCTGCTTTAACTGTTAACCTTTCACTCCATCAATATTCATGTAAATAAAAGACATCATGAATTTTAATTAGCTGAATTTTATGACATATATATATATATATACAAACAGGAATTTTTAGCCATGGCTAAAACTGGTAGAATCAGGTCTGTTATTTCATAAGTAAAAACAGCAGATCCTGATCAGACCCCTCCTACAGGAGCTGTCTGAACTGGGTTTACTCTGTTTGAAAAGGTATTAAAAGTCGTATTTATAGAGTAAAGGCTTAACGGAATTGTATGAGAAAGGCTCATCAGAACACAGTAATTAAGAATAAGAAATAATGGTGTGAAGTGTCAGATACCTTTGCCTTCAACATTCCAAATCCAACATTTTCCTTGCAGCAGAGACACAGCAACAAGTTTGCTACTTTAGTGATGGCTACTTTACCCTCCTGAAATATGAAACAATTAACTATCAGTGGCATAGAAAACATTGGTAAATTAAACATGTTTCAAACATGATCCTTTGTATCTCAAACAAACCCTATATTGTGAATTGTCGAGAAATGACGACTACAACCCTTATTCTGAAATTATTTACTGGTATTTTTAATACGTGTTATGCCTTGGGAATCAAATTTAACCATTTTCCTCAAATAAGTGCCTTTTCACACCTTTGCAAACAGAGTAGGAGCCATCTGATCAGGGCCTGCTCTGTTTGCTTATGAATTTACAACAGATCTTGCTCTACAGTTTTTTCCAATCCCAATATATCATATTCATCAGATAGAAGGTTAAATGAGTGAAGTATGAAGGCATTGACGGTAGATGCCTGTAGAAAAAACTCAGTTGATTCTTTTTTCTTACATAACTGCTACACAAACAAGAGTGAATCTTAACAGGAAACATCTTGGTTTACCAAGACACACCGTCTTATGGTACACATTAACCCTTTACTTTAATGCCTTTGCAAATTGAGTAGACCTTGTAGGAGTTGTCTGATTACGGTCTGCTCCATTTGCTTATGAAATGATAATAGATATGACACTACAGTTTCTACCAATATAAAAAATCCCTTGTACATAATTTTATGCTACTTTAGAATTTCAACAAATAAATATTCATGATGAAACCATTTCTTACATGAATATTCAACAGGGAAAGGGTTAAATGACCAAAACATGTTAGTCAAGTGCTCTGCAAACCTTACCTCACAGTCAAGCAGAACAAACTGAAGCTTGTCATCTCCAAACGCTGTGCTGCCAGAACGCTGATATGTGGTCCATATATTGCTGGCTATGGCTGCTGTGACAGCAGCATCCTTGTCGCCATAACCAGAGTATGCAAGCAGAGCTCCATCATTGTTTAGTAACCTGAAAGAAAATATTATAACAAATTGTTAAACGTAGGACACTGTTAACGCATTTGCAAAGATAGTAGACCCAGATCAGACAGCTCATGAAAGTTAGACATTGCTGCTTCAAGCGTTATTTTGGAGGGTTGAACCCAGGAAATTATAGTTGTTTCAGCATAACAGTCACACAGCCTTCTCGACGAGAAGAGTTGTCTTTGTTAAACATGTGGTAGATCTTTGTTTTCTTTCTAGTTTATCAATTTCTGTTTTCAGTAGGGATCCCAAATAATATGCTGCCATTTCAAGTTTGGCATGATTTTTGGCAATGTCTTCGGTTGCATCCTAGAAATGCTAGTGTAGAATAAGCTTTTTTCCTAATGTTGTTGATATGTGTTGACCATTTCATGTCTGCTGAAGTTCTGTGAGGTTTATACTTAAATATAGATTTACTAGCTTCCACTTGTGTGTCAACATTGACAAATACATATTTTTGTTGTGTGCTTTCACATTTATATATGATACATATGCAACAACACCTTTTCAAGCTAAACGAATAAAACACTTTGGTTTATCGTTTACGCTGCCCAGTGGAGTATAACTATGACAGGTCTCCGTACAATAATATATCCGAGCAATAATTTACATTGACACCGTTTGATAAATTATTATAAACAGATGAATATCTACTCACAATGTACTCTGCACACCTCCAGAATTTGCTTGACTGAGAACTTGGGTGAGTGCCTTTGGCTTCAACATATTGTGTCGCTATTTGATCAGGGAGAAACGTGTATTAAACAAAATTGGTACGCCCACTTCACATTTTGTCAACTACTTCCGCACAGCATGGAGAAAATTGTAAATAACGAACTCGTATTCTGATTGGTCAATGGAAAGGTCGTGACCCTAACGTTAGTCAATACACATACAGCATGGCTGAAAAAGAAAACAGATTGTCAGAGGATGTGGTCGAATATTCTCTTTTTCCTGTGATAGGCAGTGAAAAAGAAGGATACGAGTTGAAGACAGAGTTGGAGGAATGTACGAGGAAGTATGTTACATTCCTAAGCCCGTCACTGATTGATGTTATCTGGCAGAATGAAGCGTTTAGTTTGACTCCAGTTCAACAACAAGGTAGGTTTCTTTTTTGTTTGATCACTCATTACAAATCATAACAAGATATACCATTGTTAGATATTTGTGGAAATAATATTTATAGAAAGTATGATTATTTTACAGAAGTGTTATTGTTTTGTTTAGCATATTATTTTAATTAAAATATTTGCACTTTCTGTTTACACTTTCTGTCAAACTTGGGAATTCCAAATGTAGTCATCTGTTCAGCTCTAAATTTAGCAGTTAGTTGAGGGTAATCATTCTTTTTTTCTTTCATTTTTTATATACATATGTTAAACACATAATTGACAGATAAGATATCAATGACAGTCGGTTGTAAGAGAAAATAAAGTTGACATCTCAGTCTCAATAAAATAACTATTAATTAAACCATTTAGAATGTGTTTAAATTTAAGCATGTTTTGTTAATTGTATGACTTCAGATCAAAATGAAATAAGATCTGTTTTTACTATCATGACTTCTCAGACGACATTCCCATGATTTAAAAAAAAATACAAAAAGTGTATTGCCAGTGTATGTCTTGGTAAAAAGGCAAGTTAGAAACACTGCAGATCGGATGAGATCAAACATAGAACTTATTACCAAATTGTGTCTAATAATGACAGTAAATGTATATGCATTCACCAGATTAATATGTTTAATATTCATGTAATGTTGATGTAAGAAATATTGACATAATAAATGTTAATTACATATGTAGCTGATTTTTAGCTAGCTTGTCTGTTTCGAAGAAAAGTCGAGCTATTGTGATCACTGGGTCGTAGGTGTCGTTGTCGTGCAAAAGCTTTAATGTAGCTCATTACTCGAAAATTACAAGAGGTATCAACATGAAACTTCATAGGTCAGTAGATCTCATTCAGAGGGGAAGGCCCTTACTTAAGAACGGTAACTCTTGATTTAAAATTTTTTTTTTTTAGTTATGGCCCTTTATATTTTTTCAAAAATGTTTAATATAGCTGGACAAGCACCAAATCAGACAATCGTTGGCGCCGCACACGGCTCTTATTTTATAGTGGCATATGAACAAGAGAATGTTTGGCCTTGGTAAGAACTGTAGAATCGGATTCCCTCAGGCTATTTTTAGATCCTACCTCTTTGAATAAATCTACCCAAAGGGAGCATTTACTAGAGATCGAAAGGAATTTTTTTTGAGTGTAGTTTTGAAACCATTGTGATAAATATAGCATTTGCTCCTATGGAGCAAACGCTTTATAAATTTATTACAATGGTTTCAAGAAGTGACTATTACAGAAGCGTAGAATCTACTTTTGTATTACCTATTAATTAATCATAAGGAAATGCTCATGCAAGGTTTCAGCCAAAAAATCCTGTGAACATTATGCCATTACAAGTGAGACTCCCCAGTGATCTATATGAGACAGAGGTACAAGTCTAATGCTTTTTTTAAGCATGTTGTTTTATAAGGTAGAATAACAAGTAAGCTTGCTGCATTATTTATATCCTGCATTTAACTCTTTCCTTAATATACTTAACACCCTTTCACATATTTGCAAATAGAGTAGACCAAGATCAGACAGCTCCTATAGGATGATATAGGTCTTATTCTACAGTTTTTGTCAGAGCATTTCCTTGATAAGTTTACAATATAAGATTTCAGCTAGTAAATATTCATGATGTCATTATTTCTTTTATGACTATTGAACAGGGAAAGGCTTAACAATCAACTGCTCTATAGGACTCCTATGTTTAATCAGTAAAATATTGCTTGAAAGTATTTATGTAATATAAGTCAAATTCCTGTGGTTTCAGTAGTATAAAAATTTGGATGACTGGGTTTTGTGGTTATCCAGCAATATAAACACTTTAACCCTTTCCCTGACGGTGACAGTGATCAATATACTGTATATGTAAGAAATAATGACATCTTGAATATTTATAAGCTGAATTAAGATAATGTAGTTTTGTTCAAGGTTTTTTTTTGCTTTGACAGAAATTATAGAACTAGATCTGTATCATATCAAGAGCAAACAGAGCAGACTCTGATCAGATGGCTCCTATAGGAACCCTCTTATTTGGGGCTACTGCGTTTGCAAATGCTTGAAAAAGCGTCTATATGAGGGAAAGGGTTAAACCATTCCCTCATATTGACGCCTTTTGACACCTCTGCAAAAGTCACCTGTTGAAACCGTTGTGATAAATAGAGCATTTGCTCCTATAGGAGCAAATGCTCTATTTATCACTGGTTTCATACTACAAAATTCTGAAATTTTCCTTTTCTCTAGTTAATGCTCCTTTTCGGTAGATTTATTCAAAGTGGTTGAATCTAAAAATAGCATACCCTATGAGGTAATGGGTTAACTCGATGTACTGTGGATTATTGATATCTTACACATATATTTTGCCTATTTGCATATACATGACATTGTTTTGGATCCGGATGAGATGACCTGGAACTTGATGTTTCAACAGGATGAGTGGATCTAAATTGAAACTGTGGTTTTGTTTTAACCCTTTACTTATAGAAATGCCTTTTATATTCTATGCAAACAGAGTATACACAAGTCTGCTTTGTTGCCTTATTAATGGAATAATACAGATCTGATTCTACAGCTTCTGCCATGACCAAAATCCTGTGTTCATACACCATTTTAAAAAATAACTTAATTAGTATTCATGTTGCAGCTATTTCTCACATGAATATTCATTCAATAAGGGTTTACAGAAAATAAGGAAAAGAAAATTATATGAATATGACTGTGAAGTAGACAGTTTGAACATTACAGATACCTGGAGTGCTGAAATTTAACCCTTTCAATGCTGAATTGTCAAATGGACTGATCCAAAATTCAAACAGGTCAAGCTTACCGTGAATATTCAGGGGTTTGTTTTAGAAGAAAAGTTCAATATGACAAACAGTGCAGATTATTATGAGAGAACTCCTCTAGGAGTCTGGGTCTACACTATTTGCACTGGACATTACTTGAGGGTAATTAGGCTAGCATTCTTTGGCTTTTTTTTTTTGCTGAATCAGCATATGAAAAGATAACCTTGATGATAATTTTGGTTGACTGAACATGTTACATTTCATTGACTGCACAGTCATGTAAGTTTCTAATCCTATTAACCCTTTCCTCCATAGACACGCCTTTCTACGCCTCTGTAATGGTCACTTCTTGAAACCATTGTGATAAATAGAGCATTTGCTCCATAGCAAATGCTCCATTTATCACAATGGTTTAAATAGTATAAAATTCTAAACATTTTCTTTTCTCTAGTTATTAGTTATTTTTGGTAGATTCATTCAAAGAGGTTGGATCTAAAAATAGCCTATTGTAGAATGAGTTAACAGAAGAGTCCATTCAGTATATTGTGTGAGGATCTTGAACTGAAGTTGAGATCCTGATATGAAGGACCCACTAGGAGTCCTTTGATCTAGGACATCACTGGACTTATTATCTTTAGATTCACAATTAACATGTATACAGTAAAACCCCTCTAAACCGGAATTCTAGTACAGATGAATTTAGATACTTCTATGCAGATGGCTGTTTAATGCAGGGTGAATGTCATGCAGAAAGTTCCTCTAGGAATTTCATCCTGCATTAAGCTGCCACCTGTATTCTTTTCTTTAGTTATGCTCCTTTTCGGTAGATTTATTCAAATAGGTTGGATCTAAACATAGCCTATGAAATAATGGGTTAAATAGGCATAGAAAGGCTGTGACATATTTATGGATAATGTACTATGTTAGTATGTGTTTTGGGAATAGAGAAATTAACAGGTTGCATGCTACGTAATTATAAACTGCAGAACCTTTTGTCTGCTGTAATTGTGAAAGATATGTTTTTCTTTACTTTTCTTCAAAATTGCATTTTAGATCCTGATGAGGTGCTAAGTTTCTCGACATCTCATCGACATATCATCTTAATCCAAACTGTTTGCATGACTAATTTACGAATTCACTGCTAAGAGATTCCAAAGCAAGCAGTTACAGGCAGAGCTTTATCTACAGCATACCAAAACTTCCCATAATCTTTGTTGAAATCTCAAGAAACCAACTCTCATAAAGTTCAATACTTGACTGAAATATTGCATATTCTTGGTTGCTGTTTTGTTGAAGAAGTATGTCAAACAGACAAATACAGAGAAATTATAAGTGGAGAATTTTGCTAGAAATTACAGTAGAACTCCTTAACCCTTTCCCTCATATAAACGTGTTTTCACGCATTTGCAAACAGAGTAGACCCAGATCAGACAGCTCCTAGAGGAGCTGTCTGATCAGGGTCTACTCTGTTTGCTAATAGAATTTGATAGCTCTGTTTCTTTGCTTTCTAAAATGTCTACACTGTTCTACCTTCCAAATTTCTTTATAATTATTTTGTTAATAAAGATTCAGTAGGTATAGATAGAACATGGAAAGGGTTAACTCATAGAAACACTTTTTAACCCTTTAGTCCATACATAATTATGCTTTTTTATGCCTTTGCAAACAGAGTAGACCCAGACCAGGCAGCTCTTATAGGAGCCGTCTAATCAGGGTCTGCTCTGTTTGCTTATGCTATAATATAGAAATGATTATACAGTTTCTGGCATGGCTAAAAATGCCAGTGTCCATGTGCTATTATATCAAATTAATCTAATACATTTTCATGACATCATTATTTCGTACATGAATATTCATGGAGTAAAGGGTTAAGGCATTATGCAGCATCTCATCTTGATGCAAACTGTTTGCATGGGTAATCACTGTTTTGTCGCTAGCGTGCTAAGTGTTAACTGTAATTTCCTGTGTAAACAGTTTTGATCCAGATGAGACGCTGCATAATGCGGCGTCTAATCAGGATCCATACTGTTTGACACTCTGACCATATTTTTTGCAAAGAAATGAGAGAAATTTTATTTTAAGGATTGGAGCAGACGACAATTGTTGTAGACGTAAAATTACTTAGCATGCAAAGAGTTAAAACACTTCTTTTGAAAAGGAGTCTTAGAAACAGTACTTTGGAAACTGAAGAAAATGCTAATTGGTAGAAAAGAAAGGAATAAATCCAGTTATTGGCTTGCCATATATAATTATTATGAAGCACACTTTAAATTTTCAGCACCCACGTAACCATTTAATTGTTTTATTGAATTGCATGCTCTTAAAATGAAGTCTTTAACCCTTTTAATGGCGGAAAACGAGTACACTGCCATTTGCAAACAGTGCAAACCCATATCAGAGGGCTCCAGGATGAGCCTTCTCATCAGGGTCTGCACTGTTTGTCATGCAGAATCCGCATTAAGACTTTTATACAGAATGCAGAGGTCCAGATCAGATGCATATATCAAAACATTTTCAAGAATTACTTCTTTATTTCTCCACCAAACCCTATATTGTGACCACTCTTTAGAATCTTCTCGAAGAGACGATTTTAAAGAGTGGTTACAACACAGGGTTTGGTTGAGAAATGACGAGTTTAGTTTTTGAGTAAATACGCACCTTTATCTGTGGAGTCGAGGGTTAAAGATACAGTGCTTGTTTAGTGTCAACACTGTTTGTCAAGACAGACACTTGTGTCTGTGGAAGCTGTAATTAACCCATTCCCTAATATTGTTATATTGTCCTATAGGAGCAAATGCTCTATTTATCACAATGGTTTCAAACTACTAAATTTTAAAATTTTCCTTTTCTCTAGTTATTGGTCCTTTCCGGTAGATTTATTCAAAGAGGTAGGATCTAAAAATAGCCTATGAGGGAATAGGTTAAACACTGCATTCAGGAGCATTTTGATCTGTTTCTTGATCAAACCAGTTTCTTTGGCATCTCATCTAGATTGAACCAGTTTGTATGGATTTTCATACATATACTCTCTGAGAAATTGCGATTTAGATAAGAGGAGTATTTCGGAAATGTAAGTAAATTATTGTCTGTATTTCTCCACCAGCCTTGTCTTGCTGGTACCAGAGGTGCAGATAAGATGCGTAAATTGAAACATTTTCAAGAATAACTTCTTTATTTCTCCACCAAACTCTATGTTGTGACCACTCGATCTTTAGAATCGTCCCTATGAGACAATTCTAAAGAGTAGTCACAGCATAGGGTTTGGTGGAGAAATGACGATTTTAGTATTTGATTATGTACCTTTATCTGTAGCTCTGTGGTACTCGTTAACCCTTTACCTCATAGGCTATTTTTAGATCCAACTACTTTGAATAAATCTACCGAAAAGGAGCATTAACTAGAGAAAAGGAAAGTTTTAGAATTTGAAATTTGAAACCATTGTGATAAATAGAGCATTTGCTCCTATAGGAGCAAAATTAATGCTCTATTTATCAAAATGATTTAAACAGGTGACTTTTGCAGTGGCGTCAAAAGGCCTCAATATGAGGGAATGGGTTAAAATTGCCATGGGTAGGTGGTTTTATGATTCCTTGTTCAATATTGAGGCTGTAGGAGCTGTTAGACCCGGGTCACTGCTCCGTTTGCTTGCGAAATGATATAGAAAATTCATGATGCTATTTTAAAAATTAATATACATGACGTCGTTATTTCTCACATGAAATATTCAATGCGTAAAGGGTTAACCCTTACAATGCGGGACTCAAGCCACTAATGTCCTAGAGGAGCCCTCTCATCAGGGTCTGCACTGCTCGTCATGTTACACTTTCCTTTAGAAAAATCCCTAAATATTCACCATAAGCTTGACCTCTTTGCATTTTGGAATAGTCAATTTGGAAATTCAGCCTTGTTATTGTTGTACAGGTTAAATGTAAATTAGGGAAGGTAAGAACTGCAGCAGACAATATTATTCCAACAAGTTTTACATTCTTGTCAGAAGATAATTATTGGAGAAATAATAAATGCACGTTTCGGGAAAGTTTATGACATGTTCATGGCATTATGTTACACCATGTTAACTCCTCGCCACCAATAATGAACCTGTCATTACCATTTCAAACAGTTTGAATCCAGATGAGTCCTGTATCCATGGCTCAAATCTGACCAATCAAAAGCTTGAGAAAGAACTCAGACTCAACTAAAAAGCTTTATAAGCATGGACCCAAGTGATTCGACATCTTTGAGGATCCAATTTGTTTGATACTGTGATTGTGGTTTATCGAAAGAAAAAGGAAGAAAATGAAGAATGAAAATTGTAGCAGACGACAAATATGCAGATGACAGTCCTTCACAGCGAAAGAGTTAATCTACTCTTTGTTCTTCACTTTGTTCATAAAACATGTACACTGTCTACCATTTAAAATCATTAACCTTTTTCTTCATATAATGCTTTTTCACACCTTTGCAAACAGAGTAGACCATGATTAGACGGCTTCTGTAGGAGCCATCTGATCAGGTTTAGCTCTGCTCTAGATCTGCTTGCATATGAAATTATAATAGATCTTACTCTGCAGCTTTTTGCCAATACCAAAACATTCTGTGTACATATACCATTATAAAAGCCATTATTTTGCCATTTAGCTAATAAATATTGTTGATGTCATTATTTTTTTACATGAATATTGAACAGGTAAATCAGTAAAACTCCCCTGCAATAACTATATATGCAAAAGAAGTCTGATTCTGGGGATTTCAGACAGACGTCAGATGGTAGCCTGCAGCAAGATGCAAATTGTTTCTTTATTACTGTTGTTCTGTATTAATCAAACACCTGCTCTCATAGATCCTATTTATGTTTAAACTTTAAAGCAAGGATTGGTATTAACCCTTTCCCTGTTCTATGTTTATTCCAAAAGTCAATACCTACTGAATATTCATTGATAAAATAGTTGTAAAGAAATGTGGAAGGTAGAACATTGTAGGCATTTTAGGAAGCAAAGAAACAGATCTATCAAATTCCATAAGCAAACAGAGCAGACCCTGATCAGACGGCTCCTCTAGGAGCCGTCTGATCTGGGTCTACTCTGTTTGCAAATGCGTGAAAACACGTTTATATGAGGGAAAGGGTTAAGCTGTTTCAAAATACAATTTTATTCTTCTTTCTGGCATTAACCCTTTCCTTCATATAAAACGCCTTTTTCAAGCCGTTACAAACAGAGTGGACCCAGATCAGACGGCTCCTTTAGGAGCCATCTGATCAGGGTCTGCTCTGTTTACCTTTGAAATTATGATAGATCTGACTCTACAGTTTCTGCCCAAACCAGAATATCCTGTGTCCATATGCCATTATAAAAAATCAGCTAATAAATAATTATGATGTACATGTACTTGTTTCTGACATGAATATTCAACGGGGAAGAGTTAATCCTTTTGTGGCTTAGTGTCCCTTAATAGGGAAATATTAAAACAGTGTTGACTCAGACCAGAAGTCTGTCCAAGGAGCTCTCTGATCAGTGTCAACAGTTTGGTTTACAAATTATTTTCAGTGTCACACCAGGAAAAGAATTACCGGTATTTAAGAAACGTCCCTTTAACCCTTTCCCTCATATAAACGCATTTTCACGTATTTGCAAACAGAGTAGACCCAGATCAGGGTCTGCTCTGTTTGCTAATGGAATTTGAAAGATCTGTTTCTGTACTTTCTAAAATGGCTACAATGTTCCACCTTCCATTATAACTATTTTGTACATGAATATTCAGTAGGTATTGAAATTTGGAATAAACATAGAACAGGGAAAGGGTTAAATGAGCTTTGGGTTGGTTATAATACAAATTGAATAAAATGCACTTAGAAAATTCGGCTTTAACCCATTACCCCATGATTTTTCATGTAAGAAGTGGTTAAAACAATTGAGCAGTGGTTTTCTGTGTCAGATTGTTTGTTCTTTAGTAATCTTTACTAGTTAATACTGTTAGACAATGAAATCTGCATATATATACCTGGTAGCTAAATATATTTGAATTTTTTCCCATTCGCTGATGAATTTATTTATTTTTATGCTTGAATTAATCACTCAATGAATATTCATTAACTTACTTTGTATAACGTAATACCTTCAAGGAAATAGTTGGCTTAGATAAAAATTGAAGGATCAGATCAAATTATATAATTATAATAATAATATATATGGTATATATATATAATCCATAATTTATGCAAATAGAGTAGAATCAGATTAACGGCTTCTAGAGGAGCCCTCTGATTTGGGTCTACCCTTAGGCCTATTTGCAAATGCATTATTATTAGGGAAAGGGTTATTTGTTAAGTCAGTGTCTTGAGGTAATTTCTTTCCTTTTTCGTTTAGTTCATTGTTTGATTTACCAAAAATACATCTTAATTTTGTCATCTGCTCAATTGTCATCTGCTGTTCTATTGTCGTCTGCAACATTTTCAAAATGAATTCTTTTCTTTCTGATTTTTGTTTGCATAAGTGGAGTCTGAGCAATATATTTAGGATCTCAGATCAGGCCCCATATTTTGTGGTTTCTGATCTGGATCAAAACTGTTTTCATATGTTATAAATGGCAGGAGAATCTGCGGCTAGCATGCAAAGAGGTAATGTTTATTTAGTTATAGATAATAGTCCATACACAGTTGTGTCATTGAGATAAGAGAACTGTGTATGCTTGAAAACATATTTTAACCACTGACTAAATGAACAGTCATGCAGGGCTCTGCCTATTATGGAAATTGAATTCAATTCTTTCATTGAAAAACAACAACATAAAATGAGGAAATTTGTTGCTATGACTAATAATAGGGAGATGAGATTTGTAAAACATTTACAAACAGAGGAGACCTAGAGATTAGACATTTCACACTACTGTGTGAGTACAGGAGCTGTCTGATCTGGGTCTAGTCTGTTTGCAAAGGTAGAAGTTGCCAAATCATTTAGTGTATTAACAGATAATGGTGTTCCTGATAGCAGAGGCAAACCGGTAGATAGAATGCATTACTTAATCCTTTACTCCATGAATATTAATGTAAAAAATAATGACATCATGAATATTAATTAGATTAGTTTTTATAATGAAACATGAACAGGAAAATTTGGGCAACGAAAGAAACTGTAGAACCATATCGGTATATTATTTCATAAGCAAACTGAGCCGACCCTAGTCAGACGTCTCCTACTGGAGCGTCTTTTCTCTCATATGTTCCCATTATCTCCGGGTTAAAACAACGGGTTAAGATTCCCTGATCTGTAACACGTGTGTAAGAATACGTTACAACATAATTATTATATGATGTCATATGTCATATATGACGTCAAACCATGGAAACCGTTGTATACATGTCATTTAAACGGCGAAAATACACTTTTTTTGTTATGTGAGAAAAATAATCTGATGCTCGTTGTCTCTTAAGATCACATGTTCCTAAATCACCAAGAAAATGTTATTAAGCTCGCCAAGGCTCGCTTAATAACATTTTCTAAGGCTCGCTTAGGAACATGTCATCTTAAAAGACAACTCGCAACAGATCCTCTATATCTGGGTCTACTGTGTTTGCAAAGACAGAAAGGTGTATTTATGGAGTAGAGGGTCAAAAATTGTATTAAGAAAAACTCCTTTATTTCTGCACCAAACTCTGTGTTGTGTCCACTCTTTAGAATCATCTCAAAATGATGGAGATGGAGAAATGACAGTTTTAATGTTTGGAAAACAATCCAAATCTTTTGCTCTGTCAAATAAGGTCTTCTAGTGTTTACCAGTATTTAACTTTTATATTTACGTTGAATAATGCAATGTGGACCATCTCTAAGTTAACCCTTTCCTCCATAAATAGGCCTTTCTATGCCTTTGCAAACAGAGTAGACCCAGATCAGACAGCAGGAGTCGTCTGATCAGGGTCTGCTCTGTTTGCTTATGATATGATATAGATATGATTCTTCATTTCCTGTCCTGTCAAATGGCCAAAAATCCTGTGCTCATAATCATATGCCATTATAGTATTTCATTAATGTTCATGATGTCATTATTTAACCCATTCCCACTTAGACAGAACCTCTTTGAATAAATCTACCGAAAAGGAGCATAAACTAGAGAAAAGGAAAATTTTTAAGATTTTGTAGTTTGAAACCACTGTGATAAATAGAGCATTTGCTCCTGTAGGAGCAAATGCTCTATTTATCACAATGGTTTCACAAAGTGACTTTTACAGAAGCGTCAAAAGGCGTCAATATGCGGGAATGGGTTAAGGCATAAATGTTCATGGAGTATAGGGTTAAAGTTAGATCACGCAGTAGTGGTACAACTTTGTTATTGGAACAGATGGATTGGTTAATGTGTGAATTTACCAACATATACACATTTTACACCAACACATTTGCTTGGTTCCCAGGAGCTACTAGATCAATAATTTATTGACACATGGTACCAAACAAACATGTCGAAAAAAAATTGTGAGTCTGAACTTTTGTCCGATGAATATGCTTGTAAGACATAATGACATACCGTAGCTGAACTTTATAATGGCATATGAGCATAAGATATTTTGTAGATGGCAGAAGCTATAAAATCAGATCTACCATATTCTCCCTAATAAAAGCTTCTACTCTAATGATAACAGCAGGTTGTAGCTTAATGCAGGCTGAAAACAATATAGGAAGCTCCCATAGGAGATTTTTGCATTGCTTTTGTTCTGCATTAAGCAACTAGTCAACTACCTGTGTACAAAATGCCTTCATGAGCATTATTAGAGATATGGTATATTACTTCATAAACAAACAGAACAGACCCTGATCAGATGGATTCTGTAAGAGCAGTCTGATCTGGGTCTGCCCTGTTTGCCAAGGCATGTAAAGTTGTTTCTATCGGGTTAAGTGTAGGTGATATAGGAATTGATTTGTTGAATCTAATCTTCAATTAAATCTAATGTATGAGAATATTTAAGAGACTCAATCCTGAGTATGTTTTTGTAGAGTATATGAATATACACTGTAGTTTACCTTATGTATTCAAACAGACAAATTTAGGCAAATAGTGCAGATCCAGATCAAACAGTTCCTTAATCCTTTCCTCCATAAATACGCCTTTCTACGCCTCTGTAAAAATCACCTGTTGAAACCATTGTGATAAATCTATTTATCACAATGGCTTCAAATTACAAAATTCTAAAAAATTTCCTTTTCTCTAGTTAATGCTCCTTTTCGGTAGATTTATTCAAAGAGGTTGGGTCTAAAAATAGCCTATGGAGGAAAGGATTAAATAGGATCCATGTGATCAGGGTCTGAACTACCTGTTTTTGCTACTATGCCTGTCTGATTTATAGTTATCAAAATGGTGCCAAATCTTGAAGCTTTACAGAGGCCCAAATAAGATTCATTAATTAACACATTTTCAGCAGTAACTTTTTTATTTCTCCAACAAACCCTATGTTGTGACCACTCTTTAGAATCGTCTCTTTGAGAAGATTCTAATCATTTGTCACAACATAGGGTTTGGTGGAGAAATAATGGTTTTAATATTTGATTATGCACTGTTATCTGATGCGCTGACTTTTAAACTGTGGAGATGGGAGATTGGATATCCAAATACTTGGTGTAATTATGGTATTTATCATTCAGTATCATAAACAGATGTTTATCAGTGTACTCTTGTCGTTATAATGAGTCAGAGAAAATATTTTTTATGAACCATTCATCTATAATTTTTTATGCTTTTGTTATAGAAATGATCAATAGATGTATGCGTCACCTTATAGCAGAAATAAATCCAAGCCACTTGACATCTGACATATGAAGAGTGAGACAGTTACAGATGCAAAAACATGAAAACCAATCTCAAGACTGCCATATAGACAAGACTATAATATATAGCAAGCAAGAATGATGTTTTTCATTTTCATCTCGTTTGCTAAGCCCCCACATATTGTGGACTGTTAAATTTGTCATATGCTACAATTTTCACTGTTTACTTTTTATACGCCCGTTTGAAAAAACGGGACGTATTATGGAATGGTGCTGTCTGTCCGTCCGTCCGTCTGGCTGTCTGTCCATCTGTAACATCTTTAACTCAAGTTCCGCTTGGTGGATCCTTCTCAAATTTAACCACAATGTTCATCTAGACATGCTACAGTAGCCTGCCAAGTCCCGGTTCGTTTATCTAAGGTCAAGATCACACAATTGGACTTAGAATTTGCGTTTAGCATTTGCGTTAAGCAAAAATGTTAACCTCAATTTACGTGGAACACATTTTTGTAAGTCCACTTATTTACATAACACTTTGTGAAACACTTGTTCACCGTTACAACCTCCACCTGTAGGCAAGAGTACATAACTCTTGTCAAGCATTTTGACCGAATTATGCACCTTTTTAAATTAGAATTTTTGTTTAAGGGTTTTGTTAAAGTCCATTTATTTACATAACCCTTTGAGATAAAGCTTTAAACTTGGAACACTTGTTCACCATCACAAGCTTCACCTGTAGACAATAGTACATAACTCTGTCAAGCATTTTGACAGAATTATGCCCCTTTTTAACTTAGAAATTTTGGTTAACGTTTTGGTTAAAGTCCACTTATTTACATAACCCTTTGAGATAAAGCTTTTAACCTTGGAACACTTATTCACCATCATAAGCTTCACCTGTAGGCAAGAGTACATAACTCTGTCCAACATTTTGACAGAATTATGCCCCCTTTTAACTTAGAAATTTTGGTTAAGGTTTTGGTTAAAGTGCACTTATTTACATAACCCTTTCAGGTTAAGCTTTTAAACTTTGAACACTTGTTCACTATCACAGGCTTCACCTGTACACAAGCATTTAGACACAATTATGGCCCTTCTTTAATTTAGAATTTTTGGTTAAGTTTTTTTGTTAAAGTACGCCTATTTACAACCTTGAAACTTGGTCGCAAAATTGGACTTAACCCCAGTTTAGGTTGAACAAGACCTTGACGGGCGTATATTGTGCCTACTGGCACTCTTGTTTACCCTGTCTTTGAAAAAACATAATCACAGCATTAAACAGTTTGGATCCTGATGAGAAGCCAAGTAAAGTTACTGGATCCTAACTGTTTGCATAATTATAGGTAATGACAGTTTTGCCATTGGCAGCAAAAGATTTAACCCATTACCTTATTGGCTATTTTTAGATACAACCTCTTTAAATAAATGTATCGAAAAGGAGCATTATCTAGAGAAAAGGAAACTTTTAGAATTTTGTAGTTTGAAACCATAGTGATAAATAGAGCATTTGCTCCTATAGGAGCAAAATGCTCTATTTATCACAATGGTTTCACAAAGTGACTTTTACAGAGTCGTCAATATGAGGGAATTGGTTAAAGTAACATTTGTTATCCCCCACCGAAGGCGGAGGGATATAGTTTTGACGTTGTCCATCTGCCTGTGTGTGCTCTGTGCGACGTTGTCCATCTGCCTGTGTGTGCGTCTGTGCATTCCAGAGTCATATCTCTGAAATGGTTTGCAGTTCTTCTTTGAAACTTGTGTAAATGTCATAAAGCAATGTGGGCCAGCTGCATGTATCACTCACATTGGCCTTGGAACACCACCAGAGTTTGTTATGGCCCTTTGTTTACCAAAAATGTAACCATTTATGTGTCCAGAGTCATGTATCAGAAACTTCATTTAAATGATAAGTAGCGTACAGAAATGCATACAGATATGCGTCCCTGCTAGTATCATTCACATTGACCGTGGTACACTAGTAGTATTGGATTTTGTTTGCCAAAAATATAAGCATTTTGTCTGTCTGGAGCCATATCTCAGAAACTGTTTGGAGTTTTTCTATGTAACTTTGTGTAAATGTTAATAAGCATAAGGAAATGTGACCCTGCAAGTATTATTCTCATTGACTCTGGAACACCAGAGTTATGGCCTTTTGCAAAACATTCATTGTTTTGGCCGTCCATCCGGAGTCATATCTCAGAAACGGTTTGGAGTTCTATTGAAATTTATGTCTATGTTTAGTGCCATGAGAAAATGCAGCCCTGCAAGTATCGCTTATATTAACCATGGAACATCAGAGATATGGTCCTTTGTTTGCCAAAAACTTAATCTTTTTGTCTGTTTGTAGTCATATCTCAGAAACTGTTTTTTGGAGTTTTTCATTGAACCCTTTCCTTCATAAATACACCTTTCTACGCCTCTGTTGAAGTCACTTCTTGAAACCATTGTGATAAATAGAGCATTAAAATTTTTGCTCCTATAGGAGCAAATGCTCTGTTTATCACAATTGTTTCAAACTACAAATTCTAAACGTTTCCTTTTCTCTAGTTAATGCTCCTTTTTGGTATATTTATTCAAAGAGATTAGATCTTAACCCTTCGCTAGCTGTTCACGTCAATATACCTACATGTAAATAGTGAAGACCCAGATGAGACAGCTCCTTCAGGAGCTGTCTCATCAGGGTCTGCACTATTTACAAGTTGATTGCAACCAGTACACTCCACAGCAGTGATTGCACAGCGAAATGCTTGTACACAGTGAAGATATATGTAATTATACAACAGGGCATGGGTAAAGAAGGAGAAATGTATTTTAAAATTCAGCAAGAGAAGGGTTAAAATAGCCTATGAGGGAATGGGTTAAAATAATGCAACCTACAAGTATCACTCACAGTGAACTTGGAACATGGCAGAAACTGTACAACCAGATCTGTATAATCCAATATTCTGTTTTTTAAGGTGTGAAAAGGTGTAAGGTAAAGGTTTAATTCATTTTTAGGGTTTCGGCTTTCGCCGAAATCCTTATAAAATGGATTGCGACTCAAACTATGGCGGAAAACCCTATTGCACGAGCGCTACCTAGCGGGAATCCCCCTAAGAGAATACGCGCATGTGCAGTGCTTGGCTTACAATCCGGTTCCGGAATCTTACAAAATATTTATAATGAAATATGGAAGGTGGATCCATTAGCAACAGAGCAGACCCTGAATCTATGGGAGCGAGCTGTCTGATCTGGGTCGAATCTATTTGCAGATGCATGAAAACAAGTTTATATGGGGAAATTAAGGGTTAAATAGACTTCTTCTGTTCTGTACGTCCTTTACAGTATAAAGGTTACAGCGCACTGGTGGTCAGTAGTGCAGGGCAACTGTTACATCATGCTAAAATCTCTAGAGGTCATACGCTTAACTCTTTGCACGCTAGCGGCGAAACTGTGATTATCTATGCAAACAGTTTGGATCCAGATGAGAGGCCACATAATTCTGCGTCTCACCAAACTGTTTGTCATCTTGATCATATTTTTGCATAAAATGAAAGAAAGTTTATTGAAGAATTGACGCAGACGTCAATTGTTGCAAACGAAACATCACTCAGCATTATAAAGATTAAGCAAGCTGTAGTGATCTGTAATATCGTCTGCTTCAGGTTTGTCATCATTTGAATTTCTAAAAGATCAGTTTTAGGCATTTTGACCTAAGGCAAAATTGTCACAAGTTGTAAACAGTTTAGATTTTGGTCAGACAGTTACTTGGTATTAGATCTGAATCCAAACAGGGTGTCCCACTTTGCCAACCTTTATTGTTTAAGTAGCTAGGGTTTTTGTATCCTTTATGTTATTAAAAATCATTAAAATGAAAAAAAGGAGAAAGGCAAACAAAATGAGACAAAGCACTTTCTTATCTTTTAATTTATATACATTTCATCATTTATTGATTTACGTGTCAGGCTTATAGTATCTTATAGTGACTTATAATATCTTATAGTAATGTATGTAATTTATTTCTGATTCATATCATTTATTTCTATGACACCGGTTACTGGTCAGGGTCTGTAGTGTTTACTACAGCACTAACTGTAATTTGCATGTATGACTATAATGTATTTTTAATTATATCATTTATTGATATACTTGTTACATGTATGATGCTGCAAATAGCAAAGACCCTGGCCAGTTGTGGTAACTGATCGGGGTATGTATTGTTTGCAGCACAGACTCACAAATTGACCCTGAACAGACTCACACTCGCAGTCTCCTCAGGAAGAAGTAAGAAATTACAACACAATCACACAAAAAGACAAGGTATAGGCATGGATAAACTATTAAGGGTCTTTTCTGTTTGCAAAAGCACAGAAAGGCTTATTTTGCTCAGACAAATTGTACCCGATATGGAACCCTGAAATCGTCTTCACTATATAATATAAAGTGAAACAATACTTTGTGTCTAACAACCCATATACCAATGGGAGGTTTTACTTCAAATTTTCACCCATGATAAGCTGTCAACCTTAATGTGAAGAGTTTGCTCTGACCATTTTACCAGAGTTATGACACAAAGTGGCAAGTTGAGCTATTGGAATCGCACTGTGTGTGACATGTTCATAAAAAATTTTCTTTAAATGTCTTCCAAACTACTGACATGATTTTCAGAAAAATCCACAGCAAACAATCAATATAATAAATATATATTATGTCCGAAACCTTCAGTACTGTCAGTACTTTGATTTTTTCCATATCCTGTGGAAGCCTTTTTGTATTGGTTAACCCAATTATCCTTTTCGGTATATGTATTCAGAGGTTGGGTGTAAAAATAGCCTATGGAGGAATGGGTTAAAGGTGATTAATCCTTTACATGTGATAAACGAGTTGTCTGGCATTTGCAAACAGCAGGAACCTTCTATTCCGGGTCTGCAAATGTGTTTTTCATCAGTTTTAAGCCTTTTAATGCATTTAATAAACAGTGAAGACCCAGATCATAAGGGTCGTAGAAGAGCTCTCTGACCAGGGTCTGCATTGTTTGTCATTGACAAGTCTCAAGCAAGTTTAACAGTTTCCAACTGAATGGACAGTATTACTGTAAATCAATGATGAAGCATTTCACTTGAAATCTCTGAGGGTAAAAAACAAGATGTTCATGTCAAGGTTGGAGGACTTTTACAGCCAGTAATTTCAGTTTCGATAAATTCTTTATTCGTGTACTCACTTTCGAATCACAGTTCAACTGATAACCTATTTCTGATTTATAAATCATCCTATAGACAGATTTTCCTTGAACAAAATCCCTAAGTTTGATAAAATATAAAGTAAGCTTTGCCCAATCAAAAGGAAATAACTGTCATCTGCAAAACTTGTTGTCTGCTTCAATATTTATACTTTAAAGTCCAGTTTACAAAGATCCATTTGTTATAAAATACAGTGACCACCTCAGTATCTGTTGGCAGAATATTTGCTTTTTAACCCTTTACTACATAAATACGCATTTCTACGCCTCTGTAAAAATCACCTATTGAAACCATTGTGATAAATAGAGCATTTGCTCCTCTAGGAGCAAATGCTCTATTTATCACAATTGTTTCAAACTATAAAATTCTAAAATTTTCCGTTTCACTAGTTAATGCTCCTTTTCGGTACATTTATTCAAAGAGGTTGGATCTAAAAATAACCTATGAGGGAATGGGATAAATACGACTTTCTACACCTTTGCAAACAGAGTCCAACAGTTTGGAACCTGATGAAGCCAATTTACTCAAACTATTGTAATTTCATCTAGAATTGGTTTCTTGACAGAGTAATTTCTTATTTTCAGGCACAATCTTGTCATCATATTGGAAGACTGGGCGCTTTGAATTATAAGGCTGGTATTAAATTGAGTTTGAACAGGAAGGAAGCAGAATTGTCAAGTTTGATGTTTTGATTCAGAATTCAATTTCTTAACCGCTTTGAGTACGAACATTGTCGTCTGCTGGGTACATTGTAGTCTGCTTCAAGTTTCAGAGTGGGCATTTCTCCAATTTCATTATAAAATGTTAAAGAGAGTGTCAAACAGTTTGGATCCTGATGAGACAATAGTTACTCAGTGTCTTATCTGGTTCCAAACTGTTCCAAATATGACACCACAGACCCGTTTTTATGGCAGTGTAGGAATTAATCCAGACAATTGTCCAGACTGTCCTAATTTCTCTGTTTTCATAAGTATAATTTTTTTTTTTTTTTTATCACAACTTCACTAAAGTTTACAATAGATTAGGTCAAGGTTAATTTACCACACAAGCTGCTTGATACTTGGCTAGAAGTATCTAAATCACTTCATGTTTCTGAAATTCTTTTAACCCATTCCCTCATAGGCTATTTCTAGATCCAACCACTTTGAATAAACCTACCGAAAAGGAGCATTAACTAGAGAAAAGGAAAAAATTAGACTTTCGTAGTTTTAAACCATTGTGGTAAATAGAGCATTTGTTCCTATAGGAGCAAATGCTCTATTTATCACAATGGTTTCAACAGATGATTTTTACAGAGGCGTAGAAAGACATATTTATGAAGGAAAGGGTTAACAAAGAGCTTACCAGACAAAATATTTCACAGCATGTTATGATATGGGCAATCAAATTTGAAATCATGGAGAAATTTAAATTGTTAAAGTGTCTGTGACATGGCATTTTGGTATAAAATTCTGGTATTGACATATTTTGCTTTCTATAAATGTGCCTATAAATTATTTGTTTCAGAAGTCTGTAAAGCTGGAATAAAATTGTAGTTATGATTAATGAAAAGTAGAAGAGTGCAGAAATAGCTTACAAATAATCACTTAACCCTTTCCCTCATAATAATGTCTTTTGACGCTTTTGCAAACATATAGGAGCCATCTGATCAGGGTCTGCTCTGTTTGCTTTTTGACATGATACAGATCTGATTCTACAGCTTTTGTGGCATATCTAAATTATTTGTCAAGCAAACAGAGTAAACCCAGATCAGACAGCGTCTGATCTGGGTCTACTCTTTTTGCAAAGGCATAGAAAGGCGTATTTATGGAGTAAAGGGTTAATTTAGGAAACAAGTACATGTATTGACATTTGTAAAGAGTGTAGACCCAGATCAGAGGTATCCTGATGGGTTTGCACTATTTGTCATTCAAAATTCTCTTGCAAACAGTGTAGACCCAGATCAGATGGCTACTGTACAAGCCATTTGATCTTGGTCTTCTCTGTTTGCCAATTAAGGCATGAAAAGGTGTTTATATCAGGTAGAGGGTTAAATAAAAAAAATGGGGGAGCAACTAGTGTAGACCCTCATCAAACTGCTTCTTTAGCAGCAATTGATCTAGATTTGTGCTAGTTTCCTTAACCCTTTACTCCATGCATATTTATGTAAAAAATGATGACATTATGAATATTAATTAGATTAAATGTCATAATAGCAAAATTTTATGGACGCAGGAATTTTTGACCATGACAGAAACTGTAGAATTATATCTATATTACATGCATATCATAAGCAGACAGAGCAGACCCTGATAGGAGCTGTCTGATCTGGAACTACTCTCTTTACAAAGGTGTATTTATGGAGTAAAAGGTAAAAGCTTTTCTGAATAATTTTGGTAGTTATGGTAAGTTCATCAGTTGCGTTTTGACAAGGTAAACTATTTTGTATTGAGTTGGTGGAAGATTTACTTATAAATACAGTAGCAGTGATGGATTGATTGGGTTATGTATATATTTCCTAGCTGATTAGAAAATCCCAAACTCCAGGGAGATTGGTGCGGTAATCCAAATAGACTGGTACACAATGGAAGCTTGTTACAATAGATTGCTATAAGACTAAGATATTGTTACAAAGGACAGGGATGAAGAAGAGCCTTGTTTTAACCTTTATCCTACACTGTAATTGATATCTGCCCGAACTCTGATACGAACATTTTCCTTACATGCGATTCGTTCAAGCTTTTGAGAAACTGTTGACCTGATGTCAAACAGCTTGGATCCTGATGAGACGCCAAGTTACTTGGCGTCTCGTCTAGATCCAAGCTATTTGTAAATGATGGCTAGGTTGCCTTCGGCAGGATAAGATCTGATTGACTGCTACAAGGATGGATTGGGAAATGTAGACTGGTTATTTGTAATTGCTGCTGTTCCTCATGATATAACAATCACAATAATGACCGATTTCTCAGGAGGGAATAGATAATGAAAGGATGACCAACTATAATGAAAGGTTGACCAACTACATGTATAATGAAAGGTTGACCAGTCTTATAGATAATAAAAACAGGACAAACTTTGTATACCTCTGCATTTGTGACTGACAGTGTATGACATCATAATTCTCATCATTATCTTCTCCAAATTAACCCATTCCCCCGAATAGGCTATTTTTTTTATCCAACCTCTTTGATTAAATCTACCAAAAAGTAGCAGTTACTAGAAAAAAAGAAATTTTCAGAATTGTGGAGTTTTGAAACTATTGTGATAAATAGAGCATGCCTTATTTATCACAGTGGTTTCACAAACTGACTTTTACAGAAGCATCAAAAGGTCCCAATATGTGGGAATGGGTTAAAGTCACGTTCTAATGATTTATCCAGTGATACTGAAATCTTAAAGTCATTGTTTTTCCCACGATTTAGTAGATATATTATGCAAAAGGGTGTGAAATCGATCTCAAAGGTTCAAAACAATCAATAAAAGGAACTATAATGATCCACAGGAACGGCACACATGCTCAAATTTTCAGATTATACGGATTAATGCAGGTAGTTTCAAAGAGACTTAATAGAATTTGAGACTGGACTTCAAAATCCCCTAGGAATAGGCATGTGTCTTGGAAGAACAACTGTCAAAATAACCCCGTTAATACTGTATTTTATTTTTAACCCTTTTGGTCATACAAACGCGTTTTCACTTATTTGCAAACAGAGTAAACCCAGATCAGACGGCTCCTAGAGGAGCCGTCTGATCAGGGTCTACTCTGTTTGCTAATGGAATTTGATAGTTCTGTTTCTTTAGTTTCTAAAATGGCTACAATGTTCCACCTTCTATATTGCATTATAACTATGTTATCCATGAATGTGCAGTAGTTATTGAAATTTTGACTAAATATAGAATACAGGGAAAGGGTTAACTCTTATCCAACTAACCACAACCTGAGTAATCCGACATCTCATCAGGATCCAAGCTGTTTGACACAAAGTCTTGGTCAATGGTTTCTCAAAAGCTTGGTTTATCCCTTTCCCTGTTCTATGTTTATTCCAAATTTCAATACCTACTGAATATTCAGGAACAAAATAGTTATAATTAAGTATGGAAAGTGGAAAAATGGAGCCTTTTTAGAGAGTAAAGAAACAGATCTTTCAAATTCCATAAGCAAACAGAGTAGACCCTGATCAGACGGCTCCTCTAGGAGCAGTCTGATCTGGGTCTACTCTGTTTGCAAATGCCTGAAAACACGTTAATATGAGGGAAAGGTTTAATTGGAAGAAGTCTAAACTGCGCCAGATCCAAATTTTTCAGTAGTGTAAGGGTTAAAAAGTAATAGGCCATAGACTTTCAAGGGCTATTAAAAGATTTCTATTATAACTTTTGTTTGTTGAACAAATGTTTCCAACAGAAACTGTCTTAAGATTCAGATATCAGAGCAGACTTTCTTCCATTTCCTTTCAAAGACATAAACAGAGTTTCAAACAGTTTTGATCAGGATGAGACACAGGGTCACTGTGAAGCATTGATTTGCTGGTTGCGAACTCAAGATTTAACCACATGTAAGAGCTGGGGAAGAAAGAAGCATCAGAGATTAGACCTCCTGATTGTGGAACCATCCTCAGACTATTAAATAATCTTTTAGTAAATTGTAGCAATTTGTGGCTTATTGTAAGCTTTTTGCCAGCTGAATAATTGTCTGCCATAAATTTCTTGTCTGACAGTCTGCTTAATTTTCTAAGATTTTTTCACAATTGGATCCTGATGAGATGCCAAGTTACTTAGCATATGATCAGGGTCCATACTGTTTGCAAAGGCCATACAAAGGTCATATGGTAAAGGTTAGGGTTTGGATCAGCAGCAGCAGCAGCTGCAGACTTGAACAGTATTTTATTATCTATTAATTTTGCTTGTGGCATTATTCTCAGTTATTAACTATAACATTTTCCCTGATAGAGAAATCTTTTTTATGCCTTTGCAAACAGAGTAGACTCAGATCAGATGGCTCATGAATATGCATGAGGTAATGGGTTAAGCAACCTCTCTATAACGACCACTAAATTGTGTTAATTAGTTAGTATTAAGGGCAGGTGGTTGCTTAAAGCAAGATTAACGTAAAACAGTAGTTTTACTTTCACCTTGCTTTAAGCAGCCACCTGCCTTCAACACAAAATATTTGATGTAGTTTAGTGGTCGCTATAGAGAGGTTTTACTGTACATGTATAATGTGATTAACTTTTTATCTGATCAATTTTCATATAGGATATAATGACTTTATGAATATTAATTAGCTTTTTTATGCCTTTGCAAACAGAGTAGACCCAGATCAGACGGCTCCTATAGGAGATGACTGATCAGGGTCATCTCTGTTTGCTTATGAAATGATTTACGGTAGATATGATTCTACAATTTCTGTCACGACCAAAAATGCTTACCGGTATGTATATGTGCCATTATAAAAATTGATCTAATTAATAGAAAATACCCATAATGTAAATAATCTTACATGTAAATTCATGGAGTAAGGGGTTAAATAGCTGAATTTTTATAATAGCATAAATTGTTTTATGAACGAGAATTTTTGACCAGGGCAGAAAGTGAAGAATCAGATTAAAATTATCTTGTAAGCAAACAGAGTAGAGGCTGATCAGACAGCTTCTACTGGAACTGTCTAATCTGGGTCTACACTGCTTGCAGATGCATAAATATCCATGTTTATCAGAACAAGGGTTAAAGTCTGCTCATACATCAATCAGCACATATTGCAGAATAATTGTATCTGTCTACAACAGGAAACTTGTCTCATAAATTGTCTTTTTCCTGGAATAAGCATATCACTTGATGCCATTACAATATGTCATGCAATCTTCTTCTGTGTAACCTTACCTAGCTTAACTCTTTGCAAGTACAGTAGATCCAGTCTTAAGCGATCATCATAAAGAGGTGTATTTATGGGTCTGTAAGGCAGATGGTAGCTTAACCCTTCGCTTGCTATTCACGTCAATATACCTACCTATAAATAGTGAAGACCCAGATGAGACAGCTCCTGCAGGAGCTGTCTCATCAGGGTCTGCACTATTTACAAGTTGATTGTGCAACCAGTGCACTCCAGTCCACAGCAGTGATTGCACAGCGAAATACTTGAACACAGTGAAGATATATGTAATCATACAACAGGGCTTGGGTAAAGAAGGAGAAATGTATTTTAAAATTCAGCAAGAGAAGGGTTAATGCAGGTCAGAAGTAATGCAGAAAGCTCCTATAGGAATCTTTTTGCATTACTTTCACCTTGCATTAAGCAACCACCTGTTTTTCAAGACTCTTTTGTACAATAAATGAGTGACCATGTAGGACTGGTTCTACTTTAATATAATGACATCTGCAGAATTGGTCGTTGGCTTAATCTTTTGTTTCTCTTGAAAATTCAGTCATAGTGTCAGTAGTTTGGATCCTGATGAGACACTAAATCACAAGCAAATGTGTGCAAGGCATTTATATGAGGGAAAGGTTTAACCCTTCACTCCATAAATATGCCTTTCTATGCCTTTGCAAACAGAGTAAACCCTTTGGCTCAAATCTGACCAATCAAAAACTTGAGAACGAACTCAGACTCAACTAAAAAGTTTTATAAGCATGGACCCTGATCCTCAAGAGACACTGAGTAAATCAGCTTATCAGGATCTGAATTGTTTGATGTTGCGATTATGCTTCTGAAACAAAATGTTTCAACAATGAAAGTTGAAGCAGACCACAAATTTTGTAGACAGCGTGATATTGGCAGCAAAAGACTTGAACATATATATGATCTTGGTTCAAATTGCTTGCAGCAACTTTGAATAACTGTAATGCTTTGACGACATTCTGCTGGTGCCAGGAAGAGAGAGGGTAATGCTTTTGACTTGAGGAATTATTGATTGAATGGACAAGTGTTTTTCCATATTTTGTGCTATAAAGCACTTTGTATATTACACCTTTTGACAGAAATGATGTTTGGTAAGCTCATTGCTTGATGTAATGAAGAACGAAACCTGGTCGATTTGTTTGTACAGTTCAACTTCGATATCTCGAACTCGGATAACTCGAACTTCGGAATAACTCGAACAAAAAGTTCAGTCCTTCCAAAACTTACAATACATAATTGCTCTAAAATATATCGCTACAGATATCTGGAAACACTTGTCACAGCTTAATACAGGTCTAAAGTAATGCCGAAAGCTCCTACAGGCTCCTAAGCTGTGTCATTGAGAAATTGTTCAGATTAGAAATTGGATGACTCGAACTTCTGTTAACTCGAACTAATTTGTATGGTCCCTTCAAGATCGAGTTATCGAAGTTCAACTGTATTTGGTTTAGAGACTCAGATACTAAATGATGTTTGATAAGCTCATTCCTTGAGGTAGTGAAGAACAAAACATAGGCAATTTGTTTGTATCAAATCGAGTGACAAAACTGGGCGAAAAGGACAATATGTCAGCTGTGTTTGCAAAGGCATTTATAGGCTATTTATTGGGTAAAGTAAAGTTCCTAGTTATAGTCTACTTTCAGTCTGAATAACCGATTGTACATTTACTCCCCTGGTCATGATTGAGCCATTCGCCTACAATATTAGCACTGCTAATATATGGTGCGATTATGCAGCTGCAGTTTCTTAGGTATCCATTTTAACCCCTGAGTGGAGAGGAGGCATTCTTGTGGGGGTAGGAGACACTGAAAAACATCTCAGGAATTACGAGCTGGTCCAGCCGGGTTTCGATCCCCAGACCCCGGTTCAACGCTCAACCATTAGGCCAAGCTACCACTGACGACGAGGCACCACCAAAGGGGTTAAGCACACATTGTACTGTGATAGAATTAGGACAACTTGAGAGTTTCACTAATTTAGAAAATGACCCATTCAGCACACGACCTTGAAAGAAATGTTACTGACCTGAAGAATCTGAAGAGACATTGTTATTTTTTAGCTAATTTATTCACAAGATATTGGAATTGAATCTCAGGATTGTCATTTAGATTGACTCATTCACCGCCAATGTTAAATATGTGATAACCTATGCAAACAGTTTGGATCCATCTGAGACACTGAGTAAGTCGGCATCTCATCAGGATCCAGACTGTTGGTTACTGTGACTGCTTTTGTTTTTAAACAAAAATGAAGAAAAGTAAAAAATGAACTTTGTACCAGACAACAAAGTTTACAGATGACAAAATTTGGCAGGGAAAGAGTTAAATTGAAACAAATCGAGTCTTTCAACTCTTTCAGTGTGAATCTTTGATAACCTATTCAAACAGTTTGGATCCAGATCTGATGCAAAGTAACTCACCTTCTCATCAGGACACTCGGACTACATTTTTGAAAAGAAACAAAAGCAAAATTAAGTTTCAAAGTCTGCAATAGACAAACGTCTTTGCAAACAACAGTATGCAAAGAGTTGAAAACTAATTTTCACTGGCACTGTTCAGCCTTTTGGCGACTTCAGATTGACTTATTACTATTCAGATCACAAGCAAGGTGTTCTTGTTTTCATATAATTTAACCCTGTGTTTATTAATGAAAAACACTTTTAGCAGACAGAAAAGTATCGTTATTGTCCGCTAGTGGTGCTCTTATGTCTGCATGCATGTCTGTCTATTTTCAACAAAATTTCCAAAATGGCATATACAGTACTCTCTCTAATAAATGCTCCTGGGGCGTTTAATTTTTTAGCTCACCAGAGCACAAAGTGCTCAGGGTGAGCTTTTGTGATTGCCTGATGTCCGTCGTGCGTCGGCGTGCGTCGTCAGTCGTCAACAATTTGAACCTTTAAAAATCTTCTCCTCTGAATCTACAGGGTTCTCAGCTTTCATCTTTGGCACATAGTATCATCTTTAGGTCCTCTACAAAAGTTATATAAATTATGCCCCTGGAGTCAAAATTGGCCCGCCCCAGGGGTGCCTTGTTTTCAATAGAAACATATAGTAAAATTTTGAAAATCTTCTCCTCTGAAACCAGAAGGTTCTCAGCTTTCATATTTGGCACATAGCATCATGTTCAGGTCCTCTACAAAAGTTATATAAATTATGGCCCTTGGGTCAAAATTGGCCCCGCCCCAGGGGTGGGCAGTTTTCAATAGAAACAAATAGTGAAATCTTTGAAAATCTTCTTCTCTGAAACTGGAAGGCTCTCAGCTTTCATATTTGGCACATAGCATCATGTTCAGGTCCTCTACAAAAGTTATATAAATTATGGCCCTCGGGTCAAAATTGGCTCCGCCCCAGGGGTGGGCAGTTTTCAATAGAAAGGAATAGTGAAATCTTTGAAAATCTTCTCCTCTGAAACTTAAAGGCTCTCAGCTTTCATATTTGGCACAGAGCATCATGTTTCATATGCTCTACTAAAGTTATATAAATTATGGCCCTTGGGTCAAAATTGGCCCCGCCCCAGGGGTGGGCAGTTTTCAATAGAAACAAATAGTGAAATCTTTCAAAATCTTCTTCTCTGAAACTGGAAGGCTCTCAGCTTTCATATTTGGCACAGAGAATCATGTTCAGGTCATCTTCAAAACTTGTATAAATAATGGCCCCAGGGGTGGGCAGTTTTCAATAGAAACAAATAGTGAAATCTTTCAAAATCTTCTTCTCTGAAACTGGAAGGCTCTCAGCTTTCATATTTGGCACAGAGAATCATGTTCAGGTCATCTTCAAAACTTGTATAAATAATGGCCCCAGGGGTGGGCAGTTTTCAATAGAAACAAATAGTGAAATCTTTGAATATCTTCTTCTCTGAAACTGGGAGGTTCTCAGCTTTCATACTTTGCACATAGCATCATGTTCAGGTCCTCTACAAAAGTTATAAATTATGCCCCCGGGGGTCAAAATTTGCCCCGCCCCAGGGGTAGCCAGTTTTCAACAGAAACATATAGTGAAAACTTTCAAAATCTTTTTCTCTGAAACTGGAAGGTTCTCAGCTTTCATATTTGGCACATAGCATCATGTCCAGGTCCTCTACAAAAGTTATATAAAGTGTGCCTCTTGGGTCAAAATTAGCCCAGCCCCAGGGCAGGCTAGCTTTCTATGGAAACATATAGTTAAAACTTTGAAAATTTTCTCCTCTGATTGTCTGGTGAGCGCTTCAGGGCCGTTCTGGCCCTCTTGTTTAAAAGGAACCATTTTGTAGGAGCTTTCTACATTGCTTTCATTCTGCATTATGCTACCACATGTATTTTGAAAGTCCTATATTTCTTTATGTAATGGTTATTTTTTGTCGTTTTATTGAATGTTAGATTCCTTCCAGAAATAAAAAGGGGGTGTTTATTAGTGTTGGGGCATTAATGGAGAATATGGTAGTATTGATGCCCATTGTAGATCTGGTACATCCAGAGTGCCACATGAATTTGGACAACTGTTCACCATGCATGCTCACAGATGGTGACTTCTAAATCCATTCCCTCATAGGCTGTTTTTAGATCCTATCTCTTTGAATAAATCTACTGAAAAGGAGCACTTACTAGAGAAAAGGAAAATGTTAGAATTGTTTAGTTTTGAAACCATTGTGATAAATAGAGAATTTGCTCCTATGGAGCAAATGTTGTATTTATCACAATGGTTTCAAGAAGTGACTTTTATAGAGGCGTAGAAAGGCACATTTATAGAGGAAAGGGTTAACCCTTTCCCTGTTCTATGTTTATACCAAATGTCAATACCTACCTGATTGGATGGCTTCTACAGTACAAGATTAATAGGCATTAGCAATATTTTGTGTGAGAATGAGCATTGGCTGTTTTTAGACCCAGCCTCTTTGAATAAATCTACCAAAAAGGAACATTTACTAGAGAAAAGGAAAGTTTTAGAATTGTGTAGTTTTGAAACCATTGCGATAAATAGAGCTTTTGCTCCTAAGGAGCAAAAGCTTTATTTATTACAATAGTTTAAAAAAGTGCCTTTTACAGAGGAGTCAAAAGGCATCAATATGAAGGAATGGGTTTATTTCATATTAGATATTGAATGCTTGAAACAATTTGCTTGTTAAGTAATTGTTAATGTCTGTTGCAATTTTCCCATCATTTTTGTGTCACCTGCCGAGAGGCAGTGTGTCACATAGGGATCATTTTTCCGTCGTCTATCTGTCCATCTGTCTGTCTGTCTTTCACACTTTCTTTTTTTTATTCTAACACTTCTCCCAGAAGGTGACACATGTGTTCCTTTGAACACTCTTGTTCCTCAGACAATGCAATTAGAGTTCAAGCACTTTGGCTCCAGAGCTCATATTTGCCACTAGACTGTAAAGTACATGTATAAGTAAGTATTTGTGCTTATAATCCTTGGCATGCTAGAGGGGAACAGCCTTTACAAACAGTTTGGATTCAGATGAAAAGCTACAAAATGCGGCGTCTCGTCAGGACCCAAAATGTTTGACACTTGGACCATATATTTTGCAAAGAAATGAGAGAAAAATTTATTTTAAGAATCGAAGCAGACGACAGTTGTTTCTGACAAAATATTATTTAGAGTGCAAAGAGTTAAAAACTCCTTTGAATAATTTATGGACAGTTATTTTCTGTCCAGTTATAAAGTCTGAACAATGAAAAGGTCAAAGAACTTTGTGCACTCTAAATAATTGTCATCTGCATCATTAAAGAGGGTTTTCTCACTTGTTTTTAACCCCTTCCTTCATATAAATGTTTAAACGCACTTGCAAACAGAGTAGACCCAGATCAGACGGCTCCTATGGGAGCCATCTGATCAGGGTCTGCTCTGTTTGCTATTGGATTTTGATAGATCTGTTTCTTTTCTTCTAAAATGGCTACAATGTTCCACCTTCCATATTTCATTTCATATTTTGTCATGAATATTCAGTAGGTATTGAACTTTGGAATAAACATAGAACAGGGAAAGGATTGAAATAACATGACCAGAGTGTCCACCAGTTGGGATCCTGATGAGATGCCAACTCTTTCGCTGCCAGATTTTGTCGTCTGCAAACTTTTTCGTCAGCTACATTTTTCATTTGTTTTTATTTTTCTTCATCATTGTGTCAAGAACAGTCACAGTAACAAACAGTTTTGATCCTGCTGAGACGTCGAGTAGCTCGGATCTGGATCCAACTATTTGCATAGGTAATCACATAGGAAATATTGGCAGAGAAAGTTAATCGTCCATATTGTTAAATGTAGACTCTGATTGTCACATGTTTGCTAATGAGGTCTGAGGTCTGGGTAGGACTTTATCCTTCAAATGCAGGAACGAATGTACTGGCATTTGCAACAGTGTAGACCGAGATCAGTGGACCCCTAGATCAGGGTTTGTAGTGTTTGTCATTCCAAATCCTCTTGCAAATTATATATTTTCATACAGGAGGGACACCGTCATTAAACACTGATGGATCCATTTTGAATATTCAGCATTGAAAGGGTTGAAAACTGAAAACTAGCTGTAATTTGACATGGTGTTGCTGCGGATGAGAAGACTAATGGACAGGGAGACTAATGGACGGAAATTCAAATTATTTGTACTTTTACCCTGGAAATGGTGGGAACAATAATGAGTTACTGTATTCTCCCTAATAAGCGTACCCCCTCTTGTAAATGCTCCCTTACATCGGGGCAGAAACTGACAATAATTTTTTAAAATTGAATCCCATATATAATAACCATTGCATAAAGAAATATAGGTTTCTGTATAACTTTCACCCTGCATTAATCTGCCATCTACATTGTATCTCCAAGACCGATATTTATTCTAAATTATATGTATAATTAAGAAATAATAAATTCATACCAGTGTTTTATTGTGCAATCGAACACTGGTAGGAGTTGAGATGGGTAGTAATTGCGATAGGCCTCGTGATTTAATTACTACGCATCTCAACGACTACCCGTGTTCGATTGCACGATAAAATACTGGTATAAATTTATTATTTTGATTCTAACACTTCAATTTAACTATAATTTGGACCGCCATAATGGCGTTACGTTTCTTTTCGTATGACTTTTCGAAGCCATATTACATCACGTTAAGCCGTTTCAGCGTGTGCGTGTTTTATGGAGAATTCAAAAATAGATACGTCCCTTCTTTGTTTATGTAGATGTGTGCGCGAGGTGTGTTAGAATTTAGTATAAATATCGGTCTTGGAATACAATGTAGATGGCAGCTTAATGCAGGGTGAAAGTCATGCAGAAAGCTTCTGGAGGAGCTTTCTGCATTACTTTCACCCTGCATTAAGCAGTCACGTGCCTAAAAGTATCTAAATTTTTCTTTACCAGTATTCCAGTCTAGAGGGGTTTTACTGTATGTTTGGAAGCAGTTTAGATAAAGATAAGTGGGCTTGCAGAATGATGTTTTCCAAATGATCAGTCTAATCTGCTTGAAATATCAAAGTCTCCTAAGTTAGAATAGATGAGCTGAACAATACAGAATATTTTTACAATGAAAATTCAGGGTTCAATCTTTAACCTTACAAAGTTGGTTTTTTGACTCCTTCGCAAATAGAGTAGATACAGATCAGATAGGAGCTGTGTAATCAGGGTCTAGTAGGCCCGGTCTACTGTACTTGTTTATGGAATTATCTATGGTTTCTTGTCCCAAATTTCGTGTCCCCTCTATAACTTTTTTATCTGTTAATGGATTTCAAAATAACCTGGCACAAATGTTCACCACACATAGACGATATGTCGCGTTCAACTCCTGGTCCATGTGTCAAAGGTCAAGGTCATTGTTCAGGGTCAAAGGTCGGGGGCATAGTGTTTCACAAACACATCTTGTTAGCTCCACTTTTTCAAAAAGTGGAGCTATTGTCATGACCCTCTCGCCGGCGTCGGTGTCGGCATCGGCGTCGGCGTTGGGTAACCTTTTTGATAAAGTCCTTTTCTCAGAAACCATCAAAGATATGTGGTTCATATTTGGTATGTATGTTTACTATCACAAGGGGAACCCATTTCACAAGGGTAGGTAACCCTAAAATTAATTTTGCCATAGTTATGTCCCTTTTTCGACTTAGAATTTTCATTGTTGGTTAAGTCTTATGTTCAGGTCCATGTCTCAGAAACTGTCAAAGATATTTGGTTCATCTTTGGTATACATATTAACTATCACAAGGGGAGCCACTTTCACAAGGGTAGGTAACCCTAAAATTAATTTTGCCATAGTTTTGCCCCTTTTTCGACTTAGAATTTTCATTGTTGGTTAAGTTTTATGTTCAGGTCCATGTCTCAGAAACTGTCAAAGATATTTGGTTCATCTTTGGTATACATATTAACTATTACAAGGGGGACCCATTTCACAAGGGTAGGTAACCCTAAAATTAATTTTGCTGTTGTTATCTCCCCTTTCTGACGTAGACTTCCACTACACTATCCAGCACTAAAGAAAGTGGAGCGCGCTGTCTGCGTACAGCTCTTGTTTTTTATGGGATTTACTTCAAATTTGGAACACATGCAAAGATCAACAGCTACAAGTACACAAAGAGATCAGTTCTCTATCTTCTATTACTTCTCAACATTCCCTCCCTCTCTTCATCTGCAATTGGTCTGTCTATCCAGCTGTCATGCTATTTTGGCATGCTTTCCTGTAATTTGCCATTACACTGTTATGCATATTTGGATTGACTTCAAACATTGAACACATGCAGATAGCAGTATGTTATAAAGTACACAAGAGGGATTACTTCCATTGTTTCTCCATCTGTCTGTCAAACGTTTTGAATTTGTGAAAGACAAACAGTGCAGACTCTGATCAGAGGGCTCCTTTAGGAAACTGTTTGCATATGCCAGTGCTGCAGTGCACTTAGTTCCCACGTTCAAAGCATTAACCCTTTCCCTGTTCTACATTTAGACCAAATTTCAATACCTATTGAATATTCATGGAGAAAATAGTTATAATAAAATATGGAAGGTGGAGCATTATAGCCATTTATGAAAATAAAGATACGGATCTTTCAAATTCCATTAGCAAACAGAGCAGACCCTGATCGGACTGCTCCTCTAGGAGCCGTCTGATCTGGTCTACTCTGTTTGCAAATGCGTGAAAACACATTTATAGTAGGGTTAAAAGAAATTGAAGAATCTGAATTAGAAGTTGCTCTCTATAGACCAGATATGATCAGCCTGTTAAAAGAGATTATTCAGTCACTTTATGCTTTACATTAACTGTTATCAATGATTCTCTGATCACATTTGCAAAAGATTTGGAGATGACATTATATTTCCATAGGATTTAAGCTGTTTGCCACTATGATTAAATTTTTGAAAGGGAAATAACAGCAAAATCTATATTGAGAAAAAAACAAGAAAATATAATTATGGTTTTATCTCAAAGTGATGTTCCATATGTCTCTGCAAACAGAGCAGATCCAGATCAGGCAGCTCCTGTAGGAACCATCTGATGAGGGTCTGCTTTGTTTGCTTTCATCATGTGAAGCTCTTAACCATTTCCATGTTTAATATTTATGTGAGAAATAATAACATCTTGAATATTTATTAGGTGATTTTTTATAATAAGCATATGTAGACAGGATGTTGTTGGTATTGGAAGGACATGTAGAGTCAGATCTATTATATTTTCATAAGCAAACAGAGAAGACCCTGATCAGATGGCTCCTACAGGGGCTTTCGTGTCTGGGTCTACTCTGTTTGCTAAGGCATGAAAAAGAGTTTGTATGAGGCGAAGGGTTAATTTTATATTAAATAAGGAATATACCCAATAATTAATGTTGAAGTGGTGAAATAGTGAAGGTTCCAATGGGCATTGACTTTGATTGATTGTTTGTAATGTGGCATTGTTATTATAATACAGTTGAACCTGTCTTAAGCGACCATCAAAAAAGAGGTCTGATGTTATGGGTATGTAAGACAGGTGGTAGCTTAATGCAGGTCAAAAGTATAATGCAGAAATCTGTGCAGGAGCTTTCTGCATTACTTTTGCATCGTATTAAGCAACCACCTGCTTTTTAAGATTCCTTGGTCAAATCAATAGAATGTTGCTTACGACAGGTTTTACTGTATATAGATTCTGGCTAGCCCTGTTCTCGTGGGATAATCATTAAAATACACAGTGACTACAGCTGTACATATCGCTTACATGAAATGGTGGTTACATTTGTAAAAAGTTCATCCAAGATTAAAACACTTATGCGTCTTATCAGGATCCATATACTGTTTTATATTGAGATCTTACAGAGGTCAAGATAAGACACGTAAAATAAAAAAAAAATCAAGAATAACTCTGTTTATCACAATGGCTCCTTAGGGGCAAATGCTCTATTTGTCACAATGGTTTCAAAACTACAAAATTCTAAAAGTTTCCTTTTCTCTAGTAAATGCTCCTTTTCGGTAGATTTTTTCAAAGAGGTTGGAACTAAAAATAGCCAATGAGGGAATGGGTTAAGTAACCACCTGCTCTTATAGTTAGCCATAAATATTCAATTTTTGGTTGCTGTAGGCAGGTTCTTCTGCATTTGTGTGTGGGATGATTGGTTTTCAGGTATGGTTAGATATACCACAAGGTTGAAAGATAACCCATTCCTCCATAGACTATTTTCAGATCCAACCTCTTTGAATAAATCTACCCAAAAAGAGCATTTAATAGAGAAAAGGAAAAAGTTAGAATTGTGTAGTTTTGAAACCATTGTGATAAATAGAGCATTTGCTCCATAGGAGCAAATGCTCTATTTATCATAATGGTTTCATTAAGTGACTTATACAGAGGCGTAGAAAGGCGTATTTATGGAGGAAAGGGACATGATGAATATTAATTAGATTAATTTTTATAATGGCACATGAACCCATGAAATGTTTGCCATGAAGATTCATATCTATATTATTTCATAAACAAAGCAGACCCTGATCCTTCATGAACCGTCTGATCTGGGTCTACTCTGTTTGCTAAGGCATAGAAAAGTACATTTATGGAGTAAAGGATTCAGATAAATTTCACTTAATTTTGGGTATGAATTTTTGGCTTTTTCACAGCTGAAATCGATTTTATATAGACAATTTCTATGTTTTTTCTCATGATGGTACATGGATTATTTAAGACCCAGGTGATGGATCACCTAGACCTGGCTATATTGGGTTTCTGTGATTGCAAAGCCAATAGTTCAATGAGACATTGGATTAGTCCATCTATTAACCCTTTCCCTGTTCTACAGTAGAACCTCTCTATAACGTCCACTAAATTGTGTTAAATAGTTTGCATTAAGGGCAGGTGGCTGCTTTAAGCAATGTGAAAGTAAAACAGAACGCTCCTATAGGAGCGTTCTGTTTTACTTTCACCTTGCTTGAAGCAGCTACCTGCCTTTAACACAAAATACTTAATGTGATTTAGTGGTCGTTATAGAGGGGTTTTACTGTATATTTAGTCCAATGCTCAATACCTACTGAATAGCTATGGACTGAATAGAAATGAAATGTGGAAGGAGGAGCAATGTAGCTCAGAAACTAAAGGAACAAATCTATCAAATTCCATTAGCTTACAGAATAGACCCTGATCAGACAACTCCTATAGGTGCTATCTGATCAAGATCTACTCTGTTTGCTTATGATATGATATAGACATTATTCTACAGTTTCTTGCATGGCCAAAAACTCCTGTGTTCATGTGCTATTTTAACAATTTAATCTAATCAATATTCATTACATTATTTCTTAAATGAATATTCATGGAGGAAAGAGTTAAATGTGTGCTCATGGACCTCAAGGCCATTTTACAGCTGGTTCTTTCTGTACAATGAATGTCCTATATGAGACAGTATGTAAATTGTTTCATTATTATGTAGATTTCTCATTTCAAAAGAGAGACAGAATCCGAATATCAAAATTGGAAAATATGAAATACTGTCGTGCGCAATATTTTCTGCCACCTTCTTCAGCATATGTAATTTAAATACTGTACCTTAATTAACCCTTTCCCTCATAGGCTATTTTTAGATCCAATCTCTTTGAATAAATCTACCAAAAAGGAGCATAAACTAGAGAAAAGGAACTTTTTAGAATTGTGTAGTTCTGAAACCATTGTGATAAATAGAGCATTGCTCCTTAGGAGCAAATGCTCTGTTTATCTCAATGGTTTCAAAAAGTGACTTTTACAGAGGCGTAGAAAGGCATATTTATGGGGGAAAGGGTTAACCTAAGGATTCAGACAGCCAAACTTATGCAAATAGTGCAGACCCAGATCAGACTGCTCCTTCAGGAACAGTTTGATCAGGATCTACAGTCTTTGGGTGTATGTCATTCCAGTTTAAACGATTACTCCATAAATATACTTTTCTACATTTTTGCTAAAAGAGTAGGCACAGAGCTAGATCAGATGACTCCTATAGGAGCCGTCTGATCAGGTTCTGCTCTGTTTGCTTATGATATAATATAGACATAATTCTACAGTTTCTACTTTGCCAACATTTCCTGTGTCCATGTACTGTTATAACATATTAATCCAATTAATATTCAATACGTCACTATTTCTTACATAAATATTCATGGAGGAAAGGGTTAAAGTTAACGAAAAGTTACCAAATTGGCTTATTCTGCTTTACAAGCCCACTGAAGAGGGTTTTTTTTTCATTTCTTACCGGATTGAGATAAAATTTAAACCACTTTTGTCATCGTTTTTCACGAACTCTGTGTCCGAATTTCCTAAATATGGCCTAAAAATAATGTTTTCCCATTGTTAACATGTTCATTTCAAAATGCAAATGGCTGACGAATGCCGTCGAGTGGAACATTCGATTTGTTCTGAGGGTAATAATAGCTCTTAAAAGTTGACGTCATACACGAAATTACGTCATGTAGTATGCAATTCATCCCTGTTGAAAAATGATACACTGCACTATCCATACATGCAGCGGCCATTTGCAAAGAAACAGCTGATCAAATTAGCATGTAGAAAATGCATTTTCGGCATTTTCTTCCTTGTTAATGCATGGCATTGAGGGATATTTAACATGGGAGTTCTTGAAAAATGATGTGATTAATGAAGTAGAGTTAAGGTCAGTCTTGATTCAAATTCAGTGACAATGTATATTGAAATGGACAGTACATATAGTTTTGAGTGACAGCATGTAAAGTGGCATCTCATTAGCATTCAGACAGGTTGTCTCTCAGATGAGTATTTTTTAACCTTTACCTGATGAATATTCATGTAAGAAATAATGACATCATGAATATGCATTTTTACACTTGCATATGGACACATGGATGTTCTGGGCCATGGCAGAAACTTTAAAAGCAGATTATTTCATAACAAAAACAGCAGACCCTGATCAAGTGGCTCTTACAGGATCCGTCTGATCTAAGTTTACTCTGTTTGCAAAGGCTTGAAAGGTATCTGTATAAACTTATGTGAAGTAAAGGGTTAAAAGAAAACGGAGAAACATACACACAATGTACTTTGAAAATGGAAGTATCGGTATTAGAAAATTAAACGCAATTTCAGTTATTGCTCAGGGTGAATGAACTATTGTGACTGCTCCTTGTCTGTTATCGTGTGTCTGGCATTGATCTGTCAATATTTTATTCAAATGACATCTCTCAAACCACAGGATAAAAGTTGATGCGACTTTGCATGGATCTTCTTGGATGGTCTTCTATCAAAGATGTTCAAAGAAATTGCATTCCATGTAGAACTCAGTTTGCCATGGGAAAAGCTTTAATGATCTTGGAACTATTGGCCCGGTTTCATTAAAATTTTATGTAATGATCAATCCTATGTTGACCCTTTATAAAAGTTGTTAAAACTACCAGCAGATGCAACAGTTATTGCTCCCTAAATGGGTGACCTATAAGCAGACCAAAATTGTTTAAACCAGAGGATTTGTTTAATGCTTTCCTTCATACAAACACCTTTGCATTTGCAAACAGAGTAAACCCAGATCAGATGTCTCCTGTAGGGCTGTCTGATCAGGGTCTGCTCTGTTTGCTTTTGGAATTTGATAGATCTGTTTCTTTACTTTGTAAAATAGCAACAATGTTCCACCTTCCATATTTCTTTGTAATAACTATTTTGTCCATGAATATTCAGTAGGTGTTGAAATTTGGAATAAATATAGAACAGGGAAAGGGTTAAAAAAAAATATGACTGCCATGGGAGAGGCTAATTTTCCTTATACATGTATGTCTGTATTGAAATTTTCAAAAACATACTCCTGAAACCATCTGGGCAAATTTCAATATAACTTGCAGGAATGCTGCTTAGTTGACCCTGAGAGACTGCTGAACTTGGCATCAGGATCTGATATGATTTTCCTGATATTGCTACAATTACAATGAAAATCCCTTGGCCCAAGTCTTCTCTTCTGAAACCTGACTTGGCATAATTATTCAATATGATTTTGCAAAAGTATTGCTTAGGCGACCATATATCAAAATTGTTTAGCCCTTTAATCCATAAATACACCTTTGCAAACTGAGTAGACCCAGATCAAATGGCTCCAAATTCTTAACACTTTCCCTGTTCTATGTTTATTCCAAATTTCAATACCTACTGAATATTCATGGACAAAATAGTTATAATAAAATATGGAAGGTTGGGCATTGTAGCCATTTTAGAAACTAAAGACACATATCTTTCAAATTCTATTAGCAGGAGCCATCTGATCTGGGTCTACTCTGTTTGCAAATGCGTGAAAACATGTTTATATGAGGGAAAGGGTTAAATTGGAAAGACCTACAACCAGCCGTCTGATCAGGGTCTGCTCTAGATCTGTTTACTTATGATATAGATATGATTCTACAATTTCTGCCAATTATACTGTCCAAAATTGTCTGTGTCCATGTGCTATCAAATAATTTAATTAATATTCATAATGTCATTACTTCCTACATGAATATTCATAGAGTAAAGGGTTAAATTATTGTGATTCATTACGAAACATAGCCAAAAGGGATGGGACTAATTTTCCTTATGTAGGTGAAAATTAAAAAACAACAACACCAGCAGCCCGGTCTGTTCTGGGTCTACTCTGTTTGCAAAGGTATGGAAAAGCATTTGTATGAGGGAAAGGGTTAGCTATCTTGGCAGAAATGTTGATTTGTAGAATATAGATTACTCATGTGAAATGATATAGATCTAGAGTCACAATGGCTCTTGTGTTACTGACAAACTTTTAACCCATTCCCTCATATTGACGCCTCTGCAAAAGTCACCTAATGAAGCCATTGTGATAAATAGAGCATTTGCTCCTATAGGAGCAAATGCTTTATTTATCACAATGGTTTCAAACTACACAATTCTAAAGTTTTCCTTTTCTCTAGTAAATGCTCCTTTTCGGTAAATTTATTCAAGGAGGTTGGTCTAAAAATAGCCTATGAGGTAATGGGTTAAAGGGTAATGGTGGTTCAGATCTTGACCTTGACATTTCTAAATGCAAAAAAAGAACAATATTATATTGACCTGTGTTTCTGTCTGTGGTTCTGGTTTTTGATGGATTGGAAATCATTATTGCTTGTCTCCCACAGGATGTGGACTCGATTAAGTTTAAATGTGAAATTAAGTTAACCAGTTGCTTCTGAGAAGGTTGGTGTCTGTAAACAAATTGAGTCTGCTTCAAGTCACATTGAAGTCAGTTCTAAACAGGCCCATTGGTCAGAGTCTGCAATGTTTGGCATTCAATGTTCTGACACAAAGTATAACCTTTCGTTACTGAAAGGATTCTGTCATTATAATGATGAAACAATGATGGACCATTCAAAGTGTTAATAATAATAATAAAAGTTTAGACATAACTGAGACACGGAGTAACTGGATGTAACCTATTATTTCATTTATTTTAAAGTTTTAACCCATCACCTTATAAGCTATTTTTAGACCCAACCTCTTTGAATAAATTTAACGAAATGGAGCATTTACTAGAAAAAAGGATTTTTTTAGAGTTGTGTATTTTTATACCCCCACAAACAGAGTTTAAGGGGGGTGTACTGGAATCAGCCTGTCGGTCGGTCGTCGGTCGGGCGGTTGGTCGGTCGGTCGGTCTGTCTGTCTGCAAAATCTTGTACGGCAAACTCCTCCTTCAGTTTCAACCCGATTCACTTGACACTTGGCATAATTGTTAATCAGGAGTAGTAGATGTGCAAGACACAAATTTCAGGTCTCTGTGACCTTGACCTTGACCTTTGGCCTTGAAATTGGTCTTGAAATTGGCAGGCAAAATCTTGTACTTTGAACTCCTCCTTCACTTTCAACCTGATTCACTTGATACTTGGCATAAATGTTACTCAGGAGTAGTAGATGTGCAAGACACAAATTTCAGGTCTCTGTGACCTTGACCTTGACCTTTGGCCTTGAAATTGGTCTTGAAATTGGCAGGCAAAATCTTGTACTTTGAACTCCTCCTTCAATTTAAACCTGATTCACTTGATACTTGGCATAAATGTTACTCAGGAGTAGTAGATGTGCAAGACACAAATTTCAGGTCTCTATGACCTTGACCTTGACCATTGGCCTTGAAATTGGTCTTAAAATTGGCAAGCAAAATCTTGTACGGCAAACTCCTCCTTCACTTTCAACCTGATTCATTTGATACTTGGCATAAATGTTACTCAGGAGTAGTAGATGTGCAAGACACAAATTTCAGGTCTCTGCTACCTTGACCTTGACCTTTGGCCTTGAAATTGGTCATGATATTGGCAGGCAAAATCTTGTACTTTGAACTCCTCCTTCAATTTCAACCTGATTCACTTGATACTTGGCATAAATGTTACTCAGGAGTAGTATATGTGCAAGACACAAATTTCAGGTCTGTGACCTTGACCTTGACCGTTGGCCTTGAAATTGGTCTTAAAATTAGCAGGCAAAATCTTGTACTTTGAACTCCTCCTTCACTTTCAACCTGATTCACTTGATACTTGGCATAAATGTTACTCAGGAGTAGTAGATGTGCAAGACACAAATTTAAAATCTCTATGACCTTGACCTTTGGCCTTGAAATTGGTCTTAAAATTGGCAGGCAAAATCTTGTACGGCGAACTCCTCCTTCACTTTCAACCTGATTTACTTGATACTTGGCATAAATGTTACTCAGGAGTAGTAGATGTGCAAGACACAAATTTCAGGTCTCTGTGACCTTGACCTTTGGCCTTGAAATTGGCAGGCAAAATCTTGTACTTTGAACACCTCCTTCAATTTCAACCTGATTCACTTGATACTTGGCATAAATTACAGAATTTTCTCTATTTGAACTTTGGGTATTTTTGTTATTTGGTCCTGATACATGTTCAAAACTTGGATTTGCAATCAAGGCTGCCGTGTGGGGGTATTCATCACCTTTAGTGATAGTTCTAGTTGAAACCATTGTGATAAATAGAGCATTTGCTCCTATAGAGCAAATGCTGTATTTATCACAATGGTTTCAAAAAGTGACTTTCACAGAGACGTCAAAAGGTGTCAATACGAGGGAATGGGTTAAATAAATAAATGTATGAATATTAAGTAGCTGAATTTTATAATGGCATCATGAACAATGGAATATTTTAACCAAGGCAGAACTGCCGCAGAAGCTGTGGAATCAGATCTATATCATTTCATACGCAAACACAGTAGGCCCTGATCAGACAGCTCCTATAGGTACCATCTGATTTGGGTCTACTCTGTTTGCAAAAGTGTCAAAAGTAGTTTCTGTTCGAGATAGGATTAAAATCGTCTGTAATACACTTAACCCATTCCCTCATATAAACATATGTTCATGCATTTGCAAACAGAGTAGGCCCAGATCAGATGTCTCCTATAGGAACTGTCTGACCAGATCTGTTTCTTTAGTTTCTAAAATGGCTCCACCTTCCATATTAACCCATTCCCCCATAGGCTATTTTTAGACCCTACCTCTTTGAATAAATCTATCCAAAAGGAGCACTTTCTAGAGAAAAGGAAAATGTTAGAATTGTGTAGTATTGAAACCATTGTGATAAATAGAGCATTTGCTCCTATGGAACAAATGCTCCATTTATCACAATGGTTTCAAAAAGTGACTTTTATAGAGGTGTAGAAATGCGTATTTATGGAGAAAAGGGTTAATCTCATCTGGATTCAGTCTGTTTCCAAAGGTTGCCACACAGCACTGTAGGTTAAAGGTTAGCCAGTTTTCTGGGAAAGTTAAATAACTGATGGTCTGCCAGCATTGATTTATCTATTAACTTCCAGTCAATTTCTACTTAATAAGAATGGGCTGCGAAAATACTTGCCAGACTGTGCTGACCCTAAGTTCTTTATCTGTGAACAAGCAAGGCCTTCCACCTCATTAGGCAATATTTAATTCTTTGCGTGCTAAGTAATTTTTTATTTTTCGTCAGCAAAAATTGTTATCTGCTGCAATTCTGAAAGTCAGTTTTTCCTTCATTTTTCAATAAAAATGTAGTCAAACTGTCAAACAGTTTGGATCCTGATGAGATGCTAAGTTGCATAACATCTCATTCAGATCCACACTGTTTCTATAGGTGATCAAATATTCACCATTAGTGTGCAAAGAGGGAAACAAACCTCTGTGAGGAATTGCTCTAAAGCCTGATCAATTATGCATTTAAGCATCTTTGTTCTATTTAATGTCCTTAAGGTCCTCGATTATCAAAGTAGATGATGTTTAGTTTGCTTTTCAATGGACACTATCACTTAAGGATGTCAGAGAATTTGGGACCTGTAAATTCTTTACTCCATAAATACACCTTTCTATGCCTTTGCAAACAGAGTAGACCAATATTAGATGGCTCCTTGCTTTAACCCTTTTCTCCATAAATATGCCTGTCTACGCCTCTGTAAAAGTCACTTTTTGAAACCATTGTGATAAATAGAGCATTTGCTCCTAAGGAGCAAATGCTCTATTTATCACAAAAGTTTCAGAACTACAAAATTCTAAAATGTTCTTTTTCTCTAGCTTATGCTCCTTTTCGGTAGATTTATTCTAAGAGGTTGAATCTAACAATAGCCTATGAAGGAATGGGTTAAGCGGCCACATGCCCTAAATACCAACTAATTATCACAAAATTAGTGGCCGTTATAGAGAGGTATTCTGAGGTAGTTCTGATTCTACAGTTTGCTTTGTTTGCTTATGTCGGCAGTTTTTTCCATGTCCAATATTTACTGTGTATATAATTTCATTCAATATTCATGAAGTCAATAATTCTTACATGAATATCTATGAAGTAAAGTATCCTAATCAACATAACAGGAGAACTGCGCTAAAGCCATCACTACATGCATAAACATGGGTGTCTTTTGAAGCAGTTAGCTGTTTGGTGAAGGAGCTCCTATAGGAGCTTTCTGCATAACTTTCATCCTGCACTAAGCTCCTACCTGCCTTTGTGACCCAAAGTTAAACCTTTTTTAGTGTTTCAATAGAGAAGTTTTACTGTACTATACTTCGAAAATGTTTGAATTAGTCCATAGTGAGCTAAAATTGATGAAAATTGATGAATCCATTCGTAAATTTAAATTTGCTGTGATGTATTTATATATAATTGGATTAGAACAGGCAGGATTGTGGGATTGCCTGATTATGTGAATTGTATGGTTTTCCTTTGGGAAACAGATTGGGAAATCCATTCATTTACACCAGGAATAAAGGAGCATTTTATACTGATATCAGCAACATATTAGCTTGTTGCATCTCTACAGGGAGTTAGTTGCAACCTACGCACATAGCTTGCATCTAATGAAAGGTCAAGTATTTCAATTCATGTTAGGATCAATTGTGAAAATTCGAAAGAAGAATGAACTGTGAGAATCAAAGGAAATCATAGAAATCAGTTATATTGTGTATATCACTATCAGAGCTACAGATATACATTGTAGTTGTGAACCCAAATACTAAATCGTCTTTTCTCCACCAAACTTTATACTGTGACCACTCTAGAATCATCTCAAAGAGACAATTCTAAAGAGTGGTCACAGTATAGGGTTTGGTGGAGAAATAAGAGCTATTCTTGAAAATGTTTAAATTTACGCATCTTCTCTTTACCCCTGACTGTCTACCTTATTGTCGCTTTTGATAATTTCCCTGATGAATATTCATGTAAGAAATAATGACTTGATATTAATTAGTTAACCCTTTCCCTCACATAAACGTGTTTTCACGCATCTGTAAACAGAGTAGACCCAGATGGTTTGCTCTGTTTGCTAATGGAACATGATAGTTCTGTTTCTTTAGTTTATAAAATGGCTACAATGTTCCATCTTCTATATTTCATTAGAACTATTTTGTCCATGCATATGCAATAGGTATTGAAACTTGTAATAAACATAGAACAGGGAAAGGGTTAATATAATGACATATGAAAAAAGAAATGTTTAGCTTCGGCAGAAACTGTAGAATCAGAAATATATCATTCCATAAGCTAACAGGGTAGACCCAGATCAGACGACTTCTATAGGTAGGAGTTGTCTCTTCTGGGTCTACTCAGTTTTCAAAGGCGTAAAAAGGTGTAAACACATCTTGTTTCTTCTGTTATTTGTCTCTTTTCCTTATTATGTCCCCCCCCCCTTTAGGGGAGGGAGACATATTGATGTTGTGCTTTCTGTCTGCCTGTCCGTCTGTCTGTCTGTTAAAATTCTTGTGCAGCTAACTCCTCCTACACGATTAGAGGGATTTCCTATAAACTTTTACATATGAATCAGCTATATGTGAGGATGGTCATGTGGTTTGGAATTTTGGCTGCAACAATTTTGACAGAAGTTATGGCCCTTTGTATTTTTTCCTTATATAGAATATATAGCGAAAAAATCTTGTGCCGCTAACTCCTCCTACACTATTTGAGGGATTTACTTCAAACTTTTACATATGAACCAGCTATATGGAATTTTGGCTGCAACAATTTTGACAGAAGTTATGGCCCTTTGTAGTTTTTCCTTATAGCGAAAAAATCTTGTGCCGCTAACTCCTTCGCAAATTCCTCCTTCAGTTGTAAAGTTATTGAATTTATATAGATTATGGTATACCGGTACATAATAACCACAAATGGTAGATGTGCAAAATGCAATTTTCATGTGTTTACCGCTGGCAATTGCCAAAAACTCCTGGAAGCTCCTGAAATATTGCCATTTTAAAGACGTGATAAAGACTTTTCCTGACAGCTTATTGGATCAACATTTGTTGCGCTTGACCTAATGGCGATTCCGCCAAAGTAATGAGTCGTAATCGGCACATTACAGTAATTATGAGCTGATTTAAGAGGTTTTGAAGGCAATTTAAGGGTTCAAAATGCGTGTGACACATGTGCAATGCGTGTGTCTTGACAGGTATGCTAATTCAACCTAAATATCTCTTCCTTTCAATACTATTCAGAAAAGTTTGACATCTCATACAAACTGGTTCGGTTCAGAAGAGTCCAACTTCTGCATAGTAACTTTGTGTCAGTTGGGATTAGACCAAACTGTTTGAAGGCCTTACACAAGTTTTGAAATGAAATGGAAGAAAAGTCTTCTTTTGGAATTGAAACAAACAATATTGAACTTTGCAGACAAAAGCTACTTTGTGTTCAAAGCACAGCTCTCTGTCACAGTAATAAGTTTACCAGACTATCACAGGATCAAACTGAATATCCAAAGGAAGCAGAGTAATAAATTGAATATTCCACCAAGACAACCAATTTATCCTTACAGTTCTACAGTGTGTCATAAATACTGATATGGCTCTCTTTCTGGTTTTATTGCATGAAATATAGTATATCGTTTATTATTAATAATGTAGCTTGGCAACATTTTGGGAATGTTTTTCCTTTTACCCTTTGTGTTCATAATAATAGTTATCTGCTTAATGCTCCTATAGAGCAAAATTTATGCTCTATTTATCACAATGGTTTCAAGACTGCACAATTCTAAGATTTTCCTTTTCTGTGGTAAATGCTCATTTTTGGTGGATTTATTCAAAGAGGTTGGGTCTTAAAATAGCCAATGGAGGAATGGGTTAAGCAGACAACAATTGTTGCAGATGAAAAATTACTTGGTGTAGCAGAGAATTAAACAATTTCATTTGTATTTTTTAACTGGATAAAGAATACATTATGCTTCATCTTGAACCAACTGTTCACAAAATTTCCCATGAATCTGCCAATAGGCTATAATGGTTTTACACCGAACTTGGTTTACTTTCACTTTGCATTAACCATTATTCCGCTATCTGCAACCTGACTCGCATTTGGATCCAAGTAACTCGGCATCTCATCAGGATCCAAGTTCTTTGACACCCAGTCAATAATTATGTTCCCAAGAGATTTGATCGAATCGGAAGTAGAAAAATTGCACCAGTCCGAAATTTGGGAAGGCATTATTTTTTTCACATTTGGATAAGGGTTAACTCCTGAGAATATATTTATGATATACATATGTACAAGTACAGTGAAACCCCACTGAACTGGACATTCACGTTAGTATCAGTATTGGTCTGCAAGACAGGTAGCAGCTTAACCCATTACCTCATAGGCTATTTTTACATCCAACCTCTTTGAATAAATCTACCGAAAAGCAGCAGTTATTAGAGAAAAGGAAAGTTTAGAATTGTGTAGTTTTGAAACCAATGTGATAAATAGAGCATTTGCTCCTATGGAGCAAATACTCTATTTATCCCAATGGTTTCAGAAAAGCGACTTTTATAGAGTCATCAAAAGTTGTCAATATGAGGGAAGGGGTTAAGCAGCCAACTGCCTGAAAATATCTTAATTCTTCTTTACTATAATTCCAGTTTAGAGGGGTTTTACTGTAATGTGAGAAAAGTTAAGGTGTTACATTGTAAAACCTCGCTGAACAACCACCCCACCAAAAAGATGTCTAAATCTGAGCCTTACAGGCGGGTGGTAGTTTGATGCAGGATTAAAGTAATGCAGAAAGCTCCTGCAGGAGCTTTCTGCATTACTTTCATTCTGCATTAAGCAACCAGTACCTTTTAAATGCTTTTAAATACACACATAAAGTGGTCACATTAGAGAGATTGTATTGTAGTTGCTATGTAGACTGCTCATAAAATATAAAGGACAGACCTTTTTTTGGTGTCTACAAGGGCCCATTAAAACGACCTATTCCCAAGGCACAAAGGGTAATATTCCCCCCCCCCCTTTTTTTGGGGGGGGGGGGGGGGAGGGGGAACCAATAGAGACCAAGTTTTGATCAAAATGCTAAAAAAAAGGCAAAATATGTTAAAACAGGGGAAAATGCTTTCCAAATCATTGAGTTTAACACATGAAAAAATTCCCAATTACAAAAATGCAGTCTTCCCAAAAATTGCCAGAAAAAGGCCTAATATTTTCCACTATGCACTCCACATGCAATGAGCCTCATAATTTGACAGCATCTGGGAAAGAATTCACATTTAGCTTCACGTTCAAAGCATATGAATTGTCAATATATTCAACAACAGCTTCTCAAAGTTACGTGAAGTTGTGTTGTTCTTGGCAGCAAATCTATTATAGAATTGCAAAAAGTTGTTTTTTTCACAAAAATGGTAGATTCTTTCAGCATAAATCTTTTTTATGTAATGTGCATTCTGAGAGTTATTCTTTGGGTTGAAGAGGCACATTAACTCATCTAAAAATTGTTTCGTGAAAGCAGACCCTAAATTTAATTTATGGTCCTTGTGTTGATTTTTGGATGGAAAATGAGCATTTACAGGTCTTGAATATTTCAGTCTTCAATGTGGCATGGGATTAATGAATGCACAAACTGCTCTCAGATTGAATTAATGGTTGTTTTGACAATGCATTGGAGTAGAAACTAAGGCTTTGACTTTCAGGAATTGACAGGTTGTCAAATGATGATGAGTATTGCACATAACCCAATGGAAAAATATCGAGCGATCTTTTAAAAATTGTGAGCAGCTAGTGTATATACATTTGTATGTATACATGTATTGGTATTTTATTGATACAGTGTCATTTAGCAAGAATTGCAGAATTTACTGAGCAGTTGGATTTTTATAAAATCACAGTAAAGAAAAAGGATTCACTATAGAAAGGAATTTAAGCCTTTATATCATAGAGACACCTTTGAAAATACAGTGTGGTTCAAATCCCAGTCTGGATGTTTGGATTTTTCATATGAGGAGGCCTTCCAGCTGGCTTGTGGTAGGTCAGTAGTTCTACCGGAATGTTATATTATTTGCATGTAATATGTTCCGTGCACTGAAAACGCTCTGAGGTCTTCCTCCACCTGTAATTAGCTAGACGTCATGATACGACTAAAATACTGTTAAAGTGACATAAAATCCTGAAAAAAACAAAACAAATAGATTAGACTTAGATTAGATCAGGGTCTGCTTTGTTTGCTTACGAAATAATATAAATCTGATTATACAATCTTTGCCATGTCTAGAATTTCTTCGTTCATAATTATCTACGCCTCTATAATAACCACTTCTTGAAACCATTGTGATAAATAGAGCATTTGCTGCTATAGGAGCAAATGCTCTATTTATCACCATGGTTTCAAAACTACAAAATTGTAAAAATTTTACTTTTCTCTAGTAAATGCTCCTTTTGGGTAGATTTATTCAAAGAGGTTGGGTCTAAATATAGCCTAGGAGAGAACGAGTTAACTGATTAACATTGTACTGCCATTTGTTCTTCAGGTTCCACCCCGGCTCACCTAATTGGACAGACAAACTTTGGTGACAATGTTGAGGATGAATGGTTCATTGTGCACCTGTTGTTTGAGCTTACCAAGAAATTCTCAGGGCTGGTAGCAAAGTAAGTAAGCAGGGATATGGATAAGATCCTTACTTGAGCTGTCAAAATAAATGTCTTATTTCTGGTGTGGTGGTCTAGTGGTAACGCACTTGACTACCAATCCGCAGATCAGGAGTTCAAATCCTGGTCACTCTCGGAAATTTCAGCCTCCTCTCCACCCAGGGGTTAAAATGGGTACCTGTGAGGGTCACTAGCCGGTACTGCGGCTGCGTAGTTGCATCATATGTTAGCAGTGCTCAAAATTACACAATTCTAAAAATTTCCTTATCTCTAGTAAATGCTCCTTTTTGGTAGACTTTTTCAAAGAGGTTATGTCTAAAAATAACCTAAATGGGAATGGGTTAAAAACTGATGAGTCATTCTACGTTAAATATTCAGCATTCAAAGGGGAATTGAAGAATGTAAGGAGGATTGTCGGTAATCTATCTTCTCCTTTCTAACAAGTACATCCACATTACAAGAGTGTTAAAAACAAACAAATCTCTCTTGGAAAACGTTTTCCTAATCTTCATGAACATTTATCTTAACCCGTTCCCTCATAGGCTATTTTTAGATCCAACCTCTTTGAAATAAATCTACCAAAAAGGAGTATTAACTAGAGAAAAGAGAAATTTTAGAATTTTGTAGTTCTGAAACCATTGTGATAAATGGAGCATTTGCTCCTTATGAGCAAATGCTCTATTTATCACAATGGTTTCAAAAAGTGACTTCTACAGAGGTGTAGAAAGGCGTATTTATGGAGGAAAGGGTTAATATTGTTATGTGAGAATAATACCTGAACTACATGTACATGTACTATGAAAAGCAGCAAAAGTATCCAAACACTCTTAAGATAAGACACTTCAATTACTATAATAACCCAGACTTGTACCATGCATTCTCTTACTTGGAGAGTAAACTTCACCATAAAAGTTCACAAAGTATGTAGGAAGTCAAACTTCACTCAATTTGAATATATCAGACAGATCACCCTAGATTCTAGAGTCATTGCACTGTACTATAGCCATACAGTAAAACCGGTCTGTAGCCACTACTGAAAACTGGTTTAATACTTACCCTATTCTATGTTTATTCCAAATTTCAATAGGGTTATAATGAAATATGGATGGTGGGACATTGTAGTCCTTTAACCCATTCTCACTTAGGCTATTTTTAGACCTAACCTTTTTGATTAAGTCTACCAAAAAGGAACATTAACTAGAGAAACTGAAATTTTCAGAATTGTGTAGTTTTGAAACCATTGTGATAAATAGAGCATTTGTTCCTGTGGAGCAAATGCTCTATTTATCACAATGGTTTCACAAAATGACCTTTACAGAAGGGTCAAAAGGCATCAATATGCGGGAATGGGTTAAGAAACTAAAGAAACAGATCTTTCAAATTCCATTAGCAAATAGAGCAAACCCTGATGAGATGGCTCTATAGGAGCGTTCTGTTTTACTTTCACCTTGCTTTAAGCAGCCACCTGCCCTATATACCAACTAATTAACACAATTTAGTGGTCGTAATAGAGCGGTTTTACTTTATCAAGTTTTTATTGTACCAAAAAAAAAGACCTCCATGGTTAGACATTGAGTAGTCCCTATAGAGCAGGTCTGCTGTACTTTGTCCAAATTTCCGTTCCAATTTAATGGAGAACCATTATCTACTTTCGTCCATTGAAATCGTCAAGTGCTTTTATTTACAACAAACTGGATAGGCGTATTATCTTGAATTTATGTGACATTTTGGCGTCCATATTGTTATAAAACCTACTTTCGTAGCTGAAGTTCAGAGGCTTGCAGAGCTACCATATTATCTCTAATAAAGACTTTCGGTCAGTCACGGTGGGAGTACATATTTTAAAGGAGCTTTTTGCATTTGGTACACAGGTGGTTGCTTAATGCAGAATTAAAGCAATAGAGAAAGCTCCTGGGATAGATTTCTGTATTGCTTTCAATCTGCATTAAGCTACCACCATTATTTTGAAAACGTATATTTCTTCATTTATTGGTTATTGTATAAGGTTTAACCCATTCCCGCATATTGACACCTTTTGACGTTTCTGTAAATGTCACTGTGTGAAACCATTGTGATAAATAGAGCATTTGCTCCTATAGGAGCAAATGCTCTATTTATCACAATGGTTTCAAACTACAAATTCAAAAAGTTTCCTTTTCTCTAGTTAATGCTCCTTTTCTGTAGATTTATTCAAAGTGGCCTCTGCGGGAATGGGTTAAGTTGTTTCATTCATCTCTAAGTCTCCTATTTTTTTCAGTCAAGACTATGTTGTTGGTACTTATTGAGGCAGTTCTAATGAGAACCAGCATAATAGGGTTTGGTGGAGAAATATAGAAAATATTTTATCTAAATACAGTAAAACCTCTCTATAACGGCCACTAAATTACATCAAGTATATTGTGTTAAAGGCAGGTGGTTGCTAAAAGCAAGGTGAACGTAAAACAGAACGCTCCTATAGGAGCGTTCTGTTTTACTTTTACCTTGCTTTAAGCAGCCTACTGCCCTAAACACCAACTAATTAACACAATTTAGTGGCCGTTATAGAAAGGTCTTACTGTACCGAAACATTGCATTTACCTACAACTCTTGCACTTCTAGTTTATGTGACAGATTGGCATTCTTACTGTTATAAAACGTGCTTTGAATTTAATAGGTGCTTTGGAGATATACTTTATAGATAATTTGCATCAAATAGACAAATTCACTGCTTACAAATGTGATATAAGTAGCTTGGATTAGACATTATTCAGTCTAGAAGAATTAATTGCCTATTGTCTATTTCTTTTCATTCTCCAATTTTGAAGATGTATTATTCTGTATCACTTTCAAATTTGTTTCTTTTTCTTTTTGATTGAGAATCATTATACCACCGCAAACTTGTTTCTTTTTCATTTTGATTGAGAATTATTATACCGCCGCAAACCAAGTTTGAGAGGGGGTATATAGGAGTCAGTGTGTCGGTCGGTCGGTTGGTCTGTCTGTCTGTTTGTCTGTCTGTCCGTGGCACAACCGGGGACAAATATTGTGATGCAAACTACTTCTATATTTCTTTACCTATTTACATCAAACTTTACATATGCATTTATTATGAAGTGTAGATGTGCATGACATAATTTTCCTTCACAACCATCGAAGAATTACAGAGTTATGTCCCCTGATTTGACATAAAAATATTGTGACGAACTGTTTCTACATTTCTGTATCAGCTGAGATAAAATGTTGCATATGCATCAATAATGAAGTGTGAATGTGCATGATGTGCATTTTTAGCTCACCAGAGCACTTTTGTGCTCAGGGTGAGCTTTTGTGATCACTTGATGTCCGTCGTCCGTCGTCGTGCGTCGTCCGTCGTGCGTCGTCCGTCGTCCGTCGTCGGGCGTCAACAATTTGAACCTTTAAAAATCTTCTCCTCTGAATCTACAGGGTTCTCAGCTTTCATCTTTGGTACATAGCATCATCTTTAGGTCCTCTACAAAAGTTATATAAATTTTGCCCCTGGGGTCAAAATTGGCCCCGCCCCAGGGGTGCCTTGTTTTCTATTGAAATATATAGTAAAACTTTGAAAATCTTCTCCTCTGAATCTACAGGGTTCTCAGCTTTCATATTTGGCACATAGCATCATGTTCAGGTCCTCTACAAAAGTTATATAAATTATGCCCCTGGGGTCAAAATTGGCCCCGCCCCAGGGGTAGCCAGATTTCATTAGAAACATATAGTGACAACTTTGAAAATCTTCTCCTCTGAATCTACAGGGTTCTCAGCTTTTATATTTGGCACATAGCATCATGTTCAGGTCCTCTACAAAAGTTATATAAATTATGGCCCTGGGGTCAAAATTGGCCCCGCCCCAGGGGTAGCCAGATTTCATTAGAAACATATAGTGACAACTTTGAAAATCTTCTCCTCTGAATCTACAGGGTTCTCAGCTTTCATATTTGGCACATAGCATCATGTTCAGGTCCTCTACAAAAGTTATATAAATTATGCCCCTGGGGTCAAAATTGGCCCCGTCCCAAGGGTAGCCAGTTTTCAATAGAAACATATAGTGACAACTTTGAAAATCTTCTCCTCTGAATCTACAGGGTTCTCAGCTTTCATATTTGGCACATAGCATCATGTTCAGGTCCTCTACAAAAGTTATATAAATTATGGCCCTGGGGTCAAAATTGGCCCCGCCCCAGGGGTAGCCAGATTTCATTAGAAACATATAGTGACAACTTTGAAAATCTTCTCCTCTGAATCTACAGCGTTCTCAGCTTTCATATTTGGCACATAGCATCATGTTCAGGTCCTCTACATAACTTGTATAAATTATGCCCATGGGGTCAAAATTGGCCCCGCCCCAGGGGTGGTCAGTTTTCAATAGAAACATATAGTGAAACTTTGAAAATCTTCTCCTCTGAAACTCAAAGGTTCTCAGCTTTCATATTTGGCACATAGGATCATATTCAGGTCCTCTACAAAAGTTATATAAATTATGCCCCAGGGGTCAAAATTGGCCCCGCCCCAGGGGTAGCCATGTCTCAATAGAAACATATAGTGACAACTTTGAAAATATTTTCCTCAGAAACTGGAAGGTTCTCAGCTTTCATATTTAACACATATCATCATGTTCAGGTCCTCTACATGAGTTATATAAATTATGCCCCCAGGGTCAAAATTGGCCCCGCCCCAGGGGTAGCCAGTTCGCAATAGAAACATATAGTGTCAAATTTGAAAATATTTTCCTCAGAAACTGGAAGGTTCTCAGCTTTCATATTTGGCACATAGCATCATGTTCAGGTCCTCTACAAAAGTTGTGTAAATTATGCCCCTTGGATCAAAATTGGCCCGCCCCAGGGGTGGCTAGTTTTCTCTAGAAACATATAGTGAAAACTTTGAACATCTTCTCCTCTGATTGCCTGGTGAGCGATGTCAGGGCCATTCTGGCCCTCTTGTTCATTGTGTTTTGGTCCTGTTAGATAGGTAGTTGGTGTCACAAACTTGGATTTACAATCAAAGCTTATTCATCACCTTTATTGATAGTTCTTGTTTCGTCAGGATTTGACTCTTTTAAATACTCCATATATACATCACTTTATGCCTTTGTAAACAGAGTAGACCCAGATCAGAAAGGTCCGGTAGAAGCTGTCTGGTCCTGTAGAAAGGTCCTGTAGAAGCTATCTGATTCTTAAGTTCCTATGATCACAGTCATGCTTTTATAAAGAAACATCTAATTATAATTCATGATGTCATAATTTCTTACATGACTGTATATTCATATTATGACATCTATATTCATGAGATAAAGGGTTATCCTATTAGAATTGTCACAGAAATCAATAGTCCAATAAGTACAGTACCGGTAATCAATAGTTCAATAAGTACAGAAATAAAAGATAGATAGTACAATATTCAATAGTTCAGTAAGTACAGTAACATAATGTTGCTATAACCCTTTACTTGATGAATATTCATGTAAGAAATAATAACATCATGAATATTAGCTGAAATTTTATACAGTAGAACCCCTCTAATGCCACCACTTAATAAATAAATATAGCTGTCTTTATAAGCAGGAGGCTGCTTAATGTAGGGCAAAAGTAATGCAGGAGCTTTTTGCATAACTTTTGTCTTACATTAAGCTACCACCTGTCTCTGCCACCCAGAATTCTGCCCCTTTTTGGTGGTCGCATTAGAGGGGTTTAACTGTACTAATATGAACAAGAAAAGTTTTGGCCATGGCTTAAGCTGTAGATTCCAAAAGCAAACAGACCAGTAGGAGCTGTCTGATTTTGGTCTACTCTGTTTGCAAAGGCGTTAAAATTTAAAAGGCGTCTCTATCAGGTAATGTGTTAATGGTTAAAGATGTTAAGTATTAATGATGAGATCACTATTTCCAGGATAATTGACAGTGACGAGGAATTCCTTCTTATCGAGGCGGCCAACGCTCTACCAAAATGGCTGAACCCTGAATCTGCTGAAAATAGAGTAAGTTTTTCATATAAATACAGAAAACATGTAAACTGACATTTGCAAATGGTGTAGACCCAGCTCTTTTCCTCATAGAAAATCTCACCGGCCGCGTGGCTCAGTGGTAGAGCGTCCGCCTACGGTACGGAAGGTCGTGGGTTCGATCCCCGGCCGCGACAGACCAAAAGTAATTAAAAGTTGGTACTAGTAGCTCCCTTGTCTACGCTTGACAATAAAGGTGTAGTTCTAGGACTGGTCGGCCCGGTGTCAGAATAATGTGACTGGAAGGGGTGCCCTTGCCATGTACCTGCAGCAGGAGTATTCCAGTGAGGCAGCACTATAACTTGTCTCATACGGGTGCCGTCTGCAAATAACTGAAATACTGTTGGTCGGACGTAAAACCCAACTCACTCACTCATAGAAAATCTCTAGCAGACTTATTCCTCTCATACTGAGTAAATTATATCATAAACCCTTTCCCCTCACACAAAAAATTGAAATGCTTCTTCATGCCTTTGCAAACAGAGTAGACCCAGATAGGAGCGGTCTGATCAGGGTCTGCTCTGTTTTCTTATGATATAATGTAGATCTGATTCTATAGCTTCTGCCTGAGCAGAAACATCTTGTGTACATATGCCATTATAAAAATTCAACTACAGTAAAACCCCTCTAATATGACCACCAGAAACAGGTATAATTCCGAGTGATAGAGGCAGATGGCAGCTTAAGGCAGGACAAAAGTTACATTATAATGCAGAAAGCTCCTATAGGAACTTTCTGCATTACTTTTGTCCTGCATTAAGCAACCACCTGCTTATATAGACAGCCATGTTTATTCATTAAGTGGTTGCATTAGAGGGGTTCTACTGAAATTCATATTCATGATGTCATTATTTCTTACAAAATATTAAACAGGAACTGGGTTAATTGGTGTGTCATCTGGGTTCAAGCTGTCAGGATGAGAAGGGTTAGTTTTTTCACTGCCATTTGCAAATCTTTGATTACCTTAAGCAAACAGTATGGATCCAGCTGAGATGCCAGGTAACTCTGCACCTCATCAGGGTCTATACTGTGATGATTTTTAGCTTGTCTGTTTCGAAGGAAATTAGAGCTATTGTGATCACTGGGTTGTAGGCGTGTCATATGGCGTAGTTGTAGGTGTCGTCGTTGTGCAAACACTTTGATGCAGCTGATTACTCAAAAAGTATATTAAAGAGGTATTAACATTTAACTCCATGGGTGGGTAGATCTCATTGAGGAGCATGCCCCTACATAAAAAACATAACTCTTGATTTCAAAATTTTGGAGTTATGGCGCTTTATTTTTTTTCAGTGGACAAGCACCAAATCAGACGAGTTTTTGCGCTGCACACGTCTCTTGTTTGTTTTACGCTTTACACCATAGATATGCATTTTAGGAGCTGTCTGATCTGGGTCTACTCTGTTTGCAAAGATGTGAAAAGCATTTATATGAGGGAAAGGGTTATAAATAAAATTGATACAGGTGATTTAAAGGCAGAAGGTTGCTTAATGCAGGAACTTTCTGCTCAACTTTCATCCTGTATTAAGCACCTACCTTTTAGACCCAGAATATTTGGTGGTCGCTTAACCCTTTACTCCATAAATATGCCTTTCTACACCTTTGCAAACAGAGTAGACCCAGATCAGACGGCTCCTAAAGGAGCCGTCTGATCGGGGTCAGCTCTGTTTGTTTTTGATTCTGCAGTTTCTGCCATAGCTAAATATTCCTGTGTTCATGTGTTATTATACATGTAACAAATTAATCTAATTAACATTCATGACATCATTATTTCTTACATGAATATTCATGAAGGAAAAGGTTCAGATACGTTTTTCTGTATTCAAGAAATATGGATAAAATTGAGTTTATATGGTACGGGGTTAAGTGTGGTTTAATGTTGCAATTTAGATGCACATAATTTGTTTTACCTTGTTGTAATTGATGTTTGATACTGTTGTGAGGTATCAGGAATACATCTTGTATTGCCATAGGAATATAAATTTTCCTGGAGTTGTGAAGAGAATGAAGATGTATCTGACTGTTGCTTGTGATAGAAGCATCCCCAGGGCCTAGACAGCATAGCTATTGATATTTCTTATATTCTCTTGATACAGTGAGGCCTTCCTAAAATGACCACTCAAAAGAGGTCAAATTGTCATACTTGAAGAACTTGAAAACAAGTGGTGGCTTAGTACAGAACAAAAGTAATGCAGAAATGGGGCTTGCTGGATTATATTCATTCTGTATTAAGACACCAACTGCTATAATATTGCTCCATATTTGTTCAGTAAATGGTCACTTAAAAGGGGTTGTACTGTATGTTTTGTAATAGAATAAGATTAGATTCTCATCTTGAGAGTACATGTATGTAGCAGAGATGTCTGACGTGTATTTTGAGATAATGACATTTAATTTGTTTGCTGCCATTCAATGTCATCTACAAAATTTGTTGTCTGCTTCAATTTTTATTTTGGAATTTTCTTCCTAATACTATCACATCATTCAAAACAGTCTGGTTCCTGATGAGACACTGCACTCCTGGGCATCTCATCTGGATCTACACTGTTTGCTTATGTCATCACAGCTATTGGTATGTTTTTCGAACACTTGGAAAATTATTGGTTTCATATAATGCAGTCACTTTGAGCAATAAAGTATTGTAAGGCTTAAGCTTTGTTCTACATGTACTACCTTTGCGATTAGCTTGTAGTCATGTGATAGCTCTCACTGGGTCAGTATCATCGTCATTTGCAGAGCAATAGATTTCAGAAGCAACCGAGCCGTCTGATCTGGGTCTACTCTTTTTGTAAAGGTATCTGAAGTCATCTCCATTAGGGAACGGATTAACCCATTCCCACATATTGTAAAAGTCACTTTTTGAAACCATTGTGAGAATAATTCTGTCCTTTTATGCTTTCGACATAGAATAGACTCAGGTCAGTCATCAAGAGCAGTCTGATCAGAGCAGACAGAGTCTGCTCTGTTTACATAGAGTCTGCTCTCTTTACTTATATCTTACAGATAATTATTATCATTCTCTACTATTTGCCATGGCAATAAATTTCCATATTTTATACTTTTAAAACAATACAATATAAAAACACAAAATTTCATAGAATGCAGAGAGGAATTAAATCTTTACTTGATGAATTTTCATGCAAGATATCACCCATTATGAATACATGTAATTCTTATATTAACCCTGGTTAATATAATGATGCATGATGTCATTACTTCTTACATGAATATTCATGTAAGAAGTAATGACATCATGCATATTATAAAATTAGCTGTATTTTTAGCTCACCAGAGCACAAAGTGCTCAGGGTGAGCTTTTGTGATCGCCTGATGTCCGTTGTCCGTCGTCGTCCGTCGTCCCGCGTAAACAATTTGAACCTTTAAAAATCTTCTCCTCTGAATCTACAGGGTTCTCAGCTTTCATCTTTGGTACATAGCATCACCTATAGGTCCTCTACAAAAGTTATATAAATTATGCCCCTGGGGTCAAAATTGGCCCCGCCCCAGGGGTGGGAAGTTTTCAATAGAAACATATAGTAAAACTTTGAAAATCTTCTCCTCTGAAACCAGAAGGTTATTAGCTTTCATATTTGGCACATAGCATCATGTTCAGGTCCTCTACAAAAGTTATATAAATTATGACCCTGGGGTCAAAATTGGCCCCGCCCCAGGGGTGGGCAGTTTTCAATAGAAACAAATTGTGAAATCTTTGAAAATCTTCTCCTCTGAAACTGAAAGGCTCTCATCTTTCATATTTGGCACAGAGCATTAAGTCCAGGTCCTCTACAAAATTTATATAAATTATGACCCTGGGGTCAAAATTGGCCCCGCCCTAGGGGTGGGCAGTTTTCAATAGAAATATATAGTTAAAACTTTGAAAATCTTCTCCTCTGAAACTAGAAGATTCTCAGCTGTCATATTTGGCACAGAGCATCATGTGCAGGTCTTCTACAAAAGTTATATAATTTATGCCCCTGGGGTCAAAATTAGCCCCGCCCCAGGGGTGGGAAGTTTTCAATAGAAACATATAGTAAACCTTTGAAAATCTTCTCCTTTGAAACCAGAAGTTTCTTAGCTTTCATATTTTGCACATAGCATCATGTTCAGGTCCTCTACAAAATTTATAAAAATTATGACCCTGGGGTCAAAATTGGCCCCGCCCCAGGGATGGGCAGTTTTCAATAGAAACAAATAGTGAAATCTTTAAAAATCTTCTCCTCTGAAACTGGAAGGTTCTCCGCTTTCATATTTGGCACATAGCATCATGTTTAGGTCCTCTACAAAAGTTATATAAATTATGGCCCTGGGGTTAAAATTGGCCCCGCCCCAGGGGTGGGCAGTTTTCAATAGAAACAAATAGTGAAATCTTTGAAAATCTTCTCCTCTGAAACTGGAAGGCGCTCAGCTTTCATATTTGGCACATAGCATCATGTTCAGGTCCTCTACAAAAGTTATATAAATTATGCCCCTGGGGTCAAAATTGTCCCTGCCCCAGGGACGGGCAGTTTTCAATAGAAACATATAGTAAAACTTTGAAAATCTTCTCCTCTGAAACCAGAAGGTTATTAGCTTTCATATTTGGCACATAGCATCATGTTCAGGTCCTCTACAAAAGTTATATAAATTATGACCCTGGGGTCAAAATTGGCCCCGCCCCAGGGGTGGGCAGTTTTCAATAGAAACAAATTGTGAAATCTTTGAAAATCTTCTCCTCTGAAACTGAAAGGCTCTCATCTTTCATATTTGGCACAGAGCATTAAGTCCAGGTCCTCTACAAAATTTATATAAATTATGACCCTGGGGTCAAAATTGGCCCCGCCCTAGGGGTGGGCAGTTTTCAATAGAAATATATAGTTAAAACTTTGAAAATCTTCTCCTCTGAAACTAGAAGATTCTCAGCTGTCATATTTGGCACAGAGCATCATGTGCAGGTCTTCTACAAAAGTTATATAATTTATGCCCCTGGGGTCAAAATTAGCCCCGCCCCAGGGGTGGGAAGTTTTCAATAGAAACATATAGTAAACCTTTGAAAATCTTCTCCTTTGAAACCAGAAGTTTCTTAGCTTTCATATTTTGCACATAGCATCATGTTCAGGTCCTCTACAAAATTTATATAAATTATGACCCTGGGGTCAAAATTGGCCCCGCCCCAGGGATGGGCAGTTTTCAATAGAAACAAATAGTGAAATCTTTGAAAATCTTCTCCTCTGAAACTGGAAGGTTCTCCGCTTTCATATTTGGCACATAGCATCATGTTTAGGTCCTCTACAAAAGTTATATAAATTATGGCCCTGGGGTTAAAATTGGCCCCGCCCCAGGGGTGGGCAGTTTTCAATAGAAACAAATAGTGAAATCTTTGAAAATCTTCTCCTCTGAAACTGGAAGGCGCTCAGCTTTCATATTTGGCACATAGCATCATGTTCAGGTCCTCTACAAAAGTTATATAAATTATGCCCCTGGGGTCAAAATTGTCCCTGCCCCAGGGACGGGCAGTTTTCAATAGAAACAAATAGTGAAAACTTTGAAATCTTCTTCTCTGAATCTGGAAAGTTCTCAGCTTTCATATTTGGCACATAGCATCATGTTTAGGTCCTCTACAAAATTATATGAATTACAGCCCTGGGGTCAAAATTGGCCCCGCCCCATGGGTGGGTAGTTTTCAGTAGAAACATATAGAGAAAACTTTGAAAATCTTCTCCTGAAACTGAAAGGTTCTCAGCTTTCATATTTGGCTCATAGCATCATGTTCAAGTCCTCTACTAAAGTTATATAAATTATACTCCTGGGGTCAAAATTGGTCTGCCCCAGGGCCGGCTAGTTTTCTATAGAAACATATAGTGAAAATTTTGAAAATATTCTCCTCTGATTGTCTGGTGAGCGCTTCAGGGCCATTCTGGCCCTCTTGTTATAATAGCAACACAGAAATATTTAATCAAGACAGAAAGTGCAGAATCAGATCTATATTTATGACATAAGCAAACCGAACATACCCTGATAAGATGGATCTTCTGATCTGATCTGGGTCTACTCTGTTTGCAAAGGCGTAGAAAAGCGTATTTATAGAGTAAAGGGTTAAAAATATATTAACATGACTGTTGACAGTAGAGATTCAGATCTGAAACATAAAAACAATAAGAGCAAACCCTGTAGGAGTTGTCAGATTTTTGTCCACTCAGTTGCAAAGGCATGAAAAGGTGTGATTATCGTATCCAGTAAAGGGTAGAAATGAATTGGTGCATCTTTACTTTCCAGGTGTATATTTATGAGGGTGAAATCCACATAATTCCCGTGTCAAAGTCACAGTCGGATACAGGTTTGTTTCCAGGTAATGTGACTAGTGTCGGTGACGCTGTAGAGTGTATCAGAACATACTCCAACCAGACCCGAGCCTCACAGAAGATACAGACAGCTATTCAAAACAGAATCAAAAAGTAAGTAGTACCATGTTGATGTTATAAGCCTTAACCCATTTCCTCATAGGCTATCTTTAGATCCAACCTCTTTGAATAAATCTACCGAAAAGGAAGATTAACTACAGAAAAGGGTTTTTGATTAGGAATTTGTTATTTTGAAACCATTGTGATAAATAGATAAGGAGCAAATGCTCTATTTATCACAATGGTTTCAAAAAGTGACTTTTACAGAGGTGTAGAAGAGTGTATTTATGGAGAAAAGGGTTAACCCTTTGCTCCATAAATATGCCTTTTAACTTCTTTGCAAACAGAGTTGACCCAGTTCAGATGACTCCTGCAGTAGCCTTATGATCTGGGTCTGCTCTTTTTGCTGATAGAATTGTAATAAATCTGATTCTACAGCACTTGTTCATATGTCATTGTAAATATGAAGTTTATTAATATTCATATTGTCATTATTTCTTAGGTGAATATTCATGAATGTACATGCTGTATGAAACAAACAGCAGACCCTGATCGGAGGGCTCCTGAAGAAGCAGTCAGATTTGAATTTACTCTTTTTGCATAGGCATTAACCATTTACTTCATGAAATTCGTGTAAATTCATGTAAGACATAATGACATATTGCCTGAATTTTTATACCCCTGCAAATTTGTTTGAGGGGGTATACTTGAATCACCCCTTTCGGGTGGGTGGGCCGTCCGCCTTTGAACATGGGAAGCTGGTGTCGCAAACTCCTTTCAATTTTAAAGTTACTGAATTTATATTTCAAAGGTTTTAGCATATGTTGATGCAAGGAAGTGAAAAGTGGATGCTTATCATGTATAGTAATTACATACAATGTAGTCTCAATATTTAATAGCTCTTCCATCTTTTAACCCGTTACTCCATAATTATGCATTTTAACCCTTTACTCCATGAATATTCATGTGAGAAATAACGACATCATGAATATTTATTAGATTGATTGTTATAATAGCTCATATACACAGCAATTTTTGGCCATTGCAGAAACTGGAGGATAGTATCTGTATGTTGAGCAGTTCCTGATCAGATGATAGGAGTCATCTGATCTGAGTATACTCTATTTGCAAAGGTGTAGAAAGGAATATTTATTGATTAAAGGGTTTATGCCTCGCAAACAGAGTAGAGAGCAGATCAGGGTCGGCTCTGTTTGTTATGAAATAATGTGAAATACTGAAATAAAATATGTTTAACTCATTCCCTCATAGGCTATTTTTAGATCCAACCTCTTTGAATATATCTACGAAAAAGGAGCATTTACTAGAAAAACTAGAAATTGTGTAGTTTTGAAACCATTGTGATAAATAGGGCATTTGCTCCTGTTGAGCAAATGCTCTATTTATCAGAATGGTTTCACAAAGTGACAAAGTGACTTTTACAATATGGGGGAATGGGTTAAACTAAATAATGTGATTCTACAGTTTCTGTCATCATCTAGGTTTTGCCATCATCTAGGTGTTTTTGTTAATTGTGATGTGCAAACGTTTTATGTTGACATTTACTTTTAGATATTTGTAGCTAGCCTCATCTTCATAAAATTGTGTGCATTTTGCCAGAGATCTCTCAAGGGAAATTTAACTCTTCACTGACTGGGTTCTTGTGCATTCGTGACATTATAAGTTTATTTTTTGCAACAAATAATAGATATGTTTATTACAGTTTTCCAGACATTATGCAAGAGAATATTCACTACACCCACACCTATATCCCAGCCTCTATGGCAACCATCTTTGATGAGAAGCCCCAGCTAGTTGCAGCTGCTGTGCGGGCCTTCTATTATAGGGATCCCATAGATCTCCAGGTACGTGGACAATGTCAGGAGAAGGCTCTGATAAATAAAATACATTTACTTTACCCTTCATTAAACTACCATTCCTTTAACCCTTTCCTCCATAAATACGCCTTTCTACGCCTCTATAAAAGTCACTTCTTGAAACCATTGTGATAAATAGAGCATTTGCTCCTATAGGAGCAAATGCTCTATTTATCACAATGGTTTCAAACTACAAAATTCTACAAATTTTCTTTTTCTCTAGTTAATTCCCCTTTTCAGTAGATTTATTCAAAGAGGTTGGATCTAAAAATTGCCCATGGGGGAAAGGGTTAACCCTTTACTCTATAAATACACAATTTTACACATTTGCAAACAGAGTACACCTAGATCAGGTGACTCCTATAGGAGCCATCTGATCAGCATCTGCTCTGTTTGGTTATGTAGTGATATAGATCTGATTCTACAAAGTTTCATGTGTTCATAAGCCATTACAAAATAAATACTCATGAGTATTTTTAGCTGCTACCTTTCGTAATCCTTTACTCCTTAACCCTTTCCTCCATAGGCTATTGTTAGACCCAACCTCTTTGAATGAATCTACCCAAAAGGAGCATTAACTAGAGAAAAGGACACATTTTAGAATTTTGTAGTTTGAAACCATTGTGATGATTAGAGCAATTGCTCCTATAGGAGCAAATGCTCTATTTATCACAATAGTTTCATGAAGTGGTTATTACAGAGGCGTAGAAAGGCGTATTTATGGAGGAAAGGGATAAATACACCTTTCTACATCTTTGCAAACAGAGTAGAATGTAGGAGCCATCTGGTAAGGGTCTGCTCTGTTTGCTTAACCCTTTCCCTGTTCTGTGTTTATTCCAAATTCCAATACTGAATACTGAATATTCATGAACAACAGTTACATATCTATAATGAAATATGGAAGGTGGATCATTGTAGCAATTTTAGAAATTAAGAAACAGATCTTTCGAATTCCATAGGCAAACAGAGCAGACCCTGATCAGACGGCTCCTCTAGGAGCTGTCTGATCTGGGTCTACTCTGTTTGCAAATGGGTGAAAACACATTTATAACACGATTATATGAGGGAAGGGGTTAAGAAGTAGTATAGATATGATGTTTTTTGTCAAATATATGGCATTATAAAAAATAATCTTATTAATGTTCATGGAATGAAGGTTTTAGATGGACATTAACATTTTCTGTGGAGTTGCCTTTATGAGATTTGTATGTTTCATTTTGATAACTCATATTAGATACCTTTGTATACTAACTGGCACAATGCCTTCAACTAGAGTTTGGCCAAAATAAAACCATTTCTTCCCTGCTTTATGTAATTTTTTTCTTCATTTACAGTGTTGCAGAACATTCAAGTATTTCCGGCCGGGGACCAGAGTAATGCACAGGGTATGTAGTTCGTGTAGGTTAATTAACCCTTTCCCTCATATAAATGTTTTTAACATCTATGCAAACAGATAAGACCCGGATCAGACAGCTTGTGTATGAGCCGTTTGATCAGAGTCCGCTCTATTTGCTTGTGAAATTATAAAATATCTGTATCCATGCTTATAAAACTATTTAGTTGAGTCTGAGTTCGTTCTCAAGTTTCAAAAGCTTGAGAACAAACTCAGACTCAACTAAAAAGCTCTATAAGCATGGACCAAGACTCTACAGTTTCTACAGATATTATTATAAAATTTATTCTAATAAATAGTTATAATGTCATTATTCTTACATGAAAATCCCTTAATATTCACCATAAGCTTGACCTGTTTGGAGTTTGGAATAGCCCATTTGAAAATTCAGCATTGTAAGGGTTAAGGTAAACAGAATATAACAGGTAGGATGTTTGTGTAAAGGCTAGTCATTTACCTGTCATTTTAGTTAGCCCTAACCCTAAAACCCTAAAAGGTGAGCTAAAAAGTCAAAGAAGTACAGATTAAAGCTAAACGAAAACAATCAAAATAAGATATAGAGAATAATAGGTTAGTGCCGTAGATGGGACGTCTTTTTCCGACGAGGGGAGAAAACGTTGAGGCGAGGCTTGCCGAGCCTCAACTGTTTTCTCTCCGTCTACGGCACTAACCTATTATTCGATTTATCCAGTCAATATAGTTAAATGTCTTTTTTATAGACTCATAACACTTGAAATAATTTACATTGAAAATGCAGTTTTTCGATCAACTGATCCCTCCCTTTTCACTTCCATTTAGACGTAAATAAATCTGGTAATGAGCTACCGCAGAGGAATATAGTTTCGATACTTGCATTACTAGAAGGGAAAACGTGGTTGGATTTGAAAAATAAGATAATTTGAATCGAGGGTCGATAAGTTATTTCAAACAGACATGATTATATTCTCTGGTCAAATTCGAGTTACGTAGTCTCGGTTTCTATTTTTAGATAGACCTAACGTCACTCATAAATCGATGGAACTGAACAGGCTATATTTAGGTTTATGACTATCACTGCCCCTGTAAGAGTTTATCAATCAAATTATCATGAGAGTGAAAAGAAAACATTTACTATTTATCTGTCAATCTTTGCTTCCAGGTTTGATTTTATCAAAAACGGGTTTTGCCAGCGGTGGATTAAATTAATAAAACTGATAAATCAACGTCATTTTGTATGTGGCCTCAGTGGCGTAATCGGTAAGGGCGACGTCTCTAGAGTGATTAGAATTAGTTTTTGTAGGATCAGGCGCGGGTTCGAATCCAGCTGTAGCCAATTATTTTTATTTTTTCTCATTTGAATAATTCTTTTGGTGACCAAATAGATCTGTTAGATCTATTCCGTCAACATGTTTATGCATATTTACAGAAAACTAAAATAGTTCCATGGTTATAGAATCATTATGCCTATCTACTAACCTAATAAACCTTCTACTACCGGAAGTAACCTAATAAACCTAAGTTTATTTGCACCCCCTTTATTATGTCACTAGAGAAGCCTTGTGACTGGATAAAAGAATGCTACAACATAGTTATTGAAATGTTTCATTGGTTTCTCCATGAATATTCATGTAAGAAATAATGACAACATGAATATTAATTAGATTAATTGTTATAATAGCACATGGACACAGGAAGTTTTAGCTATGGCAGAAACTGTAGATTCATATCTATATTATATCATAAACAAACAGTAGACCCTGATCAGACGGCTCCTATAGGAGCCGTCTGATCTGAGTTTGCTCTGTTTGCAAAGGTGTATTTATGGAGTAAAGGGTTAACAGTTCAAATTGGAATTTGCAAACAACTGTGATCATCAATATGAGTCAACAGATAACTTGGCATATGATCAGGGGCCAAACTGTTTGATATGTAGCTTTTGATTTCTCAAAAAGCCCGGGAATTGAACAGAGTATAAAAATTTCAAGAGAGCAATATTCAAACATGATAAGGGTAACACTGTAATTTCAAAATTAGAAATTTAACAATGAGAAATGTTCCCAAGGGATTTAGGTGAGATTTATAAATCAAATATTCTTTTCATCATTGGGTTACAAGCTTGCCATCTGAGATGAAATGACTCACAAGCATATTCTGTGATAATTTGTTTCAGCTGTGGTAGTAAAATAGATAGCTCCAGGCAGAGGTCCAGATAAGATGTGTACAGTAAAACCCCTCTAATGCGACCACTTAATGATTAAACATGGGTGTCTTTATAAGCAGATGGTTGCTTAATGCATGGCACAAGTAATGCAGAAAGCTCCTCTGGGAGCTGTCTGCATTACTTTTGTCCTGCATTAAGCTACCACCTGCATTTAGCAACCAGAATTATACCTCTTTTAGGTGGTCGCATTAGCGGGGTTTTACTGTAAATTTAAACCTTTTCAAGAATAGCTCCCTTTATTTCTCCTCCAAACACTATACTGTGACCACTCTTTAGAATCGTTCAGTGTTAAACTGTGGAGTCCGTTCAGTATGAAAAAGTTTAAAATCGCTGGATGGTTTTGAATAATAAACACAAGTGCAGACCCTGGTCAGAGGACTCCTGCGTGCAAAAGATTAAAAATTGTTTTGAAGATAAAATTAATGTTCTTGTTTTTTTTCTCCATTTTTCAGACACGTTTGACTCGATGTCTGTATGCCCAGCTGATTCACCAGAACTTCCAGCCTGACAAGCGCAGTGGCTGGGTCAAACCTGCCACTTCCAACCCAAAGTTTCGGTCTCATGACCTGGGCATTAAACTGGTAAGTAGCTATTAACTTGTTTGTATCCAGTCTGTATGTAGGTTTCAAAGATTTATGGACTGTAGTAAAGATTTACCTATGTAGTTTAACCCTTTCCCTGTTCTATGTTTGTTAAAAAAAAATTCAGTACTTACTGAATATTCATTAACAATCAAGTTATAAAGAAATATAGAAGGTGGAACATTGTAGACATTTTAGAAAGCAAAGAAACAGATCTATCAAATTCTATTGGCAATCAGAGCAGACCCTGATCAGACGGCTCCTCTAGGAGCCGTCTGATCTGAGTCTACTCTGTTTGCAAATGCGTAAAAACACGTTTATATAAGGGAAAGGGCTAAAGATTGTAGTAAACATTTACCTATGTAGTTGAACCATTCTAACCCGTTGAATACTGAATATTCAAATTGGAATAACCCATTAGTGTTTTACTCTTTCCCTGTTCTATATTTATTCCAAATTTCAATACCTACATTGTATTGAATATTCATGGACAAAATAGCTGTAGTGAAATATGGAAGGTGGAACATTTTAGCCATTTTAGAAACTAAAGAAACAGATCTATCAAATTTCATTAGCAAACAGAGCAGACCCTGATCAGACGGCTCCTATAGGAGCCGTCTGATCTGGGTCTACTCTGTTTGCAGATGCGTGAAAACATGTTTATATGAGGGAAAGGGTTATTCAGTATGAAAGTCTTAGAATTTTGTATGTCAGATAGTACAGACCCTGATCATTGGGCTCCTCTAGGAACCCTTTAATCTGATTCTACACTGTTTGCAGATGCCAGTAAACTCATTCCCTTATTCAAAGTGCTAATAAACAAGTAGTAGTTCACAAAAATTTATTTAATAATTTAGGGAACAATAAATTCACTTGTCCGCTCATCCTGCATGTAATTTTCTCTTCCTTGTCTGTATTGCAGAGTGAGTATTTTGCGTTGCCTTCTTTGTCTATATTGCAGGACGAGTGAATTTTTTTTAAAATATTTGTGCCCTGATTATATGAAATGTTCATCAAGGTAAGACTTATACTGTCTGTTTTCATACTTAAAATAAGGTAAACTGAAGTAGAACTAAAAATCTAGGCTGTGTGGTTCCATCTGTTCTTTATTGTACCAATGTTTTGACCCCTCATACTTGTATCAAAGATTTTTTTTTTTGTCCAGGCTCATGGTTTTGAGATTCTCTGCCATAAGTCAGCTGATAGCCAGGACATGGATGCCAATGGCCAACCAAGTACAGATCCGTCCACAGATGTCAGATGGCAGCAGTACCTCAAGTCCCTGACAGACAACAATTACTTTAGGGTAGGTGTTCATGCCCTTTAAATGCTGAATTTTCAAATCTAGAGACTGCCCGTCTATGTTGATAATTAAGTCGACTCATCCCGAGTGGGTAACTTTGTAAATTAAGTCGACTCATCCCGAGTAGGTAACTTTGTAAAATAAATGTATGGTAAAACTAATCCGAACATTCAAATAAGTATCATTATAGGTCATTAAGCCATTACCTCATAGGCTATTTTTAGATACCATTTCTTTGAATAAATCTACCGAAAAGGAGCATTTCTTTGAATAAATCTACCGAAAAGGAGCATTAACTAGATAAAAGGAAATTATTTTTAGAATTTCTTAGTTTGGAACCATTGTGATAAATAGAGCATTTGCTCCTATAGGAGCAAATGCTCTATTTATCACAATGGTTTCACAAAGTGACTTTTACAGAGTCGTCAAAAGTTGTCAATATGAGGGAATGGGTTAAGACAGGTGATAGCTGATCTGGGTCCACTCTGTTTGCAAAGATACCAAAAAATGTCTAAAGTGAGTAAAGGGTTACTATTTAAGCCATATTACATTTTATCATGCAACGTCACAAAATACAGTCACTTCCTACTAGCATAATATTTTCCACGTCGACGCTGTATTTTGTGAGGTACAGTGCATGTGTACTGACCCCACTGGGATGTAAGTTTAATTCAGCCAATAGGAGGAAAACAGAAGGAAGAAAAGGCATAATTTAATATAAACATCAAATTTAACACATTTTCTCACCTTTGTCTCAACGTTTTGTCCATATAAAAGGATTAAATCAGGTTTGTTTATGTTGTAGAAATCGACGACGTCGCTGCACGCCAATATGACGTCACGTATATTGTACTATGATGTATTTTTATTCAGGAGACAGAACTGCTTGAGCAAACTTTCTTTTTCTTCATTTTCTCCATTCTTTATTGGTGTAGCATGATAAAAGAATTACCACGCTAGTAGTTTAGAAGTTAAGCTGTATTTTGGCTCGTCAGAAAAGTAGTTAAATGTTCGCCAAGGCTCGCATTTAACAACTTTTCTAACTCGCCAAAATACAGCTGAACTTCAAAACTACTAGCATAGTAATTCTGATGTATGTGGAAAGGTACTTTGGAGGTTTTCAAACAACGTTGACCCAGGTGAGTTGCAACATCATCACTGAATGATTTATTATTACAGGGAGAACTTGAAGGTTCGATCCTGTACAGACAGCTGCTGGATAATGCTTGGAAATTCTACCAGGAAAACCTTGCACACAACAACAGGTAAACCATGAGATAAGCTTGCCAATTTAACCTTTAAACACTGCTTATCTCTTGAACAATGAGTATTCAAAGTGGAATGACCCATCTGTGTTTAACCCATTCCCTCATAGGCTATTTTTGGCCTAAACTCTACCTAAAAGAAGTATTTACTAGAAAACAAGGAGACTTTTAGATTTCAGTTTTGTATACTCTGATCCAGTCAGTATGAAAGGCTATAATTTGCAAGAAGATTTTGAATCAGAAATAGTGTATTCCCTGATCAGAGGGCTTCGCTAAGATTTATGAGTAGATTAGTGAAAGAACTGTCTTTAAATGACGGAAAATAACATCTGCCACTATAAATGTGATAAGGGCTTGAAATTGTCTGACGGAGTTAATTATCTTGTATTACATATATATATGGGGACTTGATAGAGAGTCACCTGAGGACCATTCTGAAATATGACTAGTAATTCTGAAATATGACTAGTGGTTTTGCAGAAGAATATTTTCAAAGATTTTTCATTTGGTTGCCATGGCATCCAGAGTTCTTCATCGAATTGAACCATTTTAACACTTTTGGAAGAGGACCATCTAAGGAATATCCTGTCCAATTTTTGTCGATTTCCTTTCAGTAGTTTCAGAGAAGATGTTAAAGTAAATTGTTGATGATGCACATACGCATGACTAATGATGACAGGCACAGGATCATCCCAATAGCTCACCTTGGCACTTTGTGCCAGGTGAGCTAAAAATACAAAGGAGTACAGATTAAAGCTATATAAAACTAAAACATTCAAAATGAAAAAAAAAGATTAGGAATGCTACAACAGCTAGTTATTGAAATGTTTCATTGATTTCTCCAGGAACAACGAAGCTGGTTTGGAGATTCACAGAATGCTGAAGAGTATTCAGGTTGACATAGAAGAGAGGAGAAGGGCGGAGTCAACATTACTGCCACCTGATGGTAAGTTGTATTTGCTAAACAATTGTGCTATTTCTATACAGGCTATTCATTTATAATTTTAACCATTTGCCTAGTGAACATTTAAACAGGAATTAATCACTTCATGAATATTCATTAACTTAGTTATGGCCCTTTATCGTTTTCGTACCAAATCAGACAAGCGTTGGCGCCGCATGCGGCTCTTGTTATAATGTAAAAATTTCAAAGGATTTGTTGGCTTGGACAAAAACTGTAGGAATAGATCTACTGTATAATGCCATAAGAAAACAGAGCAGACCATGATCAGATGGCTCCTACATGTAATTAATGTTTGTGATATCAATATTTCTTACATTAGTATTCATTGAGTAAAGGGTGTATAATAGACATAGTCATCAAACTTCATATAAATGTTTATTTTGAGGTGAAGTTGTGCCTCTGAATTTTAGATTTTATATTGTAATACAAGAGTTATGGTCCTCGACCTAGTCAAAATTAAGGCATTTTATACGGCAAGTTTGTTACAAATGTGGAAGTGGGGGCATACGTGTCCAGTGGACACATTTCTTGTTTCAAATATAAATGGAGAGTGTGTGTGTTGGGGTGGGGGGGGGGGGGGGGGAAGGGTGGGGGGGGGGGGCTATTACCATCTCAAACCTTGACCAGAAGCATCATTTTGAATGTGGCAGCTGAACTGAATCAACACTTGATTTCAGAGTACAGTAATGGCAATTAATATAATGGAATAATCAATATTCATTTAATACTCTTGACGTGAATTTCTGAAACTAAGCTGTTTGAACATATATAACTTTATGTTCATTGCAACTACATTTTCAATACATCAACTCTTTCTGTGGAACAAACGAGGTCATTGTAAGAAGAGTTGTATCTTTTCTCTAATGGAACAATGGTCAACATTTATTTTGTGTTGATAAAGTTTAATATTTCCTTTTTCTTGTTTTGTTATTTTTTCTGCCTTATTATACTCTATATTTGTTTTCATAGATGATTCATGGCTGAACTTGACTCCAGAATCTCTTGACAATCTTTTGAAAGAGCGGACAGGCACTGGTAACGGAAGCAACCAGGATGACAATGATAATATGTTTGACCTTAGCAAGGTTGCAGACAGTATGAAGGCATTTGTTGGCAAGGTTTCTTCGGCCGAAGGAGTGGAGTTCCCTGGGTAGGTGTAAAGATGAAGATATGAGCCAAGATAGTAAAACAAATACAGTTAACCCATTTGCTCCCACGATCCCATATATGGGACGTAGGCAAACAGTGTAGACTCTGATCAGATGCCGCATAATGCGGTGTCTGAACAGAGTCTACACTGTTTGCTGATAGGAATTTCAATATAAAATTTAGGCCATGCACCCCTTAGATAAAAAAGTGACTCATCCAATATATAAACATGGAAGAATCCACTGGGCGCAAGTGGGTTAAATTCCGCTCAAGCAAAAACTATGTCTAATTCTGGGTCTTAAAGGCAGATGGCAGCTTAACCCTTTCCCTCGTATAAAGCAAAAAAGTAAAGTACCTAGTTATAGTCTACTTTTCTGTCCGAAGGACCACTCAGCCGACTGTACATTTACTCCCTTGGTCATTGAGTCATTCCCCTACAATATTGAGCAATTGCTAACATATGGCGCAATCATGCAGCCGCAGTACCGGGTAGTGACCCTTACAGATACCCATTTTAACCCCTGGGTGGAGAGGAGGTGCAGGTGGGAGACACTAAAAAGCGTCTCTGAAATTTCCGGGAGGGACATATATAAATGCCTTTTCATGTCTTTGCAAACAGAGTAGACCCAGATCAGACAGCTCCTGTTGGAGCCAACTGATCAGTGTCTGCTCTGTTTACTTATGATATCATATAGAACTAATGTTACAGTTTCTGCCTGTGCCAAAATTTCATTTGCTCATACGTAATTATAAATATAATTTAATTAATATTCATGGTGTCAGTTTTCTTACATGAATATTCAACAGGGAACGGTTGAATTAATGCGGGAGCTGTCTGCATTACTTTTGTTCTGCATTAACCCTTTACTCCATAAATACACATTTCTACACCTTTGCAAACATAGTAAACCCAGATCAGACAGCTCCTGTAGGAGCCGTCTGATCACGGTCTGCTCTGTTTGTATATATGATATGATATAGATAATGATTCTACTGTTTCTTCCATGGCCAAAAATTCCTGTGTCAATGTGCTATTATAATGACTATTCTAATTGATATTCATGACATCATTCTTTCTTACATTTATATTCATAGAGGAATGAGTGAAGCAGTCACCTGTTTTTACAGACATCTATGTTTATTCATAAAGTGGCTTCTTTAGAGGGGTTTTACAGTTGTAGAAGTGTACATTGTATTATCAAATGCTTAGCTGCATCTGAAAGATACTGAGCTGTCCAAATCTCTTATATACAGTAAAACCCTGCTAATGCGACCACCTAAAATAGGTATAATTCTGGGTGCTAGATGCATGTGGTAGCTTAATGCAGGACAAAAGTAATGCAGAAAGCTGCTCCTCTGGGAGCTTTCTGCATTACTTTTGTCCTGCATTAAGCAACCACCTGCTTATAAAGACATCCATGTTTATTCATTAAGTGGTCACATTAGAGGGGTTCTACTGTATGTTTTTCAGACAAATTCTTATTGGTACTACTGGTAATTACTGTAATAGCTACAAGACTGGGTTAGGCAGACATATTGAAAATAGTAAACTGTTTGTTTAGATTTCCAAAATTTGTTTGCTTAGATTTCCAAAATACCTATCTGAGTTGATACACTTCAGTGGAGAATGTACATGGTATGTCTTTCAGGGAAGAAGATGAAGAAGACATTCAATTTGATGGTACAGGGTTTATAACTGCTATGCAGGATATGTTTGGTACGTTGGTTTTACTGATGTAAAAGTAAATATAGACTAGTGTAAACCCTTTAACCCTTTACCTTATAAATATTTATATAACAAATAATGATGTCATGAATATTAATTAGATTAATTTTTATAATGGCATATGAACACAGGAAGTTTTCATGATGGCTGAAACTATAGAATCAGATCTTATATTATTTTACATGTATAAGCAAACAGAGCAGACCCTGATCAGACAGTTCCTGAAGGAATCATCAGATCTGGGTCCACTCACTCTTTACAAAGGGCATTAAAAGGTGTATGTACGAGAAGTATTAACCCTTTTGCAACCAAATAACTTTTGTTTGTTAAAATTATCATCTACTTCAGAGATTTCTTAAATTTCTTTCCAAAAACATACAGTAAAACCTCTCTATAACGGCCATTAAATTACATCAAGTATTTTGTGCTAAACGCAGGTGGCTGCTTAAAGCAAGGTGAAAGTAAAACAGAACGCTCCTATAGGAGTGTTCTGTTTTACTTTCACCTTGCTTTAAGCAGCCACCTGGCCTAGATACACACTAATTAACACAATTTAGTGGCAGTTATAGAGAGATTTTACTGTAATTAGATAGTCAAACAGTTTTGATATTGAAGAGAGGCCATGTTACTCTATGTCTCATCTAGATCCAAATTGTTTACAATCCCACAAATTGGTCTATGGCGGAGAAAGATCTATATCAATTAATAACTAAAGAAACGAGGGGGTATTTAAAAGCAGGTGGCAGTTGATTATTTTTGGTAGTTTGGGGTTTAAAATATGTGTTAGATTAAAGACAACCTCCTTATTCTTTTTTTAATTATTTAATTTTACCTTGGTGATAGTTTTTTGTATAAGTAGGTCCATTCACTGTAAGTTTGTTACTTTATTATACCCCCACAAAGTTTGAGGGGTATACTAGAATCACCCAGTTGGTAGGTCGGTCGGTCGGTCTGTCCATCTGCATATGAACATGGGTAGATGGTGTCACGAAATCTTCCTTCAAATTGAAAGGTATTGAATTTATATTTGGCATACATAATAACCACGAATACTAGATGTGCAAGATGTAGATTTCATGTGTTAAGCGCTAGGCATTACAGAATTATCTCCCTTTGAACTTTGAGTAGTTTTTTGTCATTTGGACATGTAACATGGGTAGTTGATGTCTTGAATTTCTCCTTCAATCTGAAAGTTATTGCATTTATACTTGCCATACCTAATAACCACAAATTGTAGATATGCAAGACACAATTTTCATCTGTTTAGCTCCAGGAATTGCAGAGTTGTCTTCCCTTGAACTTTGAGTATTTTTCATCAGGTTGACCTGTAACATGGGTAATTGGTGTCCTGAACTCATTTAGTTTTTTCCAAGATTTCAATAAAAGTTTATCTCAGTGGCCTCTATGAAGTGTATTTGTGTGTGAGTGTAAAGTTTGTGGAGTGCACATTTACAGTTTTCAACATAAACAGTTGATGCACATGATCTCTATGAAGAGTAGATGTGCATCACATAATTGTTTTCAGTATCTAACATACAGAAGTTCTCAGCATTTGGATTTGTGACCAAGATTGCCGTACACGCTATTCATCAGCTCAGTGCTAGTTCTAGTTTCTCTGACATCCTTTTTCTGATGTTTCTCTTACAGCCTTTTTCTGATGTTTCTCTGACAGCCTTTTTCTGCTGTATCTTAAAGTAATTCAAGGATTTGACTTTAGATATTTTACCAAGATTTCTAATTTCTATTGAATAATGCAGATTAACTTTAATTGACTTTGATTAAATGTATTTGAGTTTGAATTATAGTTCATCCTATATTTTCTGTCTTTCTCTTTACTGTACAGAGTTTGAGGACAGTGAGACGGACTCTAGTTCAGACATGGATGAGTATGGATGGGATGAAGAGACCAAGTCTAAAACCAGGATCAAGCGTCCACCATCTCTGGACCGGTACATGGACATCATGGATCGTGAATTGGCCAAGACGGACGTGGGCAAGAGCTTTGAAAAACAGAGTAAATCCAAGTCATCTAAGTCATCACAGAAGGTAAGTTTAAGAGTAGGCCAATGGCAAGGGGAGAACGATCTAATGGTGATGGGGAATAAGGGAGTGCTTACTTATTGACAGACAGATAGATGGATAACCTGATTTTCCCCAAACTTTATTGTAGAAGTGTAAATATGTTTGTTTGATGACCTATAAAGATCTATTTGATATATGAAACAATAAAAACTCACTTAATCGACCTCTTAGTGAATAAAAGATGGAGTCATAAAGCAAATAACTTCTTAATGCTAAACAACAGTAATGCAAGTACATGTACTTTTTTCATAGCTTTCTGTATTGCTTTTGTCCTGTATCAAGCCACCATTTATCTTTCAGGCCAATAATTTTTAAGACTTTTTAGCTCCACTTTTTCAAAAAGTGGAGCTATTGTCATGACCCTCTCGTCGGCGTCGGCATCGGCGTTGGTTAACCTTTTTGTTAAGGTCCTTTTCTCAGAAACCATCAAAGATATTTGGTTCATATTTGGTATGTATATTTACTATCACAAGGGGAACCCATTTCACAAGGGCAGGTAACCCTAAAATTAATTTTGCCATAGTTATGCCCCCTTTTTTTACTTACAATTTTCATTGTTGGTTAAGTTTTATGTTCAGGTCCATGTCTCAGAAACTGTCAGAGATATTTGGTTCAACTTTGGTATACATGTTAAATTGTTAACAATTACAAGGGGGACCCATTTCACAAGGGCAGGTAACCCTAAAATTAATTTTGCTGTTGTTATCTCCCCTTTCTGACTAAATACAGATGAGACGTTGAGAAAATAGCCGTCTCGCCAGGATCCAAATTGTTTGTTACTGTGGTAATGTATTTTGAAAGAAAAGGGGAGAAAATTGAACAAAATATTGTAGCAGATGCCAAATTTATTTGGCAGTGAAAGAGTTAACAGTTTCCATTGTAAACCAATTTGTGTTAGGCACTACAATCATTCTATACATTTAACCCTTTCCTCCATGAATATTCATGTAAGAAATGATGACATCATGAATATTAATCAGATTAATTTGTTGTAATAGCACATGGACACGGAAATGTTTAGCCATGGCAGATACTGTAGAATCATATCTATATTATATCATAAGCAAACAGAGCGGACCCTGATCAGATGGCTCCCATAGGTGCCATCTGATCTGGGTCTACTCCGTTTGCAAAGGAGTATTTATGGAGGAAAGGGTTAAACTTCTTTTACTATATTTTATTTCAATTGAATTGTCAGGGTGCAAGTAAAACCAAGACAAAAAGCATTGATGAGGAAGATGATGACTTCAAGCCAGTGGATGTGGATCTGAACACAGTCAAGAATCTCCTTGAATCCTACGGGGCCCAAGATGGGCTTCCTGGTCCAGCCTCCACTATTCTTGGTCGTATGGGGGTCAATGTACCTCCTAATGCAGATGCAGTGGATATAGTATCAAATGAAACCCCTGTTAAAAAACCTAGTGAACCATCTGTACCAGACAGTAAATGTGCAAATAACAGTAAACCAACTCCACCCCCAAGACCTGCAGCCCCACCCCGTTCAAACAGCAAGACAACTCCGCCCCCAAGACCCGCAGCACCTCCTAGAAGTAACAGTGCCAAAAGGGCTGTTGAGAGACCTAGACAGAGACTTCCCAGCAAGGAGACAGATGTTTGAAAAACAAATAGTCTTTTTTCTTTATCTAGACACTTGTGTACAGAATAGATTTTTACACCATAGTTTACAAATCAAGTGCAACACTATTGAACCACTTTGTTTAATCTTTTACTTCATGAATATTCATGCAAAAAACTCCGCCCATTATGAATATTAACTCCTTACCTGTTCTATGTTTATTACAAATGTTAATACCTATTGAATATTCATGGACAAAATAGCTATAATGAAATATGGAATGTGGAATATTGTAGTCATTTTAGAAAGTAAAGAAACAGATCCATCAAATTCTATTAGCAAACAGAGCAGACCCTGATCAGACGGCTCCTCTAGGAGCCGTCTGATCTGGGTCTTCTCTGTTTGCAAATGCGTGAAAACACGTTTATATGAGGGAAAGGGATAACCCCTTACCTGTTGAATGTTCATGTAAGAAATAATTATATGGTTAATACATTTGTACTTATTAGCTGAATTTTTATAATGTAAACATTTCAAGGGAGTTTAGCTTTGACAAAAAACTGTAAAACTAGATCTATATGATGTCATCAGCAAACAGAACTGACCCAGATCAGGTGGAGGGTCGTCTGATCTGGGTCTACTCTAGTCTCTGCAAAGGAATAAAAAAAAATTATGAGGGAAAGGATTCAATAAGTAAATTCTTTGGGTCACTCCACTTTGAAAATTCAGCATTGCAAGGGTTAACCCATTACCTCATAGTCTATTTTTAGACCAAACCTCTTTGAATAAATCTACCGAAAAGTATCATTTACTAGCAAAAAGGTAAATTTTATACTTGTGTAGGTTTGAAACCATCCTATGGAGCAAATGCTCTATTTATCACAATTGTTACTTAACCCATTCCCTCATATTTATGACTTTTGATGACTCTGTAAAATTCACTTTGTGAAACCATTGTGATATTTATCACAATGGTTTCAAACTACAAAATTCTAAAAAAATCCTTTTCTCTAGTTAATGCTCCTTTTCGGTAGGTTTATCCATAGAGGTTGGCTCTAAATATAGCCTATGAGGTAATGGGTTAATGTGACTTTTACATACATGTCAGGTGTCAATATGAAGGAATGGGTTAAATAATGAATGAATGAATATTAAGTGGCTGAATTTGGGTCATTCCACTGTAAAACTTCAAAGGGTTATAGCAATTAGACTTGTCAGAAGTAGTACAGGTGGTTTGATTCATATTGTCCAACAAGCAAAATGGATAGCAGTTATCAATGCACAGACTTAACCTTTGACACCATATTACCTTGTGTAAATATACCATGTTGTTGTTCGATACAGAGTCATAGATAAAGAGACGTATTTTGAATACTAAAATTGTCATTTTACCACCAAACCCTATACCCCTTTCCCTCATATAAACACATTTTCATACATTTGCAAACAGAGTAGACCCAGATCAGACAGCTCCTATAGGAGCCATCTGATAAGTGTCTGCTCTGTTTGCTATTGGAATATGGAAGATCTGTTTCTTTACTTTCTAAAATGTGTGTTCCATATTTCATTATAACCATTTTGCCCATTAATATTCAGTAGGTATTGAAATTTGGAATAAACATAGAACAGGGAAAGGGTTAAGTGGCCATTCATTTATTGAAGCTAGGAGTCTTAAAAAGCAGGTGGTTGCTTAATGCAGGGCACAAGTCCTATAGGAGCTTTCTGCATTGCCTTTGCCCTGCATTAAGCTACCATCTGCCTTACAGGCCTATAGTTAGACCTCTTTTTGATGGCCGCTTAAGACAGGTTCTACTGTACAGGATTTGATGGAGAAATAGTGAAGGTATTCTTGAAAAAGTGTTAAATCTACGCATCTTGTCTGTGCTTCTGTTCATATCAAATGGAGAACACCATACATTCCTATAGATATAGAAAACAACTCGGTTGTGTAAGCATTGTGTTATTGACACATTTAACCCTTTCCCACATGAATATTCATGTAAGAAATAAGAACATCATCAATATTATTTAGATTAATTGTTATAATTATATAAATAGCACATGGACAAAGGAAGTTTTGGTCATTGCAGAAACCAGAATCATATCTATATTATATCATAAGCAAATTGAGCTGACCTTGATCAGAAGACTCCAATAGGAGCCGTCTGATCTGGGTCTACTCTGTTTGCAAATGCGTGAAAAGGTGTTTATATGAAGGAAAGGGTTAAAACTCATTGTATAGCACATAGTGATATATTGTTAATCATCCTATGACATGCTGAATTTCCTGTTGTGTATAGGGAACAGGTTGAATTAACCCTTATCCTCTTAACCCATTGCCTCATAGGCTATTTCAGATACACCCTCTTTGAATAAATCTACTGAAAAGGAGCATTAACTAGGGAAAAGGAAAATTTTAGAATTTTGTTGTTTGAAACCATTGTGACAAATAGAGCATTTGCTCCTGTAGTAGCAAATGCTCTATTTATCACAATGGTTTCCCAAAGTGACTTTTACAGAGTCATCAAAAGTCGTCAATATCAGGGAATGGGTTGACCTTTTCCATGTTGAATATAGACATCATGAATATTTATTAGCTGAATTTTTATAATGAATCTTTTGGTATTGGTAGAAACTGTAGAGTCAGGTATATTATAATTTCATAAGGAAACAGAGTAGACCCTTATCAGACAACTCCTGTAGGAGCTATCTGATTAAGGTCTGCTGTTTCCTTATGATATAATATAGATATAATTGTACATGTACAGTTTCTGTCATGGCCAAAAATTCCTGTGTCCATGTGTTTTTATAGCAATTTAATGTAATTAATATTCATGACGTCATTATTTCTTACATGAATATTCATGGAGGAAAGGGTTGTCTCATTCATTTCAAAGGGATCTTTGCAAAAGTTGTCACAAAATTTTTAAAGAGAGTGGAAAGAGTTGATATAATAGTCGATTCATTTATCTAGACATTTTCAGTTCCCAATTAAGAAGATATCACTGTATACATGTAGTATTAAATCCTTCAAATAGGTCAATATAATTTTCCTAAACATTTCTTTGGGAATTGTTCTCGTACTAGCTTCTGCTGTATTGACAGCTCCTTGCTTTTGTCTTTATTTTCTAGTCTGTGTTAATCAGATTGTTAATATTTTGGTATCATATGGTATTTCATATATGTGTACTTTCTACTACAGTAGAACCCCTCTAAACCAGACGTTCAATTAACCCTTTCCCTCACATAAACGTGTTTTCACGCACTTGCAAACAGAGAAGACCCAGATCAGATGGCTCCTCCAAGCCGTCTGATCAGGGTCTGCTCTGTTTGCTAATAGAATTTGATAGATCTGTTTCTTTGCTTTCTAAAATGTCTACAATATTCCACCTTCCATATTTCATTATAACTATTTTTTCCATGAATATTCAGTAGGTAATAATGAAATTTGGAATAAATGTAGAACAGAGAAAGGGTTGGCTGCTTAATGCCGGGTAAGTCATCTAGAAGCTTTTTTTCATGACTTTCACACAGCATTAAGCAGCAACTTGCCTAAAAGTATTTAAATTCTTGTCTACTAGAATTCTGGTTTAGAGGGGCTTTACTGTACATAGATTTTTCGTGATTAAAGAATATTTTATAATACTGTTAACCCTTAGAATACAGGAAACAAGTGTACTGGCATTTGTAAACTGTAGACCCAGATCAGATGACTCATCTAGGAGCCCTCTGCTTAGGGTCTTCACTGTTTGGTGGTATTCAAAATTCTCAGAATTTAAACCTTTCCTGCTTAATGGAAACACTGAAGGACCAATCCACTTGGAATATTTAGCATTAAAAGGAATAATTAGGATTGAAATATGTTCCATAAACTGTGAACCCTTGTTGCCAAATAGTGAACTATTGATCACTGAGGCTAAACTTATAGGTTTTCTTTCAGTTGTCTGTTTATTTAACTGTTTTATTAAATACTACTAGAAAGTGAGAAATAGTTCTTAATGCTTTCATTGTTAACTCTTTCCCTAATGAACAGTTACACATGAATTTGTTACTTCATGAATATTCATTAATTTAATTTTTATACATGTAGTGTAAAATTCTCAACGGGGATTTTTTGCTTTGACAAAAACTTAAGATCAGTTCTTTATAATTCCATAAACAAACAGAGCAGACCCTGATCAGATGGCTCCTTTAGGAGCCGTCTGATCTGAGTGAACTCTGTTTGCAAATGCATGAAAAGGCTTTTATATGATGGAAAGGGTTAACTAAGGTTTACTGTAAGTACTTGGCACTGGTAATTGTACCGAATGTTCAGATGTGCCTCAATATAGTATCGTATTCTAATTCTACTTCATTTCAAGTAATGAAGTCACATCTTGCATAGATGAATATGAAAATAAATAGGCACACTTACACATTTTAACTATTATCCTGTTTATCTGGATTTCAGTCGCAGTTTCAAACAGCTGTATCCAGATAAGACTCTGCATTTCATCAGGATTACTCAGCCGAAAATCTCTAAACACTTGAACCAATTGTTGCCATACAGCAGATCAGTCTTTGATCAGACATCCATTTTTTACAGCAGGATAAGGGTTAAGTCATATCATTAGGTCAAGGCCCAAAACCCATGAGCTGATGCAGTGCCATCTCTCATTGAAGTCTTAGTTTTTTTCTCGGTTTACAGATTACATATACAGTAAAACCTCTCTATGACGGCCACTAAATCACATCAAGTATTTTGTGTTAAAGGCAGGTGGCTGCTTAAAGCAAGGTGAAAGTAAAACAGAACGCTCCTATAGGAGCGTTCTGTTTTACTTTCACCTTGCTTTAAGCTGCCACCTGCCCTAAATACCAACTAATTAACACTATTTAGTGGCCGTTATAGAGAGGTTTTACTGTAGTTTGCCTATTTCAACTTTCGTTTTTGCTCTGTATATTTGAATTTTCTTTATGCATACTTTTGTCCATAGTGTTTCAGTGCAGCTTTATTTACATTTGAAATTTCCTATCTTTATACATATGTATTTTGTATTATGTAGACTTTATGTTTATGATACAACACTTTTATTTTGGTGCAAATTGTATTCTTTCATATTGAGAAATTAAATCTCAACATCATTTTTTTCTTGTAAATATTGCAGTTGTGTGCTCATTTTTAATGTGCAATATGTAATCATCACTCAACTGAAGTCATAAAATAGCAAATAAGGAGTGAGAGTTGGCTTGAGATTTGAGAAAGCACAAAATTGGATCTGTTACATTCTCTGCACAAAGTGTAATTCTTGTATATTTGTATATAGTTCTAACGAACTGATTTGTTAACCCTTCAACGTCATGAATATTTATACAAGAATTCATGAATATTGTTTAGAGTAATATTTATTCTGGCATTAGAACACAGAATAGATTGGCTATGGCAGAAACTGTAGAATCAGATCTATATCATTTCATATGCAAACAGAGGAGACCCTGATCAGACAGCTCCTAGAAGCTGTCTGATGTGGTTCTACTCTGTTAAGGCATGAATAAGCATATCTATCAGGTGAAGGGTTAACATACCATACCATAATATTAACCCTTTCCCTGTTTAATATTCATATAAAAATTAATGACATCATTAATATTGATTAGCTGAATTCTTATAATGCAAACTTTTAAAGGGAAGTGTTCGCTTTGACAAAAGCTGTAGAATCAGATCTATATGATGTCAAAAGCAAAAAGAGCAGACCCTGATCAGAGCCATCTGATCTGGGTCTACTCTGTTTGCAAATGCGTGAAAAGATGTTTGTATAATGGAAAGGGTTAAGACTAACTTTTTCTGAATGGCTATTATATGGCGCTATGGGTCAAGAAACTTGACATCTGCTGGAGAATCAGAAATGTCCATTTATGTCAAATCCCTATCAGTTGCCTCTTACAACCATGCAAGGGGTAGTCTCGGCTCTATTGCCAATAGGGCATGATCAAGAACCACAAAGGACACTTTCAATTTGATGTATTTAACAGTGTACATGTATTGTACTCTTTATCGGGAGAGACTCATGTGGACAGTTTAACTCTTTCAATGCAGAAGTTTCAAACATATCAAGCTTACTGTGAATATTCAGGGATTGTTTTAAAGATAAGTATAACATGACAAACAGTGCAGACCCTGCTGAGAGTGCTCCTCTAGGAGCCCTCTCATCTGGGTCTACACTGTATGAAAAGGAAATTAGTGACTTGTTTCTTACACTGAAGGGGTTGAGCAGTCATTTAGTGAATAAATATGGGGTCTTTTAAAAGCATATTACCGTTAACCCATTCTCGCATATTGACGCCTTTCGATGCCCCTATAAAAGTCACTTTTTTGAAACCACTGTGATAAATAGAGCATTGATTTTGCTCATTGGGAGCAAATGCTCTATTTATCACAATGGTTTCAAAACTACAAAATTCTAAAACATTTCCTTTTCTCTAGTTAATGCTCCTTTTCGGTAGATTTTCTCTAGTTAATGCTCCTTTTCGGTAGATTTATTCAGAGAGGTTGGATCTAAAAATAGCCTATGAGGTGAATGGGTTAAACGCAGAATTTTTGGAGTTTTCTGCGCTGCATTTGCTTTCAGTTTTCAAGACTAAAAGTTTGACTTCTGTTGAGAGTGGGCTATACTGAGGTTTCTGCTTTTACTCTATTGTGCCACTGGCAGAAATGGAGTTTTAAATAGTTCTTTAGGGAATAACAGCCAGCTTTGACTTCAAATCTTCCTTGAAGCTCCTAGAGCATTTGTGTATAACATTTGTTGATCATCATCTGTATTTGATTAATCCACTTAATCTCTGTTAAATCATCATGTTTTCTTTTCAAGAGAATAAAATAGCATTGATAACAATATAACAATTGGTTGTTATTTATTGCTGAATTATATATAAATTAAACAAATGCATGTATATCTATACATAATTATGCACATATATCTATATATAGAGTAGAACCCCTCTAATGTGACCACTTCATGAATAAACATGGATGTCTTTTTAAGCAGGTGGTTGCTTAATGCAGGACAAAAGTAATGCATTTCTGCATTACTTTTGTACTGCATTAAGCTACCACCTGCATCTAGCACCCAGAATTACACCTCTTTAGGTGGTCGCATTAGCGGGGTTTTACTATAATTATATTTGATTTGTAATACTGTAAATCTTTTTATTGCCTAGTCCATTTCTGCAAAATAGCAGTCACAATCACCTAAGTTGCAAAAATATATGATGGGTTTTGATTTGTAATACTGTATACTGCTTATTGGTGCCTATTCTATCCCTGCAATACTGGCAGTCACCTTTTAACCCTTTCCTTTAGGGAAAGGGTCAAACAACCTAAAATTGGCTATAAATGACCACCACCATTTGCAACTTAACCCTTTCCCTCATATAAATGCCTTTTCACACATTTGCAGAGTATACCCAGATCAGACGGTTCCTATAGCAGCAGTCTGGCCAGGATCTGCTCTGTTTGCTTTTGACAGGATATAGATCTGATTCTACAGTTTTTTGCCAAAGCAAAAGATTCCCTATAAAAGTTTACATTATAAAATTTGAGCAAATAAATATTCATGTTGTCATTATTTCTTACATGAATTCTGAGCAAGGAAAGGGTTAACTTACCACTTTTTGTTCACCTGCCATATACAAAGGTGACTAATTGTCACATTAGCAAACAAACATGAGTGTTCGGAGGAACACATGTGTCACCTGCTCGCAGCTGACACAAAATCTGTTAATATACTGGAGTGAAATCAGAACAAAGGGGAATAACTCAAAAAGTATTGCATGCAGAGTGATGGACCTTAGTTAAATCAATGGTCATCAATGAGAGGAAGACACATGTGAAATTTGAAAGCTCTATAATTGTTAGTTTAGAAATGACAGCCAAAAATAAGAAAGTGTGACAGACAGACGATGGAAAAGTGATCCCTAAGTGACACACTGCCTCTCGGCAGGTGACACAAAAACTATGGGCCAATGTTCACTAGCATTTTGAATCTTAATTTCAGACCTTATTAAAGTAAGATTATCTAATTTGGCAGTTTTGGGTCTGGATTGCAAATTTAAACCCAAACTGTTAATGAATAATCAATTGCTATAGCAAGCCCTATTGAGACCTGTAATTATTTAAATTAAAATAAAGAAAGTTAACCCTATCCTTGTTCTATGTTTATTACAAAGTTCAATACCTACAGAATATTTATGGACAAAATAGTTATAATGGAAGGTGGAACATTGTAACCATTTTAGAAAAGTATGGAAACAGATCTATCAAATTCAATTAGCAGATAGGACAGACCATGATCAGATGACTCCTATAGGAGTCATCTGATCTGGGTTTATTCTGTTTGCAGTTGCGTGAAAAGGCGTTTATACAAAGGAAAGGGTTAATTTGCAAGCATAAAACTTTTATGAAACACAATATAGAGATTATTATAGTTTGTGACAGGCTATATACTAAATATATACATATAATTAAACCCTAGCTCATAGTGATATTTCTTTTATCGCTTTTGCAAACAGAGTAGACCCACATAAGACGGCTCCTGTAGGAGCATCTGATCAAAGTCTGCACAGTTTGATTCTGAAATAATACAGATCTGATTATAAATGGATTGAAACTTGTTTGAGACTGACTTACTACATGGTACTATAAGAGCTCACAGATTGTGAATGCCAGTTAGCTATATGCATGGTCATGAAATGAGCATTTAATAAACAGAAGAGAAATTAACAAGGGAATCTTATACTAGAAAAGAAACAAAAATACAAGAAATCATAACATGTGTATATGTACAATGTATACGAAACATAATAATGAAAGGCTATTTAGTGAGTCTCATATCCGACATTATCTGCAATACAATCACTTCCAATTGACAGTACATGTATATCATGTATAAGCAGTTTTCTTCTTTAACTCTTTACACCATGAATATTCATGTAAGAAATATTGACATCATGAATATTAATTACATTAATTTTTATAGCAGCATATGAATAGAGGACTCTGCAGAATGATACCTAGAATCTATATTATTTCATAAGCAAACAGAGCAGACCCTGATCAGATGGCTCCTACAGGAGCTGTCTAGTCTGGGTCTACTCTGATAGCATAGGCGTAGAGAGGCATATTTATGGGGTAAAGGGCTAACATTGTTTTTTATCTCGGAGATTGCCAGATAAATGGTGAAGTGCCAATTCTAAACAATGTCAGTATTAAAATATCTAAATTTCAACCAAACACAGGCCATCACTGGATTATCATGGCAACCAGCACTTTTGAAACACCTGTCATTAAGTTTGGGGTACCCATATACCCCTACTGACAAATTTTCCGAAAAATCTAATTTGTAAATTGTGACCAATCAGAAGATACCACATCATTGATGGCCATCAAGTCTTTCAAATAACTTTATTGAGTTAAAGGGACCTAAATACCCCTAAATGCCAATTTTCAGCAATATTGAACACTATATAAATTTCGACCAATCAGAGTCAACCATTCAGCTACCATTGCAACCAATTCTTTCAAAAGACCTACCTATCAATTTGGAGTGTGGAAATATCCCAGCATACCAATTTTCACAAAATCGAACAACATCTTAAGTCGTAGAAAAAGATTTAATTGAAAAATACATGTATCTAAATTTTTCGAAATAGATTTAAATTTCGACCAGTGGGTCACCATTCAATTACCATGGCAACCAGTACTTTCGAAACACCTACCAATTGATCGGAATACTAAAATATCCCATGATACCAATTTTCAGCAAAATCGAATGACGTCTAAGTTCACCAAACAATATTTAAATTTCGACTAATCAGAGCCCACCATTTGGTTGTTGTGGCGATTTAAAAAAAAATCAAAAGTGAAATGCACATCTGCATGTAACCAGCAATGTTCATGTGAAGTTTCATTAGGATCTAACTATTACTTAATAGTACTTAATACTTAATAGCCCTCAACAGTCACCATCCCACGATCAAATTCACTGTTGATATCAGCCAGAGCTCAACAAACTTCTTAGATACAACTATCTACAAAGACGACAACGGCAATTTGAAGACCACACTATACTCAAAACCCACAGACGCCAACATGTACCTACACTTTAATTCATTCCATCCAAGACACCAAAAATTAAGCATACCCTACAGCCAAGCAGTAAGAATACGACGAATTTGCAGCGACCTGGAGTTATTCGACACTTGCACCAAAAAACTACGGGATAATCTGAAAGCCAGAGGATACCCTACAAGGACCATCAACGACGCCATCCTGAGATCCAGAAAACTAGATAGAACCACACTTTTACAAATTAAGGATAAACCCAACAAAGACAAAACCATTCCAATGATACTCACAAACAACCCCAGAAACCCAGACATGAACCGGATTATAGACAAAAAACTCCAAATACTACAGTCAAGCCCCACCTGCAGCAACCTCCAGTCTACCAGAATTTTCACAGTGCTTAGAAAACCACAAAATCTACGTAATATACTAGTCAAAACAGACCTACATCCAAAACCAGCCAATAAAGGAAGCTATCCACGTTCAAAAAATTGCGCAGCTTGCCCCTACATGAACGGAAAATCCAACATCAAAATCAAAACGACTGGAAAGTTATTCTTCATACAAGGAACATACACCTGTGAATCAGCCAGTGTCATTTATATCATTACTTGCAACAAGTGCAGCATACAATACGTCGGCCAAACAAGAAATACACTAAGGGAACGCCTATACGGACACCTAAATGATATAAGATGCACAAATAAGTACAAACCTGTCTCCCGCCATTTTACGTCAAATTCGCACTCAGCGCACGATCTCGACGTTACAGTTCTAACAACAACAACAAAAAACAACAACATTCGGCTACGCACAGAAGAAAGCTACATCGAGCAATTTCAAACTAAACAACCTTCCGGACTTAACATTATACAGTAAAATGGACACTTCCACGCCACAATACAGACTGATAGGGGAAAGATTAAGACAGTGCACCAAGTGCAATCTCATGATAAAAGGATCACTATTCAACATGAAAAGACACTGGAGAACACACGAAACCAAAAGATTCGTTTACGTCTGCCCAGGCTGCACCAAAACCTACACTAGACGGGATTTTATCAAGAAACACGCAGAAAACATCCACAGCATATGCCTTACAGAATTCATCAAAATAGAAGTAGACGTTCCAAATCCAAAACCAATTCAAAAATGGATACCACCCTTTGAGGCCAAACCCCGATTTAGGATCATACCAGGACCTTCTAAATACACAAAACCAGACGACATCCAGCCACTTTTAACAAAAATGATACGAGTACCACGACAAATCAGCCCACTACCAGAACCCACAGAAAAAACCAGCACCACAGACGACTTAACATTTGAAGCCACACCCCTGGACTTAACCTCAACGGATAGTAACACTACGATATGTATGGACGAGAGAAACAGTGATAAAGACACTGAAATATTCATTTATTCTATCTATGGGATTTTCACATAGAAAACTTTAAGACTTGCAGGTTGGTTTCTTTATTCGTTTTTCTACTCACAGTACATTTTTACAAACTAACTTACATACAGTGACGTCTGTTAACTAGTATACCACCATAATATCAGCATTAAAACATGGTATATGCCCACTATCTTTATTTTAGGCATACACCATTTTTTAGCTGTCTCATCTCCATTGGATACCAATTCAACAGTTTAACGTCACAGTACGTATCACGTGACTAGAAAGGCACCGAAAAAACCCTACCTCAGTAAAGTTTGCTTTTGATATTTTTATGTATGTAACCCTGAAGAAGATACTTGTAAGTACCGAAACGTCGGTATATTTAATAAACAGAGAAATCTGATCTGACTTGGTCGTTCACGTTCCACCACCGTTTTACTACTAGTATTACTTAATAAGAAATGTGTGGGACAAGTTCACAGCGGAAGAAGAAGAATCGAAAGAATCAGAATCGGAAGAAAGAATAATAATAATTATAATAATAAGAATTGGAGCAAACACAATATGTCCCCCCCACTTTGTTTGGGGGACATAATATACACTAGTGATGTAGTCATTAGGAGGGGGTGCCATTTAACACTCTCCCTCATTAAAACCTCTTTTCACACATTTGCAAACACTGAGTAGACCCAAAATCAGATGGCTCTTATAGGAGCTGTCTCATCAGGGACTGCTCTGTTTGCTTATGGTATAATATAGATCTGATTCTACAATTTCTGCCTGAGCCAAAAAGTCATGTGTCCATATGCCATTATAAAAAAATATATATATAATTAATATTCATGATGTCATTATTTCTTACATGAATATGCAATAGGGAAAGAGTTAAAGAAATTGTTAACACAGATTATGCATAACACATGGATGATGATGATGGACACAGGGCAATCGATACAGCTCACCCTGGCACTTTGTGCAAGGAAAGCTAAAAATATGGTGGTAAAAGCTCGGTATGATAATAGGCATCATACTAGCACCTCAATATATGGAGTATATTCTATCAAAATAAAGACATTTTCTGCTTAACTCTTATATAAAATATTTGTTGTAAAATTGTTCCAATATATGTACATGTAGTATCAAGATGTAAACACCTATAAAATACTTTCAAAGACTATTTCAGTAATTTCACTGGTAAGCTGTCTCAAGCAGTGCAAAATCAATTTATAAAAATCTAATCCAGCTGCTTTAAACTTGACAGTAAAACCTGACTAACCATAATAGACTAATAGCAGGACTGTGGTGGTTTATTGTAGGGAAAAAGTAATGCAGAAACTTCCTATCAGAGCTTTCTGCATTACTCTCGTCCTGCATTAACCATTTACTCCATAAATATGCCTTTTTACACCTTTGCAAAAAGAGTAGACATAGACTAGCTGGCTCCTGTAGGAGCAGTCTGATCAGGTCTACTCTATTTGCTAATGGAATAATAAAGATCTGATTCTACAGTTTCATCCATAGCAGTTTTTTTCTGCATTGTTAATATTCCATTTTAAAAATTCATGTAATTAATATTCATGATGTCATTTCTTACATGGATATTCATGGAGTAAAGGCTTAAGCTACCACCTGTCTTAACCCTTTCCCTCATATAAACACCTTTTCATACATTTGCAAACTGGGTAGACCCAGATCAGGCGACTTCTGTTTGCTAATGGAATTTGAAAGATCTGTTTCTTTACTTTCTAAAATGGCTACAATGTTCAACCTTCAATCTTTCATTATAACTCTTTTGTCCATGAATGTTCAGTATTGACATTTGGAATTAATATAGAACAGGCAAAGGGTTAAAGACCAAGATCTAGACTGATTTAATGGTCCCTTCAGACAGTTTTAACCCTTTCCCTGTTCTATATTTATTCCAAAGTTCAATACCTACTGAGTATTGATAGACAAAATAGTTATAATGTAATATGGAAGGTGGAACATGGTAGCCATTTTAGAAACTTAAGAAACAGACATATCAAATTACATAAGCAAACAGAGCAGACCCTGATCTGGATCCTATAGGAACCATCTGAACCGAGTCTACTCTGTTCGCATATGCGTGAAAACATGTTTATATGAAGGAAAGGGTTATCTGTTGAATCCAGGGCTGTTTGACAATCATAGTTTCCCAAGTAAAAAGTGGGTTTACATATACTGGGCATCTATGAATATGTGTTTACTATTTCCAAATTAACCCTTTCCCTCATATAAACGCTTTTTCATGACTTTGCCAACGGAGTAGACCAAGATCAGACAGCTCCTGTAGGAGCCGTCTGATCAAGGTCTGCTCTGTTTGTTTAACCCTTTCCCTGTTCTATGTTTATTACAAATTTCAGTACCTACTGAATATTCATGGACAAAAAGGTTATTATGAAATATGTAGCCATTTTAGAAAGTAAAGACAAATATTTTTGAAATTCTATTAGCAAACAGATTAGACCCTAATCAGACGGCTCCTCTAGAAGCCGTCTGATCTGGGTCTACTCTGTTTGCAGATGCGTGAAAACACGTTTATATGAGGGAAAGGGTTAATATGAAATTCTAACAGATCTGACTGTACAGTATCTAGTAGAAGCTTTCTACCAATACCAAAACCTCCTGTGTACTGACGCCATTTAAAAACAAGAGCTGTCCACAGACAGCGCGCTCCACTTTCTTTAGTGCTGGATAGTGTAGTGGAAGTCTAAGTCAGAAAGGGGAGATAACAACAGCAAAATTAATTTTAGGGTTACCTACCCTTGTGAAATGGGTCCCCCTTGTAATAGTTAATATGTATACCAAAGATGAACCAAATATCTTGGACAGTTTCTGAGACATGGACCTGAACATAAAACTTAACCAACAATGAAAATTGTAAGTCGAAAAAGGGGCATAACTATGGCAAAATTAATTTTAGAGTTACCTACCCTTGTGAAATGGGTTCCCCTTGTGATAGTAAACATACATACCAAATATGAACCAAATATCTTTGATGGTTTCTGAGAAAAGGACCTTAACAAAAAGGTTAACCAACGCCGACGCTGACACCGACGCCGACGAGAGGGTCATGACAATAGCTCCACTTTTTGAAAAAGTGTCGCTAAAAATCAGCTAATAAATATTCATGATATCATTACTTCTTACATGAATTCTCAACTGGGAAATATTTAACCCTTACCCTCATATAAACACTTTTCCACACATTTGCAAACAGAGTATACCCAGATCAGACGGCTCCTATAGGAGCCGTGTGATCAGGGTCTGCTCTGTTTGATAATGGAATTTGTTAGATCTATGTCTATACTTTCTAAAATGGCTACAATGTTCAACCTTCCGTATTTCACTATAATGATTTTGTCTATGAATATTCAATAGGTATTGGAATTTGGAATAAATATAGAACTGGGAAAGGGTTATGAGTGATACTGTGATAACTTTGATAAACAGTTTGCTTCTAGATGAGTTGTCAAATAAGTCAGCACCTCACCTGGGTCTGAAATATTTGAAAATGTGACTTTTTTAAAAGGAAAAGCATATGAAATACGCCTTTCTACGCCTCTGTAAAAATCGTGATAAATAGGAGCAAATGCTCTATTTATCACAATGGTTTCAAACTACAAAATTCTAAAATGTCCTTTTCTTTAGTAAATTCTCCTTTTTGGTAGATTTGTTCAAAGAGGTTGGGTCTAAAAATAGCCTATGGAGGAATGGGTTAATGTTAGAGATGCCTTTGCAAATTGAGTAGACCCACATCAGACAGCTCCTGTAGACCCAACTGATAAAAACTTATGTCCTTATTTCTTACATCAATATTCATCAGATAAAATATTAACCCTTTACACCATAAATACGCCTTTCTATGCCTTTGCAAACACAGACGACCAAGATCAGATGACTCCTATAGGAGCCGTCAGATCAGGGTCTGCTCTGTTTACTAATGGAATTTAAAAAATCTGTTTCTTCAGTTTCTAAAATGGGTAAAATGTTCTACCTTCAATATTTGATTATAACTATTTTGTCCATGAATATTCAGTAGGTACTGAAATTTGGAATAAGCATAGAACAGGTTAAGGGTTAAAGATTATCACAATTTCAATGGTTCAGTCTGTACACATGGCCCTCATACCAGCATGAGAGCTATCACCATCATTGTGCCCACATTGTGTATTCTGTGTGCTGCCTGTAACAACCGCACCCCAGCTCCAATACAATCTTGCTCAGCAAAGGGAAACCCCTCAAGGTCTTCAACATGGGCTGCACCAACAATTCTGTCACAAAAAATCATTAAATAAAAAATTCAGATTCGACTTTAGCACTGAAAATTGGACATCTATTTTAACTAGTTGATGAAAAGTAATTCATGATATTGATGTGACAAGCAGTTTTTTTTCATACTGTCTCATCTAGATCTATACTGTTTGCTGAAGATCATTATAAATTCACACATACAAACAATATTATTTCACAATGCATTAATTATCAAGCAATCCATTGGCCCCCATCGTGCTGAGTTTGGCTGATATACATGCAGTGCCTGATGGGATACAGACTTGATAGCAGTTGCAAGTGATAACTTTTCAAAGTCCAACTAGAGCTATAATTTGTATAAACAACAAACTGAAGTTATCTCACTTGTAAAGAAGATTAGGTTAGAGGTCTGAGTCCGTCTGACAGACCTTATGTTATGTTCCAATCCAATATATGCAAGGGTTGCTGAGATGTGTCCTTGATAGCACTTGCACACATAAGTTTAACCCTTTCCCTCATATAAACGTGTTTTCACGCATTTGCAAACAGAGTAGACCCAGATCAGACGGCTTCTAGAGGAGCCGTCTGATCAGGGTCTGCTCTGTTTGCTAAAATAATTCTATAGATCTGTTTCTTTACTTTCCAAAATGTCTACAAAGTTCCAAATTCCATATTTCATTATAACTATTTTGTCCATGAATATTCAGTAGGTATTGAAATTTGGAATAAACAGAGAACAGGGAAAAGTTTAACCGAGTCAAAAATTGTCTACTAAGTCTGACAATGATCATAATTTGCAACCATATATTGTGGTATGCCAGTGGTTCTTACCCAAGCATTCTAATGTGCACAAAACAATGCAATTTGTTCCATGCATGTAGTAAAAGCTCTGGGATCTTCCTCTACCTGTAGTCAGATGGACATTGCGATATGACTTAAATAATGTTAACCCTTTCCCCTCATATAAACGTGTTTTCACGCATCTGCAAACAGAGTAGACCCAGATCAGACAGCTCCTAGAGGAGCCGTCTGATCAGGGTCTACTCTGTTTGCTAATGGAATTTGATAAATCTGTTTCTTTAGTTTCTGAAATGGCTAAAATGTTCCACCTTTTATATTTCATTATAACTGTTTTGTCAATCAATGAGTATTCAATAGGTATTGAAAGTTGTAATAAACACAGAACAGGGAAAGGGTTAAAACGATGTAAGACCCCAATACAAACAAACAGTTATATACAGTAAAACCTCTCTATAACTAAGGGTGAAACGGTATCTTACGGTACACATGTACCGCGGTTTTTTCACTTACGGTTCGGTTTTCGGTATTTATTTCCACTTTACGGTACATACCGAACATTTCGTAATGTCTAGGGACGAATCTGCCGTAATAATATAAAAGCCGTTCTCTGATTGGTTCATTCTATAAATAATATCCAATTAGATTACGCGTTAAGTACATTACTTTTAGTTTACATACATGGCTTCTCCGGAGCGAAACGAAAGTGCATATTTCAATTTGGGACCAGTTTCAAACTGGTCCCAAATTGAAAGATGCACCAACAAGCTACTGGTCGATCGTTTGGAAGTCTTTTGGCTTTCGGGAAGGCCAGTCTGAGAGCAGAATGGCAACATGTCATGTAAGCGTTGTTTCGGGGACGTGCCGTATAAAGCACGTTGATCGCTAACTGACTGTTGTAGAAATTACTGATGATAGACAAGGGAGTTATTGTTATTAATCCTTACTGTGCTGGGTATTATTATATAACAGACTTAAACTCTGCTCTGAGATTTTCAACCATAGTCCATTGAAAACTGTGTGGACCAAGATAAGCTGTCTTGTTAAAACGTGACATTTGAATGTGACAGCTGCTCAGGGCTTACACTGTTTGCAATGCACTCTGGTTGGAACTCTTATAGTGAGGCTCAATTTCAATTACCATCCTACATGTCACAGTTTAAACTTGTATAATATTCAGACAAACAGTGCAGTCCAAGATTAGAAAAATTCTAATAGTATCTACACTGTTTGCAATGCTTTGTTTACTTGTTTCCAGCACATTGTTGGTTATTTTAAAGTTCCAGTTGAAGAGATTATTAGATAGTGATATTTTCCATAGAAGGAGATTTGTATTTTAAGAACTATAAATCAATAGTCTATGACATGGTGTTCAGTATTACATTATTTTAAGTGTTTTTCCCTTAAATACTTGACTGTTTATAATTTTTAGAGATTAATCATCATCACTGCTAGCTGTGGCAGTTACTGATTCTAGTCAAAACAAATTAATTCAAAAGGGTTTTTTTTGTAGGTAAGCTTCAAAATTATGTTTACAAGATAAAAATTTGTGTACCGAAAATGTACTGAACCGTGGCTCATGTAACGTGTACCGAACCGAACCGTGGGGGTAGTGTACCGTTTCACCCCTATCTATAACGGCCACTAAATTGTGTTAATTAGTTGGTATTTAGGGCAGGTGGCTGCTTAAAGCAAGGTGAAAGTAAAACAGAATGCTCCTAAAGATAGTGTTCTGTTTTACTTTCACCTTGCTTTAAGCAGCCACCTGCCTTTAACACAAAATACTTGGTGTAATTTAGTGGCTGTTATTGAGAGGTTTTACTGTAACTGGTATATGATAGTAGATTAGAGGTCTGAGAAGCCTTGAGTGAAGTTTATATCCATTACACAAATGGATTGCTGAGCTATAGCCTTGATATGACTTGAAAACAAAGCTTCAACCAAGTCAGAAATCACAAAACTTTTAACAAGTCCAACAAGAGCCAGATATCTAACTTGCATATGATTTTTGGTTAGAGGTTAGAGGTCTTAAAAGTCTAGCGTGAAGTTTCAATCAAATACAAAAATGCTGATGCTAACCTCGAATCATCAAGCTTAAAATTACTGCACATTAGTGCAGCTGTATTTTTTGGATACTATATAACTTTCGTCTATAATAACTGTGGACTGCTGCAATAATAAATTTTAATACAACTTTTTTGTTAAATCAATATTCAGAAAGGGAGGAGACAATTTAATTATTCAGCACATTAGACAGCTCACAATAAGGGTCTAAATTTCTTTATTCCATTTACAAACCTTTTTAATAAAGTTACCATAGCTCAAAACTCATAAATTTGGTTTTAAGAGGTTTAGTAAAGAAACTTGTAATATAAGTGAATCTATTCTAAACATCATATAACAACAAGGGCCTGTGGCTATAAATATTGGTTGTATGCAGATCATATACCTTCTGATAATCTCACAACCAGCAAAGCCTGCCATTTCCGACATCAAGTTGGCCACATAGTCCTCTCTAGGTCCCACACTAGCTGTCATATGCTCCAGGTAGGTGTTTACTACAATTTCATAAAATAAGAGCATTAATTATTTTTTTTTAAAAATAACATTTTTCACTTCTTGTCAATATATACAATGTATATATATAGGAATAGGGTGTCAATCAATGTAAACCTATTACATGTTCTCCATGAATGTTCATATAAGAAAAATGACTTCAAGTATATTAAGTAACAAGGTCCATGCTTATAAAACTTTTACTTGAGTCTGAGTTCGTTCTCAAGTTTTTGATTGGTCAGATTTGAGCCTTTGGCTCAAATCTGACCAATCCAAAGCTTGAGAACTCAAATCTGACCAATCATAAGTTTTATAAGCATGGATCTATTTCTAGTGACTGATGAATACAGGAAATGTTGGTCATTGTAGAAACTGTATAATCTAACCTGGGTCTGATTTTGCATGGAAACCAGTCTGCTAATCAGATTGCAGCAGGCTAAGTGAAAATGCCTGTAATTTTCTGAAAAATGTGCGGAAATTGTCGAACACAGAAACCATGTGAGGTTCTCAGATATCAAGTACACTGAGCAAGTTTGGTGAAAATTGGACCATTCCTTGAGGAGATATTGTGCCGAAACTAAAAACGGACAGACGGACGGATGGATAGATGGACTAGCTGATTACTATAGGGCACCCACATCTTCATGCAGGGCCCTAATTAGATATGTAGCATATAAGCAAACAGAGTAGACCCTGAACAGACATTTCCTACAGGAGTGTCTACTCTGTCTGCAAAGAGCATTATCAAGTACCGGGTTAAACAACTATGGGATTATAGACCCTTTGGAGGAAAGTCAGAATCGTAATTATTTAATTATACTTGACATATCTAAACTTACAACTACACATGTGCATAAATTAAAAAGATGCATAAAACTGATGACCGAGTACCCTTGCTCCATGTTGCAGTAAATGTAACAATTACAAGTATTAATTAACCCATTACCTGATTGAAATACCTTTGCAAACAGAGTAGATGTAGATCAGGTGGCTCCTGTAAGAATTGTCCGATCAGGGTGTGCTCTGTTTGTTTATGGAATTATATAAAACTGATTCAACAGATTTTGTTCATATACCATTATAAACAAGAGCCGTGTGCGGCGCCAACACTCGTCTGATTTGGTACCTGTCCTGCTAAATTTAGAAAAATTTGAAAATGATAAAGGGCCATAACTCCAAAATTTTGAAATCAAGAGTTATGGTTCTTATGTAGGGGCCTTACCCTCAATGAGATCTACTAACCTATGAAGTTTCATGTTGATACCTCTTATACTTTTCGAGTAATGAGCTACATCAAAGTTTTTGCACACTGACGACAACGACGACTACGACCAAGTGATCACAATAGCTTGACTTTTCTTCGAAACAGATGAGCTAAAAATCAACTACATGTAATAAACATTCACGATTTCAGTAGTTTTATATGAATTTTTCATCAGGTAATGTGTTAAAAGTTTGACAGTAAATATGCTTCTCTTGCACTACTCATATCTCACCTGTTAAATGACAAGCATCTATCATTTTTTGAGCAAACTTCCTTCTCTCGTCATTGTTCTCTGGTATGGACATGTGTCTATGGTAGCTGAATATATAGTTAGCTAACAACATGCCAAGGTCAAAGGCAGCAGGCCCGACATAGCAGAACTCCATGTCCATTAGACGGGCATCTTTATCCTTTACCAATACAGACCCAGTATGTAGGTCACCATGTACAACACATTCTTTCTTTTCTGAGAATAACTTTAACATCTTTTTGGCAGTTTCAAGGACTTGGCTGTCTCCATATATTGTATGTAGTATTTCCTTGACTTCAGGGGAGTAACGATTGGTTTCATCTCCTTCTGTGAATGGCCTTGTGAACACAAACTGTCTTGTCAAGCTTAACATGTTTTCATTCCTGGAACCAAAATAGATGTATTTAGGCACAAAGGAAAGTTTAGAATCATTTTTAGTATACCTGGCACCATCTGGCCAATACAGACAAAAAATCAGTTCTACACATGCCAAACAACATTTCCCTCAAGACAATTCTAAGGAGTGGTCACAACAAAGCGTTTAGTGGAGAAATGACCGTTTTACAGAGCTCCAGATAAGATGCGTAAATTTAAACATTTCCAAGCATAGACCAAACCCTATACTGTGACCACGCTTTAGAATCGTCAAAAAGTGGTGACAGTATAGGGTTTGGTGGAGAAATGATGATTTTAGTATTTGGGTATGCATCATTACCTGTAGCACTGCATTTTAGTATTTGAATAAGCACCTTAACCCTTTCCCTCATATACATGTAAACGTGTTTTCACGCATTTGCAAACAGAGAAGACCAAATCCTATGTTGTGATCCTAGAGGAGCCGTCTGATCAGGGTCTGCTCTGTTTGCTAGTGGAATTTGAAAAATCTGTTTCTTTACTTTCTAAAATGGCTACAATGTTCCACCTTTCATATTTCATTATAGCTATTATGACCATGAATATTCAGTAGGTATTGGAATTTGGACTAAACATAGAACAGGGAAAGGGTTAATCTATTGCTCTGGCCCACCCCAACAAATTTTTTTTTAAACATATAATACAACAGTATACTCACTCAAACTCACTGTCTAGTTGCTCAAGTTGTTCCTGACCTACAGTGGAGATGTGAGTCTCTCTGTGTGCAATGGCAAAATGACGAGCTATATTCTTGACCACATCCATGTCAACCACACCAGATATAAGCAGTTTCCGTAGCAATTCATAGCCTCTCAAATCCTCCATTAAGACTAGATATAAAAGATTCAATGACATAAATTATAAATAGCATCTTTTACTAGGAAACTTCTAAATATTCAGTTCAAGGTCTGCACTGCTAGCTTAAAGAATATTCATGTAAGAAATAATGACATGTGAATATTAATTATAATGGCACTATGAACAAGGGAATTTTTCATCATGACAGGAATCAGATTTATATTATTTCGTAAGCAAGCAGAACAGACACATATCAGATAGCTCCTACCTGACATGGTCCTACTCTGTTTGCAAAGGTGTCTCTATGGAATAAATGAGTGGGTACCGACATGTGTTTGATGATAAATTATGAAATTTGTTCAGTTTCCTACACCTATTGAATTCAGACTATTGGTCATAATACATCATTGTTTTCAAAATATTCATAATTACCCAAATTAGTTAGCTAGACAAATACAGGCAAATAGAGCTGATCCATTTCAAATTACTCCTGAAGGAACAATTTGACCAGGGTCCATGCTTATAAAGCTTTTAATTTGAGTCTTGAGTTTGTTCTCAAGCTTTTGATTGGTCAGATTTGAGCCAAAGGCTCAAATCTGACCAATCAAAAACTTGAGAACAAATTCAGACTCAACTAAAAAGTTTTATAAGCATAGAACCTGGTCTTACACCATTTGCTGCTCCATCAGCTTCATTTCAAGTTATCAAAACAGTTCAAATTTGGAGTGTGGAGACTGGGTATCCTATATTTAGGGTAACAAGAGCTATCTATACCTGAGGCCTAGATAAGATGCGTTAATTAAAACATTTTCAAGAATAACTTCTTTATTTCTCCACCAAATCATATGTTGTGATCACTCTTTAGAATCATCTCGAAGAGACAAATCTAAAGAGTGGTCACCACATAGGGTTTGGTGAAGAAATGACGATTTTAGTACTTGAGTACACACGTTTATCTGTTGCTCTGATATACAGATGATAATGCTCATCTGTTTTCCCAAAAATGAATATTATTAATAACTCTTTGTACATAACTGGGTAAGCTATTACGATGGTGAATAGCTGCATTGGTTTTGAAAATGGGCCAACCTGTCAAAGTTTTGTATAAAAATGCAAAAACAGGACACCAATGTTAGGGCAATACATCAACTTTCAAAGTCATGTAAGAAATAAGGATATCATGAATATTAATTAGCTGAATTTTCATATGGACATGAACACAGGATTCTTTTACCATATAGAAACTGTAGTTTCATATGTATATTATTCCATAAGCAAACAGAGCAGACACTGATAAAACAGTCCATACAGGAGCCATCCTAGAGGAGCCGTCTGATCAGGGTCTACTCTGTTTGCTAATATAATTTGATAGATCTGTGTCTTTACTTTCTAAAATGGCTACAATGTTCTACCTTCCATATTTCATTATAACTATTTTGGCCATGAATATGCAGTAGGTACTGAAAAATGAAATAAACATAGAACAGAATCTGTCTGTATGAGGTAAAGGGTTAAGCTGCAAAATAGTTGTCTGATTAAATATTCAATGTAAATTATCTTCATAATTTTCTAAAAATACATGCACAATTAAACAGTTTGGATCCAGATCGATGTAACTAAAAACTCATCCTGATCCAAACAGTATGCCAGGGTTATCTCTTATTCACCAGTGTGGAATTATTTATTCTGGACACAAGATCATTTCCACATCAATGAATCTGAAGCTGCATCATGTAGCTGTGTATTAATTATAAACTTTGTTCCCATTGTAAAGCAATTTCCAACTTTCCAGAGAGTGTCAAAATGAAAAACACTTATGTTAACCCTTTACCCAATAGCCTGTTTCTAGTTTTGAAGACATATGACCACTTAAAGCAGGTTGAAAGTAAAGCAGAATGCGCCTTAAGGCGCATTCTGCTTTACTTTCAGCCTGCTTTAAGCTACCACCTACTAGGATATAGAAAATATTTATTATGCAATATGTTCATGACTGTATGAATTTGAACTATTTTCTTCAGCGGAGGAATAAATCAAACACGCTAAAAGCCGCTTCTATCAGGTAAAGGGTTAAGCTTATGAAGTTATAAAATTGAAGTGTATACCGTGAACTTAGAATGCAAAGTTGTTTTTATTGTTTACCTGCATCATTGGCATGGTCGAAGGAATAGGGGACTGGGACAGACCCTGGGGACACATTGTGGAACTTATTGAGTCCCTTGTATTCCATGGATATCCTCTCTACTCCAAGTGGGTAGCCCTCACCTAAACACTAACAAAATTAGCAAATATTAATTACCAGAACATGGTACACATACTGGTCTTTCCAACGAACAATAACATATTACATTTGTAGCCTTCATCATGCTATAGGTGACCGGACTCACATTTTTAAATAGCTTGGATCCAAATGAGATGCTGAGTTATATGCCATCTAATCAGAGTCCATGCTTATAAAACTTTTAGTTGAGTCTGAGTTTGTTCTCAAGTTTTTGATTGGTCAGATTTGAGCCTCTGGCTCAAATCTGACCAATCAAAAGCTTGAGAACTCAAATCTGACCAATCAAAAGCTTGAGAACGAACTCAGACTCAACTAAAAAGCTTTATAAGCATGGACCCTGAACTAAAGCTGTTTGGCACATGGTAATAGTTTCTCAAGAGCTTGGACAAATCTTACTGGCAAAATAGTGTATACTTATTTGTAGAGGTCAGTGATTAAATAGGCTTCACCCTTAACAGGGTCCAGAAATGCTGAGTGTGAAAACAAATGTATTTGTTTCTTCTTCATTGTTCAACCATTTCCTTCATATAAACATATTTTCATGCATTTGCAAACAGAGTAGACCCAGATCAGATGGCTCATCATCATGCAGGAGCTGTCTAATCAGGGTCTGTTCTGTTTGCTAATGGAATTTGGTAGATTTGTTTCTTTACTTTCTAAAATGGCAACAATGATACACCTTCCATATTTCATTATAAATGTTTTGTCCATGAATATTCAGTAGGTATTGAAAGTTGGAACAAACATAGAACAGGGAAAGGGTTAAGTAAAGACATACTAAAAACTTTGTTTTCTCTGCCCATACTCTAAAACTGATTGTCATCTGTGTCTGTTTCAGTGTAGACTGTAGACCCTTTGGAAAGTTGGCATTCAGTGAGAATTTACAATGTTTGCAGCAGATGGGGCAACATATATTGAATGCTGATCAGTGACAAACATTGTGGACTCCAATCAATTATTGCAGTTTCACTGATTTGATATGACAAAGTTCACATACTTTTATATATGGTACAGAGTGTTTAATGACCACACTCCTGTCAATTTGTCCTGAATCATTCTTGGTGTAGACTCTGACAACATCATTCAAGTTACCATCTCCAATCTCTTCCACAAATAGTTCATCATCTTCTTTAAATATCTGTAAAACAAATAAACAATACAGTTTTATGACGCATTCCAATGCCTCAGAAAGTTTATATTAATGTACCTCATAGATAGCAGGGTTACAGATAAGGGGAGTATTGGGGTATTTACCCAATTAAAATTGTGGAAAAAGCAATTGTTTTTCAAAACAATGAGTAACACAAAGCAAATAAATATAGCAAAAAAAATAATAAAAAAATTAGAAGACCTAATGAGAATATGAATAATACCCAATTATGAAAATTGCCAATACCCAATAAAAATTGCAAATACCCAATTCTGTAAAAAAAAAATCAAGGAGTAAATACCCAATTGCATCAAAACCTTATATGTAACCCTGAGATAGGCCTTTTGACACATTGCACAGTAGACCCAGATCAGAAGGCTTATGTAAGATCCATTTGATTAAGGTCTGCATTGTTTGCATGAAGTAACATAGGTCTGATTCTACAGTTTGTGCCATGTTAGAAATTCCCTTGTTCATAATGCCTTTACCAAAATCCGGCAACTTAATATTCATAGTCATTATTGCTTACATGAATATTCATTAGATAATGTTTAAAGGAAAGGATTTTGCTGCACCTAACCTGGTAATCTTTATCAAATGGGGAGCATGATGCCATCTTTGATACCATAAAGATATACAAGTTTACCAAGTGATACTGTCAGTGGTTCAAGGTAGATTCACAGTATCTATGTGTAGATGAAGGAAGAATTTAAGCTGGGAGCTCTTGTCATTGGGTGATTTGGTATGTTTGTGGATATCTGTCACAGATAGAAATCTTGGCCAACTATGGTTTATGGTGAATTCGCCTAATGACCAACTCGCCTACAATTAGATATATAGTAACCCGAATGGTGAATTCGCCTAGAAAACAATTACATGTATATATAGTGATTGTATTTCGCACCTATTGTAAGGTATCGATAACATAACAAAACATGTTTTCAGGTAGTGTTGACCAAGATTGAACTTTGAGTGTAGCCCCTGATCATTTATATAAATTATATGCATTTGAAAGCACACAATGGAGTGCAATTGGAAGATTTTGTGAGGGGAGGGGGCGTTAATAGTTGTTTACTTTGTGCAAATGTTTAAATGATTCGGAATGAAATGATGAACAATTTGATTGATTTGTCACATGATCTGTGTACTTATAATCTATAGTGTTACAGTGTTGGATATTAGTTATGCTTGTAGCAATAATCAAAAGTTGAACCCTTTGGTGTTGATGCAAACTGGCATCATATGGTGAACACTGGTCAGTGCAATCAGTATAAATTGGATAAATTGGTTGTTAATATGCACCCACCCCTTTCAACCAGGTTGTCAAATTTGCGTGTAGTGATTAGCGGCTACACTGATTTTTCGGTTTATTTAAAAAAAAATATTTGGATAAGAAAACAACAAGGCAAGTTGTTCTTGTTACAAACAGCTTTATTTCATTGGTTATTTACTGGTAGATCCACCTGTAATATAAGGTGTGAAATACAATTACTATATAATTGCTTTCTAGGCGAATTCACCATTTGGGTTACTATATATCTAATTGTAGGCGAGTTTGTCATTAGGCGAATTCACCAGCACCCGCCAAATATATACCTGTAGAATACCTGTAGAATGGTCTTGGGCTCTTCGGTAAGGATGTAATCCTTTTTAAGCCCCCCCTCATGTATCACAACTTCAGCACAGGATTTCTGCAGTTCTTCAACACCTTATTTCAGTGATGATACGGATAGGTTTTGTTTAGTCTATGATAATTATTCTGTTATCCTATGATAACTATCACTCTTGTTACTAATAGCTATAAGTGTTCCCCTGCCAGTGACGATCAAAACGTATCTTGAAGGTCTCTACATCTTTCGAGTCGACCACATATTGAGGTAGTTTGTTCCAAGAATCAATCACCCGTCTTGAAAACTGATTTTGACAGAAAGTTGATCTGCTGAGTGGCTTTTCCAACTTCAGGTTGTGTCCTCTTGTAGATGCTGCATATCGGAAAAACTTCTCAAAAGAACAATCATCTATCCCTTTCACAATTTTGAATGTTTGTATAGCATCAGCTCTTACTCTTCGATGAGAAAGACTTGGAAGTTTCAATTCCTTCAAACGATCTTCGTATTCCATATTCTGAAGTTTCGGAACTAGTTTTGTGGCTCTTTTTTGTAACTTTTCAAGGCTTAAAATGTCTTTCCTCAAGTATGGGTGCCAGACAACATTAGCAACAAATTCCACATGTGGCCTAACCATGGCTGTATATAACTTAATAAATGAGAAATTGTCAATGAATTGAAAAGAGCGACTAATGAGTCCAAGAATGCTGTTTGCTTTGTTGATTTTGGAAGAAATATGTTTTGAAAAATGCAAATCACGCTCAAAAATAACTCCAAGATCATTTTCTTCTGTAGCAGATTTAAGTTTGTCCGTGTTCATATAGAATTCTCTTTTATATAAGGAGCTCACATGTACAAAACAGCATGCAAGGCAAATCAATAGATGACAATTTAGCATGGGTGTTCCTAAAAAATTATGTAATCAAACAAGGTAAATTTCAGTATATTTTGTCTTGACATAAAAAAAAAAATTCAATTCAAATCAAGTTTCTTAATATTTATTTTTTATATAAAAAAAACCCACACATATCGCACCCACAAAAAGCAATGGTCGACCCCCATTTTCAACAATGTTTGCAAAAGTATTTGAAGCAAAGATCTAAGTTCAATTGACATTTATCAGAACATTAGTCAGGACGAAGGCGTAACCATTTGTAAGAGATAATTTACAACATGGGAAGTAGTCCCTAATGGTCATATGCGATAGTTTAGTTTCCATTTCACTTACTTCCTGTCGAATGTCATGAATACCAGATTAGGTTTTTCATTTAAACAAACTCTTAAATATCATAAAAGTACAAAACTAGTTACTATTTTTTGCGGTGAATCGCCGTTTGACCTAGCAATGTGTTTCCAATCCATACTGCATGTTGCGATCGCCATGTTTGTTTACAAAATGCTGATCCGTTTGATTAATGATTTTGTGCTTGCAGATACATAGAACATGTTCTACAAATTCCAAATAATCAGGCGAGCCGTTTTTACTTCCATCCATTGCGCGCAAAATAGATCATAACATATTTCATGGTTACACCCACAAACTTCATTGAAATTATGGATACACCTTCATTCATAGTGCAAAACAACTGTTGAACTTTCTGGTGAAGATTTAGACAAAATGGAAGAAATAGAGCTACCTTCCTCGAAAATTGAAAGAGGTGATATAGGCCTAATGATGAGGACGACGATGAGATGATGATGATGATAATAATGATAATAATAATAATAATAATAATAATTATTATTATTATTATTATTATTATTATTATTATTATTATTATATTATTATTATTATTATTATTATTATTATTATTATTATTATTATTATTATTATTATTATTATTATTATTATTATTATTATTATCATCATTATTATCATCATTATTATTGTTATCATTATCATTATCATTATTATTATATTATTATTATTATTATTATTATTATTATTATTATTATTATTATTATTATTATTATTATTATTATTGTTGTTGTTGTTGTTGTTGTTGTTGTTGTTGTTGTTGTTGTTATTATTATTATTATTATTATTATTATTATTATTATTATTATTATTATATTATTATTATTATTATTATTATTATTATTATTATTATTATACCATAATAATGATACCATGGTGATGATGATAAATAATAATAATACCATATAGTACTTAATGATGATGATGATGATGATGATGATGATGATGATGATGATGATGATGATGATGATGATGATGATGATGATGATGATGATGATCATGATCATGATTATTATTATTATTATTATTATTGTTATTACTATTACTATCATTTGTTCTATATGTATTATAATTTTTATTATTATTACTATTATAATAATTAGATTATTAATAGTGAGATATATTAGTTAGATCATTTTTTTTAAATAATGGCATATGAACACATGACATTTGGCTACATGACAAAAACGGTAGAATCAAATCTGTATTATGTCATAAGCAAATAGAGCAAACCCTGATCAGGAGCCGTCTGATCTGGGTCTACTCTGTTTGCAAATTAGTTAAAAGAGGTGTGAAGGAAATGGTTAAAATGAGACGGACGACAATTTAAGCAGATAGCATATCATTTATATTGGCTAGGGTTAGATATATAATATATCAACTCGTTCATACTCTTTATTAACCCTTTCCCTGTTAGAGACGCCTTTCCACGCCTTGAAAACAGAGTAGACCGAGATCAAACGATCGACTACTGCAAGTGCTGTCTGATCTGGGTCTGCTCTGTTTGCTTATGGAATAATATATATCCGATTATACAGTTCATGCCATTATATAAAGTAAAAGCCTTTGTTCATTATGCTGTAATTATAAAATTAAGCTAATTAATATTCATACGCTAATGATTAAACGTAGATCTCAGCTGTCTTTTAAAAGCGACCTTTAAGAGGTCTAATTCCGGGTCTTTAGATAGGTTGTGTTTTAATACAAGGAGAAAGTAAAAGAGGAAGTTTCATTTCGAACTTTCTGCATTACGTTCGACCTTTTAAGCTTCCGCCGATCTTATAGACCCAGTATTAGACATATTTTAAGACAGGTTCTACTTATGAATGTAAACGTGTGTTTGTTAGTCTACCAAAATTAATCAATAATCCGTTATACAGCGCTGTAGGTACGTATTGTATGGGAATCGAAATGCGTATTTAGTATACGGGTTTACTATCTAGAACGTCCTATATCTAGACTTCATTCTATTTATATAGATTGTGTTGTTATTTTACATGTATATACGCCCTACCTTGCCTTGGTCTTGATATCTACAGTAGTTACCATATTCAACCTTTAGTTGGCGGTAAAATGTTGCTTGGACAGATTTTTTTTTAAAAAATACGTGTCACATAAATGTGTAATTTTATAATGTTATAATCATTAACAAAATAATTAATTTATTACATCAGAATTTTAATATGGAATACTATGTTACTATCCTCGAGCAAATTGCAAGCTAGCATTTGTTAAAAACTGACTGATATCTCTCTCTCCCCCCCCCCCCCACCCCACCCCCACACACACCAATAAAAAATCAAATCAAATCAAAACAACAACAACAAAACTACGTTGACCACAAAAAGAGATACAACTGATTGAAAATGCCATATAGTTTTCAATTGTTTGAGGAAAGACAGTGGCATCTCAGAGCGATTGAGATAGAAAATATGCAGATAGACTTAGAGATGGAGAAACAGAAACAAGGTGGGAATGAGAGATAGAGAAGACACATCTAGACGCGCAGAGAGACAGAAAAAAAAGACAGAAACATTCTGACAAACAAGCACATACAATTGTAAAGTGTTTCCTCTCATTAACCTTTCCCAAATATAACCAAACATTTTCATAGCATATCAGCTACATTCTACAAAAGAGTTCCAATTTAGACAAGGTTCATACATATTAACACACCTTTCAAAGAACCTAGATGGCATATCAGTTAAAGACATGAAATATATTTACATGTACAGTAAAACCTCTCTATAACGGCCACTAAAGTGTGTTAATTAGTTGGTATTTAGGGCAGGCGACTGCTTAAAGCAAGGTTAAAGTAAAACAGAACGCTCCTATAGGAGCGTTCTGTTTCACTTTCACCTTGCTTTAAGCAGCCACTTGCCTTTAACACAAAATACTTGATATAATTTAGTGGTCGTTATAGAGAGGTTTTACTGTAAGACTTATCACAACCATTATAACTTTGACAAATTTCGACAATTACTACAAAAGCATTAGTCTTGCTTAGTTGAAATATGCCATACAGAGGCAAACTTTGTCATGTGCACAAGATTACAACCTTTCATTAATCAAGTACAATCCTGTTGGCAATAATTTTAACAATTTCTAACGAGGGAGTCCCATGGTAGATCTAAATCCCGTTAATCCGTTCTAAACGAAACGGGTTTCGAGCATTGTGACTTGTTTGCTTGTGTTGTAAAACCATCTTTTGGCAAAAATATTCGATCTATTCAATTGTTCACAATGAAGAGTGATACTGAAATATACTGGGACTAAACGCGCGATGAATTTTATTACAAAGTCGCAAGTAGATCTAAATGCAAAATACAAAAACTAGGATTGCGACATGAATTCAAACTGAACAATGCTTTTTCTTAAGCATAACTGTTTCCAGAGATATATAATCTATAAAACACGTGTGTGTATATGTATATGTCTCTGTCATAATAGAGGAAACAATAAGTGCTTTTATACATAATGTAATGCTACAGATTTAGATCCGGATGAACGAAATTGTTTCAGATGAACCAAGGTTCCGAGGTTATAAAGCCTTTTGCTTGAGTCTGAGATCATTCTCAAGCATCTGACCAATCAGAAGAAAAGGTAGATCAAGATGATCTCTGTATAGCTCCGCTTCATTTTCAGCAAGACTCGCAAGAATACCAATTTAGACCAACAGATGCATTTTCGAATGAACTAGATAGATATTCAAGCTCGAGACTATTTGACTTTATCAACATAACTCTGGTTAATGATATACTGGAAATATGCTTTATCAATCAGCTTTACAATAGCTCTAGTAGACCTACTGGCTAGCTCTAGGTCTCTCTCTATATATAATGCACATGTACATATATCAAATCATGACAAATGGGAAATTGTGTGGTTGGTCTAGGTATGCGCACAGTGTTACTGTTTTATTTCTCTTTCGTGCATAAAAGAGTATCGGTAGTTTTAATACTTTGATTTTCATTACCAATTTTACGTCATAGGTAGTCATGACAACCACGGGAAATATCGGAAATCACATTCCGATTGGCAAAGGACCACAAATAACCAATCGAAAATTTGCCGTCTAAAACGAGGAACTCCGAATGGAAATTCGTGTACTCACGAAAACTCATGCGCTAAATATAGCTAGAAAACGACCTTTGGCAAATTGCCCAAGAATTTTCTGATGCAATGGTTTGGTACGAATAACATACATGTATTATTCCACTCTAACAAAATAGTTCTTACATATTCGCCATTCTCAATTCAAATTAAGCTTCGAAAACATTTGTTTTATAAAAGCTGGCATATAAATGTGAACGAAGGGTAAAAAAATGTCAGCATTACCACTCAATAAATGACATGACACCATGTAATCCGAACAAAGTGTAGTAATTTGTGATCCGGTCGAAGGAAAACGTCATTCACAATCCTACATGCGGTATAACACGTTCCAATGCGACAGAATACAGAAGCGGACAAAATAACCTAGCGAAAAATGGAAGCATAGTAGGCCACAGACACAACGTGCCAAAGCACTGCTTTGCACTAGGACACAATAATTTATAAACATGGCGTAAGTAATATTTTTTACGTATATTTATTGGTGTTTTTAACTGTTTATTCAACAAATCGAAGGTTGTGTTTACTGATCGTGAAAATGGAAGGCGGCCAAAACGCTTCGATATATAACCGGACTGGAAGTATCGACCTTGAAAATAAGATATTTCAAAAAAAATTAATCAACATCAACCGAGATAGATCTTTTCATGTTTTAAGTTTTGTTAAAATAGATTCTATAATAATATATAACGAGGAAGAAATCTGACATGGCGCGCTTGCGTTGCAATATGGCACTGTGCCAAATATGGCGGCCAAATATTTAGTTCCTCAAAAAAATTTAACCCAGGTCTATGAAAACTTTGGAATCTGACTACATGCAATTTCGAAAAGCGCAGGCACAATTTGAACCCATATATTTGAAAGGAAATGTTTACATTGTTTAAAGAGGCCTGTTTATAGATGATCTCGTTTTTGGACACTAGTTGTCATTTCACGTGACACGTGTCAATATGAACAATAAGCATTCATAACTTTCCTGTTATTCCATATTGAAGTTGCAGCGAACAATTTCCCTCCAACGAAATGCTTTGCAGACAATCAACTCTGATCAGGGGTCTCCTTCATGGGCTCTCTGATCAGGGTCTACTGTTTACTCGTGGTCTTGTAATAGAACACTAAAAACAATTAATCCTGTTCCATTATAAAAATTGCTGTAATATTCTTGATGTCAATGTTTTTTTGCTTGAATATTCAACAGGGAATACAATTTTTCCCAATTTAGCCAGGTTTACAGCTTTCTCAATTCCTTTTCAGGTTCCCACACATTTCCCTTCACCTGGCTTCTGCCACAATCAGCAAAAAGATACAAGATGAGTTTGTTCGAAAGAATCGAGGAGTTTTCTCTGCAAGAGGACACCTTTGGTGTCCTGAATCTGCAGGAAGATCTATTGGACGCTGACCTAGACGGAGCTCTAGGGGGTGTATTGAACTTCGATCTTGGCCAAGATGGAGGTCTTAAACTATCACAGTCCATTCAGACTTCTCTGGAGAGTCTGGTCATGCCTGGTACTACCGAAGGTACATAAATATACTATTCTGACATTTATAACTCTTTTGGTCCAACTTTACCTCATGAGACGGGAGTATTTGTCATTCAAGTAAATTTTATTTTTAAAAGTAGTTTAAGAACATTTAAAAATAAAATTTAGATGCTCAATATAAAGCATAAGTAGTTTAAGAACATATGCTTTATATTGAGCATCTACATGAATTTGATGTATAATGTAAGACGAGTCATGCTGGTAAATTATGACATGGGTCGTGCAAAAGCAGTTTAGGGAATCATGAACAAGGACATACAATTATGCAGCAGTAAAATTATTCACACATTGAGAAAAGGATTATTATGATCTAGTAAAGTGAGTTTGATTGCAGCAACTTTACAAAGTCCCCAAATGGGTCTACTTCCCTTTTTATGCCCCCAAAGCTAGGCTTTGGCGGCATATAGTGATCGCACCGTGCGTGTGTGGGTGTGTGTGTGTGTGGGTGTGTGGGTGGGTGGGTGGGTGTGTGGGTGGGTGGGTGGGTGTGTGTACCTTTTGTCCGGAGTATATTTCCTTTGTCACATCAGCTACGGATACCAAATTTGGTGTGTGAGTTCATATTGGGATGGGGGAGTGTCGCGTATCATTTTCATGTCACTGTGACCTTGACCTTGACCTTTGACCTTGATTTTACAAAAAGCTTGTCCGGAGCATATCTCCTTTACCTTACCAGCTACAGATTCCAAATTTGGTGTGTGAGTTCATCTTAGGATGGCGGAGTGTCGCGTACCATTTCCAGGTCACTGTGACCTTGACCTTGACCTTTGACCTCGATTTTAAAAAAAGCTTATGCCTTACCAGCTACAAAAAGCTTGTCCGGAGTATATCTCCTATACCTTACCAGCTAAGGATTCCAAATTTGGTGTGTTAGTTCATCTTGGGATGGAGGAGTGTCGCGTACCATTTTCAGATCACTGTGACCTTGACCATGACCTTTGACCGATTTTACAAAAAGCTTGTCCGGAGCATATCTCCTTTACCTTACCAGCTACAGATTCCAAATTTGGTGTGTGAGTTCATCTTGGGATGGCGGAGTGTCGCGTACCATTTCCAGGTCACTGTGACCTTGACCTTGACCTTTGACCTCGATTTTAAAAACCGCTTATACCTTACCAGCTACAAAAAGCTTGTCCGGAGTATATCTCCTATTCCTTACCAGCTAAGGATTCCAAATTTGGTGTGTGAGTTCATCTTTGGATGGAGGAGTGTCGCATACCATTTTCAGATCACTGTGACCTTGACCATGACCTTTGACCGATTTTACAAAAAGCTTGTCCGGAGCATATCTCCTTTACCTTACCAGCTACAGATTCCAAATTTGGTGTGTGAGTTCATCTTGGGATGGCGGAATGTCATGTACCATTTCCAGGTCACTATGACCTTAACCTTGACCTTGACCGATTTTACAAAAAGTTTGTCCAGAGCATATCTCCTATACCTTACCAGATACGAATTCCAAATTTGGTTTGTGAGATCACCTTCAGATGGCGGAGTGTCGCGTACCATTTTCAGGTCACTGTGACCTTGACCTTGACCTTCGACCTCGATTTTACAAAAAAGGTTGTCCAGAGAATATCTCTTATACCTTACCAGCTATGGATTCCAAATTTAATGTGTGAGTTTATCTTGGGATGGCGGAGTGTCGCGTACCATTTTCAGGTCACTGTGACCTTGACCTTTGACCTACATTTTACACAAAGCTTGTCTGGAGCATTTCTCCTATACCTTACCAGCTACGGAATCCAAATTTGGTTTGTGAGTTCATCTTGGGATGGGGGAGAGTCATGTACCATTTTCAGATCACTGACCTTGACCTTGACCTTTGACCTCAATTTTACAGTCCGGAGCATATCTCCTATATCTTACCAGATACAAAAAGCTTGTCCAGAGCATATCTCCTATACCTTAAACGTTGACAATCAACCCAGGGTCCTTTTTAACGTTGAGAATGACTTAGGGTCCTTTTTAACTAAGTTTTGACGCTTGGCTCTTTTCTTAGCTATCATAATCGTCAAAGGTTCTGTTTCTAATGTTAAGAACTGACTCCTGTGTCATTTTTAACAGCATCAAAATTTCATGTTACACCTGCATTACATTGTATTGTTTTTCCACCAAAATGCATTTCGGTGTCAAACACTTTGGGGGCATTTGTCACCCGTGACGACCCTCTTGTTAGCTCTTTTTTCGAAATAAAAAGTCAAGCTGTTTTGATCACTGGGTTGTAGGTGTTTGCATGCTAAAACTGTGCAGCTGTATCAGGTATCATCATGAAACTTCATAGATTGGTAGAATTCTTTGAGGAGAAGTGTATGCAGTCGACAAGCATCAAATCAAATGAGCATTGACGCCGCACACGGCTCTTGTTTCAAAGGTGTATATACAGAGTGAAACCCTTGAGGGTTATATCAAGACAACTCGTAGTCTAGATCCAAATAATCATATTCTAGATCTGTTTCTTTACTTTCTAAAATGGCTACAATGTTCCACCTTCCATATTTCATTATAACTATTTTGTAGGTATTGAAATAAACACAGAACAGGGAAAGGGTTAAATACTGGGAAGAAATGGTTTTTAATCCCATTCACATATAATTTGACTAAGTGCTAATTGTCTTTTATTGTTATTTGCCTGCAGAGTTCTTCGGGGAAGACTGGATGGAGACTGTTGATCTTTCTTCTCTCTTAAATGGCAACCAAGAGGTACCACCTGTCATAGAGGTCACAGAACCGGAGCCAGAACCTCGTAAAGAGGGTCTGAAACCATCAGCTTTTGAGCTCCTGAAACAACTACTGACGTGCCCAGTTCCAGATCAAAAAGTAGAAATTATCCAGCCTGATGATTCCCTGCCAAGTTCACCAGAGCAGCAGGTGGTTGACTTTCAACTACTCTCAGCTCCTGTAGAAGAGTCGAACTTTGAAATTTTGGAAGGGGATGAGGTCTCTGGCAATTGTTTGGAAGACTTGATTGAATTGAAAGCAATAGAATGTGAAAGTGTTCAGCAGAACATTTGTGTTGACAGCAATAAAATAGATCTAGAGTCTTGGTCATCTCCACAAAGTATTCAAAGTAACACTTCGTTTATATCCGAGCCCTCATCTCCGGAAAGTGTCAGTTTTCAGACCATAGACAGTAGCCACTTGGATTCTAGTGATAGTTTTAGTCAGGTATCAGAAAATGACTTCACCGAATTGAAAGCAGTCTCAAAAAGAAGTAGGCGTGATTCAAAAAGGACAACTCCATACAAAAACACGCCAGTTGACAAAGGTTCACGCAAGAAGGTACAAAATAAGAACGCTGCTACTCGGTATCGTGTGAAAAAGAGAATTGAAAAGGTTTCTTTGCAAGAGCAAGAAGGTCAATTGTCAGATAGAAATAAAGAACTTCGTGAGAAAGTAGAATCGCTTCAACGTGAAATTTCATATATGAAAGAACTTATGACAGAAATACAGAAAGCAAAACAAAAGAAAATTTAATTTATTCAAGGCCTTCATTTTTTATCATGTTGTAAATAATCATGTTTTCATTGTCACCAGTAAAATGTTTATGATATTTTATTTGTATTTTTATCTGAATGTCTCCCACAAGATGAAAACCTTTTGAATGTTTCCCTGCAAGTTGAGGGTTATATCTGGTAGAACAGATTTTTAACCATGTTTTCAGCGAAAAACCTGGTTATTAGATGGTGAATGGCAGGGGGCTTCAAACAGGTTGTTTCCGGTCAACTTTAGTTTGGATTGACCGATTTAGACCAAACTTGCTGACAGTTGCTATTAATAGAAAAAGGGCTTCATGCACGCTGCATTCATTTCTTCATTAACTCTGACATAAACAATATAATGCCTGGTGCCATTTTGTAGGCTGTTGATAAATAATTTGGAAAAACTTTGAAAACCTGGTTTCGCGACATCGCTAGTTTCTTTGGGATTAGATGTTAAGCCCAAAAGATCTTTGAGACTAATATATCATACCTGGCATGTGTACTCTTGTAATGACTAATGAAGAGCTCTTAAGTGGTGCCATTTGGAGGTTGACTGTCAAAACGGGTCTTGACCCTTTCCCTGTTTGTTCCAAATTTCAATACCTACTGAATGTTCGTGGAGAAAATAGTTCAGACTGCTCCTACAGTAGCCATCTGATAGATCTGCGTCAAGTCTGTTTGCAAATGCGTGAAAACGCGTTTATGTGAGGAAAAGGGTTGAAGTGTGTTCTACAAACCTGTTTGATTTTTAGCTCACAAAAAGTGCCATTGATGTGAGTTAGTGGTGTCCTGCGTCTGTTGTGCTTCCTCTACAATTTCTATAACCCTGTGACCTATTTAATAAACACCTTTCCTTGCATTTGCAAACTAGACCCAGATCAGACGTCGGTCTGTTTCTGTTTTCGACATGTAGATCTGATTGTACAGATTTTGTCAAAGCCAAAAAATTGAGAAGTTTACAATCCAGCTAATGAATATTCATGTTGAACAGGGAAAGGGTTATATATATATATACGATGTCTTCCTAAACCACTGATGGGAAATATCACTAGGATGATCTGCAGATTAGATCTTATATATATATAAATAGCCAATGAATATTTCCCAAAAAGGGTAATACTATCGCCTTTACCTTTATCATAATCATAATCTTTGATGAAAAGCCCGATTTGGTCGAAATATGAGCAATTTAAGAACAGTTGAACTTCAATATCTACATAGTTCGGTCCTTCCAAAATGTATCGCCACATACCTAGAAACACATGGCAGCTTAATGCAGGTCTTAAAGTAATGCTACAGGAGCTTTCAGCATTACTTTAGTCCTGCATTAAGCTGTGAACTTGAGTATTTGTCAGATTATAAATCGGATGACTCGAACCACTGTTGTCTCTGAACTAATTTGTATGGTCCCTTGAAGTTCAACTGTATTTCTATATAAATTGTTCAGGTCTGGTCTATATATATATTATACAAGGGAGAGGTACAGACCTCTATGGTCAGGTCGGCTTGGCTTAATGAGTTGATAATAATTCCTATGCAGATTTCCACAAAATCTAACATGAACGACCTTTGACCCTCTCTGTCGAAGTTATAAATCCATTACACAAGGTAATAATATTTTGACTTTTTCTATGGTATAAAAGCCTTTGCAAACGGTAAATCTAGATCAGAAATTAGAAACTGTAGGGGCTGTCTGATCAGGGTCTGCTCAGTTTTGTTACTGATCCAGCATGTTAAGCTCACCAGAGCACAAAATGCTTTGTGCTCAGGGTGAGCTTTTGTGATCGCCTGATGTCCGTAGTCACTCGTCTACAGTTTGAACCTTTAAAAATCTCTGAATCTACAGGGTTCTCTGTTTCCATCTTTGGCACATAGGTTACATAAATTGTGTCCCATGGGAAGCTTCTGAAATTGGAAGGTTATTAGCTGTTTGGCACATAGTATCAACTTGAGGTCTTATACAAAAGTTATATACAAATTGCCCCTGGCATCAAAATTAACCTGTCTCGGGTGTGGCCAGTTTTCTGTAGAAACTGAAAACTTTCTCGAAAACTGGAAGGTTCTCAGCTTTCATATTTGGCACATTAACATCATCTTCAGGCCCTCTACAAAATTTATACAAATTATGTGTGCGTCGTCTTAAAAATCTTCTCCTCTAAATCCACAGGGTTCTCAGCTTTCATCTTTGGCACATAGCATCATCTTTAGGTCCTCTACAAATTATGCCCCTAGGGTCGAAATTGGCCCCGCCCCAGGGGTGGGCAGTTTTCAATAGTGAAATCTTTGAAAATCATCTCTGAAACTGGAAGTCTCTCAGCTTTCATATTTGGCACAGAGCATCATGTTCAGGTCCTCTACAAAAGTTATATAAATTATGGCCCTGGGGTCAAAATTGGCCCGGCCTAGGGATGGGCAGTTTTCAATAGAAACAAATAGTGAAATCTTTGAAAATCTTCTTCTCTGAAACTGGAAGGCTCTCAGCTTTTATATTTGGCACAGAGCATCATGTTCAGGTCCTCTACAATTTTTTTTATAAATTATGGCCCTTTGGTCAAAACTGGCCCCGCCCCAGGGGTGGGCAGTTTTCAGTAGAAACAAATAGTGAAATCTTTGAAAATCTTCTTCTCTGAAACTGGAAGTTTCTTAGCTTTAATATTTTGCACAAAGCATCATGTTCAGGTCCTCTACAATTTTTTTTATAAATTATGGCCTTGTGGTCAAAATTGGCCCGCCCCAGGGGTGGGCTGTTTTCAATAGAAACAAGTAGTGAAATCTTTGAATATCTTCTTCTCTGAAACTGGAAGGTTCTCGGCTTTCATATTTTGCACATAGCATCATGTTCAGGTCCTCTGCAAAAGTTGTATAAATTATGCCCCTGGGGTCAAAATTGGCCCCATCCCAGGGGTAGCCAGTTTTCAATAGAAACATATATATAGTGAAAACTTTGAAAATCTTCTCGTCTGAAACCGGAAGGTTCTCAGCTTTCATATTTGGCACATAGCATCATGTTCAGGTCCTCTACAAAAATTATATAAATTGTGCCTCTTTGGTCAAAATTAGCCCCGCCCCAGGGCAGGCTAGTTTTCTATAGAAACATATAGTGAAAACTTTGAAAACCTTCCCCTCTGATTGCCTGGTGAGCGCTTCAGGACCATTCTGGCCCGCTCTTTAACATTGCTATAACTTCTGAACTACAAATGCTAGGCAATTCCTCTTTGGTATACAGATGGCTTTGGTAAAGGCCTTTCAGTTGATATATAAAGATATTTGAAATTAGGTCAAGGTCACACTTTTGACAAGTTTGCCATCATTGAAAATCGTCTTGACTTCTGAACCACATATATGCTAGGCAATTCATATACATGTATTCACTATTTTGAAAACTTGGCTGTCATTAAAATTTTGTAACTTCTGAACCACATATGCTAGACAATTTATATTTGGTATGCAGATAGCTTCCTCCACCTGTAATTAGTTTGACGTTGTGATTTAACTGAAACTGCATTGAAGCGACGTAAAAATCTATATCAATCAAAAATCATTAGGTAAATTGTTAACACAAAAAATCCGGCTTTAATGCAGTTTCCGCATTTTTTGCTTGTATATAGAAACATTGTGAAAACTGAATATCTTCTCCTGATTGTCTGGCCCATCATGGCCCTCTTTGTCAAAGCAAGAAATTCCCTTGGAAAGTTTACTTTGCAAGTTGATGAATAGTAGTGCATAAATGTGAATTTGGGGAAACTAAACTAAATTCAACATCTTTCTGCCCAAATTTAATCCATATGAACTTTATTATGAGGTGACCAATAGTGGGAACCGTCTGATCAGTGTCTGCTGTGTTTTGTACTGGTGCTATTGCAAGAAATTCCCAATGAAAGTTTACATTACAAGTTGATGAATAGTTGTTTAAAAATGTGAATTTGGGAAAACTAAACGAGACCTCGTTCTGTCCAAATTCAACCCATATGAACTGAAGTGACCAATTTACACATGAATGTTTGTTAGGAAGGAGGCTGCTGCCAACATGAATAGTTAACCCATTACCTCATAGGCTATTTTTAGATCAACTAAAAAGGAGCATTAAATAGAGAAAGGGAAACATTTAGAATTTTGTAGTTTGAAAGTAGCTCTTATAGGAGCAAATGCTCTATTTATCACAATAGTTTCAACAGGTGACTTTTTCAGAGGCGTCTATATGAGGGAATGGGTTAATTCGGTTACAGAACTGGCAATACAGGGCTGCCTGAGCAGCAAACAAGTGCAAGTTTCATTGCAATACCTACTTTCTGATACTGTCCTTGTGAAAAAACCCCAACCTCTAAATGTTGTCTCTGTATCACCCACCTGGTAAACACACCCTGACGGACCATAGATGCCTTTGAAAACAGTAGACCAGACTTTTTTCTTAGGAAAAATAAACATTTTCACGCAGTACAGTGATTTAACATTTTGATCAAAATTTGGTCTCAATTTTCATTTTTCAAAATTGGGAGAAAAAAAGTTTTTGCATTGGGGATGGGTCCTTTAACTCATTCTCTCTACTCCTACTGACGCCTTATTGCGCCCATTTAAACTTTTGTAAAACCATTGTGATAAATGGAGCATTTGCTCCTATAGGAAATGCTCTATCACAATGGTTTCAAACTACAAAATTCTAAAGTTTCCCTTTTCTTTAGTTAATGCTCCTTTTTGGTAGATTTATTCAAAATGCTGGGTCTAGAAATAGTCCAGGGGAGATTGAGTTAAACACTTTCCTTCATGCATAATTTGCAAACAGAGTAGATTCAGATCTCCTTCAGCAGCTGTCTGCTCAGTTTGCTAATAGAATTTGATAGATCTGTTTTTAGTTTCTTAAATGGCTACTCTGTTCCATATTTCCTAACTACAGAACAGGGAAAGGCCAAGATGGAGATAGACCAATGTAGATACAGAAATAAAAGGCCTGGCTAAGACCCAGATCAGATGGCTTTTGTATGAGCCACCTAAACAGTAAAGTCTCTTCTATGGTGAATCATTCTCATGATCATTTGCGATTATAAAAGCTATTAAATCCAATTTACAGTAATTATGTCATTATTTCTAAGACAAAAAGGATCCTCAGGTGTTTCCCTTTCAAAGTTGCATGTTTCCAGTCGCATGCAAGTAGGTAGATGAACAATTTCTTTGAACGAAGTGGGTCCTTTACCACTTCAAATGGGATATTTGACCCAAGTTAACAGAAATGGTGCTTTGTCCTCTATCAAAGTTATACACAGGATTAAGTTTCGATCAAGTGAAATTAACCCTTTCCCTGTTCTATGTTTATTCCAAATTTCAATACCTATTGAATATTCATTGACAAAATAGTTCAAAATGAAATGTGGAACAGTGTAGTCGGAAGGTGGAACAGTGTATCCATTTTACAAACTAAAGCAACAGATCTATCAAATTCCATTAGCAAACAGTCTGAGCAGACCCTGATCAGACGGCTCCTATAGGAGCTGTCTGATCTGGGTTTACTAGATGCAAATGTGTTTATATGAGGGAAAGGGTTAAATGATTATTTTCCAAGTCTCCTTTTAGAATCTCCCATTTCCAATTTATTATACAGATGATATGTATGATGGGGCTCCACCAAGTAAAACTGTGTTACATATTCACAATGCATTATAGGGATGAGATGAAAGAAATCAAACAGTTCGCCTTTTATCACCGATTTATTTGCATGGAGATTGACACACATTTGATTTTAATAATAATTTCACCTAAGTATAGATCATGTTGCATTGCATAAGCAATCTTGCAAAATGACATTTATTTCTGACCTGGCTGAAAAGATTTTCAAATCCAGCAAAAAGTTACTTTGGTGAAGGAACTGCATAATAATGATTTAACCCTTGACTCCAAAATACACCTTTGCAGACAGAGTAGACCCATATCAGACAGGAGCTGTTTGATCAGTGTTTGCTTATACAATATGGTTGACCTAATTAAGTTTCAGTCTGGGCTAAAATTCCTAGCATAGCATACCGGTAATCCTATAGCTTCATTATAAAAATTAATCTCATTTTTATTAATGTCATTAATTCTTAGTTAACTCGTGTTACATGTAAGGGTTGACTGATTCTTGAGATAACCAAAGACAGACGTTATGACAAATGTTTGATAAAAGAATTTCTGATCTCCATACAAAATCTATTTAAATACCTAAGCTCCTGTCTAAACTTAATTTCTAAAGAATGTTCAGTTTGTTACCACTTTCCTCCATAACTGTGCCTTTGCAAACGTAGACCCAGATCAGTAGACTCCTGTAGAAGCAGTCTGATCAGAGTCTGCTTTGTTACTTTAACCATTTCCCTAATGCGTGTATTTTGTCACTTCATATTCATCAAATACATTTTTTGCTTAGACAAAAAACTAGGATCAGATCAATATTATTCCATAGGCATACAGAGCCGACCCTAACAGACAGCTCCTATAGGAACTGTCTGATCTGGGTCTAGTCTGTTTTCAAAGGGGTAAAAAGTGTTTATATAAAAAATCAGCTAATTAAATTATAATATTCATGATGTCTTGCAAGAATACTCATGTAATAAGAATTAATCCTTTACTACATGTTCATGTACAAAATAATGATGTCATGGATAATGATTTGATTATTTTCTGTAATGGCACATGAACAAAGCAAATTGTGGCACTGGCAGAAACTGTAGAATCATATCTATATTATTTCATGAATAAACAGAGCAGACCCTGATCAGGCAGCTCCTGTAGGCATAGATAGGTGTATTTATGGGGTCCAAGGTTAAATCAGACTGGCTTGAATGAAACAAGTGATAATGTTTAAAAGGCATGAGCATCCATACTTTAATTCAATATTTTTATCAAATTTTTCAGGAAAATTGTTCATATTTTAATAATAAATCACTATTGTATTAAAACCTAGAGACCAGCTCTTTAATAGAAATTGAGCTAATAAATATTCATGATGTCATTATTTCTTTCATGAATATTCATCAGGTAAAGTGTTATGTGCCATTGACTATAGATTCAACAAATCTTTGCTCGATCAAGTGGAAAATTACTAATTTCAGATTCTTAAGTAATTTTCTTCCCACTTCATACAAGCTTGCAACATGATATATATAAGGGAAAAAAACATCACCAGGTTTTATCCATTGAAATTCTTGTAAGAATTTATATTCAAAACAAATTTAACAAGTATGGCAATCACTAACAACCAACAAAAACATGTTAACCCTTTACTCCATGAATATTCATGTAAGAAAAATTGACATCTGAGTATTAATTAGATAAATTCTTAGAATAGCATATGGGACACAGAAATGTTCAGCCATGGCAGAAACTGTAGACTTGTATCCTTATTAATTCATAAGCAAACAGCAGATTCCTACAGCAGCCGTCTGATCTGGGACTACTGTTTGCAAAGGCATATTTATGGAGTAAAGGGTTAAAAATCACCGCCTAGCCAATCTTGTTTGTAATACAGGTGTAATACAGAACAAGGAAGACGGTCCATTTGATACCATGTTCCCATTGAACAAGAGGGCCAGAATGGCCCTGAAGCGCTCACCAGACAATCAGAGGAGAAGATTTTCAAAGTTTTCACTATATGTTTCTATTGAAAACTAGTCGGCCCTGGGGCGGGCCAATTTTGACCCCAGGGGCATCATTTATATACCTATTGTAGAGGACCTGAACATGATGCTATGTGCCAAATATGAAAGCTGAGAACCTTCAAGTTTTTAGAGGTGAAGTTTTTCAAAGTTTTCACTATTTGTTTCTATTCAAAATTGCCCACCCCTGGGGCGGGGCCAATTTTGACCCCAGGGCCATTATTTATATAACTTTTGTAGAGGACCTGAACATGATGCTCTGTGCCAAATATGAAAGCTGAGAGCCTTCCAGTTTCAGAGAAGAAGATTTTCAAAGATTTCACTATTTGTTTCTATTGAAAACTGCCCACCCCTGGGGCGGGACAATTTTGACCCCAGGCCATAATTAATATCACTTTTGTAGAAGACCTGAACATGATGCTCTGTGCCAAATATGAAAGCTGAGCGCCTTCCAGTTTCAGAGGAGAAGATTTTGAAAGATTTCACTATTTGTTTCCATTGAAAACTGCCCTTCCCTGGGGCGGGGCCAATTTTGACCCCAGGGGCATAATTAATATAACTTTTGTAGAGGACCTAAACATGATAATATGTGCCAAATATGAAAGCTGAGAACCTTCTGGTTTCAGAGGAGAAGATTTTCAAAGTTTTCACTATATGTTTCTATTGAAAACTTCCGACCCCTGGGGCGGGGCCAATTTTGACCCCAGGGGCATAATTCATATAACTTTTGTATAGGACCTGAACATGATGCTCTGTGCCAAATATGAAAGATGAGAGCCATCCAGTTTCAGAGAAGCAGATTTTCAAAGATTTCACTATTTGTTTCCATTGAAAACTGCCCACCCCTGGGGAGGTGCCAATTTTGACCCCAGGGGCATAATTTATATAACTTTTGTAGAGGACCTGAACATGATGCTATGTGCCAAATATGAAAGATGAGAGCCATCCAGTTTCAGAGGAGAAGATTTTCAAAGATTTCACTATTTGTTTCCATTGAAAACTGCCCACCCCTGGGGTGGTGCCAATTTTGAACCCAGGGGCATAATTTACATAACTTTTGTAGAGGACCTGAACATGATGCTATGTGCCAAATATGAAAGATGAGAGCCTTTCAGTTTCAAAGGAGAAGATTTTCAAAGATTTCACTATTTGTTTCTATTGAAAACTGCCCACCCCTGGGGCGGGGCCAATTTTGACCCCAGGGTCATAATTTATATAACTTTTATAGAGGACCTTAACATGATGCTATGTGCCAAATATGAAAGCTGAGAACCTTCTGGCTTCAGAGGAGAAGATTTTCAAAGTTTTACTATATGTTTCTATTGAAAACTTCCCACCCCTAGGGCGGGGCCAATTTTGACCCCAGGGGCATTATTTATATAACTTTTGTAGAGGGCCTATAGGTGATGCTATGTACCAAAGATGAAAGCTGAGAACCCTGTAGATTCAGAGGAGAAGATTTTTAAAGGTTCAAATTGTTGACGCGGGACGACGCATACCGCACGACGACGGACATCAGGCGATCACAAAAGCTCACCCTGAGCACTTGAGGAGAACCAACTATGGCCCCTCTGCTAGTCACTTGGTTAACCCTTTCCCTGTTCTATGTCTATTCACAGTTTCAATACCTACTGAATGTTCATGGACAAAATAGTTATAATGAAATATGGAAGGTGGAACCATTTTCGAAACTATCAAATACCATTCGCAAACAGAACAGACCCTGATCAGACTGCTCCTATAGGAGTCATCTGGTCAAGGTCTACCCTGTGCGAAATTGTATCATGTCCCAACCTATTTTCCAAGCTTCAGGCTCTAGTTCTTGAATTGCAACCATTTGGTCTACTGACCAATGGACTGCTTAAAATCTGCTATAGACTGCTTAAAATCTGCTAATTGAGGCTATCAGATTTGTTAATACATGTATATGGAGAGAATGTACATTGTACATGTACTTTCATTTTTAAGAATTGATATCTGTAAAAATTGCAATTATTACAATTCCGTTATGTTTCAAAATTGAAATAAATCAAAATGAAAAACTGTCATAAAAGTTGGACATGCCATGGTGCAACACACATTGCACCTAACAAGGTCCACTTAACAAAAACTTAACATAGACCTAGCAATCACTTTGTTACATGAAACTTATCTGAAGTATAATGAAACAATTTAAGCAATTATAAGCAATATATTCATAATATAGAAGTCCACTTCATAATCTTAAGAAATACCAACCTCTCACTTCCTTTAATAAATAATTTTATAATAAGATAAATGGCTTGGAACCAAGAAGTATTTTGATTAAGTTCCATAGTTAGTGTAACATCAGTATCTTGTTGGATCTGACAAGATTAAACTACCAAAAGAAATGACAATCAGTGCAGATCCTGATCAGAGGGCTCCTGTAAGTGTCCTCTAATAACACAACATACTCAATAGTACCCTAAATAACAAAGATGACCAACTTTATGACAATACTAAAGTGATCAAGTATTAACTCTTTACTCCATAAATATTCATGCATGAAATAATGACATCATGAATATTTATTAGATATATTCTTATAACGGTTCATGGAAATTGGAAGTTTTGGCCTTTGTATAAACTTTAGAATCATATTTACATGTATATTATTTCACAAGCAAACCGAGTAGACCCTGATCAGACAGCTCCTCCAGGAGCCGTCTGATCTGGATCTACTATGTTTGCACAGGCATATTTATGGAGTAAAGGGTTACATAAATTTAGCACTGCCGAAGTACAAGTAATAAAATTGCCACAAAACTGACAGAAGGAATCAGGCGATTTACAAACAATTAACCAGGATTCCAATGTAGACTCAGGCTGGTCTGCAGCTTCAACCTTTCTGGTAGAAGCTGGGAACCAAACAACCATACTTGATATTAAGTTGAGACTATTAACCCTTTACTCCATGGACATTCATGTAGGAAATAATGACATCATGAATATTAATTAGATTAATTGTTATAATTGCACATGGCCCAAGAATTTCTAGCCATGGCAGAAATTGTAGAATTGTATCTACATTATATCATAAGCAAAGAGATCATATCCTGATCAGGGTCTGCTCTATTTGCTAATGGAATTTTATAGATCAGTTTCTTTAGTTTCTAAAGTGGCTACAATTTTCCACCTTCCATAATTCATTATAACTATTTTGTCCATGAATATTCATTAAGTATTGAAATTTGGAATAAACACTTTACAGGGAAAGGGTTAAACCTGATCACATGTAAGTATGGAAAACAGTTGATTGTTTCTCTGCTGGTTTTGAAATCCTCTGTACTGTTTAAACCTGATCACATGTGAGTAAGGAAAACAGTTGATTATTTCTGTAAAGGTGCCATTTGTTACATGATGCTTATAAAGTACACCAATAAATGAACCTGAGGATATCTCCTGGATGTCATGTTGTTCACAGACAAGTGGGCTGGGAAGAACCCTATGGTTTCACTTTGACATAATCACATTATGCATAGTAATCTAACCAGAACTTCTAATCCTATCATAATTCAATGCCACTAGGTGACAGATTGAGAAACATTTGTATCACATAATTGCTTATCCTCTTGCTTTGTTCTTTTCTTACACAGAAGCATCAACCCAAGCAAGGCTGGAATATGTATCAAACTAAACCTGAACAGCTTTCTAGAAGAATTACTATCACCCTGTCGGTAAAAATTCCATGCTAAGTATGCACAATATAGGTTGATAGGTAGAGAAACTGGTATAAATGCCATTGTCGTTATATCAGCTAATGGAGCAAGCATGCTTAGTCCAACAATTCCCAAACTATGTCGAAGTGCAACTCGCTTGCACAAGTCTGGGTCTATTACGCTGGCCATTCTGTAGCCACCTCTTGAGTAATCTGGGCGAAGATTCCAGCTCAGAGCATTAAAATGTGGGAACTGCCAGGCATAAAGGATGGCTCCCAGCAACCAAGCACCTACATGAAAATGAAATATGTGCATGTTACAATTGTTCACATCTTTGAACCCTTTCCTCCATAGGCTATTTCTAGATCCAACCTCTTTGAATAAATGTACCAAAAAGGAGCATTAACTAGAGAAAAGGAAATTTTAGAATTTTGTAGTTTGAAACCATTGTGATAAATAGAGCATTTGCTCCTATAGGAGCAAATGCTCTATTTATCACAATGGTTTCAATAGGTGATTTTTACAGAGGCGTAGAAAGGCGTATTTATGGAGGAAAGGGTTAAACAACCATATGGGTAGCTAACACATTTGCAGAATGGTATATACATATTATTTCATTTTCTCTATATGTGGTATATTATGCCTCTTCAATGTTAATATAATTAAGCCTTTACTCCATAAATACACCTTTCTACGCCTTAACAAACTTAGTAGACCCAGATCAGATGGCTCCTGTAGGAGCCGTCTGATCAGGGTCTACTCTGTTTGCTTATGGAATAATATAGATATGATTATACAGTTTCTGTTTAGGCAAACATGTCATGTGCTAATATACCATTTTAAAATTTAATTTAATTAATATTCATGCTGTCATCATGTCTTACATGAATATTCATGGAGTAAAGGGTTAAGAACTGTGCATTAGCAACTTTGCTTTTAACTCTTTCCCTGTTGAATATTTCTGAAAGAAATAATGACATCATGAATAATTATTAGCTGAATTTTTATAATGCTATATCATATGAATACACGACTTCTTTGACCAGGGCAGAAACTGAAGAATCAGATCTATATAATTTCATAAGCAAACAGCGGACTCTGATCAGACAGCTCCTACAGAAGCCACCTGCTATGTGTCTACTCTGCAAAGGCATTTCTATGAGGAAAAGGGTTGAATGAGAAAAGAAAAATCAAATTTGAATGTTCTGTAGAATATAGATGTCATGTTTTACATTTTAAAAGAAATAGAAATGTGGGAATGTTTCAATACTTTCATAATTCTAAATGCATGTACTACCAGCTATTAACACAAACCTCACAGTAACTCTGAGCACTAACTGGGCTTATACATGATAACCTTTATAACAAGAGCACCGCAAGACGGGGCAATATACGCCCGAAGGCTGTTCTATAAAATTATGTTGAAATATAAAGGAGGAGTTAGTTGCACAAGAAATTGCTACCCGAAACTATCAAAGGGCAATAACTCCAGAATGAAAAATGATATGAGAGTTATCTCACTGATATGCACAACTACACATCAGTATCTATCATTCCTGAAAGTTTGAAGAAATTATGTTGAAAAATAAAGGAGGAGTTAGTTGCACCAGAAATTGCTACCCGAAACTATCAAAGGGCAATAACTCCAGAATGAAAAATGATATGAGAGTTATCTCACTGATATGCACAACTATACATCAGTATCTATCATTCCTGAAAGTTTGAAGAAATTATGTTGAAAAATAAAGGAGGAGTTAGTTGCACAAGAAATTGCTACCCGAAACTATCAAAGGGCAATAACTCCAGAATGAAAAATGATATGAGAGTTATCTCACTGATATGCACAACTACACATCAGTATCTATCATTCCTGAAAGTTTGAAGAAATTATGTTGAAAAATAAAGGAGGAGTTAGTTGCACAAGAAATTGCTACCCGAAACTATCAAAGGGCAATAACTCCAGAATGAAAAATGATATGAGAGTTATCTCACTGATATGCACAACTACACATCAGTATCTATCATTCCTGAAAGTTTGAAGAAATTATGTTGAAAAATAAAGGAGGAGTTAGTTGCACAATAAATTGCTACCCGAAACTATCAAAGGGCAATAACTCCAGAATGAAAAATGATACGAGAGTTATCTCACTGATATGCACAACTACACATCAGTATCTATCATTCCTGAAAGTTTGAAGAAATTATGTTGAAAAATAAAGGAGGAGTTAGTTGCACAAGAAATTGCTACCCGAAACTATCAAAGGGCAATAACTCCAGAATGAAAAATGATATGAGAGTTATCTCACTGATATGCACAACTACACATCAGTATCTATCATTCCTGAAAGTTTGAAGAAATTATGTTGAAAAATAAAGGAGGAGTTAGTTGCACAAGAAATTGCTACCCGAAACTATCAAAGGGCAATAACTCCAGAATGAAAAATGATACGAGAGTTATCTCACTGATATGCACAACTACACATCAGTATCTATCATTCCTGAAAGTTTGAAGAAATTATGTTGAAAAATAAAGGAGGAGTTAGTTGCACAAGAAATTGCTACCCGAAACTATCAAAGGGCAATAACTCCAGAATGAAAAATGATATGAGAGTTATCTCACTGATATGCACAACTACACATCAGTATCTATCATTCCTGAAAGTTTGAAGAAATTATGTTGAAAAATAAAGGAGGAGTTAGTTGCACAAGAAATTGCTACCCGAAACTATCAAAGGGCAATAACTCCAGAATGAAAAATGATATGAGAGTTATCTCACTGATATGCACAACTACACATCAGTATCTATCATTCCTGAAAGTTTGAAGAAATTATGTTGAAAAATAAAGGAGGAGTTAGTTGCACCAGAAATTGCTACCCGAAACTATCAAAGGGCAATAACTCCAGAATGAAAAATGATATGAGAGTTATCTCACTGATATGCACAACTATACATCAGTATCTATCATTCCTGAAAGTTTGAAGAAATTATGTTGAAAAATAAAGGAGGAGTTAGTTGCACAAGAAATTGCTACCCGAAACTATCAAAGGGCAATAACTCCAGAATGAAAAATGATATGAGAGTTATCTCACTGATATGCACAACTACACATCAGTATCTATCATTCCTGAAAGTTTGAAGAAATTATGTTGAAAAATAAAGGAGGAGTTAGTTGCACAAGAAATTGCTACCCGAAACTATCAAAGGGCAATAACTCCAGAATGAAAAATGATATGAGAGTTATCTCACTGATATGCACAACTACACATCAGTATCTATCATTCCTGAAAGTTTGAAGAAATTATGTTGAAAAATAAAGGAGGAGTTAGTTGCACAATAAATTGCTACCCGAAACTATCAAAGGGCAATAACTCCAGAATGAAAAATGATACGAGAGTTATCTCACTGATATGCACAACTACACATCAGTATCTATCATTCCTGAAAGTTTGAAGAAATTATGTTGAAAAATAAAGGAGGAGTTAGTTGCACAAGAAATTGCTACCCGAAACTATCAAAGGGCAATAACTCCAGAATGAAAAATGATATGAGAGTTATCTCACTGATATGCACAACTACACATCAGTATCTATCATTCCTGAAAGTTTGAAGAAATTATGTTGAAAAATAAAGGAGGAGTTAGTTGCACAAGAAATTGCTACCCGAAACTATCAAAGGGCAATAACTCCAGAATGAAAAATGATACGAGAGTTATCTCACTGATATGCACAACTACACATCAGTATCTATCATTCCTGAAAGTTTGAAGAAATTATGTTGAAAAATAAAGGAGGAGTTAGTTGCACAAGAAATTGCTACCCGAAACTATCAAAGGGCAATAACTCCAGAATGAAAAATGATATGAGAGTTATCTCACTGATATGCACAACTACACATCAGTATCTATCATTCCTGAAAGTTTGAAGAAATTATGTTGAAAAATAAAGGAGGAGTTAGTTGCACAAGAAATTGCTACCCGAAACTATCAAAGGGCAATAACTCCAGAATGAAAAATGATATGAGAGTTATCTCACTGATATGCACAACTACACATCAGTATCTATCATTCCTGAAAGTTTGAAGAAATTATGTTGAAAAATAAAGGAGGAGTTAGTTGCACAAGAAATTGCTAACGGACGGACGGACAGACGGACATACTAACAAATGGGTAGTTGTGTGACTTTTTCCTTTGATCTTTTCTTGTGTGACTAGTCCCACAAGAAAAACTATTTTTGGCTCTAACTTTGGAAAAGAATGATCTGGAAGCTAACCCTAACCCTATGTCCCACAACTGGCCAGGTTAATGTCACAAGAAATGGCCAGGTTAATGTCACAAGAGATGGCCAGGTTAATGATTTTACTTGTGGGACTAGTTAGAAAAAGTCACACAACTACCCTTTGGTGAGTGCGGACGGACGGACAGACGGACAGACGGACGGACGACATGCGCCATACCATAATACGTCCCTTCGGGCGTATAAAAATTTGGACAAAGATGATATGCTTGGTAACTTTGTACATCTTCAAGATACACAATACTTGGTATTCCTCCTACATTTTTGAAAGAAACTGAAAAATCTACTCCAACAAAATAACCATTCACTCCATTAATATTTATGTAAGAGAAAGTGCATGCATGGATATTTATTAGCTTAATGTTTATAACAAAAACTGTAGAATCATATCTATATATGTTCATAAGCAAATAGAGGCTGAACAGACCCTGATCAGATGGCTCCTATAGGAGCCATCTAATCTGTATCTACTCTTGTGCTCTTGTTTGCAAAGGTGTTAAAAATGTGTATCTATGGGTTTAAAAGGTTAACCACTTCAACAAAATTGATGAAGCCACTTGCTTGGAGTACCATGTACTAAAGGTGAAGAATTTCATAAATATATACCTGGATCCATTACTCCAGTACAGGCAGTCCATCCCATGACAGGAGGTATGGCACCTACCACTGACCCCACCCATGTGTTGGCTATGCTGTATCGCTTCATTGGTGTGTAGACCATTGTGTACAGACCAAGGTTGAAAGCGCCAAGGGCAGCAGTAAGGGGACACGCCCCCAAATACAATATGGCTAATCCTGAGCTACCAGCAACTCCAGCAAATGTTGCAGCATGTAAGGGACTGTAATTAGTAGAGCAATCACTGAATCTGGTGTCAAATACTAACACATATACATGTTTCTAAATCACTGTTTTCAACCCTTTACTCCATGAATATTTTATAGCCCTTTCCTCCATGAATATTAATTTATTAAATAATGACATCATGAATATTCAGTAGATTAGATTGTTATAGTATTGCAAAGACACAGGAATTTGTTGCCAGGGCAGAAACTGTAGAATCATATCATTTTAGCAAACAGAGCTGACCCAGATCAAACGACTCCTACAGGAGCCGTCTGATCAGGGTCTACTCTGTTAGCAAAGGCGTAGAAAGACTAATTTATGGAGGAAAGGGTTAAGTAAGAAATTGTAGAATCACATATATATTATTTCACATAAACCCTTTCCTCCATGAATATGCCTTTCTACGCATCTGCAATAACCACTACTTGAAACCATTGTGATAAATAGAGCATTTGCTCCTATATGAGCAAATGCTCTATTTATCAATGGTTTCAAACTACAAAATTCTAAAAATTTACTTTTCTCTAGTAAATGCTCCTTTTGGGTAGATTCATTCAAAGAGGTTGGGTCTAAAAATAGTCTATGGAGGAATAGGTTAAGCCAACAGCAGACTGATCTTTAGCAATCTGTTCTGGGTCTACTCTGTTTGCAAAGGCATTAAAAAGCATATCTATGGAGTAAAGATGTAATGCAGCACATAACTAATGCATTTCCTTCTTCAATCATTTACATGTATTAAAAGCATCTGTAAATTTGTTTTTTCTATAATTCTAACATTACAATATGAATATAAATTAAGATGAATTCTTATAGCGGCACATGAACACAATGGCCGTGACAGAAAATGTAACATCAAATCTATATACTGTATAATTCCAGAAAGAAACACTGATCTACCAATACCAAAAAATCATATGTACATATGCCATTATAAGCATGTCAGTATGCATCCCAGGGTTATGGCCCTTGGCATGCTTGTGATCCTTGTGATGTTGAACAAATTTATGACTTTGTTCTGAGTAGCTCTAAGACATTTAAAATGTATGGTCAATGTTTACGTTTTTGCCCTGCATCTATAACACCACTTAGTCTTTAGTTTAATCATATTTTATTGCTTGCTTTTATCTTTACATAATTACAATATTGCATATTCATATATCAGCATGAAGCAATAGCAAAAGGGTTGGACCACAAGTTATTACAACATTAGAAACGGTCCTTCCCATTGATAGCAGATATTCGTATGTAAACATATAAACAATGAATGAGCTAAAAAACTTAGTCTTTGACGACGGATAAATGATTTTTCTTCAAAATTTAATGTCAAATACTAATTTGATCCTTTCCCTCATAGAAATGCCTTTGCAAACAGAGGAACTGAAGGAACTGGCTGATTTGGGTCTGCTCTATTTGCTTGTGGAATTATATACATGAGTAGATCTGATCCTATTGTTCCAATCTAAGCCAAAAAATTATTTGAGAAATTTATATTATAAAAAAAACATTTAATGAATAATTATGATGTGATCAATTCACAAATAAATGTGCATTTGGGAAAGAGTTAATTTAAAATTTAACATTGATAAGTATTAGTTTTGAAAGTCTTGAGCTGAAAGTTACAAAGATAAATGTCTCTTAAATAAGCCATTTTGTTTTAAGATTTCTTTCAACACTGATAGTAAAACTAGATACTGTAAAAGCAAGAGGGCCACAATTGCCTAATATTGCTCACCTTAGTCATTATAGACAATGTGATTTATTGCGTACACAAGAAGTGAACTTTATCAAGGAAGGCCGGATGGAAAACGGACGATCACAAAAGTTCACATGAGTATACTCAGGTGAGCTAAAAATTGCAGGAAAATCATGCTTATATTTTCTCACTAACATACCTTAGATGGTTTCGGACTAGTACTCTGTTCTTTGTTCTGTTCATCTGAGAGTCATAAGGAACTTCCAAGATCTGTTTGAAACATCAAAACAGGCAGAGATAACATAACATAAACAAGAGTGTGTTTGTGAAATACTTATGCCCCCCAACCTTTGACCCTGAAGGATGACCTTGACCTTTGACCCATGGACCAGGGAGTTGAACGCGACACATCGTCTTTGTTTGTGCGGTGAACATTTGTGCCAGGTTATTTTGAAATCCATTAACAGATAAAAAAGTTACGGAAGGGACACGAAATTCGGCGGGCGGATGGACGGACAATGCGATTACTATGGGCCTGCTCTCTTTACTTATGAAATTATGTAGTTCTGATGCTACAGTTTCTGTCTATTAAGCCAATAATTCCTTAATGAATATTCATGAAGCAATCATGCCTTGTCAAACAGAGGAGATTCAGATCAGATGGCTCCTGTAGGAGCTGTCTGATCAGGGCCTGCTCTCTTTGCTTATGGAATTATAATAGATCGGATTTTACAGTTTCAATCCATACCAAAACGTGAAGTCTTCATAAGTACATAATGCCAACATAAAAATTCTGCTAATAAATATTCAAATTGTCATTATTCAAATTGTCATTATTTCTTACATAAATATTCAACAGGGAAAGGGTTAATCCTTTTATACAGAGTTTTAAACTACTCAAAGAGTGTTTACCTCTTGAATATTAATAAGAAATAATGACCATAGCAGATACTGTAAACATATTTATATTATACATTGTACTTCTGTTCATAACAAATAACCATGGTACTACTGTGTTTGCAAATTCATGAACAGGCATTTCTATATTTAAAGGTAAAAGATTAACCCTTTCCCTGTTAAATATTCATGTAGGAATTAATGACATCATGAATATTTATTACCAGTAACTGAATTTTACATGGCTTATGTACACATGAATGCTTGGTATTGGTATAAGCATCACCAAATCATGACTTCAGACAGAGCAGAGCAGACCTTGGTCAGATGGCTCCTACATATATAAGCCATCTGATCTGGATCTACTCTGTTTGCAAAGGTGTGAAAAAGTGTTTGTATAAAGGAAAGGGTCGATTACAAGTAAGCAAATGAAGACATCGCTTGCAAATCAAATTCAAGTCTTTACTGGAATATGTCTGTCTCTCAAACATGAAACAGGCATAAATAGAGACTTGCAAATGATGTACATGCGCATGTAAGTACAAATGAAGTTTCTGGTAGTCATTACTCAATCCCTCCTGGACACTTACCTGATTTATAGAGTTTGCTGAGCATGATGTGAGGGCTGTTCCCAGAGTACAAAATGCAAATGAAGATAGGAGGAATGGATCAGGAGCCAATGCATATCCTGACATTGTTGTCAATACTACCAATACTGAAACAAAGTAAAATAAATTAAGGATTTGACATAAATTATTACAGCTTACATTTATCAGAGGCATAGATAAGAAAGATGCATAAATTAACCCTTTCCCTCATATAATCGTGTCTTCATGCATCTGCAAACACAGGAGACCCAGATCAGACGGCTCCTAGAGGAGCGGTCTGATCAGGGTTTGCTCTGTTTGCAAACGGATTTTGATAGATCTTTTTCTTTACTTTCTGAAATGACTACAATGTTCCAGATTCCTTATTTCATCATAACTATTTTGTCCATGAATATTCAGTAAGTATTGAAATTTGAAATAGACATAGAACAGGGAAAGGGTTAAACATTTTTCAAGAATGGTTTCTTACTTTTCAGACAAACCTTATATTGTGACCACTCATTAGAATTGTCTTGGAGAGAAATGAATATTTTAGCATTTGAAAAATGCCCATACCTATGGCTCTGCCTTATCAGCAACTGTAAGTTAGTTCCCCATTTCTTTGCAAATACATGTCATGAGTGTGACAGTGAGACAAGCTGAATCCTGACAAGATTATAAATTACTTGCAAATCTATTTGCAAAACTTATAAGCTTGAACAGACAGTAACTGTATAGGTACAATATTATAGCTTTGCGCTATTCATGTTTATATGTAAATTCAAACATGCTGGTCCCTCCATGGAGGATAGATTTCTAAAAATTCTGATAGGTTATCAGTAAAATTACAATAGTTGTGTACTTACTGAATAACACAAAATGTACACATATTTCTCTAACCCATTACAGATGAATATTTATGAAAGGAATAATGACGTTGAAATTTTGTAATATAGAGCAGACCCTGATCATAAAGCACATGTAGGGGCCCTCTGATCTGGGTCTACTCGGATTGCAAAGGCATTAAAAGGCATACTTAAGAGGTAAAGGGTTCAATCACAAAGAATTCATTCCTTTTGATGGACTGATTTGGTGACGAAGTTTGCTGTAATGAGATTTATACATGTTGGTACTTGATCTATCATCAATCATAGCTTAAACAAAATGGTTTGATCCCATAAAAGTCCTCACTGCCACTCTTTACAGGGCTCAAGCTGGAGCTGTCCATTAGAAAGAAGTTTAGTGATATTGAGGGAGAAGTTTGGTCCTGATTTTGTATCTTCCTAGATATGTTCTGTATAATAAAACTTCTCCCTCAGCTCAAAACAGGGAGAAGTCAGCAAGGTTAGGAAGACTTTAGCTTGAGCCCTGTTTAATAAAAGAAGATAAGTCTGATCAACTGTTGACAAATAACAGTTACCATTAGATTTCCTACACAATACTTGCTGCCAAAGTCTACTGTCACAGCAAGTAAAGTACAATTACCTGTCAACCGTATCTTAGAAAGATTCATGTAATAGCGAGGTAGTTTAGAAAGATGCAGCTGCCCTTTTTGCCATCCTTGTTCCTGTACTGCCTGAGATGTTGACTTTTCATGCCTTGTGCCTTCATCCTCATGTTCCAGATTAACCTCTATCACATCTCGCCCATTTGGTATTAAGAAAGTCTGTCTCTTAGTTTTGTCTCCTAATTTCACATCAAACGTCACATAAGGATCTTTATAAAATACTGTAAAGTTCTGTGTACTAAAGGAGCGTTGATCTGTATCTTTGGCATCTGGTAACGTCTGAGGTTGCTCTTTCTGCAGTCCGTCACTCTGTATACATTCTGTTTTGCCTTTTGCAGTGTGAACATTTAACTGTTTAGGCACTTTGATATTGACCACCCTGGAGACTGACTTTTGTTGCAGCTCATCTGGATTTCTGTGCTCTTCATCCTCACTGTCTGTATACTGGTGAGATGCAGCTGGTTTTGTGGAGTACTGAAAATAACAATACACTAAAACTTTGCAAATGACATACATGTACATGGGATCACATCATCACCTTTCTTGGAATTATTTAAAACTGACATGGAGGCAGTACCAAATATTATATTTTATTGTTATTATTCAATATTCATTGATTTCACCGGCAAGAATATGTGTGCTCAGAAACTTAACCAATTTAACCCTTTCCTCCATAAATACACCTTTCTAAGCCTCTGTAATAGTCACTTCTTGAAACCATTGTGATAAACAGAGCATTTGCTCCATAGAACGCAGTTTTCACAATAAGTGTCACAGTTGCTTACTAGCTAGTGCATACAGCCCTGATTCGGCGCTGGCAAACGTTCAAACAGTCGGTTTAGTCGGTAAGCGGGCGGTTGCGAGGTCGTTTCCGACCTGTCAAAATTACTGTGTTTCTTCTGAGAACCGTTTCAACTAGGAGCTTTTCGCTTTGCAGTAAACTTACATAGGCTATACATTAGACTACTTATTGGCAAAAAGCTTTACCCAATATACCGTTTGATTGAATGTCAACAGAGGCATATCTTGGGAGAGAGGTAAAATTCGTAAATAGGAAGTTTGAGCCCTTGTCTAGATAATATCTAGTGTTCATACATTTTTTTTCTGTCGAAGTTCATAATTCATTGTGACGGTGCCCTGTGGGTCAGTTAATAGCATGGTCTCACCGTCTATTGAACCTCTTAATCTTTGACCAGCAACAGAAAATGTTCACTGTGAATATTGAAGAAAAAAATAAATCAGCAGTTCAAAATAATCTTTTATACATACCTTGTACATACCTTGAAACAATTAAGCTATTTTGTTCTCATCTATTAATCCCCAAACAATCCAGTGTTCCCCACCACCCGCATAACAAACACAAAAATGGCTGCCATAAAAATATCACCTGCTTATCGAACCTTTATTTTAGAAACTGTTTACTGTAACATAATACTCATAATCACGTGATGAAATCACCGGCAAGCGACCTTTGCATAAGCTGAAGGGGTCAGAGCTGTCTAACATTTTTAATGTGGTACACTTTTCAATTTATGTTGATATTCTATAACGTACTGAGAGTTTTCTCCTGTTTAGCATAGTTGAAGGAAAAATGAACTGTATTGACCTGTTTATGACGTATATTTCGTTTTTAAAGCTACGAGGCGATGTTAACAGACAAAGCAACGGTACTCATGATTTTATGACGTAGTATGCACTTGTGCATGCGTAAAAACACAAAAAAATGATAGGTTCGATAAACAGGCGAGGTTCGATAGAAGGTGAGTCTATGATACATTGCATAACCTTCAATATTTACTTAGTTGTTGACAGTGTATACATCTAAACATCGGATATGGTTAGAAAACATAAATATTTACCGAACATGAGTCGGCTCTATATAAAGAACGCCCATAAGATGTTATAGTGGCCCATCTAGCCTGATGCTGAAGACATGGATTTATGTTTGATCTTGAGAATGCCCTCCGTGATACCTGGATCACCGGTGAACAGAAAATCTTCACAGTAGCATGTTTCTTGGTGTATCCCGTTAAGCGGATGGCTAAACTCATTGTTTATGCCAAAGTTCCATTCATGATTAGATTTATTTTCTTCAATTCGATGCTCCGTTACATAAACGTGACCCAAAGTTTTAGTTGGCAAGGCGCAGACATTTTGAAGGATGAAGGTCACAATCGATTTCTTTGGGGTTTATCGTTGTATCGTAATTGAGAAATTGTGCCGAAATATTCCGAAGCAATATCTCGCTCTGACCAATGAAAAAGCACTACTGATCATAGCACAAAATGGCCTTCGTAATTGTAAATAAGAGATAATCTGAACTTTATAACTGAAATGTGTACAATTTTAGAGTGACAAGCACGGATTACTTATATACAGGCGTGTCCAAAGGCTTGACTGGACTAATGAATCTTGCAGGTCAAGCTGGGGACGAACAGTCCGATCTTTTATTCGTAAATTTCAACCAGGACTGCACGTAAGTAAAATTTGTTTTGCTTTCGTTTTATGACAATATTTAGCCAGTACTTGACGACTTTTTGCGCAATTCTTCACAACATCCTAATATTTATATTTCAGATCCCTCGCAGTTGGGACAAAGCATGGATACAAGTTATTCTCGTTGAACTCAGTTGAGAAACTAGAACAGATCTACGACAATGGTGAGGATTAAAACCTTTGTCCTAAATATAACAGCTGTCATAATTATAAATAAAGACAGAAAGGGGAGGGTGTTTGGTACAATTTTCGTTATATTGTGCAATTGAATACACCACCGAAATATGCTGGTGTAAATGGATTATTGAAATTTATATTTCCTTAAGTACATGGTTTGATTTGATACTACAGTAGCAATTGCTTTTATCAGATACATATACATGTATGTATATATATGTCTCTGGTTTTATCAGCATTATACATGTATGTCCTTCTTAGAGTCACAGTGCCATTTAGTCTGTCCTAAAAGTGAAACTTGATAAAACCACTTTAAGTTTATAGCACAGCCCAGTGTAGACAGAGGTTCGTTTAGAGAAAATAACCAACAGGATAAACTGTTGGATCAGATCTTATGATTCATTTGAATATAGACCTCAAGATTTCTTGACGAGCTGTCTGCGTATCATCATAAAAGCTAGCATGCACAGTAAGGAAGTTAGAGTGGCAATAAAGTACACACGATAATATTCCTACCCTATGAAGTTGAAATGTGTAACTGTGTGTCACAGAATTTCTTTGGGTGATGAGATAAATTTGCAATGATCTCTCAAAGCACAAACAGTCACGACCCCAATTTAGGCACCAGATATGTAGCCGGCCCACTTTTTACAATATGTATTTATTTCATAAATTGAGTCATTGTCTTTGAGGTAATATGAAACATTTAAACATGAGCTATTTATAGCTTTTGACAGACAGAAAGACTTTTCCAAGAGATTATCTGCTCACAAAAGTACATGTATGGTGATGGAACTCTAGACCTTGTGATACTTAGGCTAGCCATATATCATTCACCTCAACCCTTATCCTGCCAATCAAGACCGCACCATCATTCATAAACAGTTTGGATCCAGTTCCAAGTGAGACATCGAGTTCATCATCTCATCAGGATCCAAGTTATTTGACACTCGGTCAGTTATTTTCAAAACCTTAAACCAATCCTAAGTAAGTATTGAAACATGTTTCATGTCAGAGTTTGAGCAGGCAATATTTTTTTGGCAGGATAAGGGTTAAAAGTTAGATTCCACCGTACAAGTGTCAATAAATAACACACAGCAACATGAAACTTGTGGGAAGCCAAAAGGTTCTGAATCTTGTGACATGGTACTCTCATGGCAAGAGGCAAGACACATTGCAAGATATGAGACCTACTTTTAAATTAACTTGAAACCAGAATCTGTGATCAATTCCTTTTGTCTGTCAGACTGTGTCAGAAAGCAAAGAGAGGTATCGTAGAACTTCATTTATGATATTTCGTAGAAAAACAATGAATTGAATTATTTTGTAAATGGATATATATCTCTGACATAATTATTAACAATAAGCACTATATACCAGATGCTCTAGTAAAAGTAATAATAATAATGATTAGGGTTTCAGAGTATGGGTTTTGGACTGACCTTTCCATTAATGGAGAAAAGGTTCTACAAGTCTATTTTAGTGCCTACATTTGCACCATGAGCATGCATGCTCTTTTTTTACCAAATAACTGTAATAGACCTAACCCAGTTCAGTTTAACCCTTCACACCATAAATATTTTTACAACAGACAGGGAAAGAATTCATGACTTCATTAATATTCATTAACTTCATTTTTATAATGGCAAATGATCTTAGTTATTCCATATACAAACAGAGTAGACCCTTTTCAGATGACTCCTACAGGAACAATCTGATCTTGGTCTACTGTGTGTGCAAAGGCATCAAAAGGTGTCTCTTAGTATATCAGGTAAATGGTTAAATAAAGAATCAGTACTCAGGACAATAGATATGATCGTACTGATCTGCCAATTTTTTTTCTCATGACTATTTCTCAGTCAGCTGAGAGGCAAATCTAATGAGTTGTGGCAAGATGTGGTTTGGAGGAGAAACATTTAATTATACTTTTTTTAAAATCTTCTTGTCATCAGCTTTAAGTACCGTATTTAGGATTAGTGTTACAACAAAATAAATGTGGAAAGTTCTGTTTACAAATCCACTGAATTGATGCAACCTTTCTGTCATATTTTCTCAGAATAATTCTTAGATTTTGTCTAAAATAACCTTTCTTCTCATTAGGTTTCCAGTAATTGATTGTTACTTTTCATCTGTGTCAAATATTCTTAGCATTAGGGATAATATTTGTTCAGATCACTACACAAATGTAACAATGGAACACAGTAACACATTCCCTCCTAGTGACGCATTTCGTCGCTGTAAAAGTCACTTTTTGAAACCATTGTGATAAATAGAGCATTTGCTCCTTAGGATTCAGTGGTTTCAAAACTACACTATTATAAAATACTCCTTTTCTATACTTAATGTTCCTTTTCGGTTGATTTGTTCAAAGAGGTTGGGTCTAAAAATAGTCTAGTAGGGAATGGGTTAAGTTATAGGCAGGTGTGTCTAAATATGACCCAATCCAGAAGTCTATCCCATGGAAGAAAATTGTTGTTTGTTCAACCCTTTCCTTCATATAAATGCCTTTTCACACATTTGCAAACAGAGTAGATCCAGATCAGATGGCTCCTATAGGAGCAATCTTATCAGATTCAACTCTGTTTGTTTATATTGTATAATATAGGTCTGATTCGACAGTTTCTGCCTGAGTTAAAACATCCTGTGTACATTTGCCATCATAAAAGATCAGCAAATATTTATTCATGATGTCATTATTTTGTATATGAATATTGAACAGGGAAAAGGTTTCTAGCAGAAGAACTTTCCCTGTTAAATATTCATATACAAAATACAGTAAAACCTCTGTATAACGGCCACTAAATTACATGAAGTATTTTGTGTTAAAGGCAGGTGGCTGCTTAAAGCAAGGTGAAAGTAAATCAGACTTTCACCTTGCTTTAAGCAGCCACCTGCCCTAAATACCAACTATTTAACACAATTTAGTGGTTGTTATAGAGAGGTTTTACTGTACTTTGTATATGAATATTGAACAGGGAAAAGGTTTTTAGTAGAAGAACTTATAAGTAATGAATGAACTGATAAAAATCCTGATTATACGGCTCCAATAAGAACCACCTGATCTAGGTCTACTCTGTTGGCAAAGGTGTAGTAAGGCATATTCATGGAAGGGTTAAAGAACATAGGCAAGCAATGGTTAACTGCTTAGCATGATCAGATCAGTGTTAAATGATCATATATGTTTTATTTACAGAAAGTGACGATATTTGCATAGTTGAGAGGTTGTTTTCTAGCAGTCTGGTTGCTATTGTTAGTCTTTCATCACCAAGGAAGCTGAAAGTTTGTCATTTCAAGAAAGGCACAGAAATATGCAACTACAGCTACTCCAACTCGATATTGGCTGTGAAACTAAACAGACAGGTTAGTTAAATCTTCACTTCACGAGGATTCATCATTTTCATGTAAGAAATAATATATACATGTATTAGTTGGGCATCCGAGGTGTAAAAAGTCGCTTATTTTTCGAGGTCCATGGCATTTTTTAGTAGAAATGTTTGAATACCATAATTGTGTTGCCAGATACTAATCATTTATGGTTTTGGCCCATGCCACTGCCAAAACCTTCTTTGAAGGTCAGAAACTAGGTCAAAGGTCAAATGAGTGCAAAAATGTAATAACATCTCTATAATAGTATAACAAAGCCGTAATTTTGACAATTTCAATATTGTTTTGCATTTAATTTCTTAGCAATGTCTCCACAGTAAGTATAGAAATATTTATGGCGCATTTCAGGAAGTTTTGAGTGACCTGTGATGATTGCAAGTTCGGAAAATATCGTTTTAAATACATGTACGGTACATTATCATACTTTATGTATAACTTTGATGCAAATCTGTGCAAATTATAGTACCTCTTCACGCAGATGTATCATTTAGAGATGATAGTGAAACGCCAGAAGATAAGTCTCTTATTGCAATAATCTCAGTGTAATATTGGTATGTTTTATTGTACTCTATGTCTAATATTAGCTGTCTGTATCTTTAGCGATTGAAACACCATAGCTCCTGGTGAGTATGGCGATGTTTTTATATAATGAATTGAAATATTTTACCTACACCAGTAGTACCCATGACAAAACCCTTTCTACATTTGTGGGGACACGAATATCTCGGATATTGATTGGCCATTTTACTGGCCATAGGTACCCACTCTACCAACTCAACAATGAACTCATAGGTATATTCAGTGCCGCTGGCTATGAGTAACCTTCAATATCCGTGATGGCAACAATCTATATGTTATTGCCACAAACAATCACTAATTATCAGATATACCTCAATACCTGGAATAAGTGAGTATGTCATGGTACTGACAAACATATCTTTCCTTGACGAAGGAAGAATACCATATATCTTGTCCACCCGTCGAAAGAGGTTAACTTATGTTCTAAGGCCATCAAAATGGCTGAGTTTGCAGCACACTTGGAAAATCAGTCCCTTCACGTATCTATACTCTGTGAAATATTCAGTGGTCCCTTCTAAGTTGACATCCATCAGGTTCAGCCAGCCACGGTGCAACTCAATCACCCGCCATTTCTCACGAAAGAAGAAATGTGCGTACAAAGGTGCTGAGGACCAAGGTACAGAAGGACTGGCACATATACAAGGGGCTACAGAAAACTTGCAAAGAAGTGCAAGTTCAAGCTCATGATTGGTATGTGATCGACTTAGTGACAGTATACCAGCTGTAAGAAGCTTTACACTTTTGTTAGGAGCAAGGCAAGGAATGTGACAGCTCGGGAATAACACCACTGAAGAATGATGACATTAACAATGTTTATACACAAATCAAAGTTAAAATACTGAACCAGTAGTTATCTGTCTTTACACATGAGGACCTATCTCTCATGTGTGTCGTTTGAGAGTATCCTTATTCGAATGCCCTTCCTATTCATGTCACGATAAATGGTATCTGCAAGCTTCTTAATGCCCTTAATCTCTACAAAGCTAACTGTCCAGACATCATATTATAAAGGTTCTTGAAAGAGATGGCACATTCACTGGCGCCTGCTCTTGTTCTGATCTTCCAGGCCTTACAACCAGGATGAAGTCCCCAGTGATTGGAAGATTTCATGTTAATCCTATATACAAGACAATGGTCAAGACTAACCCCATTCAAGCTATTGGTCTGTGTCCCTAACTTCTGTCATATGTAAGATTCTGGAATACATCATACACAGTAACCTGATTTTACTATTACATCATCAACCCATACCAGCATGGACTCAGGAAGCAGCACTTCTGCGAGACATAACTAATCAACATGGTCAATGACCTTGTGTCAGGTCTGGACCAGTCCTATCAGATTAACGCAAACGTTTGACCAAGTGTCTTAAGGCACACCTTCTGCTTAAGTTCCAACAATATGATGTGTATTGCAAAATGTTTGATTGTATCCAACAGCCAACAAGTCACGCTGGAAGGTGTTTCCTCTGAGTCAGTACCGATAGCATCCGGTGTTCATCAATGTGCTGTTCTCAGTCCTTTCCTTTCCCGCGCATGCAATGATGACCTAACAGACCACACTCTTCATGCTGACGCCTCACTTTTGTGCTGAGTCAATAGAAGATACAGACGTCTTCCAGAATGACATCGGCAGTCTGTAGAAAAGGGAAGAGACTGGGTTCAATGCAGAAAAGTGCTAGGTCCTGCTTATCACCAACAAGACACACATAGAGACCAGTTATACTGTCCATAGCATGAAACGGAAGACAACAAAGAATGTAAAATAACTTGGGACACTAGTCTTTTAAATTGTCTTGAAAATATCCCGAGTCGATATGGTCATAAAGGAGGCAAATTGATACACATCCGTTCTAAGCAGGAACCTTGGATCCTCCCAAAATCAACCAAGGAAGCATGTTAGAAACCCTTGATCAGTCTGCAGGCTGAGTACACATCTTTTATTTTGGATCCACACACCAAGGCCATGGCAAAGCGTGTGGAGATGGTCCAACGTAGAGCTACCATATTTGTAATTTTGCAATATTGCAAAACAAGTGCTCAGTGTTGGTGCCATGCTCAACACGATTTTCTCAAACAGAGGCAGAAACAAGTAAAGGCCGTGATGTTCTATAGTTTCTGACGCCCTGACGGTACACCTACAAGAGACCATTCCTTAAGATTCGTTCCAAGGTTTTGCAGGACCAATTTCCTGAGGGAATAGTTCCAGGGCTTTTTCTGTCCATTTGGGAACATGACCCGTACCCCTAGCATTGGGAATGTTTTTGCATCATTTTAACAACATTGGAAAATAGAACATATCAAAATAAGTTTTGCAACAAATCTTTTAGCATTTTACACCATTAAATGATGTTCTGTTCCACTCAAAGAATGCACAAATACCTCGTGGACCTCAAAAATGGGCAATTGGATGACATGAATTTTTTTTTGCCTCTTTATTACATTATAGTCTTTTGATTGGGGTTTTTCCTTCACATTGGGAAAAATACTTTTTGCCATTGGGAATATAGCCTTAAAACGGCTATAAAATCGACCAAAAAAAGCCCTGAGTTCTTTCACTCTGCTGTCAACATCATCTGGAACAAGCTACCATAACATCAACTAATAGCTCCCAACTTTCCAGGTTAAGATTTTAGCTATCATGTACTCTTCTTCTGTTTGCAATGTTTTAACCTGGGGGTTTTCAAATTACACGTTGGACAATGGTGCCAGTATGCCTGCTTTAAAGCGGCCAAGCATGACAAAATAAGAAGCAGAAGACACAAAAACAGAGTTGATGTTGTATACCAGTATACCATATATAACAGATACATTTGAATATCTTCATTCAAGACAAGCGTAGACATGAATTGTCCCATCTGCCATCAACTCATGATGAGGTGGATACACCAGAAAGGGGGCAAGGCTGGACAGTTGTCAAATGCCAAGATTTTGATGTACTGCTTGTACTAAAACATCTATACCATCTTGGACCTTTAGGCACTGAAGTCTGAATGATGGCTGGGAAAAACAAAATTGTATTTTCTGCAAGTTATCTCAAGATGTCTGCCGGAACATGCCAGGGTTTCATGCAATAACTGGATTGCGATGGTGTTAATTGTACCAACCAAGAAAATATCAATAAATATATAGTGAATTGGTTAGTTACTTTAAACAGAACTGAAGGTTTGGTTTAGGTGTACATTTACCCCATGCAAATCTATTCGCTGTAAGTGCTTCAAAGTAACTTGAAACACACTAACATGTGTTTGCAATGGTGTTAATTGTACCAACCAAGAAAATATCCATAAAAATATAGTGAATTAATTAGTTACTTTGAACAGAACTGGAAGTTTTGTTTAGGTGTTCATTTACCCCACCCACTTTACGTTAAGACGTATGTGTGCATGATATATAGCTGGTATGACTGCATACATTTTATTTTCAGTAGCAGTCTGTCTAACCTTTATTTCAACGTAATTTGTATTTGTTAAATAGCAATAATGACAAAGACATGACATCATGTATCATCGTTATATGTTGATTTTAATGATTTTTTACTGGATTTTATATGTTCTCATTAATATTCATGAATATTCAAATAATATATTTTACACAAAGTAAGTGCAAATTAAAGGCCAATGTTTATCCTTCATTTTGGTACCATGTTCGTTATTTTACGCCTAAAATTGATAAAGATACGATGATTTCTCAAATAATGTATATAAAATATGCACTTAGTTGACCTTTGACCTAATTAAGAGAAACAAGGGCAAATTTTCTGGTGGCATGGGGCAGTTTCTAATTACTCAGACATCAAACATTACATATCCAGTGCATGCCAAATTCTACTATTTAATGCCATGGCTCGACACGTTTTCCTCAGTTGGATGCCCAACTATATATATGAATATTACTTAGCTTAAAATTTATAATGGCATATGGATAAGAAGAGTTTTGACCCTGGTAAAAAATAAAATCAGATCTGTATAATTCAATAAAGAAACAGAGCAGACTATGCTTATGAGTCATCTGATCCATCACTGCTCTTTTTGCATAGGTGTTAAAAAGTACATTGTATATATATATATGGAGTAAAGGGTTATTGTATCCAATATCTGAAATTATCAATGATACAGTATCTATGGACTAAAGATTTAACAAGTGTTTCACAAAGGTCTAAATGTGTTACTCCTTTAACTCTTTCGGCACCAATGTCGCCTGTTTGCACCATTGAAAACAGTGCAGTCCCAGGTCATATGCCGCCTTTACAAGGCGGCATCTGACCTGGGACTTCACGGTTTACTGTATTTTTTTAGCCCAAGCATGCAGGTTTTTAAAAACAAATGTTTTACTTATATACCTTTATTATTTAGTGTAGAATTATATTTAATAGGAAATTAATTTTGGAGACGACACTTTTAAATTTGGCGCCAAAAGAGTTAAATATTAATTGACAAAATAATTATGACGAAATATTGAAGGTGAAACATTGTAGCCATTTTAGAAAATAAAGAAACAGATCTATCAAATTACTTCAGCAAACAGAGTAGACCCTCAGCCTGATCAGATGGCTCTTGTAGTCTGATCTGGGTCTACTCTGTTTGCAAATGCATGAAAACACATTTATACGAGGCAAAGAGTTAAATATGGGAAATGAGTTGAATGTCATTATTCAAATAGTCATGACACAAATAAGAGGGATCAGTGTTTGTAAACCCTTTTCTTCATTTAAACGCATTTTCAAATGGATTAGACCCAGACCAGACAGCTCCTATAGGAGCCTTCTGATCAAGATCTTTTGTTTGTATCTAAGGAAATTATGATAGATCTGACTCTACAGTTTCTATCAATATAAAAACATCCAATCATATGTCATTATAAAACTTCACCTAATAAATTTTCATGATGTCATTATTTCTTACATGAATATTCAGCAGGGTAAGGGTCAACTGTTGGCCAGTTGAAATTTAGACGTAAAATCTGCTTTATGATCTTAATTTACTTTTTAGGGATTTTCAAATTGAACAAAAAACATGTTCAAAGTGATTGTCAACATTAGTAGTTGTGCATATTGTTACATTCTGATGGGATACCTTTTTTTTTTTACAGAGATAAGACCCTTAAGGCCCTGATTAATCAAATTATTTCATAGTCTGGCATGTTCCAGTGTTGGGTATTAATCACACAATGGCATACAGTGATTCTAGTTTCAGACGTCAGAGGTCTTATAATAGTGATAAGATAAATGTTTAGTTTAGAAAATTATATGCCGTTACATATAAGAGAACTGGGAATGGAGCCAGATGATATTTTGTAGGAAATTAGTTCAGCATAGTGAAAGTAAGGTTTATGTTTATTTCAGCGGTTGATTGTTTGCCTGGAGGAGAGTCTGTATATACACAATATACGGGACATGAAGGTCCTACACACCATCCGAGACACGCCCCCAAACCCCATTGGCCTGTGTGCACTATCCATTAACAATGAGAACTGTTTCCTGGCGTATCCTGGCAGTAACCAGATTGGAGAGGTTCAAATATTTGACACAATAAATTTGGTAAGAGAATAACAAGAATTATAATGTTAACTTTTAGAGCTTCAGTTATCTATTTCATGCTTGTAATTCGATTAAGTCCAGAGGATATTTACATGTATCTCAATGTCTCGTCTAAGCTTTTTTACACTCTAGTCTTTAACAAAATGAATTTAAGCATTAACCCTTTCCCTCATGTAAAACACATTTTCACACATTTGCAAACAGAGTAGACCCAGTTCAGACGGCCCCTGGAGGAGCCGGCTGATCAGGGTCTGCTCTGTTTGTTAACATAATTTGATAGGTCTGTCTCTTTACTTTCTAAAAGGTTACAATATTCCACCTTCCATATTTCATTATAACTGTCCGGTCATGAATATCCAGTAGGTACTGAAATTTGGACTAAAACATAAAACAGGGAAAGGATTAAACCCATTCCCTCATATTGTAGCCTTTTGATACCTCTGTAAACATCACTTTTCATTGTGATAAATAGAGTGTTTGCTCGATAGGAGCAAATGCTGTAGTTATCACATTGGTTTCTAAACTACACAATTCTAAAGTTTTCCTTTTCTCTAGTAAATGCACCTTTTCGGTAGATTTATTCAAAGCGGTTGTCTCTAAAACATTCTGCAGATGGCAATTGCTTGGGTTGTGGTACTAGTGACAAGAAAACACAACTATATATCAAAATTCAAATGAATCTGCTCTGGTACTGAAATTAACCCTTTCCTCCATAAATACGCCTTTCTTCGCCTCTGTAAAAATCACTTTATGAAACTATTGTGATAAATAGAGCATTTGCTCCTATAGGAGCAAAATAATGCTCTATTTATCACAATGGTTTCAAAACTACACAATTCTAAACTTTTCCTTTTCTCTAGTAAATGCACCTTTTCGGTAGATTTATTCAAAGCGGTTGTCTCTAAAACATTCTGCAGATGGCAATTGCTTGGGTTGTCAGATAGAGACATCAAATTTGACATATACATGTATACTCATGTCACAGAGCTGCAACTTTTAAATGGTTACCTGTTTTGTTCATACTTGGAGGTTAAAAGGTCAATCTGGCTTATTTTGTGCCCAACATTTGTCAGGAGCATACGTTTCACATTTTTCATGTACATATTCTTAACTCTTTCCCAGTTCTATGTTTATTACAAATTTCAATACTTACTGAGTATTCATGGATAAAACATTTGAAAGATGGAATATTGTAGTCATTTTAGAAAGTAAGGAAACAGATCTATCAAATTCTGTTGGCAAACAGAGCAGACCCTGATCAGATGGCTCCTATAGGAGCTGCCTGATCTGGGTCTTCTCTGTTTGCGAATGCATGAAAATGCGTTTGTATAGGGGTAAAGTATTAAAAAGAGATGCCTGTTTTATAATGCATATACAGTAAAACCTTTCTATGATGGCCACTTAATTACATCAAGTATTGTGTGTTAAAGACAGGTGGCTGCTTAAAGCAAGGTGAAAGTAAAACAGAACGCTCCTATAGGAGCGTTCTGTTTTACTTTGACCTTGCTTTAAGCAGCCACCTGCCCTAATTACAAACTAATTAACACAATTTAGTGGCGGTTATAGAGAGGTTTTACTGTATGTAATCATTGTAATGTGAAAAAATGCAATTGCATAGCATGTAGTAAAGACTGTGTCTGATATGTCATTGTCTGTCCAACATGGTTAATAGTCACTGCTAACACTGAGTTCAGTAATATTTTGTCGGATATCATTCTGCTGATATAGATCTTGAGGTGTTTTAGCTAGTTTAAGTCTACTGTCAAGATCCATTTAGCAACCCTGTATACACACTATACATGTAGTTTTATGCTATCTTTCAGAGGGCTGTCACAATGATACCTGCACATGATAATCCCCTAGCTGCCATTGCATTTAATGCTCAAGGAACAAAGTTAGCATCTGCATCTGAAAAAGTGAGTAGTTGTGAAGTCTAATAAGAATACAGTAAAATCTCTCTATAACGACCACTAAATTACATCAATTATTTTGTATTAAATGCAGGTGGCTGCTTAAAGCAAGATGAAAGTAAAACAGAACGCTCCTATAGGAGTGTTCTGTTTTACTTTCACCATGCTTTAAGCAGCCACCTGCTATAAATACCAACTAATTAACATAATTTAGTGGTTGTTATATAGAGGTTTTACTGTACAAATAAAGAATCACATAGAAATAGGTTGAAATCATCATAATCTTCATGTCCTGTTTCCTAAGACGTTTGTTAGTAACTACCGGTATATCACATAATTTTTCCATCGACATCCTTGATTTAGCCCTTCTTATGGACACAATTTTCTAGTTTTATTCATCTTTAGTTTTCCCCACAGAAGTAAAGGGGCATTTATTATTGAAGGGGCATTTATTTGGGAGAATATGGTAAAGTTAATTGTTGCTGCTACAAGTGATGTTACATGTGGAACTAAAGTATCTTGACTTTTCTATTATGGTAGAAAAAGCTCGAAATGAAGGTCCTATTTGTGATTTCAGAACTTTGAAAATGATTGTACAAAATTGTATGCCTTTACTCAACAGGGGACTGTGATACGAGTATTTTCTGTACCAGATGGACAGAAACTGTTTGAATTTCGACGAGGGATGAAAAGGTGCAGTACTATATTTTGATGTTATATTCTCCTTACATAATGCACTAGAACAGTAGAGCTTCCATAAATTTGTTAGTGTAAAGTTAGCTGTTTGCAGGTTTTTTCCCCTGGTAAATCAGATGGAATGGAACCAAAGTACCATGTGCATGCAATTTGAAGAAGGTTCAATAATTTTGATTATCTTGTTAGAGTTTACTAATTAAGATATTGTGTTAGAATTTACTAATTAAGATATTGACCCATGACCCTTTACTCCCTGAATATTCATTTAAGAAATAATGGCATCTTGAATATGAATTAGATTAATTGCTATAAAATCACATGGACACAGGAATGTTTGGCCAAGACAGAAACTGACGTATCATCCCTACAGTAATACCCCGCTAGTGTGACCACCTAACAGAGGTAGAATTCTGGGTGATGGATGCAGGTGGTAGCTTAATGCAGGACAAAAGTTAATACAAAAAGCTCCTAGAGGAGCTTTCTGCATTACCTTTGTCCTGCATTAACTTGATTAAGCAACCAACTGATTATAAAGACACCCATGTTTATTCATTAAGTGGTCACATTAAAGGGGTTCTACTGTATATTATTCCCTAAGCAAACAGAGCAGACCCTGATCAGACAGCTCCTATAGGAGTCATATGAACTGGGTCTACTCTGTTTGCAAAGGGTACATATAGAAAGGCGTATTTATGGATTAAAGGGTAATGGGTTAGGCTGTTAACTGCCACCTGACTTGACAGCTGATCAGTATTCAAATTGTTTGACATTTGTTTACTAAAGTTAAACCATTTACCTTATAGAGACACCCTTTCTTTCCCATTGCAAACAGAGTAGACCCAGATCAGACAGCTCCTGTAAGGGCTGTCTGATCAGAGTCTGCTCTGTTAGCTTAGGAAATTATAATACATGTAGATCTAATTAACTGTTTACATATTCCATTATAATAATTAAGCTAATAAATATTCATGATGTCATGATTATTTCTTACATGAATATCCAACAGGGAGAGGGTTACTACATTGTAGTTCTATTTTTCTCCTTTTACCATGGTTGATCATCTACACAATTAAGATCATTCACTCTGGATTTACCATACTCACTGAATACAAGATTTTTTTTCTCCCAAGTTTACACTGCAGACCAATGTCAGGATCATATGAGTACTTTGTATTCTCATTTGTTCATGCTTGTGAGACAATTTATTTTAATAACCCGTTTCCTGATATAGACACCTTTTAAAATCTTTGCAAGCAGAGTAAATCTAGATCAGATGACTCATGTAGGAGCTGTCTGATCAGGGTCTGCTTTGTTTGCTTATGGAATTATTTCGATCTGATTCTACTGGTTTTGCCATGGCCCAAAAGTGCTGTGTTAAATATTATATCATGATGTAATTATTTCATCAAGTAAACGGTTTACTCTTAATTATTTGAAAACTAAGTGTTGTAGATTGAGGTATTGTCAAATGTTTTACTGAGTTTCGTAGTAAATTCGTACTTTGATATAAATGTTGACTTGTATTTGTTTTTTGTTTCAGATGTGTTCATATATACTCTCTAGCCTTTAGTTCCGACTCCGCCTATCTGTCAGCCTCTAGCAATACTGAAACTGTACATATTTTCAAATTAGAAGTTCAAAAGGACACGTAAGTAAACATTTTTATTTAATTTAGTAGAAGCTACTTGTATAGACTTACTATCCCTTTACTCCATGAATATTCATGTAAGAAAAAGCGACATCTTGATGATTAATTGTTAAAGAAGCACATGTACACAGGACTTTTTGACCATGACAGGAACTAAAGAATCGGATCTATATCAAAAGCAGACCCTGATCAGATGGCGCCTATAAGAGAAAAGGCGTAGAGAGTAAAGGGTTAATTCCATTTTTTATATAGTATATGGCTTGAGGCAATAGAGAAAAGGTACTTGGACATTTGCTAACAGTGAATACCTTTATCAGTGGCTCCATTTGAAAAGAATATCATGTATGGGTCTGCTCTCTAAAGAACAGAATAGATGTAAATTAATCCATTACTCCATGTATACGTCTTTGCACACAGAGTAGACTCAGATCAGACAGCTTCTGTAGGAGCTGTCCGATTAGGTTCTGCTCTGTTTGCTTTTGAAATAATACAGATCTGGTTCTAGAGTTCCTGCCAGAGTCAAATATTCAAGTTTTCATATATTTCATTGAAAAAAGGGCTAATTAATATTCATGATGTCATTATTTCTTACATGGAATAGGGGGTTAACCCTTTCCCTCATATAAACGTGTTTTCACGCATTTGCAAACAGAGTAGACCCGGATCAGAGGGATCCTAGAGGAGCCGTCTGATCTGGGTGTGCTCTGTTTCTAGTGAAATTTGATAGATCTGTTTCTTTACTTTATAAAATGTCTATAATGTTCCATATGTCTATAATGTCTATATGTACTGAAAATTGGCCTAAATAAAGAACAGGGAAAGGGTTAAACACTGTTGCAATATAGTTTTGACTTGAGAAAAGATTTACAGCCACATGCAGAACTTGATACCAATTCAATTTGTCAAGTAGTGTAGTGTAGTATACCTGTTAGACACACCTTTGCAGTCAGAGTATATGGCATGCTTATAAAGGTGTTTAAACCATTTTCGATAACATTGTGCCATGGCCTTTCTAAACAACAAATTTATAACTGAATCAGATGAGCTCTCTGCATGACTTTCACCCTGCATTAAGTGGCCACCTGGCTAACAGTATCTAAATTATTCTTTACTGGAATTCCGGTTTAGAGGGTTTTTACTGTACTTACTAAGAATTTAATTATTTTTCATAATTTATTTTAATCTTTGATTTCAGTAAGCCCCAGGAAGACCCAGGTAGTTTGATGGGTTACCTTGGAGCTGCCCTCAAAACATCAGCTAACTACTTACCAACCCAAGTAACGGACATGTTCAACCAAGGACGATCGTTTGCTATATGTAAATTACTGTCGCAAGGCCTCAAGAATGTGTGTGCAATAGCTAGGTGAGTTTTAACTCTTATTTTGCTGGTGTGATCCGACTGTTACCTGTCACCTGTCCCAGGGTCTTCACCCTTTACTCCATAAATATGCCTTTGCGAACAGAGCAGACACAGATCAGACGGCTCCTATAGGAGCCCTCTGATCAGGAGCCGTCTGATCAGGGTCTGCTCTGTTTGCTATGATATGATATAGAAATGATTCTACAGTTTCTGCCATGACAAAACATTTCTGTGTTCATGTACTATTAGATCTATAACAATTATTCTAGATAGTATTCACAATGTCATTATTTCTTACATGAATATTCATGGAGTAAAGGGTTAAGTGACCGTAGGGGGCACTATGGAAGATTTCGCAACAAGATTCCTCCAACTTGGATCTAGATGAGACATAAAGTAACTCATCATCTCACCAGGATCCAAGAGGTTTAACACTTTGTCTGTTGTTTCTCAACAGCTTCAGTTTGAAACGGAAGAAATCAAATCTTACGGAGTTTAAGCTCACAGTATTGGTTTTCAGCATGGTTAGGAATAAAGGAACATACCAAGACATGCAAAGTTCCATGAACAGTCTGTTACTAGAAGCATTTCTGTTAGTTTTAAACGATTTGTCAGAAGTGTTGAATATAAGAGATAAACAAATTCAACAAGTTTGTGTTAACCTATTCCTCCATATGCTATTTTTAGACCCAACCTCTTTGAATAAATCTATTGAAAAGGAGCATTTACTAGAGAAAAGGAAAAGTTTAGAATTGTGTAGTTTTGAAACCATTGTGATAAATAGAGCATTATTTTGCTCCTATAGGAGCAAATGCTCTATTTATCACAATAGTTTCATAAAGTGATTTTTACAGAGGCGAAGAAAGGCGTATTTATGGAGGAAAGGGTTAATTTCAGTACCAGAGCAGATTCATTTGAATTTTGATATATAGTTGTGTTTTCTTGTCACTAGTACAATATTGTCTTCCATTGTGAACAAGAAATTTCTGTCATTTAAAGTCTCATATAAGTTAATGTATTTGTAATTTTATTTTCATTAATAATTCAGTAATTCAATCATTAATTCATACAAGTTTTTGTTCATTCATTCATTCATTTTTTTTATTAGCTCACCAGAGCACAAAGTGCTCAGGGTGAGCTTTTGTGATCGCCTGATGTCCGTCGTCCGTCGTCGTCCGTCGTCCCGCGTCAACAATTTGAACCTTTAAAAATCTTCTCCTCTGAATCTACAGGGTTCTCAGCTTTCATCTTTGGTACATAGCATCACCTATAGGTCCTCTACAAAAGTTATATAAATAATGCCCCTGGGGTCAAAATTGGCCCCGCCCCAGGGGTTGAAAGTTTTCAATAGAAACATATAGTAAAACTTTGAAAATCTTCTCCTCTGAAACCAGAAGGTTCTCAGCTTTCATATTTGGCACATAGCATCATGTTCAGGTCCTCTACAAAAGTTATATAAATTATGACCCTGGGGTCAAAATTGGCCCCGCCCCAGGGGTGGGAAGTTTTCAATAGAAACAAATAGTGAAATCTTTGAAAATCTTCTCCTCTGAAACTGAAAGGCTCTCATCTTTCATATTTGGCACAGAGCATCATGTTCAGGTCCTCTACAAAAGTTATATAAATTATGGCCCTGGGGTGAAAATTGGCCCCGCCCCAGGGGTGGCCAGTTTTCAATAGAAACAAATAGTGAAATCTTTGAAAATCTTCTCCTTTGAAACTGGAAGGCTCTCAGCTTGCATATTTGGCACAGATCATCATGTTCAGGTCCTCTACAAAAGTTATATAAATTATGCCCCTGGGGTCAAAATTGGCCCCGACCCAGGGGTGGGCATTTTTCAATAGAAACATATAGTGAAATCTTTGAAAATCTTCTCCTCTGAAACTGAAAGGCTCTCATCTTTCATATTTGGCACAGAGCATCATGTTCAGGTCCTCTACAAAAGTTATATTAATTTTGACCCTGGGGTCAAAATTGGCCCTACCACAGGGGTGGGTAGTTTTCAGAATAGAAACAAATAGTGAAATCTTTGAAAATCTTCTCCTCTGAAACTGAAAGGCTCTCATCTTTCATATTTGGCACAGAGCATCATGTTCAGGACCTCTACAAAAGTTATATAAATTATGTCCCTGGGGTCAAAATTGGCCCCGCCCCAGGGGTGGGCTGTTTTCATTGGAAACAAATAGTGAAATCTTTGAAAATCTTCTCCTCTGAAACTGGAAGGCTCTCAGCTTGCATATTTGGCACATAGCATCATGTTTAGGTCCTCTACAAAAGTTATATAAATTATTGCCCTGGGGTTCAAATTGGCCCCGCCCCAGGGGTGGGAAGTTTTCAATAGAAACATATAGTGAAATCTTTGAAAATCTTCTCTGAAACTGGAAGGCGCTCAGCTTTCATATTTGGCACAGAGCATCATGTTCAGGTCCTCTACAAAAGTTATATAAATTATGGCCCTGTGGTCAAAATTGGCCCCGCCCCAGGGGTGGGTAGTTTTCAGTAGAAACATATAGAGAAAACTTTGAAAATCTTCTCTTCTGAAACTGAAAGGTTCTCAGCTTTCATATTTGGCTCATAGCATCATGTTCAAGTCCTCTACAAAAGTTATATAAATTATGTCCCTGGGGTCAAAATTGGCCCGCCCCAGGGTCGGCTAGTTTTCTATAAAAGCATATAGTGAAAACTTTGAAAATCTTCTCCTGATTGTCTGGTGAGCGCTTCAGGGCCATTCTGGCCCTCTTGTTCATTTATATGTTCAATCATTCATTTGTTCACTCATATTTGTTCATTCATTTATATTGTCATCCATTCATTTCTTCATTCATTCATTTGTCCATTCATTTATATGTTCATTCATTTGTTAATTTGTCCATTCATTCATTTGTGCATTGTTTTATATGTTCATTCATCCATTTGATTTTTCATTTATGTGTTCATTCATTTATTTCTTCATTCATTCATTTGTTTATTCATTTATATATTCATTCATTCATGTATTCATTAATGTTCATTCATTATATGTTCATTCATTCATTTGTTCATTCATTCATTTGTTCACTCATTTATATGTTCATTTATTCATGTATTCATTCATTCATTCATTCATTTGTACATTAATTCATTTGTTCAATCATTCATTCATTTGACCATTCTTTTATATGTTCATTCATTCATTCTAGTTTTGTTATGTTTCAGTTTGGTAGATTTGTCCTTGCCTAATGGGTATACTGGTCACATTTCTCTGTTTACATTATACAGTTCTTGTGTCATGCACTGAGAAATTCTTTTATTTATGCTACTCTTGGCATGTATAATATCAGTTATTCCTTTACTTCATGAATATTTATTAAGAAATAATGGATATTTATTAGCTAAATTTCTTAAATGGCTTGAATGATCATGATTTTTTTTATATAATTTCATAAGCAAGCAGAACAGACGCTGAGCAGACTCAGATCATGTTCAATTGGATAATGTCCAGCTTTTATGGTTTCATTAACCATCTTGCCAAACTAGAAACAAAACTAGGTCTCTCAAACAGAATGCATAAAAACTTTTGATACTAACCATTCCTTCATACAAACGCTATTTCATGCATTTGCAAACAGAGTAGGCCCTGAACAGGATCTGCTCTGTTTGCTTATGAAATTATAATAAAACTGACTCTTCAGTTTCTGCCAATACCAAAACTTCATGTGTACATAATTTTATGCATTTCTCCCCCCCCCCCCCCCCATCATAATAATTTATGATGTTGTTATTTCTTACATGAAAATTCATGGAGTAAGGGGTTAAGCAAGCAGTAGTACTGTTATATATATTTATGCTTTCTTTGTTATGACGAAGATCATTTTTGTCTTTACTGAGGTCAGACATTGTATCAATCTTCTATATTTCTGTATATTAAAGTCATTAGCCCTGTTTCATATGTTCTTTGAAGAGTCATAGATAAGGGTTCTATTTCATACACTCTGACTATCATTTCTCCACCAAACCCTATGCTGTGAATCATCTCTTCCACCAAACCCTGCATTTTAACCTCACTTTAGAATTGTCTCACAGAGACGATTCTAAGAAATGGTCAGAACTTAGGGTTTGGTGTGAAAATGAAGGAGCCATTCTTGACAAAATATTTAAATTATGCATATTGTCTATTCTATTCAATTGCTTTAGTTTCCCAAAGAAAAATATGAAATGTTTCCAAAGATTAAGTGAAAGAAAAGTTAACTTGATGCAAAAGATGTAACATGAAAAATGATCACTCAATGCTAAAATTTGAATGTGAGAAAGCCTAACAAAGATAATTGCTGTAAACCTAGGGAATAAGAAAGCAGATTGTCCTACCGATAATGAACAAAGTTTTCAATTGATAAAATAGCAAGCTACTTTTTTTATAATGCCTGATTTCATATTATTTTCAGATTTAACAATAACTGCTGTTACCACAACTTCGTGCATATGAAAACAAAACTAACAGTTTCATAGCTTTTAATAAGGAATGTGTTGTAAATCTCATATTTTCCAGTCAAATTCTATCTTGTTGGTATGTATTAGAATTGCCTAGATAATTTGTACCAACAAGATAAGAGTTTAGTCAACAGAAAAAAAGAAGAAAATATGTGCTGTAGATTTATGTGTCCATTGACAAGAAGTCTTATTCTGGTTCTTTTAGGCAGGTGATAGCTTATAGCAGGACAAAGTAATGCAGAAAGCTACTTTGAGAGCTCTGCATTACTTTTCCAAGCATTAATCCATTACCTTATAGGCTATTTTAGACCCAATCTCTTTCAGTAAATCTACCGAAAAGGAGCATTAAAGGAAATTCTGTAGTTTCGAAACCATTGTGAAACCTCTGATGGAGATAATTCTCTATTTACCACAATGTTTCAAAACATGAGGGAATAGATTAAGCAGTCCCTGCTTTTGAGTGGTTGCTTACCACGTTCCCTTATACAAATGCTTTTTCACACCTTTGCAAACAAAGTAGACTCAAACCAGACGGTCCCTGTAGAAGCTGTCTGATTAGGCTCTGCTCTGTTTGCTTATTGAAATTATAATAGATCTGACTTTACAGTTTCTACCAAAACCAAAAGGTCCCATGAACACATGCCATTATAAATAATTAGGTAAAAAATATTCATTATGTCATTTTTTCATACATGAATATGCAATAGGGAAAGAGTGAAACAAGTTTTATTGTATGCCTCATGTTTAAGATTTGCAGCATTATTTTGTCCTTGTTTATAGTGTACAGAAAGTCCCACGCCTTTTGGTGGCCTCTCAAGATGGTTACCTGTATATATATAACCTTGACCCCAATGACGGAGGGGAGTGTACCCTGATCAGACAGCATAGGTAAGATTTGGTTTCTTGTGTTAATGTAACACTTTTGTTCATGCAAATGCCTTTTCATACCTTTGCAAACAGAGTAGACTTAGATCAGACGATTCCTGTAGGTGCGGTATGGTATGGGTCTGCCCAATGGGCTTATGAAATACCGTTTCTAGCAGTTGTTCATGTGTACATAAGCTATTATGAAAATTCAGCTGATAAATACTCCTGATTTGATTATTCTTACTTGAAAATTCAACAGGGAAAGGGTTAGTGTCTTTTAGTGGGCATACTTTTTCACTTTAGGAACATTCAAAAACGTTAAGACTGAAAGGTTAAGATAGAGTTATGGTCAAGTTAAATCTCGATTTGGCTTATTTTGCCTGGCAGTAGCATCTGTGTCCTAATGGGTGCAAGTGAAGTTTCAAATTAAAATATTTCTTGTAGCTAATATTCAACAGTGTGTATCTTAACTGGCGGCTCTAAAGCTACTCTACATCTGATCTAGATTCATACATCTTGCAAGTTGCAGTTTGTAGTCTAAGGGTGAAGACAGTTCCCTTTGCATATCAGCTGTCAGTTGGGTTTTACAAAACATTTTTTTAATGTATAGAAATGTTTTATTTTTATTTAAAGCCAAACTCTAAAATTTAATTATATAAGCAAACATCCAGCAAACATAATACTATCTGACCAGTTTAACCCTTTCAATGCTGAATTATCAAATGAACTATTCCAGAATTCAAACTGATCAAGTTTACTGTGAATATTAAGTGATTTTCTTAACATTTTCTTCACATAATTGTTTTCATGTATTTGCAAACAGAGTAGACCCAGATAAAAAAGATCCTATAGGAACCATCTGATCAGGGTCTGCTCTGTTTGCTTATAGAATTTGATCAATCTGTTTCTTTACTTACATAACTACAGTTTTCCACTTTCCATATTTCATTGTAACTATTTTGTCCATGAATAGTCAGTAGGTATTGTCATTTAGAATAAACATAGAACAGTGAATGGGTGAAAGAAACAGTACAGACCCTGATGAGAGAGCTCCTAGAGAAGCCCTCTCATCTGGGTCGACACTGTTTACAAAGGAGGTAAGTGACTCATTTCCTGCTCTGAAAGGATTAATGTTCTATTATAAGGTCATTTTCACTAGGATGTTGATAACTGTTGAAATTTCTTTGTAATGGTTTTAAAGTTGTGAAACTTCATGAAATTACAAATTCCACCCACTTCAGCTTAGAAAGAGCTGTCCTTTGAAGTGTTTGCAACAGAGTAGACCCACATCAAATGGTTCCAGTAAAATCTATCTGATCATGGGTTGATTTGTTTGCTTAACCCTTTACTCCATAAACACTCCTTTCTGCACCTTTACAAACAGAGCGGACCCAGATCAGAAGGCTCCTATAGGAGCTGTCTGATCAGGGTCTGCTCTGTTTACATATGATATAATATAGATATGATTCTACACTTTCTGCCATGGCTAAAAAAACCTGCGTCCATAAGTTATTATCCAAATTAATCTAATTACTATTTATGGTGTCATTTTTTCTTACATGAATATTCGTGGAGGAAAGGGGGGCATATTGTTTTAGCCCCGTCTGTTTTGTTTGTTTGAGGACAACTTTCATGTTGGCGATAATTTTGTAGCTGTTGCACATGCCTATTTCAGACTTAGCATGCATGTGTAACTTAATGGAGGTGAATATCAAGGTCAAGGGTCAAATTAGGGTCAAATTTATATTGGCGATAAGCGGGGGCATAGTGTTTCACAAACATATCTTGTTTAAAAAAAACACTAAACTATTAACTCAAAATTGTTACATGAATATTCATCCTTCATATAAATGTGTTTTTATACATATAGGAGCTGTCTGATAAGGGTCTGCTCTGTTTGTTTATGGAATTATGATAGATCTGACTCTATAGTTCCTACCACTACCAATACCAAAATTCATATTTACTTGTGTCATTATAAAATAAATTGGTTTAAAATATTCATGATGTCATTATTTCTTACATGATTATTCAACAGGGTAAGAGTTAAAAAGATTTTTGATAGCAAACTCCTTGTATTACAGCCTTGATGGCAGACAATGTGAAGGTGGTCTCTCTGAGCCCCCATCAGGCTCCAGTGAAAGACCCCTCACCCAAACCACCAGCCCAGTCAGCTATGCAGGCTCCCTGAAGCGTGTGGAACAAACGGGTGAGGGTACCCCACCACAGCATGACACAGGTAAGCCACCCGCTCCCAGGGGTGCCAGTCACCCCTTGGCTCACATGTGTGCTGCACCACGTCACTCCACATCGCCCGATACAACCATGTCTCCTTTAAGACTGGAGAGTTATGCCACAGTTGTACAGCAAAGCAGAGGTGGACCCCAAGAGGTTGATGTGGAATTTGCTGAGAATGGCGTATCTGAGATTGATATAATTCTTGAAGGGAAAGGTAACAATCATTGACACAAGAGTGTAAGCCTGAAACACTGATCATGGTGATAGATATCGTATATAGTCACAGCATTTTAGCATTTTAATTTAAAACCTAGTTCTGGTTTCTCAAAACTACTACAAGTTATATCTCATGCATTGAAATTCCTTCCTTCAAATTTTTGTTCACTTGAAAAGAATTTTTTTTATTTACTTCAGTAATAACAAACAATGTGCTTGTAAAACTTTGAACAAGGGTGTTTAACTATAATCTTTAACCCATTCCGTTGCTTTTGCAAACAGAGAGTAGACCCAATCAAACGGCTCCTGTAGGAGCCATATGATCAGGTTCTGCTCTGTTTGCTTATGACATGATATAGATCTGATTATACTCTTTTTGCCAAAGAGAAACATTTCCTTGAAAATTGTACATTGTAAAAATAATTCAGCTAATAAATATTCATGATGTCCTTATTTCCTGCATGAATATTCAACATGGGAAGGGTTTAATAGATTTACAGGTATTGCTTAAAATCTGAACACTTTACCTTGAGGTATATCTAAAATAAATTGTTTTGAGAAAGCAGTTCTTGCTTACCAACTTGCACCAACTTGCATGTTACACCCCTACTATTTAAGCATTTTTGAAATTTCATGATGTGTATCTCAGAACATTAGTGCTTGTATCTGGTGAACATGGGTAAAACAGGAAGTGCAGGTTGGTAAAACTCAGCAGTAAATGTGCATATTGATTGCATTGGTTCCCAGCTTGTAACTTTTGTCACTGTTAGTTGTCTCTGTCTTGAGGTAATATAGGTACACTTGTTCCCTGCTTTGAATTACTTGGGATTAGTGTATTTATTCATTAACAGAATACACAGACATTGGTATCCAACAGGACTGTTTCTCTGGTTCCCAGTTCCTATAGCTGGATAAACAGAGGTATAAGTCACTGTAGTGAATAATGATTTTTTTAAGCAATACATATGTTGTTAATATGGTGTTGATGTATTTTTAGTTAATCTGAATAATCCGCAAGTTAAGTAAACCTTTTAAATTGTCAGTAATCCTTTTAAATCATCATTAATTGATGAGTTCGAGCAGAAAGTCTGATTGCAAAGTGCAGGATTTTTGTGGTTCTTTTAACCCTTTTCTGCAGAATATTCTTGTAATAAATAATGACATGATGAATATTTATTAACTGAATTTTTATAATGGCATATGTACATTTGACATAGGTAGAAACAGATCTATTATAATTTCATTAAGCAGACAGACGCCAATCAGACGACTCCTACAAGAGCCATCTGATCTGAATCTACTGTGTTTTCAAAGGCATGAAAAAAAGTTTATATAAAATAATTGATGAATTGGAGCAAAAAGTCGCCTAAGAATTACAAAGTGCCAGATTTTTCTTGGTTCTTTTTTAACTTACAGGTTGAGTTGTATCTCAAATGTGATGGATGTTTTTTAGCTTTTACAAAAAATGCTAACTCTAGCCCTTTTCTTCATATAAATGCATTTTCATGCATTTGCAAACAGAGTAGACCCAGATCAGACAGATCCTATAGGAGCCGTCTTATCAGGGTCTGCTCTGTTTGCTAATGGAATTTGGAAAGATATGTTTCAATACTTTCTATAATGGCTACAACGTTTCACCTTCCATATTTCATTATAAATACTTTGTCCATGAATATTCAGTAGGTATTGAAATTAGGAATGAACATAGAACAGGGAAAGGGCTAATACTGAACATAAACAACCTCAAAAGTATGCTATTTATCCTGAATCAGATATGATATCAAGTATGACAGTTCCATTGTTCAGTTTATTATTCATTTGGGTCCTGGTTTATGACCAAACTTGTTGTAAGTCCTAATTTCCAACAGAGCCAATATTATCACACATTCTAACATGTAACAAGTGAAGTTAACTTTGTATAACAGAAATTGTTCTAACATAATGGAAGTTGCGATCATTTTATGTTAGAACTTATGACAAGTTCAGTCGTATGACCTTTCATAAAACAGGCTCCTCGTCCCAGCAACTTTGTAGAGGTAGAACTGTATAATTATTGCGTTGTCCCATTAGAAAAGTATGCTAGTTGCATTAGAAATACAAAATGAATAGAATAAGTAATTTTTATACCCCCAAGTTCTTGATCAGAGAGCATATTGTTTTTGCCCGTCTGATTGTCAGGCTATCTGTTTATCTGGCTGAAACTTTAATCTTGGCCTTGGATTTTGAACTCTTAGAGATAGTAATATTTTACTTAGCAAACTCATCTCATGAAGTTGCAAGTTTTGAGTGGTACTATGTCAAGGTCAAGGTCAACAGCCAAAATTATAGGTCAAAGCATCTGTTTGGGACATTGTGTTCCAAAAAGACATTTGTTGGTTGGGTGGGTTCTTCTTCCATTTTCACCTACTTTGACCATTCAACATTGATTTTTTTAACAAATGCAATTTGTTTAGCTCATTTTTGTTCTGTACTTTGTATCAATTGACTAAGATAATATGTATGTAATCATTGTCAAAGGTTTTTCAACATTTTATTGTTTGTATGTTATTTATACATTTGTGTACATTTTATGAAACAGTTGTGTGTAAAAGATGATTTACAACATTTTGTTATTTATTAAGTAGTGCTTTTTACATTGTTTAACCAATTCCCTCGTATCAACTCCTTTTGACGCCTCTGTTGAAGTCACTTTTTGAAACCATTGTAATAAATACAATCACAATGGTTTCAAAACTGCACAATTCTAAAATATTTCCTTTTTCCTAGTAAATGCTCATTTTCTGTAGACTTATTCAATGAGATTGGGTCTACAAATAGTCTATGATGGAAGGGATTAACCCTGTACTTAATAAATAGTCATGAAAAAATAATTAATGTATGAATACTGATTAACTGAATTTTTAACCCATTCCCTCATTTTGACGCCTCTGCAAAAGTGACCTGTTGAAACCATTGTGATAAATAGAGCATTTGCTCCTATAGGAGCAAATGCTCTATTTATCACAATGGTTTCAATCTACAAAATTCTATAAAAATTTCCTTTTCTCTAGTTAATTCTCCTTTTCGGAAGAGTTATTCAAAGAGGTTGTATTTAAAATAGCCTATGAGGGTTTGGGTTTACATAGCATCATAAACAAGCCAATTTTTGACCATGGCAGAATTTATAGAAGCAGCTTTGTATTTTTTTCACAGAGCAGACGAAGATTAGATGGCTCCTTGCAGGAGTGCTCTGATCTGGGTCTACCCTGTTTGCAAAGGCATTAAAAGGCATATGTATGAGGTAAAGGGTTTAGACCCTTGAGAGATTGATATTTCTAAAATATGTATGTTACATGTTCCTCAAGACAGAGACACTGATAGTTTATCTTTACTGCTGAGTGTTTTGGTTGTAGATAACATTGTTACAAGACTAAACAAACTTCTCAGAGTTATTTACTTTATTGCCTAGAGACCTAGATAAGATGCTTAAGTTATACGTTTTTCAAGAATATCTCATTTATTTCTCCATCAAATTCTAATTTGTGGCCATAACTCTTCGAGACTATTTTAAAGAGTGGTCACAATATAGGGCTTGGTGGAGAGATGGCGATTGTATTACAGTGAACCCTCTTTACAACGGAGGGTTTTGTTTCCAGACATTTTGCTGGTATAACGAGGTTTCCATTATAACGAGTTTTTGACCTAGTACCAACAGGTGAACATTTAATGCAGAACACAAGAAGTGCAAAAAGCTCCCTTGTGTTCTTATTGGCATTGCACTTATTTATTCAGTAGTTGTTTCAAAGACTTAACGGTAATTTTGTTTCAGTGCATACTGCCGGTATAACGAGGGTGCCATTGTAACGAAAGCGGTTATAATGAGGGTTCACTGTATTTGAAATACACACCTGATCCGTGGCTATGCCTCTGCTTAAATTAAAAATCAGACTTAGCCGAGTTGGAACAAGATATTCTTTACCTGTTTTCATGTTATCCTCATGATATTCATGTGTATATGTTAAAACCTTACATACATTTATTTCAACATTTAAAAAGAATTAATGAGTTTATGTTTTAGTGAAATGTCAGATATATGAAGTACATGTACATGTTTTTCAATTACCAGACATTCTATAATATGAGCTATTGTTGTAACTCCGGCGTCTGCGTTGTCGTCGTTTGTGGGCGTCCTGAAACTTTAACGTTATCTGATACTTCCTTACTAATCTTCGAAATGTTTTGAAACTTCACACATTTGTTCACAATCATGAAGGCTCAAATCTGATCAAGGGCCATAACTCTATAAGGCCTTTTTTAGCTCACCAGAGCACTTTTGTGCTCAGGGTGAGCTTTTGTGATCGCCTGATGTCCGTCGTCCGTCGTCGTCCGTCGTCGGGTGTCAACAATTTCAACCTTTAAAAATCTTCTCCTCTGAATCTACAGGGTTCTCAGCTTTCATCTTTGGTACATAGCATCATCTGTAGGTCCTCTACAAAAGTTATATAAATTATGCCCCTGGGGTCAAAATTGGCCCTGCCCCAGGGGTTTTCAGTTTTCAATAGAAACATATAGTGAAAACTTTGAAATTCTTCTCCTCTCAAACTAGAAGGTTCTCAGCTTTCATATTTGGCACATAGCTTCAACTTCAGGTCTTCTACAAAAGTTACATAAATTATGCCCCTAGGGTCAAAATTGGCCCCACCCCAGGGATTCACAGTTTTTTTTAGCTGACTGCATAAACAGCCCATGGGATCACTATATATGCATAGGAAAAACTTTGAAACTCTTCTTGTCAAAACTACATGTCCCAGAGCTTAGATATTTGTGGTATAGATTAACTTAGCATGCCTTAATGAGTTTTGAAAATATCATAGTTCTGAGGTTAAAATTGGCCCTGCCCTGTGTATATATACTTTTTTCACTTCTACAGCCTAAAGGTTCTACAGGTAAAAGTTTTCCTAATCCAGTGCTCTGATGGGACTCACTGGCCAGAGTGTATTGGTAATCACCCTTAGCCTGATCAGTAGAGTAGAAATTGTGTTTAGACAAATTACACACACTCATTTTAGATTGAGAAAACTTTTTGGACAATACTCAAAATGCAGAAAGCTCTTAAAGCTTTTTTCCATATCTAAGCCCTGCATTAAGCTGCCAGCTATCAATATATATATCCCATAACTGTATCTGCTGTGAAGTTCAGCTTACAGGGCCGTACCCAGGAAATTCTTGCTGGGGGGGCCTAGGTGGGGAGGGGACGGGAGGGGTGTCCCCTCCCGGTAGCCGATTTTTTTTGGTTTGCCACATTGAATGGTGCAATTTCCTGCTATCTGAATCACTCTATCAAGATATAATTTATTTTATAATATAGGAAATCAGTTCCGTTTACACCTGGGTTTCAGTGTATAGACTTACAGACGGATATGTGTTCATATTTTTTTCTATTGACAGACAGACGTGATATTGGTTAAAGTTTTTTTGCCATTGACACAAAGACAGACAGACATGTGACCATGTCTCAAGATTTTTGCCATTGACAGACAGTCATACAGACATATGAAAAGTTTTTTTCTGTAAGAATGAATAACTGAAATGCAAATATATAGATTAATTTGTTGTTCTGAACATAACCAAATTATATACAAAAAAGCAAAATATCCAAATAAATATACGCTCAACTAACGATGGCATCACAATGGGTTCTTTCTTCTAAATGTGAAAATAACACTGATCAAAACTACAAACATGAAATGTTAGTTTACTAAGAGGGCCATGATGGCCCTTAATCGCTCACCTGGCAAGGCTTTTTCTATATAACAGATACTCGTGATTTCCTTTAAAATCATATGCAGTTTTCCCCTAAAAATGGGTTTACCTCAGGTTTTTTCCCCAATTGGCAAACTGCGCTTGATTGTTTCCCCTAATTAGCCAGTTTTACTATATAAAAGCGGGTAGCAATGTTTTCCCCTTCAAGTGAAAAAACTGCCTGCCTGGTTATAACAGATTTATTTATACAATGAAAAAGACATTTCATTTTGTTTTAATTTAGAGTAAGTATCAGGGCTTTTTCAGCCGATTTTATAGCCCTTATTCGGCTATATCCCCAATGGCAAAGTGTATGTTTTTCACCCATTTATTTTAGCAAAATTCCCAATCTCAAGTCACCAAAAAATCCATGAAAAACGTTAACAAACCTCGATGTATTCAGTACAATTGATCTGGGGACGAATTATTCATACTTTTTTATCATTCGAATTGTTCGGAGTTATTCTTTGATTACTAGCTATTGATCAATGTCAGTAAAACGCTTATCGGTCGAAGTGTGTACTGCTTTTTGTAGCAAGTTATGCTTAATAACGTCTTGATACGTCACACCCCTTGTCTTAATTTTTCGACAATGTTTGTGAACAACGTAGCAATTTGCATTTTGACACGACTGGTTCCTGAATAATTTATTTGCTAAACTCCAGTATATAGCGAAAACCGGAACCAACTCGTGATTACGTAATTCGGGTGTTCTCCGCGGGGGATTCTCCTGATTGGCCCATTCCAAAATAGGCCAAGCGTGGATCACAGCGTGACAGGTCTGTCTATGTCTAAGAGAACTAACAGATAATCTCTTCCAGGGAAGTAAAAATATCGGTCACTAAAAAGTGCCTTGGTAAAATTTCAAAACGGTAGATTTAGCTGAAAACTAAAAAGGGCCCCATTAAAAAATGGTATCTTGTCAGCCAGCTGGGGGGGCCCGGGCCCCCTAGCCCCCCACCTGGGTACGTGCCTGCTTAATACAAATTCAAGTGTTCTATTGCATCTTGGAGAGCAGTGTCTATTTTTAGCTGGCTATTTTAAGCATATATCTCCCTTTCACACTTTTTGATTACAACTGGATTGCCTCCCTTCTGGATAATGGCAGTTGCAAATTAGATCTGACCTGTAAATAGAACAATTAACCCTTTACTCCATAAATATGCATTTCTACACCTTTGCAAACAGAGTAGACCCAGATCAGATGGCTCATGTAGTAGCCATCTGATCAATCTGCTGTATTTGCTTATGATATAATATAGTGCAAATTGCATTGAATTATTTTTTATTTTGTGTACAATATACATGCACTTATAATATGTTTACTTAAGCCTTTCCCTCATATAAATGACTTTTCAAGCATTTGCAAACAGAACAGACCAAATCAGACAGCTCCTATAGCAGCTGTCTGATCAGGGTCTGATCTGTTTGTCAATGGAATTTGAAATATATTTCTTTACTTTCTAAAATGGCTATACTGTCCCACTTTCCATATTTCATTACAACTATTTTGTCCATGGATATTCACTAGGTATTGAATTTTTGAATAAACATAGAACAGGGGAAGGGTTAAAAGTACATCAATCTTAAGGTAAGATATGAATAATAATATGAACTCCTGAAGATGTAATGAAAATATCTGAAATTTTGAACATAAGTATAGATTAATTTATTCTTTCTGAATTAAAATTTGCCGCACCCCAGGGTCGGCTAGTTTACTATAGAAACATATAGTGAAATCTTTGAAAATCTTCTCTCCTGATTGTCTGGTGAGCGATGTCAGGGCCATTCTGGCCCTCTTGTTTAAAATAAAGTTATGCTTTTTACAAAAATAAGCATTGGCACTCACAAGTGCTGCTCTTGTTTTTTTTTATATAATAAGTTTTTGACTACTGCAGTTAGCAGGAGAGTGGAAGGCAAATAACTCTGAGAAATTTGATTCATTTATACATATTATTTCTCCTATTCTTATGCTAACCAAACTTTGTACCTGTAATAGACAACCCAACCTACAAATGCATATCATTGTGTCCAAATCTGGAAAGATTAAAACTTCCATTTAGTTCATTTTTACATCATGTGAATTCTAGTGAATTTCTTTGCATCAGATTATTGAATCCCCCTATTTGTTATATAAAAAGATGTTTGGTATTATAATATTTATTAACATCACTGACATGAAGTTAAGTTCTGGATTCTGATCAGATGCCGAGTAACTCGGTGTCTCATTTAGATCACAACTGTTTGCAGAAGTTATCACAAAGTAAACAGTTGAGTGTTTAACCCTTTCCTCCATAGGCTATTTTTAGACCGAACCTCTTTGAATGAATCTACCCAAAAGGAGCATTTACTAGAGAAAAGTAAAATTTTAGAATTTTGTACTTTGAAACCATTGTAATAAATAGAGCATTTGCTCCTATAGGAGCAAATGCTCTATTTATTACAATGGTTTCAAGAAGTGGTTATTAGAGGCGTCGAAAGGCGTATTTATAGAGGAAAGGGTTAAGGCTATACAGAGTCACTTTCATTTGCCAAAAAAATGTTTTCCGCTGAAATTATTGTCTGGAAGTTCATTTTTCTCCATTTATTTTAATAAAAAAAATGTCTGAATGTCAAACATTTTCTAGCTCTGCTCTAGGGACATATTATTTAAAGTGGTCAATTTTTTTTTATTTTTTTTTAAAGACTTCATTTGTAGCTCACCTGATTATGAAGTGCTCATGGTGAGCATTTAGGATCATTGAGTGTCCATTATCTATCCATCCTATGTCTGTTGTTGGTTTGTCCATTCTCCATTCTTTTTAATATGTATACATTGTAGCATGTATATTTCTCAAACAATTTTGTGTGTCTTTTATTCATCAAAAATAGTATAGTTTACAATATTTATACTCTAGCACCTTTGTTTCTTCATGGATCCTTGTTAGTCTGCCTGTTTTCGAAGAAAAAATACCAGCTGTTGTCACAGACTCCAGCGCCCGTGTTTTCATAGTTTTCATCTCAAAACTTTAATGTTGGCTATTACCTCTTTACTATTCATGCAAATCTTGTGAAACTTTACACAGTTGTTCACCTTCACAGGGGCTACAATTGAATAGAAGAGCATTTACACATGCATGCCGTGCTCATGTTATATTTAGGAACAGCTGGGCAAAATCAGATTATGGATAAAACCATACCAGTGGGGCTAGAGTTCTTTTCCCTTGATTTATAAATATTGCATATTTTACCATGCTTACACACTAACACCTTCTTAATAGATCCTTAATGTGTTGAAATAATGTGGATGGTTGTAATATCTCAATCTCAATATGGGCAATATTGTCAATTTGGGTCACAGATATGTTTCCTTGATTTGTCAAAAGGGCAGATTGTACAATGATTGCACACTAGCGACTTTGTTTCTTCACAGATTCATATTTGGAAGCATTGTATAAGACTATAAGATCTCTCCCAAGTGTAAATGGGCAAAATCAATCATGCAGGTCCTAGCACATTTTATGTTTGTATACATTCTAATCATATTTAGACATAATATGTATGGTTATAAAATCTCTGCCAAGTTCAACTGTAGGTGAAGTCAATCCTGGGTGTCCTTAGTTCATCTTTCCAAACTTGTTTCTGAGGACCAGATTAGATACATAAATTAAAACATTTTCAAGAATAACTCCTTTATTTCTCCCCCAAACCCTGTGTTGTGACCACTTTTTAGAATCGTCTGTTCCAGACAATTCTAAAGAGTGGTCACAACATAGGGTTAGGTGGAGAAATTACATTTTCAGTATTTGAATACACACTTTTATCTGTTGGCCTGTTGTATTTAACCATTTCCTTCATACAAACATGTTTTCATGCATTTGCAAACAGAGTAGACCCAGATCAGACGACTCCTGTAGGAGCAATCTGATCAGGGTCAGCTCTGTTTGCTAATGGAATTTCATAGATCTGTTTCTTTACTTTCTAAAATGGCTACAATGTCCACCTTCCATATTTCATTATAACTATTTTGTCCATGAATATTCAATATGTATTGAAATTTGGAATAAATATAGAACCTGGAAAGGGTTAACCATTGTAACATTTAAGTCAACATCTTTTCTCCAAATCTGAAACTTCACTTGACTTATGGTAACTTAGATGAGTGATACAGGGCTGTCTTGGCTCTCTTGTTATTTTTAGCTCACCTGGCACAAAGTGCCAAGGTGAGCTATTGGGATGATCCTATGTCCGGCGTCTGTTGTCGTGCGTATGTGCGTCGTGCGTACGTGCGGGCGTCAACAATTTACTTAAACATCTTCTTCTCTGGAACTACAAAGCCAAGAGCTTTGATATTTGGTATGTAGCATGATGTAATGGTCCTCTACAAAGATTGTTCAAATTATGTCCCCCGGGCCAAAAATGGCCCCGCCCCGGGGCTTATCAATTTTTCATAGGAAAATCTTAAAAAAATCTTCTTCTCTAAACCTGTAAGGCATAGACCTTTGGTATTTGGTATGTAGCATCATCTAATTGTCCTCTACTAAGATTGTTCAAATAATGACCCCTGGGCCAAAAATGGCCCGCCCCGGGGCTTATCAGTTTTTCATAGGAAAATCTTTAAAAATCTTCTTCTCTAAAACTGTAAGGCATAGACCTTTGGTATTTGGTATGTAGCATCATCTAATGGTCCTCTATTAAGATTGTACAAATTATGACCCCAGGACAAAAATGGCCCCGTCCCAGGGCTTATCAGTTTTTCATAGGAAAATCTTTAAAAATCATCTTCTCTCAAATTGTAAGGTGCAGACCTTTGATATATGGTATGTAGCATCATCTAATGGTCCTCTACTAAGATTGTTCAAATTATGACACCCAGGACAAAAATGGCCCTGCCCTGGGGCTTATCAGTTTTTCATAGGAAAATCTTTAAATATCTTCTTCTCTAAAATTATAAGGTATAGACCTTTGATATTTGGTATGTAGTATTATTTAATGGTCCTCTACCAAGATTAATCAAATTATGACCCCCGGACCAAAAATGGCCCAGCCCAAGGGCTTATCAGTTTTTTCATAGGAAAATCTTTAAAAATCTTCTCCTCGAGAACTGTAAGGTGTAGGCTCTTGATATTTGGTATGTAGCATCATCTAATGGTTTTCTACCAAGATTATTCAAAGTATTACCCCTGGGTAAAAAATGGCCCCGCCCTGGGGCTTATCAGTTTTTCATATAAAAAGTTTTAAGAATCTTCTTCTCCAAAACTGTAAGGCAGAGACATTTAATATTTGGTATGTAGCGCTATCTAATAGTTTTCTACCAAGATTGTCCAAATTATGTCCCCTGGGTTGAAAATGGCCCTGCCCAGGGGCATATCAGTTTTTCATAGGAAAGTTTTAAAAAATCTTCTTCTCTTAAAAATCTTTAAAAGTTTTCTCTGAACTTGTAAGGCATAGACCTTAGATATTTGGTATGTTTCATTATCTAATAGTCCTCTACCAAGATTTTCAAATTATGAACCCCGGATCAAAAATGGCCCCGCCCTTGGGCTTAACAGTTTTTCATAGAAAAATCTTTAAAATATCTTCTCCTCCAAATCTGTAAGGTTTAGACTCTTTATATTTAGTATGTAGCATCATCTAATGGTTTTCTACCAAGATTTTTCAAATTATGCAATCTGTCATTGAAATCATTAATCTGTTACAACCAGGTGAGCGATTAAGGGCCATCATGGCCCTCTTGTTTTTGGTTGAATTGTATTTTTACGCCTTAGACCCGTCTTACATGAAATATGACTGAAATTATTGTTAGTTCTAACATATCACTATCACAGACTGTTGTGTGTTATCCCTTTCCCTGTTCTATGTTTATTACAAATTTCATTACCTACTGAATATTCTTGGAACACAGTAGCCATTTTAGAAAGTATAGGAACAGATCTAACAAATTCCACTAGCAAACAGAGCAGACCCTGATCAGATAGCGCCTATAGGAGCCGTCTGATCTGGGTCTACTCTGTTTGCAGATGTGTGAAAACAAGTTTATATGAGGGAAAGGGTTAAATGTTACAATTATTTCTGTCATACTAAGATAACCTTAATTGCTGTATGTTGGAATGTGCCATAATTTCAGCTATGAGAGTAGATTGGCTCAAATCTGACCAATCAAAAACTTGAGAACAAACTCAGACTCAACTAAAAAATGTTATAAGCATGGACCCAATATTTTTGGTCTTACAATCTTTCATTAAACAGTCCCCAAGCCTTTTGAAAGTACTCCCCATCAATGATGAAAAGTTGTTAGAAATTGCTATTGGTTTTCTATGGAGAGGTGGTTGTTTTGAATGCAAGAGAGACAGCATGATGGTTTATGGTTCAAGAGAGAGAATTGGCCACTGCATTTTTTTGTTCACCCATATTTTTTTCTTCTGATATTTCAGTCTTTTAATATACTATTGACCAAGTGTCAAACATCATTTGAGTGTATTATTAGACAGGCATGGATTGGCCAATATTGTGATTATTGTCATTTCTTGATTTTATGTGGAATTTAGTTTTGATTTAAATCAGAAACCTTCACACAATATGCTCAATGGAAAATACTAGAGAATGCCGTATGGTATTTGTCATTGCATTGGTACCAAGGCTAATTAATTTAACCCTTTACTTCATATTATTCACTCCTTTATAACATCATTATAACTATTTTGGCCATGAATATTCAGTAGGTACTGAAATTTGGAATAAATCTAGAACAGGAACAGGGTTAATATTGTCCTGCTGTTTAACCCTCTCCTCAATAAATACGCCTTTCTATGCCTCTTTAAAAGTCACGTTTTGAAACCATTGTGACAAATAGAGCATTTGCTCCTAAAGAGCAAATGCTCTATTTATCACAATGCTTTCAAATCTACAAAATTTCTAAAATGTTCCTTTTCTCTAGTTAATGCTCCTTTTCGGTAGATTTATTCAAAGAGGTTGGATCTAAAAATAGCCTATGGAGGTTAATTAGACTGATCAACAATTAGACTAATTTTAAGTAGTCACTTTAACTCTTTCCCTCATATCAACCCTTTTCCATGCCTTTGCAAACAGAGTACACCAAGATCAGATGGCTCCAGTAGGAGCCATCTAATTAGGGCCTGCCCTGTTTGCTTATGACATAAGATGGATACAATTCTTCAGTTTCTTTATGGTAAAATATTCTCTTGTGCATGCCATTTTAAAAATTCAGCCATTAAATATGCATACAGTCATAATTTCATAATTGATACTATACATGTATATTCATGAGGTAAAGGGTTAAATAGTGCAATCTCACTTATCCTTTACTCCATGAATATTCATGTCAGAAGTTATGTCATTATTTAGAATATTAATTAGATTAATTATTCTAATAGCTCATGGACACGTGAAGTTTTGGCCATGACAAACTGTAGAAACATATCAACAGTGTATCGTAAAGCAAACAGAGCTGACCCTGATCAGACGGTTTTTACAGCAGCTGTCTCATCTGGATCTACTCTGTTGGCAAAGGCATAGAAAGGCATATATTTGGAGTAAAGTGTTAAGCTTAACCATTTCTCTGTTAAAGATTCATGTAAAAAATATTAAAATGACATCATGAATATGAATTAGATTATTTTTTATAAGGGCAAATGAACACAGGACATTTTGACTCTGAGTCAAAATGTCCTGTGTTCATTTGCCCTTATAAAAAATAATCTAATTCATATTCATGATGTCATTTTAATATTTTTTACATAATTCTTTATGACATACAAAAACTGTACAATCACATCTATATAATTCCATAATCATACAGACCATACCCTGATCAGACAGCTCCGACAGGAGCCACCTGATCTAGGTCTGCTCAGTTTGCAAATGCATGGGAAAGCATTTATATGAGGGAAGGTGTTAAAGTGACTTCTTAACATCAGTCTAATTGTCGTGCAGACCCTGATCAAAGGGCTCCCCCAGGAGCCCTTTGATCTGGGTCTGCACTGTTTACCAAGGTCTTATATACTCTTGAAACAATTCTACAGAGTGTTGACAATATAGGGTCTGGTGGAAAAGTAAAGAAGCTATTCTTGAAATGCTTCTGCATTAATCAAACACCTGCTTGTAAAGCTCTCCAGATTAACTATTCAGTTGTTGCTGTAGTGTCTAAGAGGTTCGACTGTATTCTTAATCCTTTACTCCATAAGTTATGCCTTTGCAAACATAGTAGACCCAGATCATGTAGGAGCCACCTGATCGGGGTCTGGTCTGTTTTCTTATGGAATTATATAGATCAGAATCTCCAGTTTCTACCATGGCAAAACTTTCCTGTCTTAATATGCCATTTTAAACAAGTTATCCAATTGGCATTTGTGATGTCAGTATTTCTTACATGAATTATCATGGAGTGAAAGGTTTAACAAGAAATGAAATAACCGGTAAACGCATGCAAAGGCGATGTTGATTGAATGCTTACCTCACTACTTGCAAGCCTTTTGTGAATTAATGTGGCTTAGTAACATGTAAGAGAACAGCATTTGATTTTTAGTAAAGAAGGATCTATCTGCATGTTGAATATTTGCAAGGAATGGGTTAGATATACAGTGTCTTTGGTTTATCCCTTTACCTGTTGAATATCCATGTAAGAAAGAATGACTTCATGAGTATTAATTATCAGCTGAATTTTTATAATGGCATATGCATACAGGAATTTGTGGCTATGGCAGTAACTGTGGAATAGGAACTACATGTATATAATTCCATACTCCGACAGAGCAAACCCTGATCAGATGGTTCCTACAGGAGCTGTCTGGTCTGGTCTACTCTGGTTGCAAAGGCATGAAAAAGGTGTCTCTGTCAGGGAAAGGGTTAAATCATCAGATTTTAAAAACTGAGGGTTTAGCACAAACTGTTGTAAACTGTTTAACCCTTTCCCTGTTGAATATTTATGACAGAAGTAATTGCATTATGAATATTTATTAGATTAAGTTTTATAATGACATATGCACATAGGAAGTTTGGGTATTGTTAGAAACTGTAGAGTCAGATGTATTATAATTTCATAAGCAAATAGAACAGACCCAGATCAGATGCTTTCCTTCATATAAACAACTTTTCACCTCCTTTGCAAACAGAGTAGACCCAGACCAGACAGCTCCTGTTGGAGCAATCTAATCAAGGTCTGCTCTGTTTGCTTATGAAATTATATAGACCTGATCTTACAGTTTTTGTCTAAGCCAGCAATTCCCTTTTAAATTTTACCTTGTAAAATTAACTTTATGAATATAAATATTCACGAAGTGGTCAATTTATGCATAAATGTTCGATAAGGAAAGGATCAAAACATAAGATAAACTAAGGAAACTTATTGCCATGGTCTTGGCAGAGAATCAAATCTGTTACATATAAGCCTATATAGCAGACCCTTAACTCCTATAGGAGGTGTCATATTGTATTCTTGTTATAACCCTTTCCTCCATAGGCTATTTTTAAATCCAACCACTTTGAATAAATCTACCGAAAAGAAGCATTAACTAGAGAAAAGGAAAATTTTAGAATTTTGTGGTTTGAAACCATTGTGATAAATAGAGCATTGGCTCCTATAGAGCAAATGCTCTATTTATCACAATGGTTTCACATAGTAATTTTTACAGATGCGTCAAAAGGCATCCATATGTGGGAATGGGTTAATAATGGTCTCGGCTGGATCCAAACATTACTGTGTTTTAGCAATGGTTATGCACTAAATCATGTATATTTTTTCTCCATTCTCCATTAGTTTTGAATTCCCAAGTTAATCACATAATCTTATTGAAACTTCTCTCTGCACTAAGTGTATTATAGGATAACAACTCGCAATAATCTTATACTATATATCAAATTAAAGTATTAATATTTAGAAACAATAATGCACTTATGTTATAGGCTATATTTCATGTAATTTTTGTATAAGTATTTATGGACACTTATGTAATCTCACTTTTATTTTATAGCGGGCAATATATAGACTGGACATTCAGTGTTTACCCTGTCACTCTGACTGTCTGTCTGCCTGTCTGTGTCTGTCTGTGTGTGTCTCTCTGGCTGTCTCTGTCTGGCTGTCTGATCTATATTATTCCGTAAGCAAACAGAGCAAACCCTGTACAGATGGCTCCGACAGGAGTCGTCTGATGTGGGTCTGCTTTGTTTGCAAAGGCGTAGAAATGCATATTTATAGAGTAAAGAGTTAACCCTTTCCCTCATATAAACTTGTTTTCACGCATTTGCAAACAGAGTAGACCCAGACCAGACGGCTCCTAGAGGAGCCGTCTGATCAGGGTCTGCTCTGTTTGCTAATAGAATTTGATAGATATGTTTCTTTACTTTCTAAAATGTCTACAATGTTCCACCTTCAATATTTCGTTATACCTATTTTGTTAATGAATATTCAGTAGGTATTGAAATTTGGCCTAAATACAGAACAGGGAAAGGGTTAACCCATTCCCGCATATTGACGCCTTTTGGCATTTCTGTAAAAGTCACTTTATGAAACCATTGTGATAAATAGAGCATTTTCTCCAGAGGAGCAAACACTCTATTTATCACAATGGTTTCAAAACCACACAATTCTGAAAATTTCCTTTTCTCTAGTTAAAGCTCCTTTTTTGGTAGATTTAGTCAAAGAGGTTAGGTCTAAGAATAGCCTAAGTGGGAATGGGTTAAAGTAAAGATGCCAATTTGAGATAAGAACCAGATCAGACGGCTCCTGTAGGAGCTGTCTGATCAAAGTCTGCTTTGTTTGCTTATGAAATTATAATAGATCTGACTCTAAAGTTTCTACCAATACCAATAATTCCTATGTACATATTGCATTAAAAAATCAGTTAATAATTTTATTATTGGAGCAGTCTGATCAGGATCTGCCCTGCCTGCTTATGGTTTAACCCTTTCCCTCATATAAATGAGTTTTCACGCATTTGCAAACAGAGTAGACCCAGATCAGATGGCTCCTATTGAATATTCAGTAGGTATTGAAATTTGGCCTAAATACAGAACAGGGAAGGGTTAATGTAGATCTGATTTTACAACTTCTGCCATAGTCTAAATGTTTTGTGTTCGTATGCGGTTTTAAAAAATAATCTAAATTAATATTAATGACATCATTATTTCTTTTTAATACATGAATATTCTTAATAGGGAAATTGTTTAATTAAACCTTTGAAACAAAATTGAAAGTCAGTTAACTTGATAGGTTTGAATGATTTTTTGAGAAATGCTTGATATATGTATGCTTTCAACTTTAAAGTACATGTAGTTGTATTCCTTGTGTATTTTCAGATTCTCAGCCATTCCAGGAATTTGAGAGTGGGGCCACAGGACAAGACCTAGGTGCCGGTGCTGGACTTAATGCATTACGACTGGACGATGACAATGAATTCCCCCCTATGACACACAAGGTTGACTAAGCATGAAGAAATCAGAATATTCATACAGTCAATTTCTGTAAAATTTTGAGAGAAAAAAAAAAGACAAAAAAGAAGAAACCTGCCAATGTACTGGCCAACCTGTTTTTTGGGGATAATGGATATATGACTATTTATATACTTAATACCATATTTTTGTTCAGAGTTTGTGAAATTCATTCAATAACATAATTGTGAAATTTGCAAGTAGAAAATTATTAGTTAATACTAATTTACACTCACAAGAGTCACATTGCTATGGTAACCCTTTACCCCATGAATATTTACATAAGAAATAATGACATCATGAATATTAATTAGATTATTTTTATAATGACATGTGAACACAATGAAACTGTAGAATCAGATGTATATTATGTCATAAGCAAACAAAGCAGACCCTTATCAGACAGCTCCTGCAGGAGCAGCCTAATATGGGTCTACTCTGTTTGCAAAGGCATAAAAAGGCGTAATTATGGAGTAAAAGGTTAAATGCTGCTGCTATTTTATTTTAGATATTAGTAAACCCTTACCTGATGAACATTCATATGAGAAGAAATGACATTACAAATGCTTGTTTTCTGAATTTTTATAATGGCTTAACCCTTTCCTCCATAAATACGCCTTTCTACACCTCTGTAAAAATCACCTGTTAAACCATTGTGATAAATAGAGCATTTGCTCCTATAGGAGCAAATGCTCTATTTATCGCAATGGTTTAAAACTACAAAATTCTAAAAAAAAAATCCTTTTCTCTAGTTAATGCTCCTTTTCGGTAGATTTATTCAAAGAGGTTGCATCTAAAAATAGCCTATGAGGGAATAGGTTAAAAACACAATATGTATTGGCCACTGGAGAATTGGGTCTACATAAGTTGATAAGCAAACAAAGCAGACTGTGGTCAGATGGTTCCTACAGGACCCATGTGATCTGGATATACTGTTGGAAAAAGCCTCCAAATGTGTCCCTATCAGGTAGAGGATTAACTTTGCATTTGAAATGCAGCTATGATTTATCTACTTATTTTTCCACCCTATATGCAGTATAGCCCTTCTGAACCGGAATTTTAGCAGAGAAGACTTTAAATACTTTAAGGCAGGTGGCTTCTTAATGCATGGTGAAAGTCATGCAGAAAGCTCCTCTGGGAGCTTTCTGCATGGCTTTTGCCCTGCATTAAGCTGCCACCTGTCTCCAAGACCGTTATTTATACTAAATTGAACGTCCGGTTTAGAGGGGTTTTACTATACATGTATACTTCTTTCCTGGTAGTTCAGCTGATGTGTAGAAAGTGAATGGTAGTTACTGTAAATATTATGCTAGACAACCTAAGCAAAATGATAGAGATGCAAATCCTGAAGGAGCAGTTTAAACAGAGTCTACACTATTTATCACTCCGTTCGTTTCATTTATGGTTACAAAAAAAGATGCCAAATGGTCTTATTTACAAGCCAGTGAAGAGGGGAGATGGGGTCTTAAAATTTAGGGTAAATAATGATATATTGAAAACCACACTTTTATAAGTATAAAAAAAATACATGACTGTTATCTGTTTACTCCATGAATATTCATGTAAAAAATAATGATGTCATTAATGTCAGTCTTTTTTTTATAATGACACATGAACACAGGAATTCTTGGCCATTGCAAAACGTTAGAATCATATCTATATTATACCATAAGCAAACAGAGCCAACACTGGGTCTACTCTGTTTGCAAAGGCATAAAAACTTGTATTTATGGAGTAAAGGATATTCATAGCAAACTCCTAATTATGTACCCTACTTAATATTGTTAACTTTTATAAAAATCTACATTGCTATGACAAACCTATAGAGTCAGATCTCTATTATGTAAGCAAATGGAGCAGTCTCCAATCAGAAGACTCCAACAGGAGCCATCAAATCTGGGTCTACTTTGTTTTCAAAAGCATCAATGGATGCCTAAGTCATTGCAAACTGAGTAGACCCAAATCAGATGGCTCCTGTACGAGACGGCTGATCAGGGTCTGCTCTTTTTGCTTTATATGATTTAATAGCAGAGTGTTGAATCTGATCAATTTTCTAAAAAATGATAGCTCAGGTAGACCATATGGGATGCGACCATGTCTTTTAAAAATCTAGTCAAATCTTAATAATTTTCAATTAGCTTTGCTTATTTCTAATATACAGTTGAACTTCAATCTCTTCAAGGGACCATACAAATAACTTTGAGATAACAGAGGTTGTAGTCATCTCATTAAAATTTTCTAATAACTGAATTGCTGAACTGCCTCCAACTGGAATTTTGATTTACCCTTGTCGTTCCATCTGTCAGTCTATCAGGATCTTCATTAGTCAATCCGTCACGCTTGTCTTAATATTGGTCATAACTTCAAAAGTATTTGTTTAGAATTATAATGCTTTATAGCAGAGGTCCAGATAAGATGCGTAAATTAAAACATTTTCAAGACCCCCTTTTCAACTCCCCTTATTTCTCCACCAAACCCTATACTGTGACCACTCTTTAGAATTGTCTCTTTGAGACAATTCTAAAGAGTGGTCACAGCATAGGGTTTGGTGGAGAAATGACGATTTTAGTATTTGGGTATGCAACCTTATCTGTAGCTCTGCTTTATAGGACAGCTGTATCATGTGAAGCTGCGCACCTGGGGTATGATTATGATAATTGCTCAGTAATACTAGAGTTATAGCAGCCCTTTTCTTTAACCACACCGTAGCTAAATAGTCATGCATAAGTTGGGCATTCAATGTCATGTCTTATGAACAGATATCTAGTTTAACCCTTTCCCTGTTGCATATTCATGTGAGAAATAATGAAATAATTGATATTTTGCTGAATTTTTATAAAGAAGAATTTTTGGTATCTGAAGAATCTGTAGAGTCAAATCTGTAAGAATTTCATAAGCAAACAGAACAGCGATCAGATGACTCCTGCAGGAGCCATCTGATCAGGGTCTACTCTGTTTGCAAATGCAATGACAAGGTGTTTACATGAAGGAAAGGGTTAAATTAACAGTAGATTCTCTTTGTTGACCTTTGTAAATAGAAATTAATGTATTCCATCTCGCTGGTTTATGCTCCTAACCTGTGTACTGTACAATCTGTTTAGCCCTTTCCTCCATAGGCTGTTTTTAGACCCAACCTCTTGGACTGAATCTATTGAAAAGGAGCATTTACCAAAGGAAAGGAAAAATGTTAGAATTATGTAGTAATGAAACTATTGTGATAAATAGAGCTCTATTTATCACAATGGTTTCAAGAAGTTACTATCACAATGGTTTCAAGAAGTGACTATTACAGAGGCGTAGAAAGGCATATTTATGGAGGAAAGGGTTAACCCTTTATCTCATAGAGATGCCTTTTGATGTGTTTGTAATCATGATGCCATTATAAAAATCAACTAATTAATATTCATAAAGTAATTATTTCTTACATGAATATTCATTAGGTAAAGTGTTAAAGCATCTTTCAACTGAAAAACATAGATATCATACAAAGTGAGTACTAAATGCAGGATGAAAGTAAAGCAGAAATATCCTTTTTGAACCTTTCTGCATTACCTTCATTCTTCATTAACTCTTTCCCTGTTCTATATTTAGTCCAAATTTCAATACCTACTGAATATTCATTAACAAAATAGCTATAAATAAATATGAAAGGTGGAGCATTGTAGACATTTTAGAAAGCAAAGAAACAGATCTTTCAAATTCTATTAGCAAACAGAGCAGACCCTGATCAGACGGCTCCTCTAGGAGCCGTCTGATCTGGGTCTACTCTGTTTGCAAATGCGTGAAAACATGTTTATATGAGGGAAAGGGTTAACATGTTACTCCATGAATATTCATGTAAAGAATGATTACATCATGATTATTAACTAAATTAATTTTTAATAGGGCATATTAACATGTGAAACTTTTGCCAAAGCAGAAACTGTAGAATCTAATTTATAGTATTCCATAAGCAAACAGAGCTGATCCTGATCAGACGGCTCCTATAGGAGCCGTCTGATTTGGGTCTACTCTGTTTGCAGAGGCATGAAAACACATTTATATGAGGGAAAGGGTTAAGGATTGTATCTGTTGTTGTATCATTTGAGTGAATGAATTATATTCCATGTTCCCATGGCAACAACTGAATGCGATTACAAGATGCAATGAATTTAGGTCCTGGGAATGGTCTTACAAGAAGTCATGCAACTTGAATTAGTGTTCTATTGTAGAATGATCGTAGCTGGAAGTTGAAATTTCTTTCACATGTTAGTCTAAATTGTTGCACTTTAGAAAGTTTGATAATTTCAGCTATGTGAATAGTAGCAGTCGTCATATATTAGGACTTCTTATAATTTTGTTTGTCTTATGTTTCGTAAGATGGCACCATGATTGGAGTGATTCTGCTCTATGAAACTGGAAATTATTGTTTGCGAATATAATAATTACGCCTTATACGATTAGCAAGCCAGTCATTAAGCCTTTACTCCATAAATATTCCTTTATACATCTTGGCAAACAGAGTAGACTCAGATCAAATGGCTCCAGTAGCATCCATCTGATCAGGGTCTACTCTGTTTGCTTTTGATATGATATAGATATGATTCTACAGTTTCTGCCATGACCAAATATTCCTGTATCCATGTACTGTTATAACGATGAATCAAATTAGTATTCATGATGTCATTATTTCTTACATGAATATTCATGGAGTTAAGGGTTAATTTGTTTATGTTGAAGTGTTTTTATTTGTTGTGTTTGTGTTTGTAGGTGGTAAGTAGAGAGTAAACCATTTCAGCACTATGGACCAAATCTGTGATGACCTTTGCGAGCAGTTTACCTCCATATTAGACACTTAGGAACTCAGCGTCTCATCATGATCAAAATGTATGATGCTCAGACACTGTCATTTGCTTTACCCTTTCCTCCATAAATACGCCTTCTATGCCTCTGTAAAAGTCACCTGTTGAAACCATTGTGATAAATAGAGCATTTGCTCATATAGGAGCAAAATTAATGCTCTATTTATCATAATGGTTTCAAAGTTCAAACTACCAAATTCTATAATTTTCCTTTTCTCTAGTTAATGCTCCTTTTGGGTAGATTTATTCAAAGTGGTTGGATCTAAAAAAAAAATAGCCTATGGAGGAATGGGTTAAAAAAGAAACAGAAGAAAAATCTTCTTGTAGAATTGTATCAGATGACAATTTTCACTGAGGAAAGTTACTTTCTGTTAACCCCTTCCTCCATAAGCTATATTTAGACCAAACATCTACTGAAAAGGAGCATTTACTAGAAAAAATGGAAATTTGGAGCAAATGTTCTGTTTAATCACAATGGTTTCAAAAAGTGACTTTTACAGGTGTCAAAAGGCATCAATATGATGGAATGGGTCAAAGGGGAAAATCACATGCATGTGGTTATTTGATAGAGTTTTTGCAGGTTTTTGAGCATTGTGTTTTTGACCAACATATTTATGGTATTGATTTTGTTTTGTGGTGTACTCTGTTATTTTACCCTTTCCTCCACGAATATCGATTCAAGAATTTATTACTGCATGAATATTCATTGACTTAATTTTTATGGTTATACATAAAATAGCATGGAAATGTTTATCCGTGACAGAAACTTGAGAATCAGATCTGTAGTATTCCATAAGCAAACAGAACAGACCTGGATCCAACTAATTCTATAGTAGCTTTCTGATCTGGGTCTGGTCTGTTTGCAAAGGTACCAAAAGTACTTCGATCCAAATATAGCTAACTTGGCTTTTTATCAGGATCCAGACTGTTTTACACTCTGTTTGTATTTTTTGAGAGAAATCGATTTTTTAGGCGACGGGTATACACATGTATTTTAAGAGAACTGGAAGAAAAGTTAAATTTAAGAATTTTCATGCGTTTAGCACCAAGAATGTAGAATGATCTCCCCTTGAACTCTGAGTATTTTTTGTCATTTGGTCATATAAACATTGGTAGTTGGATCAGCCCTTGGATTTGCAATTAAGGCTGGGGCATTCATCCTCTTTTGTGATAGTTCTAGTTTCCATTGGTTTATTTATTTGATCCGAGATCTTAAGTGCTTCTAGTTTGTTATTTAACCCTTTCTCTGTTGCATATTCATGTGAGAAGATAATGACATCACGAATATTATTTTTAATAATCGCATATGATTACAGGGAATTTGGTTCAGACAGAAACTGTAGAATCAGATCTATGTAATACCATAAGCAAATAGACCCTGGGTCTGCTCTGTTTGCTTTTGACATGATAAAGATCTGATTCTACAGCTTTTGTCAAAGCATAAAAAATGCCTTAAAAAGTTTACATGATCAAATTTCAGCTAATAAATATTCATGATGTCATTATATCTTACATGAATATTGAACAGGGAAAGGGTTAAAGAACTTTAAACCTTTAACCCATTCCTCCATTGGCTATTTTTAAACCCAGACTTTGAATGAACCTACTGAAAAGGAGCATTAACTAGAGAAAAGGAAAATCTTAGAATTTTGTAGTATTGAAACCATTGTGATAAATAGAGCATTTGCTCCTATGGAGCAAATGCTCTATTCATCACAATGGTTTCAAGAAGTGACTATAACAGAGGCATAGAAAGGCATATTTATGGAGGAACGGGTTGACACACTTTGGTCTAATTTGTGATTGCCTTTGCAAACAGTTTAGACCCAGAATAGTTGCCAAGTGACATAGCTTCTCTGCATGATAAATACTGTCTGATACTCAGGCCATGTTTTCAAAAAATATTGGAAAACACCACATTTAGAATTGGTGTTGGCATTACAAGCCAATGACATTTTGTTAACCCTTTCCTTCATATAAACGTGTTTTCACACATTTGCAAACAGAGTAGAACCAGATCAGACGGCTCCTAAAGGAGCCGTCTGATCAGGGTCTGCTTTGTTTGCTAATGGAATTTGAAAGATCTGTTGTTGTTTTTTTCTAAAACGGCTACAATGTTCCACCTTCGATATTTCAGTATAACTGTTGTGTCCACGAATATTCAGTAGGTTTTTAAATTTGGACTAAACATAGAACAGTGAAAGGGTTAAGGAAGCTAAAGGTTAAGGTTTGAAGGAAGCAGCAAGTGTTGAAAGATTTTATTGTTATAATATTCCACCTGTTGAATTTTATCAGAAGCAGACATAAGAGACATTGCTCCTCTATTTCTTCGCCAAACCCTATGTGACTACACTTTAGAGTTGTCTCAAATACTGCATTGTGAATGCTCTTTGTAATTGTCTTGGGATGATTCGTAACCCATTACCTCATATGCTATTTAGACCCAGCCTCTTTGAATAAATCTACTGGAAAGGAACATTTAGTACAAAAAAGGAATTTTTTAGAATTGTAAAGTTTTGAAACCATTTTGATAAACAGAGCATTTGCATACGAGCAAATGCTCTACATGTATTTATGACAATAGTTTCTAAAAGTGACTTTTACAGAGGCATCAAAAGGAGTCAGTATGAGAGAATATGTTAACAGTGGTCACAACGTTGGGTTTCCTTGAGAAAATGATGATTTTAGGCACTGTAATATGCATCGTTATCAGTGGCTTTGAAAAGATTTTAGAGTTTTGATGCTGTGATCAAATTAACAATCAATAAAGTTTATGTTTGATATCTGGTAAGAAATTACAGTATTCTTGATATTATCCAAGTGCTATGAAAGATGATCAAATTCAAAGTGATCGAATTTTTTTTTGTCTATATGAAATGTCTGTGATCTAGTTTTTAATGTCAGCTGTTTGTTGTGAACAGTTACTGTTTCATTGGGTTAATGGTCCTATATGTATTCAATATTTTCTTCAGACTATATAGTGGAATTTCTTTAACCCATTCCCTTATAAGGCTATTTTTAGATCCAACCACTTTGAATAAATTTACTGAAAAGGGGCATTAGCTGGAAAAAATAAATGCTCTATTTATCACATTGGTTTCAACAGGTGACTTTTACAGAGGCGTAAGAAGGCGTATTTATGGAGGAAAGGGTTAAACCTTTTCTTCATGCTTTTTCACGCCTTTGCAAACAGTAGACCAAGATTAGATGGCTCCGGTTTCTGTAGGAGCCATCTGATCATAATCTGCTGTTTGCTACGGAATGATAAAGATGTGATTTGGTGTTCATGCACCCTTATAAAAAAAATCAGCTTATAAATATTCATGATGTCATTATTTCATACATGAATAATGACCAGGTAAAGGGTTAGACCTTTTTGTGATTTTTCATTTATCAGATAATGTTCATCTTATGTCCGATATTTATTTTAGAGGTGTAATAATTGTGCCAACTATTGCTTTATTCTACAGCAGCATTTTTTACTGTGTTTATTCACTTTCTTTGCTCGTTACTGAATAGCTACGCCTTTTAATGCCTTTACAAACAAATTAGACCCAAATCAGGAGCTGTCTCAGCAGGGTCTGCTCTGTTTGTTAATGGATTTATACAGATGTGATTCTACAGTTTCTGAAATGGCCGATTTGGCCCTTGTCAATTGGGCATATCATAGAGAATCAGTTAATGAATATTCATGAAGTCATTAATTCTTGTACAGTAAAACCTCTCTATAACGACCACTAAATTGTGTTAATTGGTTGGTATTATGGGCAGGTGGTTGCTTAAAGCAAGGTGCTTATAGGAGCGTTCTGTTTTACTTTCACCTTGCTTTAAGCATCCACCTGCTTTAACACAAAATACTTGATGTAAATTGGTGGTCGTTATAGAGAGGTTTTACTGTATACATATACATAATGTAAAATGGAGAAAAAAAGGTTTTCAGTGAATTTGTAGTATTTCCTTGTATAATGTTAAGTTATGGTATGCATTCTCAAAACCAAACAGTGAAAAAAAAAGAAAACAGCAATTGTTAGATGGAATATTTTAACCCTTTCCCTCATATAAACGTGTTTTCACGCATTTGCAAACAGAGTAGACCCAAAACAGACTGCTCCTATAGGAGCCGTCTGATCAGGGTGTGCTCTGTTTGCTTATGGAATTTGATAGATCTGTTTCTTTACTTTCTAAAATGGCTACAATGTTCCACCTTCCATATTTCCTTTATATTTTGTCCATGAATATTCAGTAGGTATTGAAATTAGGAATACACGTAGAACAGGGAAAGGGTTAATGAGGGGTATTTAGAGTTATGGTATGCATTCTCAAAACCAAACAGTGAAAAAAAAAGAAAACAGCAATTGTTAGATGGAATATTTTAACCCTTTCCCTCATATAAACGTGTTTTCACGCATTTGCAAACAGAGTAGACCCAAAACAGACTGCTCCTATAGGAGCCGTCTGATCAGGGTGTGCTCTGTTTGCTTATGGAATTTGATAGATCTGTTTCTTTACTTTCTAAAATGGCTACAATGTTCCACCTTCCATATTTCCTTTATATTTTGTCCATGAATATTCAGTAGGTATTGAAATTAGGAATACACGTAGAACAGGGAAAGGGTTAATGAGGGGTATTTAGAGATGATGTTTTGGTAGTGTGATTATGTAATTCGCAAGATGATTTGGTGCTTCAGTGAATAAATTATAATATTGCTTTTAAGATTTTTTTTTCTAGTGTCAAAGGTGTTAATTGTGTTAGTGATATTAAAATCATATAGATGAAGTGTGGTTGCCATATATTCTAAATTTTCAAGAAGTAGCAGTGAATGCACACCTGTATATATACATGTACAAATCAGCCATTCTATGAATACATTTGAACTTCGATATCTCAAACTCAGATAACTCGAACTAAAAGCTTGGTCCTTCCACAATTCACAATACAAAATTCTATACATATCTATAAAGACGTTTGACAAATTAATGCAGATCTAAGTAATGCTGAAAGCTCCTTTCAGCATTACTTTAGAGTTGCATTAAGCTGTGAACATAAGATTTTTTTATATTAGAAATCGGATGACTTGAACATCTGTTATCTCGAAGTAATTTCCATGGTCCCTTGAAGTTCGAGATATCGAAGTTCAACTGTACAAGGTTGTAGGTTTTTAGACAGAGATTACGTTTCTTTGGAATTTGTATATTCTGAATTTTCATCTTTGATTTGACATGAAACGGAAAAGGAAGATAAAAATGTTCCATTTCTGCACCTTCCGTATTGAAGTAATTGATTGGAAAACGTGTGTAAGTAATAAATAGTTTGTAGTTTCCTTTCTATCAGAAAGCATTTCATAACACATGCCAAATTTCATGGTAACAGGTACATGTATAGTGATGAAAGAAGCATCATTTTTCACTGGTTTATGGATGAACTGTATACAGTAAAAACCTCTCTATAACGGCCACTAAATTACATCAATTATTTTGTGTTAAAGGCAGGTGGCTACTAAAAGCAATGTGAAAGTATAACAGAACGCTCCTGTAGGAGCGTTCTGTTTACTTTCACCTTGCTTTATGCAACCACCTGCCCCAGATACCAACTAATTAACACAATTTAGTGGCCGTTATAGAGAGATTTTACTGTACTATAAAAATCACCATCACTTATAATTACAGTAATAATCATACATATTTGGACAGGCGATATTAGGCAAATAGTGCACACCTAGATTAAAATGCTCCTGATAGATGTATTCGGTCAAGGTCTACACTATAATCTACTCCATTGGTTTCATTTAACCCTTTCCCTCATATAAACACTATTTTGCACTTTTGCAAGCAGAGTAGAACCAGACCAGACAGCTGTGCTCTGTTTGCTTATGAAATATATCTTGACTTTACAGTGTCATCCAATACCAATATATCCCATGTTCATATGCCATTATAAAAATATAGTTTATATATACTTTAGTGATTATTATTTATTTCTTACAATCATGAATCTTCAAACAGGGAAAGGGTTAAAATTATCAAGATTGTGCAAATGGATTTGGTGTAGTTACAGTATGGTAATTTCGTTAATTTCATATATAATACCCATACATGTATATGTGTCAGACTATCTGTATAAATATTCTATCTATATCTTGAACACACAAAATTGTGATGACCTTTGCAAACAGATTGGATCCAGCAACTCTTTGTCTCACTAGAATCGGAAATGTTTGACACTCAGATTTAGAAAAATGTATTAGGCTATTTTAAGACCCAACCTCTTTGAATAAATGTACCGAAAAGGAGCATACACTAGAGAAAAGGAAAATTTTAAAAGTTTGTAGTTTGAAACCACTGTGATAAATAGAGCATTTTCTCCTGTATGAGCTATTGCTCTATTTATCACAATGGTTTCACAAAGTGACTTTTACAGAAGCGTCATTATGCGGGAATGGGTTTGGTATAGTCCATATGAAAAGTCAGCATTGAAAGTCTTTCCACACCTGTTTAAAGTTATGCAGTTTGTTGAGGGCTACAAGAGTAAACCATGACCCTTATATGTCACCATTTAACCCTTTCCCTCATGCAAACGCATTTCCATGCATTTTCAAACAGAGTAGACCCAGATCAGACGGCTTCTACAGGAGCCGTCTGATCAGGGTCTGCTCTGTTTGCTTATGGCATGATATAGATCTGACTCTATAGTGTTTGTCAAAGCAAAAATTTCCCCCTGAAAATTTTACATTATAAAAATTCAGCTAATAAATATTCATGATGTCATGATTTCTTACATAAACATTGAACAGGGAAAGGGTTAACTGTATATACCATCTTATCTCTAATAAATGCCTCAGGGGCATTATATTTTTAAAGGGGTTTCTTGCACACAGGTTGTTGCTTCATGCTGAATAAAAGCAAAACAGAAAGCTCATGGGGGAGCTTTTTGTACATTGCTTTCAGTCTGCTTTAAGCTACCACCTATAATTTGAAAAACCTAAATTGGATATTTATATTATATAGGGTTTGTTTTATTCATGGTTAGTTCCCCTCAGAAGTAAGGGGTATTTATTAGGGAGAATACAGTATGCCAACGGTTTGGATCATAAGTAACTTTGCTTTCCAAATTTTATAATGGGTTTGTCAAATGTATTCAAAATCACATTTGTGTCCAAACTGTTCGCAAAGATTGTCACTGATTCAACCATAGCAGTTTTCCACTGTGCGCTTTAGTCTCTAATCTCTGTAAGTAACCATTGTACGTCACTAATATGCCTTGTATTGAGAAACAGTACATGCTAATTTTTAAGGTGGTAAAAGTCTGTTGCATATGACCTTTATTTGCCAATATTTGTTAATGCATTTTTCATTTTACTTGAATAAATTTATGCCATTATTCAGGGTTGTTTGTTAATTTGTGTCATTAAACTCGGCAAATGCTCAGGGTGAGCTATATATTTCGATTGCTCACCACCCGTTGACTGTCTGTCCATCCATCAGTCTGTCTGACAATCAACCTTTTTCAAAAGACAACTAGGAGGTAATTTAAGAAACACCAATGCTAAAATCATCATTTCTCCACCAAACTAAAGATTCTACAGCAGCTACTCTACCGTTTACCATTTAATGCACTGATCGTATAACAAGAAGTAAGTTCCATGTATTTGGTCAGCTCGTACCTTATTCTGCTGCTGTATGTACCCGGTCCCAAACACAGCTAGCTAGTGTTAGTGATAAATGCCAACTGGTACTGAGCTTTTACCAAGCATGTCTTTGTCAGCCCTTTTCTGATTCTGTTGCTGTATACAGTAAAACCTCTCTAAACCGGAATTCTAGTAGAGAAGAATTTAGATACTTGTTTTCTGCGTGACTTTCACCCTGCATTAAGCTGCCACCTGTCTCCAAGACCGATGTCTATACCAAATTTAATGTCCGGTTTAGAGAGGTTTTACTGTACATCACTTCCCAAAGACAAGCAATTACTAGTTGTTAATGACAATCAGCAATAAGAATGTTTGAAGACGGGTTTGTTGTGTTTCTCAGACTATTTTCAGATTCTGTTGCTGTATTTACCTCGTCCAAAGCACAGGCTAGTGCTAGTGACAATGACGACTAGCACCAAACTTGTATCAAGCAGTAGACCTGTCTTACATGTGCATTTGTTCTAATATTTTCTGATTCTGCTGTATCCCCATCTAAAGCACATGCTAGTGATTAATGACGATCAGCACTGAGTATGAACCAAGACGTAGGTGTCGTGTATTTGCTCGACCCGTTCCTGATTCTGCGAACGTATTTTGGCCGTCCAAAGCACGGGGCTAGTACCTTGTTCTGCTGTTGTATGGACCCCGTCCAAAGCACAGGCTAGTGCTAGTGATAAATTACAACCATCGCTGAACTGAAGAAATAGGTGTCGCAGTGTTGCTGGACCCGTTTCTGATTTTTCTGCTGTATTTACCCCGTCCCAAGCACAGACCAGTGCTAGTGATAACTAGCTTCATTTACTTTATGTTAACACTATCAATTAATGACAACCGGCGATGAATGTTCGACCCGTTTCTGATTCTGCGAAAGTATGTGATAAATCACGACATAGACTGATCTTGTACCAAGAAACGTAGTTCTCCGACTCCCTTCTGATTCTGCTGCTAAATGCATCCGGTCCCAAGCACGTGTTAGTAAGAAAGACTACCAGCAGTGAACTTGTAAGGAGCAGTTTATATGTATGGTGTATGTATGATGTGCGTATGAGTGCTCTACGTTTGCTGTGAATCGGTGTTTGTAGAGTTCCTTTATGTTCTGCATCCTACGTGACCCTTTTAGTGTGTCAGTGCCCTAAATGATTTTGGTGTGGAACATGCAATGAACAGTCTACGAAGGTCGTGCGCGAACGCACATTTCGTTTGTGCTTCTGGTGTTGCTGTGCACTATCATGTGTGATTTGCAAATTTTCTGTCTATTCAATTATTGTAGCAAGAAATGAGTTCCGTGTATTTCGACGACATTCTGTGGCTGTATGTACCCGGTCCCAAGCACAGGCTAGTGCTAGTCATAAATGACGACCAGAACTGAACTTGTACCAAGAAATAGGTGTCGCACATTTCTCGATTCTTGTCTGATTCTGCTGCTAAATTTATAAAGGGTATTATTATCGATTTATGGATTGTACGAAGAAATATGTATAATTCTGTTGTTGTTCCCATCCCAAAGATTCTGCTGCTGTAGTTACTCCGTCCAAAGCACAGGCTAGTGACAATGACGACCAGCACTGAGCTTGTACCAAGAAGAAGGTCTCATGTACATGTATTTGTTCGAATCTTTTCTGATTCTGTTGCTACCCATCCAAAACACAGACTAGTGATGAATGACGACCAGCACTGAGCTTTTACCAAGAAATTGGTTTCATATTTTCTTTTCTGGTGCTGTATTTATTCTATCCCAAACACAGGCTAGTGCTTGCAATTAATAACGACAGCGATGAATTTGTATCAAGAAATATGTATCATGTACTAGTAACACTCTTTTCTGATTCTGCTGTTGTTCTTACCCCGTGTCATACATCTGTCCGACTCTTTTCTAATTTGTTGCTGTACTTGTCCCCATCTTTAGCACAGACTAGTGCTAGTAACCATGAAGAAAAGCACTACCAAGAAGTAGATTTCATGTATATTATCGACTCGTACTTTATGTTGCTGCATATACCTGGTCTCAAGCACACGCTAGTGCTAGTAGTAAATAACAACCAGCACCGAGCTTGTACCAAGAAATAGGTGTCATGTTTCATCCTGCTATTTTCTGATTCTGTTGTTGTATTTACCCAGTCCCAAACAGACGCTGTGTTCGTGATTACGGACGACCAGCGCTTAGCTTGCACGCAACTGCTGTAATGACCACAGGTTAGTGCTAGTGATAAATGATGATTAGCACTAAGCATGTTTCACGAAAAATGTCATGTATTTCTCCATCCCTTCTCTGATTCTGTCGATGTATTTACTTCGTTCATGCACACGCTAGTGCTGGCAACAATGAAGACCAGCACTGAGCGTATACATGTACCAAGAAGTATGCTCTGTGTATTTGGCCGACTCGCACCGTATTCTGATAATGTATATAGCCGGTCCCATACACCAGGAAATCGGTGCCATATGTTGTCAGTGTATTTGTGATTATGTTGCTGTATTTAGCCTGTCACAAGCACAGATTAGTGCTAGTAATAACGTAGACAATCACTGAGTCTTTACCAAGTAGGCTACCTGTATTTGGCCGACTCGTTCCTTATTCTGCAGAGCACTGTGTGTACCTGGTCCCAAGCACATGCTAGTGCTAAATGATGACCAGCACTGTACCAGGAAATAGGTATTACGTATTTCTCCGTTTCTTATCTGATTCTGCTGCTGTATTTATCCCGTCCCAAGCACATGCTAGTTCTAGCGAAAAATTGGCGACCAGCACTGAGCTTATACCAAGAAATAGGTGTCACGCATTTCTCCGATTCTTGTCTGATTCTGCTGCTATATTATCCTATCCAAAACAAGGGTAATTACTAGCGATTTATAATAACCAACAATGAACATGTACGAAAAGATAGATGTCGTTTTTCGGCAGTTTCATTATCTTGCTGCTTTATTTATTCCGTCTCAAGCACAGCCTAGTGCTAGTGATTAATGACGACCTGCACTGAATCTTTACCAAGAATTATCTGAAGCTATCTGTATTTGGCCGAGTCGTTACGTACGTTTTCTGCTGCTGTGTGTACCCAGTCCAAAGCACAGGCTAGTGCTAGTGATAGATGGCGACCAGCACTGAGCTTGTACCAAGAAATAAGTGTCACGTATTTCTCCGATTCTTGTCTGATTCTGCTGCTGTATTATCATATTCAAAACAAATGTAATTACTAGCGATTTATGACGACCAGCAATCCGCTTGTACGAAGAGACGTGTATCGTTTTTACTGATGTATTTATCCCGTCTCAATCACAGGCTAGTGCTAATAATAAATGACGACAAGCACTGAATCTAGAAGTAGGCTATCTGTATTTGTCCGACTCGTGCCGTTTTCTGCTGCCGTGTGTACCCAGTCCAAAGCACAGGCTAGTGCTAGTCATAAATGGCGACCAGCACTCAGATTGTACCAAGAAATAGGTGTCACGTATTTCTCCGATTCTACTGCTGTATTATCCTATCCAAAACAAATGTAATTATTAGCGATGTATGACGATCAACAACGAGCTTGTACGAAGAGATAGGTGTCATGTCTTTGTTTCGCCTCTTTCATGATTCTGCTGCTGTATTTATTCCGTCACAAGCACAGGCTAGTGCTAGTGATTAATGACGACCAGCACTCAGCTTGTACCAAGAAATGTATCTTGTAAGTAGTTTCTGATTCTTTTCTGATTTTGTTGCTGTAATTACCTGGTCCTACGTTCAGGTTGCTTGTAAAATGAAGACCAGCACTGAAAGTACCAAGTAGTTTGTCGCTGTAATTACCCGGTCCCAGGCACAGGCTAGTGCTAGTGCTAATGGCGACCAGCACTGAGCTTGTACCAAGAATTAAGCGTTATGGTTTTGTATAGATCTCTTGTTTATCCGTTGCTGTATTTACCACGTGCCACATACAGTAATCACCCCGTCCGAAGCAAACGCTATTGCTCATGACGGACATGCACCAAGAAAAAAGACCAAGTTATTTAAAAATGTTTTATTTCTGTAGTAAAATGTCAATACAATATGATTCGATGGATTATTTACTGATCCAAGTTAAATATTAATAACAATGCAGACCAGCACTAAATTTTACCAAGAAGTAGACTCTTCGTATTTGGTGTTGTATGTACCCGAGTGCAGGCTAGCACTAATGATAAATCAACTATAAGGATATGCCAAACAATAATCGTCTTGTGTCATGTATTTGTCGACACTTTTATGATTATGTTGATGCATTTACACATTCCCGAGCAAAGGCTAGTGCTAGTGATAACTAACGACCAGCACTGAGCTTGTACCAAGAAATGGGCATTGTGTAATTATCAGACTCCATTATGATTGTATATACTCGGTCTAGTGTTAGTGATAACTTCCCGACCGTACTGAGCTTTTACCAAAAAAGGTCATGTATGTCGACTCTTTTGTGTTTCTGTTTCTGTATTTACCCCGTCCTAGGACAGGCTAGTGACGACCAGCACTGAGCATGTACCTAGACATAGGTGTCATATATACACGTCCGGTGCGTATTATATTTTGGTAGTCCTTTGTTGTATTCATCCCATCTCAAACACATGCTAATGCTAGTGATTAATAGTGTCCGACTCTGATACTGATGTTGTATTGACCCGGTCCCAAGCACATGCTAGTGCTAGTGATAACTGACGACCAACACTGAGCATGTACCAAGCACTGAGCTTGTACATGTACCAAGAAATAGGTGTCATGTATTTGTCCTATACCTTTCTGATTCAGCTAGGGATTAATGGGTTATAAAGAATAGCACCAATTTATTTAGCAATTGCAGAAAATTGGTGTTTCTTCAATTACATTCAAATTTATTGTATCTAGATCGTCTTTACCAAAACGCGGGAAAATATCATGATGTCATTCGTGTTTATATAGTAACTGTGAACCGTGAAGTCTGCAGTTTAAATTAGAAGTTTGAAATGTACGGTATAATTCGGAAGAAGAAAGACGATACTCATTAGTGAGTGGAGGATTAAAGGCTGCAAACATAAGAAAATAATGTACAATTAATAATACGAATGTAAAAAGCGACACTTTATGAATAGTATTATTATTATACTAAAACAAATGAATAATGACTAAAAATGAACGAATGTAAATAATGAAAGAACAAATAATGAATGAATGAATGAATGAATGAATGAATGAATGAATGGAGATCATATGAAATACTCACCTTGCTTGTAATTATCAGACTCCATTCTGATTATATATACTCGGTCTAGTGTTAGTGATACCTTCCGACCGTATTGAGCTTGTACCAATAATTGTGTGACATGTATTTGTCGACTCTTTTCTGTTTCTGCTGATGTATTTACCCCGTCCCAAGCACAGGCTAGTGCTAGTGGTTAATGACGACCAGCACTGGACTTGTACCAAGAAATAGGTGTCATATATTACTATAATATAAGAAGTCGGCTACCTGTATTAGGCCGACTCGTTCCGTTTTTTGCTGCCGTATGTACACAGTCCAACGCACAGGCTAGTGCTAGTGATAAATGGCGACCAGCACTGAACTTACCAAGAAATATGTGTTGCATGTATTCGTCGACTCTTTTCTTGTTTCTGCTGATGTATTTACCCCGTCCCAAGCACAGGCTAGTACTAGTTGTTAATGACGACCAACACTGAGCTTGAACCAAGAAAAAGGTGTCATTATATAATAATAATATAAGAAGTCGGCTACCTGTATATGGCCGACTCGTTCCGTTTTCTGCTGCTGTGTGTACCCAGTCCAAAGCACAGGCTAGTGCTAGTGATAATGGCGACCAGCACTGAGCTTGTACCAAGAAATGGGCGTTATGTATAATTTATCAGACTCCATTGAGATTGTATATACTCGGTCTAGTGTTAGTGATAGCTTCCATTTGTACTGAGCTTGTTACCAGAAATGTGTGACATGTATTCGTCGACTCTTTTCTGCTGATGTATTTACCCCGTTCCAAGCACAGACTAGTGCTAGTGGCTAATGACGACCGACACTGAGCTTGTACCAAGAAATACGTGTCATTATATAATAATAATATAAGAAGTCGGCTATCTGTATTAGGCCGACTCGTTCCGTTTTCGGCTGCTGTGTGTACCCAGTCCAAAGCACAGGCTAGTGCTAGTCATAAATGGCGACCAGCACTGAGCTTGTACCAAGAAATAGGTGTCAAGTTTTTCTCCGATCCGTGTCTGATTCTGCTGCTTTATTATCCTATCCAAAAACAACGAGCTTATACGAAGAGATAGGTGCCATGTCTTTGTCCGCCTCTTTCATGATTCTGCTGCTGTATTTATTCCGCCCCAAGCACAGGCTAGTGCTAGTGATAAATGACGACCAGCACTGAGTTTGTACCAAGAAATGTATCATGTAAGTAGTTCTCCGACTCTTTTCTGATTCTGTTGCTGTATTCATCTGGTCCCACGTTCAGGTTACTAGAAAAATGAAGATCAGCACTGATTTTGTATTCTAGAATACTATGTCATTGATGACTTTCTATGTCAATGATGAAATAATTATTTTCATCGATGTGTATATTCTATCTTGACTATATGGCATAGGTAGTGATGAATGACAGTCCAGGTGTCAACCCAAGCCAAACTACCTAGGGTTCACCTGTGACCTGACACAGAGCTAATCATACCCGTATTGTTAAAACAATTCCGTAGGTAATTTAATTGGTCATGGCTCAATGGTTGGGTGAACACAGTTTGGGATGGGTGAGTAGACTAGTTATGATTGCTTGTCTTTAATCTTTTTCAAGCATACAAGAAATCAGACAATCAAGGTTGAAAGGACTACAGATTGAGAAAAGTTTATATTTTGAATGATTAAATATACATTGAATATACGAATAAAACTGTAGTGAGTGGACTTGAGATTGTTCAGAAAATCTACTCTTTTGCTGCCAATGTCGCAGCTGTGATTACCTATACAAACATTTTCGATCCAGATGAAACCCTTTCCCAGTTTAATAGTCATGAAAGAAATTATAACGTCATCTTTTCTGATTCTGCTGCTGCATTTACCCATTCCAAAGCACAGGCTAGTGCTAGTGATAACTGACGACCAGCAAGAAATGGACATTGTGTAATTATCAGACTCCATTCTGATTGTATATACCCGGTCTAGTGTTAGGGATAACTTCCGACCGTACTGAGCTTGTACCAAGAAATGTGTGACATGTACATGTATTTGTCGTCTCTTTTCTGATTCTGTTGATATATTTACCCGTTCCCAAGCATAGGTTAGTGCTAGTGGTTAATGACGACCAGCACTGGACTTATACCAAGAAATAGGTGTCATATAATATTATAATATTAGAAGTCTACTATCTGTATTAGGCCGACTCGTTCCGGTTTTTGATGCCGTATGTACTCAGTCCAAAACACAGGCTAGTGCTAGTGATAAATGGCGACCAGCACTGAGCTTGTACCAAGAAATGGGCATTATGTATAATCTATCAGACTCCATTCTGATTGTATATACTCGGTCTAGTGTTAATGATAGCTTCCGACTGTATTGTGCTTGTACCACGAAATGTGTGACATGTATTCGTCGACTTTTCTGCTGATGTATTTACCCCGTCCCAAGCACAGGCTAGTGCTAGTAGTTAATGACGACCAGCACTGAGCGTGTACCAAGAAAAAGGTGTCATTATATTATATTATATTGTGCACCAGGTTCAAAGCACAGGCTAGTGCTAGTGATAAATGGCGACCAGCACTGAACTTGTACCAAGAAATAGGTGTCACGTATTTCTCCGATTATTGTCTGAATCTACTGCTTTATTATCATATCCAAAGCAAGGTAATTACAAGCGATTTATGACGATCAACAACGAGCTTTTACGAACAGATAGGTGTTATGTCTAAAAAGATATAGTCTCGGAACATGTAAAAATGTGCAATGATTTTAAGTCTGGTCCTAACATAAAACAACATAAACTTTCTACTTTGTACTGGATTCCGAAACTACATAAAAACCCTTATAAGTCGCGTTTTATTGCCAACTCTAGCTGTTGTACCACTACTAAATTATCTATACTTTTGACGTCCTGTCTTACTACGATCAAAGAACATGTTAAACGCTACTGTGATAAAATATATGAAAATTCTGGTATTAATGTTTTTTGGTCCATAAAAAATTCAAATGATGTTTTAACAAAACTTGAAAATGAACAGTATAACATTTCTTTACTGAGCTCTTATGATTTCTCTACACTCTATACTACTCTACCTCACCATCTTATAAAGGATAGACTTATTAAATTAATAGAAAAAACCTTTGCCAGAGAAAACAAAATGTTCATTGCTTGTAATGTTCAACGTTCATTCTTTTCGAATTCAGAAGTTGAACATTACACAATGTGGACTTGCCTTGATGTTTGTAGATCTCTTACCTTTCTTTTAGATAATATATTTGTGCGTTATGGAGATACCATATATCGTCAAGTTGTTGGTATACCCATGGGTACAAATTGTGCCCCTCTTGTTGCAGATTTGTTTTTGTATTGCTACGAGAGGGATTTTATGCTTAGCTTAAAACCTGATACACAGACCGATATTGTTAATGCTTTTAATAAAACTTCAAGGTATTTAGACGATATTTTGAATTTAGATAATCCTTATTTTGATACTATGGTTTCTTCAATCTACCCAAAAGAACTGTCTTTAAACAAAGCTAATCAATCTGACATTAATGCTTCATTTTTAGATTTGAATCTTTCAATTACAAATGATAAAGTTTCGTCCAAAGTATACGATAAAAGAGAAGATTTTAATTTTAAAATTGTTAATTATCCTTTTCTAGATGGGGATGTGCCACGTTCTACATCTTATGGTGTTTATATTTCTCAACTTATTAGGTTTGCCCGAGCCTGTTCTTTGCTTGAAGATTTTAACAGACGTAATTTAGTTATAACTGATAAACTTCTTAAGCAAGGTTACAGATATCACAAACTTCGGAAAACCTTTTCTAAATTTTATTATCGAAATTTACCTCTCATTAGTAAATATAATTGCAATCTACGGACGTTACTGCGACAAGGCATTTCTCAACCAGAATTTTATGGGGATGTTATCTACAAACTTAGGAAAATTCGGGGTCATATCCATTTTCATGATTTGTTTATAAAACGCATTAAAAAATTTAAAAAGAAAGGTTATGATCCTATTATATTGCAACACACTGCATGTTTGGTTATCGACCCTTTTACAGTCGGTAGCTACGCTTCCCTCTTTGCTTGCGCGATGACAGGCCGAGGGTAGTACTCTATGATGGTATACTCTTAAACTTGGATACAGGAGGAGCTTACCAGATTCACGTATTATTTTTTCCCTGTCGTGCCCTTAACGGCTTGCCTGCAGGTGCTCTGACTTCAGCAAAGTCATTGAGTACATATTTGACGGATTGTCACAGTTATTATGCTATGTTTTACATGTTGTCCTGTGTTCACCGTCGTCTATGTTGTGGGTAAGTCCAGCGGGGATACCTTTATTTACAATATTTGTAAAGCTAGGGTGACTTTGAGAGAAGTGTGAGGTTAGGACGTCCGTAAACCGGTTTAAACCCCCAGTGGTGTTTTTGCTGCTGACCGTGCCAAGGCGGTACTCTCTTTGTCACCCTTCCTTTTGTTTGCCTTGCGTCTTTGTGCTTGTGGTTTGTTCATGTTGTGGAACGTTTATCCCTGTTTCTTGTGTGTCTTTTGGTGTTTTCTGTGTTCATTTCGTGTGTGTGTGTGTGCGTGTGCGTTTGGGTGTGTGGTTGTGTGTGTGTGTGTGTGTGTCATGCTGTCTATCGGTGTTTTGGTGGTGGTTGCGTCTTGCATGTGGCTTTGCCTGCTTGACTTTACTACTTTTCCATTTGTCCGTCTCTTTCATGATTCTGCTGCTGTATGTATTCCGCCCCAAGCACAGGCTAGTGCTAGTGATTAATGACGACCAGCACTGAGCTTGTACCAAGAAATGCATCATGTAAGTAGTTCTCCGACTCTTTCTTGATTCTGTTGCTGTATTCATCTGGTCCCACGTTCAGGTTACTAGTACTAGAATCCTACCTTGATTAGGTTTGAGTTGTAACAACGAATGAATTAATGAAATTTTGTTTATCATATGAAACACTAACCTTTCTTGTTCACCACTTTCTATGTCAATGATGAAATAATTATTTTCATCGCTGTTTATATTCGCTCTTGCCTCAGTTGCCTGTATGGCATACGCTAACATTTTCGATCCTGATTAAACTCTTTCCCTGTTTAATATTCATGAAAGAAATTATATCGTCATCTTTTCTGATTCTGCATTTACTCATTCCCAAGCACAGGCTAGTGCTACTGACGACCATCACTGAGCTTGTACCAAGAAATGGGCATTGTGTAATTATCAGACTCCATTCTGATATTATATACTCGGTCTAGTGTTAGTGATAACTTCCTACCGCACTGAGCTTGTACCAAGAAATGTGTGACATGTATTTGTCGAGTCTTTTCTGTTTCTGCTGATGTAATTACCCCGTCCCAAGCACAGGCTAGTGCTAGTGGTTAATGACGACCAGCACTGGACTTGTACCAGGAAATAGGTGTCATATATTATTATAATATAAGAAGTCGGCTACCTGTATTAGGCCGACTCGTTCCGTCTTTTGCTGCCGTATGTACTCAGTCCAAAGCACAGGCTAGTGCTAGTGATAAATGGCGACCAGCACTGAGCTTGTACCAAGAAATGGGCATTATGTACAATTTATCATACTCCATTCAGAGTGTATATACTCGGTCTAGTGTCAGTGATAGATTCCGATTGTACTGAGCTTGTTATAAGAAGTCGACTACCTGTATTTGGCGGACTCGTTCCGTTTTCTGCTGCTATATTTACCCCGTCCCGAGCACAGGCTAGTGCTAGTGATAAATGGCGACCAGCACTGAGCTTGTACCAAGAAATAAGCCACGTATTTCTCCGATTCTTGTCTGATTCTACTGCAATATTATCCTATCAAAACAATGTAATTACAAGCGATTTATGACGATCAACAACGAGCTTGTACGAAAAGATGGATGTAATGTCTTTATTCGTCTCTGTCATGATCCTGCTGCTGTATTTATTCCGTCCCAAGCACAGGCTAGTGCTAGTGATAAATGACGACCAGCACTCAGCTTGTACCAAGAAATGCATCATGTAAGTAGTTCTCCGACTCTTTTCTGATTCTGCTGCTGTATTTATCTGGTCCCACGTTCAGGTTGGTAGTAAAATGATGATCAGAACTGAATTTGTATTCTAGAATAGGTTTGGGTGAATGAATGAATAAATGAATGAATCTCTTATTGTATATCATACGAGCCACTCACCTTGCTTGTTAACCACTTTCAATGATGAAATAATTATTTTCATCGCTGTTTATATTCTCTCTAGACTGTGTGGCATAGATAGTGATGAATGACAGCCCAGCTGTCAACCCAAGCCCAGCTACCTCTGACATGACGAAGAGCTAATCATGCCCGTATTATAAAACAATTCCGTAGATCATTAATTGGTCGTGGTTCAATGGTTGGGTGAACACTGGTTTGGATGAGTGATTAGTGATGATTGTTTGTCTTTAATCTTTTTCACACACTTGTTTGTCTTTAATCTTTTTCAAACATACAAGGAATCAAACAATGGAGATTGAAAGGGCTGCAGATTGAGAAAACAGTTTATATTTTGAATGATTAAATATAGATTGATTATACGAATAAAACCGTAGTGAGTGGACTTGAGATTATTCAGAAAATTTACTGTTTTGCTGCCAATAACGCATCTGTGATTACATATGCAAACAGTTTCGATCCAGATGAAACCCTTTCCCTGTTTAATATTCATGAATTTTTTTTATATCGCCATAAATATTAATGGTCCGAACTATTCTAAAGCAGCCAAATACATGCATTAAGCAACCACCTGTTTTTAAAGATTAATACAGTAAAACTCCTCTTATGCGACCACTTAATGAATAAACATGGCTGTCTTTATAAGCAGGTGGATGCTTTATGCAGGACGAAACTTTCGTCCTGCATTAAGCTACTACCTGCCTTTGTCACTGTGAATTATGCTCCTTTTATCATGGTCGCATTAGAGGGTTTTTACTGTACTTTAGTGATCACTATACAGGAATGTTCAACTTTACAAGTACAGACGTAACCAATGTGTAAAACAGTGTACAGTAGTACTCATCTAAAGCAACCACTGAATGAATACATACACATTGATGTTACTACACATAGGTGGTTGCTTAATACAGGACAAAAGTAATGCAGAAAGCTCCCGTGGGACTTTAAAAACCAGAATTTTGCAAATCTATATGCGATCGCTTTATTTTGGGAAATTTCATTTTTTTACTGTCAAAATATGATGTCTAAACGTATTTGAAGGTATTTATAAGTAGTATTTAAGAAATGGTCACGCGCCAAGCACCTGTGGTCTCGTCTGGATCTGCACTGCTTTCAAGGGCGATCACAGATTCGTCCATGGTAGCGAAGTATTTAAATGTTGAAGAATGAAAAATCGGGAAGAAAGTCATTCAGTTGTTTATTTACCCTTAACCCATTTCAGCATATTGACACCTATTGACACCTCTGCAAAAGTAAGAGTAAGCTCTATTTCTCACGATAGTTTAAAAACTACACAATTCTATATGTTTCCTTTTCTTTAGTAAATGCTCCTTTTTAAAATTTCTCCTATTCATTCATTAAGTCTTATACATGTACCTCTATCCGCGACCTGACTCACATTTGCAAACAGATTGGATCCAGATGAAACGCCGAGTTAGTCGGCATCTCATCAGGATCCAAGCTGTTTGAAGTCGGTTAACCCTTTCCTCCATAGATACGCCTTTCTACGCCTCTGTAATAGTCATTTCTTGAAACCATTGTGATAAATAGAGCATTTGCTCCATAGTGGTTTCAATACACACATTTTCCCTTTCTCTAGTAAATGCTCCTTTTCGGTAGTTTAAGTAGTTGGGTCTAAAAATAGCCTATGAGGTAATGGGTTAATAGTTTCTAAAAACTTGATACAAATAAGATACAAATTTGGAGCAAACCTTATTTTTCTAACACTAGGATAAGGATTAGATCAGCTACATGTATAAGGATATGCCAAACAATAATCGTCTTGTGTCATGTATTTGTCGACTCTTTTCTCTGATTATGTTGATGCATTTACACATTCCCAAGCACATGCTAGTGCTAGTGATAACTAACGACCAGCACTGAGCTTGTACCAAGAAATGGGTGTTGTGTATTTATCAGACTCCATTATGATTGTATATACCCAGTCTAGTTTAGTGATAACTTCCCGACCGTACTGAGCTTCTACCAAAAAAGGTCATGTATGTCGACTCGTTTGTGATTCATCTTCTGTATTTACCCCGTCCCAAGCACATGCTAGTGCTAGTGATTAATGACGACCAGTAATGAGCATGTACCTAGAAATAGGTATCATATATACACGACCGGTGCGTATTATATTTTGGTAGTCGTTTGCTGTATTCATCCCATATCAAACACATGCTAAGAAGTCGGCTATCTGCATTAGGCCGACTCGTTCCGTTTTCTGCTGCTGTGTGTACCCAGTCCGAAGCACAGGCTAGTGCTAGTGATAAATGGCGACCAGTACTGAGCTTGTACCAAGAAATGGGCGTTATGTATAATTTTTCAGACTCCATTCTGATTGAATATACTCGGTCTAGTGTTAGTGATAGCATCCGATCGTACTGAGCTTGTACCAAGAAATGCTTGACATGTATTCGTCGACTCTTTTCTGCTGATATATTTACCCCGTCCCAAGCACAGGCTAGTGCTAGTGGTTAATGACGACCAGCACTAAGCGTGTGCCAAGAAAAAGGTGTCATTATATAATAATAATATAAGAAGTCGGCTATCTGTATTAGGCCGACTCGTTCCGTTTTCTGCTGCTGTGTGTATCCAGTCCAAAGCACAGGCTAGTGCTAATGATAATTGGCGACCAGCACTGAGCTTGTACTAAGAAATGGGCGTTATGTATAATTTATCAGACTCCTTTCAGATTGTATATAAACGGTCTAGTGTTAGTGATAGCTTCCATCTGAACTGTGCTTGTACCAAGAAATATGTGACATGTATTTGTCGACTCTTTCCTGTTTCTGCTGATGTATTTACCCCGCCCCAAGCACAGGCTAGTGTTAGTTGTTAATGACGACCAGCACTGAGTGTGTACCAAGAAATGTGTGTCATTACATAATAATAATATAAGATAATATAAGAAGTCGGCTATCTGTATTAGGCCGACTCGTTCCGCTTTCTGCTGCTGTGTGTACCCAGTCCAAAGCACAGGCTAGTGCTAGTGATAAATGGCGACCGGCACTGAGCTTGTACCAAGAAATGGGCGTTATGTATAATTTATCAGACTCCATTCTGATTGTATATACTCGGTCTAGCGTTAGTGATAGCATCCGATCGCACTGAGCTTGTACCAAGAAATGCGTGACATGTATACGTCGACTCTATTCTGCTGATATATTTACCCCGTCCCAAGCACAGGCTAGTGCTAGTGGTTAATGACGACCAGCACTAAGCGTGTGCCAAGAAAAAGGTGTCATTATATAATAATAATATAAGAAGTCGGCTATCTGTATTAGGCCGACTCGTTCCGTTTTCTGCTGCTGTGTGTACCCAGTCCAAAGCACAGGCTAGTGCTAGTGATAAATGGCGACCAGCACTGAGCTTGTACCAAGAAATGGGCGTTATGTATAATTTATCAGACTCCATTCAGATTGTATACACACGGTCTAGAGTTAGTGATGGCTTCCATCTGGACTGTGCTTGTACCAAGAAATGTGTGACATGTGCTTGTCGACTCTTTCCAGTTTCTGCTGATGTATTTACCCCGTCCCAAGCACAGGCTAGTGCTTGTGGTTAATGACGACCAGCACTGAGCGTGTACCAAGAAATGTGTGTCATTATATAATATTAATATAAGAAGTCGGCTATCTGTATTAGGCCGACTCGTTCCGTTTTCTGCTGCTGTGTGTACCCAGTTCAAAGCACAGGCTAGTGCTAGTGATAAATGGCGACCAGCACTGAGCTTGTACCAAGAAATAGGTGTCACGTTTTTCTCCGATTCTTGTCTGTTTCTACTGCTTTATTATCCTATCCAAAACAATGTATTTACAAGCGGTTTATGACGATCAACTTGTACGAAGAGATAGGTGCCATGTCTTTGTCCGTCTCTTTCATGATTTTGCTGCTGTATTTATTCCGTCCCAAGCACAGGCTAGTGCTAGTGATAAATGACGACCAGCACTGAGTTTGTACCAAGAAATGTATCATGTAAGTAGTTCTCCGACTATTTTTTTTTTATTCTGTTGCTGTATTCATCTGGCCCCACGTTCAGGTCACTCGTAAAATGGAGATCAGCACTGAATTTGTATTCTAGAAACCTACCTTGATTACAGTTGAGTTGTAACAACGAATGAATGAATAAATGAATGAATATCATATGAAACACTAACCTTGCTTGTTCACCACTTTCTATGTGAATGATGAAATAATTATTTTCATCGTTGTGTATATTCTCTCTTGACTGTATGGCATAGGTAGTGATGAATGACAGTCCAGCTGTCAACCCAAGCCATACTACCTAGGGTTCATCTGTGACCTGACACAGAGCTAATCATACCCGTATTGTTAAAACAATTCCGTGGGTAATTTAATTGGTCATGACTCAATGGTTGGATGAACACGGTTTGGGATGAGTGATTAGTGATGATTGCTTGTCTTTATACGAATAAAACTGTAGTGAGTGGACTTGAGATTGTTCAGAAAATTTTCTCTTTTGCTGCCAATGTCGCAGCTGTGATTACCCATACAAACATTTTCTAGATGAAACCCTTTCCCTGTTTAATAGTCATGAAAGAAATTATAACGTCATCTTTTCTGATTCTGCTGCTGCATTTACCCATTCCAAAGCACATACTAGTGCTAGTGATAACTGACGACCAGCACTGAGCTTGTACCAAGAAATTGGCATTGTGTAATTATCAGACTCCATTCTGATTGTATATACCCGGTCTAGTGTTAGGGATAACTTCCGACCGTACTGAGCTTGTACCAAGAATTGTGTGACATGTATTTGTCGTCTCTTTTCTGATTCTGTTGATATATTTACCCGTTCCCAAGCACAGGCTAGTGCTAGTGCTAGTGGTTAATGACGACCAGCACTGAGCGTGTACCAAGAAATGTGTGTAATTATGTAATATTAATATAAGAAGTCGGCTATCTGTTTTAGGCCGACTCGTTCCGTTTTCTGCTGCTGTGTGTACCCAGTCCAAAGCACAGGCTAGTGCTAGTGGTTAATGACGACCAACACTGGACTTATACCAAGAAATAGGTGTCATATAATATTATAATATAAGAAGTTGGCTACCTGTATTAGGCCGACTCGTTCCGTTTTTTTGCTTCCGTATGTACACAGTCCAAAGCACAGGCTAGTGCTAGTGATAAATGGCACTAAGCACTGAGTTGTACCAAGAAATGGGCGTTATGTATAATTTATCAGACTCCATTCTGATTGTATATACCTGTGGTCTCGTCTGGATCTGCACTGCTTTCAAGGGTGATCACAGATTCGCCCATGGCAGCGAAGTATTTAAAAATTGAAGAATGAATAATCTGAAAGAAAGTCATTCAGTTGTTTATTTACCCTTAACCCATTTCCGCACATTGACACCTATTGACACCTCTGCAAAAGTAAGTTTTTTAAATGCTCTATTTATCATGATAGTTTAAAAACTACACAATTCTATATGTTTCCTATTCTTTAGTAAATGCTCCTTTTTCAAAGTTCTGCTATTTATTCATTAACTCTTATCCCTCTATCCGCGACCTGGCTCATATTTGCAAACAGCAAGGTAATTACAAGCGATTCTTTATCTAAAAAGTCACTGCAATTAATGTTAAATGAATGTTACCGTTATTCATGCCTTTGGCGATACCAGTATAATCCCAGCAAGTGTGGTATTTCTATGTTTAACGGTAGGCGACAAAAGCAAAGACATAATATGGTAACTTTCTTTTACCTAGGAACTGATCTTTTACCCACAGTGCAGAATTATAAGCATTTAGGTATTCTTGTCGATGAAAACTCCAGATCACAATCTGTTGTTAAGGATTGTTGTAATAAACTACGGGGTACCTTTTTCAGTTTAAACAACTGTGGTTTCAATGATAATGGGTTACAGCCTACCAGTTGCAAGCGTATTTATAACGCTGTAGTCTTACCCAAAGCATTATACGGATGCGAATGTTGGCCACAATTAAGTAAGACAGATTTACTTGCGCTTGAGCGATCGCATCGCTTATGCCTTAAATATATCCAGGGTCTAAGCTCTAGAACCAGTACGGACTGCGTTGTGAGTATGCTTGACTGTTTACCACTTGAATTGGAGATCGAGCGTAGAAAACTTGTTCTATTCGGTCAGCTCTGCAGACTAGAAGATGATTGTGCGGTACAATCTATGTTTTTAGTGAGAATTAGCGCATTTATGCTGAATAAGGTTCATACTGGCTTCATTCCGGATATTAATAATATTTTAATCAAGTATAGTTTGAAACATTACATGTTGACATATATGTCTACTGGGTCATTTCCTAGTAAATATTGCTGGAATGTGACGGTAAAAAGAGCAATCAGGAATACATTTGTTTTAGATTGGAATATCCGTACGTCTGGTGGTAAATTTAGCCGGTTTAGATCGGTTCATAGTAATTTCCAGTTAAGTAGCATTTGGATTTTCTCTGAAAAATTCCCTGCTTTGCTTATGTATGTAAAGTCAGTAGTACAGCTGACAGCATATTTAGCCCGTTATGATGATGTTTGTTACAAATGCAGTATGAGTTGTAATGAATATAGCTTAACAGATCATCTTATACTCGACTGCCCCGCAGTTGAGCTTGTAAGACAGAAGTTCTCTAATTGCGTCAGGACAGTTCTTGGGTTGCCAGTCTGGAACTGTTTAAGAACAATAGACAGGAAGGAATTTGTTAATACCGTTCTAGGTGTGTACCATCCAGTGGTTGACGAGTCACTTCGGAGTGGTCGATGTTATAATGATCTGTTATGCATTGTATTCAAGCATGCATACTTTGTAATGCATGCATATGACTGAAGTTATCAATTTCAAGTTACATTTGAACTAAATGCATATACTTTCACTATAGTTATTAATATTACTGTTGTAATGATAATGGTTGTGGTAGTGATGATCGTCATCATTGTCATCATCTTTATCATCATCATCATCATACCTATGAATAATTAATGCTAACTGTAAATACTCTTGAGTGTTCTCTAGATTTAGTTTCGCTAGAGAATTCCGTTCCAGAGTATCTATAGCAATGCAATATACTCTTATAAACTATTTCTATCTACATATACTCTTGTATGATCACTTCTTTTCGTTTCGTCGCACGGTCAGTTACTACAAGGGTATCTGTATAGAATGATTTTTCTTTAAATGCAATGATGCAGCTTAATGCGGGAATAGAGGTATTGCAGGGAGCTCCTCTGGACGCTTTCTGAAGTGCTTCTTTCCTGCAATGAACTGTAACCTGTCTTAGGACGGGCAATGAGATCATTTTAGTGTCGTTAAAGAGAGAGGGTACTGTATAACTCGCATTTTCATTGACATGTGATGTTATATTATGCTCATTTCAGTGTAATTGACACCCAGCTTTACCTGCATTATGTGCATGTTCTCATGTGTATTGCATCATGTTTATATTGTCTCAGTTCTTGTATATAGATGCCTATGCTTTGTAATCTTCAATTTGGAGGAAATAAAGATATATATATATATGCTGCTGTATGTATTCCGCCCCAAGCACAGGCTAGTGCTAGTGATTAATGACGACCAGCACTGAGCTTGTACCAAGAAATGCATCATGTAAGTAGTTCTCCGACTCTTTTTTGATTCTGTTGCTGTATTCATCTGGTCCCACGTTCAGGTTACTGGTACTAGAATCCTACCTTGATTAGGTTTGAGTTGTAACAACGAATGAATTAATGAAATTTTGTTTATCATATGAAACACTAACCTTTCTTGTTCACCACTTTCTATGTCAATGATGAAATAATTATTTTCATCGCTGTTTATATTCGCTCTTGCCTCAGTTGCCTGTATGGCATACGCTAACATTTTCGATCCTGATTAAACTCTTTCCCTGTTTAATATTCATGAAAGAAATTATATCGTCATCTTTTCTGATTCTGCATTTACTCATTCCCAAGCACAGGCTAGTGCTACTGACGACCATCACTGAACTTGTACCAAGAAATGGGCATTGTGTAATTATCAGACTCCATTCTGATATTATATACTCGGTCTAGTGTTAGTGATAACTTCCTACCGCACTGAGCTTGTACCAAGAAATGTGTGACATGTATTTGTCGAGTCTTTTCTGTTTCTGCTGATGTAATTACCCCGTCCCAATCACAGGCTAGTGCTAGTGGTTAATGACGACCAGCACTGGACTTGTACCAGGAAATAGGTGTCATATATTATTATAATATAAGAAGTCGGCTACCTGTATTAGGCCGACTCGTTCCGTCTTTTGCTGCCGTATGTACTCAGTCCAAAGCACAGGCTAGTGCTAGTGATAAATGGCGACCAGCACTGAGCTTGTACCAAGAAATGGGCATTATGTACAATTTATCATACTCCATTCAGAGTGTATATACTCGGTCTAGTGTCAGTGATAGATTCCGATTGTACTGAGCTTGTTATAAGAAGTCGACTACCTGTATTTGGCGGACACTTTCCGTTTTCTGCTGCTATATTTACCCCGTCCCGAGCACAGGCTAGTGCTAGTGATAAATGGCGACCAGCACTGAGCTTGTACCAAGAAATAAGCCACGTATTTCTCCGATTCTTGTCTGATTCTACTGCAGTATTATCCTATCAAAACAATGTAATTACAAGCGATTTATGACGATCAACAACGAGCTTGTACGAAAAGATGGATGTAATGTCTTTATTCGTCTCTGTCATGATCCTGCTGCTGTATTTATTCCGTCCCAAGCACAGGCTAGTGCTAGTGATAAATGACGACCAGCACTCAGCTTGTACCAAGAAATGCATCATGTAAGTAGTTCTCCGACTCTTTTCTGATTCTGCTGCTGTATTTATCTGGTCCCACGTTCAGGTTGCTAGTAAAATGATGATCAGAACTGAATTTGTATTCTAGAATAGGTTTGGGTGAATGAATGAATAAATGAATGAATCTCTTATTGTATATCATACGAGCCACTCACCTTGCTTGTTAACCACTTTCAATGATGAAATAATTATTTTCATCGCTGTTTATATTCTCTCTAGACTGTGTGGCATAGATAGTGATTAATGACAGCCCAGCTGTCAACCCAAGCCCAGCTACCTCTGACATGACGAAGAGCTAATCATGCCCGTATTATAAAACAATTCCGTAGGTCATTAATTGGTCGTGGTTCAATGGTTGGGTGAACACTGGTTTGGATGAGTGATTAGTGATGATTGTTTGTCTTTAATCTTTTTCACACACTTGTTTGTCTTTAATCTTTTTCAAACATACAAGGAATCAAACAATGGAGATTGAAAGGGCTGCAGCTTGAGAAAACAGTTTATATTTTGAATGATTAAATATAGATTGATTATACGAATAAAACCGTAGTGAGTGGACTTGAGATTATTCAGAAAATGTACTGTTTTGCTGCCAATAACGCATCTGTGATTACATATGCAAACAGTTTCGATCCAGATGAAACCCTTTCCCTGTTTAATATTCATGAAATTTTTTTATATCGCCATAAATATTAATGGTCCGAACTATTCTAAAGCAGCCAAATACATGCATTAAGCAACCACCTGTTTTTAAAGATTAATACAGTAAAACTCCTCTTATGCGACCACTTAATGAATAAACATGGCTGTCTTTATAAGCAGGTGGATGCTTTATGCAGGACGAAACTTTCGTCCTGCATTAAGCTACTACCTGCCTTTGTCACTGTGAATTATGCTCCTTTTATCATGGTCGCATTAGAGGGTTTTTACTGTACTTTAGTGATCACTATACAGGAATGTTCAACTTTACAAGTACAGACGTAACCAATGTGTAAAACAGTGTACAGTAGTACTCATCTAAAGCAACCACTGAATGAATACATACACATTGATGTTACTACACATAGGTGGTTGCTTAATACAGGACAAAAGTAATGCAGAAAGCTCCCGTGGGATCTATATGCGATCGCTTTATTTTGGGAAATTTCATTTTTTTACTGTCAAAATATGATGTCTAAACGTATTTGAAGGTATTTATAAGTAGTATTTAAGAAATGGTCACGCGCCAAGCACCTGTGGTCTCGTCTGGATCTGCACTGCTTTCAAGGGCGATCACAGATTCGTCCATAGTAGCGAAGTATTTAAATGTTGAAGAATGAAAAATCGGGAAGAAAGTCATTCAGTTGTTTATTTACCCTTAACCCATTTCAGCATATTGACACCTATTGACACCTCTGCAAAAGTAAGAGTAAAAGTACAAAAATGAGTCATGCAGGAAATACCACATACAGAACAAACACTCGCCCGAACAGCAACACAAGGAAACAGCAAATGTACATGGGTAGACAAAACAACAAGAGACGCACAAAGACAAAACAAACATTCAATAGGAGGAAGATGGAAGTACCGCCTTGGAACGGTCAGTGACAAAAGTCACCGGGGGTTTAAACCGGTTTATGGGCGCCCAACCTCACCCTTATTCCATCCCCATCCTAAAAGACAAACAGTGTAAATAAACGTATCCCCTCTCCGACTAATCTACAACAACCGCGACAGCAAATACAGTGGTAAAGTGCATGTATAACAAAAAAACATTTAATTGAACATACTGTATCCACCTATCGCTAGTGTACTCAATGATTGAGCTGCAAACAGAGTAACTGTAGAAAAGTAATAAAGGGTACGACAAAAATGAAATAGTACAGATATAAAATATAAGTTCTATTTCTCACGATAGTTTAAAAACTACACAATTCTATATGTTTCCTTTTCTTTAGTAAATGCTCCTTTTTAAAATTTCTCCTATTCATTCATTAAGTCTTATACATGTACCTCTATCCGCGACCTGACTCACATTTGCAAACAGATTGGATCCAGATGAAACGCCGAGTTAGTCGGCCTTTCATCAGGATCCAAGCTGTTTGAAGTCGGTTAACCCTTTCCTCCATAGATACGCCTTTCTACGCCTCTGTAATAGTCATTTCTTGAAACCATTGTGATAAATAGAGCATTTGCTCCATAGTGGTTTCAATACACACATTTTCCCTTTCTCTAGTAAATGCTCCTTTTCGGTAGTTTAAGTGGTTGGGTCTAAAAATAGCCTATGAGGTAATGGGTTAATAGTTTCTAAAAACTTGATACAAATAAGATACAAATTTGGAGCAAACCTTGTTTTTCTAACACTAGGATAAGGATTAGATCAGCTACATGTATAAGGATATGCCAAACAATAATCGTCTTGTGTCATGTATTTGTCGACTCTTTTCTCTGATTATGTTGATGCATTTACACATTCCCAAGCACATGCTAGTGCTAGTGATAACTAACGACCAGCACTGAGCTTGTACCAAGAAATGGGTGTTGTGTATTTATCAGACTCCATTATGATTGTATATACCCAGTCTAGTTTAGTGATAACTTCCCGACCGTACTGAGCTTCTACCAAAAAAGGTCATGTATGTCGACTCGTTTGTGATTCATCTTCTGTATTTACCCCGTCCCAAGCACATGCTAGTGCTAGTGATTAATGACGACCAGTAATGAGCATGTACCTAGAAATAGGTATCATATATACACGACCGGTGCGTATTATATTTTGGTAGTCGTTTGCTGTATTCATCCCATATCAAACACATGCTAAGAAGTCGGCTATCTGCATTAGGCCGACTCGTTCCGTTTTCTGCTGCTGTGTGTACCCAGTCCGAAGCACAGGCTAGTGCTAGTGATAAATGGCGACCAGTACTGAGCTTGTACCAAGAAATGGGCGTTATGTATAATTTTTCAGACTCCATTCTGATTGTATATACTCGGTCTAGCGTTAGTGATAGCATCCGATCGCACTGAGCTTGTACCAAGAAATGCGTGACATGTATACGTCGACTCTATTCTGCTGATATATTTACCCCGTCCCAAGCACAGGCTAGTGCTAGTGGTTAATGACGACCAGCACTAAGCGTGTGCCAAGAAAAAGGTGTCATTTTATAATAATAATATAAGAAGTCGGCTATCTGTATTAGGCCGACTCGTTCCGTTTTCTGCTGCTGTGTGTACCCAGTCCAAAGCACAGGCTAGTGCTAGTGATAAATGGCGACCAGCACTGAGCTTGTACCAAGAAATGGGCGTTATGTATAATTTATCGGACTCCATTCAGATTGTATACACATGGTCTAGAGTTAGTGATGGCTTCCATCTGGACTGTGCTTGTACCAAGAAATGTGTGACATGTGCTTGTCGACTCTTTCCAGTTTCTGCTGATGTATTTACCCCGTCCCAAGCACAGGCTAGTGCTTGTGGTTAATGACGACCAGCACTGAGCGTGTACCAAGAAATGTGTGTCATTATATAATATTAATATAAGAAGTCGGCTATCTGTATTAGGCCGACTCGTTCCGTTTTCTGCTGCTGTGTGTACCCAGTTCAAAGCACAGGCTAGTGCTAGTGATAAATGGCGACCAGCACTGAGCTTGTACCAAGAAATAGGTGTCACGTTTTTCTCCGATTCTTGTCTGTTTCTACTGCTTTATTATCCTATCCAAAACAATGTATTTACAAGCGGTTTATGACGATCAACTTGTACGAAGAGATAGGTGCCATGTCTTTGTCCGTCTCTTTCATGATTTTGCTGCTGTATTTATTCCGTCCCAAGCACAGGCTAGTGCTAGTGATAAATGACGACCAGCACTGAGTTTGTACCAAGAAATGTATCATGTAAGTAGTTCTCCGACTATTTTTTTTTATTCTGTTGCTGTATTCATCTGGCCCCACGTTCAGGTTACTCGTAAAATGGAGATCAGCACTGAATTTGTATTCTAGAAACCTACCTTGATTACAGTTGAGTTGTAACAACGAATGAATGAATAAATGAATGAATATCATATGAAACACTAACCTTGCTTGTTCACCACTTTCTATGTGAATGATGAAATAATTATTTTCATCGTTGTGTATATTCTCTCTTGACTGTATGGCATAGGTAGTGATGAATGACAGTCCAGCTGTCAACCCAAGCCATACTACCTAGGGTTCATCTGTGACCTGACACAGAGCTAATCATACCCGTATTGTTAAAACAATTCCGTGGGTAATTTAATTGGTCATGACTCAATGGTTGGATGAACACGGTTTGGGATGAGTGATTAGTGATGATTGCTTGTCTTTATACGAATAAAACTGTAGTGAGTGGACTTGAGATTGTTCAGAAAATTTTCTCTTTTGCTGCCAATGTCGCAGCTGTGATTACCCATACAAACATTTTCTAGATGAAACCCTTTCCCTGTTTAATAGTCATGAAAGAAATTATAACGTCATCTTTTCTGATTCTGCTGCTGCATTTACCCATTCCAAAGCACAGACTAGTGCTAGTGATAACTGACGACCAGCACTGAGCTTGTACCAAGAAATTGGCATTGTGTAATTATCAGACTCCATTCTGATTGTATATACCCGGTCTAGTGTTAGGGATAACTTCCGACCGTACTGAGCTTGTACCAAGAATTGTGTGACATGTATTTGTCGTCTCTTTTCTGATTCTGTTGATATATTTACCCGTTCCCAAGCACAGGCTAGTGCTAGTGGTTAATGACGACCAGCACTGAGCGTGTACCAAGAAATGTGTGTAATTATGTAATATTAATATAAGAAGTCGGCTATCTGTTTTAGGCCGACTCGTTCCGTTTTCTGCTGCTGTGTGTACCCAGTCCAAAGCACAGGCTAGTGCTAGTGGTTAATGACGACCAACACTGGACTTATACCAAGAAATAGGTGTCATATAATATTATAATATAAGAAGTTGGCTACCTGTATTAGGCCGACTCGTTCCGTTTTTTTGCTTCCGTATGTTAACAGTCCAAAGCACAGGCTAGTGCTAGTGATAAATGGCACTAAGCACTGAGTTGTACCAAGAAATGGGCGTTATGTATAATTTATCAGACTCCATTCTGATTGTATATACCTGTGGTCTCGTCTGGATCTGCACTGCTTTCAATGGTGATCACAGATTCGCCCATGGCAGCGAAGTATTTAAAAATTGAAGAATGAATAATCTGAAAGAAAGTCATTCAGTTGTTTATTTACCCTTAACCCATTTCCGCACATTGACACCTATTGACACCTCTGCAAAAGTAAGTTTTTTAAATGCTCTATTTATCATGATAGTTTAAAAACTACACAATTCTATATGTTTCCTATTCTTTAGTAAATGCTCCTTTTTCAAATTTCTGCTATTTATTCATTAACTCTTATCCCTCTATCCGCGACCTGGCTCACATTTGCAAACAGCAAGGTAATTACAAGCGATTCTTTATCTAAAAAGTCACTGCAATTAATGTTAAATGAATGTTACCGTTATTCATGCCTTTGGCGATACCAGTATAATCCCAGCAAGTGTGGTATTTCTATGTTTAACGGTAGGCGACAAAAGCAAAGACATAATATGGTAACTTTCTTTTACCTAGGAACTGATCTTTTACCCACAGTGCAGAATTATAAGCATTTAGGTATTCTTGTCGATGAAAACTCCAGATCACAATCTGTTGTTAAGGATTGTTGTAATAAACTACGGGGTACCTTTTTCAGTTTAAACAACTGTGGTTTCAATGATAATGGGTTACAGCCTACCAGTTGCAAGCGTATTTATAACGCTGTAGTCTTACCCAAAGCATTATACGGATGCGAATGTTGGCCACAATTAAGTAAGACAGATTTACTTGCGCTTGAGCGATCGCATCGCTTATGCCTTAAATATATCCAGGGTCTAAGCTCTAGAACCAGTACGGACTGCGTTATGAGTATGCTTGACTGTTTACCACTTGAATTGGAGATCGAGCGTAGAAAACTTGTTCTATTCGGTCAGCTCTGCAGACTAGAAGATGATTGTGCGGTACAATCTATGTTTTTAGTGAGAATTAGCGCATTTATGCTGAATAAGGTTCATACTGGCTTCATTCCGGATATTAATAATATTTTAATCAAGTATAGTTTGAAACATTACATGTTGACATATATGTCTACTGGGTCATTTCCTAGTAAATATTGCTGGAATGTGACGGTAAAAAGAGCAATCAGGAATACATTTGTTTTAGATTGGAATATCCGTACGTCTGGTGGTAAATTTAGCCGGTTTAGATCGGTTCATAGTAATTTCCAGTTAAGTAGCATTTGGATTTTCTCTGAAAAATTCCCTGCTTTGCTTATGTATGTAAAGTCAGTAGTACAGCTGACAGCATATTTAGCCCGTTATGATGATGTTTGTTACAAATGCAGTATGAGTTGTAATGAATATAGCTTAACAGATCATCTTATACTCGACTGCCCCGCAGTTGAGCTTGTAAGACAGAAGTTCTCTAATTGCGTCAGGACAGTTCTTGGGTTGCCAGTCTGGAACTGTTTAAGAACATTAGACAGGAAGGAATTTGTTAATACCGTTCTAGGTGTGTACCATCCAGTGGTTGACGAGTCACTTCGGAGTGGTCGATGTTATAATGATCTGTTATGCATTGTATTCAAGCATGCATACTTTGTAATGCATGCATATGGCTGAAGTTATCAATTTCAAGTTACATTTGAACTAAATGCATATACTTTCACTATAGTTATTAATATTACTGTTGTAATGATAATGGTTGTGGTAGTGATGATCGTCATCATTGTCATCATCTTTATCATCATCATCATCATACCTATGAATAATTAATGCTAACTGTAAATACTCTTGAGTGTTCTCTAGATTTAGTTTCGCTAGAGAATTCCGTTCCAGAGTATCTATAGCAATGCAATATACTCTTATAAACTATTTCTATCTACATATACTCTTGTATGATCACTTCTTTTCGTTTCGTCGCACGGTCAGTTACTACAAGGGTATCTGTATAGAATGATTTTTCTTTAAATGCAATGATGCAGCTTAATGCGGGAATAGAGGTATTGCAGGGAGCTCCTCTGGACGCTTTCTGAAGTGCTTCTTTCCTGCAATGAACTGTAACCTGTCTTAGGACGGGCAATGAGATCATTTTAGTGTCGTTAAAGAGAGAGGGTACTGTATAACTCGCATTTTCATTGACATGTGATGTTATATTATGCTCATTTCAGTGTAATTGACACCCAGCTTTCCCTGCATTATGTGCATGTTCTCATGTGTATTGCATCATGTTTATATTGTCTCAGTTCTTGTATATAGATGCCCATGCTTTGTAATCTTCAATTTGGAGGAAATAAAGATATATATATATATGCTGCTGTATGTATTCCGCCCCAAGCACAGGCTAGTGCTAGTGATTAATGACGACCAGCACTGAGCTTGTACCAAGAAATGCATCATGTAAGTAGTTCTCCGACTCTTTTTTGATTCTGTTGCTGTATTCATCTGGTCCCACGTTCAGGTTACTAGTACTAGAATCCTACCTTGATTAGGTTTGAGTTGTAACAACGAATGAATTAATGAAATTTTGTTTATCATATGAAACACTAACCTTTCTTGTTCACCACTTTCTATGTCAATGATGAAATAATTATTTTCATCGCTGTTTATATTCGCTCTTGCCTCAGTTGCCTGTATGGCATACGCTAACATTTTCGATCCTGATTAAACTCTTTCCCTGTTTAATATTCATGAAAGAAATTATATCGTCATCTTTTCTGATTCTGCATTTACTCATTCCCAAGCACAGGCTAGTGCTACTGACGACCATCACTGAGCTTGTACCAAGAAATGGGCATTGTGTAATTATCAGACTCCATTCTGATATTATATACTCGGTCTAGTGTTAGTGATAACTTCCTACCGCACTGAGCTTGTACCAAGAAATGTGTGACATGTATTTGTCGAGTCTTTTCTGTTTCTGCTGATGTAATTACCCCGTCCCAAGCACAGGCTAGTGCTAGTGGTTAATGACGACCAGCACTGGACTTGTACCAGGAAATAGGTGTCATATATTATTATAATATAAGAAGTCGGCTACCTGTATTAGGCCGACTCGTTCCGTCTTTTGCTGCCGTATGTACTCAGTCCAAAGCACAGGCTAGTGCTAGTGATAAATGGCGACCAGCACTGAGCTTGTACCAAGAAATGGGCATTATGTACAATTTATCATACTCCATTCAGAGTGTATATACTCGGTCTAGTGTCAGTGATAGATTCCGATTGTACTGAGCTTGTTATAAGAAGTCGACTACCTGTATTTGGCGGACACTTTCCGTTTTCTGCTGCTATATTTACCCCGTCCCGAGCACAGGCTAGTGCTAGTGATAAATGGCGACCAGCACTGAGCTTGTACCAAGAAATAAGCCACGTATTTCTCCGATTCTTGTCTGATTCTACTGCAGTATTATCCTATCAAAACAATGTAATTACAAGCGATTTATGACGATCAACAACGAGCTTGTACGAAAAGATGGATGTAATGTCTTTATTCGTCTCTGTCATGATCCTGCTGCTGTATTTATTCCGTCCCAAGCACAGGCTAGTGCTAGTGATAAATGACGACCAGCACTGAGTTTGTACCAAGAAATGTATCATGTAAGTAGTTCTCCGACTATTTTTTTTTATTCTGTTGCTGTATTCATCTGGCCCCACGTTCAGGTTACTCGTAAAATGGAGATCAGCACTGAATTTGTATTCTAGAAACCTACCTTGATTACAGTTGAGTTGTAACAACGAATGAATGAATAAATAAATGAATATCATATGAAACACTAACCTTGCTTGTTCACCACTTTCTATGTGAATGATGAAATAATTATTTTCATCGTTGTGTATATTCTCTCTTGACTGTATGGCATAGGTAGTGATGAATGACAGTCCAGCTGTCAACCCAAGCCATACTACCTAGGGTTCATCTGTGACCTGACACAGAGCTAATCATACCCGTATTGTTAAAACAATTCCGTGGGTAATTTAATTGGTCATGACTCAATGGTTGGATGAACACGGTTTGGGATGAGTGATTAGTGATGATTGCTTGTCTTTATACGAATAAAACTGTAGTGAGTGGACTTGAGATTGTTCAGAAAAGTTTCTCTTTTGCTGCCAATGTCGCAGCTGTGATTACCCATACAACATTTTCTAGATGAAACCCTTTCCCTGTTTAATAGTCATGAAAGAAATTATAACGTCATCTTTTCTGATTCTGCTGCTGCATTTACCCATTCCAAAGCACAGACTAGTGCTAGTGATAACTGACGACCAGCACTGAGCTTGTACCAAGAAATTGGCATTGTGTAATTATCAGACTCCATTCTGATTGTATATACCCGGTCTAGTGTTAGGGATAACTTCCGACCGTACTGAGCTTGTACCAAGAATTGTGTGACATGTATTTGTCGTCTCTTTTCTGATTCTGTTGATATATTTACCCGTTCCCAAGCACAGGCTAGTGCTAGTGGTTAATGACGACCAGCACTGAGCGTGTACCAAGAAATGTGTGTCATTATGTAATATTAATATAAGAAGTCGGCTATCTGTTTTAGGCCGACTCGTTCCGTTTTCTGCTGCTGTGTGTACCCTGTCCAAAGCACAGGCTAGTGCTAGTGGTTAATGACGACCAACACTGGACTTATACCAAGAAATAGGTGTCATATAATATTATAATATAAGAAGTTGGCTACCTGTATTAGGCCGACTCGTTCCGTTTTTTTGCTTCCGTATGTACACAGTCCAAAGCACAGGCTAGTGCTAGTGATAAATGGCACTAAGCACTGAGTTGTACCAATAAATGGGCGTTATGTATAATTTATCAGACTCCATTCTGATTGTATATACTCGGTCTAGTGTTAGTGATAGCATCCGATCGTACTGGGCTTGTACCAAGAAATGCGTGACATATATTCGTCGACTCTTTTCTGCTGATGTATTTACCCCGTCCCAAGCACAGACTAGTGCTAGTGGTTAATGACGACCAGCACTGAGCGTGTACCAAGAAAAATGTGTCATTATATAATAATAATATAAGAAGTCGGCTACCTGTATTAGGCCGACTCGTTCCGTTTTCTGCTTCTGTGTGTACCCAGTCCAAAGCACAGGCTAGTGCTAGTGATAAATGGCGACCAGCACTGAGCTTGTACCAAGAATTAGGTGTCACGTATTTCTCCGATTATTGTCTGATTCTGCTGCTGTATATGCCAATCTCATCAATTCATAGCGATTTATGACGACCAACAACGTGCTTGTACGAAGATTGTCGTGTCTTTGTCCGCCTCTTCATGATTCTGCTGCTGTATTTATACCGTCCAAAGCACAGGCTAGTGCTAGTGATAAATGACGACCAGCACTGAGCTTGTACCAAGAAATGTATCATGTAAGTAGTTCCCCGACTTTTTTTTTATTCTGTTGCTGTATTCATCTGGTCCCACGTTCAGGTTGCTAGTAAAATGAAAATCAGCACAGAATTTGTATTCTAGAATCCTACCTTGATTAGGTTTGTCGACTCATTTCTGCTGATGTATCTACCCCGTCCCAAGCACAGGCTAGTGCTAGTAGTTAATGACGACCAGCACTGAGCTTGTACCAAGAAATAGGTGTCATTATATAATAATAATAATATAAGAAGTCGACTACCTGTATTAGGCCGACTCGATCCGTTTTCTGCTTCTGTGTGTACCCAGTCCAAAGCACAGGCTAGTGCTAGTAATAAATGGCGACCAGCACTGAGCTTGTACCAAGAAATGCATCATGTAAGTAGTTCCCCGACTCTTTGTTTTATTCTGTTGCTGTATTCATCTGGTCCCACGTTCAGGTTGCTAGTAAAATGAAGATCAGCACTGAATGTGTATTCTAGAATCCTGCCTTGATTAGGTTTGGGTTGTAACAATGAATGAATGAATGAATGAATGAATGAATGAATGAATGAATGAATGAATGAATGAATGAATGAATGAATGAATGAATGAATGAATCTCTTATTGTATATCATATGAAACACTCACCTTGCTTGTTAACCACTTTCTATGTCAATGATGAAATAATTATTTCTTCGCTGTTTATATTCTCTCTAGACTGTGTGGCATAGATAGTGATGAATGACAGCCCAGCTGTCAACCCAAGCCCAGCTACCTAGGCTTCACCTCTGACATGACGATGAGCTAATCATGTCCGTATTATTAAAACAATTCCGTAGGTCATTAATTGGTCGTGGTTCAATTGTTGGGTGAACACTGGTTTGGATGAATGATTAGTGATGATTGTTTGTCTTTAATCTTTTTCAAACATACAAGAAATCAAACAATCAAGATTGAAAGGACTACAGATTGGGAAAACAGTTTATATTTTGAATGATTAAATATAGATTGTCTATACGAATAAAACTGTAGTGAGTGGACTTGAGATTATTCAGAAAATTTACTCTTTTGCTGTCAATGTCGCATCTGTGATTACATATGCAAACAGTTTCGATCCAGATCAAACCCTTTCCCTGTTTAATATTCATGAAACAAATTATATCGTCATAAATATTAATGGTCCGAACTATTCTAAAGCATTTTTCAACGCAGGTAGTTTTACTGTGTCAGAGAGTGTAAACCCAGGTCTATATTACATTTAAATATTATTCCATAAGCAAACAGACCAGACACTGATCAGACGGCTCCTACAGGAGCCGTCTGATCTGGGTCTACAATGTTTGCAGTTGCGTGAGAATGCGTTTATATGAAGGAAATAGTTAAGACAAGTAGTAGCCAAATACATGCATTAAGCAACCACCTGTTTCTAAAGATTAATACAGTAAAACCCCTCTAATGCGACCACTTAATGAATAAACATGGCTGTCTTTATAAGCAGGTGGTTGCTTAATGCAGGACGAAAGTTATGCAGAAAGCAGCTTTCTGCATAACTTTAGTCCTGCATTAAGCTACCACCTGCCTTTGCCACTGTGAATTTTGCTCCTTTTTCCTGGTCGCCTTACAGGGTTTTAACTGTACTTTAATGATCACTATACAGAAATGTTCAACTGTACATGTACAGACGTAACCAATGTGTAAAATATGTTTAACACTGTACAGTAGTACTCATCTAAAGCAACCACTGAATGAAAACATACACATGTTGATGTTTCTAAACACGGGTGGTTACTTAATACAGGACAAAAGTAATGCAGAAAGCTCCCGTAGGATCTTTCTGCATAAATTTCGTCCTGCATTAAGCTATCATCTGACTTTAAAAACCAGAATTTGAAAATGTATATGCTATCTCTTTAGAGATGTTTTACTGTGTAAATGATACTTTAATAACAATTTCGTATGCAATACTCGACAGAGTAAACGTTCAAATAACCCAACAGGATGTTGAACTACATGTAGTAATTTCAGTAAACCCTGTGAACACCAACCACCAGAAACAAGTCTCATTTTGGGCTTTGAAAACCCAATTGCACCCAGTGGATTCTTCCATGTTTATATATTGGATTAGTCCAATTTTTTTATGTAAGGGGTGCCTGGCCTAAATTTCCAATTTCTTTTTGTTTTATATTGAAATTCCTATCACCAGACAGTGTAGACTCTGATTAGACGCCGCATTATGCGGCGTCTGATCAGAGTCTACACTGTATGTCTACGTCCCATATATGGGACCGTGGGAACAAATGGGTTTAATATAGGTGGTTGCGTTATGAAAGTTATGCAGAGAGCTCCCATACAGACTCCGAGTTTATTCATTATGTGGTCACTATAGGAAACGGTTTTCTGTACTTTTGCAAACATTTAAATCCAGATAAAACATGGAGACATGTTGCTTCTCATCAGGGGTTAAACCCTTTCCCTCACATTGACGCTTTTTCACGCATTTGCAAACATAGTAGACCCAGATCAGGCGGCTCCTATAGGAGCCGCCTGATCAGTGTCTGCTCTGTTTGCTTTTGACATGATATAGATATTATTCTACAGTTTTTGTCAGAGTAAAACTATCCCATGAAAAGTTTATATTGTGATAATTGAGCTAATAAATATTCATGGTGTCGTTATTTCTTACATGAATACAGAACAGGGAAATGGTTAAACTATTTTGTACTCTTATCGTGTCTTTGGAAAGAAATGAATGATGAATTAGAGAACAAATCCTACGAAAATTTGTCCAACATGCTAAAGGTCTGGTTAATTTCTACTTTACAGGAAGGCTGTTTATTGCCATTCAGTTATAGATTTGTATCTGACAAAACGTGAGATTGATTTCTATTGTCAGTTCAATTTGGGAACTAACCTTGACGGATATAACATAAAGCTAAGGTATACTAGTATTTTGATCACTTTGATTTTCTCTTGTGTGTTTGAATAGATATAGCTGTGTTATCTAACTACAAATGAACAACACTTATATTTTTTTGTATAAGTCGGATGTTACACCTTATCATGATACAAATACAGTAACTCCCCTCTAATGCGACCACGTAATGAATAAACAAGACTGTCTTTATAAGCAGGTGGTAGCTTAATGCAGGACGAAAGTTATGCAGAAAGCTCCTATAACCTTTGTCCTGCATTAATCTACCACCTGCCGTTGACACTGAATTATGCACATTTTTGCTGGTCGCATTAGAAGCACTGATCAGACGGTTCCTATCTGGGTCTACTCTGTTCGCAAATGTGTGAAAAGGTGTATATATGAAAGAAATGGTTAATCATTATAAACCTCGCTTATTATGGTAGCATTCATGACATGATATCACTTGAAAACAATCTGGATCCATATGAGACTCCAAGTTACTTAGCGTCTTGTCCACAGGTGCTAGGCGCGTGACCATTTCATAAATACTACTTATAAATACCATCAAATACGTTTAGACATCATACTTTGACAGTATAGTATATTACTATGTATTTTCTTTTCATTTTTTTACTGTCAAAATATGATGCCTAAACGTATTTGAAGGTATTTATAAGTAGTATTTATGAAATGGTCACGCGCCAAGCACCTGTGGTCTCGTCTGGATCTGCACTGCTTTCAAGGGCGATTACATATTCGCCCCTGGCAGCGAAGTATTTAAAATTTAAAGAATGAATAATCGGGAAGAAAGTCATTCAGTTGTTTATTTACCCTTAACCCATTTCCACATATTGACACCTATTGACACCTCTGCAAAAGTAAGTTTTTTTTAAAACCATAGGAGCAAATGCTCTATTTATCACGATAGTTTAAAAACTACACAATTCTTTTTCCCTTTTCTTTAGTATCTATGCTCCTTTTGCAAACTTCTACTATTCATTCATTAACACTATCCCTCTATCCGCGATCTGACTCACATTTGCAAACAGCTTGGATCCAGATGAAACGCCGAGTAACTCGGCATCTCATCAGGATCCAAGCTGTTTGAAGTCGGTTAACCCGTTCCTCCATAAATACGCCTTTCTACGCATTTTTAATAGTCATTTCTTGAAACCGTTGTGATAAATAGAGCATTTGCTCTATTTATCACAGTGGTTTCAATACTACAAAATTCTAACATTTTCCTTTTCTCTAGTCAATGCTCCTTTTCGGTAGATTTATTCAAAGTGGTTGGGTCTAAAATTAGCCTAGGGTTGGTAGTTTTTCAAAAACTTGATCGGATCGGCAGTAGTCAAAATTGAACTGATACAAATTTGGAGCAAACCTTATTTTTCTAACACCAGGATAAGGATTAACCCTTCCTCTGTTCTATGTTTATACCAAATTCTATATCTACCGAATATTCATGGACAAAATAGTTATAATGAAATATGGAAGGTGGAACATCGTAGCCATTTCAAAAAGTAAAGAAACTGATCTACAAAATCCCAATAGCAACTAGAACAGACCCGAATCAGACGGCTCCTATAGGGGCTGTCTGATCTAGGTCTACTCTGTTAGCAAATGCGAGAAAAGGCGATTATATGATAGAAAGGGTTAACAAATGTTACCCATTACCACCTGTTTACAAGTTGACTATCCTTTCAAACATGTTTAATCCCATCAGGATAAACCGATTTAGCCCATATGTTGTTACTTAACATTTCCCCTGATATAAACGCCTTTTCATATCTTTGCACGCCGAGTAGACCCAGATCAGACGGCCCATATAGGAACCGTCTGTTCAGGGTCTGCCCTGTTTGCTTGTAGAAATCTATAGATCTGATTTTACATATTCTGCCATGGCCAAAACATCTTGTGTTTATATACCATTATATACCATTATAAAAAAATCAGCTAATAAATGTTTATGATGTCAAAAAAATTTGACCTGGTAAAGGGTTAAGTTTGGACAAAGTTCGGAATTGATCTCAGTATACTTATTAGGACTTCGCCAGTCAGCGGTCTAGATCCTCATCGCAATCTAAACACACAACACTAAGTCACTGGACAAGAATTAGAGACACAGTGAACAAGTTGATGAACTCTATCTATGCTGAATTGTTGAAGTAAGTTCTAGATATTTTAGCAGGCTTATGCATTGACCATTCCCGAAATATCCGCGCCTTAACTCATTCTCTCATAGGCTATTTTTAGACCCAACTTTTTTTTAATTAATCTACCGAAAAGGGGCATTAACTAGAGAAAAAGGAAACTTTTAGAATTTTGTAGTTTGAAACCATTGTGATAAATAAAGCATTTGCTCCTATAGGATAGGAGCAAATGCTTTATTTATTACAATGGTTTCACGATGTGAATTTTATAGAGGCACAAAAATGCGTCACCAGGGGGTAATGTGTTAAATCGACTCTCATTTGCAAAAAGAGCTTGTATCCAGATGAGACGCCGAGTAACTCGGCGAGTAACACGGCGTCTCATCAGGATCCGAACTGTCAATAGTATCGAATCAGATGTAGTCAAAATTGCACAATTTCCTCATTTAAGGAGACATTTTTTTCACAGTGGGATAAGGATTAGTAAGGGTTAGTAGTTATTAAAGAATTAGCGCATATCATAACACAATTTTAGATCATTACTTACACATCTAGACTAGTAACATGTAAGCAGCTATTTTTTACCCTTTACTTCATCAATATTCATGAAAGAAATGGCATCGTGAATATGTATCAAGCTCCTTTTTTCTTTTCTTTTTTTTAAAAAAAAATGCATGTACACAGGACATTCTTGGTACTTTTAGAAACTGTTGAGTTAGATCTATTACAAAGTCATAAGCAAACAGAATAGACACTGATCAGACGGCTCCTACAGGAGCCGTCTGATCTTGGTCTACTCTGTTGGCAAATGCATGAAAAGGTGTTTATAAAAAGGAAAGGGTTAAACTGTAACACGGTGTCGGAGAATTTGTACTAACATTTACAAACAGTTTGACTAATTAACTGTTTCACCGCCGAAGTCGCCCGGAAAGCGACCCACAGGGCTTGTTGCAATAGGCGAAATTGCAAATTGTTTGGATCCAGATGAGACGCAAAGTAACTCGGCGTCACATCAAAATCCAAACACCACTTACGTTTAAGAGGAGAAATGGAAGGAAAGTCCACTTTGGAACTTAAAGAAGACGACGCCTAGCTCAAAAACACGAACAAATCAAATTTATCATATTCAAGTTTGTGAACATGCCGTAACTCCGTCATCAATCATCATTAGAGTGCACCATCAAGTACGGGTTTCTATATAAATAGTGAAATCGAGTTCCATTCAAAACCAATTCAGCATATTCTCCTACTTTGAAGACATTCTAATGTCAACGGTCGGTATTTTTTTAAGTACATGAAATGTTTGCAAAATACAGCAATGCATTTTAACCTTTAGCCTGCTGAGTAAACTATCTTTTACACAATTTTTCAATCACTAATTTTTCAAAATTCAAGCTATGATCAGTTTTTCTACCAAAGTGTAATAAAGGTGTTAAGCGACCTGACTTGCATTTGCAAACAGTTTGGATCCAGATGAGACACGGAGTAACTCGGCGTCCCATCAGTATCCATACTGTGTGCCACTCGGTCCATAGTTTCTCAAAACCATGAACGAATTGAGAGAAGAAAATATGAACCGATCAGGGTTTGAGCTGATAACAGATTTTCAGGAGAATAAGTCTTAATCGAATGATAATATTTGACTCCTCCAACACTAAGGCGCGTGTAAACAGTTTCGGGTAACTCAAGGATCAAACCCGATTGCAATCCAGTGAAACTCCTCTAATGCGACCACTTAATGAACAAAAATGGCTGTCTTCATAATCAGATGGTTGCTTAATGCAGGACGAAAGTTATGCAGAAAGCTCCTACAGGAGCTTTCTGCATAACTTTCGTCCTGTATTAAGCTACCACCTGCCTTTGAAACTGTGAATTATGCCCCTTTTTGATGGTCGCATTAGAGGGGTTTTACTGTATTTAGTATGGTATTAAATACGCCTTTTTACGCCTTTGCAAACTGAGTAGACCCAGATCAGTCGGCTACTGTATGAGCCGTATGATCAGGGTCTGCTGTGCTTGCTTATGATATACTGTAGAAATGATTTTATAGTTTCTGTCATGGCCAACTACTATTCTGTGCATGTGTCATTATAAAAATCTTAATCTTAATAAAATTAATATTCATGATGTCATTATTTCTAACATAAAATTTAAAGAACTGCAGAATTTCTAAAGATTCGACTCATTTTTTTTTCACTTTGAGTATTTGTGATATTACTTACAAACTGTTTGGATTCAGATGAGAAAATCGAGAGATTTCGCGCCTCATCAGGATCCAAACAGTTTGACAATTTGATCGTAGTTTTGAAAACGAAACACAAAAAAGAATGCTTGAATGATAATATAACTGAAGAGAAAAAAAAGGATTAAAAAATAAGGATTTAAGCAGTCGATATTTTCTGTAGACGAATTTTACTTAGTGTCAACGATTTAAGTATTTTTACACTTTTCGTTTAAAGAATCTTTATTTTCCAGCAAGCTAAAGGGTATCTGATCTTGAAAAAATCAGAAATCAATAGATCAATAGTTCAAGAGGCACTAAACTTGTCATTTATCCTTGGTTGAAAGGGAATTGAGAGAGAATACACACAGGGCGCTTATACTTAAACTGCTGTATTCGAATGGGCGAGGTTATTTGTAAAAAAGATTGAACCCAGATGGGATGCACAGTAACTGGTTGTCTAATTAAGATCCAAACTGTTTGAAACCCGGACAGTGTCTTGATATAGAACGAACAAATTATTTGTATTTCTGGGATCCATGCAGACGATATTTTGTGGCTACCGCCATTTATTTAGCGCGGTAAAGTTTAATAAACGTTGTCTCTTTGTTAAATACGCGCATTTAGTGAAGCAAAGAGTGGACTTGAATGGCACTGTTTATTTTCATGTGCCTCTTAACTTTGAAATAATTGTTTTTGTGATCGCATATGTTCAATTTCTGTTGTTGGACAGGAGAGGAAGGATATAGACACTAGAAATGATTATTTGAAACTGAATGTAAGTGAAACCTTGAATTAAATGAAAATGACTGAATTAGAAAGAATTACTCTGCATATACTTGTGGTAAAAGAAAGTAAAAATGTGCTGTCAGCAAAATTTGTCGTCTGCTACAAATGTCTTCTATTTAATTTTCTCTCCTTTTCTTTCAAAGACATTATCACAGTAACAAACAGTGTGGATGCTCATACGGATCTAGATTGTTTGCGTAGGTAATCACAGATACAGCATTGGCAGCGTGAGATTTAAATACAAAAAGTTGTTACAAGAGATTGGGACTATTTCCCTTCAGTACAGGTTTTGTAAAATTGTCTGAAGAATTTGTCGTCTGCTGTAATTTTATTTATTTAACCCTTTATTCCATAAATACGCCTTTCTACGCTTTTGCAAAACAGAGGAGAGCCAGATCAGACGGAGCCGTCTGAACAGGGCCTGCTCTGTTTGCTGATGAAATTATATAGATATGATTCAACAGTTTCTGCCATGGTCAACTACCCAGGACTGTGTTCATGTGCCATTATGAAAATTCTGTTAATTAATATTCATGATGTCATTATTTCGACCGACAATACAGAAACATTGACCGACAATACAGAAACATACACATTTAATTATAGACATTCAACCGACAATACAGTTACATACACATTTATTTATAGATATTCGACCGACAATACAGATACATTTAACTTTAATTATGGACATTCGACCGACAATACAGAAACATACAAATTTAATCACGTACGCTCGATTGTCAATGCAGTTATAGGATTAAATGTCTTATTGACATTTGGATTTAGGTTAGGTTATGACGCTCATTGTTACATATATTTTGACATAATTCTTTAAAGCAACATACATGGTCCGTCAGGTAGGGGTAGAAATAAACAACGGACATACTGTACATTGAAATCAAACTTCTATGTTGAAGCATATTGTAAAATGATATTGCCATTTAAACACCGTGCAGCTTTTTTGTAAATTTAGATGTGGGGTTGCACCTATAAGATTGCAAACAGGTCGATATGAGAATCTGGCAGAAAAAGATAGAAAGTGTATTTTCCGCGACGAAGTGGAATTAGAGTTACACGTTATCCTCAACTGCCCTTTACACCATGCTATTCGTGATGGTCATTTTGAAAAGGCAACACAAGTATCAAGTACTTTCTCTTCATTAAGTTATGAAAACAAGTTGTGCCAAAGCCTGCTTTAAGATTTCAAATCGAAGATCTTCGTTTTTATGTACATGTAAATAATGCAAGTATTCTCTTAGCCCATTCCCCATGTATTATTTTATGTCCATCAGTTACGAGTTGCTAATCAGTGCCTTTTTGATCTGATCAAATAAAAGGGGTTACATGATCTCTTAAAACCTATTTTGGGGTATGCGTTTTTGCGCTGTGTTTTCACGGTCAAATTTCACTTTGCTGTTTTAAGCTATTTTTGTGCATCTTTGCAGCGATTAGCGACCTGTAATTGGTTTTATTGACACTGTATAAAGTGTGAGTAAATAAGAATTCATTTGTGATATGTATAGTCTCTTATAATTCTTTATAGAATGGCTGTATACATCGTTTGATAATGTATATATACATGTTTGTTGTTACTGTATGTATACAGATGAGACTGAAATATATTTATGTGCCATTTGTGTCTTGTCCGATTGTCTGTTCAGAGAAAGTGCAATGCAGTCGTGGGATATTGGTCACCCCGGGTTGGTACAGTATTAAATAACACTTTCAGGGTCACCGTGCTTTTAATGTCCCCAGTCTAATATTTTAGAACGGATCGCTAGCACACCTAAGCTTTTAACTCTTATCCCGCTAGGAAAAAATAATGTCTGCTAAAATTTGGATCTGGAACAAATGTTACTACTTCCGATTCGATCTGGCTAATGAAGAAATATTGATCGAGTGTCAAACAGTTTGGATCCTGATCAGACGCTGAGTTGCTCGGTGTCTCATCTGGATCTAGATTGTTTGCAACTTTATATTATTATGAAATCGCCCTTGACTCGGGTATCAGTAATGGAAATGTGGATGTTTAGAACCCCGAACTTCTGGTATCCTCGGATAGAACAGTAGTTAGCATGATCGTTTCTCACTGGTCACTTCTCACTAATACATCTGTTAGCATGATCGCTTCTCACTAGTACAGTAGTTAGCATGGTCGCTTCTCACTAGTACAGTAGTTAGCATAGTTGCTTCTCACTAGTACAGTAGTTAGCATGGTCGCTTCTCACTAGTTCAGTAGTTTGCATGGCAGCTTCTCACTAGTTCGATCCTGGTTTGATTACGGATTAACCCTTTACCTCATGAATATTCATGTTAGACAAATGATATACATGTATTGAATATTAATTACGTGTATATGTTGTTTTTTTCAAAATGACGTATTAACACAGGACTTATTTTTGCCATGGCAGATGCTGTGGAATAAGGTCTATATTATATAATAAGCACACAGTGCAGAACCTGATCGGATGTCATATTCTAAACACAAGTGTTGATCTGGTTCTACACTGTTTGTAAACCCTAAAGGTTTTTTTGTATTGCAGGGTCATACCGTTATCTGTTACAGTATAATCAAACTGGGCATTAAGTGCCACGAAGCAAAGACGGGCTATACTTATAATGAATACAAATGAATGATACTTTTTGTAAATACTGTAGGTATAATTATGAGTCATAAAGTCAGATGGTAGCTTATTGTAGGACAAAAGTTACGCAGAAAGCTCCCGTAGAAACTTTCGGAATTACTGCATTAAATAATCGCCTACATTTAGAGACCCACATGTGTATTCATTAAGTGGTCGCTTTAGAGGGATTCTACTGTCTATCAATATATCTTACAAAACCATTTTTTTCCATTTGTAAATGTGAATTCTAGTAGACACCGTTTTGTAGACAGAATTTTTACTCATCCCTTTACTCCATAGATACGCCTTTTAAAGCTTTTTTCAATTAGAGTAGACCCAGATCAGACATCTCCTATAGGCACCGTCTGGTCTGACTCTACTGTTTTCAAATGCGTGAAAAATAATTTATATTAATGAAAGGGTTGAATAGTGTTTATGCTTGCCATGAACACACTATTGGATTTACTGTTTCATGAAAATCGTTCTCTCTTTACAGATGAAGTGAGCGGAGCATAAAATACCATACTTGGGATTTGTTTCGGAAGCATTTCCACCGAATCCATCATGCAGCGTGGAAAATCTGCCGGAGCGACACCGAACAGTTCAGTATCAGCGGATGGTAAGTTATAATGTTAATTTTTATAACGGCATATAAACACATGGTATTTTGGTGCAAGCAGACATTGTAGAATCAGATCTGTATTGTATCACAAGTAAACAGAGTAGACCCTGATCAGACGGCTCTTATAGGAGTCATCTGGGATTACTCTGTTTGCAAATGTGTGAAAAGGCGTTTAGATAGAGGAAAGGGTTAACCAGTCTGGATCCTGATGAGACTGATGAGTTACTCGATGTCTCATCTGGATCCAAACTGTTTGCATAATTTATTACCAATTCATCGCTAACGTGCACGACTTGCATCATCATTGTCTTCTTCAGTTCCCGAACCAGATTTTCTGTTATTTTTTTACTTTTTATTTAATGAATATGCATACAAAACATTCTTTACCCATGATAAGTATTTATTAACGCTTTACTCCATGAATATTCATGTGAGAAATAATTACAACATGAATATTACCTAGATTAAGTTTCATAATGGCACATATTAAGACATTTTGGTCGTGGTAGAAACTGCATGACGTCTATATTATTGCATAAACAAACAGAGCAGACCCTGATTAGACGGCTCCTATAGGAGCTGTCTGATCTTGGTCTACTCTGTTTGCAAAGGCATAGAAAGGCGTATTTATGGAGTAAATTGTTAATTCAATCTTTGTAGTAAAATATGAAATACGGACATTTATTGGCATGACAAACAAAGTAGAATCAGTTCTTTAACGTATAAGCAGAGTAAATGATCGGTCTGATTTGGGTCTACTCTGTTTGTTAATACGTATATAGACGAGATACGAATAGTTGAACACAGACAATTTTGACCACTGCAGAAACTGCAAATTCAGATCTATAAGCCATAAGCAAACCAAGCTGACCCTAATCAGACGGCTCCAATAGGAACCGTCTGATTTAGGTCTACTCTCTTTGAAAATGCTTTAACCCATTACCTCATATTGACGCCCTTTGACGCCTGTGTAAAAGTTACTTTTTGTAACCATTGTGGTAGAGCATTTTCTCCATAAGAGCAAATACAGTAAAACCTCTCTATAACGGCCACTAAATTGTGTTAATTAGTTGGTATTTAGGGCAGGTGGCTGTTTAAAGCAAGGTGAAAGTAAAACAGAACGCTCCTATACTTTCACCTTGCTTTAAGCAGCCACCTGTCTTAAACACAAAATACTTGATGTAATTTAGTGGCCGTTATAGAGAGGTTTTACTGTATTCTATTTATCGCAATGCTTTCAAAACTACACAATTTTAAAAAGTCCCCCTCTTTTCAGTAGATCTATTCAAAGAGTCCAGGTATAAAACTAGCCTATGAGGGAATGGGTTAAGGGGCATATTTATGGAGAAAAGGGTTATGGGTTAATGCGGCCAAAGTATGAAACACATTATCTCCTTATCAAACACAGAGTATGACTTTGATTGCCTTACAAAATACCACTCATAGTGTACCAGTTGTTCATTAGATCTATGACGAAAGTCATTGAAAAGTTTAAGGAAATCCTGAAGGGACATGCCATTTGCCAATCATAGATTGCCATTTAGCGAATGTATGCTTTATTTTAGCTTTCTAAAGCAAGTAAATGATTACATAACCGTGATTGACAATTATTTTATGGGAGGGCCATTATCGAGATGGAAATCAATAACACTTGAAACCTATGTACACACTTGTTAAAGCTGCATATTGTTTGATAGGACCGGGGCAATACACAATTAAAATATTTGCTTAAGTGAAGGGCCTGTATTACTTAACCTCCGACTGTCACCGTATACAGTAAAAACCCTCTAAAGTGACCATCTAATGAGGAGACATTGGTGTCTTTAAAAGCAGGTGGTTGCTAAATGCAGGACGAAAGTAATGCAGAAAGCTCCCACAGGAGCTTTCTGCATTACTTTCATCCTGCATTAAGCTACCACATACCTCTAAGATCCAGAACCATACCTCGTTTTGGTGGTCGCATTAGAGGGGTTTACTATATAATCAATCCAACCATCTAAATATCTACAGCGTGAGTTCTAGTTTAACCCCTTACCTGATGAATATTCATAATATTTTATTCCAAATAAACCAAACAGAACGGACCCTGATCAGACGGCTCATATAGGAACCGTCTGATCAGAGTCTACTCTGTTTGCAAAGGCGTCATAAGACGTGCCTAGTAGGGAAAGGGTTAAGTCTTTATTAACCCTTTCTTTCATATTAACGCCCTTTTCACGTATTTGTACCTCCTATATGATCCGTCTGATCAGAGTCTGCTCTGTTTGCTTATGAAATCAAAATTGATCTGATTCTATAGTTTCTACCAATAACAAATATTCGTGTGTACACATGCCTTTATATAAATACAACTAATAAGCATTCATCATGCCATCATTTCTTACATGAATATTGAACAGGAAAAGGGTTAGTGCTTCTGTAATGCACATAAACACACACGCGCTTAAAGGTAACGCCCATACTAAAAGTGCATCGCCACTAAAACTGAGTTATAAAGGTCAACGCATACACTTATATGTCTTGATTGTAAGAAAAATACAGTTTCGTCAATTGCAATCCATAAGCCACACCAGCACACCCACATCTATTCGGCTTTCCGATATTAGACGAATATGCTGGTGAGACGCCGAGTTATTTGAAGCGTCATCTAGAATCGAAATGTTTAATATATCCTTTACCTGATGTATAAACATATAAGAAATAATGGCTGTGTAAATATTAACTCTTTTCTTCATATAAACGTATTTTCACGTATATGCAAACAGAATATATAGGAGCCGTCTGATCAGGTTCTGCTCTGTTTGCTAATGGAACTTGATAGATATGTTTCTCTAGTTTCTAAAATGGCTGCACTGTTGCTCCTTCCATATATCATTACATGTATATCTATTATACCCATGAACATCAGTAGGTATTGAAATTTGTTCTAAATATAGAACAGGTAAAGGGTTAAGCAGTTGAATGTTATATACGAGGGAACATTTGACCGTGACAGACACCTGTTCTTTCATAAGCAAACAGACCAGACCCTGATCAGACGGCACCTAGATGAACTTGGTCAGCTCTCCTAAGCAATCAGAACAGACCGTGATTAGGCGCCTCCTCTATGACCCCTCTGATCTGGATTTATACTGTTCACAAACACCAGTGCACTTGTTTCCAGAATTCAACAGGTCAAGCTTTGCCGGTTACAATGCGATCAACGTAAAAGGGAGCAATCATATCCTTGCATATGGTGTAGACCCAGATCGATATCCGTGTTTAAAAATATTAAATAATCACCAGCCCTCCTACATACCAACGTTTTGCAAACAGTGTATAACCAGACCAATCACTGGTTTTATAAGGACATCATCGATTAGGTTCTGCATTTTAGTCACACAAGTCAGAAGAAATGAAATTACCGGGTGACTACCAGTGCAAAACCTGATCAGATCAGGTTCTGCATTTTTAGTCACACTAGTCAGCAAAAATACAAATACTGGGTGACTATCAGTGCAAAGCCTGATCAGTCCCCGTGTTTTTAAACGCGATGTCGACCAGGTCTGCATTGCTTGCTAAGCTTAACCCTTCTCCCGCGACCGCGACTTGAGCTGCATTTGCAAACAACTTGGACCTAGATGTGCTACCGAGTAACTCAGTCTCATCAGGATCCAAGCTGTTAGATTTGTCACAAACTTGGTCAAATCGGTATTACAGCAGAACCTGTATTAAGCGGCCATCAAAACGAGGTATAATTATTGGTCTATAAGGTCTGCTTAATTCAGGTCAAAAGTAATGCAGAGAGCTCCCCGAGATACTACAGTTTCTGCTTCAGTACAATTTTCAATAATAAACTTTATATGCCATTTTAAAAAGTAACCTAATTAATATGCATGACGTCATTATTTCTTACATAAATATTCATTGAGGAAAGGGTTAACCGGTAACGGATACACGACCAGCAACATCGGTTGTATCCTGGGTCCATGCTTATAAAGCTTTTTAGTTGAGTCTGAGTTCGTTCTCAAGCTTTTGATTGGTCAGAGTTGAGTTCTCAAGCTTTTGATTGGTCAGATTTGAGCCAAAAGCTCAAATCTGACCAATCAAAAATTTGAGAACGAACTCAGACTCAACTAAAAGTTTTATATGCATGGACCCATGTATTTCTAGAACAAGTTTTATATTTGTTGCAGAAATTCGCAATGTCTGCAAGAGGATTGCTCCTTACATTGTCCACTGCTGGCGCGATGTATGCGAGGAGCTGGGAGTTGCTGATGCAGAGATCGAGAAGCTGGAACACATGCAGGTGGCAGGCTCGAAACTCTCAGACGTCGCTTTCAACGGACTGTGCTGCTGGCAGGAAATGGTCGGGAAGGCGGCAAACAAAGACAAACTGCTCCGAGTGCTCCAGCTTTGTGGATTGCGCCGGGCAGAAGGTGAGAGATAGTTTCAAGGTCCATTAGAGTAAATATTTTGACAAGTTTCAAGTTTCTGTTAGCATTAGCATATCGGAAAGGACTTTGCTTTTGTCCAATTACGATCAAGTATAGCCAATACATATTAATTTACACAGAGGAATGAATGATTATTGTATGGTTGTATGCCAACGTAAGACACAAACATATTGCAAAAATGATTATACAGTAGAACCTGTCTTAAGTGGCTATCAATAAGATGTCTAATTATGGGTCTGTAAAGCAGGTGGTAGCTTAATGCAGATCATAAGTAACACAAAAAGCTCCTATAGGAGCTTTCTGCACTACTTTTGTCCTGCATTAAGCATCCACCTGCTTTTCAAGACTCCTATGTTCCATAGATGAATGGTCGCTTAAGACTGATTCTACTGCAGTATATCATTTCTAAAGCAATCACTTCAAGAAGCCTACATATCGATCTAATAGAGGTTGTAATTTAAAACCTTTACCTCATGAATATTCAAGTAAGAAATAATGACATCATCAATATTAATTAGCTGATTTTTATAATGACAGATGAACAAGATATTTGTTTCTTTTGGCCGTGGCAGAACCTCTAGAATCAGTGCTATATAATTCTGTAAGCAAACAGTACAGACCCTGATCATATAGGTCCTATAACAGTCATCTGATCTGGGTCTATACACTGGGTTTGCAAAGTTGTCAAAAGTGTTTGTATGAGGTTGTAAAGTGTTAATACAGGACGGGCATTACGAAGACAGTCCAAACAGGAGCTTTCTGGTTTCTTTCGTTTTGCGTAAAGCAATCGCCCGCTGTTAAAGATCTTAGTTAAATTTATGCGATTTATAGAGCACTGTATGAACACATTGGTCTCGGAGCACATTTGTCTTACGTAAGACCGATGCGGTCGCATTTGTCTCACGTAAGACAAATGCGACCTCAAATGTCTCATAGAAAAACCACAATTGTGTGACAGATGTGCTCCGATCAAGTTTTTTAAGGGACAAATAAGCACAAATGTCTCACGTCATTTTTTATGAAATAAAGCACATTTGTCACATATTTTTCCACGGTAGAAAAAATCTTAGAATCGAGGTTCGCCGTTTCACCTCATGTCAAGTGTAAATATCAACAGGCTTGCTAATGCTTTTCTATATAAATTCTTAAACCTAAAAACTGTAATGGAACACGGACTTCAGTAAAAAATATGCGGCCAAAAATTCGGCAGCCCCGAGAAAAAGACCGCAGCCGCAAACTATTGGTGAAGTCCGTGTTTTTCCCCAATGCCATAGGTTCTTACAAAAACACGGACCTCAACTTCAGAAATATATGCGGCCAAAAATTCGGCAGCCCCGAGAAAAAATCCGCAGCTGAAAAATCTGGATGAAGTCCGTGTTTTCCCCCAAACCATAGGCTTACAAAAACACGGACTTCAGTAAAAATATGCGGCCAAAAATTCGGCAACCCCGAGAAAAAGTCCGCAGCCGCAAACTCTGGGTGAAGTCCGTGTTTTTCCCAATGCCATAGGTCCTTACAAAAACACGGACCTCAACTTCAGAAATATATGCGGCCAAAAATTCGGCAGCCCCGAGAAAAAATCCGCAGCCGAAAAATCTGGATGAAGTCCGTGTTTTTCCCCATTGCCATAGGTCCTTACAAAAACACGGTTTTCAACTTCAGAAATATATGCGGCCAAAAATTCGGCAGCCCCGAGAAAAAATCCGCAGCGCGAAAAATCTGGATGAAGTCCGTGTTTTCCCCCAAACCATAGGCTTACAAAAACACGGACTTCAGTAAAAATATGCGGCCAAAAATTCGGCAACCCCGAGTAAAAGTCCGCAGCCGCAAACTCTGGGTGAAGTCCGTGTTTTTCCCAATGCCATAGGTCCTTACAAAAACACGGACCTCAACTTCAGAAATATATGCGGCCAAAAATTCGGCAGCCCCGAGAAAAAATCCGCAGCCGAAAAATCTGGATGAAGTCCGTGTTTTTCCCCATTGCCATAGGTCCTTACAAAAACACGGTTTTCAACTTCAGAAATATATGCGGCCAAAAATTCGGCAGCCCCGAGAAAAAATCCGCAGCGCGAAAAATCTGGATGAAGTCCGTGTTTTCCCCCAAACCATAGGCTTACAAAAACACGGACTTCAGTAAAAATATGCGGCCAAAAATTCGGCAACCCCGAGTAAAAGTCCGCAGCCGCAAACTCTGGGTGAAGTCCGTGTTTTTCCCAATGCCATAGGTCCTTACAAAAACACGGACCTCAACTTCAGAAATATATGCGGCCAAAAATTCGGCAGCCCCGAGAAAAAATCCGCAGCCGAAAAATCTGGATGAAGTCCGTGTTTTTCCCCAAACCATAGGCTTACAAAAACACGGACTTCAGTAAAAGATATACGGCCAAAAATTCGGCAGCCCCGAGAAAATGTCCGCAGCCACAAACTCTAGGTGAAGTCCGTGTTTTTCCATATGCCATAGGTCCTTACAAAAACATGAACCTCAACTTCAGAAATATATGCGGCCAAAAATTCGGCAGCCCCGAGAAAAAATCCGCAGCCGGAAAATCTGGATGAAATCCGTGTTTTTCCTAAATGGAAAAGTAGTAGGCAGAAATATATGCGGCCAAAAATTCCGTGTTTTCCCACACATTTCCAAAAGCCATAGGCTTACAAAAACGCTCACTTTCAGTACTCTGATTTTTATATATTTCTGATAGAAACAGTTTCCATCCCGCCAGATAAAAATCGGGATATTACAAAGCCTTTTATCATTCTGAAAGGCCGATAGGGAGGTCATGAAGCGCAGTTATTGCTTTTGTCATTGGTAATCCTATTAAAGATAAGTATCTAAACCTAAGAAATATGGACATTTTTATATGAAGTAACTGAAAGAATGTTATTATTAAGTTAGTTTACACAAGTAAGAATACATCCTTCTGAAGGACTGAAAGAACAAGATCTTTCAAGTACCCGCTCATTCCTGCCGTCGACGTACTTTTTTTTTCAAATTGATTACTAAACTAAAAGAATAAATAAATGAAGAATTGGTGAGAAAAGTGAACTATTCTGTGAAACTAACATGATAATAGACCGATTATAAAGGAGAGTTAGCGACTGACAGCAGTTTCTTAATCGTGTATACTTCAAATGAAATCTCTATTCGACCAAATGATTTATAATCGCAGATAATTTCAGATTGTAAATGTGGACAGACAGACGGACATTCAGGCAGCTAATTTCTATATCCGCCTTTTCGGACAATTACAATGTACTAGACAGAAACAGTTTTCCTTTTAACATTTTTCTTGTTCTATGTTTATTAAAACGTTGAATACCAACTGAATATTCATAGACAAAATGGTTATAATGAAACATAGACGGTGAAACGTGGTGGCTATTTTAGAAACTAAAGAAACAGAATGTGAGACAAATGTGCTTCGATTGTCCTTCTTTTAGTGTGTCGGGCACACCTGTCTCATTTCCAATTTATAGCAAATATGAATGTTTACGAGCACATCGGTCACACCTCGTGAGACAAATGTGCTCCGAGACAAATGTGCTCCTACAGAGCACTATGTTTTATTTTTTAACAATGGATCGGACCAAATTGGGCTTATACGTTAATGTATTCTTTCAGACGAACTGAAGTCTATTAACAAAGGCAGAAGTGTTCCTTTCATGGGTCGACCTGCCACAGCAGTTCCCCTGCAGGATGGGGGTTCGAACAGACAGGCAAGGCAGAAAGGTAGACAAGCTTATCATGCTTTTGCTTTTTTAGCTTCGGCTTAAGGTCTTATTTGTCTAAAAATATGAATCAATAAGAATGATATTCAGGAATAACGCCGTTGTTTCTCAAACAAACCCTATACTGTGACAACTCTTTAGAATTGTATTCGCGAGACGATTCTAAAAAAGTGGTCACAGACAATCACAGTATAGGGTTTTGTGGAGAAATGACGATTTTAGTATTTGGGTACGCACCTTTATTTGTCGCTCTGTGAAAGATGATAAAACGTAAAATTATGTTGCCTATACCTTTGTACATGTTTTACTTCAAACTGTGACGAGACACTTCTAAAAAGTGGCCACAACAAAGATTTTGGCGGAGAAATATTGTTAGTATTTGAAAAAAAAGTCGCTTTGTCTTTTATACTGCCCGGGTGTCTTCTGAGCTATGCAAACACTATATACAGTGCTTCCTCCCTACAACGGCCCTCTCAATAACGACTCCCTCCTTACAACAACACATGTCACTGTTTCCGAAACAACAAGGATCCAGAAACAACTTTTTCCATAATATTTTCTTTATGCCTCCATCAAACCCTATGTTGTGACCACTCTTTAGAATCGTCACTTTGTGACGATTCTAAAGAGTGGTCACAACATAGGGTTTGATTGAGGCATAACGGTTTTAGTTCTCGAAATACACTTTATCTGGGGATCTGCAAACAAGCTAATTATGTTTGATTTTCCCTCCCTATAACAACTCCCTCTGAACAACACATACAATCGTCGTATCCCAATGGGTGTCGTTGTAGAGAGGGAGCACTGATGTACTAAGATCGGATGTTGCGTCAGGGATTGGATGTTTGATAAGGTTCTATACTGTTATTACTAATCAGCAGGGGCGCGTTTAACTGTCGTTCTACGAATTTGAGCAGAGTAGAATTTAGATACTTCCAGGCAGGTTGCTGCTTAATGCAGGATAAAAGTCATGCAGAAAACTCCTCTAGGAGCTTTCTTCACGACTTTCACCCTGCATTAAACTGCCACCTGTCCCCAAGACCGATATTTATACTAAACTGAACGTCCGGTTTAGAGGGTTTTTACTTTAAAAGGAATTGCGATAATGTTTGTCTTACGGCCTTTAGTAAAACGGGCACAGAATTTTATTGTTCAAACCCATCTAATATTGGTTATTCTGTACACTTTACTCTATGAATATTCATGGTCCATCTAATGTGATTTATTCTGTACAATTTACTCTATGAATATTCATCGTCCATCTAATGTGGGTTATTCTGTACACCTCACTCTATGAATATTCATGCAAGAAATAATGACATCATGAATATTAACTAGATTGTTTTTTATAATTTGCACATGAACACCGGAATTTTTGGCCATGGCAGAAACTGTATAATCATATATATTTATATTAGTTCATAAGCAAACAGAGCAGACCCTGATCAGACGGCTCATATAGGAACCGTCTGATCTGGGTCTACTCTGTTTGCAAAGGCTATTTATGGAGTAACGGGTTAAAAGTCTCGAACAGCATGGCCTTCAATAGACACTTGATTAAGCTGCCTTTGTAACTTGAGATTACTGTTAGATTTACCTTTTACCTCTTAGAGACGCATTTTAACGCCTTTGCAAACAGAGTAGACACAGATCAAGCGGCTTCTACATGGACCGTCTGATCAGTTTCAGCTCTGGTTTCTTATAGACTACTACAGATTATGGCAAGTCATTTTAAAACCCATCTAGATCTAATTCATATTCATGATGTCATTGTTTCTTACACGATTATTCAGCAGGTAAAAGGTTAACAACTGCTTCACTACCACCGTAACAAGTACTGAATGAAACATTGTTAAAGATGAACCCATATTTTAATAACACCACCAAACTTGGTATTTGTTATGTTCAATGATTACTATGACGATTGTCAATTTGAACTTATATCGAAAACTGCCCCTGTGATAGAAAGTACGGTGAAACCTCTCTATAACGGCCACAAAATTGTGTTCATTAGTTGGTATTTAGGGCAAGTGGCTGCTTAAAGCAAGGTGAAAGTAAAACAGAACGCTCCTATAGGAGCGTTCTGTTTTATTTTTACCTTGCTTCAAGCAGCCACCTGCCTTTGACACAAACTATACTTGATGTAATTTAGTGGCCGTTATAGAGAGGTTTACTGTAAACCGTTTTCGTCGATACTTATAACGTTTTGTTGTGCAACAAAATATTTTTGAAATATGTCGAACAGTTACGAAACAAAAACACAACCCAAAAAGATACTAATACAATGGCGAATAACATCGGGTCTTCGACATCAAACACAGGGACGTTTTTGCCTTATTCGATTGGTTTCTTTGTCATAAAAATTATGCTTCTTTTCAGCATTTGAACAAATGATTTATGTCTTAGACAAATTTAAAACGTGTTGCAAGTAGAGACTATCATTTTAAATGTATATTTATGCGTATATTCATACAGCTCTGGCCGCCAGACTCTCACGTCCAAAGAAGTCTACTGCTGAGAACCAGCAAATTCCTGTTACGCAGAAGCTGCCGGCGACTGTTGCAACACCGCCGGGATCCAATCCCCTTACGATGCAAATCGCTCCGTCAAAAGAGTCCGACATTTGTAAGTATAAAACAGAGATCCATATAAGATGCGTAAATTAAAACATTTTCTATAAAACCCTATGTTGTGACCATTCTTTAGAATCGTCTCGAAGATAGTGGAGAAACGATGGTTTTAGTATTTGAGTATGCACATTAATCTGTTGCTCTGTAAAATCATCAGTTAAGATGTATGCAAAAATGATATACCTCAGGTCTGTTATTATATTCTCCGCGGGTACTTGGTTTGGAGGAATAATAAAACAACAGCAAGAATATGTCTAAAACATGCCATTAATTTACACGACAGTCTAACTAATCATTTGCTCCCCAGATACGCCTTTATGCATAGCAAACAGAGTAGACCCAGATCAGATCAGGGTCTGTTCTATTTGCTTATTGAATAATACAGATATGGTTCTACAGTTTCTGCCATGACTAAAACCTTAATATCCCATTATAAAAACTATGTAATTAATAAGTATGGTGTTATTATTTCTTTCACGAACATTCATGGAGTAAAATATTAAACAGGTTTCGTTTTTGTAAAAAATACTTGTACTGCGTAAATTTTGAATAGATATACAGCATAAACATGCATTAATCAAGTAACATGTAAAGTAAATCATTCGTTTATATCCTGAAAGGAAGTATATCACAAGAAACCTAATTGAATAAACATCGAAGAAGACACACTTTTAATGCGTTTGATATGTTATTCGGCAATGCAACTCGCGTTTCAGTTTCTTTAACTGTTCGACAAAGATCGATAATATTTTGTAAAAATTATAGGTATAAACGAAAATGGTTTATTTTGTATCACAGGGACATTGATCGATATAAGTTCAACTTGACAATCTTCATAATAATGACTGAACATAACAAATACCAAGTTAAATGAAATTTTTGAAAATTATACGTTCATTGTATAGGGACTTCCTCTTTAATATTGTAGAGTGGTATTTAGATATGTTGCAAAACAGAATGCAAAAAATGAACTACAATCCGCATAAACGTGCTGATCTGAAAACGTTTTATTTCATTATCCCTGTACCCATTTAACCCTTTAATATTTGGTTATTACAGTAAAACCTCTCTATAACGGTCACTAAATTGCATCATCTATTTTGTGGTAAAGGCAGGTGGTGGCTTAAAGCAAGGTGAAAGTAAAACAGAACGCTCCTATAGGAGCGTTCTGTTTTACTTTCACCTTGCTTTAAGCAGCCACCTGCCCTAAATACCAACTAATTAACACAATTTAGTGACCGTTATAGAGAGGTTTTACTGTACATGCCTTTGCAAATAGAAGGTCACGAGCTTCTGCAGGGGTCATCTGACCAGGTTCTGCCCTGTTTGTTGATGATGTTATCGATGGCTAGTGATCCTTAATCCCATTGCTGACTGTAGTTTATTGTAGCTTGCTCCGTATTCTAAACCTATAATATAATTATGATATGCGATGTATTGGTTTTCGTTTTAGGTGAGGTAAAAATCAAAATCAATGTGAAGGGAGTCAAACGGACGCTTGATGGAGAAATTGAGTCTACAAAAGACGACTTCCAGTCAACTAAGGATGATTTCAAACATACGTGCCATACATTTCTAAAGCTGGTTATGAAACACCAACAAACTCATTTCAAACAGCTTAAAGAGTTACTAGGCTTTAGTGGAATATCTGTGCAAAGACTTGACAAATTGGGCTTTAATATTACCCTTTTCGTATTGTGCTCAAATCTCGGGGCGTTTGAAGTTCTATATCGGTCCTACACGAGCGGGCGATTGAAAAACATTGTCCAAGGCGCTCTTGTGACTGAACAATATCTCCAGAAGTTGAATGCAAAGTATCTAGAGTTGTCAATCTTGATTGAAGAAGGAATGGTCAATAAGTATCGCGATATTCTGGTAGTGAGAAGCGCCTCTGCTCCGTCCGATACTCATCCAGTTGACATGATTGATATTCCAGTCTCGAACGAGAATGATAAGCAAAGCAAAGGAAAAGACTCTCCACGTAAGTATTTGAAGGCTGCATTCAGATACTACTTCTTATATGTCGCACCAGAGAAAGCCTTTTCACACATTTGTGCACAGAATAGATTCAGATCGATCGGATGACTCCTTTATGAACCATCTGATCAGATCCTGTTCTGTTTGATTTTGAAATAACACAGATCTGATTATGCAGTTCTTTTGGGGCGTTTGAGAAACTTTTGACTGAGTGTCAAACGGTAAAGGATCCTGATGAGACACCAAGTAACTCGACGCCTCATCTGGATCAAAGCTATTTGCAAATGAGAGCTAGGTCGCGAATAGCGGGATGGGGAATAACAGATTTTCAGGGTCCATGCTTATAAAACGTTTTAGCTGAGTCTGAGTTCGTTCTCAAGCTTTTGATTGGTCAGATTTGAGTTCTCAAGCTTTTGCTTGGTCAGATTTGAATGAAAGGCTTAAATCTGACCAATCAAAAACTTGAGAATGAACTCAGGCTCAACTAAAAGTTTTATAAGCATGGATACTGGTATCTAATTTCTATTGCAGCAGTAACAATGAGTGATTTTAACCTAAAAACCTGGCGACAAGAGTTGTATGCTGACGTCGAAGTGTTGCAGGAACGGTATAACAAGTTCACAGAAGAGTCAAGCGAACTTTTGATCATTCTACGAATAGCCCAACCCCCTGGGTGTCATGTAATTAAAAGCCTACAGGAAGTAATTAGCATATTCCGGAACATGCGCAGTAGTAAAAGCGTTGCAAACGAATCGCGTATAAACTTGATCGAGGAGTATTTGGCAATAGTGAACCAGATTCGATTAAAAACTGAATATATCCATGGTCATGACTTGCAGATAAGTTTTGATGAAACATTGACAGCAGACGCCTGCGATAGCTTCCATCGTGAGCTAACCAAGCTCGAAGAAATGCTTGAACCTGATTTCCAGTTTCAGGTGAAAGGAAATGTCGCGCACGCGCTCTCAGCAGATGAGAAAATAACTTACGGTGGTATGTTTACCCACATTCCAAGACTTCTGCACACACTGGATGCAATCTGTGACATTCTGTCACAAACTGTTCACACAGACGCAGTTGAAACCATAGAAGAGGTTTTAACAACCGAGAAGCCGAAAGTAATCGTGGATGAAAATGCAAATATAACTGAAAAACATGACCAAGAAAAACATGAAAACCAAGATAAGAAAGAGGAACAATCTCCACAGTAAAATCATAAAGCAGTTGTTGGGGTTGTTGTTTTTTAAATAAAAATAATCTGATGGACGGACTCTTTGCACACTATCGACAAAACTGTGATTAACTATACAAACAGTTTGGATCCAGATGATATCAAGGTATAAATTGTTTACACCGTGACCGTATTTTTACAAAGACATTAGAGAAAAAAATATTTAAGAATTGAGACAGGCGACTATTACACGACTTGTCTAGACCAGATGTACATGTAAATTGTTTACAGCTACATTTAAATCCCTCTAAACCGGGCGTTAAATTTAGTATAAATATCGATCTTGGAGACAGGTGGCAGCTAAATGCAGGGTGAAAGGCATACAGAAACCTATTGTTTAAGCTTTCGGCATGACTTTCGCCCTGCATTAAGCCGCCACCTACCCAGACGTATCAAAGAGCTTAATTCTTCTCTACTAGAAGTCCGGTTTAGAGGGGTTTAACTGTATCTTTATGCCAAGTTTTGTTATATAAGCAACCATTGTTTGCATTCAGTTTAAACTTCTACTTTAAAACATCAGATGCTTAATGTTTCACACCAACAATACTCTTGAGTTCGCAGATGAGTTATATGTATTATCATCACAACTTGACCCATAATATGTAAAGATTAATAATTTACCCCATGACTATTTATAAAGATTCACAAGATCACAATTAACTACTGAATTATGGTTTACTACTTTTCATTTACGTAATTCGAATAAGTTGGTTAAAAGAAAAAAATATATGTCAGAAGTGGGATTCGAACCCACGCCCACATACGTGGACCAGAACACCCATTTTGAAGGAAGATTACACCTTGAGTCTGGCGCCTTAGACCACTCGGCCATCCTGACAACTGGGTGGTAAAGTTAGTTGTTGCGATATTTGAAGTTTAAATAACGGAGCTGTCTTTTTCAAAAGAACAGACCAGAATTGTTCAAATCTTGACCACTGACGTAACACTATTCGTCGTTCGTATTTATTGCATGCTATCGACGAAACTGTGATTACCTAAGCAGACAGTTTGGACCCAGATGTCTCACCGGGATACAAACTACTTTACAAAGAAATTAGAGAAAATTTATTTAAGAACTGAGGCAGGCGAAAAAAGACTTGCCTAGACCAGAGTCCAGTCTAGTTTAGATCCTGATGATGTGCCGAGTCAATATGTGTCTCATCTTGATGTATATCATAAATATTCATTGTATGAATTGTTATAAGTTTTGCATCGGCAGAAACTTCATAAGCAAACAGAACAGACCCTGATCAGACGCCGAGTAACTAACTCCTGCAGTTCACGGTCAGACAGCTCCTATACGGACTTTCTATTCTGCGTCGACTATTTTTTCTGAGGCATGAAAAAGCGTCTCTATCAGGCAAAGGGTTAAAACATACTTTCTTAACCCTTCGCTTGCTGAATTTTAAAATACGCATCCCCTTCTTTACCCATGGCCTGTTGTATAATTACATATATCTTCACTGTGTACAAGTATTTCGCTGTGCAATGACTGCTGCGGAGTGCACTGGTTGCACAATCAACTTGTAAATAGTGCAGACCCTGAAGAGACAGCTCCTGCAGGAGCTGTCTCATCTGGGTCTTCACTATTTACAGGCACGTATATTGACGTGAATAGCAAGCGAAGGGTTAATATTCATCCTATTATTGGCTATTTAAATTGCGAAGTCACGTAGGCGTCTCATCAGGGTCAAATTTGCTTGAACCTCGATTATTAGTGTCCTAAATGTCTTAACTTAGCAGAAATAAGTAAATAAGTAATTGCATCATATAAAACTTTGGACAGAGGTCACGTTTAACTGCTGGATAATGGTTTACATATTTGGAATACCTGTTTCGGACAAGTCGATAAAAGAAATAAAAATATATGTCAGAAGTGGGATTCGAACCCACGCCCACATACGTGGACCAGAACACTCGCTATGAAGGAAGATTACACCTTGAGTCTGGCGCCTTAGACCACTCGGCCATCCTGACAACTGGTAATAATAGTTATGCGGTAATCCGAAGTTCAAAAGAGTTAGCTGTCATTTTTAAAGATTCCACCCTGACCACTGTCGTAACATACACGTCGTTCGTTTTGTTTGCACGATATCGGCGAAATCGTGATTACCAATGCAGACAGTTTGGATCCAGATACAAACTGTTTTACACCCTGACCATATATCTATAAAGAAATTAGAGAAAAAATATTTAAGAATTGAAGCATGCGACACTTGTTGCAGACGAAACAAAGACTTGTCAAGACCGGAGTGTAAACTAGTTTAGATCCTGATGATACGCCTAGTCAATGTGTGTCTCATCTTGATGTTTACAGATGTTATCTTCACAACCTGGCCCACAATATGTTAAGGGTTTACGCTTACTCGTATCATGCTGTAAACTAGTGTCTACTCAAACTCACATCTGCTGTACTTACCTCTGATTGTAGTTTGAAAAGAAACTATCGACCAGTGGTCAAACAGCCTGGATTCTAACAAGACGCCGAGTTACTCTGGCGTCTCCCGTGGATCCAAAACATTTGCAAAGCACAGTCAGGTCGCGCTTAGCATGAAAAGAATTAATACGTTGAGATAAGAATTAACCCTTCCCCTGTTCTGTGTTCATTCCAAATTTCAATACCTACTGACTATTCATAGATAAAATGATTATAACGAATTATGGAAGATGGAAAATTGTAGCCATTTTAGAAAGTAAAGACACAGATCTTTGAAATTCTATTAGCAAACAGAGTAGACCCTGATCAGACGGCTCCTCTAGGAGCCGTCTGATCTGGGTCTACTCTGTTTGCAAATGCGTGAAACCCCGTTTATATGAGGGAAAGGGTTAATACGTTGAGAACTGATAAGCTTGTTCACTTAACCTCATGTAAGAAATAATGACAGCATATATATGAAATACTTTAAATGTCCTAAAGCACATATGAACAAATGAATTTTCGGCCGGGACAGAAGCTGCAGAATTATATCTATATTATATCATAAGCAATCAGAGCAGACCCTGATCAGACGGCTACTACAGGAGTCGTATTATCTTGGTCTTCTCAGTTTGCAAAGGCGTAGAAATGCGTATTTATGGAGTAAATGGTTAAGGTATTTAATCATTTACCTCATGAATATTTATACAAGATTTCATGACTTCATGAATATTCATTGGCTGAATTGTTATAAGTTTTGCACCGGTAGTAACTTCATTAGCGAACAGAACAGACCCTGATCAGACGCCGAGTAACTCATGCAGTTCCTGGTGAAACAGCTCCTTTATGAACCGTCTAATCTTTGTCGACTTTGTTTTCAGAGGTATGAAAAGGCTGAAAGCAAAAGGTTAAAACATACTTCCTTCATCCTCGTCCTATTATTGGTTTCTTAAATTGCGAACGTACTTCGGCGTCTCATCAGGGTCAGGGTTGCTTAAACCTCGATCATTAGCTTCTTAAAAATCTGAACTTAGCAGAAGTAAAATTGCACCACATAAATAATTGGATAAATGTCAAATTTAACTACATGTACTTGATAATGGTTTACATATTTCTGATAAGTCGATATTAGAAACAAAAAAATATATGTCAGAAGTGGGATTCGAACCCACGCCCACATACGTGGACCAGAACACTCGCTTTGAAGGAAGATTATACCTTGAGTCTGGCGCCTTAGACCACTCGGCCATCCTGACATCTGATAATGAAATTTGTTGCGATAATTTACGTTTAAAAGAGTTAACTGTCCTAGTAACAATACTCTTCGTTTGTATTGATTGCACGCTATCGGCGAAACCGTGATTACATATGCAAACAGTTTAGATCCAGATGAGATGCCGCATACTGGACAAAAGTCACATTTAAATACTGGATTTTGGTTTACATTTTTGGGACAAGCCGATAAATGAAATAAAAATATATATCAGAAGTGGGATTCGAACCCACGCCCACATACGTGGACCAGAACACTCGCTTTGAAGGAAGATTATACCTTGAGTCTGGCGCCTTAGACCACTCGGCCATCCTGACAACTGTTAATGTAATAGTTGTTGCGACAATTAACGTTTAAATAAGTTAGCTGTCAGTTATAAAGATTCTATCCTGATCACCGACGTAACAATACTCGTCGATTGAATTGATTGCAAGCTTTCGGTGAAACCGTGATTACCAATGCAAACAGTTTGGATCCAGATGAGGATACAAACTGTTTTACACGCTGACCATATATCTATAAAGTATTAGAGAAAAAAATAATTGAGACAGGCGACACTTGTTGCAGACGGAAATTGTTGTCTAGACCAGAGTCTAAACTACTTTGGATCCTAATGATACGCCTAGACAATATGTGTCTCATCTTGATGTGTACATGTATATTGTTTACAGCTGTTATCATCACAACTTGGCCCACAATATTGTTAAGAGTTTACGCTTACTCGTATCATGCTGTAAAAATACATGTAATATCGACTCAAACAGTGATCTTTACTTAACACGTTGCCAATTAATAAGTTTGTTCACTAATGGTATTTAATCATTAACCTCGTGAATATTTATACAAGAGTTTATGACCTCATGAATATCCATTGACTGAATAGTTATAAATTTTGCATCGGCAGAAACTTCGTAAGGCAAACAGAACAGACCTTGATCAGACGCTGAGTAACTCATACAGTTCATGGTCAGACGACTCCTATATGGATTGTCTATTCGTTGTCAACTATTTTTTCAGGGGTATGGAAGAGCGTCTCTATCAGGTAAAGGGTTAACACGTGCTTTCTTACTCCCCATTCTGTTATTGGCTACTGGAATTGCAGAGGCACGTGAACGTCTCATCAGGGTCAAAGTTGCTTGAACCTCGAGCATTAGTTTCTTAAAGTATGAGCATAGCCGAAGTAAGTAAAATTGAATCACATGAAAATGTGGACTACGGTCACATTTAACTGCTGGATAATGGTTGACATATTTCGAATAAATGTATGAATCATGTAGGAAACACCACATACAAAACACACAGCTACCCGAACTGCACCAAGTTGATAATGAAAATAAAAAAATATATGTCAGAAGTGGGATTCGAACCCACGCCCACATACGTGGACCAGAACACTCGCTTTAAAGGACGATTATACCTTGAGTCTGGCGCCTTAGACCACGCCATCCTGACAACTGAAAATGATAGTTGTTGCGATATTACACATTTAAATATTTCAAAGAACAGAAATAAAATGTTAAATCCTGATCACTGACGTAACAATACTTGTCGTTGGTATTGATTGCACGCTATGATTACCTAAACAAACAGTTTGGATCCTGATGAGACGCCGCATACTGCGGTGTTTCATCGAGATTCAGACATTTTGACAAAGGAATGAGAGAATTTTTATTTAAGAATTGATGCAGACGACACTTGTTACAGACGAAAAAAAGACTCGCCTAGACCAGAGTGTAAACTGCATGTAGTTTGGGTCCTGATGATACGCCGAGTCAATATGTGTCTCGTATTGGTTAAATTGTTTAAAGATACAGTAAACTACTCTAAACCGGACGTTATATTTCCTATAAATATCGATCTTTTACAATTAACCCTTTCCCTCATATAAACGTGTTTTCACGCATTTGCAAACAGAGTAGACCCAGATCAGACGCTCCTAGAGGAGCCGTCTGATCAGGGTCTGTTCTGTTTGCTAATATAATTTGATAAATCTGTTTCTTTGCTTTCTAAAATGCCTGCAATGTTCCACCTTCCATATTTCTTTAGTTTATAACTATTTTGTTATGAATATTCAGTGAGGTATTAAAATTTGGACTAAACTTAGAACAGGGAAAGAGTTAAGGTATTGAATCATTTAACTCATTTAACTACTGGATAATGGTTTACATATTTTGAATAAAAGTACATGTATGAGTCATGCAGGAAACACCACATATAGAACACACAGCCGCACGGCCATCAACAAGTTGATGATAAAAATAAAAATATATGTCAGAAGTGGGATTCGAACCCACGCCCACATACGTGGACCAGAACACTCGCTTTAAAGGAAGATTATACCTTGAGTCTGGCGCCTTAGACCACTCGGCCATCCTGACAACTGTTGTAATAATAATCGGTGTTTGTATTGAATGCACGCTATCGGCGACACCGTGATTACCTATACAAACAGTTTGGATCCAGATGAGACGCCACATACATCGGGGTCCATACTGTTTCACATCCTGAACATATTTTGACAAATGAATCAGATATTTTTTTTATTTAAGAATTCAGGCAGGCGACAATTGTTGCAGACGAAAAAAGACTTGCCTAGACCAGAGTGTAGGTTAGTTTGGACCCCGATGCTACGCCCAGTCAATATCTGTCTCAAATTGATGTAAATTGTTTACATATACAGTAAACCCCCTCTAAACCGGACGTTAACTTTAGTATAAATATCGATCATGGAGACAGGTGGCATCTTAATACAGGATGAAAGTCATGCAGAAAGCTCCTGTTGGAGCTTTCTGCATGACTTTCACCATGCATTAAGCAGCCACCTGCCTAAAAGTTTTGTTTGTTTGTGTTGATTAAAAAAAGTATCTAAATTCTTCTCTACTAGAATTCCGGTTTATAGGGACTTAACTGTGTTATCATCACACGATATGTTAAGAGTTTACACTTACTCGTATCATGCTGTAAAACTAATGTCTACTTAAACTCTCGTCTGCTGTAATTCTTTACTTACCTCATAAATGTATGAGTCATGCAGGAAACACCACATACAAAACACACAGCTACTCGAACAGCACCAAGTTTATGATAAAAATAAAAATATATGTCAGAAGTGGGATTCGAACACACGCCCACATACGTGGACCAGAACACTCGCTTTGAAGGAAGATTACTCCTTGAGTCTGGCGCCTTAGACCACTCGGCCATCCTGACAACCATTAATGTTAGTCTTTAAACTTCTAAAGAGATATACATGTATTACGGTTAATAAGTTCGCTGTCAGTTTCAAAGTTGAGTCTCGCATCTTAGACTACTCATTCATTCTGACAACAATATCTTTATTAATTTTTTTATGAAAATCGAAAATGGTTACTGTATGTTTAAAACATAGTTGAGAATGGTTTTACCCCTGAAATAACAATACATGTACTCGTTTTTAATGGCGTGACACAATGGAATATTAAGATGTCGTTCAGGTTAAACTTTTATTCAGAAACTAACAAAAAGAACCCTGAAAAAAATTATTATCTGATTTTTTTTATAATATGACATATAAACACGCGATTTTTATTTGGTCATTACGGAATCTATAAAATTCTTAAACCAAACAGAGCAGATCCTGGTTAGACAGCTCCTATGTGAACACGCTATTCTTTGTCTAGTATGTGTGCATAGGCATAAAATGCGTCTCTAACGGGTAAAGGGTTATTAAAGAATATTTATTTTCTTACTCCTCATCATGTTATTGGCTACAATAAAACCCCTCTATACCGGAATTCTAGTAGAGAAGAATTTAGATACTTTTAGGTTGGATCTAAAAATAGGCTATGAGGTAATTGGTTAAACTTAGCATAAGTAACTAAAATTGCATCGCATACTGTTTTGGACAAAGGTAAATTTCTTACAACTGTACAATAGTTTAAATAAATTGAATACGTTAGAAATAAATAAAATATATGTCAGAAGTGGGATTCGAACCCACGCCCACATACGTGGACCAGAACACTCGCTTTGAAGGAAGATTATACCTTGAGTCTGGCGCCTTAGACCACTCGGCCATCCTGACAACTGTTGATGTAATAGTTGTTGCGACAATTAACGTTTAAATAAGTTAAATAAGCTGTCAGTTATAAAGATTATATCCTGATCACCGACGTAACAATACTCGTCGTTTGAATTGATTGCACGCTTTCGGTGAAACCGTGATTACCAATGCAAACAGTTTGGATCCAGATGAGGATACAAACTGTTTTACACTCTGACAATATATATCTATAAAGTATTAGAGAAAAAAATAATTGAGACAGGCGACACTTGTTGCAGACGGACTTTTTTTTGTCTAGACCAGAGTCTAAACTACTTTGGATCCTAATGATACGCCTAGACAATATGTGTCTCGTCTTGATGTGTACATGTATATTGTTTACAGCTGTTATCATCATAACTTGGCCCACAATATTGTTAAGAGTTTACGCTTACTCGTATCATGTTGTAAAAATACAGTAACCCCTCTCTAATGCGACCACCTAATTAATAAACATAGGTGTCGTTATACGCAGGTGGTTGCTTAATGCAGGACAAAAGTAATGCAGAAAGCTCCCGCTTAATGCAGGACAAAAGTAATGCAGAAAGCTCCTAGAGCTTTCTGCATTACTTTTGTCCTGCATTAAGCAACCACCTGCTTATAACGACACCTATGTTTATTAATTAAGTGGTCGGATTAGAGGGGTTCTACTGTAATATCGACTCAAACAATGATCTTTACTTAACACGTTGCCAATTAATAAGTTTGTTCACTAATGGTATTTAATCATTAACCTCGTGAATATTTATACAAGAGTTTATGACCTCATGAATATCCATTGACTGAATAGTTATAAATTTTGCATCGGCAGAAACTTCGTAAGGCAAACAGAACAGACCTTGATCAGACGCTGAGTAACTCATACAGTTCATGGTCAGACGACTCCTATATGGATTGTCTATTCGTTGTCAACTATTTTTTCAGGGGTATGGAAGAGCGTCTCTATCAGGTAAAGGGTTAACACGTGCTTTCTTACTCCCCATTCTGTTATTGGCTACTGGAATTGCAGAGGCACGTGAACGTCTCATCAGGGTCAAAGTTGCTTGAAACTCGAGCATTAGTTTCTTAAAGTATGAATATAGCCGAAGTAAGTAAAATTGAATCACATGAAAATGTGGACTACGGTCACATTTAACTGCTGGATAATGGTTGACATATTTCGAATAAATGTATGAATCATGTAGGAAACACCACATACAAAACACACAGCTACCCGAACTGCACCAAGTTGATAATGAAAATAAAAAATATATGTCAGAAGTGGGATTCGAACCCACGCCCACATACGTGGACCAGAACACTCGCATTGAAGGAAGATTATACCTTGAGTCTGGCGCCTTAGACCACTCGGCCATCCTGACAACTGAAAACGATAGTTGTTGCGATATTTCACATTTAAATATTTCAAAGAACAGAAATAAAATGTTAAATCCTGATCACTTACGTAACAATACTCGTCGTTTGTATTGATTGCACGCTATCGGCGAAACCGTGATTACCTAAACAAACAGTTTGGATCCTGATGAGGCGCCGCATACTGCGGTGTTTCATCGGGATTCAGACATTTTGACAAAGGAATGAGAGCATTTTGATGCAGACGACACTTGTTGCAGACGAAAAAAGACTCGCCTAGACCAGAGTGTAAACTACATGTAGTTTGGGTCCTGATGATACGCCGAGTCAATATGTGTCTCATATTGATGTAAATTGCTTACATATACAGTAAATCCCCTCTAAACCGGACGTTATATTTCCTATAAATATCGATCTTGGAGACAGGTAGCAGCTTGATGCAGGATGAATGTCATGCAGAAAGCTCCTGTTGGAGCTTTCTGCATGACTTTCACCATGCATTAAGCAGACACCTGCCTAAAAGTATCTAAATTATTTTTTGCTATAAATATCGATCTTGGAGACAGGTAGCAGCTTAATGCAGAATGAAAGTCATGCAGAAAGCTCCTGTTGGAGCTTTCTGCATGACTTTCATCCTGCATTAAGCAGCCATCTGCCTTAAAGTATATAACTTATTATCTACTAGAATTCCGGTTTAAAGGATTTTATAATCATCATAACTTGGCCCACAATATGTTTAGACATATTTACACATGTTTACACTAAACTCTTACGAGTTACCCTCGATTGTAGTTTGGAAGAAACAGCTGTCAAACAGTCTGGATTCTAACAAGACGCCGAGTTACTCTGACGTCTCACGTGGGTCCAAAATATTTGCAAATCACAGCAAGTTCGCGCTTAGCATGATAAGAGTTAACACGTTGAGAAATGATAAGCTTGTACAATTAATCCTTTCCCTCATACAAACGTGTTTTCACGCATATGCAAACAGAGTAGACCCAGATCAGACGGCTCCTAGAGGAGCCGTCTGATCAGGGTCTGTTCTGTTTGCTAATATAATTTGATAAATCTGTTTCTTTGCTTTCTAAAATGCCTGCAATGTTCCACCTTCCATATTTCTTTATAACTATTTTGTTATGAATATTCAGTGAGGTATTAAAATTTGGACTAAACTTAGAACAGGGAAAGAGTTAAGGTATTGAATCATTTAACTCATTTAACTACTGGATAATGGTTTACATATTTTGAATAAAAGTACACGTATGAGTCATGCAGGAAACACCACATATAGAACACACAGCCACACGGCCATCACCAAGTTGATGATAAAAATAAAAATATATGTCAGAAGTGGGATTCGAACCCACGCCCACATACGTGGACCAGAACACTCGCTTTTAAGGAAGATTATACCTTGAGTCTGGCGCCTTAGACCACTCGGCCATCCTGACAACTGTTGTAACAATAATCGTTGTTTGTATTGATTGCACGCTATCGGCGACACCGTGATTACCTATACAAACAGTTTGGATCCAGATGAGACGCCACATACATCGGGGTCCATACTGTTTCACATCCTGAACATATTTTGACAAAGGAATGAGAGAATTTTTTTATTTAAGAATTGAGGCAGGCGACAATTGTTGCAGACGAAAAAAAACTTGCCTAGACCAGAGTGTAAGTTAGTTTGGACCCCGATGAATCATGATACGCCTAATCAATATGTCTCAAATTGATTTAATTGTTTAGATATACAGTAAAACCCCTCTAAACCGGACGTTAAACTTAGTATAAAAATCGATCATGGAGACAGGTGACAGCTCAATGCAGGATGAAAGTCATGCAGAAAGCTCCTGTTGGAGCTTTCTGCATGACTTTCATCCTGCATTGAGCAGCCACCTGCCTAAAAGTATCTACATTGTAAATTATTTTCTACTAGAACTCCGGTTTAGAGGGACTTTACTGTATTATCATCACATGATATGTTAAGAGTTTACACTTACTCGTACATGCTGGTGTAAAACTAATATCTACTCAAACTATCGTCTGCTGTAATTCTTTACTTACCTCATAAATGCATGAGTCATGCAGGAAACACCACATACAAAACACAAGTTGATGATAAAAATAAAAATATATGTCAGAAGTGGGATTCGAACCCACGCCCACATACGTGGACCAGAACACTCGCTTTGAAGGAAGATTACTCCTTGAGTCTGGCGCCTTAGACCACTCGGCCATCCTGACAACCATTAATGTTAGTCTTTAAACGTCTAAAGAGATATACATGTATTACGGTTAATAAGTTCGCTGTCAGTTTCAAAGTTGAGTCTCGCATCTTAGACCACTCGTTCATTCTGACAACAATATCTTTTTTATTTTATTTTTTGAAAATCGAAAATGGTTATTGTATGTATAAAACATAGTTGAGAATGGTTTCACCCCTGAAATAACAATACATGTACTCGTTTTTAATGGCGTGACACAATGGAATATTAAGATGTCGTTCAGGTTAAACTTTTATTCAGAAACTAACAAAAAGAACCCTAAAAAAATTATTATCTGATTTTTTTATAATATGACATATAAACACGCGATTTTTATTTGGTCATTACGGAATCTATAAAATTCTTAAACAAAAACGGAGCAGATGCTGGTTAGACAGCTCCTATGTGAACACGCTATTCTTTGTCTACTATGTGTGCATAGGCATAAAATGCGTCTCTAACGGGTAAAGGGTTATTAAAGAATATTTATTTTCTTACTCCTCATCCTGTTATCGGCTACAATAAAACCCCTCTATACCGGAATTCTAGTAGAGAAGAATTTAGATACTTTTAGGTTGGATCTAAAAATAGGCTATGAGGTAATTGGTTAAACTTAGTAGAAGTAACTAAAATTGCATCGCATACTGTTTTGGACAAAGGTAAATTTCTTACAACTGTACAATAGTTTAAATAAATTGAATACGTTAGAAATAAATAAAATATATGTCAGAAGTGGGATTCGAACCCACGCCCACATACGTGGACCAGAACACTCGCTTTGAAGGCAGATTACACCTTGAGTCTGGCGCCTTAGACCACTCGGCCATCCTGACAACTGCTAATAAGACTTTTTTTTAAAATTCAGAAGCGATATTTTACGTTTAAATAAGTTGGCTGTAAATTTCAAAGAATTAATAGCGCTCCACGGTACATCGTATAGTGGAGCGCTGTTGTCCTATCGGTGCGTTACTGTACAAAACAGGTTTGTAAGTCACGTGACTTTCGGGTGTGTTCTAGTTCTAGCGAGCCTTTCCACTGGACTACATCGCAAAATTAACATGGAGCCAGCTCAAGTTGAAAATTTAGTTGAAGAGAGGGTGCGGATGTCCCTAGCGGAGCACAGGACGGACATGCTTAAGGACATTGAAACCATGTTGCACAAGATAAGTGGAAACAATAGCAATTCACAACTTCATAAAATTTCTGACGTGTTGTCTTCTGGTGAGAAATTCAAGCGCAAAAGCAACGAGGAGCAGTTTAGATACAATTCTAAAGTCAAAATGGCTCTCGACGAAGCAGACAATTTGTTGCAAACGGATAGGTTAGCCGCTTGTTGTCAAAAAATAGCAGAAGGTAATTTAAAATGCATAAATGTATTTGTTTATCCATGAAAGGTCGACAAAATAGGGCAACACTGTAGTATCGTTAGATCGTGCGCATGGAAGCGTATTAGCTCATTGTATGTTTTATCTAATCTCTTCGTAACACGTGCACGTACATATGAACCTCGATACTTATGTTCATGCCACGTGGTTTTGGGTTTTTATCGTCAAATTTACTCTAATTAATTTGGATATACACATAAATATATTTCACGTGTCATACGAGGTATGGTTTTCTATATCAATTTCTTATTATTTTTCAGCTAAGGACATCATATCTCATAGGCAAAAGCTTATTAAATTGGCTGATGCATCTGAGTTAGGTTGGAGGGTTGTAAACGAATATGAGTCGAATCCACTGGCGAGTGATTCAGACGATGAGAAACGATGAGGATCTACAAGGCTGAAGCCAGGGCAGCGCGTAAGCTGAAGGCAGAGAAGGCCAAAAGTTCACGTGCCAACAGGAGTGTCCCCTATCGTCGGCAGCTCTCGGCACATCATGCAGCTACTTCGGAGCGGTTGTCTACGCCTTCGTCGGGTCAGCCTAGAAGACCACCGGGTTTGTGTTTTGCTTGCGGCAAGCCGGGACACTGGAAGGGTTCTCTAGAATGTTCGGCGAACATGTCTAATAATAAGATGAGTATTTGTAGTGTTATGTTTGATCATGTCAGTGATTCAGAGTTGGGTAAAACTAGTGCGGATTTATACATTGATAAATCTGGTGAGAATTATAATGTAAGCAAAGGGTCCGAAATAGTTTCGCCCGTGGGTAGACTGAAAAGGCACATTTCTAAATGGAAAGAAGCTACAGGTAACAAGTTCTTGCTTGATGTGATCTAGCAAGGGTATAAGTCCCCTAGTGTTCTATAAATGCTACCCGCTGCTTGCACAACAGTTGTCTGTTGTTTTGTCTTTGTAAGATAGAGAGGACCAGACATGAAATGTTCAATCTGACCACTGACGTAACAATATTTGTTGTTTGTATTGATGGTGTGGCATAATGGACAACTAAGGATTTGTACGTGTTAACCCTTACTATACTACATGTATATGTGATTTGGATCTAGATTGTTTTATAGTGATATCATTAACTAGACCAATTGGTTTGGATCCGAACTGTTTTAAAGTGACAGCGTATACCAAGGCGAAGTTCAGCACTGTTTAAAGTGTGGCATTTGATTCTGATCTGAACTGTTTTAGTGTGTCAGCGTAGACCAAGACTAAATCCCACAATGTTTAAGTGGTGACATTTTGGTTTGGATACGTTGTTTTAGAGTAACAGTGTAGTGTGTGATGTTTTAAAAATCATCAGTAACCTGTGTGACCTCCATTTTTACGAATGCATTGCAGAATACGTCGCCTCATTGAATTTACGTAACGTTGTACGAGCACGTTAGGATTGCGTTGCCATTCTAACATAAGAGTATTTTGGAGGTCATTTATCGTATCAATTTGATGATTGGACCTGGCCCTCCGACCCTATTCATCCCATATGTGTTCTATGGGGTTCATGTCTGTGGATAAAGCGGACTAAGGCAAGGCGTTAATGTTATTTTGAGCAAGGAATTGTGTGGTGATACGCACCGTGTAAGGCCTTGCATTTCCATGATGAAAATGACAGGTCAGTTATTTTGCATGAATGGTATCATTGTGTTGTTTAAAACATTTATGTAATGCTGAGCATTGATATTTCCTTGGATAATGACCAAGTCAGTTTTCAGATTTCTCATTATCCAACAATCTTCATTTCTACGGCGATAGATGCGTGTTCTGTCATCTGCGTGGCTGAAGGTAAACTCGTCGCTGAAAAGTACCGATTGCCACTGATTCCGTGTGAAATGCAAATGACGTCGTGCCCATAACAGACTGGAAGCTCGGTGACGAGGTGTCATAATCTGTCCAGTATCTGGACGACGAGCACGAATAGGAACTTGGTTCAAGCTTCGTTGCATTAAGAGACCTGGGATTTGGAAAACAATTGCATAATCGTTATCCGCAATGAAATCGTGATAATCATGTGTAAATCCTACAACATCATGAACGCTAACAAAACAGCTATTCCAACAAATAAAGTGTAAAGTTTTCATTTTGGGTCAGTGTATATAACTTTCATCAAGGGTCACCTGAAGATAATTCCTGCAAATTCGGCTGAATTCCGTTCTGTGGCTTGGAAGGAGATGCCATGTTACCCTTCATTCCATGAATATTCATGTAAGAAACAATGGCAAAATGAATATCATTTTTTTTATAATGGCACGTGAATACAGGAATTATTTGCTGTAGAATCATACCTGTATTACTTCTTAAGCAAATGGAGCAGCTCCCGATCAACCGTCTGACCTGGGTTTAGTCTGTTTGTAAAGGCGGAGAAATGCGTATTTATGGAGTAAAGGGTTGAACGAATGTTTATCCATTAAAATCTATTTAAGTTCGTGTGAACATTTCTGTTAAACTGTAAAAATCCATTCAGCAGTTTAGGAGTAAATGTCGTTTAAAGCAGTAATATTATGATATATAGTTTTAGCTCCTGTGACCTACTAATGCAACGGACCGGAGCAAATTACATGACTTTCATGGACAAACACCTTTTTGACATTTCGGTTTGGTTGAATGCTTTAAATGGTTTAGGAGATGTCGTTTAGAGCAAGTAGTTTAATTTTTAGCTCCTATGACCTACTTATGCAATGGACCATAATGAATTATATGGTCACCTTCAGTAAACTGGCAGAAATCCATTCAGAGGACGAGATGCTATTTTAGTAACTGTTCATTTAAGCCTCATTGTGTTCCATCTAGGACATGCAAATATAGCGACAAATGCCGTACACCTACCAAGCTATTTGCCGCACAGTCGTCATAACACCTATTTGCCGTACATAAACGTTGCTTTTTAAATTCAAATTCATTTTTGCTCATATTCTGTAATCAGCGCTGGCATAGGAGTTGCATACGTTGTGTGATAACAACGAATGTGTAATATACTTTCAGATACTTTGAACTCCTGTCAACAGTTTCTTCTATCGAACTGTCAAACCTAAAAAAGATTAACGACGACTCTATTATTGAGTTTTGGGAACACCCCTGAGTTAAATAAATAAAGAAATCGAGCAATAAAACTATGGTGACGACATCGTCTTTTGGTGTGACGTTTGGTAGATTTATATTGTCGAGGATCCATAACCTGAAATATCTAATAAAAGAGTTATCCTATTAACCCTTTTCCTCACATAAACGCATTGTATGCCTTTGTAAACAAAGGAGACCCAGGTCAGACGTTTTAGCAGGAACCGTCTGATCAGGATCTACTGTGTTTGCAAATGGCATAATATAGACTGGTTTATTGAGTTTATGTCACTGATTTTGGCAATAAGTCCCTAGGTGATACATGTACATGGCCTTAGTATACATATCCGGTTTTGGCAATAAATACCAGGGTTAAACAACCTTGGCTGTTAGATATCTGCTTTTGGCAATAAGTACCATGGTGAGATATAGCCTTGGTATACATGTGTGTGTGTGTGTGTGTGTGTGTGTATATATATAACGTTTCTGGTTTTGGCAATAAATTCCATGGTAACACATAGCCTTTAATACGGAAATAAATAATCTTAGTTAATGTTTTAATACAGTAGAACCTGTCCTCAGCGATCATTGATTTATTAAACACAGGAGTCTTAAAAGCAGGTGGTTGCTGGATACAGGAGGAAAGTAATACAGAAAGCTCCTATGATTACATGTGATTACTTTTGACCTGCATTAAGCTACCACCTGTCTTACAGACCTATAGTTAGACTCCTTTTGATGGCCGTTCAAGACAAGTTCTACTGTATAACAACTAAGTAATTTATAATCATAATGAGAGGAGTCTTGTATGGATATTTAGTAGGTAAAAGATTAAACATATCCAACTTGCTTGTGTTTAATGTTCAGTTCCTAATCAGGCAGTACATATATAAATAACTGAAGTCTTTCTGAAATAAAGGCGCCTAGACACCCAATCAGCTAGACAACCTTTTAATCACAAGAGAGAGCATACGCACTCAGCCCAGGAGTTTTGTTTTCGTATTCGCGTATAAAAATCCAATATCTTGCTGCTTGCCTTGGAGAGCCACTTACATTGTGTGCCAGGATCGATACTGAAGCAGGTCTGCAGTCCTACATGGCTAACGCTAACCATATTTAGCCAAGAACAAACCTACCAAAATTCTCACGTGCCTTGCATCTATAATCAAACAAACAATACTTTTTTAAAGACCGCGATTATCCGAAGACTTGTACACTTGTCCAAATATAGCTGCCGTGGTAATACCTTAGATGTATGGATTCTGTATTATTCGGTAGGACATGTTGTTTGCAGTTTAATGACAACACTCCCGAAGCTGCCTGTAACTGTATGCTCAAGTGGAGATCGATAGATCACAAATTCCTCCACACACGAACTCTGCCATATCTAAGCCTTCCTTCGTGTCTTTTACAGCTTCTGCATATATGGTTCAGTGCTAAGAGAATAATCTGCAATTTGGAGATGATGACTAGCGTTAAAGGGACACTGGCTGACATATGATGTGTTTGCGTACAGCGCGAAAACAGAATGTACTCTTGGATATATTGAGTGTGTTATCGAATGATTGGAAGATTGGTGTGTCGCATAAGACTTGTCTACAAGAAAAGGTAGGAATATAAGAAAGCACACCAGAGTCTAGCTTATGCGACTACATAATTAATTAGTATCGGAGTCTGTAAAAGCAGGTGGTTGCTTAATGCAGGGCAACATTGATACAAAAAACTCCTATAAGAGCTGCGTTAAGCTAGCCCCGGTTTTAGAAACCCAGAATTATACTTCATTTGACTGATCGTATTAGCGAGACTTTATTGTATTGAACTAGTTGAGAGGATAAAATACGTACCCGAGAGGATTCTTTTTTCTTAAAAATGTGCATATATGTGCATTGCACATGATTTACTATTATGTACGTTTAATGGAACAATGAACCAAAATTATTGGATATTGTAAAATAGTCTCTGCTTGTCCAGTCTTTAGAATTTAGAGTATACTTTCTTTGAAGAACAGGTTAAATCAAGAATAAACTCGATAAAATAAGCATGTCTCTTGGTATAAATTTATGTAAATTGCCAACGGAATTTTGAAGTATTAAGTTTCTAACTTAGTTTCGCCATAATATATCGTCCAGGTAATTAGTGGTAATCTCACTGAATAAATACAAAGGTATGGCTGGTTATATTTGTTTAACCATTTCCATCATATAAACGCATTTCCACGCTTTTGAAAACAGAGTACAGTAAAACTTCTATTATTCGAACACTAAAATACGTATTATTATCGATCTTTAAGACAGGTGGCAGCTGAATGCATGGTGAAAGTCATGCAGAAAGCTCCTCCAGGAGCTTTCTGCATGACTTTCACCATGCATTAAGCAGCCACCTGCCTAAAATGGTCTAAATTCTTCTATACAGAAAATTCGGATAATCGAGATTTTGCTGTATATCCAGACTAGACGACTCTTGGTCGCATTAGCGAGGCTACTCTACTAGTACCAGTCGACAAAACAAAATGCATCAGATCAGAACCACCAAGAAGATCCAATTAGTACTAGATACACACAATATCTCGATCAATTAAGCCATTACCTCATAGTCTAGTTTTAGACCTAACCTCTTTGAATATATATACTGAAAAGGCGCATTTACTAGAGAATAGGTAAAATTAGAATTGTGTAGTTTTGAAACCATTGCGACAAATAGAGCATTTGCTCCTATGGAGCAAATGCTCTATTTATCAGAATGATTTGATTAATTAACGTTTATAGAGGCGTCAAAAGGCGTTAGTATGAGGGAATGGGGTGATATCTACTTTATTCGAGCTTTAACAATAGCATACTGAGCAATGCTAGTGCAAATTACGCCCAATTGATTAATGCATTCGCCATATGAAGCATATCCAGTTTCTCTGCAAATAATGCAATATAACTGTCCACCATTTTGGAAATTTGGACGCCCATCTGAATCCAAAATATTAGCCAAGCTAATCACGCATAGGGGATATCAGTCAGTTATTATCTTTCTTGACAGATAAGCACAAAATTATACCAATGAACATTGTTACAATCGGCCCTCTCAGTTGGATTACTCTGTTAATTCCTTCATATTTCCAGGATATGTGTTTGACATTTAAAGTACGTCTTTTTTTCTTAACGTCTAAACACGAAACAATTAAAGAGAGCTGTAGTCAGATAAAATATCAATAATATCAGAACAATTAAAGAATTCTTATCCCAGATTTTTAAAAATCAAATTGACTGATGACGTTCAAAGAAAACAAGGCTAGAAAGAAAGACACCGCACCCTTTGAATGCGTGGTATGCATGTACTGTCATTTTCAAACGATGTAGACACATGTCAGAAAGCTTAGGAGTCCTCTGTTCAGGATCTGCAATGTTTGATATTAAATATCCTCTAGCAAGTTTAAGGTTGTCATGTTTGATGGACTATATAGTTAACCCTTTCCCTGTTCACTGTTCAATATTCATGTAAGATATAATGCCATCATGAATATTTATAAGAGGAATATTCAAAATGGTATATGAATACATGACGTTTTGGCTTTAACAGATACTATAGAATCAGATCTACATAATTTCATAAGCAAACGGAGCAGATCCTAAACAGACGGCTCCTGTATGATCTACTCTATTTGCAAAGGCATGGGAAGGCGTTTATATGAAGGAAACGGTTAAGCACTGTACGGCTATTCCACTCTGAAAATTCAGCATTGCAATGGTTAGTAACGCGAGCACTTTTACAGTAGATCCTGCCATAAGCAGCCATTCGTTTATTGAACATAAGATTCTTAAAAAACAGGTGGTTGCTTAATGCAGGGCAAACGCGATACAGAAAGCTCCTATAGGAGCTTTCTGTATCCCTTTTGTCCTACATTAAGCTACCACCTGTTTTAAAAAATCCAGATTTAGACTTCTTTTTAATGTTCGCTTAAGACAGGCTCCATTTTATACTGAGTATTCACGCGAGATTACTAGATTAATATCCCTTATTGACCGGTAGTGTTCTAGAGATTAAGACCAATGCATCCGGGTGTTTATTAATTTCCGGTTTAGGTTTGCATTGGATGATAAAACTTTCCAAAGAGCAACAGAACGCAATGCCATAAAATGAATCAATGTCTGTTTTGTCATAATCAACTACCAAAAAGCATTGTGTAAGGGTGGCAGTTAAATTTTGTTTCTTTCATATTCCTTGTTCTGTTTGCGGATATACGGTACACTTATAGAGATTTTGAAAAGGCTGTCTCCTTTGATGGCATATGTCTGCCACCACTTAACCAGGTAGGTCTCGAGAAACGTTTTACGCCCGTAACGGTGGATGATTGATATATAGGATATGTTGCGAGTATAGTCATTATGTACAAACTGATATTAAACGAGTCTTGGAAAATGTTATTAAGCGAGTCTCTGGCTCTGGTATAATACATGCACCAGTTGGACAAAATGACTACGAGCGTCATATTCTTTTTATGACTAATAATGGTTTCAAAACTACACAATTCTAATTTTACATATTCTCTAGTAAATGCCCCTTTTCAGTATATATATTCAAAGAGGTTAGGTCTAAAAGTAGACTATGAGATACTGGCTTAATTGATCGAGACAGGTTCTACATGTATATTTCTACATGACGTCATGGTGTTTCTACATGACGCTACAACCTATATTAAACGTGTGTAATATAGATTAAATATGTGAAGGTTAAATATATACATTTATAAGTGGGCGGGGATTATGTTGTAAATACATAAATTACACGTTACAACTCAAATACTTTACTCAATAGTTATAACAGTTATAGCAAAAAATTATCAAGTTGAATAATTGGAACTCAAAAACTGTTTAGCTAAGATTACTGCAGAACTGAGTTCTACCTAAGAACTGTGACGTTCTACTAACTTTACAACTGAGATGCTTAACTAAAAAACTGAGAAGTTTTACTTAGTACTTGAGATGTTCTACTTAAGTACTGAGCGGTCCAACTGAACAACTGAGAGAGTCTACTTAAGAATTCAGATGTTCTACCTAAGAACTGAGCGGTTCAACTGAACAACTAATAGGTTCTACTTAAGAACTGAGATGGTCTATTTAAGAAGAGAGGGTATACTAAATAACTGTGAGGTTCTATTTAAAATCTGGCCGGTTCTGCATAAGAATTGGCAACTTTAACCTAAGAAGCACCGGGGGTACTACTTAAGAACAAAGATATTCTACTAAAAAACGGACATGTTCTACTTAAGAACTGTGAGGTTCTATTGTCTAATATACCGTGGCATAATGTTTGCCAAACCGGCACAAAGTACTTTGTTTTTATTTGAATAGATGCATTCTCTCTGAAATGTATCCATTTCATCTTCATAAATGTTCAAATTAGTTCTGCAAGATATAACAACCATGGCCCGTCATCGTTTTGGATTCCAACAAAAATAAAAGCATTGAATTGACTCAATTGCATATCAACACTGATATACCATACACTCTCTGCAAGAGCTTCGGTTGAGAACCAAAAAAAAATCAGTTTTTACTTGATATGATTCTATGTAACTGAATATGCAAAATTTAGGCAACAAATATATTTTACACGATTTGTTTAGAACTTTACAGCGAAATGAGCAGTATCAAACATACCTTACCGACAATGTCTTATTAAACAATTCCTTCAAAGTGTATTTTTAGACCTAACCTCTTGGAATAAATGTACCGGAAAGGAGCATTTACTAGCAAAAAGGCAAATTTTAGAATTCTGTAGCTTTGAAACCATTGCTCTATTTATCACAATGGTTTCAAAAGGTTGCTTTTACAGAGGCGTAAAAAGGGGTCAATATGAGGGAATGGGTTAAACATGCTTTATCACACATGGAATCAAACCTGATTTATCAAACACGCATTATCACGGAGTGTAAAACATGCCTTATCACAGAGCATCAAACATACCTTATAAAGGGCAGCATCAAACATGTCTTATCACGGGAGCATCAAACATATTGTATCTTGCAATGAACATGTAAATGTTTGAGCTGAAATAAACTACTACTACCATCATTGGAGCATCAAACATGCATTATCACGGACTGCATCAAACAAGCCTTACCAAATACGGCTTATCAAATATGTCTTATAACGGGCTGCATCAAACGTACCTCATAAAACATGGCTTATCAAACACACATTATCAATCATGCCTTATAACGGACGGCATCAAATGTGCCTTATCAAAATGCCTTATCAAACAATCTATATCAAACATGTCTCATCAAACATGCCTTATTAGGACATCAAACATGCCTTATCAAACAATCTATATCAAACATGTCTCATCAAACATGCCTTATTAGGACATCGAACATGCCTTATCAAACAATCTATATCAAACATGTCTCATCAAACATGCCTTATTAGAACATCAAACATGCCTTATCAAACATGCATTATCGAACATGCCTTATCAAACATTCCTTATTAGGACAGTATCAGACATGCCTTATCAAACATGCATTACCAAGCATGTGTTATCAAAACGTTTTGCGCCTAATCATATTACACACTGGAAGATTGGCTGATATAACATGCAAACGCTAACTGGAGACAACACAATTGTATATGAGGCGGTGGATAGTCTATTTCTACATTGCTTGTAAAAACCTAACGACACTTGCTCACACAACATTATTCAGATAATACTTCTAATATAGTAAAACCCCTCTAAACCGGACATTTAATTTAGTTTCGGTCTTGGAAACAGGTGGCAGCTTGATGTAGGGTGAAAGTCATGCAGAAAGCTTTCTATGAGCTTTCTGCATGACTTTTACCCTGCACCAAGCAGCCACCTGCTTAAAATACCTAAATTCTTCTCTGCTAGAATTCAGGTTTAGAGGGGGTTTACTGTACTCTAAATCATTAATCTACATTTAAGATATTAATAACATGTCTCCAAATTAACCGAGTACTCAGTCCAATGTGTATCTATATAAAGAATGTCCCTAAAGAAAGCTAAACATCAATATGTTTATGAAAGGATCACTTATGAAAGAATCAATATGGCCGCCTGTAAACACTTACCCAACAATTATCACTTATCTAGCTCTGAAAACTGACGTGTGCTGAAACTCATGCACGGTTTGCTTGCTCCCAATTCATTCTTGAGACTTTGAGAATCCATTGACAGTGTGCTTTATACAGGACTTTCAACCTGCATTAACCCGTTACCTCATAGGCAAGTTTTAGATCCAACCTCTTTCAATAAATCTACCGAAAGGGAGCATTTATTAGAGAAAAGAAACACTTTAGAATTGTGTAGTTTTTAAAACCATTGTGATAAATAGAGCAATTGCTCCAATGGAGCAAATGCTCTATTTAACACAATGGTTTCAGAAAATGACCTTTGCAGAAGCGTCAAAAGGCGTCAATGAGGAAATGGGTTAAGCTACCATCTGGACAAAAGACCGGCGTTGATGCTTATTTTAACGTCCAGTTTAGCAAAGGTGTACTGTACAGCAAAACCTCTCTAATGCGGCCATACGAAAGGAGGTCTAAATCTGGGTCTAACAAGCAGCTAGCAACTAAAATGCAGGACGGATGTTATGCAGAAAGCGCGCATAGGAGCGTTCTGTATTACTTTCCTCCGGTATTTAGTAGCCACCTGTTTTTAACACCCATGTTTATTAACCCTTTCCCTCATATAAACGTGTTTTCACGCATTTGCAAACAGAGTAGACACAGATCAGACGGCTCCTAGAGGAGCCGTCTGATCAGGGTCTACTTTGTTTACTAATATAATTTGATAGATCTGTTTCTTTACTTTCTAAAATGTCTACGATGTTCCACCTTCCATATTTCCTTATAACTATTTTGTTAATGAATATTCAGTAGGTACTGTAAAATGGCCTAAATATAGAACAGGGAAAGGGTTGGTAAAGTGGTCGCTCTAGAGAGATTCTATTATACATATAGAAAATATACTGAACCTTACTGAACTGAAAAAACATTCATACGAGTACAGCAAAACCTCTCTAATGCGACCACATAAAAAGGTAAAATCCTGGGTGGTAGATGCAGGTGGTAGTTTAATGCATTAAGCTACCACCTGTTTATAAAGCCACCCATGTTTATTCATTAAGTGGTCGCATTAGAAGGGTTCTACTGTATATGGCAATTTTGAAAATTTCCGTCCGTTTTACTACATACATGTATGTTCAGCTTAGTAGGGATTTGTTCAGTTCAACAGGGCTTTGCTCAGTTCAACATGGGTTTGTTCAGCTCAACAGTGCTTTGCTCAGTTAAGCATGATGTAGTCAGTTTGACACCTATATTCAGTCACATATTCGTGCTACTTTCGTCTGGGCGTGGTGATAGTTTATCTCTTAACCCTTTCCCTATTATATATACATGTATGTTCCAAATTTCAATACCTACTGGATATTCATGGAAAAAGTAGTTGTAATTCCTTCAGCAAACAGAGCAGACCCTGAATAGACGGCTCCTGATATGGGTCTACTCTGTTTGCAAATGCATGAAAAGGCGTTTATATGAAGGAAAGGGTTAAAACAGTAGGCGAATTGGTGGATAGCGTGAAAAGGAATAATGCCACGATCTGTCTGCTTCCGCATATGAACAAAACACAAGCCTAAAGTGATTAAATTCAAAATAAATCACTACACGGACCACGACGGTATTTGGAGCATGCATATTCTAGATAATTCAACTAATATATATTTATCAATATATTATTCTTTATATGTTAAAATGCATTGGCTCTCTTTCTTTACCCTGTTGTAATTAGTGTAACCATCAAATTTAACGCGAATGCATTTTGGCGTTTTGATGACGTGCCAAAAAAAGTAATCGTGCCTTCTGTAGAAACCCGATAGCTTATTACAGACGTGTTAGACTAGAAATTATCAGTTCATTCCATTGATTCATCGTGTATTAAATCACAGTCTGTGCTTGAGATGTTGGTAATTAGATCACTATGTCTAAAGGCCTCTTCATCGGAATAACTCCACATATCAACCCGGAACAGTGATCTAATGCATAATAATTCACTGGAATGGAGTCATTGTTTATTGATTAAATAATTCAATAGTAAAAATGGTCCATATAACTTATTATTGTTAGATATATATTTACAAACAAGCTAATGTGACGTTTCTCTGATACACATGAATTCGGTTCGTATAATCTAAATAAATAAAACCTTCTTTAGCCCATTTCCCTCATATTGACGCCTTTTAACGCCTCTGTAAAAGTCACTTTTAGAAACCACACAGTTGCGGGTTCAGATTTGGGGGTGGGGGTGGGGGTTGTTAGAATTTTTTTTGGAGGGGATGGGGGTGGGGCGCGTAGATTTTTATGTTTGATGACATAAGGAAATAGTGTGTTTGTAATACATGTTGAAAAAAGAGCTTAAATGGGTGAGGGAAATAAAACACCCCTACTGAATCATTGTTTTATTGATGTTTAGTAGATATAACGACCACTAGTTACATCAATTATATTGTGTTAAAGGCAGGTGGCTGCTTAAAGCAAGGTGAAAGTAAAACAGAACGCTCCTATGGGAGCGTTCTGTTTTACTTTCATCTTGCTTTAAGCAGCCACCTGCTCTAAATACCAACTAATTAACACAATATAGTGGTCGTTATAGAGAGGTTTTACTGTATATAGATAAAAAAGATTACTAAGAAAAATTGTTTTGGCAATTTTAGGGAGGGGGGGGGGGCGTACGCCGGCTCCGCCCCTCTAAATCCGCGCCTGCCATATGCTCCTTTTCGGTAGATTTATTCAAAGAGGATGTAGGTTACAGGTTAAAGTACAAGTGAAATATGTTCTTTGTATTTACAGAGGTGAAAGAGTTAATGACTCATTGGAAGACAGTGTGGTCTAGTTTGTATAAAATCAGTGGCTGATGATCTGGAATTACAGTTTGTAATTTCAAGCTTATGCGGATAATTTAAACCTTTGACATACTGTAGACGATTCTGTGATGACATTTGCAAACAGTTTAGATACAGATCAAATGCCGAGTAAATAGGCGTCTAATCAGTATCCTAACTTAATGATACTGGGATAGTGTTTAAATTCAGAGCTACAGATAAAGGTGCGTTTGCAAATTCTAAAATCGTCATTTCTCCATTTAACCTAATGTTGTGACCACTCTTTAGAATCGTCTCCTCGAGACGATTCTAAAGAGTGGTCACAGCATAGGGTTTTGTGGAGAAATTAAGAAGTTATTCTTGAAAATGTTTTAATTTATGCATATTATCTGGACCTCTGGTTTTTGAAAAGACGTTTATGCAGAGCTAATCAAGTGTGAAGATTGAAGTAGAGACCTACACATGAAACTATGCAGAACATATTTAAAAGTTAAAACTGAATCAGTTGCAGTACGGTAACCTCTAAAATAAATTCCATTATCTGGTGCAAATGTGTTTTTGCGGATGCAGATTTTTTTTTTTAATCAGGTGCAGTACGGTAACCTCTAAAATAAACTCCATTATCTCGTGCAAATCTGTTTTTGCGGATGTAGATTTTATTGCAGAGAAGAAATTATCATTTTCTCATTTGAATTTTATCAACACCAGGAGATTGAACTTGCATATCACTGAGACACGTGAAAAACATTAACACCTCGGTATTCAATGGGATATGCAGCGGAAATGAAATATCACTGGGAAAATAACCATTGTTTGTTCTTACAATCGTGTTCTATCGATTTAATTAAATATTCATAACTTGGAATATTCTTACATTACTCTATGACAGCACTCAAATATCGAATACATCATTGATCCGTTCCCCTTGCAAAGCCGTGTTTATTTAATTCCACAGTAATGCAAACAACTTGGGTGAAGATGAGATGCAGATAAGGAAATACGTATTGTCCAGTAATCCCTCTATAAGCGACCACTCAAAAGCGATCTAATATTGGATTTTAAGGCATGCGATAGCTTAATTCAGGACGAAATTACGTAGAAAATGTGACATTCTGCATTACGCACGTTCGCATTAAACGCACACCTAGTTTTGTGATCACACATGGTCATTTATTAGGAGGTGTCGACGTTTAGCATAGATAGCATATTTAGTGTGTTCCAGGCTGACGTCATCAAATTAATATTCTTTTACAATCTATGATAGTTTATACAATAAAATCTCGCTAATGCGACCATATAATTTATAAATACAGGAATAAAAGCAGGTGGTTGCTTATGGCATGGCAAAGTAATGCAGGAGACTCTTGTTGCAGTTTTTGGCAAAACTGCTGCCCTGAATGAATGTCTTATACGAGCTTTCTGCATACATTTTGTCCTATATCAAGCTTCTGTAGGAACTTTCTACCAAATATTGTCCTGTATTTCACTCCTATAGGAACTTTCTGCATGACTTTTGTCCTATATTAAGCTCCTATAGGAGCTTACTGTATAACGTTTGTCCTATATTAAGCTCCTATAGGAGCTTTCTGAATAACTTTTATCCTATATTAAGCTCCTATAAAGAACTTTCTGCATATGTTGTGTCCTGTATTAAACTTTCGTTTGTTTTGATAATCCAGAATTAGACTTCTTTTGAGTGGCCGTTAATCTATATCAATCAAAAGACAGGGAAGTTGATATCAGATTGTTACATGTATAGACGGAGAAGCTATAGACATTTGTCATATGCATCGTTAAATCAGTATAGTTATGGGAAATAATACAGTAAAACCTCTCTATAACGACCACTAAATTGTGTTAATTAGTTGTTATTTAGGACAGGTGGCTGCTTAAAGCAAGATGAAAGTACAACAGAACGCTCCTACAGGAGCGTTCTGTTTTACTTTCATCTTGCTTTAAGCAGGCACCTGCCTTTAACACAAAATACTTGATGTAATTTAGTGGTCGTTATAGAGAGGTTTTACTGTATATTCTACAGATAAAGCAAAGTCAATTAACTCATTACACACCAAGTCATTTGTGCTTGCAATATTCTTGTCTGCTACTACATGTATTTGAATGTAAATTTTCTCTTCTTCGCATATATGCAGTCAGAGTGTCAGTCTCGATTCAAATAGCAGACCGGCTTCAAACTGCGTTCTTTGGTTATCAGTATTACATCTCTAGCATACAAAGAAAAAGGTCTATTAACACATTCCCTCATAGGCTATTTTTAGAAATAATTAGTATCTAACAATAGAGTCCATTCAGCATGGAAGGGTATACGTGTTTTGAACGTCAAAGAGAGCAGACCCTAATCAGTGGACTCCTCCGGAATCTGGATATTCACTGATCTTCAGAAAATTAAATGTTCATTTTTTTCAGTAGCAAACAATACTGTCATCATACTATTATACTTTAACACTTGACTCCACCATGAATATTCATGAAAGAAATAAAGACATCATAAATATTAATTAGATTGAGTGTTATGATAGCACATGAACCAATCCAATAACCATTTTAGGAGTGTTCTGCAATATTTATTTTGCTGACATGACCTTGAAAAATATTTTGGGAAGCGAATAGTGTAGACCCAGATGTGACAACTCCCCCAGGAACCATGTCTGGGTCTGATGTGTTTGCCAGTCTCCATTTTATGAAAACCCTGGACAAACATGGGTTAACCCTTATCTAGTATTTCGAGGTATGATCATAAAGTTCTCTGCCCAATTTGACCCGGTTGGTAGTTTCTCAAGAATTAAAACGAATCAAAACGAGGGACCGTTTAACTGTACAATAAAACTCTCTATAGCGGCCACTTCATTAACAAATATTGCTGTCTATATGAGCTTGTGGTTGCTTGGTTCAGGACGAAATTGGTGCATAAATCTCATTTAGAAGCTTTCTGCATGACTTTCACCCTGTATTAAGCCATCCCTGCCTTTAAGACCCACACTAGGACATCTCTCTGACGGTCGCCTAACAGAGGTTTTACTTTATACAATTTATACAATGTCCAGAGCTCCCGATAAGATGCGTAAAATGAACATTTTCAAGAATATCTCCTTTATTTCTCCACCAAACCCTGTACTGTGACCACTCTTTAGAATCGTCTCGAAGAGACGATTCTAAAGAGTGGCCACCGTATAGGGTTTTGTGCAGAAATGACGATTTTAGTATTTGGGTACGTCACAGCATAGGGTTTTGTGGAGAAATGACGATTTTAGTATTTGGGTACGCACGTTTACCTGTAGCTCTGTATACATTTTAGAGCCCTTTGTACACAATCGTTGTGTTTGTGAATGACTTGTATCTAGACAAGATACCAAACTACCAAGCATCTTAATATGATCTAAAATTGACTTATAATGGTTTTGATGTTTAATTTTACAGAAAATGCTTAACATAAAACAGGATAGTTCTGGATGCCCTCTACGGGCGTTATGTTTACACTGTAAACAATGACAATGAATAATTAATGAAATAGTACTGTTTGGTCTAATGAATTATTCTTTGTTTACATGATCGTATGCTTTTGATTTCATTCATTAGCCATACCTCATTTTCGTCCTTGCCATCTAATTTTATAAATCAAGTACAATATTGATTTTACAGAATGCATGATACTGCGTGTCTTTGGTGGATTTTCAGAACATCTAAGTACTCTTTGTAGCCTAATGTCAACTGTGTGTTATATATGTGCATTTATAGTTATTAAAAGGCGACCATTGGCATTTAATGCTGAGTGCAAGTAATATAATATTTATATTATATTTATCACATAACCTGCCGTGTGGGAGTGCCGAAACAGAGTGTCTTAAACCGCGGAAATGCATTGATGCAGTTTGTATGCAAATGAGCAGTTTGAATACGGCTGCACTATACGCTGTAAATGATGGCCGAAACAGCCATCACCTATAGTATGTTTCACTTTAAAAAACCAATTTGTAATGAACACTCATGTAAGATCCTCAAAATACTTAATGGGCGTCACGAAACGAATCACTTGCCCCCCCCCCCCCCCCCCCACACACACACACAAGAACGCGGGTGGCACTAGTGACCCTATGGACGGGGTAAACTAAGAAATCTATTTACGTATAAATTTGTACCATTGCTCTTTCAATTCGCAGTCAACACTCACAATTTGATGTTTACATGTAATGACGCTTATATAACCCGCAGCTACAATGTTATATTTCCTAATTTAAGATATAATGTTCTGTGCGAAGTTGCTGTCCACAAAGCAGAGGTCCAGATAAGATGCGTAAACTAAAATGAGAATAACTTATGTATTTCTAAACAAACCCCATGTTGTGACCACTCTTTAGAATCGTCTCGAAGAGTGGTCACAACACAGGGTTCGGTGGAGAAATTGCGATTTTAGTACTTGAGTACGCTCGGTTATTAGAGTCTCGCTAAAGTGATAACATGATTTATTAACATAGGAGACTGTAAGTTGGTTGCTTAATCAGGGCAAAAGTGACACAGAAATATTATATTGGAGCTTTCTGTATCACTTTGGCCCTGCATTAAGCTACCGCCCGTTTTGAAAATGATTGTATTAAGTGATACTTTACTCACTACTGTAGTTATAATAAAACATGCATTAACATTGAAATAATGCTAGTCGCGATATCTCTATGTATTTATATATCATGTACATGCGGATTTCTGTAAATTGTTTAGGACTTTGCACTTTAAGCATCTTTCAAATTTATCCTGCTACCAGCAGACCCATGGTTACTTGTACAAACTGTTTTGAGCCAGACGAGACACCGAATAATTCCGAACTGTTTGACACCCTGGTTGAAATTAGTAAAAATCTTTTTACGGCGCTTGGGCTTTGAAAATGTAGTGAGTGAGCAATTGTGTACAAATAGTTTTTCTCAACAATCCCAATGTTAATAAACGCAACTGGTTATTTTATTCCCGAAGACTGGCAGAGAATATCGTCCTTGAAACTCTGGCAGAGAGTACCGTCCTTGAAAACCAAAATCACGGGCATAGCACGGACATAAAGAGAAATCAACAAATGCATACGTTCTGAAAACCGATGTTGTATTTCAAAACAATGAACCAATATTGTAAATTCTGTCGTGAATTTCACGAAAATTCCATTTGATATTATTGAATAATTTGATCTATTAAAATATGCGTAATTAGTCTGAGATCAGATTCCTTGGCTTAAGCCTTTACTCCATGAATATTCATGTAAGAAATAAATGACATCATGAATATTAATTCGATTAATAGTTACAATAGCACATATGCACTGGAACTTTTGGCCATGGCAGAAACTGTAGAATCATATATACATTATATAATAAGCGAACAGAGCAGATCCTGATCAGACGGCTCCTACAGGAGCCGTCTGATCTGGGTCTGCTCTGTTTGCAAAGGCATAGAGATGAGATGCGTATCTACGGAGTAAAGGGTTAAAGCGCCTATTCCGGATCTAAACTATTCGCATAGGTCTTCAAAAGACCAACACTCCAATTATAAGGTCCAGTAAAACTTGTCTAAAGTGACCATCAAAACCCTACTTATATGTCTGTAAGGCATGCTGTAGTTTCGTGCAGGTCAAAAGCAATGCATGAAGCTCCTACAGGAGCTTTCTGAAATACAGTAGACCATGTCTTAAGCAGCCACTCATCTATTTAACATAGGAGTCATGAAAAGCAGATGGTTGCTTAATGTAGGGCAAAAGTAATGATAAAAGCTCCTATAGGAGCTTTCTGCATAACGTTTGATCTGTATTAAGCTATCACCTTCCTTACAGACCCATAATTAGACATTTTTGACGGTCGCTTAAGACAGGTTATACTGTGTCCTTGTCCTGTATTAAGCAACCACCTGCCTTTAAAGATCCATGTGTTCATTCAATATATAGTCGCTTCAGACAGAGTCTGTAAGGTGTGGAAGGTATGAAGTTTTATTTCATCAGTGTTTTTATGTCGGTGAAATATCAATATACATGTACATGTATATTGTTAACAGCTGAAGTGAAATCTTAGAACTGAGGTGAAATCATGTTGTGAACAATTCAGGTGATATTGAAGTGTTATTGGGTGACATTGAAAACATTGTACATGTAGCAGGAAAAGCCACACACAAGACGCAACCACCACCAAAACATCGATAGATAAAGTACTGCGTTAAGGTATAAGGAAACGCATTGAATGTAGAACAATTCCTGCATGAGGATGAAAACAATAGTGATTATCTGTGCTGTCTGATAGTTTGTGATTAGAATAAATTCAAATTTCGATATGATTAAAATTAAAACGTCGCCGCAACATGTATTGCCTGATCATTACTTATATTTTTAATTCAAGTTAGCGTCTTTATTTCAGGGTATGACTTTGGTGTTGTTGATGCAAGCATCCAAGGAAAGAGAAGCGTTTCTTTTAGACAGCTTGGAACTATCAGGAACGTACATTTAAAGAGCGGTGCGTCACAGAACGTTGGTCAGTTCTGTGCGAAGTCTTCCTGCATCTCAGAGACCCTCTGCATCTGGTCGCAAAGGGTAGCACAAATAAAGCCAATGGTCTCACCACTACTAGTCTACATCTTATGGTACAGCTCTACCACGGCACTCGCAGTTACACCAAATGGACATTCAGGTAAACTAGCATTATTTGCCGTCTCACTAAAACCTCTCTAAACCGGAATTTTATTGCTATCAGTATTTATTACTAAATACTATTTAGACCTTAGGCAGGGGGCTGTTTAATGCAGGGTGAAGGTCATGCAGAAAGCTCCCCTAGGAGATTTCTGCATGACGTTCAACCTACATTAAGCTGCCCCCTGCCAACAGGAACGATTTTGATACCAATTTTAACGTCCGATTTAGAGATGTTTTACTGTATCTTATTTCTCAACCAAACACGAATGTGTTGGTACAGTAAAGTCTGGCTAACGCGACCACATATTTTATTAAATATGAGTCTGTAAAAGCAGATGGTTGCTTAATACAGGACAAAAGTAATGCTAAACGCTCCTATAGAAGCTTTTTGCATAACTTTTGTCCCACAGTAAGCTACCACCTGCTTTAAAATCTGGAATTCGACTTCTTTTGCGTGGCCGTATTGGCGAGACTTCATTGTATCAGCTTGAATTGCCTGGTCGATGCGATTCTAATGAGTTCAAACAAGATAATGTTTGGCGACTAAACAGACAAGGTTTTATCCAGATGTTTCAAATACATTGTACAAATCTAATCAAGAGCCCTGAGGTAAAATTCTGAAAGTAGGATATTCTTCGAAGGCAAAAACATTAATTACGAAAAGAGAAATTTGTAGGCTTTATTGATTTTGGTTATTAGCAGTTATTAAAAGTGCAACACTGCTCACGGTCCCTAGCACTGGCGTCAGTGGTATTCAAATGTCAAAGTCTGGAGTTTGTTATACCCCCGCAAACGAAGTTTGAGAGGGGATATGCGAGACTAGGAGTCAGTGTGTTGGCCGCTCGGTTGGTATGTCTATCTGTCCGTGGCACAACCTGGCCTGTATGTCTGTCTGTCTGTGGCACAGCCTGGTTTGATTTGCGATCAAGGGGGTATTCCATCACCTTTAGTGGTAATTCTAGTTTTCTGTATCAGCTCCGTCATCTTTTCTCAGTCAAATGTTTTCGTCAAATATATCATGGTTTAGTCATTGGAAACAAAACCTAACTTGTCAATATAGTATACATGTACATGTTTTGCAACACTTTCATTATTAGGTAAAAGCCATTTACCTATGGAACATTTAGTAAAAACTAATGACTGTATAGATAGTTTTAGCTGAGTTTGTATAATGACTGTATAGATAGTTTTAGCTGAGCTTGTATAGTGACTGTATAGATAGTTTTAGCTGAGCTTGTATAATGACTGTATAGACAGTTTTAGCTGAGTTTGTATAATGACTGTATATATAGTTTTAGCTGAGTTTGTATAATGACTGTATAGATAGTTTTAGCTGAGCTTGTATAATGACTGTATGGATAGTTTTAGCTGAGCTTGTATAATGACTGTATAGATACATGTAGTTTTAGCAGAGCTTGTATAATGATTGTATAGATAGTTTTAGCTGAGCTTGTATAATGACTGTATATATAGTTTTAGCAGAGCTTGTATAATGACTGTATAGATAGTTTTAGCTGAGCTTGTATAATGAGTGTATAGATAGTTTTAGCTGAGCTTGTATAATGAGTGTATAGATAGTTTTAGCTGAGCTTGTATAATGAGTGTACAGAAAATGTAGAATCATATCTATATTAATTTCATAAGCAGACGGAGTAGATCCTGGTCAGACAGCTCTTACAGGAGCCGTCTGTCCTGGGTCTAATGTGTTTGCATGTGTGAAAAAGGGGCGTTTATATGACGTGAAGAGTTAAAAACGAAATGGAAGGTACTATAATCTGTATTCGGTTTTCATCCACTATACGGATTCGTTCAAACCTGTTCACTCCTGTACATGCGTCTCTTACCCTGAACACCACGCCAACTTTGTCTACTATCCCACTGTTTACTACCCCACTGTGGAAAATAATGTCTGCTCAAATTTGGATCTGTTCAAATTTTGACTACGTCCGATTCCATTACGCGTTTGAGAAATTATTGACAGAGTGTCAAACAGCTTTGATCCTGATGAGGCGCCGAGTTACTCATCCGGATCTAAGCTGTTTGCAAATATGAGTCAGATCACGGATAGCGGAAATAGGGTTAAGCCGTTTTCTCCAATATAATTACATGTAATGATAAATTCAGAATTAATAGATTTTTAATTTGAATGTATTTTGTAAGAGATATATCTGCTAGTGAAACTCCTTGATATTAATTGGTGAATTCTGGGATGATGGGAGTATATGGATTGAACTGGGGAAAACGTTACAGTACAACCCCTCTAAACTGGAATTTTAGTAAAGAAGAATATATATATTTTTGGCAGGTGACTGCTTAATGCAGGATGAAAGTCATGCAGAAAGCTCCTAAAGGAGCTTTCTGCATGACTTACAACCTGCATTAAGATGTCACCTGTCTTACAGACCAGTATTGATACTAATTTGAATGTCCGGCTTTACTGTACTAATGTACAAACATGTCAATGCAGGTTATCGCTGATCAGATATGCGACTGCAATATTTGGACATTTCGTGCGTCTATATTCACATCTATTAGCCTGAACTGCTCTGTATGTCCGAATCAACGTTTTATTGAAGGATTGACGACCATGAAATTGCATGAAAACATCAGGCATCAATTCTGCACTATCTACACAGTAAATAATCAATCGTTTTGTCCATTCATGTATGATAAGTTGATAACCCATTATTGTGTCCATACATGCATAATAACCCATCGTTTTGTCCATAGATGTATGGTTTTGTCTATACATGTATAATAACACTTCGGGGTTTTTGCCCATTCATGTATGGTTAACCATCATTATATCCATACATGTATATTAACCCATCACTGTGTCCATACATGTATACCAACCAATTGTTTTGCTCATACATGTAACATAATCCATCGTTTTGCCAATACATGCATAATAACTCATCGTTGTGTCAATACATGTATAATAATTCATCAGTTTGTCTATATGTGTATACAACCCCATCGTTTAATCAATGCATGTTTTGTCCATAAAATACATGTAACATATTTCATCGTTTTGTTAATACATGTATGATAACTCATCGTTTTGACAATACATGTATGATAACCATGACCATAGTATCAAACAGTTTGGATCCTGAAGAGAGGCCGAGTTACTCTACGTCTCATCTGGGTCCAAACTATTTGCATGGGTAATCTCTCACACCCCACCCCGCAGCAAGCTAAAGGTTAAGTACACTCTTATTTAAGTCCCCTTGAGACTTAATAAGACATCGGATGACACGATTTTGCGCTCAGCGACTGTAAACAATATTCTCACCGAACACTGATATCTGAGGCTAATTAAGGTCTGCTGTCAATTTTGTCTCAAATATCACACGACTCTTTGTTGCAATACTATAGATCTGATGAAAGCTTGCTGTTGTTTTTTAGTGTCTGTGTATCAGCAAGAAGCGTTATATTGCACGTTCTTTCGTGTAAGCATAGACTACTTATCGTATATTAGAAGTCGGTACGTAACATATACAGTTTATCGTTTGAACAGTGTAGACAATGATCAGCTAAAACAGTTGAACGCAGCGCTTGTGGTCGGGGTCTGCACTGTTAACATAGTGTTGTGAATAATAGTGTTTTACCATAAATCGATTATTCTCAAAATCGTTAAAAATGGTAAATGGTTTTCGACTAAATTTGGTCCATTTTTGCGCTTCTTTAAAAGTCACATTTTGAAACCATTGTGATAAATATTTATCACAATGGTTTCAAAACTACACAATTCTAAAAAATTCCTTTCCTCTAGTAATCGCTCCTTTTCGGTAGATTTATTCAAAGAGGTTGGGTCTAAAATAGTCTAGGAGGGAATGAGTTAAAGGCAATCTGTCAATAAGTAACGCGCTTTTTTCAAAATACATATATCTTGAAACAGTTGTAATACAGTAAAGTCTTGCAAATGCAACATCATACTTTATTAATATAAGCCTATAAGCAGGTGGTTGCTTAATACTGGGTAAAAGTAATACAGAAAGCTCCTATAAGAACTTTTTGTGTAACGCGTGTCCTGCAGCAAGCTATCACCTTTTTTAAAATTCCAGAATTATACTTCTTTTGAATTGGTCGTCTTAGCAATGCTTTATGGTTTTGGCCATTTTATAAAGGTTCCCTTGAACAACCGTAAAATGCATCTGTACTAGATCAATAAATATCGGTTTACAGCGCCAATCGCAACTTTTTGTTCTAGAACAAAATATCATTGCGATGTAGCGAACTCATACGGAATCAGCCGTAACACATCGGAGAACCAATTGGAATACCGTCAAATAGGTCCGATTGATACGAAACAAATTGACTTAACCCTCTACACCATGAATATTCATGTGAGAATGATGACGTCATGAATATCAATTAGATTAATATTTATAATGACACATGGACATGGGCATTTTTGGCAATTGTAGAAACGTTAGAAGCGCGTCTATATTATGCTATAAGCAAACAGAGCAGGCCCTAATTAGACGGTTCCTATAGGAGCCGTATGCTCTTGGTCTACTCTGTTTGCAAAGGTGCTAGCGTATTCATGGAGTAAAGGGTTCATCGTGAGCGAATTGGTACTTTAACACCAACTTTCGCAGTTTCAAGTGGTGTTTGTAAACTAGTTGCCACTTCCTATTTATTTTCGTAGAACAAACTACAATTGTATTCCATTTCGTTAAACAAAGTACAATTGTACATTGTATTCCATTTCGTTAAACAAAGTACAATTATAATATTCCAGTTCAACAAACTATAATGCTTTTTCCTCTGATTCACTGTTTGTCATTCACAATCTTCCAGCAAGGTTTTGAGTTTCATACTGAGTGGACTCTATACATGTTAAACGCTGATGGGCAATTCTTTGAAGTCGAAAATAGATGCACTATAATTGGGTGCAGTGTCGTTGAGTGTTACTTTATTGTTTTTATGCACCCAAGATGTTCGCCAATGCACGCCAGGTCACGATAGGGGTAGGAGTGGAAATATCAGAATTAACCACAGGCTATGCCTCAATACATTGAATAAAAGTGGTATTTTGTTGGATTCTTTGAAATATTGAAAACAAAAATAAGAACCTATTTATCTAGAGAAACCAAAATCGACCAATTACAGTAAAACCTTTATTAAGCGACAAATGAAAAGAACATTATTTAAGGGGTGGGATGGGGTCTGTACATTCTATATGTCAGGTATAATTTACGAAATGATATGGAATGAAAAGCAGTGCAGATCCTGAACGAAGGACCGTTATCGGATGCAGGTATATACTATTAATACCAATATGCTCGTGTCCTGCATAAAAGGGCTGAATAAGGACGAACGTGATGGTGAATGCTCCTAAAGAAGCGGCCTACATTACTTTCATTCTGCATCTAACAGTCATATGATCTTAAAGATACCAATGTTATTCTACTACAGTAAAACACCTCTAAACCTCTATTCTAGTAGAGTATTATATTCTGCTACTTAAAGGGTCTGCTCTGTTTGCTGATGATATAATATAGATATAATTCTAGGATTTCTGCGGTCCCTAAAGGAATATGTTCATATACCGTCACAAAAATTCGGATAACATATATTCATGATGGCATATTCCTTATATATTAAGTAATAATGAGGTAAAGGGTTAAACCCTTATAATACTTGTAGGCTTCACGGTCACCCTCATGCTGTATGGATAAATAAGCAGAGTTTCACCGTTTACAATGTTTACTTGAATCATGTTCTGTATTGAATCCAAATTCTCCGTATTTACATATTCTCCGCCATGTAAAGACATTAATGCTTTGAAGGCTGAAAAGGGGATTAGTTCATCAGTTTCTAGCAGAAGAGTATGTTCAGTGTGAAGGGGTATACGTATTTTGAACGACAAAGAGTGCATAACTTGTTCAGAGGGCTCCTCTTTAATCTAAATTTGCACTGATCTGATGAAAATTAAATGTTCTTATTTTTGCAGCAACAAACAATACAGTCGTAATGATATCACGCTTGACACCATAAATTTCTCCACCAAATCCTATGTTGTGACCACTCTTTAGAATCGTCTCGGAGACGATTCTAAAGAGTGGTCACAACATATGGTTTGGTTATTCTTGAAAATCTTTTAATTTACGCATCTTATATGGACCTCTGAACCGTCACCGTAAAACCACCGACCTACCGCATGCCAGCTGGAATGCTATTTTTTCACTCGCTATAGCACTTTCCAATAGAATATTTATCATCACATGCAAACATACACAACTATTAACATTGTCCTAATCGATATACGAGTAACTATAAAAGTGGTTACATAATAACTGCTATTAAATTTTAAAACATACATGATACGTTTTTAATTATTCAACATTTATCTGATATTCTACTTGCAATTAGAGAACGGCATATGAATGCTTTGTTTCAGTCTTCGATACTTGTTAAATATCGAAAAGTCGATTACATTTACATGTATTTGTCTATATAAGTCAACCTCTGCTAAATTAATGCGCAGCACATGAAATACCCATACAGTAAAATCTCTCTAAAACGGACTTTTAGTAGAGAAGAATTTAGATACTTTTAGGCAAGTGGCTGCTTAATGCAGGGTGAAAGTCATGCAGAAAGCTCCTAGAGGAGCTTTCTGCATGACTTTCATCCTGCATTAAGCCGCCATAAATACGCATTTCTACGCCTCTGTAAAATCACCTGTTAAAACCATTGTGATAAATAGAGCATTTGCTCCTATAGGAGCAAATGCTCTATTTATCACAATGGTTTCAAACTACAAAATTCTAAAATTTTCCTTTTCTTTAGTAAATACTCCTTTTGGGTAGATTCATTCAAAGAGCTTTGGTCTAAAAATAGCCTATGGAGGAAAGGATAAAAGACAGACATTTATACTAATTCAAACGTCCGATTTAGAGAGGTTTCATTGTATATGCACAGAGCAACAGATAAAGGTGCGTACTCAAATACTAATCTCGTTATTTCTCCTCCAAAAACCTATACTGTGACCAATCTTTAGAATCGTCTCGAGGTTATTCTTGAAAATGTTTTAAAATTAATTTACGCATCTTATCTGGATATCTGAGTGCAGCATAATGGAAAAACTGGAAACAGGAAACACGTCTGGCGATACAGTAAAACCTGTTTACGGCGACAACTTAATGAATAGACGTTGGCTTCAGTGACAACAGGCGGTTGCTTAATGCAGGACAAAAATAATACAGCTAATATTAACAAATAGTGTTAAATCTAAAAATAAATCATGGCGGGTTCCCATATTAAGGTCACCGTCCATCCCTTACATATTGAGGGATTTATATAGGATATATAGAGAGGGACTGGCGGCTCAGAACGGGTAACCCTCAACTCCTATTTATCAGAGCTATCTGCATAAGATTCGGTCTGTATTAAGCTACAAATTGGCCCTATGGCCCAATATTAAAGCACTTTTAGTAGTCGCATTATAGGGGCTTTACTGTAGTTCTTTGTAGGCAATGTGTGGTGTCTGATTGTTTGTTGTTTTTTTCGTTTTCTAAGCATGCTATTCACTTCGTTCAAACAGAATGCAAGACGATGTAACATATATAACCTACATATTTGTTTTACTTAACATTATTTTATTTCAGTGGCGACCTCAAACATTTCCAGGGAGTGTCGCAATGCCTATTACACTCCGCCCAAGTGTATTGACCACCCAGACGGCTACGGGTGTGACTGTGGTCCGGGGTTCTACTGGAACACATTCTTCTGCACGTGTAAGTCACACAGCATGGTTTTTCTTGAATTCAACAAAGATGTGTAGTTTTCAAAGTGTCACATTGTTTCCAGTTTCCACGCAATATTAATTATTAAGAGATATTTTATGGATTAACCCTTCGCTTGCTGATTTTTTAAAATACATTTCTCCTTCTTTACCCATGCCCTGTTGTATAATTACATATATCTTCACTGTTTACAAGTATTTCGCTGTGCAATCACTGCTGTGGAGTGCACTGGTTGCACAATCAACTCGTAAATAGTGCATACCCCGATGAGACTGGGTCTTCACTATTTACAGGTAGGTATAATGACGTGAATAGCAAGCGAAGGGTTAAGAGATATTTTATGGATTAAGAAGTCAGAGCGAGAGTAGCACGTCCTATTATTGCGTCACACTGTCGTAGTTGTAACCCCGCGCAAACAGACTTCCAAATATGGACATTGGACAGTAACATGTCACATTGTCTTAGTGTCCTTTTAAATCACAACTAAGTTAGCTGTGTTTCAGCCCATTCTTTCACGACCATGGAAAGAATGCCTAAAAAACACCGTTAAGGACGGCAATAATATGCAAAAGCCAACTTTGGGTCTTCATTCTACATTGAATAATTCAATCTAAAGACGCGCTAATCCCGGACTCTATTCTGACTATCCATATCGCAAAATCTCTGAAAAACATGATTATACATGTAGAAAAAATAGTACTACCACCTACCTACCTACCTACCTACCTACCTACCTACCTGTCTACCTGTCGTCGATCTCAAATATAGCTATTGTAACTCTCCGAGCCGTCTTTATGTATTCGTCTTGGTCCTGTTTGGGTACTAGATGGGTAACTGATTTTTTCAGATAGTTGTGTCTTCTTTTCCGTTATGTACACATGTCATTGAATTCAAAATAGATGGTAGTTTAATGCAGGGCAAAAAGTTATACAAAAAATTCATATAGAAGCATTCTGTATTACTTTTAGTCATGCATTAAGCAACCGCATATGTTTCTTCAGTATATTTAAATACAGTAAGGGCATACGAATATATGACCAGAATGTTAAAATCATTTTCTTAAGCTGCATCATGTATATATAATGAAATTTAAATACTTATTAGCTGGTGCTTTGTTTATTTTGAAAAAAAAGTATTACAATTGCTTTACGACAGAAAGCAGTGACATGTCGAGAATTTTTTAATACAGCCACGGCCGTAGACTCCCGGTTGGAGTTTACCCACCAGTCGCCGGTGCGGTACACATTATTGTTGGGAAAAGCATTTCCGAGGCTCACCGAGTTCACCATTGCTTTTTGGATCAAGGTGAGAAATTTATGAAACTTAAACTTGATACCTGGATGTAATGGATTTGTTGGAGGTTTTAGATAAATTCTCTAAACCATGTCTAAATACAGTAAAGTCTAGCTAATGCGACCGCCTAAGTTATTAACATGCGAGTCTTTAGAAGTAGGTGGTTGCTTCATACAGGACAAACGTAATGCAGAAAGCTCATATATGAGCTTTCTGCATAACTTTTGTCCTGCATTAAGACATCACCTGTTTAAAACATCCAGAATTATACTTCTTTGAGTAGTCATGTTAGCGAGACTTTACTGTAGATACCACACCAGTTCACGCAGTACCTAACCTATACACGATTACTGATTCTAATTAGTCTATTGCATAATTTCATGTTTTGACACATTACTAATTGATTCTTTTGCAGCCAAATATTGTCGTCTGCAAAATCTGTCGTCTGCGACAATTTTCGTGTGTTTAAGTTTCTCCCTTTTCTTTTGAAACGTGTCTATAGTAACAAACAATTTGGATCATGTTGAGAGATCAAGTTACTCGGCGTCTCATCTGGATTCAAACTGTTTGCATAGTTAATCATTGGCAGAGAAAAAGTTAACGTTGCGTGTTACATGGAAACATTCGAAATATGATGTAACATATTGTCTCCAGTAATCTCTTTCTAACGACCATTCAAAAGAAGTCTGTAATTGTTAGCTCACCTGAGAATATGCTCAGGGTAAAACAATTTGACTAATGTTCTTATATATACAACTAATTCGGGTGAGCGATACAGGGCCACCAATACCCTCTTTTTACTTGGTGACAGCTTGATGCAGCGCAAAATTTATGCAGAAAGCTTTAATGATTACTGTATTAAGCAGTCTCCTGTTTTACTGATAATCATGTTTACTCATCAAGTGGTCACTATAGACGGCACTACTGCATATGTACCCTACTTGTTACTACTGTTATTGTCTGTTTACACAGAGGTATCAGCAGGTACATCAACATTGGCTGACATAGATTTGTTATACTAAGACAATGTTATTTATTATGAGCCGTACCATGTAGGTTCATTGGTGTCGAATAATTTGACTATATGGTTTGGCTCTGACTATTACAGCACTTTGTACGCATGTTTGATATCCCGCCAATCAATGCATAACCCAGATGAGGCACGATGTAACTCAGCATCTCAGGGTCGAATTTGATAGTGAAATAGGCGGAACGAGTATTTTGAGAACTGAAGTAGAAACTAATTTCCATTAAATGTGTATAGGTTCCTGACGCCAGCATCAACGGGACTATCTTGTCATATAAGCATGACGACACGTTGGACCTGCTGTACATGCGAAGTGGCCCCAACCTGACGTTCCAAGTATGGGATTTCCAGATCACCAGTAACTTCATATTCAGGATAAACGTCTGGTATCACGTGACCTGGACCTGGTCGTCAAAGGGTAAATATATTTTAATCCATTTATCCTTTTCTCCCGTGATTATTTACGTAAGATATAACGATATCATGAATTCGCTGCATGTTTTATGATGGTATTTGACCACAAGAGATTTTGGTCGTGGCAGAACTTATTGAATCAAATCTATATAATTCCATAAGCAAACGGATCTGATCTACTCTGTTTGCAAAGGCGTGAAAAGGTGTTTCGATGAACTAAAGGGCACATTTCCATTTTCTAAGTGCACTTGCCTAAGATTGCTTTGTTACTAATCTAATAGTGTATGTAAATGCTGTATGCTATTTATGCTGATATTTTGACATTGACTTGTATAGTTTTATTACCACAGCAAAGTTAATCACACATAAGGGCATACTTACCTTTGCGAATAAATCACTTTGCATGGCAGGTTGACTTCTGACTATGACAGCTTTAATACTGCTAAGTTTTAGTCCATGCCAGTTACATATATTAAACATTGTTGCTAGGATTGTTTTACGTATACAGTGAAGTCATTTATAACGAAGTCCTCGGGACCCTCTGATTTCTTTCATTATATCCAAATTTCGTTATATCAGGTCCATTTTACTATATGTTAATTAGAGAGGGGGAATAAATTTTGTTTTGTTATATGCAATATTTTGTTATATCGTTATATCGTTGAGCTTCACTGTATACCTTATTACACATTATATGTACCCGGTGTTATGGTGGCATTTGCCGTACTGTATGAACTTTAGTAAGTGTTTATGTTCAAGGTAGGCTTCAGGTTGTATTCAGCCTAATTGCTTCAATAAGGGTTGAGAAACTGCATACAAATACACATTGATGTGTACAAAATGATACATGACCATGTCGATGACCTTGACCTTTGACTTGTCGATGACCGTGACCGTGACCTATTTAGGTAGCATATCCGTTTTGCACTTTGATGAATATGGCCATTCAGCATGATAACTTCATACATGCGATATAATGAAACTTTAAATTTATCTAGGTTACTTATAACTTATTTGCCACCACTACATCAAGAGTACCTACCACAGGCATCTAATTTTATAAATGAAAGTGTTGTTGATCAACGTATACGGACGACCCTTTTATAGTTAAACAGTAATTACAGTATTTATGCTCTTAACCCATTCCCTCATACTGACGCCTTTCGACGCCTCTATAAAACTCACTTTCTGAGACCATTGTGAGAAATAGAACATTTGCTCCATAGGAGCAAATGCTCTATTTATCACAATGGTTTAAAAACTACTCAATTCTCAAACTTTCCTTTTCTGTAGTAAATGCTCCTTGTCGGTAGATTTATTCAACGAAGTAGGATCTTAAAATAGCCTTTGAGGGAATGGGTTAACTCCTTACCAGGTGAATATTCAAGTAAACATTTATGAATATTAATTAGCTGAACTTTTATAATGGCATTATTAAGGAGGACCTGAATCATTGACCATCGCAAAAACTGTAAAATCAATTCTTTATATTATATCATAAGTACTTCATTAATGCGACCCCATCATTTATTACATAGGAGTATGTAAAAGCAGCTGGTTCATTTAAGCAGGGTAAAAGTAGTGCAGAAAAGCTCCTATCATATTGAATGGTCGTATTAAATTAGCGAAACTTTACTGTATAGTAGAATCTGACCTAAGCGGTCATTCATTTATTGAACATATGAGACTTAAACAGCAGGCGATTGCTTAATGAATGTCAAAAGTAATACAGAGAGCTTTCTGCATTACTTTTGACCCGCATTAAGCTACCAGCTGTCGTACAGACCCGTAATTAGACCTCTTTCGATGGCCGGTTAAGACAGGTTCTACTGAAGTTCAGAATAGACTACTTTACTGTAGTACAAAGTAGTACAGGAGCTGAATGAGCTGGGTCTTCTCTGTCTTTAAGTATGTTAAAATGCTTTACGATTATGTTTAAATTCAAACATGGGATGATTCAATTACTTAAACTATAACATGCTAACAATAAAGTGCTGAAGAATAAACTACAGTAAAACCTCTCTTAACCGACTGTTTAATTTAGTATGAATATCGGTCTTGGAGACAGGTGGCAGCTTAATGTGAAAGTCATGCAGAAAGCTCCTCTAGGAGCTTTCTGCATGACTTTCACCCTGCATTAAGCAGCCACCTGCCTAAAAGTATCTAAATTCTTATCTAGTAGAATTCCGGTTAAGAGAGGTTATACTGTACTTGTAGATAAATACTTGTAGATACCAACATAATAAACCCAAACCAATGCTGTAATTTATGCCACTTTACAATTCAGATGGTAGATGGGCACTGTATATAAATGGAAGGTCCCGGATGTCTGGAATCGGGACAAAGAGCAATGCGATCCCTCTTGGTGGGGAGTTTGTCCTTGGACAGGCTTCCAGGGACGGCTTCAAATTCAATGAGCAGTTCGCCTTTGTTGGTGAACTAACTCACCTGAACATCTGGAGTTTCGTTATTACACCTGCTGAGGTGGCCCAGATAAAGACGTCATGTGACCTGATGTACTGCGGGGATGCTGTGCAGTGGATAGACCTGAGGACGGGCACCAGGGGAGCTATGAAAATGAGATGGCCCTCAGGCGTACTGCGTATGTATAACTGAATCCAATTCTAGAACGGACATTGATTTCTGTCCCCAACGTTTTTATGTCTTAATTAACTATTTCCCTGTTGAATATTCATGTAAGAAATAACGCCATCGTGAATATTTATTAGCTGAATATTTAGAATGGTATATATACATGTGTACTGAATGGCCAGATCTATTAAATTTTAATAGGCAATCAGAGCAGACTCATATCAGATGGCTCATACAGGAGCTATCTGATCTGGGTCTACTCTGTTTGAAAAAAAGTGAAAAACTGTTGTATTAGTGAAAGGATAACGGTTGCCGAGTTTTCATGGTGCTATTATTAGGCCTTCCTACATGTGTATTTTATGTCAGTTTGACAATAATGTTAGCTATAGACCTCTCGTGGACTCAGTATATTCAGAATATAGTTTCAATTCTCTATACTGGCCACTGAAAAAACATACTTATTCCGGGTTTATAACCCTTTCCACCATAAATACGCCTTTCTACGCCTTTGTAAAAGTCACTGCTTGAAATCATTGTGATAAATAGAGCATTTGCTCCTATAGGAGCAAATGCTCTAATTATCGCAATGGTTTCAAAATACAAAATTCTTCAATTTTACTTTTCTCTAGTAAATGCTCCTTTTGGGTAGATTCATTCAAAGATGTTGGGTCTAAAATAGCCTATAGGGGAAAGGGTTATCCTGCATTAACAGCCCTTTAACCTGCTGCTGACGGATCCATGGTTACCTTTCCAAACAGTTTGGATCCAGAACAGACGTGAAGTAACTCGATGTCTCATCAGGATACAAACTGATTGCATTTTGGTAGACATACTGGTTATGGCTTGAATTTTGAAAATGTAATTGGTGAAATTTTGTGTGAAAATAATTTGTTCAGCGGGCTAAATGTTAAAGACAGCTGTGTTAACCCTTTCCCTATTCTTTGTTTTCCAAATTTCAAACCTACTGAATAGTTATGGACAAAATAGTTATAATGAAATATGGAAGATGGAACACTGTAAAAAAGTTACAATAAAGCTCTCATTTACATGAATTTAAAGTACTATGTTCAATTTGATAGCTGTTATAATTTGAATGTCTCTGTGATATTTGTAATACTTTTCAGGTACGAAGATGTGCTTTACAGAAGATGAAATAGGAATTACATGTAATAAGTACTGTAGTGATACCATTGGTGAGTGACAGCAAGGCTGATATCATTATAACGCTGAAAAACGAAAACCCTCTATATACGAACCACTTAAGAGATAAACACGGAGTCTATAAGAGAAGGTGGATGCTACATGCAGACAGAGGGTAATACAGAAAGTTCTATTGGGAGTTTTCTGCATTACGTAAGTCTGCATTTAGCTGCCAGGCACCTGTAAGAAAAACCAAGAATCCGACATCTATACGTGGTCGTTGTAGAGATAAATTGGTGTATACCTACACGGACCCCATGTGGTACAGTTTAATTATGGTAATATACACGTGGTCATTGTAAAGGTCTTTACTTTATACTTACATATAGCTACAAGGACCCCTGTGTCGCACAGTACAGTAGAACCTGTCCTAAGCGGCAACCCATTTATTGAACATAGGTGTCTTAAAAAGCAGATGGTTGATTAATGCAGGTCAACAATAATACAGAAAGCTCCTATTACAGACTGATAAATAGACCTCTGACTGGTTCTGCTGTACATATAGCTATATGGGGGTTCTACAGTATGTTCAATTACTGTAACAAGCACAATGGAGCAATATAGTATAACCACTCAAAAGAAGTTTAAAGCAGGACAAAAGTTATACAGAAATATTCTATAGGAGTTTTCTGCATAACGTTTGCCCTGCAGTATACCAGCACCTGCTTTTACAGACTCCTATGCTAAAACATTATGTGATCGCATTACTGTACATATGTATTAGCAGTTACATGAACTTGAACCGTTCTATGAGAAATGCAGCTTCTCATTGTTTTAAAACTGAACATTCAGACCACTGGCAATATTTTAAGTGGCCACACTATATACCGTCTAGGAGCCATCTGATCTGGGTCTGCTCTGTTTGCAAAGGCATAGGAAGGTATATTTATGGAGTAAAGGGTTAACACTCTGATTGGATATTTGTAGAGAAATTACAGAGTATAAACTTTGAAAATATTGTCGGTGAACATTCGCACAAACGAAATTCTGCTCAGCAAGATACATGTTATGGTAAACGTGTGGTTCATTTTCAGGTGCCCAGTGCAACGAGCAGATAGTGGAGAACATCCGCTGGGAGAGAACTAAAGCCAACAACAAGATCAATGTTCCGTGTCCCCAGGACACCTTGAAACCCCCTAAAGACCCTCAGGCGAATGCAACAGGTAACATGTTTCACGTTTAAGATGTATGTGATAAAAATTAAACATGCACATAATTCGGTAATTTGTTCTAGTGTAAATAAAAAAATATCCTTCCACTTTAGCGAGATTTTACTGATAAATTAGGATCGATTTAACCGAGGCAATACTTTGCAGCATTTGGTACCCGGGCCTGCAACCTTATGACGGAGGAGAACGAGGGAGAGTGGGGCCAAGCCAATATCAATGACTGTATATCCACGTCACTGCGTGCCCTGAAATACAAGGTATGCAACCTCTATTCCGACAGAGTTCCGTAACAAGAATATGTGTTATTTGCAGTTTACAAACAATGTTAGCCCAAGCAATTTATGCCTAGCATATAGTCAATACTCCGGGTCTGTATTGTATTGCATTCATCTCTATTTAGTGTTTAATCGTCCATTGATAAAACTAGTATATACTTTGACACGTCGCGTGGACCTCCCTTTGAAATATTGCTTAGTACTGCTTAGCTCGACTGGTATCTGTAAACAATTTGGGCCGAGAGTACAGTAAACCCCCTCTGATGCGACCATATAAATCAGGCCTACTTCTGAGTCTTAATGGGAGGTGGAAGCTTAATGCAGGACGAACGTTATGCAGAAAGCTCCTTGCAGGAGGTTTCTGCATAACATTCATCCTGCATTAAGCAACCACCTGCGTTTAAAGGTATCTTTCATTTCTGTATAACGCGAATGTAGATGATACGGTGTTGGGAGAGAAACACAATAAGCACTCTTGCTTACGTTTCAATCCTATTTTCATTTGTGTTATCAATACAATTTTCAGGCAAATATATAGAAATATGATATGTTTAAACCAAAGGCATCTTTGTTTATTCATAAAGTAGTCATATTAGAAGGGTTTTGCTGTATATTATATTTTCTTCTTCTGTGGTCTTTTACCTACACAAGAATGATACGAATGGTCTGTCGTGAAATTTCTTTAGGTATGTTCAAGTAATGAAACAATATATTTTATTACTTCATTATTTACTTGTTAACAAAAAGGAAATTGAATTAAGCACATTTCAACTTTTTCTTGCGAAGTTTCAAAAATACCTGATGGCCAAGTACACGGACGAGTCGACCGTGCTAGAGTTGTGTGAGGACCTCCTTAACCACACTGCCAAAGAGACGTACGGAAATCCCGTAGACGTTGCCACTGTCATTGACCTGCTCGAGATGCTCGTAAATACGCAGGCCGGACTCCAGGAAATGGAGGTAAAGTGGAATGATGGGAACCAGACATATGCTCGCGCCCTAGACCACTCACCTACACGTCGGGAGACAGAGGAGTTTATGCAGGTAAGTTAAAAGAAAATATGCGATGGGTTTCATATCCTCACTGTTGAATGGGACATTTAAAGCTGCCTATATGTCCACCAGTCATTAATATATTTAGGGATCTGATCTTATCATTGGTATTACTATGACAGTAATCTTTTAATGTACAATATAGCTACATGTACCCAATAACGCGGAAATTATAACATTCCTGTCCTATAAAACATTTCTAATTATAAACAGTATGATATTCTGGTTTACCTATAGGTGTCACTCATTTTTAGACAAATAGGCTTACCCAAAACGCATGTCCGATTTTGACACGTGACTAAGAGATAGAAACATGCCAGGCGTCACGGGATCATATTGTCTCCTAAAAACAAATTTATCACAACGTCAAGTACCAAAACATGACTTCTTAAATAAAACTTTTATGTTCCCGAAACCTCATTTCTTACCTATCGAATGGACTTCACTTTGTACATTTAGAGCCTCTATTCTGTTTGGTGTGACCTCACTTTGTTAAATAGTCTTGCAACACGTACGTCCACTAGTCAGTAGTGTTCTGCAATCACGAATCTTATGTCCGATAAAATATTTAAGAATGATATGGAATAGTTTTCTTTTCCTTTCCGAAGCTTATAGCAGACATCATAAACAATCTTCTGAACGAGCGCCATGACTCCGGATGGAACGCCACAAGGCCGCTTGGTGTAGAAGGGGATAACCTGATGAAGGTTATAGAGACATTTGCACACGTGCTCTCTGTGAGTCTGGACTATCACATTAGGGACCAGGAAATTACAAGGGAAACCGCATACCTAAAAATAGCCAGAACCGAAATAGGTAAGGTGACATTTTTCATCAAATGATTTCGGTCAAGTTGAGGGGTCTATTGGTTCTCATAAAGAAGATTCTTTGTGCATTCAGTTTTAACCCTTACAGTGTGGAACATGAGTCACTAATGTCCTTTGCAAACAGTGCAGACCTAGATGATAGGGCTCCTAAACCTTTCTTTAGAAAACTCCCTAAATATTCACCACAAGATTGACTTTTTGAATTTTGGAATAGTCCATTTGAAAATTCAGCGTTGTAAGGGTTAATGAGGTATGCAGTCTAGCATTATACAATACATGTATGTTAGTTTTATTGAAAAGCAAACTAATCTTAATATTCTTGTACAATCAGAACCATAGAAAACGAGTGTCTGTCAAATACTAAAATCGTCATTTTCCCACTAAACCCTAAGCCATAACAACTCTTAAGAGTTATCCCGTGGCATAGGCTTAAGCGGAGAAATACAAGTGGTTATAGTTTTACGCATCGTATCTCTGCCTTTGGCAATTTAGTTTACGGAATTTATTTAACCAATTAAGTCCTGTGTTATCTATAGAGAATGCGTCCAATTCAGATTTGGAATCCATTCATTTGTAATATGAGGGAGCAACGTTAACAAAGAATTTATAGGTATTGACATTAATGGGTTCAGAAAACAGCCCTTACCCTCATCAGATGGCCCACCAACAGCCCTCTGACCAGGGTTCTTGCCTATGTCCCATCTATGAAATCTCTGGATTTAATGGGTATATAGAAATATTCATTTTTTTGCAAATGTCCTTCAATTGGTAGCAATAATGAATATCGTTAAATCTCTATATTTGTACGACGATGATGATAATGCTGCTCCTCATGGTGAAGATGATGGTGGTGATCATGATGATGATGATGATCATCATCATCATCATTATCATCATAAATCTGATTCTATAGTTCTGCTTGACCAAACATTCATGAGTCCACATGACTTTGTAAAAATTAATCTAATATGTAATATACTGTATTCATAATATCATAATTTCTTAGGCTGCCAATTTCTTACCTGTATATTCATTGAGTAAAGGGTTAAATACGGACAGTGGTATGATGTGTTCAGTATTCGCCCTTCTTGTGACTGATGTTCCGCTTGTTGCATTTGACTTTGTCCTAGAACGGCTTGACCTTGGAAAGACATTTGCCCAAGAAACTGAATGAATTTGAAGCGACATATGAAGTATACTAAGAGCTTCCAACACGCCATTAGGTAATTAATTATGTTAAAAACAGCAGAAGTGTTATCGTCAATTATAACTGGTATAAACATGCATATTCTAAAACAGGTAGATTTTAAACCTATTGCACGGGTTAAGTTCAAACTTTCATCTGCTGTAAGTTACTCGCTACAACATTTCTTCTTTACCATAATTAATTACCAAATACGTACATCTTTTGTTCGATGTCGAGGTCACTCCGTACTAGGAAAAGGTCGCTTCGAATTCACCCCGTTTCTTGCACAATGTATCTTCAAGGTTACCCCGTTCTAAAACAAGATCAAGAGCAACCAATCGGAACCTCGTCCTTAAGAAAAGCGAATACAGGGTACACCATACTAGACACATACCGACAATAATACTAATTTGAAAGTCCGGTTTCAATAGATTTCAATGGGAATCCCTTTTCAGAGCTTAGCATTCAGGCGCAATGGATTGAGAATTTCCAGGGAACGCGATTTCCCCGAGACAAGATGTATGCGTCCAACCTTGGTGGAATAGAGATGCCCAACGTTATTTCCACAGTGGTGAACGACACTGAGATTGCAGGTACCGCTAAAATGAGCTAGGGGTTATTCTAGGTATACGCCACCGGGATATTATACATGTTACACGGTCCTAATCACATTAACATCGAAATAAATCGGACTCTTAACATAATCGCAGTACTGAAACGGCTATCTGCTCGTCAGTAACACTTTTATTGGTATAACCGGTGGTGTAGACAAAACCTTTAATTTCGAGATTTATTCGGGTATTGAGTATAATTTATTCCAATTTCTAAATAGCCATTGTATATTCAAGGCAATGGTTGTCCAAAGGCTATACTCTGGATGTTTTGCCATGTTTCAAACAGTTTCAGACTTTATTCATTTAAAGGTCATTGCATTTGTTGCTGCACTTTTTCGGAATAATTCAAGATAAAACAGTTATCAAGACAAATTAGTTTGCTCTTCTAGTTAATCCGCTGATATGTAAACCCTGCAATGATACATTCTGATTACTGATCATTGTAGTGACTAGTAATAATGCAAATGATAATAGCGGACAATTTTGATTTTGTGCAGAATTCGTCAAGATCGCAGTTGTGAGATTGAGGGGTATTTCCGTTATGCTGCCAAACCATGACCCGAGAATGTAAGTATATTAATGTATCTTACTACTGATTGTTTAGAAATCTGCTTGTTAGAGGGTTAGTGTCGGTGTGGCGGACGTAAAAAGTCGTTGCATACTTCAGTCTCAGTGCAGTTATTTTCTGGTCCTTTGGGTCGCTTAAAGCGGTGCTAGGTGGCGCGGAGTAGTAACTGCTCATTAATCGACTCAGTAAAACCGATTCTGCAAGTTTCCCTTTTCACATTGCTGCTTTTGCCTTGGAAGGATTTCCTACTTCCAGAAATTTGATATAGAAGGAATTTACTATGAAATGTCAAAAGTTTCAATAAACATTTAATAATTTCAATTTATTTTAATAGTTTATATTTTCTTAATCAACCATTTATAGGAGTTCTTTTACTAGTTCTTTAAAACGGATAGTAGCTTAATGCAGGTTGAAAGTTATTCAGAAAGTTCCTATTGGATGTTTAAGATCCATGTGGTCAGAAATAGAATGGTCGCTTAAGACAGGTTCTACTGTTCTAGAAGTCTTTGTGTTTTGAATTGTACCATTGTATACAGTATGTAGGTAGTTGTCAATGAGTGAGTGAGTGAGTTGGGTTTAACGTCCGACCAACAGTATTTCAGTTATTTGCAGACGGCACCCGCAATTGATGTTGTCAATGATGAAATGCTCTGCTAAGCATTAAATAGGGTGGTACTTGTATCCTTTATTTACCCTTTCAACGCTGCATTTTACCCCTTTCCCTTTATCTATATGTAGTCTAATTTTCAATACCGACTGCATATTTATAGATAAAATAGATATAATGAAATATGGGAGGTGGAACATGTAGCCATTTTAGAAACTAAATAAACAGATGTATCAAATTCCATTGGCAAACATGGCAGACCCTGATCAGATGCTCCTATATGAGCCGTCTGATCTGAGTCTACTCAGTTTGCAAATGCGTGAAAATGCATTTATATGAAGGAAAGGGTTAAGTGTGGAATGGTCAATTTAGAGTCCATTTAGTAAGAAAGGTTTAATATCTCCTGAAAGTAGGAGATCCTTTGAGAACAAAAGTAGCAATGCGAATAGAGAAAATTGCAGACTCGGTTTTATTAAATATGTTCATGAGTAGTAATTAAAAGTGCAACACTACTCAAGCCCCATAGCACCGGCTTAAGCAGTATTCAATTTTCAAAACTAATAACATCAAAACTAATGATCCGAATGACCATAAAATATAACAACACTGAGAATGAAGTACGGAGCGACTTTTACGGTCGCCACACAAGCACTTAACACCTGCTGTTGTGAAGTAAATACATGTACATGTATATTCTGAAAGTGGAAGGTCCTTCAAAAGCAAAAGTAGCAATGCGAAAATTGAACATTGCAGACTCGGTTTTATTGAATCTGTTCATGAGTAGTAATTAAAAGTAATTACTGGAGGCTTTTCATTTACAAATAGTGCAGACCCTGATCAGGGGGTCCTCCAAGAGCCCTTTGAGCTTGGTATACACTGTGTGCAAATGCTAGTCAGAGTTCCAGATAAGATGCGTAAATTTACGCATTTTCAGGAATAACCCCTCCATTTCTCCACAAAACCCTATACTTTTAGAGAGTGGTCACAGTATAGGGTTTGGTGGATAAATGACGATTTAACCCATTTCCTCATATTGACGACTTTTGCCCACTCTGTAAAAGTCACTTTGTGAAACCATTGTGATAAATAGAGCATTTGCTCCTATAGGAGCAAATTCTCTATTTATCACAATGGTTTCAAACTACAAAATTCTACGATTTTCCTTTTCTCTAGTTAATGCTCCTTTTTGGTAGATTTATTCAAAGAGGTTGTATCTAAAAATCGCCTATGAGGGAATGGGTTAAGTATTTTGGTATGCACCTCTATCCTTTATCTGTAGCTCTGCTAGTGCATGCGTGCCCTGCGTACAAAGTATTAAACAATCGTCCGACTATTGCAGTTTTATGCAGCATATCAAACAATTCCCTCATCCTGATTTACATTTTAAGGACGTTTAAAGCATAACTTCAAGTTGTGATGCTAATTGTAAATTCTGTTCAATACTTGAAAACTCCCACTTTGCATGTCTATCAGAAGTATCGCAACTTTTATGCTCACTGAATGTTAATTCCGACTCTAAAACAAAGATTACAGCCCGCTGTTGCTATAACAACTGCAACATTGGCATTTTAGATATGTGGTATTAACTTTTTTGTTATAATTTATTCCAAGATGATTGCATACCAAACGAATATTAAGATGAATATGCATTCTTTTGAAATCATTTTCGTATTTACCACATACGAGTATAAAACTCTTGCAATGTATTACCAGGGCTACAGGTACATGTAAAGGTGCGATCCTAAATACTAAAATCTCTTCGAGACTATGCCAAAGAGTGGTCACATTATAAGGTTTGGTAGAGAAATAAACGAGCTATTCTTGAAAATGTTTAAATGTACGCACCTTTCATTCCGTTCCATTCTTTTCGTGAAACTATGTCCTGTCTTATAAACTATTTCTACATGGTAAAATATAATCATTGTTTATATAAAAGAGTATTGCCTGTAGAAAATCCAGAACTATATTTTGTAAGGCTTGTTGTCATACCTATGGTATATAAAACCAACCATATTTTAATTAGACGAAGGTGTGATCCAACCTTTTGCTAACTGAATACATTAACATTTAGCCTGCTGAACAAATTTATATTTACAGAATATTTCACCTAATACATTTTAAAAATTCCAGCTATAATCAATTTGTCTACCAAAATGTAAGCAAGGTGTCAAACAGTTTGGATCCTGATGAGACGCCGAGTTACTCTGCGTCTCATCTGGATCCAAACTGTTTGCATAGGTATTCACTCATCCGCCCATAGCAGGTTAAATGTTAACTCTTTCTCTGTTCACCATTCGGTAAAACAATAATGACATCAAGAATATTTATTTGCTGATTTTTTACATATGTACACATCAATTTTTATATTAGTTGAAATTGCGGAGTCATATCTTTATTATTCCATAAGCAAACAGAGCAGACCCTGGTCAGACGGCTCCTCTAGGAACCATCTGATCTAGGTCTACTCTGTTTGCAAATGCAGGAAATGCGTTTTTATGAAGGAAAAGGTTAATACTAAATGTTGTTAATGTTTCTAATAAGTGCTGTATCATCATTGCTATTTTCAAATACATTAGGACCTCTCTCAAGCTACCACTAAATGAATAGATAAGGACGTCATTAACCCTTTACTCCATGAATATTTATGTTAGATATTATGACATCATGCATATTAATTAGGTTCACTTTTAAAATGGCATATTAACACATGGTATGATTTTTACCGAAGCAGAAACTGTACTATCAGATCTACAGTATTCCCTAAGCAAACAGAGCAGACCCTAATCAGACGGCCCTTATAGGAGTATTTATGGAGCAAAGGGGTTAACAACAGGGAATGCTTTGTACAGAAAGAAAGCTATGGAGCACGCTTTTATAGTACCTTTCTGTCTTAATTTTCCGGCATTAAGCTCCCACCAGTCATAAAGATCCCAAAGTAGGTTTGGTTTGAGTGAATGATGTAGACAGGATGTATATATCTTATACTAAACTACAGTAGATCCCCGCTAATGCGACCACTTAATGGGTGTTTAATAAGCCGGTGTTTACTTAATGCAGGACAAAAGTAATGCTGAAAGCTCTTAGAGGAGCTGTCTGTATTACCTTGTCCTGCATTAAGCTATCACCTGCATATAGCACCCCGAATTATACCTCTGTTTTATGATACATGTTACAATTTGTTGCTGAAAGGACTGGAAAGAAAGCCAAAGAGGACAATGTCAACACACCAATCATATCCATGTTCCTGTATGGGGGCAAGGCAGACATCTCCAAGAACATGAGCGAGCCACTCGTCTACAATCTGCCCTATCTAAATGTAAGTAGATATTATCTCTTAATCTGGTGAATAATTAACTCTGGCTCCTCCTATTCTGAATAGTAATTAAACAAAAAAAATTATCAAACTTTATCACATAAGACAATAATTTAGATGACAAACAGTGCAGACACTGATCAAAGGGCTCCCTTTTGAGCACTTTGACCTGGGTCTACACTGTTTGCAAAGGTCGTATATACTCGGTTCGTGGACATTAAGGATAGAACTATAAATGTACTAGTCCATACTATTCTTGTCTACAGTCTACATTTTAACTTATAGTCAGTCGGCATGGAAAGTAGCTTTATAATGTTTTTGCAAGCATTTAATCATGTAACAGACAAATTGCAATTTGTATTCATATTATGTTTCATGTTAAAGTAAACAAAAAGTATTATGATTATAGCTGTTAAGTGTAAAATTACCATCCATTGTTCTAAAATAAACATAAAAATGATTATAATGAAAAACACAGTCAAACACCGGCCCAGTTGTAAGTTCACTATTACATTTGTCATGAATCATTACGCGACAGCTATTTTACATTTCAATACACTTTCAATACACATGTCAGGAAAAGTAACGTTATCTTAGTCTTTGGCGCCGTACGCAAAAACGTCGTCTGTAACAATGACGTCACGTTATGACGTTATGTTTGAATAGTATGATAAATAACGTTGAATCTGAATCACAACGCTTTGAGTATATCAACAATTCTCCACATGACATATAAAAGACCGGTCAAGTCGTGACAAAGAATGGAAATTAATAACTTTCAAAATACCGGACTGAACTTGAATATATGTCATTGTATGCATACGAATTTATCAGTAGATCTAAGTGTTTGATAAACAAAGCGCATTAATATATTTACAGGCTAATGCTGTTATTCGGCCGTTTTCGATTGGTTGAATTTGCGACATATAAAACAGTTTTTATATGCCGCAAATTTAGTCACATGAGCCAATCAGATTGCAGAAAATTGACAGATTGCGTTAGAATAATCTTTAAGCATGAAACATTTGAGAAAAAGAAGGTTCTTTTCTTATTCAGAATTGGTGACATTTAATGTAAATAGTACTATACATAGAACTATATAGTTTTACTTGTTGTCTGTTTCAGACATTCAACATCTCCAATCCTGAGTGTGTCCGTCTCATACATGGGAATATATTTGGCGGAAGGTATGTTGACCCTTATCTTGCAAAAAAATAAGGTCTCCTTAAAATAGCGGACTCTCCGAAACCCAGGTCATTCACGGATTACTCGACGATTGAATGTCAGTTATGTTTACTATGTCTTACACTGTATACTGTGCATCATCACCTATTAATGATTTTACGATAGCAAAATTATTTTCCGTCACAACAGAAACGGGACTGTCTCTCCTATGTTCATTTTCATTTGACTCCCGACCTTCTCTAAAACGCGGCATTCAGTTACAGATTGTACTATACATGAACATATCTTTTCCATAAGCGTTCTGCACACCGGTATCAAATTTTGACGACGGACACGACGGACATGTTTACAGTTGACCTTCTGTTCAGATACCTTTTCCTTAATATTGCAATTGTAAATTTCCGCGCGGCCTATACGAGGATCATATGCATCGTTTAACTTGCCAACACTCAAGCTGAGAATGTTTAAGCTAGCTTTATGTAATAAATCGTATAGTTTCACTATCACATGTAAAGAGACATTTTCTACGGACTTAAAAATGTCCCTCGTATAACCGAAGAGTGATGACTCCTGTAGGAGTTGCCTGGTCATTGTTTACTCTGTTTGCAAAGTCACAAAAAGGCGATATCATCAAATAACAGATTAGCATTAACTAAATAAACCACTCTTAAAATTATTACGTCATTTGACCAGCTATAACGATAATTTTGTTTGTCAGGATAGACCAGTGGCAGTGGACGAGGGAAGGCTGTGAGCTGCGGGACGACACGGGCAATGAGGGCGTGTGCATCTGCTCTGTGGCCGGCGTGTTTGCCATCACAACAGACATGTACAATGACAATGTACGCTGCTCTGCTTCAGCATATGAGCCACAGTACTAGAAAATGTGTACCCGTGGCTTGGGTGTTCGGCACTGTTTGCACGGCACCAAATACACTCTTCTCGATACCTTTTCGCGTACCCTAATTCCTGAAATCCAGTCGTCGCTCTCCGTCTATTTGTAAATAAGTACATTCAAGCAGTTGGATCTGGGTCAACTCTGTTCGCCTAAATTTACCCTAATATTTAGGGTGACTATTGTACTGTAAATAGAGACATTACACTTTTGGAGCAGCCCAAGTGTGTTTTTCTCAAAAGAAAAATTTCAACTTCAGTAAGAATTTCGATCGAATATATATTCTTTATACAAATTCTAATCATTACGTTTCAAAATGTGGTACTTTCTCTTACAATGAGGTCTTTTTTTACAATTGAAGTGAATGTTTTTGCATTAACCTTTTGCCTTCTGTCAGCGGATCTATGATTACCTTTGCAAACAGGTGAGACACCAGGTACAGTGCTCCCTCCCTACAACGACCCTCTCAATAACGATTCCCTCCTTACAACAACGCATGTCACTGTTTCCGAAACATCAAGGCTCCCCAAACAACTTTTTTCTATCATATTTTCCTTATGCCTCCATCAAACCCTATGTTGTGACCACTCTGTGACGATTCTAAAGAGTAGTCATAACATAGGGTTTGATGGAGGCATAACGGTTTTAGTTCTCGAAATACACCTTATCTGGGGATCTGCAAATAAGCAAATTGTGTTTGATTTTCCCTCCCTATAACAACTCACTCTGAACAACACATACAATCTTTGTATCCCAAAGGGCGTCGTTGTAAAGAGGGAGCACTGTATTTTGGCGTCTCATCACGACCAAAACTGTTCGACATCTTGGTTGCATTTTGATAGCATCGATTTTGAAAATGTAGTGGGTGAAAGAAAATATGTAAAAATAATTCACAAAGCAGGCTAAAGGTTAAATTACCTTCCTATGAACATGTTTAATTTTATTGCTAGTGGAATAAGGGAGAGGAGCGGCCTATCCTGATGTCCTTTGCCTCCTATATAGGCTGCTGTGCTGCCAGCATCTTGTGCCTTGCCACCTGCATCCTACATATATACTACAAGTATGTAAGCTCCGAATAACCTTGAAATTGTAGCTGTTGTAACTAAATCTCGTAACATTTTAGAAATAAAAAGTGTATGCAAATAGTTTATGTAACATGCAAATGTACAGCATTACAGAGCGCTTAATTGTTTTATTTCGTAAATGGGAAGCGCGGTGCCTACAATCAATACTGAATGAAGGAAAATGCTAATCGAGTTCATAATAAAGTGAGGCAATTCCTGTTAATCTATCGGTCTATGGTAGTGCATTAAACCCTTTGAATGCGGGATATGCATGAACTATTAATTGCAAACAGTGTAGACCCATATCAGAGGGCTCCTAGAGGACCCCCTGATCTGGGTCTACAATGTTTGTCATTCTAAATCCTCTAGCAAGTTTAAGCCTCTCTTACTGAGTGTACTCGACTGTTAGATATTGATAAACGATTCCATACTGATATTTAAGCGATGAAATTATTTAAATGAAATAGTGTGTACTTTAATAACAACATGATTTATTTTATGCTTTCAGCACATCTTCGAGTACTGCTGCTCTCCATAAAAATCTCGGCGTTTCTGTGGTCCTTGGTCAGCTGTCATTCATGATCGGCATAGATCTATATGACCACAAGGTAGATGTTCTTAACCATTTCAACGCTGCACGTTTAGAGTATAATAGCCCATCAGTGTTTAACTAAAGAGTCCATTCATTATGGACAGCTTGAACCTGCTACAGGATTTGGCGCTAGAAGTCCTCTGATATGGACTACACCGTTTGCAAATGACAGTACATCTGTGTTCCGCTTTCAAGTGGTTAAATGCTCTTTTTAATTCCATAGTGATATGTATGACCAGCATAGATCTGTATGATCACAGGACAAATACTGACTCATTATGATCGGCATAAATCTATAGGATCAAATTTCGGTAGATTAATTCAAAGAGGCTGGGTCTAAAAAGTAGTTAAGGAGGGAATGAGTTAAATAAGCTCGTCTGCTCAAGTTTCCTTCTTCAGTTTCCTTACAAAACCATGAGCAGAGTGTCAAACAGTTTGGATTTTCATGTGGCGTCGAGTTGTTCAGCATCTCACCTGGATCCAAACTTCTATGTTATCACTAATTCGGCGCCTATGACGTCGAAAAAGTTAAATGGTCTTTAAATATATATGCATGGTCGGCATGGATCTTTATAATCATAAGGCAGCTCCTGTTAGATATAATGCTGGTGATGTTCCAAAGCGATTTAACATAACACATTATAGTCTTGTTTTGGGCATTAGTACAGCTACTGCAGGTTAATAGCCAATGCATTTCAATACAAATTACAAAGTGTAAGACATGGCAGTTTCAAAAGTTTGCTCAACAGAAATAGTTCTACAAATGGAAGAATGACGGTTTACAATTGATTGTTGAATGCCACAAATGTGTCCTAAATCAATTCGGCAAATAAGAAACGGTTCAAAAGAAATTTTGAATTAGTAAACAATCACGTGTCCACTTATACAGTATAAGTAATAGAACGTGTCTTTACATTGTCCTTTTGGCAGCATGTTCATGTTTTGTAACACTTTTCACAGAATTAAGAACGTATCAGAGACTAATCTCCTGCTCATTTCCTCCACTCGTATATTTTCAGCTGGTGTGCCAGATTTTTGCCATACTGCTGCATTATTTCTTCCTTGCCAACTTCTCATGGCTGATGAACGAATGTTTCAACCTTTACATCGTTATTACATATTCCTCTCATGCCCATGGGGGTCACCAAGAGTCCGGATCCCTACTTAGATATTACATACTTGGATGGGGTAAGCTTGAAACCTAAACTGAGATTATATGTTTATAATGTATTCTTTGTCTGTATATGTTGCTCTGTTACACTGATACTTTACAAGTAATACATGTATATTGAATTTCTTTTGATAAGATGTTGCAACGATCAACACAAACCAGTATGGTGTTGATACTATGTATCTTAATTAACCCAATATACTGTTCCATGTTAACCCTTCGCTTGCTGAATTTTAAACTACATTTCTCCTTCTTTACCCATGCCCTGTTGTATAAATACATATATCTTCACTGTGTACAAGTATTTCGCTGTGCAATCACTGTTGTGGGGTGCACTCGTTGCACAATCAATTTGTAAATAGTGCAGACCCTTATGAGACAGCTCCTGCAGGAGCTGTCTCATCTGGGTCTTCACTATTTACAGGTAGGTATTTTGACGTGAATAGCAAGCGAAGGGTTAATAGATCTACCTAACACAACATAAAGTAAGTAGAACCTATAACTGTGGCGTTTTTGTAAATTCTCTGACGTTTTGTTTTCCAGTAATCCCTGGGGTGCTTGTGGGCTCTTTTGTTGGATCACAAGGAGAGAACTACTATGCAAAAGATATGTAAGTCGCACAGTGCTTTAGTAATTGAACTTTCTTCTCTTCTGATCATTAATCGGTTTGAAGTGTGAAGCAATTTGTTACAATGCAGAGAGAGAGAGAGAGAGAGAGAGAGAGAGAGAGAGAGAGAGAGAGAAGGACACAAACACAAACATACAGACAGACATACGGGTAGACAGACAGATACAAAGAGACAGACAGACGAACAGAAAGAGAGACCAGCTGATAGCTGAATTTAAATCTTACTGAATTATTTTGTTCTGGGTAGCATTAATGATGATTCTGACCAATATTCTGAAAAAATGATTCAAACAAGTCTGTGTCAAACATGTTGATAGAAATTGCTATCTATATCTAACTTTGCTGACACATCAGTAGCTTTAATCGAAATCTCATTAAATCACGAAGTTCTTGGCCGATATTAACAGCAGATTGTGGTTCTCTTAGATGTTCTTCGTTAGGCTACGTTAGCATACACATCAATTATCGTTTTTACAGGTGCTGGATCTCGTGGGACAATCTTTGGTTGTTCATAGGCCCAGCTATAGGCATTATATCTGTAAGTACTCCAACAATAATAATAGACATGTAGGTACCCTGCTGATGTTTTAACCGAATGCTGGAAATAAGTTGACTGACATTTGCAAACAGTGTAGACTCTGGTTAGAGTCTACATTATTTGACATCTAAAATGGGCTCTATCTTTTAAACAGAGATGGACTATTCCACTTTGAAAATTCAGCAATGACAGAGTTCAGAAAATAGTACTCAAGGAACACTCAACGAGTTATTTTATGTTTATGTTAAGAAACTGATTTTATCGAAATTGTTTGTAATTGCCAGACAGTATAAATTCTATTGAACCTTTTCCTTCTTATAAACGCATTTTCACGCATCATTTGCATACAGAGTAGACCCAAATCAGACAGCTCCTTTAGAATCCGTCGGATCAGGGTCTGCTCAGTATGCTTATGGGAGTTTGTATATCATTTTCTACACTTTCTGCCAAGGTAAGAAAATCCCGTGTTCATGCACCATTATAAAAACTCTGCTATTAAATATTCATGACGTCATTATTTCTTACATGAATATTGAACTGGCAACATTGGACTAGATAGTGTTTTATAAATTTGTACAATGTAAAACTATTTTTGTAGAATGTTTTACATGTTACTCGAAAGTAACCTTTATTATGAGCGTTAAAATTAAACACTTATCGTGCTGAAAAAAATGCCTGTCAAAACTATAATGTGTTACATTACGTACTTACTTCTGATACATATAAGTGGTTGAGAAACTGATAACCGAGTTTCAAACGGGTTGGATCCTGATGAGACGCCGAGTTACTCGGCGTCTCAGCTGGATCCAAGCTGTTTGCAAATGCGAGTCATGTCAAGCTTAGAATGATAAGGATTAGAGGTTTATAGGTAGACGTCTTTACTCATGACATATAAGCTTGCTATGTGTGGTTCTTGTCTCTTTTAACAGGTTTCTATAATGGTCCTTATATTTACTGCAAAGGAGCACAATGAAAATTCTTACACGAAGTCAGAAAAGAGCAATAAATTTATCACGTAAGTACATTACAATCTATATTATCTCATCTTTAAGCATAAAATATGAAGGAACGGAAAATATGTTTTTAAATGTTTTAGCAGTTCCCACACTACACATCAGTTGATGATGCATTTTGCGAGTAGTTTGGCTTCTGCAAAGGCATAAAAAGCGTTCATATGAGGGACATTGTCTTATTGTTGTCTTATTTTCAGGCTGCTAATGAAGGCCCTGTGGACCCAGATTATATTGATAACCGTTGTCTGGTCATTTGCGTTCATATCACTTAAGATGTCTGACAGAATCCTCAAATACATATTCGGCCTCTTCAACTGCCTTCAAGTAAGTAGCAGAAATACTCTTTATTTCAACATTGATAATGCGCCTTTGTTTCTCTTGGTTCAACTCAATTATATAATACACCATTTTCTCTAACATCAATAATGAATAAAGTAAGCAAATTATTTTCAGCCAATGAACTATTTCATAATTTCGCAACTTTAGACAACTTCGTAAAGCGATGGGAAAATTATACATGTATACATATATTAGACATTGGCTCCGTAAATAGGTTATTTATACACCAGTTTTTACAAAATGTTTTGCCTATCTTGTCAAATAAGTTGTAAATATTTACATACTTGTTTTTATATAAAATCATTATTCACACCCACGAAGTTGAAACACCTTAATAGTCTATAAAAAAATACTTATTCTTTTTAACATTAACACATACATGTGTTTTATGCGCACAAAGAGAGCTCTTGAAAAGATGAGAATGAAAGTTTTCCCAATCCAATAAAGTGTACAAATGGAATAAATGAAAGAAGTTTGTAAAAAAAAAAAATTGGACATTATATTATGAGTGTGTACTTCTTATTCTATGTATTTAGATAATGAATGCTTTAAAGTGGGCGAATGGAACAAATGATGAGAGTTTTAACCTGTTCCCTCATACTGACGCCTTTTGACGCCTCTGGAAAAGTAACTTTTTGAAACCATTGTGATAAATAGAGCATTTTCTCCACAGGAGCAAATGCTCTATTTATTTCAATGGTTTCTAAGCTACACAATTCTGAACTTATTCCTTTTTTCTAGTTAATGTTCCTTTTCGGTAGATTTATTCAAAGAGGTTTGATCTTAAAACAGCCTATGAGGTAATGGTTTAAAACACATAACTGGAGCGTAGCTAGCGATACGCTCATGTGCATGTGTGTAACATCGATCTGAAAGGTGAAAACAGTATGTCTCAAATGGAACAAAAATCGAAGACTGAGTGGAGTAGACTTAGATAAACGTTCTGTCTTGTCATGTAAGCTTTTACCCATTCCCTCATATTGACGCCTTTTGATGCCTCTGTAAAATTCACCTCTTGAAACCATTGTGATAAATAGATGCTCTTATAGAAGAAAATGTTTTTATTTATCACAATGGTTTCAAAAGTACACAAATCTAAACTTATCGGACCATAAAACCACGGTGCGTATATTGCATTTGGATTCAGCTACGCTCTTGCATGACAAACACAAACGCATGTATATTCGCAAATATGTTCTAATGATGCCGCTTTCTATCAGGACAGTAGAATGAAGGTTTGAACAAGGCATCCCTAATTGAGAACATCCTAAAGTCCCAAAAATCTTATTTCAAGCACATAGTATCATACACACTTCAACAAAATTACTTATGATTCCAGATTGTTTCTATGTCGTTGCTGACACTGTTTGTGAATTTGTTATGTACATGTGTATGTCATGATTCAACTTTTTGGTTCTATTCGTATAAATGAAACATGAAAGGCTGCTATGTAGCTTAACCCTTAAAGACCGATATTATCTAGTGTGTAATCAATGTGTGGACACCCATTTATCATATCAAGGGGGCATTGCAAACAAAGAATATACTGGTATAAACCACTGACAGAGCTACAGATAAAGGTGCGTACCCAAATAGTACAATCGTCATTTCTCCACCAAACTCTATATTGTGACCAATCTTTAGAATCGTCTCGAAGAGACGATTCTAAAGAGTAGTCACAGTGTAGGGTTGGTGGAGAAATAAAGGAGTTATTCTTGAAAATATTTTCATTTACGCATCTTATATTGACCTCTGTTCATGGGTTCAGCAGACACTATTGATGCTGATCAAAATTCCCTCCAGGAACCCTCTGATTTCGATCAAGACTGTTTGTCTATGTTTATCTATGGGAACAAGGGAGTCAAAGGGGTAAACAAATTGGCATCTACCACACCCGTTTACAGATTAAATTCAAGGGGTTTACATTTTTCTTAAAAGCAATATTGATACAGCCAACTAATCTACATTTTTGTTTTATTTCTGTCCATGTATGAACGAATGTACCACGCCAAATATATCTGCACACCTTCTGTTTGATTTGCAGGGAGCATTTTTCTTCGTCTTCTACTTACTGCTGAATGAAGAGGTAAGACTATGATCTAAGTACTCATATAAATTAAAATACATTTTCAATAAGGCAAATGAACGAATGTAAGTAAAGGTTTAGGTTTAGGGGCCAAACAAGTTGAACTAATATTATATTTCTGTCATATAATAGGTGTCTGGCTAATTTAAACGATTCTAAAATTGCCAATGAAAGTTGGCCAGGAAATACGAACATTCGTCCCCCAGAAGCACCAAGTCATTATAAGTACATGATGTGTGAAGTATAACAATTAAAAGCATTTTTCATGCCTGGAATAATTTCAGGTGCGTAATATATTCAAGAATGACCGGAAGAAGAAAACGCTGACTGCCCACGGGTACGAGGAGACAGATGACCGGTCCATAGACTCCGGGGCATCGGCACACTACGCAGAAAAGGTCAGTAAGATGTTGGACAACGACAAGAAAGACTAAAACGAATGGTCAATAAGTGTCCTTCAAGTGTGTGTTTATATGCTTAGTTAATTCTTTCCCTCATATATATGCTTTTCACGCATTTGCAAACGGAGTAGATCCAGATCAGACGGCTCCTATAGGATCCGTCTGACCAGGGTCTGCTCTGTTTGCTTATTGGTTTATATTGATCTGATTCTACAGTTTTCGAAATATGCCGAAACGTCTCGTGTAAATTGATCATTATAGAAATTAAGTAAACGAATATATATGGCGGCATGCATCTTTGTATACATATTCATGGGGGAAATGGTTTAATATTCGTATGACATCAACTAATACATCCATAACATTTATTTGACACGGCCTCAGCACGTTCGGTTCTAAGATTGTATTGTTCACTTTTTCTTATATATCCCCTTTCCTATGTAATAAAGTGATAATCTGGACACATAAAATGATACAATTTCAATGAAAGTGAAACAGCAAGCTACAATGGGTTACAAGTTAACCCTTTACTCCATGAATATTTCTGCAAGAAATAATGACGTCATGAATATTAATTAGATTATTTTTATAATGACTCATGAACACATGAATAGTTGGCAGAATCTGTACAATCATATCTGTTTTATTCCATAAGCAAACAGAGCAGACCCTGATCAGACGGCTCCTACAGGAGCCGTCTGATCTGGATCTGCTCTGTTTGCAAAGGCTTAGTTCGTATTTTATGGAGTGGCGGGTTAAAAACTTATTTACAATTTTCTACATCATTATAATTAGATATAACATATGAGAAAATATAAACAAAACAAAACGGATAGTTCATCAATGAAAAATGCTGTTTCATATATTTGACAGAATACACGTTTTTCTGTTCTAGGATCGCCTAGAGACTCTGGCCTTAGATCCCCGTCCACGACGCCGTAAGGACCAGAAACGTCGACATAAACAAAAACAAAGTCACGTGCACATAAATGATGATGACAAAGTTGGGTCCGATTGTGAAATGATCACTTCTGTGTAGATATGAAAGGCAAAGCCGAACTAATTATAAATGTAGAGAGTTTGAATGACAATATGACAATGTGCTGTTGTTTTAGTCTTATAAAATGTGTTCTTAACTCTTTCGCTGCCAATGCCGGATATGTGATTACCTATGCAAACAGTTTGGATCCAGATGAGACGCCGAGTGACTCGGCGTCTCATCAGGATCCAAACTGTTTGTAACTGTTACTATGTTTTTGAAACAAAAATGAAGAAAATAAAAAAAAAGAAAATTTGTAGCAGACGACAAAGTTAGCAGACGACTGAGTTTGGCAGCGAAAGGGTTAAACCTTTCAACCGTGAACTCTCAGAGTGGAATAGTCCATCAGTGTTTAACTTTAGAGTCCACTCAGTATGAAAGGTTTAAACTTGCTAGAAGAGTTTGAAAGACAAACAGTGCAGACTCTGATCTGAGTATACACTGTTTACAAATGTCAGCGAATGAATGTCCCACATTCAAAGTGTTGTGTACATTGGACAATGTGAGATACGTGCATATTATGTTTTCCTTCAGAATTTGTGTTTTTTCTGGTCGTGTTAGTATAAATCAACCATATGAATACATACTCGAGTTGTATAACTTTGCTGTGGTTATTCCAATGAGTCTAAGTATTAAATTGTGACAAAAAATTGCACAAGTTGTAGACATCAATATATTATTCACCCCTTCATAAAACGCTGAAACAGTCATCTCAACAATGTCACAGGGAGACGGGATATTTTACATATTTCTATTACAGGAGAGAACTGTTAAACATATTAACCAATTACAATTGAGCAGTTTTTAAACCATTGTGATAAATATAGCATTTGCTCCTATAGCGTAACTGCTTTATTATCACAATGGTTTCATTATGTGACTTTTACAGAGGCACCAAACGCCCTAGTAAATTGTAACGCTTACAATTGAGCAAACGACAATATTTGTAATGCTTACAATTTAGCCAACGACAACATAAGCAGTGTGCTAGAAAATTGTAACGCTTACAATTTAGCCAACGACAATATAAGCAGTACGCCAGTAAATAGTAAAGCTTATACTATTTGGCAACAAGTCATAACGTTTGGCATCTGAACAGTCCAACATAGACAGTTCGTATGACAAACGTACGAAATGAGAAACGTTACTTATATGTGTAAAAAATATGGGTCTAATGGAGATACCGAGTAGCCCGGCATGGCATAAAAAGGTTCAAGCTGTATGACACTGGAGTCGGATGTTTTATAGAGAAAAAAAAAGGAAAAAACATATTTAACCCTTTACTACGAGAGAAATAATGACATCATGAATATTAATTAGACTATTTTTATAATGACACATGGACACGTGATGTTTCTGGCAACACAGGAGCTGTCTGATCTGGGTCTACTTTTGTTTGCAAATGCTTAGAAAACGTACTTATGGAGTAAATGGTTAAGACCTTTTTGAGAGTAGTGGCAGCTTAGGCTTAGTTCAGGAGGTTCCAGAGATTCCAATCCAGGGTGTATACAGGTCAGTCTATAAGGTAAGAATTCTAGATCGCCGGATCGGTTAAAGAGTTTGTGCATCCCTGCTTCTCCACTTTAGACTACAGCCTACATCTATGACAATCTACAGGCACAGTAGTTAGTACTAGTTACCGTTGTGACAATTGCGGAAGAATAACGATCATTACAGATAGGTGTTATACATTTAACATGGCCAATCAAATCGAGCGAATCTTATATCGGGTGACCTAGATAACCTGACCAATGAAAGTGAGTAAATCTTACATCGAATGACCTAGGTAACCTGGCCAATCAAAGCGAGCAAATCTTAAACCGAATAACCTGTACATGTACAAAAATGTATAACGGTACCAATCAAAGCGAGCAAATCTTGCATCGAGTGACCTGTATAACGTGGCCAATCAAAGCGAGCAGATCTTACATCGAGTGACACATATAACGTGGCCAATCAAAGCGAGCAAATCTTACATCGAGTGGTTTGTATAACGTGGCCAATCAAAGCGAGCAGATCTTACATCGAGTGACACATATAACGTGGCCAATCAAAGCGAGCAAATCTTACATCGAGTGGTTTGTATAACGTGGACAATCAAAGCGAGCAGATCTTACATCGAGTGACACATATAACGTGGCCAATCAAAGCGAGCAAATCTTACATCGAGTGGTTTGTATAACGTGGACAATCAAAGCGACAGATCTTACATCGAGTGACACATATAACGTGGCCAATCAAAGCGAGCAAATCTTACATCGAGTGGTTTGTATAACGTGGACAATCAAAGCGAGCAGATCTTACATCGAGTGACACATATAACGTGGCCAATCAAAGCGAGCAAATCTTACATCGAGTGGCCTTTATAACATGGACAATCAAAGCGAGCAAATCTTACATCGAGTGACCAGGATAACCCGGCTAACCAAAGCTAGCGATTATGAGTCAAGTGACCATGATAATGTGGGCGATTAAATTACAGCGTTCTTTACATTTTCCCTGTTGAATATTCATGTAAGAAATAATGACATCGTGAATATTTATTTAACATTGCATATGTTCATAGGTAAATTTTGGTATTGGTAGGAGCTGTTGAGAGCTTTCTGCATTGCTTTCATTCTACACAAAAAGCTCCTTTTTTATAAATGTAACGCCCCCGTGTTCTTGTATTAGAGATAAAACGATAGTCCACTACTACTGCAACACGGCGTTTTCTGCTGACGAAATTTACTCATAAAGCTGATAATGGAAATCTGTCACGTCTTGAAAGGGGTGATTGATATGACACAGAAGTAGCCGAATCAATTAAACTGATTTGGTAATGTGTATACAGAGCTCCAGATAAGATGTGTAAATTAAAACATTTTCAATATTAACTTCATAAATACTTAAACTGCTCTGATCTAATATTTCGACCACTAAGGGCCTTTGTCAAAGATTATCATGTCAAAATACACGTCACATTTTTGTTACATGCATTCAGCCATAAAATCATAATCTTTGATTTTATGGCTGAATGCATGTAACAAAAATGTGACGTGTATTTTGACATGATAATCTTTGACAAAGGCCCTTAGTGGTCGAAATATTAGATCAGAGCAGTTTAAGTATTTATGTATTATATTAATTCCCTATTTTGGAATATTTACTTCAATATTAACTTCTTTATTTCTCCATCAAATCCTACATGTTGTGAGCACTCTTTAGAATCGTCTCGGAGAGACGATTCTATTGAGTGGTAACAACATAGGGTTTGGTGGAGAAATGACGATTTTAGTATTTGAGTACGCATCTTTATCCGTAGCTCGCACATGTATACATGTTCATGTGGCGCGCATACTGACTCAGAAAATTCAAATCTAGGGAATGAAGTTTTGAAAGGTAATCTAAGCATTTAACCGTTTCCCCTGTTGAATATTCAGGACTGTAACAAATAATGGCAACATGAATATTTATTAGCTGAACTTTTAAAATGGCATAGAATCTATGTACATGTACACGGACTTTTTGTCATTGGTAAAATATTTTATGATTTCAAAAGCAAACAGGACAGATCCTGATCAGACAGATCATACAGGAGATGTCTGATCTTGATCTACTATGTTTCCAAAGGCGTGAACAGGCTTTTGTATGGGGAAAGGGTTAATGATTAAATATACCCATGTGTGTTTAGTGACTAGTGTCTCTTCACCCTTCGCTTGCTGATTTTTAAAATACATTTCTCCTTCTTTACCCATGCCCTGTTGTATATTTACATATATCTTCACTGTGTACAAGTACTTCGCTGTGCAATCACTGTTGTGGAGTGCACTGGTTGCACAATCAACTTGTAAATAGTGCAGACCCTGATGAGACAGCTCCTGTAGGAGCTGTCTCATCTGGGTCTTCACTATTTACAGGTATGTATATTGACGCGAATAGCAAGCGAAGGGTTAATAGGCATATATTGTAGGCATAGACCATATGTCCACTGAATGAGTCCTCTGGTTATGGTCTGCACTATTTTTCTTCACAAAATTTCAAAGGTCATCGGTAAAAGAGAGTTTGCAGAAACGCCCTTCAAAATGATACAGTGGATAAATTCATAATATATATTTAGACGAGTTTACTTAAAAACAAAAGGACTAATGAGACATGTGAGAATATTTTTCAGAATTTTATCATACCAAATGATATTTTCTTTGGCATGATGTGCAGCAGTAGCCAGTAGTTTCGTTTCGTTTTGGAAACTATGGAGTCGTCTGATTTAGGTCTACTCTGTTTGCAAAGATGTAAAAATAGTTTATATATATGAGGTAAAAGGTTAAACATTTTACAACAAATTCATCAATCAGTGCATGTACAGGAAAATCTCATCATACAGACTGACAGACGAACAGGCAGACGAACAGATGGATAGACAGACGGATGAACAGACAGGCTGACAATAACTTTTCTCACACATCATACGAAATGGGATTTTGTTATGGAAATAAAAAAGTAATGCAATTCACCTTGTGTATATCCGATCATGATGAAAAAGGAAAATTAAAATTTATAGAAAATGATCACCATTTCTATCCAAAATTTACTATTCCAAGTTGACGTTATAAGTCGTAAATCTTGACCAACGCCGTACTGACGTTCTCTCTAAATCTCCTTGAAGATAGGCGTAACTACAGTATTCCATGGATATCTAATGGAAGTCTTAGTCGAGCACTGTATTGCAACGCCATAAAAACAAAGTTGCACAGTAGTAATTTCAAGATTTACTTCTCCCAGTACTAGTGAGAGAGAATCGCCGAGGTATATTTAGTTGTATGTCTTGTTACTGTTTTAGCTCAATAACCTGTCAAATATAAAAATGCCTAAGTTATTTTATTTATTATAGTGATTCCCTTATATCAATATGGTTAATATATTTACACGGAATATATGTAGCGAGCGTGTCTTTCTATGCGAAAATCTCCCTACAGTAGTGAGCTTTATCCGTTTTGCTCTTCAGTTTAAGCCCGCGTGGTCTATCATGCTGTCATACCAAATGGACCGATTGCGGATTTTTATCGATTTTTTCCCCGAACTACAAATGTATATATATTTACGAAATATTAATTTCAGTCGATTTCTCATCGGCTATATTTCTGCCCGCAGTGGAACATAGCCGTGTTTTACTCAAATCATTCAGGAGCAAGCGTCTAGCGACATGATTTTGGCTCCCCGCATTTCATAGACAGTGTAACGTGAAGCAGGAAAACGGACGGACTTCCTGGATAAATAATCAGGAGTTATTTACGTCATTTCTAGACAAGTTGTTATTGCGAAAAGAACATCACAGACACAGAAATGTCACTGAACACTGCTCATGCAAATGGTGGGGTGTTGATATTTGCAGGAGAGAGGTACGTTGCTTTGCGGGCGTTACTTTACTCTGTCACTGGATTTTAGAGTGTAAAGTTTGAGCTTCCTTTCTGTTTCTCGATGATTTGCAAAATGTAAACATATGACTTGGAGTCCGCCCAAAGTGTTGATCAAAACTTCGAACGCTGCTACACTAGTTCATGTGCTCCACCAACTGAGCTACACTGGTGATATATTGTTTCCACCACTTACAACCACTAACACCTCTCCTGTTTACTTTTAGAGCTTAATTCTTAACTCTTTACTTCATGAATATTAATTAGATTAAATTCTTATAATAGCACATAGACAAATGGCAGAAACTTCAGAATTATATTTACATTATATCATAAGCAAACAGAGCAGACCCTGATCAGATGGCTCCTAAAGGCCCGGGTCATCTGATCAGGGTCTGCTCTGCAAAGGGGGTGCTACTAAACAGAGTCTGGTAGAGTCCGGTGGAGTCTGGTAGAGTGCGGTAGAGTCTGGAGGCTTTTTAAGAAGATTAAGTGCATTTTCAAGATTATACTGCTGTTATATAACATTATTTAGTATGTTTGCAGCTATAGTAATTAATATCCATTTAAAAATGAGCGTATAATAGCTTGAAAACACCCGGTAAATGTTACCCGGTAATGGCCGACCTACGTCGGATAGAGTCTGGTCAAGTTAGTATTATCTAGAAGCCCTATTAGTATAAGAATACCCTGAATTGTATCAGTAAACATTCTACATACATTAATAAGTGATTTTATCATAAATTCAAAAGCAGTATGTTGGCCTAAACTTCCGTTTTCATCGCCAGACTCTACACTACCCTCTGACATTTCGCCAGACTGCAGTCTGAAAAAAGCGAAATAATAATCTGTCATACAATACATATCAAGTGCATACTGCTTTTATATTTATGATAAAATCACTTATTAATATAACCAGAATGTTTTCTGATAAAATTAAGGGTATTCTAATACTAATAGGGCTTCCAATACTTGACCAGACACTACCCGACTTACGTCGGCCATTACCGTGTCACCGGGGTAATATTTGCCGGGTGTTTTCAAGCTATTATAGGCTATTTTGTTAAGGATATTACCTGTTACAGCTGCAAACATACTAAATCATGTTATTTATCAGCATTATAATCATGACAATGCACCTAATTGTCTTTAAAAGCCCCCAGACTCTACCGGACTGTACCGGACTCTGTTTAGTATCACCGCTGCAAAGGCGTAGAAAGACGTATGTATGAAATAAAGGGTTAAGCTCTCCAGGTCATTCCACCATAGCGTTTTAACTTTCATATATGTATCATAGATATGGGCCATCAATAATTATCTAATCCTGTGAGATGTCCAAATTGTCTCAGTTGGACAGATAACATGGATTTTATTAATGCAAATAATCAGACATATTTATAAACATTTTACAGCTAATCTTGAACTTTTGTCCATATACTGTGGAATTCATCACAAGACTGATAAATTTCAGCTGGGGATTAACACAGCCTGATGGAGAGAGCAATGTTAACATCATATATCACATGTCCAACAGGTTGTGATGGCCTCCACTCGGCACTGTTCAGTGTGGGTTTGAAGGTTTGATATATTGCCTCCCTAGGCTCCCTATTACCTCTCTTGTATGTTGTTATATGGCTTTTGTATTTTCAGAATCTTACTTTACTGTGATGGTGTAGAAGTAGGGTTTGAGCCCAGCTCCATCCCATACTTCAAAGGCAACAAAAATGGAACATTATATCTTACCACTCACCGGGTAAGTATTATCAGCAAGATTGAGACCACTCTTTGTCAGTATTTTAAACCCTTTCTCTGTTCAATATTCATGTAAGAAAAAATGACTTTGTGAATATTTATAACCTGAATTTTTATAGTGTTAACTTTTAAAGCGGATTTTTTGCTTTGTCAAAAACTGTAGAGTCAGTTCTATAGCATGTCAAAAGTAAACAGAGCAGACCCTGATCAGACAGCTACTATAGGAGCCATCTGATCTGGGTATACTCTGTTTGCAAATGCATGAAAAGGCGTTTATATGAGGGAAGGGTTAAGATGGATTCATCTGTCAATGAATAAAAGTCATTTTAGAGAGTATAAATGTCCTGAAGAAAAGTTGATAGTATTTTGCACAGTGCAGGTTTTGGTTCCCAAGCTCCTCCAGATGTGTGATCTGGATCTACACTCTTATATTTGAATCACACTTGTCAGCTTGGACACTATGTTGAAAGAGTTACTTCTGCTTTGGCTTAAAGAGTTATTACTTATTGACTTTTTAACCCTTTACTTCATGAATATTCACATAAGAAAGGATGACATTATAGATAAATTACTTAATGGATTCTTATAATGGCATGTGAACACATGAACTTTGGGTCTATGCAAAAAAACTAGAATCAGATCTATATTATTTTTATAAACAAACAGAGCAGACCCTGTCAGTGGGCTCCTGCTGGAACTTTCTGATCTATGTCCACTCTGTTTGTTAATGCATTAAAAGTAGTATTTATGGAATAAAGGGTTAAAATAATAAGTAACAGATAAGTGTTGGTAACTGCGTGCAGTGGTCTTGTATTAATAGTCATCTGAAAAAGCGAAATGTATTAACCCGTTCCCTCATATAAACGTGTTTTCACGCATCTGCAAACAGAGTAGACCCAGATCAGACGGCTCCTATAGGAGCTGTCTAATCAGGGTCTGCTCTGTTTGCTAATGGAATTTGATAGATCTGTTTCTATACTTTCTAATATGGTTACAATATTCAACCTTCATTATTGTAAAACTATTTTGCCCATGAATATTCAGTAGGTATTGAAATTTGTAATTAACATAGAACAGGGAAAGGGTTAAATGGTACTCTTGTCTGTCCATCTGTACCAACAATATAGAACTTTGTTTTTAATTTGACCAATAAGATCAATGTGTGAGGTGTACTGTTTTTATAACTAATTTGAATTTTTTGCAGGTGATATTTACCAATAAAAGTGCAAAGGACATGCTGCAGTCATTCAGTCTTCCATTCTTGAATATGAGGGGTGTGGAACTGGAGCAGCCGGTGTTTGGAGCCAACTACATTAAAGGCCAGATGATAGCCGAACAGGGAGGTTGGGAATTTTAAATTCTTTTACGTTGAATTCTAGCTCTTAACCCTTTACTCCATAAGTATATAATGTTAGAATTAATGACATTATGAATATTAATGTTTATTATTGCACATGAACACAGGAATGTTTGGACATGTATGGCAGTAACTGTAGAATCTTATCTAGGTATATTATTTCATAAGCAAACAGAGCAGACCCTGATCAGATGGCTCCTACTGGAACTTTTTGATCTTGGTCAACTCTATTTGCAAGGCATAGACACTAGAAAGGCTGGTGGAGTAAAGGGTTAATACAGAGGTAGTATACTGAAAACAGTTTGAAAATGCAAACAGTACTGAACCAGATCTGTCAGTTCTTCTTAGGCAATGTTTTTGCAAAGGTTAATTTCAACCCTTTCCCTATTGAATATTCATGTAAGAAATGATTACATCATGAATATTAGCTGAAGTTTTATAATGACAAATGTATTTGTTTTTGGTACTGGTAGAAACTATAGTCAGATATATTATAATTTCATGAACAAAAAGAGCAGACCCCAATCAGTCAGCTCCTACAGGTGCTGTATGATCTTGGTCTACTCTGTTTGCAAAGTTGTGAGAAAGTGTTTATATGAGGGAAAGGCTTAAGCCAGTAAAGGGTAACTTAAACCCTTAATTCAGTCAGACTGAGCAGCTAAAATAAAATAACTACATATGTTCCAACTATTTCTACAGTTTTTGGATAAATGTGGTGATCTACGCAAACAGTTTGCATTTCAGTGAGACACCAACTAACTAATCAGGATTCAAGCTGTTTGACACTTATGTGTTTTTGATGAGTTCAAGCATTAATCTTCATTAGGGGAAGGGTTAAAGAAATTCTTCATATGATTCTCTTTTTAGCTTCTATGACCTACTTTTGTAATGGACAAAGAAGCATTTATGTTATTTACATAGAGAATCTCTTAAGTACTATTTCTGTGAAGTTAACCCTTCCTCCATGAATATTAATGTGATAAATAATGACATCATGAATATTAATTAGATTGTTTGTTATAAAAGCATGTGAGCACAGGAATTCTTGGCCATAGCAGAAACTGTAGAATCAGATCTATATTATTCCATAAGCAAACAGAGCAGACGCGGATCAGTTGGCCCCTACAGGAGCTGTGACTGTCTGATCTGGGTCTACTCTGTTTGCAAAGGCATAGAAAGGCGTATTTATGGAGGTTAGAGTTAGGTAATATTCCTCTTTAGGAAGAGATATTGTTTAAAGAAAATTATTTATAGCACATATGACCTACTTATATGATGGACCAGAATAGAGAACCACATAAGGATGATTCTTGTGATGTTTTGTCAAATTCCACTCTGACAGTAGTTTAGGGGTAGGTGTTGTTTAAAAAAATTGTTGAAGCTGAATGATGGCGTTGGACACAGGGCGATTCCAATAGCTAACCTTGGCATTTTGTGAGGTCATTGCAGAAACTGTTGAATTTGGTCAATAGTATTACATTAACAAACAGAGCAGATGACTCCTGAGTCTACTCTGTTTGTAAAGGCCTTAACCCATTCCCTCATATTGACGACTTTTGACGACTCTGTAAAAGTCACTTTGTGAAACCATTGTGATAAATAGAGCATTTGATCCTACAGGAGCAAATGCTCTATTTATCACAATGGTTTAAAACTACAAAATTCTAAAGTTTTCCTTTTCGGTGGATTTATTCAAAGAGGTTGGATCTTAAAATAGCCATGAGGGAATGGGTTAAAAGGTGTATCTATGGAGTAAAGGGTTAACAAAATGCACCTAGAGTTTTATACGATGTTAATGCTATAAAGTGGTTGATTTGCTGATGTATGGAACTGGTTGTTTTCAGGTAACTGGGAAGGCAATGGGAAGTTCAAGCTGTGGTTTAAGAGCGGAGGTGCCATAGAATTTGGTCAGGCTATGTTGAGGGCAGGAAAATTAGGTGAGACATGCACATTCAGTGGATTGAAGATAATAATACATGGACTTGTGGATTCTCTGATACTAGTCAGAGGCCCAAATAAGATGCGTAAATTAAAACAGTTTCAAGAATAGCTCCTTTATTTCTCCATCAAACCATGTGTTATAACCACTCTTTAGAATCATTGCTTATGAAATTATGATAGACCTATATGAAGGAAGTGGTTAAAAGGAAGTTCGCTGATTTTTCAGGCCTCTTAACCCTTTCCTCCATAAATACGCCTTTCTACGCCTCTGTAAAAATCACTTTTTGAAACCATTGTGATAAATAGAGCATTTGCTCCATCTATGGAGCAAATGTTCTATTTATCACAATGGTTTTAAAACTACATAATTCTAAAATTTTCCTTTTCTGTAGTTAATGCTCCTTTTCGGTAGATTTATTGAAAGAGGCTGGGTCTAAAACTAGCCTACGGAGGAATGGGTTAAAGATACATTATTAATGTTTCTAATCTAAGCATCAATGTTCCACACTTCTGAAGCAGCTGTGGAATATATGGGCTGACTTATTTGATCATTTCAGCATCAAGAAACCGACCAGCCCGGCCACCACCCTATACTCCTCCACAGGGGCCCATCTACCAGGCTCCACCTCCAGCCTACAGTGCCCCTCATACAGACTACTACTCTTGGGTCCCCTACAATACATTCCCATCTGCTCCGCCACGTAAGTCCAACATAAACTTGCAGACTGGTTTGTATGATGAATGACAGTCTAACATAAACTTGCTGCCTAGTTTGTATGATGAGTGATAGTGAACTTGTAACAGCAAATTTATAATGGGGGAAAATCGATATACAATGTACCAGGAACATACATACATTGTTTTCTTTCCCTTATGAATACTAAGTAAGAAATTAGTCTATATATAGAGGATCTTACATGAGTGTTCATTACATATTGTTTTTATGAAACAAGTTTACAATAATGATATGACAAGAGCTTTAGTGAGTGTCATATTCATAATAGAAAACAAGTTTCATGAAAATAATTTTTAATAAACACGAATGTAAGATTCTTTTTACCACCTAAGCCTTAAAAATGCCATAGAAAATGAAACAGGCAATAGCTGATGGCTGTTTTGGCCATTGCTTACAAACAGCGTAGTAATACAATGGACGACGCACATGGAGCGCTACGATTGGCTAACACTTAAAATGAGTGCTACAATTGGCTAACGTTTGCAAATTTGCATAAAAGATGCACTAGTGCATTTCCGCGATTTATGCCATTCTGTTACGACACTCCGACAAGGCAGATTATGTGATACTTTTTTATAATGGCATTATGAGCAAGAGAATAATTTACTATGGCAAAAACTGTATTATTACATATAAAGCAAACAGAGCAGACTGTGATCAGATGGCTCCTACAGGGCTCTGTTTGCAAAGATGTGAAAAGGCATTTATACGAGAGAAGGGTTTAAGTTTTTTCGATGGAGTTGCTAATATATTTATTTGTTTAAACCTTTACTTGTTGGATATTTATGTGACACTCAGCCCATTGTGTATATCAGTTGATTTAATTCTTGTTTTCAGAGTTCAAACGAAAGAAGTTTATTTTTGCCATTACAGATAGTACTGAATCAGATTTATAAATAGAAACAAACAGGATAGACCTTGATTACGCATCTCTTTAACACCTTCCCTCATATAAACACCTTTTCACCCTGCAAACAGTGTAGACCCAGATCAGATGGCTCCTGTAGGAGCCATCTGATCAGGGTCTGCTGTTTGCTTATGTGATAATACAGTGCAGGAATAATACATTCTACAGTTCCTGTCAATGTCAAACTTTCCTGTTTTCATGTTCTATTATAAACATTCAGCTAATAACTATTCATAAAGTCATTATTTCTTACATGAATATTGAATAGGGAAATGGTTAAAAGGATGTCTTTTACCCTTTCGGCGCCAAATTTCTAATTGTTGTCTGCAATCCAAGTTTGTTAAATCATTCAGTAAAATAAGGAAATGAGATAAATACATGTAAATGCAAATTTCAAAGGAATAAAGCACATATATAGAAATAGAGATTGAGACAAATAGTGCAGTCCCATATCAGACGCCGCCTTTTCAAGGCAGCGTCTGATCAGGGACTGCACTATTTGCCGTGGTGCATTTATGCGACTGCGGCGGTGAAAGGGTTATGGTCTGCTCTGTGTGCAATTTTGAAATTGAAGTACATGATTTAAATGTTGGTGTATACCATGCTTAATCCTTTCCCTCATATAAGTGCTTTTTCAGGCTTTGGCAAACAGAGGAGACCCATATTAGACGGCTCCTATAGGAGCCATCTGATCAGGGTCTGTTCTGTTTGCTTTTTACATGATATACATCTAATTCTACAGTTTTTGTCAAAGGAAAAAAAATCCCTTGAATAGTTTACATTATAAACATTGAGCTAATAAATATTCATATTGTCATTATTTCCTACATGAATACTGAACAGGGAAATGGTTAATGCTGGGCGTAATGAACATTTAAACAAGAATCTAACCAGTAGGAGTATAAACTAATATTTATTGGTATATTAACCCTTTCCCTGTTTAATATTCATGTAAGAAATAATGAAATCATGTATATTTATTAGCTTAAGTTTATAATGTAACATTTTCAACGAAAATGTTTGCTTTGATAAAAACGGTAGAATCAGATCTATATCATGTCAGCTGCAAACAGAGCAGACCCTGATAGGAACCATCTGATCTGGGTCTACTCTGTTTGCAGAGGCGTGAAATAGCATTTATATGAGGGAAAGGGTTAAAATATGACGGAAGGAAATTTATTGTCATGACAAACAGTATAGGATTAGGTCTTAGATTTTTGTTTGAATGTTGTATGGTTCGGTCTCTGTTGTAGCGGAGTATGTGTACACAACTGAAGCCCCGCCTCCATACCCAGGGGTTGACCCCAACATGCAGATGTACCCACCCCCACAAGCACAGACCAATGGATTCTCTTCTTCAGGTAAGGAGAGCAGATTACATAAGGGAGATTTTTGTTACAATTATGTTAAAAGTTTTGTAGAGGGTTATATTTCAATCAGGTTATCTGTCTGTCCATCTATAGACTCAATTTTGTCCAGACAATTACTCCTTTTCTACTGATGCAATTGATCTGAAACTTCACATATGGAATAAGCACAAATATCAGAAGTGCCATGCACAAGATCCATAACTCTAGCTTCAATATTTTTGAGTTATTCTCCGTTTTCATTTTTTCTTGTCTGGACAATTTCTCCTTTTCTACTGATGCAATCGATCTGGAACTTCAAATACATATTAAACATGATGATAAAACGTGTCATGCTAAAGGTCCATAACTCTAGAATCAATATGTTTTGAGTTATAACCCTTATTCATATTTTCTTGTTGCCCCCTTTTAAGCTCGTCTGTTTCGAAGAAATCACAAGCTATCGTCGTAATTCCAGCATCGTTGTCGTCGTCATCGTCTTCCGAGATCTTAACATTGACCATAACTTCTTCAATTTTTCATTTGCAACCTTCAGTTTTGGTATGCATGTTCATCTTGACGATGATGACAGACGAGCGTTGGCACCTGCTTGTGGTGCTCTTGTTTTAGTTTTTGGGCATGTTTTGTGCTTAAGTTAAAATTTCTTCAAAATATTCAAAGCTATCGACTTATACTGTGGAATATTTATTTACCTTCTGAATTTAATTATGTAGTGCAAGGGCCATAGCTGTGACTTGCATTTCATAAGATTTATTGTTCTTTGTAAGCTTACAAAATTTGCATTTCTTATGCATATATCAAAATTTTAAAGCTATTGGCTTGTTACTTAAAACATTTATTTACCGTCATACATAGATTATGCATTTTATAAGAGTTATGGTCCTTTAGGTGTATTATAAGAGTTATGGTCCTTAGGTGTATTAACTTAAAATGTTATGAGTAGTCTAACTGGCATAGGAAACTGTGCACCTGTGATTGTTATTAGGATTGGACTTTTGTTATTTGGAAGGTAAATTATGTTGAAATGGTGTTCAATTAAACCCTTGAAACCTATTTAGCTTAACCCTTTCCTCCATAAATATGCCTTTCTATGCCTCTGTAATAATCCCTTCTTGAAACCATTGTGATAAATAGAGCATTTGCTCCATTAGGAGCAAATGCTCTATTTATCACAATGGTTTCAAACTACAAAATTCTAAATTTTTACTTTTCTGCAGTAAATGCTCCTTTTGGGTAGATTCATTCAAAGAGGTTGGGTCTAAAAATAGCATATGGAGGATAGGGTTAATATATGAGTGAAGATCCTTCTGACTTTGGGATTACAAAGTTTAGCTGTTTATATGTTCAACAATATATAGGTGATAACAGATATTTGAAAAAGATACAGGTGTGCACTGCTACTTCATTTCAGCAATAATTCTTAACGCATTCCCCCCATAGGCTAATTTTAGATCCAACCTCTTTAAATAAATCTACTGAAAAGGAGCATTTTCTAGAGCAAATGAAACTTTTAGAACTGTGTAGTTTTGAAACCATTGTGATAAATAAAGCAATTGCTGTTTTTATCACAATGGTTTCAAAAAGTTACTTTTGCATTGATATCAAAAGGTGTCAATATGAGGGAATGGGTTAAAAGCCCTGTGACTGTATTGTTAATAGATAGACAGTTAATATATTTTGGAAGTTGATATCAGTGTTCAAGACAAAACTCTGTCCATAACAGCTTAATTTGGACTGTTGCAGATGCTAAAGCACAGGAGGCGGCAGCAAGTGGTTACTATAACAACGCCCAGCCCCACAACGTGTATGCCCCAGCCCAGTATGCTACAGCACCACCTTCTTATGATGAAGTCACCAAAAAGAATCAGTAGACAGCACTCCTCAAGACTGTTGTATTGTGATCTTTCTAACGTATTTTTGTTAATGTTGAAAAATGATATGACACTTTCTATCATTTGAATATCAGCTTTGACAAATGTTTGAATCTTGCTGCACAACTTTATTTGCCATTAAAAAAACAGTAGTTGGCAGACTTTACAATCCAGATAAATGAATATTTATCAGGGTCCATGCTTATACAACTTTTAGTTGAGTCTTAGTTTGTTCTCAAGTTTTTGATTGGTCAGATTTGAACCTTTGGCTCAAATCTGACCAATTAAAAGCTTGAGAACTCAAATCTGACCAATCATAAGCTTGAGAACTCAAATCTGACCAGAATAATGGTTTGTATGTTAATTGGCACCAGGTAATTTAGTGTCATTCTGAAAACAGAATCCAATAAATTGGAAAGAGTGGCATTGATCCAAACAACAATATGAGCAGACAACACTTTGGGAAGCAATCAAGATTAATACTAGTATTTCACATAAATTAACAAAACTTTCCAAGGCAATTTAGCAAACAATGTTTAAGTTATTAGTAACTGTGTTTTTACTAAACAGCGTCAAATTTAGCTTTTAGTAAATCTGTATATTGTAATTTTTATGTTTTAGAAGAAAATGACTCACGGAAATGGTAACATTTTCTTGACAATTTGAGTAATTTCAAGTCAAAGTCAAGGTCATACTTGAAGATCAAATGTCACATTGGCTCTATTATTCTTGTTGAGCAATATTTTGTGGGCATAGCGTTTCACTAACACATCTTTGGGTTTTTTAAAACTGTGCTTTCTTCTTATTTATACTTCATTAGTATATAAAAATTTGTCCATGAATTGTCCATGATGGATCAAGATAGTGTAATATTTGTGACTGATTCCATCACTATTCATTTGAGAGATGAATATTTATGAATCAGCAGTGAATTCAGTTCTTTTTAATCAACACTGTTTTAACCCTTTACTCCATAAATACACCTTTCTATGTCTTTGCAAACAGAGTACAGGAGCTGTCTGATCTGAATCTACTCTGTTTAGAATCTACTCTGGTGTAGAAAAGCATATTTTTGGAGTAAAGGATTATGCAAAACTTCTATGAATCCTGCTGCTATAGAAATTTGAGATTGTATGTATTTGTACATTGTGATATTTGAGATACATGTACTGTTTGATATGTTAACTCTGGGTCCATGCTTATAAAGCTTTTAGTTGAGTCTGAGTTTCGTTCTCAGGATTTTGATTGGTCAGATTTGAGTTCTCAAGCTTTTGATTGGTCACATTTGAGCCAAAGGCTCAAATCTGACCAATCAAAAGCTTGAGAACGATCTCAAACTCAACTAAAAGCTTTATAAGCATGGACCCAGAGTATTGTGAAGCCTTAACCCTTTCAACGCTGAATTTTCAAGTCATTCGTTCAAAAATTAAAAAAAAAATCAGTTTTACCTTGAATATTCAAGGATACTATTAAGAAAAATGTAACATGACAAATAGTGCAGACCCTGATGAGAGGGCCCCTCTAGTAGCCATCTCAACTGGGTCTACAGTTTGCAAAGGACATTAGTAGTGACTCATGTACCACTCTAAAGGGTTAAGTATCTGTTGTTTTAAAAAGTATTTGAGTTATTGTTTGATGTATGACCTCAAAAGTATTGTTTAGTGTGAACCATTAAGCATCTGTTGTTTTAAAATAGCAGCTTAAAGTGAATGTCAACAATGGTTGCTTTGGGGGGCATATGGTATAGATTTGCTCTTCAGATGCTCAGATAAGATGAGTAAATTAAAACATTTTCAAGATATAGAGAATAATAGGTTAGTGCCGTAGATGGGACACTTTATCCGACGAGGGGAGAAAACGTTGAGGCGAGGCTTGCCGAGCCTCAACTGTTTTCTCTCCGAGTCGGATAAAGGCGTCCCATCTACGGCACTAACCTATTATTCGATTTATCCAGTCAATATAGTTAAATGTCTTTTTTATAGACTCGTAACACTCTTGAAATAATTTACATTGAAAATGCAGTTTTTCGATCAACGGATCCCTCCCTTTTCACTTCCATTTAGACGTAAATAGATCAAATGAGCTACCGCAGAGGAATATAGTTTCGATACTTGCATTACTAGAAGGGAAACGTGGTTGAATTTGAAAATAAGATGATTTGAATCGAGGGTCGATAAGTTATTTCAAACAGACATGGTTATATTCTTTGGTCAAATTCGAGTTACGTAGTCACGGTTTCTATTTTTAGATTCTACCTAACGTCACTCAGAAATCGATGGAACTGAACAGGCTATATTTAGGTTTATGACTATCACCGGCCCTGTAAGAGTTTATCAATCAAATAATCATGAGAGTGAAAAGAAAACATTTACTATTTATCTGTCAATCTTTGCTTCCAGGTTTGATTTGATCAAAAACGGGTTTTGCCAGCGGTGGATTAAATTAATAAAAGTGATAAATCAACGTCATTTTGTATGTGGCCTCAGTGGCGTAATCGGTAAGGGCGACGTCTCTAGAGAGATAAGAATTAGTTTTTGTAGGATCAGGCGCGGGTTCGAATCCAGCTGTAGCCAATTATTTTTTTTTTCTCATTTGAATAATTCTTCTGGCGACCAAATAGATCTGTTAGATCTAATCCATCAACATGTTTATGAATATTTACAGAAAACTAAAATAGTTCCATGGTTATAGAATCATTACGCCTATCTACTAACCTAATAAACCTTCCACTACCGGAAGTAACATAATAAACCTAAGTTTATTTGCACCCCCTTTATTATGTCACTAGAGAAGCCTGGTGACTGGATAAAACTCCTTCATTTCTCTACCAAACTCCTTTGTCGTAACCCCTCTTTGGAATTGTCTCTTAGACACGATTCTAACAAATGGTCACAACATTGGGTTTAGTTGAGAAATAACAATTTCTGTAATTGAATACACTTTTATCTGTTGTTCTGTCCTTGTCTGTCCATTTTACTTTTGCCATGTCTTACTCCAAAGGTATTTCACTTGGGGTATAGTTACTCACACTCAGTAAGGCTAGTTATAGGCATGGCATTGCTACGTGTCAGTAGCATTTGTTAGACCTCATCATGTAATCATGTAATATATGTATTTATCATCATTCACAGACTGTTGTTGGACTGTAAATAGCTCTAAGCAGTCTTCAACAATTATGATTTGATGTACAGTAAAACTCCTCAACTGTGATCCCTAAAATTATAGTCTTGTTCTTGGTATTTAACACTTTCCTCCATAAAAACACCTTCTACGCCTCTGTAATAATCACTTTTTGAAACCATTGCGATAAATAGAGCATTTACTCCTTAGAATTACAAAATTTTAAAAAAAAATCCTTTTCTCTAGTCAATGCTCCTTTTTGGTAGATTTATTCAAAGAATTTTGATCTAGAAATAGCCTATGAGGGAATGGGTTAAGATATACGGTAGCTTAATGCAAGACATGTGGTGCCGAAAGCTCCCATTAGTAGTTAAGTACTTTAAAGATACTCATAAACCCATTCCCTCATAGGTTATTTTTAGATCCAACCTCTGTGAATGACTCTACCAAAAAGGAGCATTTACTAGAAAAAAAGAAGATTTTAGAATTGTGTAGTATTGAAACCATTGTGATAAATAGAGCATTTGCTCCTATGGAGCAAATGTTCTATTTATCAAAATAGTTCCAAAAAGTGACTTTTACGGAGACTTCGACGGGCGTATTTTTGGAGGATCAAGCTGCTCCTCTGGAGAGATTGTATTTTCCTAAATAGTTTAATTCACATTTTAATTTTAAAGTTGAATTTTTTTTGAATATCATTGCCTTATAATTCAGAAATTATAAATTCAAGTTTAGAAATATAAACTGCAATATCCTTTTTGCATAAATCAAGAATTGGTTTAGCTGCCATGATATATATTATCTTTTATCATTTAACACATTCCCTCCTAGACTAGTTTTAGACCCAACCTCTTTGAATTAATCTGTTGAAAAGGAGGATTACATGAAAAAAGGAAATATTAAAATTGTATAGTTTTGAAACCAATGTGATAAAACAGAGCATTTGCACCTATGGGGCAAATGCTTTATTTATCACGATGGTTTAATAAAATGAATTTTACAGAGGTGTCAAATGGCGTTAGTAGGAGGGAATGGGTTAAAACATGTCCGGGTACCATGGTTTAGTTATTTTTTGTTGCTTCTAAATACTTGTATATGAAAAGTATAATGTGTTGTTGAGTAGTTCTAGCTACTGTCTATGCGGAATTGTTTCATTTACACTTTGTCATTTGAATAAACTGTTATTACCATTAGTGATAAGGAGTTTTGTGTGTTGTATACCCTGTCACTATCCATGTACTTGAGGATTCTATAATACGCTCTAGTCTTTCCTCCATAAGTAAACCTTTCTACACCTTTGCAAACAGAGTAGGCCCAGATCATACGGCTCCTATAGGAGCCGTCTGATCAGGGTCTGCTTTGTTTGCTTATGGATATAATATAGATCGGATTCTCTAGTTTCTGCCTTGGCAAAAATTTCATGTGTTAATATTCCATTTTAAAAATTAATCTAATTAATATTTATGATGTTATTATTTCTTTCATAAATATTCATGGAGTAAATGGTTAATTATTTTGTATTAGTGGACATTTAACCTTTCCCTGTTCAACATGACACCATTGGTTTTTATTTAAAGCTGAATTTTTATGATGGCATTGGTACACTGGAAGTTTTGGAATTGGTTAAACTGTATGGTCAGATCCATTATAATTTCATAAGCAAACAGAGCAAACCCTGATGAGACAGCTCCTACAGGAGCTGTCTGAAATGGGTCTACTCTGTCTGCAAATGCGTGAGAAGGTGTTTATATGAGGGAAAGGGTTAAATACTATTATTTCTTCTTTTAATCTGATGTGGGTGTACACTGCCAAGTTGTATAATATGATGTACTGATAATATTTGATCAGGAGTGTCAAGGTAGACTATACCAGCTGCTCTGTGTTGTATAATATGGCATCTGATCCGGGGTTACAGCCTGAAGTTTAATGATAAAATATATCTTATACTACAGAGTGTCTTATTGTGCAGACTGGTCAGGGCAGGTAATGTCAAGGGAGGAATTAATAAACAGATTTGACAACCGTCGGAATCATTACAGTCAGCTGTCATTACAAGACCACATTCGATCCCACAGAAAGCGTTGTTTTATTGGAAATGTTGCTGTAATGAACATCGTGTTATACAGTAAAACCCCTCTAAACTAGATGTTCAAATTAGCACCAATACCTGTCTGTAAGACAGATGACAGCTTAATGCAGGATGAAAGTCATGCAGAAAGCTCCCAGAGGAGTTTTCTGCATGACTTTTATAAAAAGATCTAACTTCTTCTTTACTTAAATTTCAGTTTAGAGGAGTTTCATATATATGTTTCCAAAATTCATGTCAGTATTGTGAGTATTCTAATGTCGTTATAATGAGTGTTTACTTTATAAAGTTATTCTCCTTTGACCCTTCTCTTGCTGAATTTTTAAAACACGTCACATTTCTTCTTCTTTACTGATGCCCTGTTGTATAAATTACATATATCTTCCCTATCTACAATTATTCTTCTGTACAATCACTGCTGTGGAGTGCACTGGTTGCACAATCAATTTGTAAATAGTGCAGACCCTGATGAGACAGCTCCTGCAGGAGCTGTCTCATTAGGGTCTTCACTATTTACAGGTAGGTATATTGACGTGAACAGCAAGCGAAGGGTTAACTATTATTTTATCTCATAGCAAATGCTAAAAATCTAAATGCTAAATGTTCTTGTAATGAACATCAAATTATACAGTAAGACCCCTCTAAACTGCACATACAAATTAGCATCAATTGATGAGGCAATATCTGAACAAAGGAATGTTTGTATTTGGGTTTTACGTTGCGTCAATCCTTTCCTCCTTAAATACGCCTTTCTACGCCTCTGTAAAAGTCACTTTATGAAACCATTGTGGTAAATAGAGCATTTGCTCCAATTGGAGCAAATACTCTAGTTATCACAATGGTTTCAAAAGTACACAATTCTAAACTTTTCCTTTTCTCTAGTAAATGGTCCTTTTCGACAGATTTATTCAAAGAGATTGTGTCTAAAAATAGCATATGTAGGAAAGGATTAACAGGATTTCAGTCATACCACGACATCCAGCTTAAACAGGTAGAGGATTGTTCAATGCATGTAACAAACTATTGATCTGTGCACAGAACGTATTGGTAGAACACCAACCTATCTCACGCCAGCTATATTTGAAGAGAGTAATAGATGAACATAATGAGCAACCATTGGAGCCCTTAGAAAGCTGTTCTTATTAAACCCTTTCTTTCATATAAATACATGTTCACTCATTTTGCAAACAATACCCAGATCAGATGGCTCCTATAAGAGTCATCTGAACAGGGTCTGCTCTGTTTCATTTGACATTATATAGATAAGATTCTACAGATTTTGTAAAAAGCAAAAAAAATCCTTGAAAACTTTACATTATAAAACTTCAGCTAATACATATTCATGATGTCAAAATTGCTTTCATGAATATTGAACAGGGAAAGGGTTAACTTGATATTTTTTCTCCATATTCCCACTGCCTTCCCACTGATTCGGGTTTACCCCATCTTCACTAAACTTGGTCATATTGTACAAAATCAGAGTACTAGAACTAGTGCCATTTTTGCTTCTTTTCATGGGGATAAGAGCTTTGCTTACAGTTCTAGTGCCATGTAAATATACTGATAAATGTTTCGAGTTTTCATAATAACAGGCCCTTTTAATGGAGGACATGCATGCACTGGCATTTGTAAACAGTGTAGATTCAGATCAGAGAGCTCCTAGTCGAGACATTTGATCAAACATGCAATGTTTGTCATGATAGTACAAATGATCCATTTATCAGTTAATGGTCTAAGGGAAGCAACTCTTACAACTTTTTCTTTTAGTAAAGTACGAATTATCTCCCTTTGACCATAAAAAATATGTTTGCGAACTATATCTGAATTTTATTATTATTTTTTATTATTTTTTTAAAATATTATTAATAATAATAATACGTTGTAATAATTATATTATTATTATTATTATTATTATTATTATTATTATTATTATTATAATAATAATTATCATTATTATTATTATTATTATGTTATTATTCCAATTATTACTTTTGAATTGGTCTACGGGAGCTTTATTCTCAAGCAGATTCGAGACTGAATTTTAAACACAGATCGCATATCTTTGATCAACATTTTTTGATTTCTTTTATTAACCTTTTACTCCATAAATACGCCTTTCTACGTCTTTGCAAACAGAGCATGCCCAGATCAGATGGCCCCTAAAGGAGCTGTCTGATCAGGGTCTGCTTTGTTTGCTTTTGATATTATATAGATGCGGTATGGTTCTACATTTTCAAATAGGGCAAAAAATCATATGTTTATTTGCCATGATAAAAGCTAATCTGATTAATATTGATGACGTCATTAATACTCATTATATCTTACATACATATTCATGGAGTTCAGGGTTAATTTGTATGAAGCGAGACAACTGTTACTAGAACACGGGGAGGCCACTCATGTCGGAACATTTAGTGCCAAAAAAGTTTGACAATAGAATTGGAAGTAAAGTTGTTCAATGGATAAATGAATAAAAACACAATTAACCCCTTTCGGCGCCAAACTTCTAATTGTCGTCTGCAATCCAACTTTGTTAAATCATAAAGTAAAATAAAGAAATGAGATAAATAAATGCAAATTTCAAAGGAATAAAGCACATATATAGAACTTGAGATTGAGACAAATAGTGAAGTCCCTGATCAGACGCCGCCTTGAAAAGGCGGCGTCTGATCTGGGACTGCACTATTTGTCGTGGTGGATTTACTCGACTGTGGCGGTGAAAGGGTTAATAGAGATAATACTGTCTAGATTATCCGTTTGTTCCCATTTTGACCAAGTTAAAACATTGAAACAGTCTCTTTTAACCGCCCCTTTCACGCCTTTGCAAACAGAGTAAACTCAGATCAGACGGTCCCAACAGGAGCCGTCTGGTCAGGGTCTGCGCTATTTGCTTATGAGCAATACAGATATGATTATACACTCCTGGCTTTACTTGATAAAATTCAGCTGATAAATATTCACGTAATTATTTCTTACATGAACAGGGAACCAGGTAACCCTTTACTTCATAACTAACCCCTGTAACTTAGCGTCTCTATAGATTAGATATATGTCCTGTATAAGTTGTGTGGGTTTAGGGTCTGTTATGTTTATTACAGATCTATTTATCTGCTGCCATAGCAGTAGATGTCTTTATTCTTCCTTTCAATACGATAATGAAAATAATTAATATTCATAATTGGCGGAAGCTGACATTAATATTCATTAGATAGAGGGTAAAATAATGTTAGCAGCAGACCAGAACCAGACCAGCGACAGTGTTAGATACGAGGTATTCAACAAGGATCTATGCCGTTTGACATATTTCTTGCCTCCTCAGAATACCGGTTTACCATCCAATATGCAAACGGGTATCTGACGTATTGTCTTGAAGGGTCTATACTGTTTGCAAAAAGACCGCCAGAAATCCGCAATAAAGCAGATAAAATGCACTCACATCCGATTCGATTATTCTTTTGGTAACTACAATGTATTGATCGAGTGTCAGACAGTTTTGGACCATGATGAGAAGCCGAACTCGCATCTCATCTGGATCCAATCTGTTTACATATGCCAGTCAGAGTTAACTTTTTATCTGTTCAGTAGAGCCTGTCTTAAGCGGTGATCAATATAGGTCTAATTATGGGTTTGTAAGAAATGTGGTAGCTTAATGCAGGTCAAAAGTAATGCAGTAAGCTCCTATAGGAGTTTCGTGTATTACCTTTGTCCTGCATAAAGCAACCACCTGTTTCTAAGACTCCTATGTTCACCAATTAACCCTTTCTGCGCCAAATTTCTAATTGTCGTCTGCAATCCTAGTTTGTTAAATCATTCAGTAAAATAAGGAAATGAGATAAATAAATGCAAATTTCAAAGGAATGAAGCACAGATATAGTAATAGAGATTGAGACAAATAGTGAAGTCCCTGATCAGACGCCGCCTTGAAAAGGCGGTGTCTGATCTGGGACTGCACTATTTGTAGTGGTGCATTTATGCGAGGGTTAATGACCGCTTATGACTGGTGCTACTGTTTACGGATTTGTGATACTCTTTACAAACTGTTTTTATCGAATAAAGAACCGCAGAGGCTCGATGCTTCATCGGGGTCCAAACTGTTTGAAACTCTGAACGTTTTGAGAAATGGAGGTAACTCCATTATAAACATTTTGTGCTTGTGAAAATTTACTCAGCAAACAAAAACACTGGAATCTGTCTGCCCCCAAATTCTACAATCTATTAAAACCTCAAAACTATTTATAAATACAAGAAGTCACGACATCATGAATATTATTTAACTCATTACCTCATAGGCTATTTTTAGATCCAACCTCTTTGAATAAATTTGTCGAAAAAGAGCATTAACTAGAGAAAAGGAAAATTTTAGAATTTGGTGATTTGAAACCATTGTGGTAATGCTCTATTTATCACAATGGTTTCACAAAGTGACTTCTACAGAGGTGTCAAATGTCGTCAATATGAGGGAAAGGGTTAATCCATTACTTCATATAAGCGCCTTTTCACGCATTTGTAAACATAGTAGATGCGAATGAAACGGCTCCTGTAGGAACTGTTTGATCAGGATCTCCTCTGTCTGCATAGTACATGATAGAGATTATAAAGATCTGATTATAAAGTTTTTGTCAAAGCACAACAATCCGTTGAACACTTTATATTATAAAAAAGTCAGTTGAATATTCATGATGTCATTGTTTCTTAAATATTGATCAGGAAATGGGTTAAATGAACTTTTATAAGGGCATATACACACACAGAATGATTAGCCATGACAGAAACTCTTAGCGCCGCCTGATCTGGGTCTACTCTGTTTGCAATTGTGATTTTATCAGGCAAAGCGTTCAGTGTAACACGTGCGCATGCCGGAATTACATTGCCAGTAGTGGATTACCTAACGTGAACACACGATGCAAACTATCACCTCCCTTGCTTTTGTTAAAAATCACTCATCCGTTGAAAAACTTTACCTTACAAGCTATTGTTCTATCGCAAAACTTTTTTCGAAGAATCTCGTCTGGCACGAGTAGCCTCCCGTTGTTCTTGTACTAGTTGTCTCGCTTGGTACGAATTCTAGAAATGTGTTTAACCGAACTGGACAACATAAGGAACAGAGAAAGTTCTATTTAAGCTGTCCATTTTAGTTTTAAATAGGTTTTGAATGTATTTATCTTTTATAATATTATTATAAATATTTAGATAACAAAACGAGCATAAGAAAAAATGAAATAAAAAATAATAATGATAATAGCAATTATGATGATTACTATTATAAAATTTCATTGTTATAATCATCATCATCATCATCATCATTATCCTTGTTATTATTATTATTATTATTTTTATCATTATTATTATTATTAATAATAATAATAATATTATTATTATTACCTTCATTATTATTATTGAATTGGTCTACGGGAACATTATTTCTTAAGCAGATTCGAGACTGAATTCTAAACACACGTCGCCTGTCTTTGATCAGCATAATTTGATTTATTTTAATAACGTACTAGATGATTTGTATGAAGCGAGACAACTGTTACAAGAACAAAGAAAGACCACTCATGTCGGACCATATTGTGCCAAAAAAGTTTGACGACAGAACAATAGGATTGGAAGTAAAGTTTTTCAATGGATGAATGAATAATAACAAAAGCAAGGGAGATAATATTTTCTTCACTGTTGAATACCACAAGTTACCTGTTAGTGCTCAATTTGACCAAGTTAAAATATTGAAACGGTCCCTTCTAACCGACTCTTTTACGCCTTTGCAAACAGAGTAAACCCAGACCAGACTGTTCCAATAGGAGTCATGTGGTCAGGGTCTACTCTACATGTATTTGGTTATGACATGATATAGATCTGATTCTACAAACCCTTGAACATTTTAAGTGATTAAAATTCAGCTGATAGATATTCACGTAATTATTTCTAACATGACCAGGGAACCAGGTAACCCTTTACTTCATAACCAACCCCTGTAATTTAACGTCTCTCTAGAGTAGATATATGTCCTGTATGAGCTGTGTGAGTTTTATATTGTTTAGGGTCAATTCTGTTTTTTCACAGATCCGTTTATCTGCTGCCACAGCAATAAATGTCTTTATTTTATATTTTAATACAATAATGAAATTAATTAATATTCATAAGGGGTAGAAGCTGACATGAATATTCATTAGATAGAGGGTAAAATAATGTTAGCAGCAGACCAGAACCAGACCAGCGACAGTGGTAGATGCGAGGTATTCTACAAGGATCTATACCGTTTGAAATTGCTCTGCATCCTCTGAATACCGGTATACCATCCAATATGCAAACGCGTATTTGACGCATTGGCTTGCAGGGTCTATACTGTTTGCAAAAATACCCGTCTGAAATCTGCAATAAAGCAGATACAATTCACTCACCTCCGATTCGATTATTTTTTGGTTACTATTGGTCGAGTGTAAGACAGATTGGACCATGATGAGAAGCTGAATTATTCGGTATCTCATCTGGATCCAATCTGTACAGAGTTAACTTTTTATCTGTTTAGTTGAACCAGTCTTAAGCGGTGACCAAAATATAGGTCTAGTTATGGGTTTGTAAGAAAGGTTGTAGCTTAATGCAGGTCAAAAGTAATGCAATAAGCTCCTATAGAAGTTTTCTGTATTATTTTTGGCCTGCATTGAGCAACCACTTGTTTCTAAGACTCATATTTTCATCAATTAATGACCGCTTAGGACATGTTCTGCTGCATACGGATTTGTGATAATCTTTACAAACTGTTTTTATCAAATAAAGAACCGCCAAATAACTCGATGCTTTCATTGGCGCGGACAATAATGGTTAAAATTATGAATATCTGTTTCAGTGGCTTATGAGCATTGTGATCGATTACTTCTTTACCAAAGACATAACAGTGGAATTTAACCCTTCTCTTGCTGAATTTTAAAATACATTTTTCCTTCTTTACCCATGCCCTGTTGTATTTACATATATCTTCACTGTGTACAAGTATTTCGCTATAAAATCACTGTTGTGGAGTGCACAGGTTGCACAATCAACTTGTAAATAGTGCAGACTCTGATGAGACAGCTCCTGCAGGAGCAGTCTCAACTGGGTCTTCACTATTTACAGGTAGGTGTATTGACGTGAATAGCAAGCGAAGGCGTAAAAACGCTATCAGCTACACTATTCTCAAGCTGTGCATATCTTTCTTTTCTGTTTCTTTCAAAGCCCGAGAAGCTTATGCTATCAGCCTACTCTCCTGTAACAACACTGCTGAATGCTTTGAGAAATGGAGAAAACTTAATTATTAACATTGATCTAGCAACATGGTGTGTCTGTGAGAATTTACTTAGCACGCTATAACACTGGAATCTGTCTGTCCCTAGATTCTCCAATCTATTTATACAAGAAGTCAATACATCATGAATATTACTTAACCCATTACTTCATATCAGCGCATTTGTAAACAGAGAAGACCCATATCGGACAGCTCCTGTAGGCCCCGTTTTATCAGGGTCTGCTCTGTCTGCATAGTACGTGATAGAGATTTGATTCTTAAGTTTTTGTCAAAGCACTGAAATCTCTTGAAAAAAATATATTACTAAATTTCAAGTAATAAATATTCACGGTGTCATTTTTGCATGAATATTAAACTGATAATGGGTTAAATGAACTTTAATAATGGCATATAAACACAGAATGTTTAGCCATGGCAGAAACTGTAGGAGCCGCCTGATCTGGGTCTACTCTGTTTGCAAATGGTATTTTATTAGGCAAAGGGTTAAGTGTAACACGTGCTGGAATTACATTGACAGTAGTAGATTACCTAACGTGGGCACACGATGTAAACTATCACCTCCCTTGCTTTTGTTATAAATCACTCATCCGTTGAAAAACTTTGCCTTCCAAGCTATTGTTCTATCGAAAACTTTTTTCGAAGAATCTCGTCTGGCACGAGTAGCCTCCCATTGTTCTTGTACTAGTTGTCTCGCTTGGTATGAATTCTGGAAATGTGTTTAACCGAACTGGACAACATAAGGGACAGAGAAAGTTATATTTTCAGCTGTCCATTTTAGTTTTGAATAGGTTTTGAATGTATTTATCTTTGATAATATTATTATAAATATTTAGATAACAAAACGAGGATAAGAAAAAATGAAATAAAACAATAATGATAATAGCAATTATGATGATTACTATTATAAAATGTCATTGCTATCATCATCATATCATCATCATAATCATCATCATCATCATCATCTTCATCATCATCATTATTATCACAACTTTATTACCTTAATTATTATTATTGAATTGGTCTACGAAAAATTATTTCTTAAGCAGATTCGAGACTGAATTCTAAACACACGTTGCATGTCTTTGATCAGCATAATTTGATTTATTTTAATAACGCAATAGATGATTTTTTTGTATGAAGCGAGACAACTGTTACAAGAACAAAGAAAGACCACTCCTGTCGGACCATTTTGTGCCAAAAAAACTTTGACGGTAGAACAATGGAATTGGAAGTAAAGTTTTTCAATGGATGAATGAATAATAACAAAAGCAAGGGAGATAATTTTTTCTACATTGTTGAATACCTCAAATTACCTGTTGGTGCCCATTTTGACCAGGTTGAAATATTGAAACAGTCTCTTTAAACCGTCTCTTTTACGCCTTTGCAAACAGAGTAAACCCAGATCAGACGATTCCAATAGGAGCCGTCTGGTCAGGGTCTACTCTACATGTATTTGCTTATGACATGATATAGATCTGATTATACACACCCTTGAACATTTTAAGTGTAATTATTTCTTACATGAACAGGGAATCAGGTAACCCTTTACTTGATAACCAATCCCTGTAATTTAACGTCACTATAGAGTAGATATATGTCCTGTATGAGCTGTGGGAGTTTTATATTGTTTAGGGTCAATTCTGTATTTTAAAGATCCGTCTATCTGCTGCCATAACAACGGATGTCTTTATTTTCTATTTCAATACAATAATGAAATTAATTAATATTCATAATGGGCAGCTGACATGAGATAGAGGGTAGAATGATGTTAGCAGCAGACCGGAACCAGACTTGCGACGGTGTTAGATAGGAGTATTCTACAAAGATCTATGCCGGTTGAAATTTCTCTGCATCCTCAGAATACCGGTATACCATCAATATGCAAACGCGTATTTGACGTATTAGCTTGCAGGGTCTGTACTGTTTGCAAAAAATGCCTGAAATCTGCCATAGATATGATACAATTCACTCACATCCGATTCGATTATTTTTTCTGTAACTATTGATCGAGTGTCAGACAGTTTGGACCATGATGAGAAGCCGAATTACTCGGCATCTCATCTGGATCCAATCCGTTTACATATGCCAGTCAGAGTTAACTTTATATATGTGTAGTAGAGCCAGTCTTAAACGGTCATCAGAAATAGGTCTAATTATGGGGTTGTAAGAAAGAATCGGTAGCTTAATGCAGGTCAAAAATAATGCAGAAAGCACCTATAGGAGCCGTCTATGCCCTGCATAAAGCAACCACCTGTTTCTAAGACTCTTATACAAATACATGTATACTTATCAATTAATAGCCGCTTAGGATTGGTTCAACTGTTTACGGATTTGTGATAATCTTTTCAAACTGTTTTTATCGAATAAAGAACCGCCAAGTAACTCGATGCTTCATCAGGACCCAAACTGTTTATTATTATTATTATTATACCACATTTATATAGCGCTCTTTTCATACAGGATATGTGCGTTCAAAAGCGCTTCACAAAGATACAATTTATGTACAATAATGCATAAATTATAGAACATTTAAAATAAAATATATTTAATACTTATATATAGATAAGAATAATAATAAAATAGAATTTATTTAGGACATAGGTAAATCAACTACATCTTTGTTTGACACGCTGAACGTTTTGAGCGAAACGGAGGTATCGTCATTATTAACTCTTTCCCTTTTTTCCAAAGTTCAATACCTACAGAATATTCATGGACAAAATAAGTATAATGCTATGTGGTAGGTGGACAATAGTAGCCATTTTAAAAAGTAAAGAAACAGATCTTTATAATTTTATTAGCAAACAGAGCAGACCTTGGTCAGACAGCTCCTAAAGGAGCGGTCTGATTCGGGTCTACTCTGTTTGAAAATGCGTGAAAACACGTTTATATGAGGGAAAGGGTAAACATTGATATAGCAACATTTTGTGCCTGTGACCATTTACTCAGCAAGCTATGTAATCTGTCTGTCCCTAGATTCTCCAATCTATTCAAAGCTCATGACTATTTATACAAGAAGTCATGACATTATGAATATTACTTAACGTATTACTTTATATAAGCGCATTTTCACGCATATGCAAGAACAAAGAGAGACCACCCCCTTTCATGCGTTTGGAAACAGAATACACCCGGACCCAATAGGATTATTATCATTATGAAATCCAAATAGGATTATTATTATTTTTATATATTATCATTATTATATAATTGATATTTAATGGTCAAAGGGAGAGCATTCATACTTTGCACTAAAAGGAAATATTGTAAGAGTTGCTTCCCTTAGACCAATAAGTAAAACCCCTTTAATGCGACCAAGACACATGGGCATAATTCTGGGTGGCAGAGGCAGGTGGTAGCTTAATGCAGGATGAAAGTTATGCAGAAAGCTCTGCATAGCTTTCGTCCTGCATCAAGCAAGGAATCTGGTTAAAAATAAGAATAATTGACCCTGTTAATTTATTTTTAGAAAAGCACACATGTACCTAAATTCTTTCATTTTTTTCAATATAAAACAGCAGAAAAGAAACCACAAACAAAATATTGCACCGGCAGTCAGGATCAAATTCAAGCGAAGTACAAAGAAAAAGGTGTTGACAGTCTTCCATGCTCTAGACTGAGCTATTTCGAACATATAGTGAATTGAATTTGTATATAAACTTACATAACAGCCCAATAATTATGATGGGAATAAATAAATAAATAAATATTAAATAATAATGGTCATATTACCGATTCAAATAGACATTCTTTAAACGTTGTTCTTTTTAACCCTTTCCCTCATATAAACGTGTTTTCACGCATTTGCAAACAGAGTAGACCCAGATCAGACGGTTCCTAGAGGAGCCGTCTGACCAGGGTCTGCTCTGTTTGCTAATGAAATTAGAGAGATCTGATTCTTTACCTTCTAAATGGTTACAATGTTCTACCTTCTATATTTCATTATAACTATTTTGCCCATGAATATTAAGCAGGTATTGAAATTTGAAATAAACATAGAACAGGGAAAGTGGATTTTTCAGTGTCAGTTGATATCATTATTTACTGGTATACAGATAATTAAATTCCAAATCTATATGCTTTCCTCCAACTTCACATCAAAATCAAATTTAACAAACCCTGTCATTGACTAATCTGAATAGATTCTTTTAAATCAATTAGTCATTAGAGCCAAGTACTTTCACAAATATTAGCATTAGATCTAACATCGCCCTTTGATGCTCTGTATCAATGCTTTTTTTGTTAATATTTGGGGACAAGTTTTATGCTGGACAGAATACTGTATTGAAATATTGATGGAACATATGCAGTAATGCTGGCACACAACAACAAAAGAAACATTTGATCATAATTTCCAGTCAAACTTTATTTTGCTTATAATAATAAATAAGTCAGCTACATAAACAGTAAAAGTGGGTAAAAACACACGGCTTTCTCAGCCTCATCACAGTAGTGCTGTAAACTACATTACGTATATACAAACTCGTAAGGCGGTGTAAAATGTGCAGACATTGGACGGTACAACTGTATTATGCAGTATCTAACTGGCAACAATTCAAAACGACTGTCATAACCCTTTCCCTGATGATTTATGCATGAACTGGTCACTTCTTGAATATTCAACTTTTTTTTCAAGGGAATTTTTGGCTTTAATAGACAAAAGTTTAAATCAGATCTACATAATTCCATAAACAAACAGAGCATACCCTGATCAGACATCTCCTACAGGAGTTGTCTGATCTGGATCTTCTCTGGTTTCAAAGGCATAAAAAGTGTTTATATGAGGGAATGGGTTAACAAAATAACTGTCACATACAGTAAAACCCCTCCAATCCGGACATCCAATTTAGTATAAACATAATTCTTGGAGACAGGTGGCAGCTAAATGCAGGGTGAAAGTCATGCAGAAAGCTCCTCCTGGAGGAGCTTTCTGCATTACTTTCACCCTGAATTAAGCAGCCACCTGCCTAGAAGTAATTCCGGTTTAGAAGGGTTTTACTGTATCTGCAAAGATCATATTAGAGAATATGCAGGTTGAAATGCTCTCTGTTAAAAGTGTTGAACATTACAATTTTTACCCTAAATATCTTAGACACCCATTCTCCCCTCTATATCCATTTGTAAAGATGACTATTTCAATTTGACACCATTGAGATAACTTTATATTAGACTGACATTGTAGCAAATACTGAAGATCTTGATCAACCTGCTCCCTCAGGAGCAGTTATATCTGAGTATGCCAAATTGCTAGTGTATGTACATAATGAGATTTCATCCACTTGATGAAAACACACCAATTATTTCCCCTTCAAAAAGCATTCATTTGTCCATAAGCCAATAAGGCTACATTGTCTGTGAACAGTGTTGGTCCAGATCAGTATATACAGTTGTGTTTTAGAAATCTTTCCAGCAAAGCTTATCCTTTCATCCTGAATGGACACCACTTTCATACAGATGCATTTGATGCCTTTGCAAACAGTGGATCCAGATCAGATGCCCCCTGTAGGAGTCATCTGATCTGGGTCTGCTCTGTTTACATTATATATTACAGATTCACTGTATTCCATAGCAATAAGTTTCCTTATTTTATATATTAATATGAGAATTTAAATAGTGGTAATAATGGTGTCATGCATGAATGTTCATCTGATAAAGGATTAAATAATAATAAATCAGTTTCAAAATTCAGCATTCATACTAGCTTTGCTGTGTGACAGATCAGGGTTTTCTACAAATAAGTTAGAGCATCCCAGTAATACAGTCTAGTACTTCATTTATCACAGAAACTTGACAGAACAGAACAGTAAAATATAATTACATGTATATTAAAATCTATGATATCTAACATTTCTCTAAAATGTTAACAAGCAGAGCAACAAATAAAGGTGCGTACTCAAATACTAAAATCGTGATTTCTCCACCAAACCCTATGTTGTGACCACTCTTTACAACTGTCTTGAAGAGACGATTCTAAAGAGTGGTCACAGAATAGGCTTTGGTGGAGAAATAAAGAAGTTTATTTTAAGTATCTTATCTGGACCTCAGAACAAGCATTAAAATTCTTACACAGTTACAAATGTATAGATATAAAGTCAAAGAACTTTAACCCTTACAGTGCGGGACCCGAGTCACTTATGTCCTTAGCAAACAGTGTAGACCCAGATGAGAGGGCTCCTAAGGGAGCCCTCTCATCAGGGTCTGCACTGTTTGTTATGTTACACTTTTCTTTAGAAAACATCCCTAAATATTCACCATAAGCTTGACCTATTTGAATTTTGGAATATTCCATTTGAAAATTCAGCGTTGTAAGGGTTAAACAAAATACAAATCCAAACCTACCACTGGCATACTATAATATGGCATTCATTCTCTAACAAAAAAAGAAGAATTTTGACGACAGAAATAAATATGCAATAATACTCAAATGTCCTTATTAAACAGCCTCTAAAATTAGAGGAACTAAAAGATACAATTCCAGATCTTTTTATAATTGCTTAATAGTATCGCAGTAACAAACGAGATTTCGAGTACAGTACAATACAGACCCTACAGTGCAACTAGAAATGTGTCCATACAATATAGACACCCCTAATTACAGGCGACTTTGTAGCTACGGTATGGCATAAAACAAGGGCTATAATTTATTTGACTTTGTAGCTACATATGGCATAAAACAAGAGCTATAATTGATTTGACTTTGTAGCTATGTTATGGTATAAAACAAGAGCTATAATTTATTTGACTTCGTACCTAAGGTATGGCATAAAACAAGGGCTATAACTAGTGTTACTTAGGGATGATCCTTCCTAAGTAATAACACTACATGTAGTTATAGCCCTTGTTTTAGAAAGTAAAGAAACAGACCTTTCAAATTCCACTAGCAAACAGAGCAAACCCTGATCAGACGGCTCCAATAGAAGCCGTCTGATCTGGGTCTACTCTGTTTGCAAATGCGTGAAAACAAGTTTATATGAAGGAAAGGGTTAATCATTTCCCTGTTCAACATTCAAGCCAGAAATAATGACATCATGGATGTTTATAAGCTGATTTTTAAAACGACATATGTAGACAGGATGTATTTGTCTTGGTAGAAATTGTAGAGTCAGATCTGATATAATATCATATAAAGCAAACATAGCAGACTATTATCAGAAGGCCCCTACATCAACAATGCACCAAATATTTATAATACCTGGTAAGGGAACTTTATAAGAGTAAAAAGTTATAGCTCCTTGCATCTCTTACACCACCAAACATCTATATCTGTATCAAACATCAAAGAAACATGTGCATGCTTATACTGTACTTACTATTACATGATATTTGCAAAACAATTTGACAAACAGTCTACATGACAGCATAAACACACCATACAATTCAAAACCATTTAACCCTTTACTCAATAAATATGCTTTTCTACGAATTTGCAAACAGAGTAGACTCAGATCAAATGGCTACTATTTCTGATTTCTGATTTTGCACTTTCTGTATTGGTAAAATATTCCTAAGTTCATCTGTTATCATAAAAATACAGCTGATCAATATGCGCGATGTCATTATTTCTTACATGAATATTCATGGAGTAAAGGGTTAATGATCACTAATTAATTTATCTGCTGAAAATGTATGGCAAAACTGTCTCTAGCATTACAATCTGGTCTCCGCTAGCTGCCTCTACAGAATTTATGTCACACTGTCACGGTAACTACTTCATAGGTGAAAGTCATGCTGCATAAGTTAAGGTCAGGTCATTTCAGGTCACTATACCATGTATTTCTCTGTAACACTGCTGTACATCTATTGGTTCTCCACTGAAAGGCAGAAATGTTGAGATAGTTACCTAGTTGTAGATGGAAGAAATTGAAAGATAAAACTATAATGAAGTTTAACCATTCCCTCATATTGACGCCTCTGTAAAAATCACTTAATGAAACCATTGTGGTAAATAGAGCATTTGCTCCTAATGTCTCATTTTTCTAGTAAATGCTCCTTTTCGGTAGATTTATTCAAAGAGTTTAGGTCTAAAAATAGCCTATGAGGGAATGGGTTAAACCCATCAAATATTGAATTTAACTCTTCTAATGCTGAAAAATAATGTCTGCTCAATTTCTGATTTGCTGAACTTTTCACTGACTTTCGATTCGATCAAACTTTAGAGAAACTATTGACTGAGTGTCAAACAGCTCTATCCTAATGAGGCGCTAGTTACCCGGCATCTCATCTGGATCCAAACCATTTGCAATTGCCCGACAAAACGCGCTTAGCATGAGTAGATTTAAATAGTATGGAACTGACTTACAATGTAAATCTTCTGTCATTATATATACATGTATTGGATTTCCTCCATAGGCTATTTTTAGATCCAACCTCTTTGAATAAATCTACCGAAAAGGAGCATTAACTAGAGAAAAGGAAAATTTTAGAATTAGTTCTTCTGAAACCATTGTGATAAATAGAGCATTTACTCCTTAGGAGCAAATGCTCTATTAATCACAATGGTTTCAAAAAGTGACTATTACAGAGGCGTAGAAAGGCAGTTTTATGGAGGAAAGGGTTAAAGATAATCTGTTTATAATTGACATTAGATTTTTACAGATTTTTAAAACATGCCATGTATTCTGTAACCATTTTCCTTTTCAATATTCATGTAAGGTTAAAATTTAATGACGTCTTGAATACTTATTAGCTGAATTTTTATGATGTCATATGTACACAGGATGTTTAGCCCTGGAAGATACTGTAGAATCAGATCTAAGCAAACAGAGCAGACCCTGATCAGACGGCTCCTATAGGACTCAGTCAAGACAGGTACTGTTGTACTAGTGCCTGGGCAAAAAAATGTCCTGTGTCCATATGCCATTATGAAAAATTATCTAGTTATTATTAACCCTTTCCTCCATATAAACGGGTTTTCACACATTTGCAAACAGAGTAGACCCAGATCAGACGGCTCCTGGAGCCATCTGATCTGGGTCTACTCTGTTTGCAAATGCGTGAAAAGAAAGGAAAGGGTTAAGGGCACGTTCTTAACCTGCAGATGAAGATGCGAAACACTTTTATAATAGGCACAAGGATCTTTCTCTTTTCAACTGAATTCCTCTTTGGTCGTATTACAAAATATTTCAAAATTAATGCTGTCTCATTAATGCTTCTTGTGCTTTTCATCTGAATAAAGAGTAGTAAATATTATGTAGTTGGAATGGGGAAAATGGAATGACTATTCTTTATATTTTACCCATTTTAATGTTCAGTTTTCCGAGTGGAATAGCCCATCTGTGTTTAACCCATTCCCTCATATTGACGACTTTTGACGACTCTGTAAAAGTCACTTTGCGAAACCATTGTGATAAATAGAGCATTTGCTCCTATAGGTGCAAATGCTCTATTTATCACAATGGTTTCAAACTACAAAATTCTAGATTTTTCCTTTTCTCTAGTAAATGCTCCTTTTCGGTAGATTTATTCAAAGAGGTTGTATCTAAAATTAGCCTATGAGGTAATGGGTTAACTATAGTGTTCACTCACCATGAAAGGCTTTAACTTACTAGTAGAGGAACTTGAATGAAAATTTTTGCAAACCCTGATCAGACGTCTCCTCTAGGAACCCTCTGATCTGGGTCTACATTATTTACAAATGCCAGTGCATTTGTGTCCCACATTGAAAAGGCTAATCATAATGTGATCTCAAATATAGTGCAAGATTTTATCTAGGTATCAAAACCAGATTAATGAACCTTGTATAGAATAACAAAACACTCCCAAACCAGCACACAGTGATACAAAACAGTAAACAATGAACTCCAGTAGGCAGGAGAATATATTCAATATTATAAACAACAGGCCTGGTGCCTATAAAACTTTTTGAATGTGAGTATGATTTCGTTCTCAAGGATTTTCCCTATTTTGACTAAAGCTTACAAAATCTGGTGTACATGTATATTTAGCCTGAAATAATACATGCATTATATTGGTCAGATGTCAAAATCTGACAAATCTAAAGCTTGAGCATGATTTCATACTCATACTCTAAAAGATTTCTAGGCATCAGGATTATCATGTAAGTCTTTAGAAACTCTGCCCTGTATAATCAGCTTTTTGTGCTTGACAGTTTTCCCAATTGCCAACATCCACTTTTAAGCTACAGACTGATTTAAAGTCTAACATTAACCCTTTACTCCATGAATATTTATGCAAGAAATAATGATATCATGAATATTAATTAGATTGTTACAATTACACATGGACTAAGGAAGTTTTGGCCATGGCAGAAACTGTAGAATCATAGCTATACTATATCATTAGCAAACAGAGCAGATCCTGATCAGACAGCTCCTATAGGAGCCGTCTGATCTGGATCTACTCTATTTGCAAAGGTATAGAAAGGTGTATACATGTATATGGAGTAAAGGGTTAAAACAAATATGAAAGTCTGGTTTAGAAGGGTTTGACTGTAATGGCTTATGCAATGATTTTCTGATTTAATCATTTTTCATCACTTCTGACAAAGACAGGCAGTTTTCAATCAGACTTTGAAATCAAAGATATATTGGAGTTGGGATTTATACATAAAGTCAAAATCTTAGAGGAAAAGGGGCACTGGGACATTGTTAATATTTTGCAAACAGTGCAGACTAAGATCAGCCACCTTTTATATTGACGCCTACTGAGGCCTCTGTAAAAGTCACTTTTTGACACCACTGTGATAAATAGAGCATTTGCTAGATGGATAAATGACACATTCAACCCTTTACTCCCTAAATACACCTTAATTTCTACGCCTTTGCAAACAGAGTAGACCCAGATCAGACCACTCCTGTAGGAGCCGTCTGATCAGGGTCCACTCTGTTTGCTTACTGAATAATAGAGATCTGATTGAACAGTTTCTGTAATGGCCAAACTTTTTTGTGTTCCTTAGCCATAATGAAAAATAACCTAATCAATATTCATTATTTCATACATGAAAAGTAATGGAGAAAAGGGTTAATACAATGCGTTTTAAAATACCATACATCCTATATCTATGGCTCTGCTAGTGACTAGTCCCCCTGTTTTCACCCATTACCTCATAGGCTATTTTTAGATCCAACATCTTTGAATAAAACTACCAAAATGGAGTAATTACTAAAGAAAAGCAAAACTTTTAGAATTGTGTAGTTTTGAAACCAGTGTGATAAATAGAGCATTTGCTCCTATGGAGCAAATGCTCTACTTATCACAATGGTTTCATAAAGTGTATTTTACAGAGGCGTCAATATGAGGGAATGGGTTAATGTTGCAACTGATCATGGTCAACACTGGTTGCAAATGTCAGAGTGCCCATTCCTCCCATTATGGTAGAAAATACAGAATCAGGGTCTATACATGCTGGTATAAAGGCATTAGTGGGTGTGACATTTACCTAGGGTTAGATCAGATTAAACATTAACTAGAGGCTAGGGAGGGTACACCAAGAAATTGTTGCCTTGTGTATTTGTCTATCAGCAGGTCGGCATAGCGACGTTCATCTTCTGTTAACAACTGTTTATGAGACTTCATCCTGTAACAACAAAACGTATTCATAATAGAAACAAGCAAATTTTAGAAATGAATTATATCCCCTGTTGAAAGGCTCGTTGTTTTATGACAAAAACTTTTGAATATTTAACCCTTTACTCCATGAGTACTCATGAAAGAAATAACGACATCAATAATATTTATAAAATTATTTTTTTTAATGGCATATGAATGTTGGAATTTTTGGCCATAGTAGAAACTGCAATATCATATCTGCATTATTTCATAAGCAAACAGAGCAGACCCTGATCGGACAGCTCCTACAGGAACCATCTAACCTTGGTCTCCTCTGTTTGCAAAGGTGTAAAAAGGCGTATTCATGGAATAAAGAGCTATATACTGCTGTTCCTTACATATAAATGTTTATTTTTGCTTTAATAAAGAGGCAAGTTTTAACCCTTTTCTCCATAAATATGCCTTTCTACGTCTCTGTAATAGTCACTTCTTGAAACCATTGTGATAAATAGAGCATTTCAATACTACACAATTCTAACATTTTCCTTTTCTCTAGTAAATGCTCCTTTTGGGTAGATTCATTCAAAGAGGGTGGGTCTAAAAATAGCCTATGGAGGAAAGGGTTAAGCAAATACCGTAGACAATTTACATGGTTTGATTAAATATGGTTTTGGATAACAGTGTTTTATCAAAATAATACTGCATAAATTTGGCTTAACCCTTTACTTGATGACACACTGTCAATAACTTTCCTTTCATCTGAACAGGGTCTGCTCTGTTTGCTTATATGGAATGTTTTTGTTTAAAACAATAATTCTCTTTTAAATATTTACCTATAAATATTAAGTTAAGGATTATAAGGGATCAATTCATGCATAGATGTTCATTACGGAAAGAGCTAACCCTTTCCCTCATATAAATGCGTTTTCAAGTACATGTATTTGCAAACAGAGAAGGCCCAGATCAGACGACTCCTAGAAGAGCCATCTGAACAGGGACTGCTCTGTTTGCTAATGGGATTTGATAGTGGTTTTTTACTTTCTATAATGGCTACAATGTTCCACCTTCCATATTTCATTACAACTGTTCTGTCCATGTATATTCAGTAGGTATTGAAATTTGGAATAAACGCAGAACAGGGAAAGGGTTAAGGAGAAACATTATAACTGTACACTTCTGTAAGGATAATGGCACTTACTCCAGATGAGACCGTGGATGACTGTAATCCCTGCTGTCGTAAGTACCGCGCATCCTTCCTGTTGGCTTTGTTGGCGTGCTGTAACCACTGTCCCGAGTATTGGTGCCTCGAAACCCTGGGGAATATGACCGACTTGGTGATACTGGGGAATAGGACCTCTGACCTACACTCCCAGGAGAGTGTGACCTTTGACCTACATTGCCTGAGGAGTATGACCTATTTCTAGCAGTAAGTGGTGATATAGGTCTAGAATTAGCAGTATTGGTATAGTATGAATCTGGGGTATATGACCTTAAAGCTGGCTTTGCTGGGGACATTGACCTTGATACATTTGACCTAGACATTGGAGAGTATGACCTTGATTCAGCTTCTCTTCTTGGACCAGTTACAGTATTCTCTTTTATAGACATATTATGAAGACTTTTGTTGCTTTTCAGGATGCCTTTAGAAGGGCTTCTCCAGCGCTCTGGAGATTTGTCAGGACTTGTTGATACAAGGTCAAGGTCTTGAAGGAATTTTTTCTGGGCAAGCTGGACAGGTGTTTCCATGACAGCACTGTCCAGAGCTTGAATGAACCTGTTGTCTTCAAACTCTTCCTGCACTGGAGTTTTTCTATGACTAGGTGATATGAAGGGTGCAGTCAAACCAGTGTCCTGTGGGCCAAATTTATCATTTTGGTCAGTGTTGGCTTGTTTGGATTTGGGTACATAGTCTTTGTCCATGTATGGGCTGTACAACAGCTGTCGCTTAGAGGCAGGACCGTCATCCTTCTTTTGACTGTAAGGAGTGTAACTATCATTCTGGTCAAGGTCATATGTAAGCTTGACTCTGGGTTTTAAAAATTCTTGCAATTCTGGGTCATTCAGGTCTACTTTACTTGTATCTTCATTCTGGGAACCAAATTTCTGAACATAGGATTTTGTTCTTCGATGTGGGTATATTTCATGGCTATCTGAAGGTGAATACTCCTGATAGGGCAGGACACTTGGGATTGGACTCTGTGACCTTGACAGTGGCATAAAGCCTGAGCCCAGACCCCATGCCGGACTGCTGGAACGGACAGGGCTGCTGGAGCGGACAGGGGTGATTGGCCTTGACCTTACAGGTGATGGACTTCTTGCTCTCTCAAACATCACTGGAGAGTGGTTTCGTGACCTTGGTTTGACAGGTTCCTGGATTTTCTCTGATTCCTCATACAGCCCTTTCTCCATGTAATGATTGATGATTCCTGATATGGCATTATTCTTTCCATCTTCCTTCATCTTCTTTATCTCAGCCACCAGCTGTTTTCTCTCTGTCCTGGCATCCTCCAGACAAGTCTTTAGGTCCTTAATGGTCTGCTGGGCTTTGTCATTGTAAATTTTCAGCTCATTGAAATCCTGCAACAAAGGAAAGTTATTGCTGTATTGTCTAGTGAAAATAAAACCATATTTCAGTAAATATGATTCAACCATAAAATTAAGTTCTTACATAGGCAAACAATAAACTTCTTCATCTTTGTACATATTTTCACAATATTTTAACCCTTTGACTATTGCATGTTCAAAATGAAACGGCCCATCCATATTTAACTATGGAGGCCAGTCTAAGCTACAGATAAGGGTGCATACCCAAATGCTAAAATCATCATTTCTCCACCAAACCCTATACTGTGACCACTCTTTAAAATCGTCTCTTCGAGACGATTCTAAAGAGTGGTCACAGTATAGAGTCTGGTGGGGAAAAAAAGGAGTTATTCTTGAAAATGTTTATGCATCTCATCTGGAGCTCTGGTCAGTCTTTTCAGTACGATGGGTTAAGTTTGCTAGAGAATTTAGAATGACAAACAATGCAGATCATAATCAGTGGACTCAAATGCCAGTGCATGCGTTACTCACATTCGAATGGACTGATCAGGGTCTGCACTATTTACTACACTACTAATTCAATTTAAAAGGCTATCAAAGGAGTGGAAAATTGACTTAACTAGAACTATCACTAAAGGTGATGAATACCCCCACACGGCAGCCTTGATTGCAAATCCAAGTTTTGAACATGTAACAGGACCAAATAACAAAAATACCCAAAGTTCAAATAGAGAAAATTCTGTAATGGCTAATACCAAACACAGGAAAATTGTGTCTTGCACATATACTATTCGTGTTTAGTATGTATGGCAAGTATAAATTTAATAAGTTTGAAAATGAAGGAGGAGTTTGTGACACCGACTCCCCATGTTTCATGCAAAAATGACCAAAAAAAAATCAAAGTTCAGGGGGGGATAATTCTACAATGGCTAACCGTAAACACATGAAAATTGTGTCTTGCGCATCTGCTATTTGTGACTATTACGTATCCCAAATATAAATTCAGTAACTTTAAAACTGAAGGAGGAGTTTGCAACACCAACTCCCCATATTACAAGCCAAAACAAGTATCAAGTGAATCAGGTTGAAAGTGAAGGAGTTCAAAGTACAGGATTTTGCCTGCCAATTTCAAGACCAATTTAGAGGACAAAGGTCAAGGTCAAGGTCACAGAGACCTGAAATTTGTGTCTTGCACATATACTACTCCTGAGTAATATTTATGCCAAGTATCAAGTGAATCAGGTTGAAATTGAAGGAGGAGTTCAAAGTACAAGATTTTGCCTGCCAATATCAAGGCCGAAGTTCAAGGTCAAGGTCACAGAGACCTGAAATTTGTGTCTTGCACATCTACTACTCCTGAGTAACATTTATGCCAAGTATCAAGTGAATCAGGTTGAAAGTGAAGGAGGAGCTCAAAGTACAAGATTTTGCCTGCCAATTTCAAGACCAATATCAAGGCCAAAGGTCAAGGTCAAGGTCACGGAGACATGAAATTTGTGTCTTGCATATCTACTACTCCTGAGTAACATTTATGCCAAGTATCAAGTGAATCAGGTTGAAAGTGAAGGAGGAGTTCAAAGTATAAGATTTTGCCTGCCAATTTCAAGACCAATTTCAAGGCCAAAGGTCAAGGTCATAGAGACCTGAAATTTGTGTCTTGCACATCTACTACTCCTGAGTAACATTTATGCCAAGTATCAAGTGAATCAGGTTGAAATTGAAGGAGGAGTTCGCCGTACAAGATTTTGCCTGCCAATTTCAAGACCAATTTCAAAGCCAAAGGTCAAGGTCAAGGTCACACAGACCTGAAATTTGTGTCTTGCACATCTACTACTCCTGATTAACAATTATGCCAAGTGTCAAGTGAATTGGGTTGAAACTGAAGGAGGAGTTTGCACTTTGCCGTACAAGATTTTGCAGACAGACCGACCGTCGCCGACCGACCGACCGACAGGCTGATTCCAGTATACCCCCCTCAAACTCTGTTTGTGGGGGTATAACAACAGGGGGTGGGGAGATGGGCTGAACTGATATAAACAGGTGGGGAAGGGGGAAGGGCTGAACTAAAATATAAATACGGTAGGTGGGGAGGCGTCTAAGGGGGAGGGGTGAACGAATATAAACAGTAGGGAGGGGAGTGGAGATGGGCTGAAATAATATTAACAGGTGAGGAGGGAAGGAGCTGAACAAATATCATCAGGAGGGGAGGGGGAGGGGTTGAACTAAGATTATCAGGAGGGGAGATGGGCTGAGCTAATATTTAGTGTAGTGGGAGATGGGCTGAGCTAATATTTAGTGTAAGCACTGTAACTTAATGAAGGCACAGCATACTTTGTATAGGATAGATGCAAGTAGTTTTTCTTTCACAGAACATTGATGGCAAATAAATAACCATTATTAATTTTCAAGCAAAAACATGAAACACTACTCCTCAATTACTTCAAATGAAATATCTGGATGAAGCATAATGACAGCTGTCATACTAACAGTCTCATAATCAGCGCAAAATAATCAGACACCTCTGAAATATTCCATACCCAGTACGAAAAAGTGGTGGAAAATAAATCCCATAGACCAAAAATTTGTAAGAATACAATAAAACTTGTCTTAAGCTACCATTCATTTATTGAACATAGGCATCTTAAAAAGCAGGTGGTCGCTTAATGCAGGGCAAAAGTAATGCAGAAAGCTCCTGTAGGAGCTTTCTGCATTATATTTGACCTGTATTAAGCTAATACCTGCCTTAAAAATCCATAACTTTTTAATGGCCACTTGAGACAAGTTCTACTACACCAAATAATTTATGAAGTCAAAGTTTTCACGAAGCCATTTAACCCTTTCCCTGTTCTATATTTAATCCAAATTTAAATACCAACTGAATATTCATGGACAAAATAGTTATAATGAATATGTAAGGTGGGACACTGTAGCCATTTTAGAAACTAAAGAAACTGATCTATCAAATTCTATTAGTGAACAGAGCAGACCCTGATCAGACAGCTCCATTAGGAGCCATCTGATCTGCATCTCCTCTGTTTACAAATGTGTGAAAAGGTATTTACATATATGAAGGAAAGGGTAAAGTGACATAAATATTATATAATAAATAAATAGTAACCAACACCTTGCTCAACCTTTTCCCTTATATTAACCCTTTCCACATTTTTGCAAACAGAGTAGACCCAGATCAGACAGCTCCTGAAGTAGCTGTTTGATCAGGGTCTGCTCTGTTTGATTATGAAATGATAATAGACCTGGCTCAACAGTTACTACCCATACCAAACACTATATGTGCCATTATAAAACTTAACCTGATAAATATTCAAGATGTCATCTTTTCTTATATGAATATTCAACTGGGAAAGGGTATTTAAAAAAAAAATCCAGAAGTAAAACCATACATCCAATGCAAAATAAGAAAAGAAAAACCTTGGCAATGTGAAGGTCAATTATTGTTGAATATATTCTTCAACACTAAAACTAAATACTCTATAAATACAGAAATATATACAATGTACATGTAGTCACATCTCTTTTCTAGATATATATATATATATATATATTTGTTAGTCAACATTCAAATCTGTAATTCTTTGACATTTGTACTATTTTCAGCCTGTACTTCATATTATCCCCTTTCTATGCCTTTGTAAACAGAACAGACCCAGATCAGATGGCTCCTGCAGGAGTTGTCTATCAGGGTCTGCTCTGTTTGCCTATGGAATTATATAGATATGATTCTACAGTTTCTCCAAACACTTCAACTTCCTTTGTTCATATGCAAACAAGAATGCTATTCTAATGCATATTCATGAAGTAATGAATTCTTCTATAAAAATTCATTAGGAAAAGGATTAATAAAAATCAGATTTGTAAATAAGATATAAACCAACCAATGAACTTAACTACTACCTGCCCGTACAACCCCAAATTAACCCTTTACTCTATGTCTTTGCAAACAGAGTAGACCCAGATCTGGATTTTCTCTGATTGCTTATGGAATAATGTAGATATGATTCTATAGTATCTGCTTTGGCAAAATTTTCATGTGTTAATATGCCATTTCGAAAATTAATCTAATTAATATTCATGACGTCATTATTTCTTACATAAATATTCATGGAATAAAGGGTTAGACCGCTTTATCTGAGAGGTTTTACTGCATTTCATATTTGTGACCTAAGACAACTGCTACAAAAGTCAGGTAAACTGACCACACTGTGCAAATAGGAATATTCCATAACCTGTGACATGCTCATCCATAAACAAAATAATATGGGAATGAAAAACTGGTGGGAAAATTTACCTCTATCACTGTACCACTCAACTGAAGAACAGATTTTCATTAGTGTTATAGAAGTGAACACCACACAGTCATAGTAATACATACAGAAACACATATCACAAATCGAGGTCCAGACAAAATGCGTAAAAGAATAACTTCTTTATTTCTCCAACAAACCCTATGTTGTGACCAAAGAGACGATTCTAAAGAGTGGTGACAACATAGGGTTTGGCGGAGAAATGACAATTTGCTATTTCAGTTTGCACGTTTATCTGTTGCTCTGCATATCAGATTTGTAAAATTACACATTTTTTTTCAAGAATATTGAAAAGTGTGACCACAACATAGGGCTTGGTGTAGAACATTTGAAATATGCTCCTGATCTTTGGCACTGTACAAGTCATGTAACTTAGAAATCGCAAAACTATTTATCCCATTGCTAGTACAAATTTTTTTTGGTAGATTTATTCAAAGAGGATGAATGTAAAAATAGCCCTTGAGGGAATGGGATAAAAACAAGAAGGCCATGATAGCCCTGTATTGTTCACCTGATCAACCCTTTCCTTCATATAAACGCAATTTCACACATTTGCAAACAGAGTAGACCCAGTAGGGGCCGTCTGATCAGGATCTGCTCTGTTTGCGTGTGGAATTATATAGATCCTATTGGAGCCATCTGACTTGGGTCTACTCTGTTTACAAATGCGTGAAAACAGATTTATATGAAGGAAAGGATTTATATAACTTCAACAGAGGAACTCCAGAGCATCATTTCTGTGAAGTTTGTTCATATTACAGGACTGGTGAGCTAACAACAAACACTGAAGTACAAGTATTTAAAAAAGTATGTCTTAACCCTTCGCTTGCTATTCTCGTCAATATACCTACCTGTAAATAGTGAAGACCCAGATGAGACAGCTCCTGCAGGAGCTGTCTCATCAGGGTCTGCACTATTTACGAGTTGATTGTGCAACCAGCGCACTCCACAGCAGTGATTTCACAGCGAAGTACTTGTACACAATGAAGATATATGTAATTATACAACAGGGCATGGGTAAAGAAGGAGAAATGTATTTTAAAATTCAGCAAGAGAAGGGTTAATCAACAAACAGTACACAGACTGAATATCTAAATACTCATAGATCAGAACAGTTACCTCCAACTGTTAATAGGTTCATCTTGTATCATTCATATACATTCATATACATGTACATTATTTTATCTTCATGAGAATTTACAATAGAGATCTAGAGTCATACAGTTAACCCTTTCCTTCATATATATTAACGCCTTTTCATGCATTTGCAAACAGAGAAGACCAAGATCAGACTACTTCTATTGGAGCTGTCTGATCAGGGTCTGCTCTGTTTGCTAATAGAATTTTATAGATCAATTTCTTTAGTTTCTAAAATTGCTACATTGTCCCATTAATGCAAGGCACAAGGCAGGTAAGCAATCAGTAACTATTCTTTAACTAGCTGGCAACTGACCAACCGGCCATATCAGAACAAGTCCCTTACAGGGATCGAACCTTCAACCTCCCGGTGCCGAAGTGGGTACCTTATCCACTAGGCCATGGGATCAACTTAATCAATAATCAATTTTCCAGCTACCAAAACTGTCTGAGCATATGATGACTATGAACTAACCTCTTTGAGTTTGATATTCTCACGTTGAAACTCTGAGATCTTCTTCCGCAGCTTCTCATTCTCCTCCTCCAGCTGCACAATCTGGTTCTTGTCCAAGTTGACAATACCTGAAAACAGAATAAAAGTAATGAAAGGGGGTGGGATTATGAATTGTGCAGAAATTTGCATTATATACACCGAGTACAACATGATAGCCAATGCATCAAGTCAAAAAGGCCTTTGCAAATAGAATAGACCCAGATCAGATGACTCCTGTAGAAGCTATCTGATCAGGGTCTGCTCTGTTTGTTTATGAAATTATAATAGATCTGACTCTTCAATTTCTACCAATACCATACAATCATTTGTTTGTTTCCCAAAATAAAAATTCAGCTAATAAATATTCATGAACATGCATTTTGGAAAAGAGTTTAACAATAACTGTAAAGGTGCATATTCAAATACAGTAGAACCTGTCTTAACCTGGCCATTCATCTATTGAACATAAGAGCCTTAAAAAGCAGGTGGTTGCTAAATGCAGGGCAAAAGTAATGCAGAAAGCTTATACAGGATTTTGACCTGCATTAAGCAACACCTGCCTTACAGACCTACAATGTATCAGTAGACCAGTCTTTTTAATGGCCGCTTAAGACAGGTACTGTTGTACTAATGCCTGGGCAAAAAAATGTCCTGTGTCAATATGCCATTATGAAAAATTATCTAGTTATTATTAACCCTTTCCTCTATATACATGTAAACGTGTTTTCACACATTTGCAAACAGAGTAGACCCAGATCAGATGGCTCTCATAGGAGCCATCTGATCAGGGTCTGCTCTGTTTGCTGATAGAATTTTAAAGATCTGTTTCTGCACTTTGTAATATGATTACAGTGTCCCACCTTCCATATTTCATTATTACTATTTTGTCCAGGAATATTCATTAGTTGAATTTGTAATAAACATAGAACAGGGAAAAGGTAATGATGTCATTATTTCTTACATGATTATTCAACAGGTAAAATAGTTAAGAATGATCTTAACTGCTGTGTGCATAATAAGTTGAAAATGATCGTAAAAACGTAGTTACAACTACTGTGATGCAGGTACATGTATAATCCAATGATATCTTTAAAAAATAAAATCAGAATGTCAAATAAACACAATGTAATGATGACACTTTAGAATACCTCGGCACCTGCATTCATATTCCTTTTCCCATTTCCATCTTGAATTTTCCAGATCAATAACATCATAAAAACTTTCTCTTTCCATTCCTAACACATCATCTTTCCCCTTAAACCCAACCCGTTTAGCTCCTTTTGACTTCTCATGCTTCAAAATTGCAGGGACTGATTTCTGACTTTGACTTTTTGGGCTTGTAGCGTAAGTAGGACTTGCTGACAAAACATCAAATGAAGGGTCAACAGATTTCAAACATTCATTTCCTGCCTTATCAACAGAACCCAAAGTATTTACTCCAGCAGTAAGACTTGTTGCCTGACCATAAGAACTGTCTGATGGAGCAGCATACCTCCCTGCATTCCATGCAGAACCTGTTACTTTCCCACTAAAGGCATATCTATTAGGATGAGACCTATAATCCAGCTTGCCTCCAATGTGCCCCTTATTTCTCAACCCACCATGACCATTATACCCTGTCCCATTATCAACATCATATCTGGGGTACCCAGATGATGACAAAAAATCAACTGCGTTAGTCCCTAAAGACCACCCAGACTCCTTAAAATATCCCCTTTCTAACAGACTGTACATCTCTGTCGTGGCCTTAAACCCCTCCCTATAAAGATAAGACTCTCTAGCTGAGGTGAACATTGTTAAACAAATCCCTTCAACAAATTCCAACATCCATGTTTAAATCCCACTAAAACACAACAAGATTTAAAACTCTGAAGGTAAGTCTCAGGATCAAGAAACAATGGGGCTGATGAAGTGATAAAGGGTAGATACAGAGATGAAACAGGCTGGTGCATGTAGACAAAGAAGTCCAACAGATCCCGCCATCGCGAAATCGCTCATCTTGACAGTACTTACGGAGCAATAATTGAGCGGGAATGTATAACATTTTTACACCTATTGTTACAGATAACAAATGAAACATATTCATTCTGTAATCTCATGAAATCTGAGCAAAGAATCAGGACAGATTGATGAATGGGGAAAGATCGCTGCCAAATCTGCTTAAAAGGTGTTACATATATGACAATAGGTTTGAGTCGCGTCTTGATTTATTTGTATGAAAATTTACCATGTATTCTTTTAACCCTTTACTCCATAAGTACGCCAAATATAGTAGACTCAGAACAGATAGCTCCTGTAGGAGCTATATGATCAGGGTCTGCTCTGTTTGCTTTGAAATTGTATAGATCTGATTCTACAGTTTCTGTGATGACTAAATTTCCTGTGTTCTTGTGCCATTATAAACAAATAATCTAATAAATATTCTGGATATCATTATTCCTTTCATAGATGTTCATGGAGTAAAGGATTATCTTATCTACTGAATATAGGATTCTAGAGTTTATAGGATTCTACAGTTCATGCCATGACAAAACATTCCTGAGTTAACCCTTTACTCCATAAATACACATTTCTAGGCCTATGCAAACAGAGTAGACCCAGATCAGACGGCTCCTGTAGGAGCCATCTGATCAGGGTCTACTCTGTTAGCTTATTATATAATATAGATATGATTCTACAGTATCTGCCATCGCCAAAAATTCTCGTGTCCATGTGCTACTATAACAAATTAATCTGATTAATATCCATGATGTCATTATTTCTGACATGAATATTCATGGAGCAAAGGATTAACCCTTTCAACCCTGAATTTTCATAGTGGAAGTCTGCTCAGTCTGGTCTCGGTGAAAGGATTAAACTTGATAGAGGTGTTTGAATGACAAACAGTGCAGACCCTGATCAGACCCCTAGGAGCCCTCTGATCTGGGTCTACACTGTTTGCAAATGACACTGCATGCATGTCCAGGGTTGAAAGCATTAATATGCCATTACTGAAAAAACCAGCAAATCAATATTAAAGTTATCACTTTCCTTCCTAAAAACGCTTTTTCACGCATTTGGAAAACAGGGAGTGTCTGATTAGGGTCTACTACATGAATAATTTGATCTGGGTCTACTGTTGCAAAGGCATACAAATGCAGGATTATCTGGTAAGTATATTCAGAGTGTCAAACAGTTTGGATTCTAATGGAACTTGGTATCTTATCTGAAAATCAAACTGTTTTCAAAGGTTAATACATACTTAACCCATTCCTTCATAGACAGTTTTCAGATTTCAACCTCTTTGAATAAATCTACCGAAAGGTGCATTTACTGGAACAAAATGAAATTTTAGAATTGTGTAGTTTTGAAACCATTGTGAATAGAGCATTTTGCTCTATTGATGATTTTACAGAGGTGTTAAAAGGCATCAGTATGAGGGAATGGGTTAACCCTTAGAACCCAGAAAACTAGTTTACCAGCATGTGCTAACAGTGTACATCCAGATAAGAGCAACCTGTCTTAATAAATGGACACTGACGTTAACACTTAGCCCGCCACATATATTTTATCACTCTGCCCTCTTTGAATATTAATTAGGCAAACCTTTACAAAAATATACCAGATAATAATATGTTGAAATGATTTTCCTAGGCAAAAACATACAGCACGTAGGCATGGATTTTCCATGGAAAACAGTGCAGACCCTGATGAGAGAGCTCCTATAGGAGCTCTCTCATCTGGGTCTACACTGTTTGCAAATGCAGCTATAGTTGTGACTGGCGGGCTATGGGTTAAACAAGGTTGGAACATTCCATTTTGAAAAGTCAGCATATTTAAAGGGTTTAAGTTAAACTTGAACAGCAGTCAAAACGTCGGTGTCTCGAGTGTGTAATGAAGGAAATAATTATGAGGGATCTTCCCTCTGTCTTTATCTATGCCTTTTGTCATGAACAATTAGGTATTGGAAAATGTCATCTTTGACCCACAGCCGAAACACATATCACAGGATTTAATACTTTGAATGCTAGAAACGAGCATACTGCCATTTGAAAACAGTGTAGACCCAGATCAGAGGGCTCTTAGAGCAGCTCTATTATCAGTGTCTGCGCTGTTTGTCACTGTCAAATTTAAGCTTTTCATACTGGATGGGACACTATAGTTCAACACTGAGAGGCCATCTACTTTAACCCTTCGCTTGCTGTTCACATCAATATACCTACCTGTAAATAGTGAAGACCCAGATGAGACAACTCCTGCAGGAGCTGTCTCATCAGGGTCTGCACTATTTACAAATTGATTGTGCAACCAGTGCACTCCATAGCAGTGATTGCACAGAGAATTACTTGTACACAGTGCAGATATATGTAATTATACAACAGGGCATAGATAAAGAAGAAGAAATGTATTTTAAAATTCAGCAAGAGAAGGGCTAAATATTCAGCAATCACAGGCTAACTTTTTGCATGCTGGTCGCCATTTTTTTATAAAAAGTTTGGATCCAGAAGAGACAGTAACTCAGTATATCATCAGGATCAATATTCTGAAAACTGTTTGACACTCTGGCTGTACATTTGACAACAAACAGGAGGAAACAAGACTTTGAGAACTGTAGCAGATGATTTTGTTTTGCAGACAACAATTACATAGCTTGCAAAGAGATAAGGCATGGTATCAAAAATCTGACAACAGGAATAAAGCTTGTAAGAAAATATCAAGAAGAGGTTAATACAGCACAGGTTACATGATGGCACAGACACCATGAAGCTTGAGACAGATCAGACATGCAATCTGTGAAATACACATACTTAATGCAGTACAGGTGTACATTAAAACCCCTCTAATGCGACCACTTAATGAATAAATATAGGTGTGTTTATAAGCAAGTGGTTGCTTAATGCATGACAAAAGCAATGCAGAAAGCTCCTCTAGGAGCTTTCTGCATTACTTTTGTCATGCATTAAGCTACCACCCATAATTATACCACTTTTAGGTGGTCGCTTTAGAGAGCTTTTACTGTATATTTTACTAGCACAGTCACCATGAAGCTTGAGAAAGATCAGACATATAATACCCAATTTTCAAAGTGAAATGTGCCGCAACTGTTTAACCTTTTCCTTCATGAATATCCATGTAAGAAATCATTAAATCATGAATATTAATTAGATTGATATTTATATGGATTCCTGGCCACTGCAGAAACTCTAGAATCAGATGTACATCTGTATATCATTCCATAAGCAAACAGAGCAGACCCTGGTCAGACAGCTATGAAAGGAGCTGCCTGATCCGGGTCTACTTTGTCTGAAAAGGTGGAGAAAGGCATATTTATGGAGTTACAGGTTAAAAATAAAGTTGATTTAATTTGAAAGAATAAACTGTGTTGAAGCAATTTTGAATGTTAAACAGTGTATAGCATGTGTCTACAATGTGTGCATATGCCAGTTCACTCAGTCTCTGTACTTAAATTGTACTTCCGAGCAACAGATAAATACTAAAATCAGCATTTCTCCACCAAACCCTTTGTTGTGACCACTCTTTAGAATCATCTCAAAGAGACGATTCTAAAGAGTGGCAACAACATAGGGTTTGGTGGAGAAATAAAGAAGTTATTCTTGTTTTAATTTACGCATCTTATCTGGATCATCTTATCTGGATCATCTTATCTGGACATTTCACCAAATGTTTAAATCTGAAGGGTGAACTGAGTCTATTTTCCAGTTTTTGGTCAAAATATTTAGGATAATTACGATAAAATTGCTCACCTTTCAAAGTATGCACCGACTCCTCGAGCTCCAGGGTCTTGTCATCCACATTTGTTTTCGATTTTTGCATATTCTCTTCCATCTCACGTAGTCGTACCTCTTGTGCCTCTGCCTTTGCTTTCTCTTTCTCTATTGAAGTTCTCAGTTCAGCATTCTCAGCCTGAGACTTGGTCAAATGAGCTCTGCAATCATTCAATACCTCTGTAGTTTTTGCCATTTTAGTCTTGATATCATCATTAGCATTTTTAAGTTTTGCCTGAATTATGTCAATTTCAACTAAGGCTGATGCAAGGGCCTGTTTCAGTTCTAACATATCTTCATCACTAACTGCATCCCGCGATATAAGTCTCTTCCATTGTTCGTATTTGGCAGTGTCTGAATAATATTCATCCTCAGTTTGCCCATGGCCCCAAATTTCCTGGTGTACCTTTCTAATGGGACTCGAGTACCCAAGATCTACAAGCCTTGCACCACTGGCTGGAGCAAATGTAACCTTTCCCTCTGGATCATCCGTTATAGACGTAGAAAGATCCTGAAGACTAAGAACCCTAACAGAAGGTGAAATGGACCTTGGTCTATCTCTAGATAGATTATCTGGTGTCCGACACCTAAAAGATGGAGATCGGGCTGGCGACCTTGACAGAGACCTTGTTGGACTAGTGTCAAATCTAGGAGACCTTGACCTTTCCAAAAGGTCAGTAGCCAATCCACGACGAAGAGGTGAATAACTTGACAAGCCAGAATCTGGATTAAACTCAGAGATTCTGGCACGTGCCCTGGAACTTATCTGGGCTGGGCTACGATCCCTCTCAGGCAACCCACTGGTAATTCTTGGTCCCATACCATAGGGACTTGGGGACCTCTGTTTTCCCCTTTGTTCCATTACAGTCATCTTCAACTTGAGGTTTTCTATTTCATTGGATAAAAATTTGATGAGACGTTTATCAGCATCCTGCTCTTCCTTTGTGACCCTCTCGTGTGGAGATGTTGGCCTAAGCTTATCAGGACTTCTAGAGCCAGGTCTTATTCTGTCTTCACTAAGGTTATCTCTGTTGAACTTTCCGGCATGGTCAGTGGGTGACCGACTTGACCTATATCTCAGAATGCCAATAGGGGAAGTTGAACCACCATTCTGAACAACTCTCTCTTTAGGAGTCGTCTCTTCTAGTTCAATATGTTGATTGGCCATCATGTCTAAAATGCCTCTTGGTGGACTTCTTCTCTCCCCTCTCCTTGGTTCCCTGACAGGGGCACGGCCTCTTGCATGTGGTTCTGGCTCTGTGCCTTTACCACTATCTTCAAACATTTCCTTTGACTGAGCCTTAACTGCTGCTAATTGCGCTTCTAATTTTTCAATATTTTTATCTACAACTTGTTTAAAGTCTGGTTGATCACCTACGGTTTGCATTAGAGAATCTTGAGCATTAGCTTCAGTTCTTGCATGTTGCAGAGCTTCTAGTAATAATTCCATATCATGTTTTTTATTAGGCATGACAAAAACTGGCATTCCATCTCGAACTTCATGAAGATCACCATTCATTTGACTCATGTGAACAGTCACTGGACTTGATGTGGATTTCGGTCTATCTTTGACAATATCATCCTCATCAGATTTCACAGGATCAGTTTCAATGTCATGCTTAACTCTTGATACAGACTGAGGTAAATCTCCACTTTCACTTGCACTTCCTGTGAATACTGTTTCATCCTTATCTGCTTCTCTCCTGTGTCTCTGGTCTTCTTCCTTCTCTCTCTTCTTTCTCTCTTTCTCCTGTTCTTGTCTTAATCTTGCCTCAGTCATAATACTGTTTGGGCTTCTCGGTCGTTGAACTTTGACCGATATTTTCCTGGTTGTTGGGGCCTGACTCTCTTTCCCATTCTTGGTCTGACCATCACGCTCTAATCTTCCTGGACTGCTCATTGCTCTATCTTCACTTTGTTGAACTCTTATAGGAATTCTACTCCCATGGGCTTTGGACATATCCTCTTCATTAGGCACAATATGTTCTCTAATATGTTCACTAATTGTCTCTTTAATTAAAGATTCTGCTTCTGGGCTTACTTCCTGATGTTTATGTTCGAGAGCCTTTTCATTAGTTGATGACATAGGCGACCCAGAGGACTGTGACATCCAATCAGACGTATCCTGATCAGTGCCCTCTGGAGATACTTTCCTTGGAGGTGACTGCGTAGGTGAGGAATGTGATGAGAAAATGTCTGGTGACCGTTGAGCTTGCTCTAGTTCAGTCACTTGCTTTGATTTAGCTCTGTCATCAGCATCAGACAATATAATGGAAGGCACTTCTACAGATGTAGACTTCTCTGTTTGGTATTTGAGCGGAGCTTCAATTGGCTGCAAATATAAATAGGAAAACTGTCAGTTTATAACCTAGAGGTGCCTAACTAATAGCATTTATCAGAAAACAAAAATGTCATGATGACCCTGTTTCAATGATGACCCTGTATCAATCACCCAATTCTATAGGACAAGAGATGTATTGCATGAAAAAAACACTAGTCCAATTATTGTTTAACCCTTTACTCCATGAATATTCATGCATGAAATTATGAATGTTAGATTAACCATTAGCCTGCTACGTGCGGATGAGTGAATATGAGACGCCGAGTAACTCGGCGTCTCATCAGGATTCAAACTCTTTGACACCCTGATCAGACAGCTCCTGCAGAAGCCGTCTGATCTGGGTCTACTCTGTTTGCAAAGGCATAGAAAGACATATTTATTGAGGAAAGGGTTAAAATAAAATGTCAGCAAATGGCACTCATTTTATACAAGGAAGGTAATTCTGTTGATGTAACAGTATCAATATATCTTCCAAAAATGAATGATTTATTAATATTTCTGTAATCATTTTTCCGCATTTTTTCTGCTTTCATTTTTTGCATGTTTTTAATCTATTGCATATTTTCTCATTTTCTTTCAATATTACCACAGGTTTAACCAGTTTAATGTAAAACTCAGAAAGTTTAACTAGCTGTGAATCTTTGTCAATCAGTACAAAGACAAACAATGGAAAGTGACTTCAAAGGGTCAATTAAGCATTTAGGTAATTTATTTCGATGTCTGGCAGTATGTAACCACATCAATGTGCAAATCATCACGCTATTTTTCTGACGAAAAAGATGACCGTAGATATGTAGGTGTCCCAAGCCAGTAAATGTGCATAAACACCTTAAATGGATTAGAATTACTGTGGTTTAAATTCTGATGAATGAAAATTCACCTGAAACTATTTGATATACTCAGAACCAATGAAAATGTGAGGGCATATACCAGGCAACTCCTCCAGAGTAACATATACAGGGATTGAATGTGGAATGTACTGCCATCACTAATAAAAATTAATCGCCCTCGATATAACAACAACAAAAATATACTTAAGACAAAATTGAAACATTTGTCTGCACTTTAAGGCTTTTTATGAAATGTCAGATATATTTGTATAACAAATCTAAAACAACTACGTTTACTTCCCTTGGATAATTGCAGCCTTTTAATAAACATTGAATAAACGTTACAATTCAGTGAAAATTTATGCGCATTCTTGGATAATAAACTGCTTCTTGACATTCACTGCCAAATAATATACGCATACTGTTACAGTATGATACAATGAAATATGGAAGTGCTTGCAAATATTAAGGTACGTGATTTTTTATCTCAAATGCTGCAGAAGTTTCTACATGAAAAATATGGGTCAATGTACGGAAAGGTCAAGGTAAAAGTCTTGGATCCAAAGGTCAAAACATCTATACTTCAAAAACAGTCAATAGAATTCAATGAGACCGAAATTGAAAGATGTGCGCTATACTAATTCCAAGACTCTACTAGTAATTGAATTTGGTAGATTTCTGTACTATGCACCACAAAAAATAAAAATGGCCTGTTTCTCCCAAATTTAATTTCCTTGTATACTTTGTGTGATATATTTGTGTATTTCTTCATACCTTGATTTTTTCAAACATTTTTTATTTACAGAACAGAACAAAGAAGTCATCCAGTGCTATGTGTAATTTATCGTACCCTGCTTCATTTCAACCTGAATCACATTATGTATTACGCTAGTCCTTACCTTAAACGAAAGTTCACTTAAAGACTTTAAAGGCACGTCCTTAGAATCACCGATCTAAAGAGAAAATCAAATTACCTGTCACAGCTACAATCAATACAAACTCGTGATGACAGTAAACAATGTGGATTTAGATAAGTATATTGGTGTCTCACTTTGATAGCATTTTTGAATAGAAATGAAAGAAGAATTCGTTTTAGGAAAACAATATTGATGCTTTTTGACACTTCTATAAATGTCACTTTTTGAAACCATTGTGAAAAATAGAGCATTCTGCTACACAATTCTAAAATTTTCTTTTTTCTAGTACATGCTCCTTATCAGTAGATTTATTCAAATAGGTTGGATCTAAAAATAGCCTATGAGGTAATCTGTTAAATGCGTATAGATAACTTATGTATTTACTACAGTCTTGCACTCAACCCTAGATACAATCACTGACAAAAAATCATACAGAAGAAATATTTTGGCATTAACACAAATATTAATTACAGTGCTCCCTCCCTACAACGGCCCTCTCAATAACGATTCCCTCCTTACAACAACGCATGTCACTGTTTCTTAAACAACAAGGCTCCAGAAACAACTTTTTTTCATCGTATTTTCTTTATGCCTCCATCAAACCCTATGTTGTGACCACTCTTTAGAATCGTCACTTTGTGACGATTCTAAAGAGTGGTCACAACATAGAGTTTGATTGAGGCATAACGGGTTTAGTTCTCGAAATACACCTTATCTGGGGATCTGCAAACAAGCTAATTATGTTTGATTTTCCCTCCCTATAACAACTCCCTCTGAACAACACATACAATCTTCGTATCCCAAAGGGTGTCGTTGTAGAGAGGGAGCACTGTATATGTTCAACTGGATAACACTGAGATTTGCTGGAAAAGATTTGACATTAAATTAACCCTTTCCCTGTTCTATGTTTATTACAAATTTCAAAACCTACTGAATATTCATAGATGAAATAGTTATAATGAAATATGGAAAGTCAAATATAATAGCCATTTTAGAAAGTAAAGATACAAAACTATCAAATTCCATTAGCAAACAGAGTAGACCCTGATCAGACGGCTCCTATAGGAGCCGTCTGATCTGGGTCTACTCTGTTTGCAGATGCGTGAAAACACGTTTATATAAGGGAAAGGGTTAACTTGATCATTACAATGAGAACTTACAGTCTAATCTGCTGATAAAGTTACGCACTTCCAATTCATCTTTTATTATTCAAATGATGTTTAATGTTTTTAACAACTGTATAGGTAAATACTGATCATATAATGAAGTACAGCAAAGGGAGCAAACTCTGTATGGTAAATCTGATGTTTTACAAAGGGCAATAATCAAGGAAATTTACCTTCAGTCTCAACAAGGAGACATAGATCATCAAAGTGTGTTCATCTACAGTTCCCTCAGTGATGTCTGATGGGCTGGAAGTAAAATATATGTACAGTGTACAGCAAAACCTCTCTAAACCGGAATTCTAGTAAAGAAGAATTAAGATATTTTAGGCACGTGGCTGCTTATGGCAGGGTGAAAGTCATGCAGAAAGCTCCTAGAGGAGCTTTCTGCATGACGTTCACCCTGCATTAAGTTGCCGCCTGTCTCCAAGACCGATATTCATACTAAATTGAACGTCTCGTTTAGAGAATTTTTACTGTATTGCGATATGCTGCATTCAAGATGTCCACTAGATGGACTAAATATTCATATAACACTGTGTCTGTTTTTGTACTGGTATTATTAGTCACTTTATTTGATTAAAAATATCTATTGTGTCACAAGGGGGGATTCAAAGCATTGCCTGCTCTGTAGATCTGATCCTACAGTTTTGTTTAGGGTTTTGATCTTACAGTTTTCGTCTAAGTCACAAAATCCCTTGAAAAATGTACCTGATCAAAATTAAGTTTAAGAATATTCATGGAATTTGATAGATCTGTTTCTTTAGTTTCTAAAATGGCTACAATGCTCCATCTTCCATATTTCATTAAACATGTAACTATTTTGTCCATGAATATTCATTAGGTATTGAAATTTGGAATAGATATAGAACAGGTACTATACTGGTACATACTTGATAAGGTCTTGTTTTATTCCATGCTTCCTCTGTAGAGAATTCAGTTGGGTTTTGAGGTTTTCTTCTCGGTCCTATAAGAAGTAGCAACAGTAACTACATGTATTTCTATAACAATTATACATTAACAAACAGCAAGCAAAACAGAGAACAAACATGAATGTCTGTATTCAGATACAGTAAAACCCTGCTAATGCGACCATTTAATAAACAACCATTTGCATCATTTAAAGCAGCTGGTTGCTTAATGCAGGACAAAAATAATGCAGAAAGCTCCTTTATGCATTACTTTTATCCTGCATTAAGCTACCAACTGCATCTAGCACCAAGAATTATGAATCTTTTAGGTGGTCGCATTAGCGGGGTTTTACTGTAAATATACAGTTTGTCATTAGAATTCTTTATTAAGCAGATTTAATCCTTTCTCGCAGAATAGACTCTACCATTAACCCTTTCCCTGTTGAATATTCATGTAAAAAAATGACATAATGAATATTAATTAGATCAGTTTTTATAATAGCATATGAACAAAGGACATTTCGGCTAAGGCAGAAACTGTAGAATGAGATCTATATTACACCATAAGCAAACAGAGCAGACCCCTGATCAGATGGCTCCTGTAGGAGCCATTTGATCTGGGTCTACTCTGTCTGCAAATGCGTAAAAAGGTGTTTATATGAAGGAAAGGATTAAATAATGATTGATCATTCAACTTTCAAACATTCAGCATTTAAAGAGTTAGGAAGTTCTAAGAGCCTTGTTTACTTGCGCAGGAATGTTAAGCTGTCTGTGTTGATATTTTGTAAAATCTTGAAAGAATTTGTAAAGTACTACAAAAAAAGTATTCATGACTAAAAAACCCTCTAAACTGGAATTCTGATGAAGAAGAATTTAAATTTCTTACAGGCAGGTGGCTGCTTAGGTGAAAGTCATGCAGAAAGCTCCTAGGAGCTTTCTGCATGACTTTCACCCTGCATTAAGCAGCCACCTGTCTCCAAGACCAATATTTATACTAAAGTTAATGCCTGGTTTAGAGGGGTTTTATTGTGTCTGAAGGCCACTTTCAACACTTTAATTGGTAATCCAGATATTCACACCTTACAAACAGAGTAAACCAAGATCTGACAGCTTGTCTGGTTAGGGTCTGCTGTGACTGTCTACATTTTAGAGATATTCACTGTTTGTCATGGCAAATGATGCTTTTTAGATACCTTTATATCTTTAATATGTAATGTGCAAACCGAAAGACCCAGCAACAACAAACCCTGTCGGTGCAAAGCTTAAGCTCACACCAAGAGATGTTTGTTGCGCTATATATATACCTCCACTTCCCCAGATACAATGATCGGGTCAGCTTCATTTGCATAACCAACGTCCTACGAACGTTACATTACTCTTCCCTCTGAGAAGTCTCGTCCCGAGACTTGGACCCTGGGAGACCCTTGTGTAAGGCAACTCCGGTCTGGCAGTTGTCTTTATTCCACGCTGCCACCATTTGTAACGTGCGAACAGAAAGACCCAGCAACAACAAACCCTGTAGGTGCAAAGCTTAAGCTCACACCAAGAGATGTTTGTTGCGCTATATATATATATACCTCCACTTCCCCAGATACAACTAGAGTTTTGTTTTTGTCACAAAAACAGATGTCTCCCCCCTCCCATCCTCTTTCCAATACACAAGTGTAATGTCTGTAACTCCAAACTTATCAGGGTCTAATTTTAAGTCATCAGGGGCAATAACTCCAACATTATCAGGGGGAGACAATTCAAAAACCCCGGGTACACAACAACACATGCTGGTCAATATTTCTGTGAGGTTTGGTGACCCTAGTACTAGTGGTTTCAGAGATACACACGACACAAAGTAAAGTTTCTCTTATTTTAAGTCATAAGTCATAAGGGGCAGTAACTCCAAAGTTATCGGGGAGATAATTAAAAAAAATAATTAAAATATTAAAAAAACCCAGATGCACAACAACTCATGCTGGTGAATATTCCTGTAAAGTTTGGTGACTCTAGCTCTACTGGTGTCAGAGATATGTGCAGCACAAAGTTTCTCTAATTTTAAGTTATCATATCAGGGGCAATAACTCAAGAATTATCAGGGGGAGTCAATTCAAAAAACCCAGGTGCACAACAACTCATGCTGGTCAACATTCCTGTGTAGTTTGGTGACTCTAGCACTAGTGGTTTTAAAGATATGCATGACACAAAGTTTATCTAATTTTAAGTAATCATATCAGGGGCAATAACTCCAAAGTTATCAAGGGAGACAATTCAAAAATCCCAGGTGCACAACAAATCATGCTGATCAACATTCCTGTGAGGTTTGGTGACTCTAGCCCTAGTGGTTTCAGAGATATGCACAACACTAAGTAAAGTTTGTCTAATTTTAAGTCATCAGGGGCAGTAACTCCAAAATTAACAGGGGGAGACAATTCAAAAACCCAAGAGCAAAACAACTTATGCTAGTAAACAATCCTGTGAAGTTTGGTGACTCTAGCCCTACTGGTTTCAGAGATACGCGCGACACAAAGTTTGTATAAATTTAAGTGTTCATATCAGGGGCAATAACTCAAGAATTATCAGGGGGAGACAGTTAAAAAAAACATAGGTACACAACAACTCATGCTGGTGAACATTTCTGTGAAGTTTGGTGACTCTAGTACAAGCGGTTTCAGAGATACGTGTGACACAAAGTTTTTCTGATTTCAAGTCATCAGGGGCAATAACTCCAAAGTTATCAGGTTAGACAATTAAAAAAACCCAGGTACACAACAACTCATGCTGGTGAACATTCCTGTGAAGTTTGGTGACTCTAGTCCAACTGGTTTCAGAGATATGCGCGACACAAGTTTGTGACGGACAGACAGACAGACAGACAGACAACTCTGGCAAAAACAATATGTCTCCCCATAAATGGGGGAGACATAATGATCGGGTCAGCTTCATTTGCATAACCAACGTTCTACGAACATTACAAATATAACAATTAAATCAGTGGTCATAATAAGTGGACACATCTAGTAAAGGCTTTAGTGGCCACAGAAGAGAGGTTTTATCATAATTGTAAGATAAACGCCTTTTCAAGCCTTTGCAAATAGAGTAGACCCAGATCAAATGGCTCCTGTAGGAGCCATCTGATCAGGGTCTGCTCTGTTTGCTTATAGTATAATATAGATCTGACTACAGTTTCTGCCTGAGCCAAACATTCCTGTGTACTTGTGCCATTTTAAACTTTCAGCTAATACATATGCATGATGTCATGATTTGTTTACATGAATATTCAACAGGGAAAGGGTTAAGTGTTTCATGGTTTGAAAATTCTCAGATTTTGACCAGACATATTAAATCTAGCAGTGAATTAGTCATCCAGATCAGACACCAAGTAATTAAGTATCTCATCAGAATCAAACTGTCTGATATTCTTATAAACCCTTTCCTCCATAAATACGCCTTTTTACGCCTCTGTAAAAGTTACTTTACGAAACCATTGTGATAAATAGAGCATTTGCTCCATTGGAGCAAATGCTCTATTTATCACAATGGTTTAAAAACTACACAATTCCAACATTTTTCTTTTCTCTAGTAAATGCTCCTTTTCGGTAGATTTATTCAAAGGGGTTGGGTCTAAAAATAGCCTACGGAGGAAAGGGTTAAAAAATTGTTAAAAACGTCTGCCTGAAGAATTGGGAGCAGACGACAATTTTTGCAGACAATATTTGCATGCAAAGAGTTAAGCTTAACATATCTATACACTTGCATGAAATGATAATTACAAAAACCTGGTCAATGAATTATTATCTGTTTTTAATTAACCCTTTCCTTCATAATAACACTTTTTCACACATTTGCAAACAGAGTAGACCGGCAGACAACACAGCTCCTATACAAGCCGTCTAATCAGGGTCTGCTATGTTTGCGAATGGAAATTGATAGATCTGTTTCTTTACTTTCAAAAATAGTTACAATGTTCCGCATTCTATATTTCATCACATGTATAACTATTTTGTCCGTGAGTATACAGTAGGTATGGAAATTTGGTATAAATATAGAACAGGGAAAGGGTTAAGAATGTGGTGTGTGTGCACCCATTGTATACTTACTATAGCATCATTTAAAGCAACTCTGGAGCATTTGGACAGCAACTTCAGGAACCAGTCTCCCGTGCACAGGCTGAAAAGAGAGAGAAATATATCAAGTTAGTGTAATCTAACCCATTACCTCATTGACATAAGTTATTTTTAGACCAAACCTCTTTGAATAAATCTCCGAAAAGGAGCTTTAACTAGAGAAAAGGAAAAATTTAGATTTGTGTAGAAATGTAACCATTGTTATAAATAGAGCATTTGCTCCTATGGAGCAAATGCTCTATTTATCACAATGGTTTCACAAAGTGAATTTTATAGAGTCGTCAAAAATCGTCAATATGTGGGAATGGGTTAAATGGAAAAACCCATCTTAAGCCTTTATTCTATGAACATTAAAGTAAGTATACTAATGACATCATGAAAATTAATTATTTGAAATTTTATAATGGCATATGAACACAGAATGTTTTGGTCATAGCAGAAATTTATATGATTTCATAAAGAAACAGAAGAGACACTGATCAAATGACTCCTACAGGAGCCATTTGATCTGGATCTTCTCTGTTTGCAAAAGCATCAAAAGGCATATCTATGGAGTAAATATAATGATATTTCCAAAGATGTAAAACTCTTATATGAACTTTTTTTCTGTCTTATTAATGACTTTTGGCATCTTTTTAACAGAGTAGACCACTTTAGATCAGATATATCCTGTAGGAGCCATCTGATCAGGGTCTACTATATAATAAAGATATGATTCTGCAGTTTCTGAAATGGCACAAACATCCATTTTCATTGACCATTATACAAACTCAGGTCATGATATTCATGAAGTCATGAATTTTGTACATGTATAAATATTCATGAGGGAAAGGGTTAACCTTTTACTCCATGAATATTTATGTAAGAAACGATGACATCATGGATACTTATTAGATTTGTTTTTTAAATGGCATATTAACACATGAATTTTTCCTATAGTAAAACGTATAAAGAGAAATATATAATTTAATGCATGAGCAAACAGAGCAGACCCTGATCAGATGGCTCCTACAGGATCTGGGTCTGCTCTGTTTGCAAATGCATAGAAAGGCGTATTTATGGAGGAAAGGGTTAAGGTTAACAGCACAAGGACACAGGAATGTTTGGCCATGGCAGAAAGTGTAGAATCATATCTATATTATATCATTCAGCGAACAGAGTAGACCCTGATCAGACGGCTCCTGCAGGAGCCGTCTGATCTGGGTCTACTCTGTTTGCAAAGGTGTAGAAAGGCGTATTTATGGAGTAAATAGTTAAAAATCCAGAATCTTTGAAGTAGTCATTGTATTAAGGTTTTACTGTAACACATAAAATAATCATTGTCACCGAGCAATTAATTAAATCAGCTTTGGCAAATTAACGCAATACAAAATCCATTTTTCTCATAAATACTAGTGTCATATTACCTGTAAATTTGAACTCGAAATTCTCCATTAAAACTCAATAAATATTAGATTTACATACATTAGGCTTGACAGTCCAGTCAAACCCTAGAAATGCATCAGATTACAATCACAAGATCCGTCTTTGTTCACTACTTGTAGGTTTATTGAACTGAAGATTTTAATGACTGAAGAAATTGGTTTTGTACGATTAGAAGTGGCTAAAATGTGTCGTAAATAATTGATCATTAAATTGGCACGCCATCGACACTTAATTATGTCTGTCGCAAACAGCTAACTCTACACGATCTTTCCTTAACCCTCTCTCCCATGAATATTCATGTAAGAAATAATGACGTCATGATTATTAATTCAATAAATTGTTACGATAGCACACAAACACAGGAATGTTTGGCAATGGCAGAAACTTCAGAATCATATCTATTATATCAGAAGCAAACAGAGCAGACCCTGATCAGATGGCTCCTGTAGGAGCCATTTGATCTGGGTCTACTCAATTTGCAAAGGTGTAGAAAGGCATATTTATGGAGTAAAGGGTTAAAACAAACCTGATATTCTATCAGAATATACATTTAACGCTTTACCTGTTCAATGGTCATGTAAGAAATAATCACATAATGAACATTTATTACATGTAGCTCATTTTTTGTATTGTAAAATTTTCAAGGGAATAATAATTGTTTGCTTTGACAAAAAATGTAGAATCAGATCTATATCATATCATATGCCAACAGAGCAGACCCTGATCAGATGGCTCCTATAGAAGCTGTCTGATCTGGGACTACCCTGTTTGCAAAGGCATGAAAAACCATTTGTACGATGGAAATGGTTAACTCTATCAGATTCATTGCTTATGTACTGGGTAAGTAACTTTGGCAAACCAAGATGACTTAGATCTGATTGACTTCTTCACTGTTAATTTTTTAAGCCCTTACTCTATAGACACCCCTTTAAACCCTTTCCCTATTCTATGTTTATTTTAAATTTGAATACCTACTGAATATTCAAGGACAAAATACTTATAAATGAAATATGGAAGATGGAACATTGTAGCCATTCTAGAAAGTAAAGAAACCAATCTATCAAATTCCATCAGTAAACAGAGCAGACCCTGATCAGACGGCTCCTATAGGAGCCATTTGATCTGGGTCTACTCTGTTATGCAGATGCATGAAAACATGTATATATGAGGGAAAGGGTTAACGCCTTTGCAAAAATAGTAGACCCACTGATGAGATGGCTCCCGTAGGTCTGTCAGATCTGGTTCTGTTCTGTTCGTCATTCAAAATCATGTAGCCAGTTTGAAGCCTTACATACTGAGAGGACTGTATAGTTCCACATTGATTGGCTATTCCATTCTAAAACTTCTGCTTTGAAATGGTTAATTAACATGAGGTAAAATTTGCCAATTTAATTTAAACTATAGGACACTGATGCCCCCACTTCAGACTTTTTGTCACAGAAAGTAAGGGTCCAGGCAAGATTTTTTTAAAGTCATTTTAGCAAATAAAGGGCCACAACTCCTGAATGACTGAAGCAATTTACATGGCTTTCGAACTTCACCAAGATATAATGACCACAAACATGTATGTAAAGTTTGATGTGGATTGGACAAATACTTTCCAAGAAAGAGCCCAGACAAATTCTTCTAGATGTGCGTACAGATGTACGGACGTACGTACATTATGGACATACGTATGGACGGACAAGGGCAACCTTATATGCCACCACTATGTGGCGGCATAATGACAACCAGTGTAGACTTTGATCAAAGGGTTCTCAAGGGGGTTACTATAATATATGAGTCTTCTGGCCTCCTTGAGCCTTATTGTTATGATCTTCACTGTAATTAAATGGTTTAACCCTTTACTCCCATGAATATTCATGTAAGATATGATGACATCATGAATATCAATTAGATTAGCAGTTACAATAGCACATGGACCCAGGAATTTTTGGCCATGGCAGAAACTTTAGAATCATATTTATATTATATCATAAGCGAACAGAGCTGACACAGATCAGATGGCTCCTACTATATTTGCAAAGGCATAGAAAGGCTTATTTATAGAGTACAGTAGAATTCTAGTAAAGAAGAATTTTTATATTTTAGACAGGTGGCTGCTTAATACAGAGTGAAAGTCATGCAGAAAGCTCCTTTAGGAGCTTTCTGCATGACTTTCACTCTGCATTAAGCTGCCACCTGTCTTCAATACCAATATTTATACTAAATGTCACAGTTTAGACAGGGTTTTACTGTAAAGGGTTGAAGTCCTGCACATTTATCTCACTAAGCTGTGATTCTTCAATTTTTCGAATACATGTTCTAATCATTACAGATTAATGATATCAATTACTTTAAGTGATAGTTCTATGATATCTAGGTCATAAATACTTGACCAGTGTTTACTTTGACTCTTGACCAATGCCATTCTGTAGAGCCTACAAGTCACTATCATAAATCGTAAGTATACACAGTAATTATGATCGTACCAAACACTAAAATTTAATACCATCGATTATTGAACAAGACAAGGTTTTATCGGTGTGACTTACCCTTGTTATGATTATAACCCTTTCCCTGATGAATATTCAAGTAAGAAATCATGACTTCATGAATATTCATTAGCTGAATTATTTATAATGGCATGCACATGTACATAGGATGGATTTTTTCAAATTTTTGCGTATTAGTAGAAACTGTAGAATAAGATCTGGATTAATTTCAAACAGAACAGATCCTGATCAGATGGCTTCTACAGAAGCCATCTGATCAGAGTCTAGACTGTTTGCAAAGGCATGAAAGTGTTTGTATGTACAAACGTGTTTTCACGCATTTGCAAACAGAGTTTACCCATATCAGACGGCTCCTAGAGGAGCCGTCTGATCAGGGTCTACTCTGTTTGCTAATAGAATTTGATAGAACTGTTTCTTTGCTTTCTAAAAAGTCTACAATGTTCCACCTCCCATTTTTCTTCATAACTATTTTGTTCATGAATATTCAGTAGGTATTGAAATTTGGCCTAAATACAGAACAGGGAAAGATAAACATCAAACCTTAGAATATCAAATATTAACCCTTTATTCCATGAATATTCATGTAAAAATAATGAAATCATAAATATTGATTAGATTTGTTCCTAAAGGTTCATGAATAATGGCATTTTGGCAAATGCAGAAACTGTAGAATCATACCTCTATTATTTCAAACAGCAAACAGAGAAGACCCTGATCAGATGGCTCCTATATATCTGATCTGGGTCTACACTGTCTTGCAAAGGCATAGAAAGGCATATTTATGGTGTAAAAGGTAAAACGAAGTAATATTATTTTTAAAAATTTCTTAGAGTTAATAATTTTGACTCAAAGCAACAAAAAAAACTTTGCAACAAATCAAGGGTAGGGCATGACTTTCAAATAAGTCCTGAGCTTTATAGTTTGTAAATATAGGTTTCTATGTTATCAGTGAGTATGACGGTTCCTTAACAAGTGTTCTTACATTTGTAATGCTCAGGCTGACAGCATAGTAAACTTTACAATCCAGAACAAGTTAGATAGTCCAGCACCAAGGTTTCTTACTCCGAGACAAAAATGTTCCCCATACTTGATGATAAAAATGTGTAACGAAGTCATATACGAAAGTTTTAGGTCTCAGGCTACTGAGAAACCCTTTTCAGCACAGTAAAACCTACCTAAACGGCCTCTAAATTACATCAAGTATTTTGTGTAAAAGGCAGGTGGCTGCTTACAGCAAGGTGAAAGTAAAACAGAACGCTCTTACAGGAGCGTTCTGTTTTACTTTCACCTTGCTTTAAGCAGCCACCTGCCCTAAATACCATCTAATTAACACAATTTAGTGGCCATTATAGAGGTTTTACTGTAGTAATCAATCCATGCATAATGTTCATTTGGGAGTGGTTTAATCCAAATATATATTACATAACTATTGCAAACAAATGATCATTTTTTATTATTATGCACTCAATCAGTTCAATTAATTAGTAAAAAGCATTTATAGTTCTGCAATGCACATATATATTTGACACAAAAATATAACATTACCCATACTCTTAAATCTAAAACATCAGAGAAAATAAACATATACAATAGATTCTGTTTTAACCCCATTACCTCATAGGCTATTTTTAGACTCAACCTCTTTGAATAAATCTACAGAAAAGGAGTATTTACTAGAGAAAGGGAAATGTTTTGAAATGTGTAGTTTTGACGCCTCTCTGCAATATGAGGGAATGGGTTAAGCGACTATTACATTTGATCTGTATTAAGCAACCACAATGCTTTTAAAGATGCCCATGTTCAATAAGTGAATGGTCACTTAAGACAATGTTTTACTGTATTGCTAATAAAATCTGAAATCTGAACTTAATGAAATGGAAATTGTGATAAACACTTTAAATGCTGATTTTTTGCAATAGCATGTCTACTATTGTTTACATAAGTCCATTCAGTATGAAAGAGTACAGTAAAACCTCTCTATAATGGCCACTAGATTACATCAAGTATTTTGTGCCGAAGGCAGGTGGCTGCTTAAAGCAAGGTGAAAGTAAAACAGAACGCTCCTATAGGAGCATTCTGTTTTACTTTCACCTTGCTTTAAGCAGCAACCTGCCCTAAATACCAACTAATTAACACAATTTAGTGGCCGTTATAGAGAGGTTTTACTGTATATAATAATTTGCTCCAATTTGTTCTGGATCTAAATATAAGCCCTAGCAAATTGACATATCATTTTTTAACTTCAACAGTTACTGTTTGACACTCCAATTCAGTTTTTGAAAAAAAAAAAATCAACATAAATCCTGCATGATAATTACAGCAAACAATGAACAAAAGACAAATTATTTGAAAACTGATGTTTAAATTTTCAGGTAACTGTTAACATCTTCTTCCAACACCAAACTTCATCTATACCTACATTATTCTCCATCTAGCAAAATTTACATTAATCTCCAATAATATCTGCCTGCACTCCCATTCCACACACAAATGATAAGGGTAGATCCGCTAGGACATACCCAACTATGAAATTGACAGGACTTTTCCCAATACGCATTTGACTAGCTCTTTCATCTTGTCATTTCTGAGCTAAATTTGATCTCAAATCTAAATCCAAAATGACAACAACAAATATTTTGAGAGTAAACTTCTTTACCAACAAAAACTTGTGACCAGATTTCAACCCCGTTTTACTGCTTAATACACTAATCAAGGCTTGTATATTTATATTTATACAGCAGTTTAACACTGATTTTCTGTGGATATTTTGTCACAACACACAGTGCGACTCCTCAGAGAACTACCTCTCAAAGGCCCATTAACCCTTTCCCTGTTCTGTATTTAGGCCAAATTTCAATACCTACTGAATATTCATTAACAAAATAGTTATAAATAAATATGAAAGGTGGAACATTGTAGCCATTTTAGAAAGAAAAGAACCAACTCTTCCAAATTTCAATTGCAAACAGAGTAGACCCAGATCAGACGGCTCCTAGAGGAGCAAATGCGTGAAAACACGTTTATATGAGGGAAAGGGTTAAGCCAATTCCGTATTACTGATGCCTATTGGCACCTCTGTAAAAGTAATATTTGAAACCATTGTGATAGATACAACATTTGCTCTATAGGAGCAAATATTCTATTTAAAACAATGGTTTCAAGAGTACACAATCCCAAAATTTTCATTTTCTCTAGTAATTTAGTAAATGCTCTTTTTTGTAGATTTATTCAAAGAGATTAGAGTCTAAAAATAGTATAGGAGGGAATGGGTTACTAGAAAAATGTATGAAAACCCTGATAGTGTTTTATTCATCTTCATATCAATTTTTTTGGGAAGGAGTGACTCAAACCAAACTGGGTGAAAGAAGTATAATATAAACACACAGATATTCTATAGCCCTTTACTCCATAAATATGTCTTTCTACACCTTTGCAAACAGAGCAGACCCAGATCAGACGGCTCCTACAGAAGCCGTCTGATCAGGGTCTGCTCTATTTGCTGATGACATAATGCAGATATATGATTCTACAGTTTCTGCCAAGGCCAACAATTCCTTATATATAATTATTCATGGAGTAAAGGGTTAATTAATATTCAGAAAGGGAGGAGGACATTAAAGGTTATCCCTTTACTCCATAAATACCCCTTTCTATGCCTTTGCAAACAGAGTAGACCAAAATCAGACCCTCCTATAGGAGTCATCTGATCAGGGTCTGCTCTGTTTGCAAACAATATAATATTGATATGATTCTACAGTTTCTGCCAAGAATGGCCAAAAATTCCTGTGTCCAATGTACTACATGTATTATAACAATTAATGTTATTAATATTCATGATGTCATTATTTCTTACATGAATATTCATGGAGGAAAGGGTTAATTAATATTCAGAGAGGGAGGAGCCAGTTTTAGCTATTGAGCACATTAAGGGTTAAGATCCAAACTGTCTGAAATTTTGATTTTGAAGAGAAATACTGACAGAATGTATATGCTGCTGAAAATAGAGCAGAAAAGAATTTTGCTCAGCTGGCAAAAGATTAATCTAGTCATCATTATTTTACATGGTGCCTGTACAATCTGAGATTAGCCTTTATTTGATCAATAAAAAGTTAGAGGAAACAATTACATTCTATGTTGGAGCTCGCTAAAATGGAGATATACCAAGGTGGCCAATCGTTGACTGCATGGCTCGTGCCCATGAATAACAATGGGTAAATATCCCTTTATGAGATCTATATCAATATGTTTTATTGATGGAATGTGCTTCAAGTACTTGTAAATATCTGTGCATGACCATCTTATCTCTTCATTAAAAGATACCGAAATATTGACATTTTAAACGAAACAGCAAACAAACATGCCAGGGCAGGAAAATGATTGGTACCTTTGTGTAGTGACAAAAAGGGTGGTTTGACGTAGATCTTCAAGATTGGAGTCAGAATTTGATTCAATCTTTATTTATTCAACAGAAATTCAACCTTGATTTGTGAAAGATTCTGATTTAGGTCAGAAAAGATGTAATTGAACAAAATCTCAGAGTGGAATCACATCTTATATACCAGTAGTGACAGTAGTGAAAATAACAGGTATAAGACAGGAACATGAAGATTCATTTAATAACAGATAATGTTTTCAACTAATATAATTATCTTTTCAGTAAAAGCCTGAATAGCTTAAGCAATAAAACTACCAGAACAATGATAAAATTAGTAATTCTATCTTGTAAAAATCTTGTGCAACTGACATGATCTATCAGTGACTGACAACTAATATTTAAACAAGAGCAACGCATTCGGGTGCCAACACTCGTCTGTCAGGACATCTTTAACCTTTATTGCCTAAGTCCATAATTTTGTTAAAAGGTCTTACAGAGTTATGGCCTTTTGTAAGATTGTAGCCCTTGTAATGGTGAACATGTTTGTGAAGTGTCATGAGATTTGCTTGAATAGTTTTAAAACAATGGCCAACATTAAAGTTACTTGTTAAAACTTTAAAAATTCCAAATAAAGTTAAAAGGTCAGGGTCACAAGTCAAAAAAGTTAACATTGATGGAAAGGCCTTGCCATAAATGATTCACATATAAAATTAAACAAGAGTGCCAGTGGGCACAATATACGCCCGTTGAGGTCTTGTTCAACATAAACTGGGGTTAACGTATTTGCTAAACTCAAATTCTAAGTCCAAATTTGCGACAAAGTTTCAAGGTTTAACAAAAAACCTTAACCAAATATTCTAAATTAAAAAGTGCCATAATTGTGTCTAAATGCTTGACAGAGTTACATTGTATTTACTCTTGCCTACAGATAAGGCTTGTGATGGTGAACAAGTGTTCCAAGTTTCAAAGCTTTATCGCAAATTGTTATGTAAATATGTGTTCCACATAAATTGAGGTTAACATTTTTGCTTAACGTTAATGCTAAATGCAAATTCTAAGTCCAATTAAGCGACCTTGACCTTGGATAAACGAGCCGGGACTTGGCAGGCTACTGTAGCATGTCTAGATAAACATTGTGATTAAATTCGGGAAGGATCCACCAAGCGGAACTTCAGTAAGAGATGTTACACCAAGCGGAACTTCAGTAAGAGATGTTACAGACAGATAGGTAGGTTAACATTTTTGCTAAACGCAAATTCTAAGTCCAATTGTGTGACCTTGACCTTGGATATGCGAACCGGGACTTGGCAGGCTACTGTCGCATGTCTATATAAACATTTCGGTTAAATCTGGGAAGGATCCACCAAGCGGAACTTGAGTTAGAGATGTTACAGACAGATGGGTAGGTTAACATTTTTGCTAAATGCAAATTCTAAGTCCAATTGTGCGACCTTGACCTTGGATAAACAAACAGTGACTTGGCAGGCTACTGTAGCATGTCTAGATAAACATTGTGGTTAAATTTGGGAAGGATCCACCAGACGAAACTTGAGTTAGAGATGTTACAGACAGACGGGTAAGTTAACATTTTTGCTAAACGCAAATTCTAAGTCCAATTAAGCGACCTTGACCTTGGATAAACAAACCGGGACTTGGCAGGATACTGTAGCATGTCTAGATAAACATTGTGGTCAAATTTGGGAAGGATCCACCAAGCAGAACTTGAGTTAGAGATGTTACAGACAAACGGGTAGGTTAACATTTTTGCTAAAATGCAAATTCTAAGTCCAATTGTGTGACCTTGACCTTGGATATATGAACCGGGACATGGCAGGCTACTGTAGCATGTCTAGATAAACATTGAGGTTAAATTTGGGAAGGATCCACCAAGCGGAACTTGAGTTAGAGATGTTACAGACAGATGGGTAGGTTAACATTTTTGCTAAATGCAAATTCTAAGTCCAATTGTGCGACCTTGACCTTGGGTAAACGAACCGGGACTTGGCAGGCTACTGTAGCATGTCTAGATAAACATTGTGGTTAAATTTGGGAAGGATCCACCAAGCGGAACTTGAGTTAGAGATGTTACAGACGGACAGACGGACAGCGCCATTCCATAATACCTCCCGTTTTTTCAAATGGGCGTATAAAAATGACAGCCCTGCTGGCTACGGTTTCAAAACGGCAGTTATGTTAAATTTTAATTTCCTAAGTCCATAAAGTGGCATCATTTTATTCAAAAGCCTTATAACCTTGCAAGTTGGTCAGATTGCAGCACTTGTGATATTGAAAAAGTGTGTGAATTTTCAAAACATTTGAATGAAAAGTAAAGAAGTAACAGCCAATGTTAAAGTGTCCAGACAACAACGACGACAATGCAGACACTCAAGTTAACAGTCAAGCTAAAAATTGTTGTGTCAAATTTAAGATTTTGTTTTATCTCAACAGCATAAATGAAAATACTTCTACTACCTTGGCAGCTGGATTTTATATATTGTTTTGACTGATTTAGGAATGTTTTAGCTGTAAGAAGATTTCAACAAATTTTCTCGTACAAATGTCCATTTCAAACACAATAAACCCAGACAGGCCAATACCTCCAAAATTCATAAACAAACAGCAGACCCAGATCAGACAGCTCCTACTTGGTCTGCTGTTTGTTAATGAACTTTAGAAGTTTTGGTCTGACTGATTTTTCTCGCTAAACGCCTTTACCTCTGAATTGGGAATTTTTCAATCAAAATTGGGTAAAAAAAATTATACTTTTTTCCATTGGAAATATAGTCCAATAATGGCTATAAAATCACTTGAAAAAAAGCCCTTCAGACATCCTGGTCAGACATAACAAACTGCAAAAATACATTAAAACCTCTCTAAGCTAACCACTAAAAAGAGGTCCAAAATACTTTTGTGACAGGTGGTAGCTTAATGCAGGGAAAACTTATAAGTTATGCAGAAAGCTCCTATTGCTTTCTGTATTACTTTTGTACTGCATTAAGAAACCACCTTCTTTAAAAGACACTCCTGTTTCCTAAGTTGTGGCTTTAGATTGTGTAGTTACAAAGCTAGAATTAGAATTAGTATGAGTACCAACAGAGGTCCAGATAAGATGCATAAATTAAAACATTTTCAAGAACAACTTCTTTATTTCTCCACCAAACCCAATGTTGTGACCACTCTTTAGAATCGTCTCTTTGAGACGATTCTAAAGAGTGGTCACAACATAGGGTTTGGTGGAGAAATGACGATTTTATTACATGATTGCACATGTTTATCTGTTGCTCTGTACCAGGACAACTACTTACTTGTATGTGAGGGAGTTCTGGGGGTCAAACTGTGTGTTGATCTCTGCTTGGCACCAGTCTAGCAGCACTTTCTTTCCAATTCCCACACTTCTTTGGTATGGACTGCTAGCTGTAAAAATATGATAGATGCTGAAACATCATGCCATAACATAACATCTATTATTTGGCTCCAAAAAGACAACAACAGCATGTGTACATGAGTATAATGCCTTGTCAACTCTTTACTCCATAGAGACATGTTCGGCAACTTGGCAAACTGAGTAGACTTAGATCAGATGGCTCCTGAAGGGTCTGCCTGTTTGCTTATGAATTAACATACATGTAGATCTATTTCTACAGTTTTTGCCATAGTAAACATTTCCTTGTGAATGATGCCATTATAAAAAAAAAATCAGCTGATTAACCCTTTCCTTCATATAACCACTTTTTCACATATTTGCAAACAGAGTAGACCCAGATCAGGAGCCATCTGATCAGGGTCTGCTCTGTTTGCTAATAGATTTTGATAGTTCTGTTTCTTTACTGTCTGAAATAGCTACAATGTTCCATCTTCCATATTTCATTATCACTATTTTGTCCATGAATATTCAGTAGGTGTTGAAATATGGAATAAATATAGACCAGGGAAATGGTTAACATGTATACAGTCATTATTTCTGACATGAATATTCATGGAGTAAAGGTTAAAATACAAGTTAACTAGAAAATTGACTCAGAGAGGGCCCTGTGGATGATCTTTTGTTGAATATGGCATTTTTGATAAATCAAGGGCAGATAACTCTAGAAATGGTGATCTTATTCAACCCAAAATCGAAAGGTGTCTTCCTTTCATAATACGTGTACTAAGCATATGTCCTTAATATGAACCAAATATGTGAAGTACTATTTGAGCTATCACGTCACATCAAAAGTGTTGACAAAAATTTATGGCATTTTGGACGAATCAAGGGCAGATAACTCTAGACATAGTAATCTGATTCACCAAAAAAACTATAGGCATCTTCCTCTGATGATACTAAGCATATGCAATTAATATGAAACCAATATGAGAAGTACTGTTTGAGTTATCACGTCATATCAAAAGTGTTGACAAAAGTTGATAGCATTTTTTATGAATCAAGGGCAGATAACTCTAAACATTGTGACCTGATTCCACCCAAAAACTTGTTGACAGACGGACGGGCAGACAAACAGATGGATGGATGGACAGACAGATGGATGGACGGACAGACAGACAGACAGACAGACAGAAAATGTGATTCCTACAGGGCTCCTGCATTTTCAATGCAGGGCCCTAACTAGACAATACATTCTCTTTAGCTGCAACAACTGCAACAACTATTAAGAAAAATCTGTACAGTAATGTCATGGTAATAAGACCACTTAAAACAAGTGCTGTGTGAGGCGCCAACGCTCATCTGATTTGGTGCTTGTCCACTGCCTACTGCCTCTCTCCTCAAAGAGATCTACCAACCTATGAAGTTTCATGTTGATACCTCTTATACTTTTTGATGAATCAGCTACATTAAAGTTTTATCATCCCAACGATGCCGCCAGCGCTTACAACCCAGTGATCACCGATAGCTTGACTTTTTTATTCGAAAACAGACGAGCTAAAAAGATGAATTTTGGATTAAAACAAGTGGTAAGTTTAATGCTCCCACAGGAGTTTTCTCTATTATTTTTGCCCTGCATTAAGCAACCACCTGCTTTTACAGATTGCTATGAGACTTTACTCTAACAGACATTTCAGGACCAGGTTTCTTTACTTACATATCAATAAATAAATGTTGATTTATTGGTTCATCAAATATACACATAGTTTAACCCTTTCTTTCATAAAAAATAATGTTTCACTCCTTTGCAAACGGAGTAGACCGAGATCAGACAACTCCAGTAAGAGCCGTTTGATCAGGGTCTGCTCTGTTTGCTTATGAAATCATACTAGATCTGGCTCTACAGTTTGTACGAACACTTAACATTCATGCATAGGTACAATGTATGTCATTATAAGAATTCAGCTATTAAATATTCATGATGTCATTATTTCTTACATGAATATTCATCAGGGAAAGGACATTTTTGCAGGACCTATTGCATCTAGATGAATGAAACAACAGTGTATGCATGTACATACAAAAGTGTACTTATCACCAAATATGATACACTGAATCTATTTAATGAAACATACATAATCTAAGGTATTATGTCTAATAGATCATTGACTTACAAATGATCTGGGTCCATGCTTATAAAACTTTTAGTTGAGTCTGAGTACGTTCTCAAGCTTTTGATTGGTCAGATTTGAGCCTCTGGCTCAAATCTGACCAATCAAAAGCTTGAGAACTCAAATCTGACCAATCAAAAGCTTGAGAACGAAACTCAGACTCAACTAAAAGCTTTATAAGCAGGGACCCAGATTCTCCAAGAACCAAGTGAAATCTGTTTGATATAGGATTTTCACACACTTTTATGAACATGCCAAAACAAGCATTGTATGTTTAATTTTATATTTACATTAACAGAAGATACATAATCTGTTTAAAACATCGAACACCTTTTAAGCTCTACTAAATATCGTCCACATGTGCAGTCATGTTAATATTTTGGGAAATAAATTTCTCCAAACCTTGAGAAGTTTGATTTGAGGAAGTTACTGAATAATTTGGGTGAGTCAAATTAAATTTTTCCCCAGTTAAGGCTTGGCACCATGTTTGGATTACAAATATTGACAGATATTTGGTTTGCAGAAAAGATCCTACCAATATAGATTATCTGCAATTTATACAAACACATTTTACCTTAACAATAAATGAGCAAACAATTGGCACAGTTTAGATCCATATTGTCAGAGTCATTATCCCTCCAAGTTGAGCTAATGAATCAATATTTACACTGTACACCAGCACCTCGAGACACTCTCCCCATACAGACTTGGATAAAAACACCTTAATTCAAAAGAAAATCTCATTACAAACTTGCACAGTGGCCTGATAACAGAACTACAGGTCTTTGCTGTGTGCCTTTGTTGAAATAGAATAAACCCTTAACTTGGTTAGTGCCTACTATCTATACCGAGTCAACATCCGAGTGTATGGTCAGACTATGAAACAGCTGCTGCTTCATCTGTATGTCAAATATAGCATTTATTTGGAGTTTAAAAACTGATTAAGTATCAAACGAATAGTTTGCACAAAATTATAAAATATCGAAATTTAGTCAATAAAAATCCAGTGGTAGAAACACTAGGCTTAATCAAACGGAAACCGGTCTATGCATATCCATAAGAGTATGCATTCCAAAACACTGTATCAACCTCTGTGCCACCTATTCACATACAACAGTTTGCCGTGACAAGTTAAGTGTTCCTGTTATAGGTTGATCATTAAACAAGATAATCTACATAATGTATCAAAGTTCAATTAAAATCAATGAGAATTGTAATGAGTCCATAGTTAGACATCTAAATAAGTATGGATGGTCGCTAATATATTTGTTAGCCATGTACAGTAAGGCCTATCTTAAGCAACTATTCATTTTTTGGGCAAAGGAGTCTTAAAAAGTAGGTAGTTGCTTAATGCAGGACAAAAGTAATGCAGAAAGCTCCAATACGAGCTTTCTGCATTACTTCTGACCTGCATTAAGCTACCACCTGTCTTAAAGACCCAGAATTCGACCTCTTTTCAATGATTGCTTAAGACATGTTCTACTGTGTGGTGCAACACACAGTATGAAAACGTTTTCTATTACAAGACTTTAGCTTCATGAAAAGACCTTCAGAATGTCTCTATGAAAAACCCAGTGTCCGATGTCAGATGATTGCTATGTGGTAGAGAGTTTGAATATATTGTTTACAGATATATTAGATCGACTCATGATCAATACACAATAATGGCCCAGTTGTTACTAATGGAGGAAAGGGTCGGTTACTGAAAACAATGTTGGTGAATTTCAAAAACAAAACCAGATGTGAGTTGGGGTAAACAATTTCGTAATGATAGTCCCTGATCAGAAGGCTCCTTCATGAGCGTCTGATCTGATTTTACTCTGTATGCAAAGGCATGGGAAATTGTTTGTATGAGGGAAAGAGTTAAAAAAAAACCCTTTAAATTCATCTGGATCTATGTAATTTTATCACTTGCTTAGTAACAATTAACATATGTTTACTCAGAGTAATTTGTATACCAGCAGTAACCAAGCTGTGTGACACTCAGAAGCAAGCAGAGAAAAATAAATAGTGAGAAAAGAAACAAATCATATATTTAGCAATTGACTATTTCTCAGCATTTAATCCTTTACTCTATAAGATACATGTAAGCCCTTTCCTCCATAAATACGCCTTTCTTCGCCTCTGTAATAGTCACTTTTTGAAACCATTGTGATAAATAGAGCATTAATTTTGCTCCATAAGAGCAAATGCTCTATTTATTACAGTGGTTTCAATACTTCACAATTCTAATTTTTCTTTTCTCTAGTAAATGCTCCTTTTTGGTAGATTCATTCAAAGAGGTTGGTTCTAAAAATAACCCATGGAGGAAAGGGTTAATGCCTTTGCAAACAGAGTAGACCCATATCAGACGGCTCCTATAGGGTCTGGTCTGTTTGCTTATGAAACAATGTAGATCTGACTCTACAGTTTCTACCATAGCCTATAATGTCTGTGTTCACATGCAACTGTTAAAAGTCAGCCAATGAATGTCCATAATATCATTACAGTAAAACCTCTCTATAACGGCCACTAAATTACATCAAGTAGTTTGTGTCAAAGTCAGGTGGCTGCTTAAAGCAAGGTGAAAGTAAAACAGAACGCTCCTATCGGAGCGTTCTGTTTTACTTTCACCTTGCTTTAAGCAGCCACCTGCCCTAAATACCAACTAATTGACTCAATTAAGTGGCCGTTATCGAGAGGTTTTACTGTATTTCTTACATGAATATTCATGGAGTAAAGTATTACCAATAAGTTACCCTTTCTCAACTTACCTATGCTGTGTACAGAATAATTGAGGATGATCAGCCAGAGTACATCCAGAATTGATTTGATGTCTCCGTCTAAAATGTCTGCAAATGTACAAAAATACAAAATTATATACAGGTAACTAATCAACAACTAATTAAGAACAGTGCCCTCAATCACAACAAACTTGAAACATTCTGCAATACATTCAGTCAATGATAAAATGTTGAAAATCAAAATAAACAAAACCAAATGGAATGGATCGAAAATAGGTAAAACAGGCTTCGGTATGTTGTATTTAGAATATACTTTAGCAACTATACTATACTCGTCAGTGAAATGGCTCAATAGTACAGAAGACGATGCAGCACTCCATGGGGTGCAGAATATTCACATGATATCCGTGTCTACCCATATACGTGAATGGTATCGTCTCCTCATATATTATCATGCATTTTCCTTTCTATTATACATCTAAATTGTTGATAAAAATATGTTAGAATCTGACTTACTTTCACACTAACAGCTTTTCTATCAGTTGATGTATACATGTACTGTGTGTTAATTGTTTACCCTTCACTCCATAAAAATGCCTTTCTACAGGAGCCGTCTGATCTGGGTCTACTCCATTTGCAAAGTCAAAGAAAAGCGTACAGTAAAACCTCTCTATAATGGCCACTAAATTACATCAAGTATTTGTGTTAAATGCAGGTGGCTGCTTAAAGCAAGGTGAGAGTAAAACAGAACGCTCCTATAGGAGCGTTCTGTTTTTAACTTTCACTTTGCTGTAAGCAATCACCTGCCCTAAATACCAACTAATTAACATAATTTAGTGGCCGTTATAGAGAGGTTTTAATGTATATATGGAATCAAGGGTAAATACTACCTTTATATGCAAACAGATCAGAAAGCTGATACAGGAGCAGTTTGATTTTCATGTACTCCACAAATGCATGAATATACATCTTCATCAAGCAAAGGGTTAAAATTATCCTATTGCATTATGTGTTTGCCTTTACAAATATGGCTAGGCTGTAATTTGACATTTACTATTTGTACAGTGATCATTGATCACAAACCTCTCATATATGCTGCAGCCTCCCCCAGCTTGTTATTGTATTTCATTTTAACATGGTAACAACTGTGCTGATCAATTTAGCTAATCAATTTTACATCACAGATCACTGTAATATTGTAAATGACATTCAGGACATGGTGCTAAATGTATCAATATCGATTGGAATTTGCTGCATGTGAACAACATTTAACAAGAAAAAAAGTCCTGAACACCCATTCATCAATAATACACAACAGCACACTATAATTAGTTACATGATGGGTTGGGCAATATCAATTAACCCTTTAAATGCTGAATTTTCAAATGGACTATTCCAAAATTCAAACAGTTCAAGCTTACCGTAAATATTTTTGGATCTTTTATAAAGAAAAGTGTAATATGATAAGCAGTGTAGACCCTGATGAGTGTGCCTCCTCTGCAGACCTCTCACCTTAGTCTACACTGTTTGCAAAAGACATCAGTGACTTGTTTTCCCGCTCCGAAAGAGTTAAACCCTTTATTAACGCCAAGTAATTTTGTATCCATATGTTGTTCTCTGCTTCAATTTTAAAGGCAATACTGGTATTACACAGAGATATTCAGCTGATCTACGTACTAAGATGCAGAGTTACTCATCTGGATCAACCTGTTTGCAAAGGTGATCACAAAGTCATTAGCTGGTTTGAAAAGAGTTTGATGCTAGTAAACAGTTAAACATCATCAATTTTTCTGATCATATTTTTTGCAAAGAAATTTTGAGAATTGAAGCATGCAGACAACAATTGCAGACGAAAAAATTACCTGCAAAGCATTTTAAAGAAAAATCATTAACCCTTTTGAAACTATGTAAATTTCTTCGCCAAAAACTGCCATCAGTGCTGAATCTGCTGAATCTATATAATGTCATTATGAACAGGGGATTTTTTTACCATGGTAAAACAATAGAATCAGATCTATATAATTTATATAATTTCATAATCAAACACAACAGACTCAGATCAGACAGCTGATCTGGGTCTACTCTGTTTGCAAAGGCATCACAAGGTGTCTCTTTATGGTGAAGGAATAGACTAATTAAAGTATTATACAGCCACAACAATTTTCAATACATATCTATCATGGCTGTTAGTGATTCAATGAACATGAAATTTACTGCAAGCTTTTAGAGGAAACCCTGCCTGAGACAAACAGAAGAATGGACAGACAGCTGTCCAGCAAATAGATATACAGATGACTGCAACCAAATTGACCTTTAGGTGCAAAAGGACACAACAAAAGCATAAGAAGTATAGTAGTAGTATATAGTAGAAGTATAGTAGAATTCTCTAAAGTGACCACTTAACCCTTTCCCTCATAGGCTATTTTTAGACCCAGCCTCTTTGAATAAATATACCGAAAAGGAGCATTTACTAGAGACATGGAAAAGTTCAGAATTGTGTAGTATTGAAACCATTGTGATAAATAGAGCATTTGTATTTGCTCTATTTATCACAATGGTTTAAAAAAGTGACTTTTACAGAGGCGTAGAAAGGCGTATTTATAGAGGAAAGGGTTAACCCTTTACTTCATGTACCTTTTCACGCCTTTGCACATGGACTGTGCCTAAAGGAGCCATCTGATCTAGGTCTTCTCTGTTTGCAAAGGCGTAGAAAAGCGTATTTATGGAGCAAAGGGTTGAAAGTAGTATAACTCTTCATAACTCTTCAATTTATAATGCAGAATCCTCCCAAACATGAGCTTTCTGCATTACTTTCCTTCTGTATAAAGCAGGCAATATGTTCCCTAGTTCTTTCTTCATATAAACATTTTTTCACACCTTTGAAAATGAGAAGACCAGAATCTACTCTGTTTGCTTATGGCATTATAATAGATCCGACTCTACAGTCTCTTCCAATCCTGTTTACATGTCATTATAAAAGTTCAGCAAATAAATATTCATTATGTCATTAATTCTTGCATGGATATTCAACAGGGAAAGTATTTAACACTTTCCCTCATATAACCGCCTTATCATGCATCTGCAAAAAGAGTAAATCCAGATCAGACGGTTCCTAGAGGAGCCGTCTAATCAGGGTCTGCTCTGTTTGCTAATGGAATTTTGATAGATCTGTTTCTCTAGTTTCTAAAATGACTACAATGCTCCATCTTCCATATTTCATTGTAAGAATTTTATCCATGAATATTCAGTAGGTATTGAAATTTGGAAAAATAAAGAACAGGGAAAGGGGCCCGGTTAATGGCTGGTATGGAGAGGTTCTATTGTACTTTCACCAGTAGTAATCGTTCAGTTCTGCCCTGGTTATTGACTCATGTAATCCAGCCCATGTTCAACTATTGAGCCATTGACAGTTTCTCAATCCTTCCAACATTACTGGTAATCTGTATATCCAAACTAGCCTTTGTAGATAACAAACTGGATTTTACCCTTATCAAACGAACATTAGTTGGTGTTATATCTTATATAATACATAAAAGTTGTGTGTGGGTATATTTAAGTATTAAATATATATATATTATTTTAAGGATAATTTTTCAAAACAAAAATATTATGAGAAAAATTGAAATATTGAAGAAATAACAGGTTTCATTTTTAACTTAAGTTAATTATATTTATCTAGAATTACTACAAACTGCTTGACAGGCCCCCAGTGCATAAAACTCTCTCCAAGACCCACATTCCTGGATTGCTCAGCTCACTGCAGTCGCAAGAACATTTTCAAATGCCGTGAGTGAATTCATGATAACCTTTGCAAACCGTTGGCATTCAGGTGAGACACCAAGTAACTGGGTGTCTAATCAGGATCTATACATTTGAAACACTACCATTGATACAATAAAACCTCTTTAAACCAAATGTTCAATTCAGTAACAAACCCATTCCCGCATATTGAAGCCTTTTGAAACCATCATGATAAATAGAGCATTTGCTCCATTTAGGAGGAAATGCTCTATTTATCACAATGGTTTAAAACTACACAATTCTAAAAAATTTCCTTTTCTCTAGTAAATGCTCCTTTTTGGTAGATTTATTCAAAGAGGTTGGATCTAAAAATAGCCTAGCTATGAGGGAATGGGTTAATGCCTGTCTGTAAGACAGGTGGCAGCTTAATGTAGAGTGAAAGTCATGCAGAAAGCTCTTCTAGGAGCTTTCTGTATGACTTTCACCCTGTATTAAGCAGCCACCTGCCTACAGTATCTATCTTTTTCTCTACTAGAATTCCGGAGGGTTTTACTGTACACGTACTACCACTGTTTTTTTAAAAAGGATGGAAGTAAAATTTAGTTTTTTTATAAAAATAAGCAGGCAACCATATTTGCAGACAAAAGTTACCAGTAAGAGAAAATGTTAAGCCTTTCAATCATATAAACATGTTTTCACATATTTGCAAACAGAGCCATCTGATCTGGGTCTACTCTGTTTGCATCTAGGCATAGAAATGCATAAGGAGTAAAGGGTTAATGCATGTTGCTACCACATCTTAACCCTTTACTCCATAAATAGTTAAATACGCCTTTTAAAATCTTTGCAAACAGAGAAGACCCAGATGGTTCTTACAGGAGCCATCTAATCAAGGTCTGCTCTGTTCGCTTATGAAATTATATTAATCTGATTCTACAGTTTCTGCTATGGTTGAATGTTGCTGTGTTCATCTGCCATTATAAAAAATTATCTAATTAATGTTTATGATGTCAATTATTCTTATATAAATATTCATGGAGTAGTGAGTTAACCCTTTCCCTATTCTGTATATTGGCCAAATTTCAATACCTACTGAATATTCATTAGCAAAAAAGTTATAATGAAATATGGAAGGTGCAACATTGTAGACATTTTAGAAAGAAAATAAACAGATCTATCAAATTCTATTAGCAAACAGAGCAGACCCTGATCAGACGGCTCCTCTAGGAGCCGTCTGATCTGGGTCTTCTCTGTTTGCAAATGCGTGAAAACATGTTTATATGGAGTAGTAGGTTAAAGACCCATGATTACACTCATTTTAACTCTTTCGCTGCCAAGTTTTGTTATCTGAAAACTTTGATCTCTGCGGTAATTTTCATCCTTTACTTTGATTCATAGTTGTTTTAAAAACCATTGTCACAGTAACAAACAGTTGGATTCTAATGCGACACAGATTTACTCAATTCCTCATCTGGATCCAAACTGTTTGCAGAGGCCATCAGAGGTGCAACATTAACAGCAAAGGAGTTAATGATCTTTTATGACAGGTTTTATTGTATGTCCACAAGTGCCATTGATTCCGGTATTCCCCCTGTGAAAATTACCAGTTTACAATGTTTTAACCTTAAATTAGTCTACTGGTGACTTTGTGATAACTTTTGCAAACGGTTTGGATCCAGATGAGACACCAAGTAACTTGGTTCTCAAATTGTTTGTCACTCTGACATTATTTTTAAAAGGGAAAAAAATCTTGGAATTGAAGCAAACAACAAAATTTAAAAGATTACAATTACTCAATATTAAGTAAAGTTTGCTGGTACATTGTAATATCTTCCATGCTGAAATACAAGAATTTACATACTGAAAGGTAAGGCAGACAACTTTACCAATAAACAGAATAACTTATCAAACTATTACGTCCCCTGAAAACAAGACAATACAGTGTTTGATATATGTACTGTAAAACCCCTCTAAACCGGAATTCTAGTAGAGAAGAATTTAGATACTTTCAGGGAGGTGGCTGCTTAATGCAGGATGAAAGTCACGCAAAAAAAGCTCTTCTCAAAGCTTTCTGCATGACTTTCACCCTGCATTAAGCTGCAACCTGTCTCTAAGATCGATATTCATACTAAATTTAACACCCAGTTTAGAGGGGTTTCATTGTACAGACACTGAAATGACCCTGTACTGATCAAATGCCTTTTCTCTAAATATATGGGCATCCTATTCTCATTTAAAAAAAAACCTGACAGAAATCACTTTGCGGCAAGACAAAACACTTTGCACATGTAGTTTCTATGTCTCTATCAGTCTACCTCTATGGAATGTCATTTATGCAAATATACAATTGATTGATTGTCTGTCCATTTTACCATATCATCATGTTGTATTGTGATTTAAATATGTGTTTCAAAGATTCCCTTCATAATCTCCATTCATTATTCATCACTCCAGATAATACAAATATGTACATAACAGATATTCCTGTAAGAGTTATCCCCCTTCAAAACTTGTAAGAAGTCTATTTTACCAACAAAAACCATCAACAGAAAAGTATGAAATACAAACAATTTAAACAAAACTTGATTTTTGACATATAACATTAAGCTCATTTGGAAATCAACTACGTGACTGCTTAACCCTTTACTCCATAAATATGTCTTTCTACCCTTTTGCAAACAGAGTAGGCCCAGATCAGACAGCTCCTATAGGAGCCATCTGATAAGTGTCTGCTCTGTTTGCTTATGGAATAATATAAAGTACATCTAATTCCACAGTTTCTGCCAGGGTCAAAGCTTTTTTTTGTTCCTATGCTACAATAAATATCATTCTCATTCTTATGCTGCTGTACAATAAATATCATTCTTATGCTACAATAGGATCATTTCTTTAATATCATTCTTATGCTACAATAAGTATCATTCTTAAGCTCCAATAAATATTATGCTAATTAATATCAGTACATGCATTAATTATTTCATAAATATTCCTGGAGTAAAAGGTTAAGTATATGCTTTTACTGACAATTTGTAAGTCAAAACTGACACACTTTTACTGACAATTTGTAAGTCAAAACTGACACACATTTTCAACAAATAAAAACTTAAAAAGGAAGACAAGAACAAGTCCCAATACCATTGTCTATAGAACTTGACAACAAAAGACAAAAAACTGCATAACAATATAAAGAGAAATTGAAAAGTGATAACAAAAATAGAAAGTGCCAAATTAAAAAAAACAAAAACAAGAGTGTTCAAAGGAACATATGCATCACCTATGACCTTCCAGCAGAAGTGTGATTAAAAACAGATGATGCACAAAGTAACAGACAGACAGACAGACAGGTGGAAAGACAGACAGACGATGGAGAAGTGATCCCTAAAAGTCACCTTGCTAAAGCACTGGTAACATAAACAGAGAGATGAATTAAGATACACTGTACCTTCAAACTACCAAATACCCAGTAGAAAATGGTTGGAAAACTATGATAATGTATGAAGATATCTGATCTGGGTCTTCTCTCTGAGCAAATGTGTGAAAAGGCATTTATATATATGAGGGATAGGGTTTAAAATGCCTTGACTAATTTATTCCAAACATATCTTGATTTTTAAAACCATATAACCGTAGACAGTATGTTTTGATGAGCCCATGATCTACACAATTAATAAACCAACTGGCTTTCAGCATACATGTAAGTCATATCATTTGACTCATTCCCTCCTTCTGATGCATTTTGACGTCTCTGTAAAAGTCATTTTTGAACCTATTGTGATAAATAGAGCATTTGCACCTTTGGAGCAAATGCTCTATTTATCACAATGGTTTCAAAACTACCACAATTCTTAAACTTTCTTTTTCTCTAGTAAATGTTCCTTTTCGGAGGTTGGATATAAAGATAGTCTAGAAGGAAATAGGTTTATGGCAAATATGAAAAATAGTGTTTGAAAGAATAAATGTGTCACTTTCTGGCAAAAGTGTAATCATAGAAGTGTGACACAAACACGTGTGGCGAATGTACAGACTAAAGACGGACAGGACAGACAGATAATGGAGACATGATCCCTAAATGTAACACAGCTCAAGCAGGTGACACAAAAATCAACCATTTCTTACTCCAACCTGTATGAAGATGTTAGAATGAGTCATAATCATGGCAAAATGATTGACAAAGAAATGATAAGAGAAAATGAAATGGTCAAGGTCTGTCCCAACTCCAAGCCATGAGCAAAAAGTAGCCCATCAATACACGGTATCTCCAAACTTACTTTTTGTCCACATTTTCCAATCTAGAATAAACATTATATACAGAGAAAATAGATATTAACCCTTTCATTGCTGAACACACATCATTAATGCCCTTTAGTGACCACTTAATGATTATAACTTTGTGTCTTAAATTAACTTCTGTAAGAGCTTTCTGTGTAAAATTCATCCTGCATAAACTTAAGGCCTCACCTGGCTTTAATTATGCTTCTTTAATTAGGTGGTAAGTTTGGAGAAGTGTTACTGTAAATGGTCTATGACTGAAGATGTAAAAATCTTTACCTCAGTATCTTGACTAACTGTAGCATCTGCTTAATTACCTCTTTTTGTGAAAGTTTGTTTTTATCAAAGCATACTCGTTTATCATTCAATGCATTGTGCATGTATTCATTGGTTAAAGTAATTGTCCAAAGGCTCTTAACCCTTTCCCTGTTTTATATGTATTACTAATTTCAATACCATCTGGATATTCATGAACAAAGTAGTTACAATGAAATATGTAAGGTGGAACACTCTAACCATTTTAGAAACTAAAGAAACATATCTTTCAAATTTCATTTGCAAACAGAGCAGACCCTGATCAGACGGCTCCGATGGGAGCCATCTGATCTGAGTCTACTCTGTTTGCAAAAAGAAAGGGTTAAATATATACTTTTCATTTGGGCAGATATAAACCTTTTCTATCTGCAATGCTGTATTAACTATGGGAGCAAAAAATTTGCCTCATACAAGATTGGATAAGAAACCTGTGGTTTCTTCAAAATATAATACAGGAGTTATCGCTAAACTGCAAACAGCAAAAATCTAAACATGGCAAATTTTTCAATAGACTTAGCAGCAAGTAGACATTTTAAGTCATTACTGAATAACAGGATTACTACAACAATGAGCCACATTCTTCACCCAGGAGTCCAGGACTAAACCTTTAATATACACTGACGAGGCAAAACTATTCATGTAAATGTATATCAAACAGTCTGGCTCCTGATCAGAATCTGGTTCATCCTACGTATTTTCATTACCCAAATATCTGACAAACCCTTCTTCATTTTAGAAGGATCGTCATTGGAATAACTATACATGAATAGCATAATTGTCACTGTAGATATGTTCACAGAGCAACAGATAAATGTGTATACTCATGTACTAAAATCGTCATTTCTCTACGAAACAGTATATTGTGAAGAGACGATTCTATAGAGTGACAGGTCACAACATTGGGTTTGGTGGAGAAAATAATAAGGAAGTTGTTCTTGAAACTGTTTTAACCCAATCCCTCATATTAACGACTTTTGATGACTCTGTAAAAGTCACTTTGTGAAACCATTGTGATAAATAGAGCATTTGCTCCTATAGGAGCAAATGCTCTATTTATCACAATGGTTTCAAACTACAAAATTCTAAAATGTTCCTTTTCTCTAGTCAATGCTCCTTTTCGGTAGATTTATTCAAAGAGGTTGTATCTAAATACAGCCTATGAGGGAATGGGTTAATTTAGGCAATCTTATCTAGACCTCCGTTTTCAGCAAGTTAAAGTATCAAAATGACCTGAACTTTCCCACACCACTGTTGACAGTGTAATACGAGCTTTTAGGAGCTAAATACTCCCAACTCTAAATGGTGTCAGCCGTCACGTCTGTGAGAGTCACCGTGAAATTGTTAGTCATTGTGTTTCATTAGTGCTTTTGTTTTAATGACTTTATGTGTCTGCTCTTTCTTGAGTGAAACAATATGTGGACAAGGGTTAGAAAAGCTTAGTTTTATTTTTAGGCAGTCATGTATATAAAGAAGGAAATTGCTGATAATAATCTTGTACAATTTTGCATTGAATTCAAACTACCAGGTACATGTAGTTTGAAGTAGTTGTAGACTTAGCATTGTTCTTTTCAAATAAAATAAAACACAATATTCAAAGTATTTCAATCAAGGGTTTTGCTATGAGTTTTTATTGTCAGATTATGTAGAGACATTCAAAATTTCATAATCATAATACATTAACCCTTTCCCTGTTCTATATTTAGGCCATTTTTCAGTATCTACTGAATATTCATTAACAAAATAGTTATAAAGAAGTATGGAAGGTGGAACATTGTAGACATTTTAGAAAGTAAAGAAACAGATCTATCAAATCCTATTAGCAAACAGAGTAGACCCTGATCAGACGGCTCCTCTAGGAGCCGTCTGATCTGGGTCTACTCTGTTTGCAAATGCGTGAAAACACGTTTATATGAGGGAAAGGGTTAAGTCACTCAATGAGTAATATCTATTGCAAAGCTACTGCTTGAGAGAGCAAATGCAATGTAAACATGCCTTATAAGCAATGTCAACATGTCTTATATTTAATGGATAACGACTATGTATGTTTACTTCTTTTAACCCTTTGCTCCATAAATATGCCTTGCTATACCTTTGCACACAGAGAAGACCCCAATCAGACAGTTCCTGTAGGAGCCGTCTGATCTGGGTCTGCTCTGTTTGCTTATGAAATAATATAGATATGATTCTAGTTTCTGACATGGCCAACTATATATTCCTAGGTTTATGTGCCATTATAAAAATAAAACTAATAAATATTCATGATATTGTTTTTTACATGAATATTTCTGGGAGAAAAGGGTTAACTGATAAGATCAGAGAACTTTGCAATTATCTAACAAAGTTTATTCAGACAATTATCTTGACATTAACTGTTGTATGAACGTGAGTTTAATCCTTCACAATGTCTATGTTTGTTCAGTTCAGCCGTGCTAATCCTACTCTTACCGCCTAGCATATCTTAACCACAAGGGATTGGTGAATATATACTCTATTTTGATCAACTTTTCAGCTTAATGTGAAGAAAGAGTGTTTGAAGAAATGTTTTACTCTGTCATAACCAATACAAAAAAGTTTTATAGACAGACAATAGGATAAAAACACTCCTTATTTATGAATACTGACAATAAACAGTCTTTCTCTGCTCTTAACCCATTCCCTCATATTGACAACTTTTGACGACTCTGTAAAAGTCACTTTGTGAAACCATTTAAATAAATAGAGCATTTGCTCCTATAGGAGCAAATGCTCTATTTACCACAATGGTTTTAAACTACAAAATTCTAAAAAAAATCCTTTTCTCTAGTTAATGCTCCTTTTCGGTAGATTTTTTCAAAAAGGTTATATCTAAAAATAGTCTATGAGGTAATGGGTTAACCATCTACTCAATAGATATTCATGTAAGAAATAATGATATCATGAATATTAATTAGATTTAATTATTACAATAGCACATGCATAATTGTATGGACACAGGAAATTTTGGCCATGGCAGAAATTGCAGAATCATATCTATATCATATCATAAGCAAACAGAGCAGACCTTGATCAGACGACTCCTACAGGAGCCATCTGGTCTGGTTCTACTCTATTTACAAAGGCATAGAAATGCATATTTAGGGAGCAAAGGGTTAAACATGTTTTTTACATGGGATAGGATCATTATGTCGAGCAATCAGTGTGTCTAGATCAAAACCACAGGCACAATTCAATGTGTTCCGCTATTAGATTCAAGATATGACAGATGAGCTACATTGCTTTCAGTCTGCATTAAACTACATGTATTTTGAAAAACCTGTAATTCTTTATCTAATGGTTATTAATTTTCTTATTATATAGAGTTTTACCGGTAGTTGTTTTATTCATTTTTAGTTTCCCAAAAGAAGTAAGGGGGTGTATAGAAGAGTGGGGACTTTTACTAGGGAGAATATGGTACCCAACAAGAGATGTTTGTAAAACATGTATACCCCCAGACCCCCTGACCTTTGATCTAGTGACCTCAACTATAGAGGTCATCTAGCGGTCATGTCTAATCACCACAGCAACTTTGAAAATCCTAAGCCAAACCACTGATCATTTATTGATTTGAAAACATTTCACAAGTTAAGGTCATGGTGACCTTGACCTTTGACCTAGTGACCTCAACAACTATAGGGGTCATCTAGTGGTCATGACCAACTACCACAGCAAGTTTGAAGATCCCGAACCAAACCATTGAGCAGTTATTAATTGGAAACTATTTCATCAGTTAAGGTCATGATGACCTTGACCTTTGACCTAGTGGCCTCAAAATCAATAGGGGTCATCTAGTTGGCATGACCAACCACCACAGCAAGTTTGAAGATCCTAAGCAAAACCATTGAGCAGTTATTGATCGGAAACCATTTCACCAGTTAAGGTCATGGTGACCTTGACCTTTGACCTAGTGACCTAAAAAACAACAGGGCTCATCTAGTTGTCATGACCAACCACCTAAGCAATTAAGATCATAAGCTAAACCCTTGAGCAGTTATTGATCAGAAACCATTTAATAAAGTTAAGGTCATGGTGACCTTGACCTTTGACCTAGTGACCTCAAAAACAATAGGGGTCATCCAGTTGTCATGACCAACTACCACAGCAAGTTTGAAGATTCTAAGCCAAACCCTTGAGCAGTTATTGATCGGAAACCATTTAACCAGTTAAGAGCATTGTGACCTTGACCTTTGACCTAGTGACCTAAAAAACAATAGGGATCATCTAGTGGTCATTACCAACCACCACAGCAAATTTGAAGATCCTTAGCCAAACCCATGAGCAGTTATTGATCTGAAACCATTTCACCAGTTATGGTCATGGTGACCTTGACCTTTGACCTGGTGACCTAAAAAACAATAGGACTCATCTATTTGTCATGACCAACCACCTAAGCAAATTAGAAGATCCTAAGTCAAACCCTTGAGCAGTTATTGATCAGAAACCATTTTACCAGTTCAGGTCATGGTGACCTTGACCTTTGACCTAAAAAACAATAGGGGTCATCCAGTGGTCATGACCAACCACCACAGCAAGTTTGAAGATTCTAAGCTAAACCGTTGAGCAGTTATTGATCGGAAACCATTTAAACAGTTAAGGTCATGGTGACCTTGACCTTTCACCTAGTGACCTCAAAATCAATAGGGGTCATCTAGTGGTCATGACCAACCACCACAGCAAGTTTGAAGAAACCAAGCCAAACCCTAAAGCAGTTATTGATCAGAAACTATTTTACCATTTTAGGTCATGGTGACCTTGACCTTTGACCTAGTGACCTCAAAAACAATAGGGGTCATCTACTTGTCATGACCAACCACCACAGCAAGTTTAAAGATTCTAGGCCAAGTCGTTTATTAGTTATCATTCGGAAACCATCGATCTACCGACCGACCGACAGACCGACCGACCGACCGACCGACCGACATGTGCAAAGCAATATACCCCCATTTTTTCAACAGGGGGGTATAATAAAATCACCTCTTTGAAACCGTTCTGAGAGACAATTCTAATGAATAGTCACTATTTAGTAAAGACACAAGACCTAATGTATTTGAAATATCCTCTTATCTGGAACTCTCAATTTTATTGGCATACCACTTTTAACCCTTCCTCTCATAAAAGTTCATGTTAAAAATAAAGACATCATGAATATTTATTAGCTGATTTTTCATAATGGTGCACAATACAGGATGTTTTAGCTTTGACTTAAACTGTAGAATCAGATCTATATAATTTCATAAGCAAACAGAGCAGTCCCTGATCATGACCTACTGATCTATAGGCCTAGGTCTAATCTGTTTGCACGAAAAGGGGTCTCTATGATGGATAGGGTTAAGCATTATGTGAAAGATTTAAACATTAACCCCTCGCTTGCTGAATTTTAAACCATATTCCTCCTTCTTTACCCATGCCCTGTTGTATAATTACATAATATATCTTCACTGTGTACAAGTATTGCGGTGTGCAATCACTGCTGTGCAGTGCACTGGTTGCACAACAATTTGTAAATAGTGCAGACCCTGATGAGAGCTCCTGCAGGAGCTGTCTCATCTGGGTCTTCACTATTTACAGGTAGGTATATTGACGTGAACAGCAAGCGAAGGGTTAAATAATTTTACCAGTCAGATAGATTATTTGGACAGCACCATTTCTGAAAAGAAACTATTCTTCCTCTTTCTGTCAAAGTTTAATTTCAACTCTGTAGCATACGGTCTTATCAATGGCCAGGTGTGTGATCAGAGAAGTATAAATATTTCAAATACTAAAATCAACATATCCAAATACTTTGTTGTGCTGATCATAGGTTTTGTTTTTGAAAACATGTTTCCCTAAAGCATTGAGGGAAGAATTTGTTGCATGAAGATCAGTCATATATCGCCATTATATTCTAACCAGAATTTGTATACTAATATCCATTAACTGTTTATTCCATGGATATTCATGTTTGAAATAATGACATTGTGAATATCAATTCATTTTTAATTTTAATGATGACACATGAACGCATGACGTTTTGGAATGGAAGACACTGTAGAATCATATCTATATTATTTCATAAGCAAATAGAGCAGACCCTGATCAGAGAGTTCCTATAGGAGCTGTCTCATCTATATATGTCTACTCTGTTTGTAAAGGCATAGAAAGGTGTATTTATGGAGAAAAGGGTTAACACGTTAACCTTTTGAAAAATGGAAATTAGCATTTGCAAACAGTGTAGACCAAGATCAGAGGACTCCTGAAAGAGCCCTCCAATCAATGTCTGCACTGTTTGCCATTCAGAATTCTTCTATGAAAAGTTCGTCTTTTTTATTCTAAATGGACTGTGCTGTTTAACCATAATCGACTTTTACACTTCGGAAACTCGGAAATCCATGAGTTACAGTAAGGGAAGCTATAAATTTAGTCATATCGACAGATTGTAATATACACACCCACCCAGGCCATAAACAAAGACAATTCAGAAATATCTGCTCTTTAATCTTGACCATATCTAGCTTGTAACTTGGCAAAGTAAGAGTATGTTAGGACAGCATTGATTGTATTTGAGTTCAGGATAATTTTTCAAATCTTATGTTTTACATGTATTACTACAGTAAACCCCCTTTAACACGCCTGCCAAAAAGGGGTAACAGAGTCAGGTGGTAGCTTAATGCAGGATGTAAGTAATGCAAAAAGCTCCTATAGGAGCTTTTTGCATAACTTTCATCCTGCATTAACCCTTTCCCTGTTGTATGTTTATTTCATATTCCAATACTACTTAATATTCATGGACAGAATAGTTATATTGAAATATGGAAGGTGGAATATTGTAGCCATTTTAGAAACTAAAGAAACAGATCTATCAAATTCCATTAGCAAACAGAGCAGACCCTGATCAGACGGCTCCTCTAGGAGCCGTCTGATCTGGGTCCACTCTGTTTGCAAATGCGTGAAAACACGTTTATTTGAGGGAAAGGGTTAATCAACCAACTGCTTTTAAATGCCTACATATTTATTTATTAAGGGGGTGCAATTTATTATTAGAGGGGTTCCAGAGGTCTAGATACATGTAAGATAAGTAAATTAAAATATTTTCAAGTATAACTTCTTTATTTCTGGTGGAGAAATGACGATTTTATTACCGGTATTTGAGTACGCACTTTTATCTGTAGCACTGGGTTCTACGGTATATGTACATTCTTGGCCTAACGTTATTACAATGGAAAACACTTTTTAACAAATGACAGTTTGTTTTCAGCGGAAAACAGGCACTTAAATGTTTGAAAACAGTATAGACCCATATTAGTAACCGCAATGCAATACACTGCTATAACTCCGGTCTAAATTGCTTGTCATTCATCCGCAGCTGTATTCATCTTGTTTATTATCACTGCTAAAATGTAAAACGTCCCCAAGTCCCAGTAACGAGGACTCAGCAGATCCCTATTTTTCTGCTACACCCTCAGTTGCGACCGCCCAATACTCATTAGAATCATTTGTTTGTATCTCTTAGAGATGATTAATGCTAATGTGTTGTTACAGATGACTTTGAGTTTGGTGCAGAAATAATATAAAATATCTAGTGTACTCCTCCTATCTGCATGAAGCCCTGGACTTGGACCGATCACTAGATTTTGGAAGTAGATCTGAATCTACACTATTTAAATATATATGAGTGTCCAATTTTATCACAACATTTTTGGAATGCATGATACTTCTTTTAAAAATTCTTTCCCTAATGAAAATTTATGAAAGACATTATGACACTATGAATAATCATTAGATTTTTTATAACGATTTAGAAAGAAATATTCTGCATTTACAAAAGAATTATATTAAGTTCTATATGAAGTTCATGAGCAAACAAAGCAGACCCTTATCAGACAGCTCCTATAGGAGCTGTCTGATCTGGGTCTACTCAGTTTGCAAAGGTGAGAAAATGTGTCTCTGTGAGGGAATGGGTTAATTGCCATACTTTCAATCAATACCCATACATACCAGGAGATTACATGGGTAATTATAATACAGACACGAAGTACAAGTGTGTAATCCAAGACTTTAGTGATATTTACAAAATCAGATTATCTGACATGCACAATACAAAATCAGTAGTACTATAATAGAACACTTCATCAAGGGAAGGTAACTACATTTTCAAGTCCACTGTTAGAGTAACCTACCCTGAGGTGTAAAATGAAACTTAATTCCATGAGTTCGCATATGGTCCAGTGCAGCTCTAAGATATCCCTGAGCATTTGCATTGTCGGAAGACTGAAACAAACAAAAAAATAACACAAAATAAATAAATCTTGAATCATACTATGAATCATATTATTGTATGCAGGTTTTTCAAAATACAAGTGGTAGTTTAATGCGTACTGAAAACAATGCAGAAAGTTCCACTGGGAGCTTTCTGCATTGTTTTCATTCTGCATTAAGCGACCATCTGTGTACAAAATTCAAGAAACTCTTTTTAAGATATATAATGCCCCCGTAATCATTTATTAGAGATAATATGGTATGCCAAGTATGAAGTCTCTAGTTCAAAAGTTATGGCTAAGATTAGAGTTTTGAAAAGACTGACGTACAAAAAGAAAAGGCAAATACACTTTACCCATAGATCAAACTTTTTGAGGTCATAGAATTCTACAGATTTCTTCCCTACTGGTATGTGGCCTACCATAGGTATTTTATGTGATTGCTAGTGCTAAATAATTGACCAGCATCAGATTATAGATTATTGACTTGACATCCAACAAACCTTTATCACTACAATAATGGATTTTAACCCTTTGAATGCTGACTCACCAGTATTCCTCTAGGAGCTATTTAATCTGGGCCTACTCTGTTTGCAAAGGCATGAAAAGACGTTAATATGAAGGAAATGGTTAATCTATATCCTAACGATCGTAACCTAACTGTTATTTGCAAACAGCTTCTACCCAGATGAGAAGCCATTAGTAACTCGTTTTTTCATCAGGATTCAAGCTGTTTATCACTCGAACAATCACTTCCTAAATACACCTTTCTACATCTTTGCAAACAGAACAGACCCAGATCAGATGGCTCCTATACCTGGAGCCATCTGATCAGGGTCTGCTCTATTTGCTTAGGATATAATATAGATATGAATCTAGTTTCTGCCATGGCCAAATTCCCTGTGTCTTTGTGCTATTCTAACAACTAATCTAATTATTATTCATAATGTCATTATTTCTAACTTGGATATTCATGGAGTAAAGGGTTAACCCTTTCCCTCATATAAACGTATTTTCACACATTTGCAATGCTTATGGAATTTGATAGACCTGGGTTTTTTTGTTTCTAAAATGGCTACAATATTCCACCTTGCATATTTCATTATAACTATTTTGTACATGAATATTCAGTAGGTATTGGAATAAACATAGAATAGGGAAAGGGTTAAGGAATCAGAGGTAGGTGAAAATAGAGCATATATGAGCAGGATATGGCTTTACCCATTGAGTTTTATTCCCCAGATACAGCAGTAGAATCTCGGTAAAAGGACCACCTGATTTTCTAACATAGGGGACTATAAAAGCAGGTGGTTGCTTAATGCAGAAAGCTCCTGTAGAAGCCTTCTGTATCACTTTTGTCCTGCATCAAGCTACCACCTGTCTTAAGATTCTAGAGTTAGACTTCTTTGATTGGTTATATGAGCAAAACTTTACTGTATTTCTACTAGTCAAACAGGATCATCAGGCCATGGTGACTATCAATGGCAGCTAATTACCGGTATCTAGTTACAAGATGACACTCAAGTAAAGTTGATGACAGTCATTGGTGTTGTGCCATCACCTCTGTGACTCCTTTAATTAACAGTTTACTCCATGATTACACCTTTCTGTGTCTTTGCAAACAGAGTAGACCCAAATCAGACAGCTACTATAGGAGCTGTCTGATCATGCTCTGCTCTGTTTGCTTATGATATAATATAGATATTGTACTGTGAGTTTCTGCCATGGCTAAAACTTCCTGTGTCCTTGTGCTATTATTACAAATCTAATATAATTAATATGCCGTTATATAAGAAATAATCTAATTAATATTCATGGTGTCATTATTCCTTACATAAATATGCAACAGGGAAAGGGTTAACACTTTGCATGACAACAGCAAATGTAATAACCCATGCATATAATTTGGATCCAGAAAAAAATGTTGGGTTAATAAATATATTTTAAAGTGATATTGAACTAACTGAAACCTAAATTTTGTGAATGCAATGTGACACTGATGTATGACGATGACGACTTCACTTACAGAATAGTGGGAGGTACGAATTGTGTGGCTACCGACAAAGCAATATATAAGGTTTGTATTTGAATACTAAAATCATCATTTCTCAACCAAACCCTATGTTGTGACCAGTGTTACAGTCATTATAGTGGTCACACCATAGAATTTGGGGTAAAAATAAAGGAATTATTCTTGAAAATCTTTTAATTTAGGCATCTTATCTGGGCCTCTGTACCGGTATATGAAAATTGTTCAAACAATGTGATAAAGAAGCAGCCTTTTAGGGATAGTCGAGTGACACTTTGTGGTAGTGATAAATCATGAAATTATAAATTCAACTAAATCCATGCAAAAACATTCATAAAGCTGAAAAACTAATATTGGATGATAACAAAATATTAGGTATAAGACTGCAATCAATATATACCGAATTTATCCCTTTGAATGCTGAATATTTAATTTGGAATGGTCCATCATTATATATCAGTAGAGTCAATACAGAACAAAAGGGTAAAATTTGCAAGAGGATTCTGAATGACAAACAGTGCAGACCCTGATCAGAGTGCTCCTCTAGGAGCCCTCTGATCAGGGTCTACACTGTTTTCAAATGTCCATACACACATGTCTTGCCTTCAAGGGGTGAACGTTCACCTTCTGAAAAGATTAAAGTTCGATATACGTTGACATGTTGATTGAATATTAACAGCGGTGTGATATGTGTAACACCAAACACTTTAGCTATTGAAGAAACCTTCAATTAACTGATAAATCTCATAATCTTCACCGAAAATAAAATCTCTCAAGTGTTGGCTAAACTGCCAAACTTTCAAATTCTATTCAAATAGTAAACACTGACCTTAAATTCTTGTGACATTATGCCCCAGTCTTTGTATAGGCATTTATCTTAATTATACAGTAAAAACTTATCAGCAAAGTTCGGGTAATTTATTTCTGTCTAACGTTTCAGATACAGTACAATCAGTCTATTAACCCATTCCCTCAAAGGCTATTTTTAGATCCAACCTCTTTGAATAAATCTACCGAAAAGGAGCATTTACTAGAGAAAAGGAAAATTTTAGAATATTGTAGCTTTGAAAACATTGTGATAAATAGAGCATTTGCTCCAATGGAGCAAATGCTTTATTTATCATAATGGTTTCAAAAAGTCACATTTTCAGAGGCGTCAAAAGGCGTCTGTATGAGGGAATGGGTTAACCCTTCACTCCATGAATATTCATGTAAGAAATAATGACATCATAAATATTGATTAGACACATTTTTGGTCATGGTAAACTGTCGAGTAAGATTTATATTATTTCATAAGGAAACACTAGAGTAGATCCTAACCAAATGGCATAAAAGGCATGAATAGGTGTATCTATGGAGTAAAGGGTTAAGTTACTGACAAAATTGGAAACATTTCCAGTAGATCTAACTAAAAGCAGAATGAAGTTTATGTGGGTCAAATTGTTGGTACGGTTAGTTTCACATTAGGTTACCATGGAAACTCAACCAAACACTTTATTGACTAGAATTGTGTCCATAGGACATGGATGTCACCACTGCCACATTTGCCATATACGTCTTTTAAGTTTGATTAAGTTAACAACATACATTTAGAGTTACTGGTCCTATATCAAAACTAAAGCTCGGAGGCCTGTTTTACAAATATCATATGACAGAAACACATCTCTATTTCACTTCCTAAAACTTGAAAATCCGAACAGATGCATAATATATCATCTACTTACACTAAGATTTGAGTTACTTAAACTCATAATGCCAGCTAATTGTCATCTGCAAAATTTGTCTTCTGCTGCATTGCTCATAAGTCTTAACATTTCTCTTTATGCCTTTCCCTGTTCTACGTTTATTCCAAATTTCAATACTTACTGAATATTCATGGATATAATAGTTATAATGAAATATGGAAGGCAGATCATGGCAGCCATTTTAGAAAGTAAAGAAACATCTGTCAAATTGGGAGTCACATGAACTGGGTCTACTCTGTTTGCAAAGGCATAGAAAGACGTACATATGGAGTAAAGAGTTAAAATTTCACTCAGAATAACAAACAGTTTGGATTTTAATGAGACAACAAGTCACTTAATATATTTACATAGGTTATCACAAACTTGCTGCTCACATGCAAAATCGTAATTGCTAACATTATAGATATCTACCTTTTAAGGGGTTCTTTGTGCTGACTTTGTTGTTCAAGTTTGATCTAAATGACAACCTATTTAATACCTCCTACACTTAACAGAGGATACCATTGTAACGAAAAGTACATGGGTATAGACAGACTGCAAAAAACAAGCCCCTATCCATTCACTCATATTTCAGTTAATTGTTCAAGCAGACAGCGCCAACATTTATATAAGGTCATACTATTGAAAAGAAGAAATCAAACATCTCAGATGAGATGTCTATGTACAAACTTGTATAATTATGCTTCCTCGACACTTTCAACCCTGAATTTTCCTCATATAAACATGTTTTCACGCATTTGCAAACAGAGTAGACCCAGATCAGACGGCTCCTAGAGGAGCCGTCTGATCAGGGTCTGCTCTGTTTGCTAGTGGAATTTGAAAGATCTGTTTCTTTAGCATCTAAAATGGCTGCAATGTTAGAAAGGGTTATCTGTGTGGAATAGGCTATATAGAGTATATAATAACTATAGAGTCCACTCAGTATGCTTGGCTTAAACTTACTTGAATGACAAACAGTGCAGATCCTGATCAGAGGGCTCCTCTAGGAGCCCTCTGATCTGGGTCTACACTGTTTGCAAATAACAGTGCATGCATGTCCCACACTCAAAGGGTTGATGAAAAAGAATTGGCAGGGTGTTCATTATGTGGTAATAAATAATTTTACTTCTACTTCATAAAGACTGCATTCAAGGGAGCGTTACAGTACATTACAGCAAACAGAGGCTTGTTTGTTTTCCTACAATGTCAGATCTTAACCCTCTACTTGTTCGAAATACATTTTACGCCTTTGCAAACATTGTAGACTCAGATAATTAGGACAGCTCCTGTAGGTTACAGAATAATATAGACCTGATTCTACAGTTTCTGTCAAGTTAGATCTAATAAGTTTCTGTGTACATATGCCATTATAAACAAGAGCACCGCAAGCGGATGCCTGGATGCTCGTCTGTCGTGATTGTCAAGATGAACATGCATACCAAAAATGAAGGTTGTAAATGAAAAATTGAAGAAGTTATGGTCAGTGTTAAGATTTCGGACGATGACAACAACGACGATGCAGACACCAGAGTTATGACAATAGCTCGTGATTTCTTCGAAACAGAGGAGCTAAAAATGTGTTGATATATCATTATAAAAAATATCTAATTGATATTCATTTCATTATTTCTTTCATAAGGCAAAGGGTCAACTTATTTCCCACTTCACTATTACCTCTACTTTTTTCAGCAGCTGGGCCTCTGGACACAGGCAGTCTATCAGCTGACAAATGACCTTCCCTTCCTGTATTGTAGACACACCAGGACAGGCCGCAGGTCCGAAACAACTCAGAACTGAGTTGGCCCAGTTCAGATATGTCTGCAATAAATAGAGTTATGAGTTATACATATATACAAGACTATGTTTAAAACAATAAACTGTAAGTCAGGATGTTTATATAAACATACTTTAACCCTTAATTTCCTCCATAAATACGCCTTTCTACGCCTCTGTAAAAGTCACTTTTCAAAACCTAAGGAGCAAATGCTCTATTTATCACAATGGTTTCAGAACAACAGAATTCTAAAATTTTCCTTTTCTCTAGTTCATGTTCTCAGTAGATTTATTCAAAGAGGTTGGATCTAAATATAGCCTTGGTGGAATGGGTTAAACATTAACATACTGTAGAACCTCACTTAGTAAATCAATGTGGGTGTGTTTAAAAGCAGGTGGATTCTTAACACAGAACAAAAACATTATGAGAAATCTCCTGTGTTATACAACAAGATGTACTCGCACACCAAATTCGGCATATCTACCTTAAACAAGAGAAAAGTTATGAAAGATATTCTTTTTCAGGATGAACAGAACAACCAACCGATCGAAGCAGTGATTCCAGTTATACCCCCTCAAACATACGTTTACAGGGGTATAATAAATATTCATTTTGTCATTATTTCTTACATTAATGCTGAACAGGGAAAAGGTTAAGTCTGCCATTACCAATTTGCAAATGCTGCTGGCAAATTGGAATTTTTTTCATCCTGAATGTACTTTGATGAACATAATTATGATATAAAATTATTATATAAAACAGCATGATTAAGGTTGCATAGTCATTTAACCCTTTCCTCGATAGCCTATATTTAGACCCAACCTCTTTGAATGAATCTACCGAAAAGGAGCATTTACTAGAGAAAAGAAAAATGTTAGAATTGTGTAGTATGTACATGTAGTATTGAAACATTGGTTTCAAGAAGTGACTATTACAGAGGCGTAGAAAGTCGTATTTACGCAGGAAAGGGTTAACACGTTACCTGTTCAATATTCATGAAAGAAATAATGACATTATGGATATTTATCAGCTGATTATTTATAATGTAAACTTTTCATGGAAATATTTTTGCCTTGGCTTGCCAAAAAGTGTATTATCAGATCTAATCATGCCATAAGTAAACAGAGCAGACCCTGATCAGACGGCTCCTGTAAGATTTGTCTGATCTGGGTCTACTGCAAAGGTGTGAAAAAACATTTATAGGAGGGGAAGGGTTGAGATGAAGTCAGATCTACCATAATTTCAGAAGCAAACAGAGCAGACCCTATTGAGACGGTTCCTACAGGAGCCATCTGATCTGGGTCTACTCCAGTATACAAAGCTGTGAAAAAGTATTTGTATGACGGAAAGGGTTATATAATTTGATTAGAGAATAACCCTTCAACACTGAATTTTCAGAGTGGAATAGCCCTACGGTGTATAACTCCTTTCTCTGTTCTGTGTTCATTCCAAATTTCAATACCTACTGAATATCCATAGATATAATGATTATAATGAAATATGGAAGATAGAAAGTTGTAGCCATTTTAGAAAGTAAAGACACAGATTTTTGAAATTCTATTCGCAAACAGAGTAGACCCTGATCAGACGGCTCCTCTAGGAGCCGTCTGATCTTGGTCTACTCTGTTTGCAAATGCGTGAAAACACGTTTATATGAGGGAAAGGGTTAAATAACCCTTTCCTCTATAGGCTATTTTTAGATCCAACCACTTTGGATAAATCTACCGAAAAGGAGCATTAACTAGAGAAAAGGAAAATTTTAGAATTGTGTAGTTTGAAACCATTGTGATAAATAGAGAATTTGCTCCTATAGGAGCAAATGCGGTATTTATCACAATGGTTTCACAAAGTGACTTTTACAGTCATCAAAAGTCGTCAATATGAGGGAAAGGGTTAAGTTCCCAATAAGAGAATCTAGGCTGTTCGCAAAATGCAGCAAGATACTTACTCCTAAGCTGCTTCCCTTCCAAATTTTATTTTTCATTTCACAAACACCACCAAATTTGTTTATTCCATTCATTGATTTGTTTCAATATTGTCCCGACATGTAGATGTAATAATTTCCATGTATAATCACCAGCATGGCATTATATGTAATGGTAAATTCTTCAGTTGACCACAACTGACCAATCAATATATCCTGGATGACCACATAACTTGATTATTAATAATTAATATCAGTAGTACATGACAGTGTGAAAGTACTTTCACATCTCTCTTGGCATAGATACGACATATCTTTGACACTTCAGAGTGGAATAGTCCATCGGTGTTGAACTATTATTAGACTCCGCTCAGTATGAAAGACTTAACCCTTTCCTCTATATGCTACTTTTAGACCCAACCTCTTTGAATAAATCTACCGAAAAGGAGCATTTACTAGAAAAAGGAAAAGTTTAGAGTTATGTAGTTTTTAAACCATTGTGATAAATAGAGCATTTGCTCCTACAGGAGCAAATGCTCTATTTATCACAATGGTTTCATTAAGTGACTTTTACAGAGGCGTAGAAAGGTGTATTTATGGAGGAAAGGGTTAAATTTGCTAGAGGATTTTGAATGTCAAGCAGTGCAGACCCTGATCAGAGGGCTGCTCCAGGAGCCCTTTGATCTGGGTCTTACACTGTTTGCAAATGCCAATACATGTGTGTCATTAGCACGCAAAGAGTTAACAATTAATCATGTATCTATCTGCTAAAAAAATGTTTATAGAAGTTTTGAACCTCAGAACATCAAAACTGGCTCCTTCCACAATGAATATACAAAATCCAAGCATAAATGAAATAGACGCTTTGCATTCATTTGTGCAAGCCTATAGCAAGTAAAAATTTCAATTCATGTACTCAGTGTACCTACAATTATTGACCTATCATATTCATCACCGAGCAACAAATGCCCGTTGTTTGTTTGCTAATTTTTCATAAATCATGTTTCAGCTAATCCTGTTCTAAACAATCAAGCTGTTTGTTTGGCCAACAAATTTATGGTCCAACCTCTTCACATGCCAGGTTGTAGTACAAACCTTCATACAACAAAACCTGCCATGACTTTTACTTGTTTTAACTCTGTCAACAATGTGTTTACTTTTTACTCCATATTTACACCTTTTTAACCCTTTCTCTGTTCAGTCTTATAGGAGCTGTCTGATCAGGGTCTGGCCTGTTTGCAAATGGAATTTGATAGATCTATTTCTTCACTTTCTAAAATGGCTACAATGTTCTACCTTTCATATTTTATTATGCCCCCATTGACGATAGTCAGGGGGCATTATGTTTTACAAAAACTGTAGAATCAGATCTGGGTTTACTCTTTTTGCAAATGCATCAAAAGGCGTTTATATGAGGGAAAGGGTTAACCCATCCCTCATTCCCCTTTTGACGCCACTATAAAAGTCACTTTCTGAAACTATTGAGATACATAGAGCATTTGCCAGAAGCAATGGTTTTAACACTACACAATTTTTGTTTAGTTAATGCTCCTTTTCGGTAGATGCATTCAAAGAGGTAGAATCTAAAAATAGCCTATGAGGTAATGGGTTAATGCCTTTGTAAATATTCAGATCAGAGCCATCTGATCAGGGTCTGCATTGTTTGCTTATGGTAATAATGATCTGATGCCACAGTAAATACCATTACTAAAAAGTTTCCTGTTCATATTCAGATAATTAATATTCATATGTCAATATTCACAGAGTAAAGGGTTGACTTGTAACTAAATATGACTGCAAAATTATTGTCATCATTATTTCTCAAAATACAGTTTCATCTATTTCTGCTCACAAACCAGTGCTAAGAGCTACTTCTAGCCTCATTAGCCCATTCACTCGTAGGCTAGTTTTAGACCCTACCTCTTTCTGAAGAGAAATGCAAGGAAGATAATTTGAAAGTTGCAGCAGACAACAGGTGTTATTAAGTCATAATAGTGTGCAAGGAGTTACTGTAGACTTGTTACAGGTTATTATGACTGAGCAATACCAAACTTGCACAATTATTACTCTCCCAATTTGACCTGAGACTCGATTTATCTTCAGAGCGTTATTGGGATTATTCGTAATAAAAAAACTAGCAAAAGGAAAACCAATATTAATCATGTTCCACAAGGATTGTATTCTTTAAGCGCAATTGTCGGAATTAATGTATATTATAAAATAATGTTATTTATTGATAATGAATACCTTCGTAAATTTATCCGAAGATCATTGACAATAATAAACGGAATATGCATGAGTCTCAGGTCAAATTGGGAGAGTAATATATTTTAAACTTTGGTAAAAGCAATGCAAGGCCATTTCAAATACACAACAATAGGTTTTTGTTCTTGTTAACCAAAGCCCAAGTAAAAATGCTTGTAATTATATCCCTTTCTTATTGAACAGGTAAAGAGTTACACTTAGTCTGTTAGATTGAAACTTTATCTCCATTATATAAAGCAGAACTTGTCTTTCCTCCATAAATACATGTACATGTACGCCTTTCTATGCCTCTGTAATAGTTACTTCTTAAAACCATTGTGATAAATAGAGCATTTGCTCCTTAGGAGCAAATGCTCTATTTATCACAATGGTTTCAATACTACACAATTCTAACATTTTCCTTTTCCCTAGTAAATGCTCCTTTTTGGTAGATATATTCAAAGAGGTTGGTCTAAATTTAGCCCATGAGGGAATGGGTTCATTCAGCAGCAAAATAATGCGGAAAACTCCTATATTTATAAGCTACCACCTGCCTTACAGACCCATAATTAGACCTCTTTTTGATGATTGATGAACTCTTTCCTCTTATATAAACGCCTTTTCATGTACTTTTGAACAGAGTAGACCCAGATCAGACAGCTACATACTATAAGAGCCGTCTGATCTGGTTCTGCTCTATTTGCTTATGGTATAATATAGACCCGATTCTATAGTTTCTGTCTCCGCCAAAATTTCTTGTGTTTGTAAGCTGTTTTTAAAAAATAATGTAATTAATATTCATGATGTCATTATTTTTACATGGATATTGAACAGGTAAATGGTTAATACAGGTTCTACTAAAACATTTATAGATTTTTTCTAAAATTGTCATTGATAATTTAACAATACAATAACAGTAAGAGACAATTACCGATAGTGACCAGATCAGGATAACAGAAACTGGCAGCAATTCTGGAGAGAATATCTTGTTAAAATATGACTGACCAAAGTCTCGGCGATATCAGAACATTTGCCCCAAAAGGTCTATAAATACTGTGGGAAGTGTGGCAAACATATCTATTTCCACTTTACAGGCTAATTCATTGACAATGTTTGCTTATTACAGCACTATTAATATTGAAAGACCGGCCCTGAGAAGGCATTATCGTCAGAGAACACACACCTGGTTATGGTAATGTTAACATAAACTTGGGCACAGAATTCATTAGCACACTATTTACATGTTTTAACCCTTAACCTGCTGAATAATTAAAACTGGCTCCTCCTCCCTTTCTGAATCGTAATTAAACAATAAGTTGTATCAAAATTTATCACTGAAGATGACAAACAGAGCAGATCCTGATGGAGCCCTTTGATCTGGGTCTGCACTGTTTGCAAAAGTCGCATATGCTGCGTTTCGCACATTAAGAGTTAACTTTGGCTCCAGCTTTTAATCAGATATGAGAATGAGACTTAGTGCATGTATGTGAGTGGCCGTCCGGATAGCTCTGTCTGACAGAGTGTTTGCTTTCAGAACCCCAGCTGGCTAAGTACAACAAATTCCAATACCTTTTTCCTAATAAATATAAATAGTAGCTTTCACATATCATACCCTAGCTTAATCTTTTCCTCAGAAAACATCATGAAGATTTCACATGTTATATACTTCCATTTATTACTAGTAGACACAATGTAGATGTTTATGCCTCAGTCACATTTGCCGCGGCGGCTGTATGGTCTAAAATTTCTACGGCCAATAGCATTTCTACAGGGGCCACAAAATTCATATGGCCATATACTGCAGTGGTTACATATGTTACGGCTGCCATATGAATTATTTTGAATTTGTGGAGACAGAAATCCTATGGCTGCTGTACTGTAATAAGCCTTTAAGTCATGACCAACGGTCACCATGCGGCATCTATGCAGCCAGCATAGTATTTGTAAAATATATGACTTGGATATGACTTGGTGCCTGCATGGACGCTATACAGAGTCCTTGCGATCAGTCTGGTGCTACCATTGCACAACTTGGTTAAAAAAAGCTATGTTAAAATTCTACAGCAATTCTACAGCAACCCTACGGCCTGTAAAAATCAGGGATACGGCCCATATGGCAGCCATGCAGGCGCCACAGATTTCCTACGGCAGCCGCAGAAATCTCTCGATTTCAACGATCTACTGCCACCGTAAGGCAGCAGCTGTATACATGTAGAGCAAATGTGACTGGGGTTATACTCTCATTTTTCTAAGCAGCTTTCATACTGACCCTTTGAATGCAGGACATGCATATACTGTCATTTGCAGACAGTGTAGACCAAGATGAGAGGACTCATAGAAGAGTCCTCTAATCAGGGTCTGCTCTGTTTGTCATTTAAAATCCTCTTGTAGGTTAAAGTCTTTCAAACTGTAGTTAAACACTGATGGGCTATTTCACTCTGAAAATTAGTATTGAAAGATTTCAAAAAAGGGTACAGTAAAACCTCTCTATAGTGGCCACTAAAGTGTGTTAATTAGTTGGTATTTAGGGCAGGTGGTTGCTTAAAGCAATGTGAAAGTAAAACAGAACGCTCCTATAGGAGCGTTCAGTTTTACTTTCACCTTGCTTTAAGCAGCCACCTGCCTATAACACAAAATACTTGATGTAATTTAGTGGCCGTTATAGAGATTGTATTATATGTGAAATCTAAATGGTATCTAGTAATAATAATTCCAAGTATGATTATTTGGTATTGGAAGAAACTGTAGAGTGACGGACCTATCATAACGTCATAAGCAAACAGAGCAGACCCTCATCACAGGGAATTTAATCACATTGGGTCTAGAATTGTAAGGATTTGACTATCACTAGGTTCAAGTTAGCAACAAGCATGATATTGCATGGTCATGCCCTGACGGGATAGCGCCTGGGCTTATAGACCATGCAATTTACCAGCAAGTCAGACAGCAACATAGTAACTTTATTGGATATGTTGGCCCATAATGCAATTGAATGAATAAGTTATATTCTAGCACTCAATATCAACAACCTCCCACTCGGGCCAGATATCGATGGCCACCTGATTTACAGCTCAGTACATTAATTATGTATAACATCAAGGCACTGAATGTGTTAGAATAATAAAAAGGTGCTCCACGGCTGACTTTAACTCAGCATATCTCTGACAACCTTTACAAACAGTCTGAAGCTAGATGAGACACCATACCGAGGACTTGGTGCAAAACTATTCTAACTCCTTCACTTTGTGAAGGAGTTAGAATAGTTTTGCACCGAGTCCTCGATATATACTCATCAGCATCTAATTAGGTTTTCATACTGTTTGATACTTTGATCCTATGCAGGTGACAAGTTTTGCTAATGAAATTTACTCAGTATTGAAAAGATTGTAATTATATAGAAACATAACATTGAGGATTTATGGTTTAGTGTCAAAATTGCAACACCTTCATTTATCTCACAGTCCTTGTGCAAAGCTAATGTAACTGAATACACCTAGTACAAAAGCTACTGTAACACTTTTAAACTCAATACACCTAACATAAAAGTTACTCATACCTTCAAACTCAAAGCACCTTGCACAAAGCTACCCTAACACATTCTTTAAACTCAATCAGCTGAATGCAAAACTACTGTAATACTTTCATTAAACTCAGTATGCCCAGTACAAAGCTGCTAATTTAACATATTATCTACTTTACTGAGTAAAGTTAATGCTAAGATACTGTTATATGTTCATTAAACTCATTAGGCCTAGTACAAAGGTATTATAACATCTTATTTAAACTATGCAGGCCTAATGCAAATCTACTGTAACACCTTCTTTAAACTCACTAGAGCTAGTAAAAGCTACTATAATACCTTCTTCAAACTCAGTAGGCCTAATGCAAAAAAACTACTGTAACACATTCTTTAAACTCAGTGGGCCTACCTCAAAGCTAATGTAACATGCTTTAAACTCAGTATGGTTAATGAACAGCTACTGTAACAGATAGTTTAAACTCAGTATGGTTAATGCAAAGCTACTGTAACCCATTCTTTAAACTCAGTAGGCCTAATGCAAAGTTGCTATAACACCTTTAAACTCAGTAGGGCTAATGCAAACCTACTATAACACCTTTAAACACCCTAATGCAAAAAACTACTGTAAAACCTTTGAACTCAGTAGGCCTAATGCAAAGCTACTGTAAAACCTTTGAACTCAGTAGGCCTAATGCAAAGCTACTGTAACACAGTCTTTAAACTAAGTATGGCCAATGCAAAAACTACTGTAACACCGTCTTTCAACGTTGTAGGCCTAATGCAAAGCTACTGTAACACCTTTAAAGTCAATAAGCCTGAAGAAAAGCTACTGTAACACAACCTTTCAACTCCATAGGCCTAATGCCAAGCTACTGTAACACTCATAATCTTTAAACTATTATAATACTATATACCTTTAAACTCTAAGGCCTGACGAAAAGCTACTGATATACCTTCTTTAAACTCAGTAGAGTCTATTAGGCCTTGTAAAAAGCTACAATAACACCTTTAAATTCAATATGCCTAGTGCAATTTTAAGCTATTTTAACATCTTCTTTAAACTCTATAGGCTTTGTGAAACACGTAACTGTAACACATTCTTTAACTCATTGCATATTAACCCTTCGCTTGCTATTCACGTCAATATTCTTACCTGTAAATAGTGAAGACCCAGATGAGACAGCTCCTGCAGGAGCTGTCTCATCGGGGTCTGCACTATTTACAAGTTGATTGTGCAACCAATGCACTCTGCAGCAGTGATTGCACAGCGAAATACGTGCACACAGTGAAGATATATGTAATTATACAACAGGGCATGGGTAAAGAAGGAGAAATGTATTTTAAAATTCAGCAAGAGAAGGGTTAATTAGCTGTCATCTGCAGAACTTGTTGCTTGCTGCAGTTCTCAAAAATGAATTTTTACCACTACAGCCAGGCTGACAAACAGCCTGGATCTTGGTAAGATGCCAAGTAAAAACTATAGAATCAGTTAGGTCTATAAAATTCCATCAGTAAACATCTAACAGATCATGAACAGACAGCTTCTATATATATGTAAAATTGTGTCTTTATCAGGGAAAGGGTTAGTGAATTTTTAGAATGAAGCAAACAACTAGTTCTGCAAATTTAATGAAAGATGCTTTAATTAAAATTAAGTTTAAATTAGTGATGATTGGGAGTGTTGAATAGGTGAATGGCTTAGTGTAAAACCACAATATTGTTCGTATTTATCCCCTTCCTCCATAAATACGCCTTTCTACCCCTCTGTAAATATTAATGTCTCTTCTTGAAACCATTGTGATAAATAGAGCATTTGTTCCGCAGGAGAAAATGCTCTATTTATCACAATGGTTTCAATACTGAATAATTCTAACATTTTCCTTTTCTCCAGTAAATGCTCCTTTTGGGTAGATTCATTCAAAGAGGTTGGGTCTAAAAATAGCCTATGGAGGAAAGGGATAAGTAAATTCTATATGGGTGAATTCATGAAAACTGTCATTGCACACAGGTAGAAGAGCCAAAGTGTCTGACACTCTGATAACCATTTCCCTGTTTAGTATTCATTAAGAAATTATGATATCATGAATATTTATTTGCTAAAGTTTTATAATGTAAACCTTTCAAGGAATTTTTTTTTGCTTTGACATTTTTAAAACTGTAAAATCAGGTCTATATCATGTCAAAAGCAAGCAGAGCAGACCCTGGTCAGATGGCTCCTATAAGAGCAGTCTGATCTGGGTCTACTCTGTTTGCAAATGTGTGTAATTATGTCTTTATATCACCGGAAGGGTTAGAAAAAGAAATAAAAGAAAAATGTCAGGTCTATACAACAATAATCTGACCAATGTCAGGTCTACATACAACAATAAACTGACCAAATAATGTCAGGTCTATATACAACAATAAACTGACCAATATATGGTGACCTCAAGTCTATATACAACAATAAACCGACCAATGTCAGGTGACCTGAAGTCTATATACAACAATGTATTAACCAATGTCAGGTCTACATACAACAATGTATTAACCAATGTCAGGTCTATATACAACAATAAACTGACCAATGTCAGGTCTATATACAACAATAAACTGACCAATGTCAGGTCTATATATAACAATAAACTGACCAATGTCAGGTCTATATAAAACAATAAACTGACCAATTTCAGGTGACCTGAAGTCTATATACAACAATAAACTGACCAATGTCAGGTCTTTATACAACAATAAACTGACCAATGTCAGATCTATATACAACAATAAACTGACCAATGTCAGGTATATATACAACAATAAACTGGCCAATGGCATGAGGTCTATATCCCTTTCCTTAATGCATATTCATGTAAGAAATGACATCATAAATATTTATAAGCTGGATTTCTATAATGGCAGATATACTGAAGGATTTGGGGGTATTGGTAGAAACTGCATTCAGGTCTTTATTTTCATAAGCAAAAGAGCACACCCTGATCAAATGGCTCCTACAGTGCTCCTACAGGAGCAGTCTGATCTGGGTCTACCCTGTTCGCAAAAACCCCATGAAAAAGCATTTGAATGAGGGAAAGGGTTAAACAACAATTCAATGATCAAATAGATATGGCATTTTTTCAATATGAATTAAAAAAAAATTATTATCATTTAAATGTCTGTTTGATATTATAAAATGCTTAAAATATGTAATGATTGTTTCATTTTAAAGCTATTGACATATGTATAATTTATTATTTGAATTTTAATACATATAACTAAATAGTAGATCATTTTTAGGACTTCTGTAAACACCCCATTCATAACAACCTATGCTATTTAACACTTGTTCAAAGACCTTATTAAATTATTTTGAATTTCTAATTAGCCATTAGATAGGGTCACGCTGCTTTTAAACATGACCTTAACCCTTACATCGTAGGACACAAGCCACTAATGTCCTTTGCAAACACTCAACAGTGAAGACCCAGATGAGAGGGCTCCCTCCCAAGCCCTCTCATCAGGGTCTGCACCATTTGTCATGTAACACTTTTCTTTGAAAAATCCCTAAATTTTCACAATAAGCTTGACCTGTTTGAATTTTGGAATAGTTCATTTGAAAATTCAACGTTGTAAGGGTTAAAGTAAAACCAACAAACCATTGAAAGTCAAATGTCCATAATGTCACACCTTCAATGTCAGCATTTTACTCATAAATAGATAAGACTTTAGCATGCTGAAAAAATTACTGTCTTGCAAACCCTTTCCCTCATAGAGACGACTTTTGCAAACAGAGTAGACTCAGATCAGATGGCTCCTATAGGAGCCATCTGATCAGGGTCTACTCTGTTAGCTTATTAAATAATATTGATATGTTTCTACAAATTCTGCCAAAGCCGAAATTCTCAGTGTTCATAATTATACCATTATGAAAATTTCAACAAATGAATATGCATGATATCATTATACCTTACATGAATATTCATGAGGGAAAGGATTAAGCTATTGTCTGTTTCTTTGTTACAGTAACATGCCATATTTTCTATGTTAGTTGAGAATATAAAGTCATTTTACATTTTGGATCCTAATGAGAAGCACAACCATTTGGAATCTTATCCGAGTCTAGGAACTTGTTGCGCATGTGATCAGATTCCTATGCAGAAGAATTCTCAAGGTATCTTCTCCTGCTAAGTAATTTTTTCATCTGCTCAATTGCCATCTGCAACATTTTTCTTTCTGATTTTTTTGCAGAAGCTGGGCCTGAGTGACACACAGTTTGGACCTAAGATCAGGCCCCACATATTGTAAATTTTACTTTCTTCCAATTCAATAAAGCTTTTGAAAAATTATGAAATAAATATAAGAAGCAAGCAGCTTGGATCCTGACGAGAGACTGACTTAATCCATTCCCACATAGACTATTTTTAGACCCAACCTTCTTAAGTAAATCTACCAAACAGGAGCATTTACTAGAGAAAATTAAGGAACATTTTAGAATTGTGCAGCTTTGAAACCATGTGGATAAATAGGAGCAAATGCTTTATTTATCACAATGGTGTCAAAAAGTGACCTTTAAAGTTTATAGAGGTGTCAAAAGGCGCCAATATGAGGGAATGGGTTAAATGGTGTACATCTCATCTATATCCAAGCTGTTTGCAAATGCGCTAGCCAGGCAAATCACAAACATTTTGGCAAGATGTCAGTTGAATAAATTAAACCGGTTTCTACATGGTCTTCAAGATCTATTTTGTACTTGACTTAATTTGTATAAGATGGATCGAGGTTTAATTCTGAGTGAATCTGATCTGATAATATAACCAATTGAAGTTTTGACACAATGTGAGCTTCTACAAATATAGGGTCGGGTGAATAAGCACACAGCAATTTCACAGTAGCCACATAAAGGATATTCAAATAACAAGCTGCGGAAATCTGAATGCAAAGCATCAGCTAAATCAACATTCCTCTGTCCCCTGATAGCGGGTGGTGACAAACTTAACAACTCCACCAGAGTTGAACACTATGCTAACACTTAACATGCTAACAATGACAAACAACTACAACATTACCACACAAAATATAAGATTGTGTCCAGTCTTGAATATTTCAACAACAAATATTACTAGCTATGAGAATAATTTTTTTTTGCAAGACATTAGAATGAATGGAAACTGATCTTGATCTTGTCCCACAGATTATTTTTGGATCAGCAGTAGGTAGGTAAGTTAACCCTTTCCCTTTTCTATGTTTATTCCAAATTTCAATTACTGAATATTCATGGACAAATTAGTTATAATGAAGAACATTGTAGCAATTTTAGAAACTAAAGGAACATATCTATCAAATTCCATTAGCAAACAGAGCAGACCCTGATCAGGAGACTCCTATAGGAGCCATCTGATCTGGGTCTACTCTGTTTGCAAATGCATGAAAAGGCGTTTATATGAAGGAAAGAGTTAACACAAAATTGACATAAGCCATGAAAGCTGTACAGTCTGATAAAAAATCATTAGCAAATGCTCTATAAGTCAGAATATGATAAGAAAGTATTAGTGTGATTTCAGCATATTTAATGTACACTTAACATAAATCCTGAGTCAATAAATGCACTCAGCATTACCAGACCAGTTTTAAAAAAGAACTCCAACTTGGAACTTTTCTGCTCAAAAATAGATACCTTTATCACATTGGTTAACCCTTTATCTGTTCAAACATCATGAATATTTAATAGCTGAATTTTGTTAACCCTTTCCTCTATAAATAGTCCTTTCTACGCCTTTGCAAACAGAGTAGACCCAGATATAGGAGCAATCTCATTATCTGATCAGGGTCAGCTCTGTTTGCATATAATATACTGGTAATACATTATAGATAATGATTATACAGGTTCTGCCATGGCCAAAACATGACTGTGTCAATGTTCTAATACAACAAATTAATCTTGTTAATATTCATGATGTCGTTATTTCATACATGAATATTCATGGAGGAAAGGGGTAAATCTTATTGTATCATAGCACTACATGTATATGACACTACAGTTTTTCAATTTTGTATGAACTGTTAATAACCCATACCAAATGAATGGAGAATGGAGAGTCGGTTTAACAGATCATTAATCTGTTATGCTTTCCTTCATATAAATATGTTTTTTTCCTATAGGAGGTGACTTATCAGGGTCTGCTCTGTTTGCTAATGGAATTTGATAGATCTGTTTCTTTAGCTTTTAAAATGGCTACAGAGTTCCACCTTCCATATTCCATTATAACTATTTTGTCCATGAACTTCAGTAGGTATTGAAATTTGGAATAAACATAGAACAGGGAAAGGGGTTTGCAGATTATTAATCTGCAAAGCTGACAGGATTATGTTTTACAATTTGTCCTGACATGTTTACCAGGAAATGATCACAAATAATTGACTTTTCATTACATATGTAATAAACAAACACTGACAGGAGTGGGCATTTAGTGTTGACCTATAATAGGCAACTTTATTAATGTACATTTTCAGAGCTGTGAACAACATACAAACAACATTTAAGTATGCACATAGATAGCATGCAATGGCTAATGCATAGCATAATTGTCACATACATTTTCCTACCCTGCAAAGATTTTTTATATTCTGAAATATGGTTTGGATGAAAATGTAATAATAATAAATATATTATAAGTCTGATGGTCAAAAGGTGTTCTTCAGCAGGATAGAACAATGACACTGATTGAAAACTAACACTCATGCATGCTACATTCACAACACCAGTTATACCTCTCGTCTACTCATACTATCCCCGTCATAGCCATTCAGGCAGCAAACTGTATAAGTAACACAAACAGTATTAACATCTGTATTGGAATTCACACGAGCATGAATTGGTAATTTGCCATTCTATTAACATGTTTTAAAATCAATACATGTACAACAAATCAGAATAGTATCCCAGCTGACTCTTGCCAATATAAAAATATTTTTTGAAGACAGTACAGACCACAGGGGGCCATTTCGTGGGTCTACATGGTCTAAAAAGTCAAAAAATTTGATTGGGTCGATTTAGTGTTATATTATATACAAGCGGTCTAACTACCCATTCGAAAATTTCACGACCAATTCGAAATAACACCCAGTTTTGGGCTATCAAGATAAAATACCCACTAATGTTTGGTACAAACGTGAAGCTGGGACCTTGTACTTTTCAAATAATAGAACTTTTGATACATTCCGACTAAGCCGTAGCCAGTGCCGACGTGAAATTCCAACAAAATATGCTGATTTTTCTTACTCGAACGAGAACTCGCAACAGCTTGACCTAGTTTCTACTTAGCTTATATAATATAACACTAAATCGACCCAATCAAATTTTTTGACTTTTTAGACCATGTAGACCCACGAAATGGCCCCCCTGTGGTACAGACTCTTCTCATTATAAGTTTTGATATTATCAATAATATTCTCCAATGATTATTTGATGAGGGATTATCACACACATTTCTTTCTGTTATCATTGATATACTGCATAAATCTGAAGAAATACCCAGAGCAACAGATAAATGATCGTACTCAAGTACTAAAATTGTCATTTCTACACCAAGCTCTATGTTGTGACCACTCTTTGCGACGATTCTAAAGTGTGGTCACAACACAGAGTTTGGTGAAGAAATAAAGAAGTTCATTATTCTTGAAAATATTTTGATTTACGTATCTTATCTGGACCTCTGAATACCTTTTAAATTTTAGTACATTTAAACTTTTAAAAACTTTTTGTTTTATTGTTTTCCATTATGCACAATACACATTTGCACAGCTTTCAGCAAATCATTCAATATCAGATAATGAGCAATTCAACATATTAACTTGTTTGCTGCGTTACCTATATGCAAATAGTTTGGATCAAGATGAGAAGCCAAATAATTTCATGTCTCATCCGGATCCAAACAGTTTGATGATATAATTTTTAAAAAAAAGAAGAGGAAAATGAAGAAATGAAATAAGTGAGCAGATGACATCTTTTGCAGATGAGAACATCTGGCAATGAAAGAGTTATGTTAAAGTGAAACTGTATCTTTGTTTTTATGCAACAGAATAAAAATCAATAACCAAAAACTGATTACACTTGTAACACTAATCACTAATTAATTTATATGTATTCATGAATCAATTCACTACCATGTTATTTGTAATAAATATACCCGGGTGTAACTTTTTTAAAAAGGAGCTTCTTGCATTTTTTACACAAGTGGTTGCTTAAGGCATAATGAAAGCTATGCAGAAAGCTCCAATATATGAGCTGAATGTCTGTATTGCTTTTAAAGGTTTGCATTAAGCTACACCCTGTATTTTGAAAGTATAATTTTTATCTAATAGTTATTATATAAAACTTCGATTAATTTATTCACCATTAGTCACCATACCCCCCTTTTCCCAAAATAAGTAATCAAGGCACCATTCATTTGATTGACAATGTTTATATTAAATTAGGGAGAATACTGTAATTGCTTTGAACAAAAAGACTTTGCATGGCAATACATTTCAGTGAATTTTGTTTTGTTATAATTCGAAGATGCCAGTTTTTGAAAAACTAAATATTTTTCTTGATATAATTATGTCTCCTTTTTTCCTATAAATAATTATTTCTCAAGTATGGCCAACTTTTCCCAGAGTTGGCAGTTAAGATTAGAATGAGGAACCCGTTTCAAGTGTTATGTTTAAGTAAACGTTTATCTACCGACCCAACAAAAGTAAACAAGAGACGGACATAAAATACTAATCTATTGACTTTCGCATGTCTAATCTTGCAAATCTTTCTGTTAATCTAATTAAATCCCTGAACCAATTAGTCGTTTACCAATATTATGAACAAATACAATTTTTTGCAAAGTATGGATGCAAATAGGTTTTTGTATTACATACCTGTAAAACTGACATTTCACTGTCATGTAAATCCCATTATCAACTTCAAAGTCCAGAGTGACAGTTAAATCCTCAAATATCCTTTCACTTTCCGTGCCCCGCCATGTGTGAAAACTAAGGACGCCACGGAACACCTTGGTTGTTATCCAACAATCGAAAGTGAGAAATTAGGAACCAGCTCTTATTTGTGCGCATAAGATAAAATCAGCTAAATAGGCCGACAACCAGTAATTTTATTGATTCCTTAACGCATGCGCGTAACATTATAATGTACATCCGGTTGTCAAACTACAGCAGAAACGATCTGGAGAAGAGTTCCTTAAGGGATGAGTCAGTATTAAGAATACAGCAGTACTGCATGCAAGTTTTGTATGGTAATTTCAAGTAATTTGTATTGTCTTTGATATATGTAGATTATTCTCCGTGTTTCCTTTACTATAGTATTGCAATTGCTGTTGTAGTCAGTCTTTTACAGTATGCAATATGCACTGGAAGTAGCATTTTTTTTAATTCAGACTGTATTATCCAATCCAAATGACACTCCAACCCTGTACCTTATACAAACGCTTTTCACGCCTTTGCCAGCAGTTAGCCCAGAACAGACGGCTCCTTCAGTTTTTTTTCAACTATGAAATCATTAAAACCCTCTTGAAGACAATTAGTTTAGGTTATTTCTTCAGTGAAGCAGTTAATGAGTATTAGTATTTACACCTAAAACATATCTAAATACAAAACAAAAATCGATGGAATGCAAACTACTTTTTCTACTTTGAATGATACTCCCTACTGGCAATTAGTGACAATAACAGGGAGGTGTTAACTAGTCAGGTATATTGTGTACATCGGACAGAAATTTATTGTTACAAAAATTGGAATGCCTTTACTTTGTCGGTCCCCAGAAAAGTACGGGAAAATAAGGTGTATTTACTGTATAAGAGATGTAGACGGTGCATATGGGCATCTGCCTTGAGTGGTTTACAATTTTTCCCACTTAGTGTAAGCCTTTGACTGGTAATTATGTGAAAACTGTTCGGCTGCATTGTTGAGGGAATCAGTAAAAGTGGCTTTGCCAACAGAAAAGGAAAAAAACTTTAGTATGGATTTCCAAGATCCCAATTTAAAGATTGGTTGATAAATTTTAAAAAATAAAGCAGGAAAAGCCCTGACATTCAGGCCATGACACTGTTTAGAATAACATACATGTATTTTGTACTAATGTTGTTATATTTCTAAAAAAATTATGTCATGAATATTCATGTAAGCAGCTACTATAGAAGCAGGTTCTACTCTGTTTGCTGATAACATATTACCAGATGGCTTTTCTCTTTTAGCTTAGGTAAGAAATTATACATCGGTCTATTATGAGCCAATATGTAGATACAATTAATTAAAAGTATGCATAGTGGGTGGAATGAATGTGGGGATGTAGACCTAGTCTGATGTCAATTGCTGTCAATGTCGAATAAATAATAAACACACCACTGGCTCTGGCTCTGCCGTAGTGCTTTTCCTGTAAATTTGCTTGCTGATTATCTTGTGTATACAAGCGATTAAATGGACCCGTAAAGATTTTTCAGTAAATATATCACTGAAAATTGATTGCAAGTGATTTTATATAAATATTAGTGTGCTGTGATAACAACTTTCCCAAATTAGCTGTCATGGGGGAAACCAGTACTGATATACACTAGACTGCTTGGTTCATCCCTGAATGATGTGAACAAATGGGGGGAAACTATACTATAATTATACCAATCTAGATAATTTAGTTCAGCCAACACATGCGCATTACAATGAAAATGCTGTGGACAAACTGCAAATATAAATTTAAAACAGCTCTTTCAGATGCCAATAGCATTGATTAAATTAACTTTTGTGAGTATGCATCAAAATGTATGAACAATCAAACCCGGTATTTGACTAATCTGAAAATTTGCAGGCGATGATTGGGAGCATTTTACTTAAAAAAAGAAATTACAATTTACTTTGTATTTTTATAAGTATTCATTTATTTGTTATAACAAATAACAATTTCAGGATTTCAAAGCTAGATCAAATAATAAATTAATACATAAATCGTGTTTCAAACACTTAACCCTTTTAACCCTTTCCCTCATAAAAACGCCTTTCCATGCATTTGCAAACAGAGTAGACCCAGATCAGAGTGCTCATATAGGAGCCATCTGATCAGGGTCTGCTCTCTTTGCTAGTGGAATTTGATAGATCTGTTCCTTTAGTTTCTAAAATGGCTACCATGTTTCATCATCCAGATTTCATTATAATTATTTTGTCCACAAATATTCAGTAGGTATTGAAATTTGGAATGAACATAGGACAGAGAAAGGGTTAAATTTGTAAAGAAGTCAGAAAGTCAATATAAATTTTCATGTACTGTATAGTTACTCAAGTTTTTGTCTATACTGATGTTTGATCTGCCACAGATATGCTGTACCCATCAGACTAGACTTGTAATGGCTAGATAGACACCATGGCGGCTATGAGTGTGACTATGGAGGTGGATGTCAGGCCCAAGATCCTGATGGGCAGCAGGGACCCAAGGCCAGCCTATAAACACCCGCAACACACAAACAAAGCCTTTGAATACCTCAATATGATGAGAAAGTAAGGCAAATTTAGTTACGGAATGAAAAAGTGTCCTCTTATCATTAGTGGCCAGCATTATTGAAAGAGGGTCATTCACCTTTTTAGCTCACCATAGCACAAAGTGCTCAGGGTGAGCTTTTGTGATCACTTGATGTCCGTCGTCGTCCGTCGTCCCACGTCAACAATTTGAACCTTTAAAAATCTTCTCCTCTGAATCTACAGGGTTCTCAGCTTTCACCTTTGGTACATAGCATCACCTATAGGTCCTCTACAAAATTTGTATAAATTATGCCCCTGGGGTTAAAATTGGCCCTCCCCAGGGGTGGGCAGTTTTCAATAGAAACAAATAGTGAAATCTTTGAAAATCTTCTGAAACTGGAAGGCGCTCAGCTTTCATATTTGGCACAGAGCATCATGTTCAAGTCCTCTACAAAAGTTATATTAATTATTGCCCTGTGGTCAAAATTGTCCCCGCCCCAGGGATGGGCAGTTTTCAATGGAAACAAATAGTGAAAACTTTGAAAATCTTCTCTGAGTCTGGGATGTTCTCAGCTTTCTTATTTGGCTCATAGCATCATGTATAGGTCCTCTACAAAAGTTATATGAATTATGGCCCTGGGGTCAAAATTGGCCCCGCCCAAGGGGTGGGTAGTTTTCAGTAGAAACATACAGAGAAAACTTTGAAAATCTTCTCCTCTGAAACTGAAAGGTTCTCAGCTTTCATATTTGGCTCATAGCATCATGTTCAAGTCCTCTACAAAAGTTATATAAATTATGCCCCTGGGGTCAAAATTGGCCTGCCACAGGGCCGGCTGGTTTTCTATAGAAACATATAGTGAAAACTTTGAAAATCTTCTCCTCTGATTGTCTGGTGAGCGCTTCAGGGCCATTCTGGCCCTCTTGTTTAAAATTGTTCTGGACTCAAATCAACTACTGCAAATAACAGTAAGGCCATAGTGGCATTTGACTAGGATCCTCACTATTTCTCTCATGAGCAGTTTATGCGTAGTTTGTACCATGAAGATTTAAAGCACATGGACCTTGACAATAGGTTACAAATCATTTTGATACGCTTTACTTGGAACTTCTGTTAACCCTTTCAGTGTTGATTTCTCAAATGGACTGTTCCAAAATTCAAAAAGCTCAAGGTTTCCATGAATATTCAAGGATGTTTTAAGAAAAGTGTAACATGACAAATAATGCAGACCCTGATGAGAGGGCTCCTTGGTCTGCAACGTTTGCAAAGGACATTTAGTTACTCAAGTCCCACACTAAAATGGTCGAAACTTTTATCTTTTTTCAGACAAGAGATCCTGTGTGATGTCATCCTTGTTGCAGGCAGTACTGAAATTCCATGCCATAAAGTAGTTCTATGTTCCTGTAGCCAGTACTTCTATGCCATGTTCACTGGTGATCTGGCAGAGGCCAAGGCAGACCGAATTACACTACAAGAAATAGATCCAGTTGCTCTAGTGTTATTGATTGATTTTGTGTACACATCAGAAATACAGGTGTCAGAAGACAATGTTCAGGTATGAAAATGACAAGAAGATTGATTTTTAAAACCTTCTTAATGTGATAACATTATTATTATTATAATATATCTTTGATGGACTGTATGCCTCCTATATCTTAATCTTGCAGCATTGTTTTGGCATGTTTCAAAGAAAAGTCAAGCTATTGTGATCACTGGGCGTTGTTGTCCTTGGCGTCGTCGGCATGCAAAAACTTTAATGTACAGTCGACTCTCGTTATGTCGAGTTCGTAGGGACCCGTTAAAAACTTCGACTCATCGAGAGTTCGACTCAAAAATCACATGCCATTTTTTCAAAAAATCCAGTTTCTTTCATTACGTTCACCTTAAACAAGCTGCCATATTACAAGCATACTAATGTGCATGTACAGTTTAGCCTTCACATTGTGTAAAAGAATCGCACTATGTGAATATAAAATTGTACATGTGCGTGTTGATCCATTACTGCGAAAACAAACTTGTCTTTCCTACCCTCCATTAATGACACCATGCCCTAATTTTCAGACCCCTTCTGCCTTTATCATTGAGTTAATCGTCGTTTGTTTGGCGATTTGTAAAGCGCATCGTTTGTTTACGCCATTTCTATGGGAAATCCCTTTTCCTCAACGGACACCGGAAATACGCAATCACAGGTGAACTAGTTGGTTGCCGATTCGCGTACTTCCGGTACATGTAAGAGAACAGCCTTATTCGGGAAACCAGACGTTTAAAAATGCAGTCACCATTTTAAACGTTTCGCCGTGAGCTGTTTCGCTATTACTCAAGTGACAAATTAAATTCAATGTTGAACTGCATGTATTGGTAATAAAAGGAACAGGCCTTATTTTTCACCCAATCTCTACAAAATCGTCCGGAAGCGAGGACGCTTGAGAGTTAACTTTCTGACTACAGTAGTCATGATTGACACTTGGGACGAATGAACGGTAATGTGTCATTTTACTAAATAACGTTCACTCAACGTGGCAATGTTCCACAGTACGAATACTTATCTGACATCAGTGATTGTTTACCCACAAAACACTGTAATTACGTGTGTCGCGATCACCTGGTGTACTTTGCCAGAGTCGGATCAAAAGGTCCAATTCACACCTCGAACTCAATCAGACTGAGAGGTGTGACTTCGATACAAACACCGATAATTACATGCAAACAAACACTTTGGGGACGGAAAATGACTTCGACTTAACGAAAACGTGATCAGTTCGAACTCGTCTTAAAAACTTAAATTTATATAGAATATATAGGAAGAAAAGTTGGGACTTTACAAAAACTTCGTGTCAACGAGAAATTCGTGTCAAGCGAGTTCGCCATAACGAGAGTGGACTGTAGTTCATTACTCAAAAAGTATAAGAGTTATCAACATGAAACTTAATAGGTTAGTAGATCTCATTGAGGGAAAGGTCCCTACATAAGAACCATAACTCTTGATTTCAAACTTTTGGAGTTATGACCCTTTATTGTTTTCAAATCTTTTAAATTTAGCTGGACAAGTACCAAATCAGACGAGCGTTGGCACAGCACACAGCTCTTAATTTTGTCTGAAACTGTAACCTTTGCGCCATAACTTTTGAACTTAAACAGATAGTGACTTCATTCTTGGCAGGTATATTTATCTCATGAAGCAGCAAGTTTTAAGTGGAGTCATGTCACTTTAAGGGTCTAAAATTTCTAAAACCTTTGCCATAACTTTAGAACTGTTAGAGATGGTGACTTTGTACTTGGCATGTATGCTCATCTCATGAAGCTACATTGTAATAACTATTACTATTTATTAAGCATTGTTTGTTTTCATAACCCATAACCTGCTGAATAATTAAAACTGACTCCTCCCCTTCTGAATATTGATAGATCCAAAGATTGTTTGAAAATGTGATCTATCAATATTTGTATGAAATAGCTTTATCCAATTTGACTGTTAACAAATAAAATGCAAAGGTCATATATATATTCAGTCCCCGCATTTTAATTGGAACAGTCAAATTGGGTAAAAGTTATTTCATACAAATATCGATATATCACATGGGTTATTTTTCAAATTCATATCACACAAATTTAAAAACAGGAGACTTTAAGTCCTAGTTTTATTATTTTCAATGCTATTTAGAAGGAACATTCTTGTCAAAAACTTAGTACAAAAGACTTGTTTATATGTTTGATGTCCTTGCTTTCATTTTATTTCTATACATTCCAGACTCTCTTGCCAGCAGCCAACATTTTACAAATGACTGAAGTGCGTGATGCATGTTGTGAATTTCTGCAGTCTCAGCTGCACCCATCAAATGCATTGGGCATTAAGGCATTTGCTGATCTCCATGCCTGTACAGATTTGTACTCATATGCAAACACGTATTGTGAACAGCATTTCACGTAAGTTTATTCCACACACACACAGAGACATACTCGGCAAGTAGCCATGCAACTTGTTTTAACCCTTTCCGTGTTGAATATTCATGTAAGAAATAATAACATCATGAATATTTATTAGCTGCATTTTCAGGATGTTGATCACTGTATGCACTAGTGTGTCTGAGGTATGGTGATGGTATGCAGATGAAACACAAGAGTTATAGCAAATGCATAGCTATACTGTGAAACTTAAGTGGGTCTGTGTCTAATGTACACATTTCTAATTAGCTACCATTATTTACAGATCTCTACAAAATTTAACCCTTTCCCTAATTAACATTTATGTATTAAGATTTTTAAACATCTTTTTTGTGAATATGTATCTAACACAATTTGTCAGATAGATTACATTCATTGTTCCTTGTGGTAGACTGGTTATAGCTCTATAACCAAATGAAGGAAACTTAACTTTTTTATAGAAATCTTAATTATATGTCAAATGTCGAGCGTTTGGTTAATTGCTGAAACTGTCAAAATTATGTGACGTACTGGCACTGCTCATAGAATGTTGCATTCAAGTTTTTGTTTTTTTATGATCTGAGTGCGTTGACACAATATAATAGAGCATAATACGACACAGACAGATAAACTTACGAAAAAGATGTACAGTATATTGGCGATATTTCGAGCACCATCGGGAATCGGCAAAAACCTCGGATTATCGCGATGCTCGAAAGAACCGAGAGCATTTTATGTCATTTCCAAGAGCATTGTTTGACGACGAGAGGAAGCGTATTTCTTCACAGTAAACTGTTTTAACATTATCATAAACTTCAATGCATATATAATTCACCGATTCTTTCCTTATATAAGTGATAACAGAAAACACCAGCTACCGAAGTTTCAGTATAATTTGTTTGGGTCCGTTCGACGGACCCTTCACAATACACTCAAAACTTGTTTCAAACCATTTAGACATATCCCTAGAATAGTCATAGCGTTATGTCGTCTATTTTGCATATTTTTCCATTTGTCGACATTAATTTAGTTGTTGGTGGTGAGTTGGGTGCACAAACAAACATTTTCGTTTCGTTCCCGTGCTGTTTCGTTGTAAGGAAAATCGGGGCGAGTGACCAAATTAATTAATAACCGGAACACTCGGCTTTTTTCGTCTGACATAGTTATTCTCGTTCATCTCTCGTAGCAAGAGTCTGAATGAACGAGACTGTCTAAAAGTAGCAAAAATATTGCGAATTTCAAAGCACTACACGGAAAGCACTGCACTAATACAAAATTTAAAGCAGAAAGACGTTATATGGCACACATTCAGCGGTACCGAAAAAGCACTACACGTTTGCGAACGTATGCAAATTATGAGTGTGACTCTTTGTTTATTAAGACTTCGGTCTATTAAATTATCATCATTATTTACACCAAAGTAAAGTCTGCATTCAATGAATGTGTTATTCACACATTTGGAAGATCTAATGCCCCATAGACGAATCTTTCAAAAGGTCATGACAACGTATCGAGAAGGTGTGAATAATTACCTCGGAGGTGGGAAAACACCGTGCTCGAATTAAACAATCAATAAAGGGAACCAGAATGATCCGCGGGACCAGCACACATGCTCGAATTTTCGGATTATCGCTATTCGGATTAATGCAGGTATTTTCATTGAGATTTGATAGAATTTGAGCCGGGACCTCAACATTCCCTCGGAATAAGCGGGTATCTCGGAAAAACGAGAGTCGAAATAACGCCGTTATACTGTAGTTGATTTACCTATGTCCTAAATAAATTCTATTTCATTATTATTCTTATCTATATATAAGTATTAAATATATTTTATTTTAAATGTTCTATAATTTACGCATTATTGTACATAAAATGTATCTTTGTGAAGCGCTTTTGAACGCACATATCCTGTATGAAAAGAGCGCTATATAAATGTGGTATAATAATAATAATAATAATTTCCAGCTTCTGTTTGTACCCTCTCAGCTCTTTGTTATTATGGGTTACTGTGCTGATACAGGGATTGTCCTTGTTTTCTAGAGAGCTGTATCACTATGATGAGTTCCTGTGCTTACCTGTCCAGAGTGTATGCAAACTTATCTGTAGTGACAGGCTGACAGTCACCTCAGAAGAACAAGTAAGTCTATGTCTTATTAGTTTGCAGGGTTGTTATGTTTGGCGATGCTTTGTTATCATGATCCATATTATTCCAGACTTTACAGAGGGAACAATCTTTGAGCCAGTGTGTTTTTCTTCACTTACCTGCATGGTGAAAATATTGTCACCCTTTCAACACATATAGATTTACCCTTGTCCAACTGTCCTGTTTCACACTGTTTTGTGTTGTGAATGACTTCAAAGGTCTTTAACTTTAAGTCATGAAATTGTATAAGATGAGTCATCAGTATGTAAACACACACACACCTGGGGCCCGTCTTGCTAAGGATTATTATATGCGCTAATAATGAGGCCGAAGACTCCATACTAAGACTGCTACATTTCTGATAAAAGTATTTTTTCTTTCAATATTGTTTTATTATTAAAAGCAACAGCGTTAGAGTGTCAAACATATTCGATCCTGATGAAACACCCAAGAGACTTGGTCTGTTTGCAAAGGTCATCACACATTTGAATTGTTGAAGGTGTTAACCCATTACATCAGTCTATTTTTAGATACAGCCCGTTTGAATAAATCTACCCAAAAGGAGCATTAACTAGAGAAAAGGAAAATTTTAGAATTTTGTAGTTTGAAACCATTGTGATAAATAGAGCATTTGCTCCTGTAGGAGCAAATACTCTTTTTATCACAATGGTTTCACAAAGTGACTTTTACAGAGTCGTCAAAAGTCGTCAATGTGAGGGAATGGGTTAAACAATATTTTAAATGTTACGTTAATATGATACAACTTTCCATTTCATATGATCAGTGTAGTTTTACAAGGGAGGTAATCGCAGACAATGAAATAATCTGCATCTGTATTTAAGCAGCGGCACCTTTCCAGCATATTAGAGCATTATCACATTTGGTGTTCCACCCTGATGCTTCATTGCTTGCTGCATTGGGCCATGTATCATTGTTCAATCAAACAATTTTGAATCAATGGAGTGTAAACATATTTAGAAGGAATATTGGAAGAATATAGCCGAACCACACAAGCAATAATATTACTACTTAAAATGCCGCAACGCATGATGACCAAAGCAAAATGATAAATGTAACAACAATATTACAAATTTAAATACCACAAAGCATGATGCATTTTTAGCTCACCAGAGCACAAAGTGCTCAGGGTGAGCTTTTGTGATTGCCTGATGTCCGTCGTGCGTCGTCCGTCGTCAGTCGTCAACAATTTCAACCTTTAAAAATCTTCTCCTCTGAATCTACAGGGTTCTCAGCTTTCATCTTTGGCACATAGTATCATCTTTAGGTCCTCTACAAAAGTTATATAAATTTTGCCCCTGGGGTCAAAATTGGCCTTGCCCCAGTGGTGCCTTGTTTTCAATAGAAACATATAGTAAAACTTTGAAAATCTTCTCCTCTGAAACCAGAAGGTTCTCAGCTTTCATATTTGGCACATAGCATCATGTTCAGGTCCTCTACAAAAGTTATATAAATTATGGCCCTGGGGTCAAAATTGGCCCCGCCCCAGGGGTGGGCAGTTTTCAATAGAAACAAATAGTGAAATCTTTGAAAATCTTCTTCTCTGAAACTGGAAGGCTCTCAGCTTTCATATTTGGCACATAGCATCATGTTCAGGTCCACTACAAATGCTATATAAATTATGGCCCCAGGGTCAAAATTGGCCCCGCCCCAGGGGTGGGCAGTTTTCAATAGAAACAAATAGTGAAATCTTTGAAAATCTTCTTCTCTGAAACTGGAAGGCTCTCAGCTTTCATATTTGGCACAGAGTATCATTTCCAGGTGTTCTACAAAAGTTATATAAATTATGGCCCTGGGGTCAAAATTGGCCCCGCCCCAGGGTTTGGCAGTTTTCAATAGAAACAAATAGTGAAATCTTTGAAAATCTTCTTTCCTGAAACTTGAAGACTTTCAGCTTTCATATTTGGCACAGAGCATCATGTTCAGGTCCTCTACAAAAGTTATATAAATTATGGCCCTGGGGACAAAATTGGCCACGCCCCAGGGCTGGGCAGTTTTCAATAGAAACAAATAGTGAAAACTTTGAAAACCTTCACCTCTAAAAACTTGAAGGTTCTCAGCTTTCATATTTGGCACATAGCATCATGTTCAGGTCCTCTACAAAAGTTATATAAATTATGGCCCTGGGGTCAAAATTGGCCCTGCCCCAGGGGTGGGCAATTTTCAATAGAAACAAATAGTGAAAACTTTGAAAACCTTCACCTCTAAAAACTTGAAGGTTCTCAGCTTTCATATTTGGCACATAGCATCATATTCAGGTCCTCTACAAATGTTATATAAATTATGGCCCCGGGGTCAAAATTGGCCCCGCTCCAGGGTTGGGCAGTTTCCAATAGAAACAAATAGTGAAATCTTTGAATATCTTCCTCTCTGAAACTGGAAGGTGCTCAGCTTTCGTATTTGGCATGGAGCATCATGTTCAGGTCTTCTACAAAAGTTATATAAATTATGGCCCGGGGGTCAAAATTGGCCCCGCCTCAGGGGTGGGCAGTTTTCAATAGAAACATATAGTGAAAACTTTGAAAATCTTCTCGTCTGAAACTGGAATGTTCTCAGCTTTCATATTTGGCATATAGCATCATGTTCAGGTCCACTACAAAAGTTATATAAATTGTGCCTCTTGGGTCAAAATTAGCCCTGCCCCAGGGCAGGCTAGTTTTCTATAGAAACATATATAGTGAAAACTTTGAAAATCTTCTCCTCTGATTGTCTGGTGAGCGCTTCAGGGCCATTCTGGCCCTCTTGTTAGCATTCTTTAGCCGCCATATCATTTACATGTACAACAATTGGTACACTGATAACTGAAATTATCACACATTATAGTGAGTAGCAATCTAGGCTAATTTCATAGGACAGAATCATCATAAGTTCTAACAATCAACGATTGCAACTGAAATTTTGGCGATTGTTAGTAAGACAGGCCCCATGGCTATATTTATGACCTGAAACCAGTATAACTAGACTCATGGTCTTTTTCATAGACTATACCATAGCTAAGTAGGAGCATCTGTGGCCTATGGAATATTTCTAGTACTTCATTTATATCAGTTCTATGCAAACAAAACAGATAGATGTTTGAATCTTTTACCCAGCCAATTTTTATGTCACATTTTCTTTCTTCTGCTTGTCATTAGAAACACGATGATAAAATTTTCCTTTTATATTATTATCTTTCAACTCTCCTATATTTCTCAGGTGTTTGAAGCGGTGCTGTCCTGGGTAAACCATGATCTAACAAACAGAAATGAGCTGATCTCCCAATTGATAGAGAATGTTCGTCTTCCACTAATGTCCCAGGAGTACTTGGTACAGAGAGTAGAGGAGGAACCCCTCATAAAGGCCAACAGTCGGTGCAAGGACTTCCTCATAGAGGCCATGAAGTACCATCTACTGAAAGGGGAACAGAAAGCCATATTCCAGACACCCAGAACCATACCCAGAACTCCACTTGGGTTACCAAAGGTAGTCACTATACAGACAGTTGTACCATTTCTAGCAAGTTAACCCTTTACTCAATGAAAATTCATGTTAGAAATGATGAAATCATGTTAATTAATTAGATTGTATTTTTTAGCTCCACTTTTTAAAAAAGTGGAGCTATTGTCATGACCCTCTCGTCGGCGTTGGCGTTGGTTAACCTTTTTGTTAAGGTCCTTTTCTCAGAAACCATCAAAGATATTTGGTTCATATTTGGTATGTATGTTTACTATCACAAGCGGAACCCATTTCACAAGGGTAGGTAACCCTAAAATTTAATTTGCTATAGTTATGCCCCTTTTTTGACTTCGATTTTTCATTGTTGGTTAAGTTTTATGTTCAGGTCCATGTCTCAGAAACTGTCCAAGATATTTGGTTCATCTTTGGTATACATATTAACTATTACAAGGGGGGCCCATTTCACAAGGGCAGGTAACCCTAAAATTAATTTTGCTGTTGTTATCTCCCCTTTCTGACTTAGTCTTCAACTACACTATCCAGCACCTTTTTGTTAAGGTCCTTTTCTCAGAAACCATAAAAAATATTTGGTTAATATTTGGTATGTATGTTAACTGTCACAAGGGGAATCCATTTCACAAGGGTAGGTAACCCCAAAATTAATTTTGCCATAGTTATGCCCCTTTTTCGACTTAGAATTTTCATTGTTGGTTCAGTTTTATGTTCAGGTCCATGTCTCAGAAACTGTCCAAGATATTTGGTTCATCTTTGGTATACATATTAACTATTACAGGGGGGACCCATTTCACAAGGGCAGGTAACCCTTAAATTAATTTTGCTGTTGTAATCTCCCCTTTCTGACTTAGACTTCCACTACACTATCCATCACTAAAGAAAGTGGAGTGCGCTGTCTGCGGACAGCTCTTGTTTAAATGGCATATTGAAACACATGAAAGTTTTGAAGAAGCAGAAACTGTAGAACCAGGTCTATATTTCACCATAAACAAACAGAGCAGACCCTGATCAGACAGCTCCTGCAGGAGCTGTTTGATCTGGGTCTGCTGTCTGCAAAGACATATTTATGGAGTAAAGAGTTAATACACTGTTGTATGAAATTTGTTATGCTTTGAACTTTTACTTTCAGAATTTAATGCAGCCAGTGTGATATAATGTACATGTATGTTTGAATGCACACTGAAATCTCTCAGAGACAGTTTTGGTGCAGAATTTGGCCTTTGGTTTGCTATTCATCTTTTGTCAACAATGTTTATCTGATCACTATCATGTAAGAAATAATGACATCATGAATATTCTTGGATGATTTTTTACAAATTTCATCCAGTCTTCTGTCACCACTGTCAGAAAATGTCTATCATAATAATGTCTAGGCCAAGTTCAATAACCAGTCATATTCTTCAAAGCACTGCAGAATTATGCTCCTCGAGTTGTTCAAAGGTAGCCATTTATTGTCTATTCTATAAGTGAAAGAATTTTCTCCCAATACTTTGGGAAAATGTTTGTGGAAATAATATCGTAACATCGTCTGAGACACTTTAGGATTATGGCCCTTGAATTATCCAAAATGATTCAGTGTTAGTGTTGGCTTAACGTGTATCATTGGCAATCCCTGTCAGTCACCCATCCAGCCAGTAGCCGCGCAGTCTGTAGCTTAACCTCGCAACATTTCCGAACACTTAAACCATGTCATCAAAGAGCTAGCTCCCCGGCAAAGAGAGTTTATAGTGATTATATACTTAACAGCATCACTGTTACATTAGTAATAATATCTCGGTCAAGTTTGATAACCAGTCATATCATTCCAGGCAGTCCAGAATATTGGCCCTCAAATTGTCCAATATTTGCCATATTGGTCAAGTCATACATAAAAGACAGGCATATTTTGTGGCATATTGCACTCTTTATAAACTTCATTATGGATTTGTTCACAGTATTTTCAGTATTGGTTAAGTCAGTAACTCAAATGTTTTGTGTGTAATCTAGATTTCTCTGTGTTGTTTTCCCAGGTGATGCTTGTTATTGGGGGTCAAGCTCCTAAAGCCATACGTAGTGTAGAATGTTACGACTTCAAAGAGGACCGGTGGTACCAGTTGGCTGAAATGCCATCACGGAGGTGCAGATGTGGTGAGTACACTAGAAGTTTTCCTATAGGAGCTATCTGATCTGGGTCTACTCTGTTTTCAATTGCATGAAAATGCATTTATATGAAGGAAAGGGTTAACTCTTTCCCCCATATAAACGCCTTTGCAAAATGGGTAGACTCAGATCTGATGTCTCCTGTCGGAGCCGTCTGATAAGAGTCTGCTCTGTTTAATTATGAATTTATAGTAGACCTGATTCTTAAGCACCTAACAAAGGCGTTTATATGAAGGAAAGGGCTAAAAAGATGAAAATAACATGAACCACATTAAGTGTGAAGATAAGGATTTTATGAATCAAAAGATGTTTTGGGGCTAAGCCACCAGACTGCACCCATCAGATTACACACACCAGACTACACCTACCAGACTGCACCCATCAGACTACAGCCACTAGAATGCACCCATCAGACTACAACCAACATACTTCAACCGACAGATTACACCCACAAGAATACACCCATCAGACTACACCCATCAGACTACACCTACCAGACTGCACCCATCAGACTACAGCCACTAGAATGCACCCATCATACAATCTGAACCAACAGACTACAACCAACAGATTACACCCACAAGACTGCACCCATCAGACTACACCCACCAGATTACACCTACCAGACTGCACTCACAAGACTACCATCAGAATACACATCAGAATACACCCGTCAGACTGCATCCATTAGACTACACTCACCAGACTGCATTCTTCAGACTGCACCCACAAGACTGCACCCACCAGACTTAATCCATCGGACTGCAGTCATCAGACTGCATCCACCAGACTACATACTCCATGCTACATCCATCAGACTGCATCCATTAGACTACATTCTTCACACTGCACCAGACTGCACCCACCAGTCTCTATCTCATTAGGGTTTACCAGGGCTCTGGAGGAGATGTGTAACAATAATATTTTCTTCATTTCTCTATGAAACCCATAGTTGTAACTATTCATTGGAATCATTTCAAAGAGTAAAATTCTAATGAGCTATCACAACTTAATGATTTTGGTTGAAAAGTAAGGACTCCCATCAGTATTAGCAGTATGTAAGTGTTGACTCTTATCATATTCAGTGTTGAAACTCTGAAGTTATGTTATGTTAACAATACATATTTAATGTACAGTAAAGCCTGTCTATAATGACCATTAAATCGTGTTAATTAATCGGTATGCAGGGCAGGTGGCTGCTTAAAGCAAGGTGAAAGTAAAACAGAACGCTCCTATAGGAGTGTTCTGTTTTACTTTCACCTTGCTTTAAGCAGCCACCTGCCTTTCACACAAAATATTTGATTTAGTGGTCGTTATAGAGAGGATTTACCGTATATTTGCTTTGTGATTACAATGTTAAGACCATCAAGTATTAAACCTTTACCTTTACCCTGCCAAGCAAACTTTTGGTGGTAGAAAATGCCATCAACTCAGTTGTCACTGTTGATTTATCTTGCATTTCATTTCAACAACACTGTCATAGTATCAAACTGTTTGGATACAGATGAGACACCCAGTAACTTGGTGTCTCATCTGGATCCAAACTGTTTGTATAGGTTGGATCCAAAGTGTTTGTATAGGTATTCACTCATCAACATGCTGCAGACTAATGGTTAATATTAACCCATTCCTCCATAGGCTATTTATAGACCCAACCTCTTTGAATAAATCTACCGAAAAGGAGCATTTACTAGAGAAAAGGAAAAGTTTATTATTAGGTAGTTTTGAAACCATTGTGATAAATAGAGCATTTTCTCCTCTGGAGCAAATGCTCTATTTACCACAATGGTTTCATAAAATTATTTTTACAGAGGCGTAGAAAGGCGTATTTATGGAGGAAAGGGTTAATGCATCTTAACTCCTTATGCTCCAAATAACTTTAGTCTGCACACATTGTTGTCTTCTTGTTTAACCCTTTACTACATGAATACGCCTTTCTACGCCTTTGCAAACAGAGTAGACCCAGATCAGTTGGCTCCAGTAGGAGCCGACTGATCAAGGTTTGCTTATGATGTATAACAGATCTGATTCTATAGTGTCTGGCATTATCAAGATCTCCCGTGTTCAAATGTCATTATAAAAATGTAGCTATGGTGATATTAATGATGTCATAACTTCTTACATGAATATTCATGGAATAAAGGGTTAAGTTTCAAAATGGATTATCAGTTTCTTCCATAAGCATAAAATAATGAAGTGTCAAACAGTTTGGATCCAGATGAGCTGCGCCTAGTTACTCTACCAGTAACCTTTCGTCTGGGTCCAGATGAGCTGGGCCTAGTTACTCTACCAGTAACCTTTCGTCTGGGTCCAGATGAGCTGGGCCTAGTTACTCTACCAGTAACCTCTTGTCTGGATCCAGATTGTTTGTAAAGGTCATACAGATTTGCCCTTTGTAGCAAGCCTTGTAGTCACTTTCTTTTAACTGGTGATAAAAACTGTCTTTATTATCAATAACAGGTGTTGCTCTGATCAACGGACTGGTGTATGCTGTGGGAGGTTTTAATGGCTCCCTGCGAGTGCGGACAGTTGACATGTATGACCCTCTCAAGGACACGTGGACAGCCTGTCCAAGCATGGAAGCTCGGCGAAGTACACTGGGTGTGGCTGTACTCAATGACCTGATATACGCTGTTGGAGGATTTGATGGCTCCTCAGGTAAAACCATCCTAGACGATCATATTTAACCCTTTCCTCCATGAATATTCATGTAAGAAATAATGAAATCATGAATATTAATCATATTAACTTATGTTAGCACAGGAATTTTTGGCCATGGCAGAAACTGTTGAATCATATCTTTATTATATCATAAGCAAACAGAACAGACCCTGATCAGAGAGCTCCTATAGGAGCCATCCGATATGGGTCTACTCTGTTTGCAAAGGTGTAGAAAGGCATATTTATGGAGTAAAGGGTTAATAAGTCTTAGTCTCCATGATTACGGGTACTTCATTTCTTTTTGATTATTGTGACTTTTGAACTTCGGTTAATTGATGTGATAAAGTTGTTAATTTTGCATAAAGTATCTTCCTTGTGTTTCTTACTCTTTATGAAAAATTATGTCAATTTGTCTAACAAAAATAATCGCAATTTCTTATTCAACTCTTGTATATGTCAAACTTTAGAATTATTTGAATTGCCAAAGGTTCACCCAATAATCATTTCTGCAGGTCTTAACACAGCTGAGTGTTTTGATGTACGCAGCGGGGAATGGAGGATGATAGCAGCCATGAGTACACGCCGAAGCAGTGTTGGAGTTGGCGTGCTAAATAGTAAGCTTGTGATACTTCAACGAGATTTGAGTTCTTATCTACATTATGGATTAATTAAAAATAAAGACTGAAAATCAAAATTGAATCAGAATAACAAACTCCATAAATATGTGGTACATACTCATACTTAAACCATGCATTTTGTAATTTTACAAAGTGTAGTTATTGAGATATGTATAGATTCGTGAAAATTAATCCCCAGTTCTCCTGGGGCCCGTTTTACTTAAGGTCGTATGACTGAAATTATCGTAAGTTCTTACATTTGATTGTCACAAGTGGAATTTGTTATGGTTGTATATTAACCCTTTCCTCCATAAATACTTTCTACGCCTCTGTAATAACCACTTCTTGAAACCATTGTGATAAATAGAGCATTTGCTCCTATAGGAGCAAATGCTCTATTTATCACAATGGTTTCAAACTACGAAATTCTAAATTTTTACTTTTCTCCAGCAAATGCTCCTTTTGGGTAGATTCATTCAAAGAGGTTGGGTCTAAAAATAGCTTATGGAGGAATAGGTTAAAACTTGTGATATGTACTATTGTACAAAGTTGGCCTTTATTGCTACACACTAGAATGTGCAATAATTTCATCTGTCAGTTTAGAAGTGATTTCATACCGGTCTATAGAAAATAGCTGTGTATTTTTTTTTCGTAGAATAGTAAAATCAACAGGAATGCTGGCAACATAGTAAATGATTAGAAAAATTATATAAAAAAAAAAAATTAGTTACCAAATGATCATTTTTACGAAACTTTTTCAACAGAACAATGGCAAATGTACACAGTACAAACTCCTAACTTTGATTTTATAGTTGATTCATAGGAGAAACACAGAGGCCCAGGTAAGATATGTAAATTAAAACAATTTCAAGAAAAGCTCCTTCATACCTCCACCAAACAGTATGTTGTGACCACTCTTTAGAAGTGTCTCAAAGAAAAGATTCTTAAGTATGGTCACAACATAGGGTTTGAGACTCTTCTTCGAGACGCTTTATAAGAGAGGTTACAACATAGGGTTTAGTGGGAAAATAATGAAATTAGTATTTCAATATGCACCTTTGACTACGGCTCTGTAAACAGTGAACACACATTTGCATTTCTATAATTTTTCAGATTATGTTTATGCTGTTGGGGGCTATGATGGCTCATCCAGACAGTGTTTAAGTTCGGTGGAGCAATACGACCCATCAACAGACACATGGACCAATGTAGCAGAGATGTCCTGTAGAAGGAGTGGGGCAGGTGGGTACTGTGAACCATTCCAGAAGTATTTGAACATGCTTAGTAACGCTGGTGTTTTAACCCATGCCCTGTTGAGTATTCATGCAAGAAAATAATGACAACATGAACATTTATTAGCTCAATTTTTATAATGTAAACCTTTCAAGGGATTTTTTTTTGCTTTGACAAAAACTGTAGAATCAGATCTATATTATGTCAAAAGCAAACAGAGTAGCCCCTGATCAGACAGCTCCCATAGAAGCCTTCTGATCTGAGTCTACTCTGTTTGGAAAACGAGTGAAAAGTCGTGTATATAAAGGGTTAATAAATCTCTTAAACCCTTTTGCTCATACAAGCGCATTTTCACGCCTTTGTAAACAGAATAGATCTAGACCAGACAGCTCCTATAGGAGCTGTCAGATCAGGGTCTGCTCTGTTTGCTTATGAAATTATAATAGATCTGACTCTACAGTTTCTATCAAAACCAAAACATTCTATTTACATATGCAAATACTTATATTCACGATGTCGTAATTTCTTACATGAATATGCAACAGGGAAAGAGTTAACCCATACCATGCTGAAAAGAAATATGTCTGCTAAACCCTAATCTGCTGTAATCTTTTTACGCCCCTACATAAAATATGGGGCATACAGTGTTGTATTTGCCTGTCCGTATGTACATTCATACATATATCTCTAAAACTCCTTTGACACCTTTGATGTTTCAAGCTTTCACAGATGGTCAACCTTGATGTACAGATAGGTATATAGGAAAGAATTACAGCTTCAGTAACAGAAAATATGGCTCTCTGTTTTTGTGCATCATCAAAAATTTCTTTGAACAACATCTCCTCTTAAACCACTGGCCGGATTTTTGTCAAAATTCTGAGGATTGAGCTACAGATGACCCTTTTTGGCTAAGCAAACAGGGCTGACCCTGATCAGACAGTTCTTACAGGAGCTGTCTGATCTTGGTCCACTCTGCTTGCAAATGCGTGAAAGGGTTAACTGTAAATGTAAGACACTTTTTCAGGTGTTGGAGTTGTGGACGGCCTGTTGTATGCCGTGGGAGGCCATGATGGACCACTGGTCAGAAACTCTGTAGAGGTGTATAACCCAGACAGTAATAGCTGGTCACAACTGGCTGACATGCACAGCTGCAGGAGGAATGCTGGTTTGTACTCTTCTGATGTTGGATCTTGAGTTCCATAATAATCAAAGCCTCAAAAACTTTCTCAAACATATTTTATTGGTCACCAAGCAAACATGTTTGAAAAATTCAACATTAAGCAAAAGTAAATGTTGGTAAATTTAAACTAAGAGATAGATATTTGCTGTAGCTCAACATTCATAGGAAATGTTGTGTTGTTTCTGTGTTTAGATGGTCAGTTACTGAGAAGTGTCATTTCTTTGTGAAAGAACACTCAAACAATTCCTTTATGTTTAATTCTATTCATAGTCAAAAACATCATTCCATTTTTAAAAAAAAATTATGTTCAGTTCAATTCTAGCTGTGCTGCGGTGTTTTGTTAATGTCCTGAAGGTTCGTTGTTCATTGCCATGTGATTTTATCTGATTTCATTGTAGGAGTGGTAGCTAATGAAGGCTTACTGTATGTGGTGGGTGGGGATGACGGGTCATCCAACCTGGGCTCAGTGGAGTGTTATGACACAAAGTCTAACACCTGGACGTTGTTAAGCTCTAGCATGATGACTGGTAGGAGTTATGCTGGTGTGACTGTGATAGACAAACCCACATATTAGTGACCTCATACACAGTGATAGATATTCAGTCATTGAGACCTCATGCCACCCTCACATGTGCTTGAACCGTGTGGCACTATAATAAACATGGCCAAAAGGAAGAGAGACTCTTACACTTTTTTGCAAATTGTGTAGACATTTTTTTGTCTAATAGGAGTCTGAACTGTCTACAGCAGCAATGGATTAAACAGTGTAGTGGATGAATGACAAGCAGGGCAGATCTTGATACACTGCCACGTTGACTATTAGAAGGCTTACTTGGTACTCTCTATTTGCTCATGGCTGAGTGCTCTACAATAGCCACTCAAAACAAGTCTAATTCTGACTCATTAACCCTTTCCTCCATAAATACGCCTTTCTATGCCTCTGTTAAAGTCACCTGTTGAAACCATTGTGATAAATAGAGCATTTGCTCCTATAGGAGCAAATGCTCTATTTATCACAATGGTTTCAAATTACAAAATTCTAAAAAAAAATCCTTTTCTCTAGTTAATGCTCCTTTTCGGTAGATGCATCCAAAGAAGTTGGATCTAAAAATAGCCTATGGAGTAAAGGGTTAAGGCAGGTGGTTTCCTAATGCAGGGTGGAATTTATGCAGAATGCTACATTACTGTTGGCCTGTATTAAGCAGCCACCTGCATTTAAAGACACTCCTGTTTATTCATTAACCCTGTCTTTCTTATAAATGCTTTTTCTAACCCTTTACAGAGTAGACCCAGATCAGATTTCATCTGGAGGAGCTGTCTTGTCAGGGTCTGCTCTATTTGCTGATTGTACAGTTTCTGCCAATGCAAAAAAAGCTTGTGTTCATATACCATTACAAATGCTCTATTCATCACAATGGTTCAAAAAATGACTTTTACAGAGACACAATAAAGCGTCAGTAGGAGAGAATGGGTTAACACATAAAGTTATGCAGAATGCTACATTACTGTTGGCCTGCATGAAGTAGCCACCTGCATTTTAACCCCTTTCCTTCATATAAATGCTTTTTTATGCCGTTGTAAACGGAGTAGACCAAGATCTGACATCTCCCGTAGGAGTCTTCAGATCAGGGTCTGCTTTGTTTGCTTATGAAATTATATAGATCTGATTCTACAGTTTTTGTCTAAGCCAAAAATCCCTTGAATGTTTTACCTTCGTTAATGAATATTCATGAATTGATCATGCATAAATGTTCATTAGGGAAAGGGTGACATACACTCATGTTTGGGCTCAAGCAAGGGGGCGATTTGGGAGAAAAGTCTCCCTAACCTTGCTGACTTCTCCTAGTGTTGAGATGAGGGAGAAGTTTTCATATATACATGTAGAACATGTAGGAAAATATAAAATCAGGGCCAACACTTCTCCCTGAATCCCACTAAACTTCTCCTTGATGGAGAGCTCCAGCTTGATCCCTGAACTATAGAGAGAATCTACACTGCACATGCCATTCAGCGTTCACATCTGTCAGAGCTTCCTTAGGTTCTGAAGTCAAAGACTGATATCAATGGTGAACCTGTATATTCCAGTATTTTGACCTTTACCTACATACATTTATATGGAAGGATTTGTTTTAGTATTAAATGATAGCTGAAAAGGTCTTTAAACCTTTACTCCATAAGTACGCCTTTCTATACCTTTGCAAACAGAGTAGACCCAGATCAGACAGCTCCTATAGGAGCCGTCTGATCAGAGTCTGCTCTGTTTGCTTATGATATAATATAGATATGATTCTACAGTTTCTGCCATCGCCTAAAAATCATGTGTCAGTGTGCTATTATAACATTTAATCTAAGTAATATTCATGATGTCATTATTTCTTTCATGAAAATTCATGGAGTAAAGGATTCATATTACATCTTCCTGTTGCTAGAAACAGATAAGATCTGCTTTTAAGTTTTTCAAGAATAGTTCCTTTATTTCTTAACCAAACTCTATGTAGTGATCAATACATAGGTTTTAGTGATGTTTGGTATTTGAAATACGCCCCTGTATCTATGGCTCTGTGTTGCTGTAATCTGATCTGGGTCTACACTATTTTCATATGCCAGTACCTTCATTTCCTGCATTCAAAGGGTTAAGTCTCAGTTGCACTGTGTCTATGTACAAGGTTACATGAGATGAAAAATGGATTTTTTTTAATCCTTTCCCTGTTGAATATTCATATAAGAAAATGACATCATGAATATTTATTAGTTGAATTTTTATAATGACATATTGGTATTGTTAGAAACTGTAGAGACAGATCAATTATAATATCATAAACAAACAGAAGAGACCTGGATCAGACAGCTCCAACAGTTGCTGTCTGATCTGGGTCTACTGTCTTTGCAAAGGTTTGAGTATGAGGGAAAAGGTGAAGCATTTGTACTTGTTACATTAATTCTAGCAAATACATAATCATGTGTCTCCAACTCTATGATGATACATGTATCATTTTAGTAAACACATGATAGCCTTGTTATTGTACTCCAAAATGATGTTTTATTTTGATTTTTTGTTTGATTTTTTATCCATTTTGTATTAATGATTTTTATGCCCCTATCACTTAAAAGGGAGGGGAGCTCATACGTATGTCTGTCTCAATTTTTGTGTAGTGCATGCACCTGCGTATTTTCGTCCAACTGCAATCAACATTGACTAAGTTATGGGTCTTGATTTTGTGAAATATGGAACTTTAAGCATGTAAATCTGAAACGATTTCATAGTGCTAGAATGATGAGACCTTGGAAATTTATTTATCAACATGTAAATGTGAAAACGTTGGTTTTTTATTCAACCACAATGAACTTTGACAGAGTTATGGACATTGACCCTTTCCTCCATAAATACACCTTTCTACATCCCTGTAATAGTCACTTCTTGAAACCATCATGATAAATAGAGCATTTGCTCTATAAGAGCAAATGCTCTATTCATTACAATGGTTTCAATACTACACAGTTCTAACATTTTCCTTTTCTCTAGTAAATGCTCCTTAGATTTATTCAATGAGGTTGGGTCTAAAAATAGCCTATGAAGGAATGGGTGTGTGTCACATGTAACTCTGAAACTATTAGTGCTTTTTGCTAGAATGAAGAGACCATAGGAATGTATTCATAAACATGTAAACTTGTTCATCTGGGTACTTTCATCCAAACACAATGAATATTAATAGAGCTAAATAACCTTGATGTAAATATGGCTATGAAGATGAAAGTTTTTGCGGTGAGAACTTTTGCAAAGTTGAGTTTCATTTGAAAACATGCTTGACTTAGGAGAGAAAATATCACCAGCAGAAGGGGAGGGGGGTGGGGGGGCATTGATGTTTCAGTTTTGGTTGTTGTTTTTTGCTGTCTCATGCCTAGGTAAATAAATGAAATTTTAACATACATTAGACGGTTAAAGAGAGATTATTCTGAATTCAATACAATTATTATTATACCTGGCAAACAGAGTTTGAGGGGGCATACTGAAATCACCCTGTCGGTTGGTTGGTCGATCCGTCTGCATTTGAAAATAGGTAGATGATGTCGCAAACCCCTCCTTCAATTTGAAAGTTATTGAATTTTTATCTGGTATATATAATAACCTAGAATAGTAGATGTCCAAAATGCAATTCTCATGTGTTTAGCGCCGGACATTGCAAAATTATCCCCCTTGAAATGTGAGTATTTTTGGATATTTTGGCAAGAAACATCGGTAATTGGTGTCACAAACTCCTCCTTCAATTTGAAGGTTAATGAATTGATACTTGTTAATATTTTAACCACGAATAGTAAATGTGCAAGATTAAATTTTTATGCTTTTAGTACTTGGCATTGCAGAATTAGCTCCCCTCAATAGACATTGTGGAATCTTGTGAAATGTTAATCAGGATTGGGGAGAAACACAAGTCAATTCCTAGGTTAGTGTGTTTGGTCTTTACTTAACCCTTTCCCTGTTCTATGTTTATTCCAAAGTTCAATACCTACTGAATATTCATAAACAAATAGTTATAAAGAAATATGGAAGGTGGAACATTGTAGACATTTTAGAAAGCATTGAAACAGATCTATCAAATTCTATAACACTAGGAGCCGTCTGATCTGGGTCTACTCTGTTTGCAAATGCGTGAAAACACGTTTACATGAGGGAAAGGGTTAATCTCTACATCATGTACAATTATTATACAGAATGACAAAGTTGAGACAGGGCTTATCAGCTTGTTAGTGTGCACTACCACTGGGGGCAGTGCTGTAACTGCATACATTACAATAGCTTTATTTACAGTTTACGAGGGGTGTTCCAAAAATAATGTCACTTGCATCGGTGCTCATATAGCGGAAGTGCTTTTGTTCATTTTAATTTGCTCTGCCCTTCAAAATACTCTCCGCCAGCCAGAATACACCTTTTTAGCTGGTCAATCCATTTTTGGAAGCATTTTTCATACTCTTCAATGGGGACACCCATCAGACACTGATAAACAGCAGATCCAAGGGCATTTCTCGAATTGTATCTCCTTCCAGATAAATGATATTTAAGTTTTGGAAAGAGAAAATAGTCGCAGGGGACCAAGTCTGGCGAATACGGAGGGTGCGGAAGGACGGTAACCTTCTCTGACTCCAAAAAGTCAGTCACAATACGTGCCTTGTGAGCGGGTGCATTATCATGCAAAAGTCGGACATACTTAAGTCCTGTTTTGGGGCGGCTACTTTTGTAGTAGTTCTTCAATTTTCTCAGAACAACGTTTTTATAGAACTTGCCTGTGACCGTTCTGCCTTTTGGCACCGGGATTTGAATAGCTGGACCCTTATTAGTGAAAAAAATAGCATACAAAACCTTCTTTACCGTTCGTATTCGTTTGGCAATACTTGGGCGTCTGGCATTTTTAGTGGCCCATATTCGGTTGGAAACCTTCCGCTTTGCTTCAAAATAATACACCCAGGTCTCATCACCAGTGACTATATTATCAAAAGCCTTTTTACTATATTTTGGGTGCATTTTGAGAAGTTTTTTTGCCATTGTTACACGCGTCTTCTTTTGCTCATCCGTTAACAAATGGGGTATCCATCTTGCATTTATCTTTCTAACTTTTAGGTGTTTCTTCAAAATTGCATGAACTCTTGCTAACGACAAGTTTGTCATTCGAGCCAATTGTCTTACGGTGAATCGAGCATCAGTTTTGAGGATATTTCGGATTTTTTCTATGTTACCTTTGGTCGTAGTTGTTGCAGGACGACCTGGGCGAGCAGCATCTTTCAGTTGCTGCTGCCCAGCACTAAATTTAGCTACCCACCTACAAACAGTCCTGTGGGACATTTGGCCCTCCCCATAAATGTCACACACCTCGCGGTGAATATCTACAGCCTTTATGCCGAGTAATGACCTACCTTTTATATAGGCCCTAATTTCAAGAACATTTTCAGCTCGTTTTCCTGTCATTTTGTGTATAGTCTAACGAATAGGCTATGAAACGATGTACACTGTACCGAGGCAAGTGAACGTGTGGACGAGATATTTACCTGTGTCACGAGCCAGTGATCACTCAATCGACACGAGGTGGTTTTGTGCATGAATTGCACGATTTCCGCGAAATAAAGCACAGATGACATTATTTTTGGAACACCCCTCATATTATGTTTGGTCGCCTCACATCTCAAAAGGCAGTGAAATTATTGTCATGGTTCAGTCCATCTGGCTTCTTTTTGTAACAGATGGAAAGTGTTGCTTTCTGTTGATTAACTCTTTTCCTAATGTACATTTATACATGAATTAATAATTTCATAGATATTCATTAACTCTTTCCCGCATATAAACACCTTTTCAGACATTTTCAAACAGAGTAGACCCAGATCAGATGGCTCCTATAGGAGCTATCTGATCAGGGTATCCTTTGTTTGCTTTTGACATGATAAAGATCTGACTACAGCTTTGTCAATGAAAAAAAATCCTTTAAAAGTTTACATTACATAGTTAAGAACTACACTGACTTATATTCAAAGTAGATTGTCTACCAGTCAGTTTGCTTATGCCTAGCTTTACAACACATATAAAGTACATATAGTCATGACACTTATTGTACAATACATATAAAGTACACATAGTCATGACACTTATTGTACAACACATATAAAGTACATATAGTCATGACACTTACAGTACAACACATATAAAATACATGTAGTCATGACACTTAATTTACAACACATATAAAGTACATATAGTCATGACACTTACATCACAACACATGTACGACACATGAAGTCAGGAGAAAGCCGAGTTTGACCACATCTTTCTTTGCAACATGTACGGCAAATTAAAAACTGTAGATATTTCCTTGAATTTCTGCATTGCTTTATTTAATTCACCATTGTGTGCACATGCAAGAAGCTTCTTCTTAACAATGCAACACCCAAGGGGCATTTATTGCAGATAACACATTACTGTATGTAATTTCCATTATATTAAGTGTAATGTTTGGGGTTAAAGCCGTTGGCACACTAAATAAAATGTTGTCTGCAAGCACACTGAATAAAATTTTGTCTGCTAGAATTTTTGTAACCTTTGTAATCAGTCTGGATTTTCTGCCGACACTAATTGAAGTCATGATTGAATTTTAACCCTTTCCTTCTCATAAATGCCTTTTCATGCATTTGCAAACAGAGTAGACCCAGATCAGAAGGCTCCTCTAGGAGTCTGATCAGGGTTTGCTGTTTGCCTATGAAGTAAAATAGATATCATTCTACAGTTTCTGAATGGCCAAAATTATTGTGTTCCTTTGGTATTATAAAGATTAATCTTATTAATATTCATGATGTCATTATTTCTTACATAAATATTCATGGAGTAAAGGGTTAAACAGGTTTATATCCAGGTGAGATACTGAGTTACTCTGCATTCAGTCTGGTAATAAACTGTTTGCATTTGTCATGTATTTGCCCACAGTGTCCTGGAGGATTATTGTGCATTTTGTACTGTTTTGCGGCATTATAGCTTGTGATAGATATGCATGTATTACATTGTGTGTGTGTGTGTGTGTGTTTGTTGGGACAGCTGACTGTGCATATCTTTGTTATATTTATATATAAGTTGACAATGTGCAATGTGAAGATCATGGTTTTACTTTCACTCACTTAATTGTTTTGTTATAGATACTCTCGGAGAATTTATTTGCAGAAGGCCTGCTACCCGGTTTCTGTATTAGAGAGATATTTAGTGACTATATATTACTCTGTACGATTCTCTCAAATAAAGTCGCAAAAAATACCTCGGTGTTTCTTTTTGAAATTCAACTGAGCATGATGGGATTTTAATCCTTTACTCCATGAATATTTGTGTAATGAAAAATGGTGGTGACTTGGCCTAGTGGTTGAGCGATGAGCTGTTAACCCAAAGGTCAAGGGATCGTTTGCTGGCTGGACCAGTTCAAAATTTCAGAGATGCATTTCAGTGTCTCCCACCCACAAGAGGTTGCCTCCTCTCCACCAAGGGGTTAAAATGGATACCTGTGAGGGTCACTAGCTGGTACTGTGGCTGCGTAATCCGGCCATATGTTAGCAGTGCTCAATATTGTAGACAAATGGCTCAATGACCAGGGGAATAAATGTACAGTTGACTGAGCAGTCATTCGGACTGAAAGTAGACTATAAATAGATACTTTTATACATCATGAATATTAATTTATCTACTGCCACATGGACGCAGGAATTTTTGGTCATGGCAGAAATTTTAGAATCATATCTTTAGAATCATATCTATACTACTGGACAGAACACTAATCAGATGGCTCCTACAGGACTGTCTGATCTTGGTCTACTCCGTTTGCAAAGGGTTAGAAAGGCGTATTTATGGAGTAAAGAGTTAATGATCTATAAGTGTTGTATGTTGCTCTACATCTGTTTCTCATTATAAGTACTTTGTATCGTTATAGACGGTTGTCTTGTGGTAACGCGCTTGACTACCGATCCGGAGGTCCGGGGTTCAAATCCCAGTCCCTCCTGGAAATTTCAGAGACGCTTTTCAGTGTCCCCGACCCGCACCTCCTCTCAACCCAGGGGTTAAAATGAGTACCTGTGCCGGTACTGCGGCTGCATGATTGTAAACTGAAAGTAGACTATAACTAGGTGTTTTCTTTTTAGCTCACCTGGCACAAAGTGCCAAGGTAAGCTATTGGGATGATTCTATGTCCGTCTTTGTGCGTTGTGCGGGCTTCAACAATTTAAACATCTCTGAAACCACAAAGCCTAGAGCTTTGATATTTTGTATGTAGCATGATCTAATGGTCCTCTATAAAAATTTGTTCAAGTTATGAGCCCGGGCCAAAAATGGCTTACGGGCATTCATGGCTCTTTTGTTTATATAAATTGTCTTGTATTCCATTCCTTGACATTCCTAAAACAATCTCAGTTTACCTAGACTTATAAAAGTGTAATAGGACCAAAACTGACAATGTGTTCAAGAGATTTCCCTTTCCTACATATAAACACTTTTCCACAACTTTGCAAACAGGGTAGATCCACATCAGATGGCTCATTTAGGAGCCATCTGATGTCTACTCCGTTTGTTTATAAAAATTATAATAGATGTGACTCTACAGTTTTAACCAAAACCAAAACATCCTGTGTCATATGCAATTATAAAAATTAGCTAATAAATATTCATAGTGTCCTTATTTCTTACATGAATATTCAACAAGGAAAGGGTTAACCCTTTGATTGAGGAATACTGAAAGTGGCACGGCCCATCAGTGTCTGGCTATAGATACCAAGTTGTATGAAGGGATTAAAATTGCTAGACTTTGAATGACAAACAGTACAGACTTTGATCAGGCGATTCCTAGGAGCCTTCCAATCTAGAGCCATGCTTTTTGCGAATGGCAGTATGTTAATTTCTGGCATTTAACCCTTTCCCTGTACCATATTCATGTTAGAAATAATTACGTCATGAATATTTATTAGCTGAATGGAAATGTTTTTGCTTTGATAAAACCATTAGAATCGGATCTATATCATGTCAAAAGTAAAAAGAGCAGACCCTGATCAAACAGCTCCTATAGGAGCAGTCTAATCTGGGTCTACTGTTTGTTAGTGCGTGAAAATGAATTTATATGAAAGAAAGGGTTAACCCTTTGTATGCAGGATATATTAGTGAACTAGAGGAGCCCTTTGATCATGGTCTGCACTGTTTGTCATTCAAAATAATCGAGTTTAAACCTTCAATGCTGGATGGATGATATAGTTTACCTTTTCCCTCATATAAATACCTTTAGCAAACAGTAGACCCAGATCAGACGGCTCCTGTAGGAGCCGTCTGATTAGTTGCTCTGCGTTTCCTCCATAAATACGCCTTTGTAAAAGTCACTTAATGAAACCATTGTGATAAATAGAGCATTTGCTCCTATAGGAGCAATACTGTTCTAATTATCACAATGGTTTTAAAGTACAAAATTCTAAAAAAAAATCCTTTTCTCTAGTTAATGTTACTTTTAGGTAGATTCATTCAAAGAGGTTGGGTCTAAAAATAGCCTATGGAGGCAAGGGTTAAATTCTAATGGATCTGATTTTACAGTTTTTACCATTACCAAACCATCCTGTGTACATATGCCTTTTTAAATATTCAGCTTACAAATATGATGTCAATACATGTATTTCTTACATGAATATTCAACAGGGAAAGGGTTAAACACTGATGGGCTACACATGCTCCAATATCTAATTGGTTCAACAACATATACACCTGTACAGTAAAACCCCTCTAAACTGGAATTTTAGTAGAGACAAATTGATACTTTTAGGCAGGTGGCTGCTTAATTCTGATTGAAAGGAGCTTTCACCCTGCATTAAGCTGCCCCCTGTCTCTACGACCGATATTTATATTAAATTTAATGTTTTTTTCAATTTTCATTTCAGCATGTTCCAGTATCACTTTCCACATGTAGTCAGTTGATACTACCTGTGATCTATAAATAGGAATGTACAAGTACTAAAACTACATGTAACCTCACTCCTTTCATCCGTGAAATAACAAAATAGAAAACTCCATCAGTGTTAAACCCTTTACTGCATGAATATTCATGTAATAAATAATGGCATCATGAATATTAATTATATTACTTTGTAATTAATGGCACATGAACATATTCATTTTTGGACACAACAGAAATTAAAATTATAATCTATATTATTTCATAAGAAAACAGAGCAGACTCTGATCAGACGGTTCCTACAGGAGCCATCTGATCTGGGTCTACTCTGTTTCAAAGGCATAGAAAGGTGTATTTATGGAGTAAAGGGTTAAATGTAGAGTCCACTCAGTAGGAGAGACTTAACCCTTTCCTCCATAAATACACATTTTCTACGCCTTCTGTAATACCCCCTTCTTGAAACCATTGTGATAAATAGAGCATTTGCTCCTGTGGAGCAAATGCTCTATTTATCACAATGGCTTCAATACTACACAATGCTAACATTTTCCTTTTCTCTAGTAAATGCTACTTTTTGGTAAATTTATTCACAGAGGTTGGGTCTAAAAATAGCCTATGAGGGAGAGACGTAAACTTGCTACAGGACTTTGGACAACAATGAGTGCAGACCCTGATCTCTAGGGGCCCTCTGATCTGGCTCTTCACTTTTTACAAATAACATCACCTGCGTGATCATGGTTGAAAGGGTTAAACAACACTTTTATTGAGGTGTACATGGTTTGCACAAGTCATGTAAAGTTGCTACAGACGCAGACTGGATTACAGTAGATGGTTTAAACATTTAAATTCACCAACATGAGGATAGACTGCCTTTGCTATCAAATAACTAAATAATAAATTAGCTATTCAGAAAACCCACTTAAGCGTAATTCTTGTGTAGTAAAGTGTCAGCTGATATCTGGTGTTTTCTTCCTGGTCTGAGATATCAGTATGGTTAGAGTAGAGCACAAAATGTGTTTCTATGATAAGTGTCCTGCAAAATGTCTTAAAGTGGATTTATTTTGACATTTTTTTTATTTGTGAGAGGCTGTCACAGGCTGTATTGACAAGGGCTGAATATGCTCTGTGAAGATGTTAAAGGATAATTTGGTCGAGTTAACATTTAGTGCACTAATGTAACTGACTGCTGACAAAACTGTTGTCTGCTTCATTTCACAAAGCAGATGTTTCTTCCATTTAATTCCAAAAGAAAACTTACAGGTAAGTGTGAAACAATTTGGTTCCGGGAGAGACTATGGGTGTTACCTAGCATCTCATCTGAATTTAACCCATTCCTCCATAGGCTATTTTTAGACCCATGAAACCTCTTTGAATGAATCTACCCGAAAGGAGCATTAACTAGAGAAAAGGAAAACTTTAGAATTTTGTGGTTTGAAACCATTGTGATAAATAGAGCATTTGCTCCTATAGGAGCAAATGCTCTATTTATCACAATGGTTTCAACAGGTGATTTTTACAGAGGCGTAGAAAGGCGTATTTATGGAGGAAAGGGTTAAATAGTATACAGTAAAACCTGTCTACAGCGACAGGTGATAGTTTAGTAAGCTTACCCTTTGCTCCATGAAAATTAATGCAGGAAATAATGACATCATGAATATTAATAATCTGATTTTTTATAACTCTGGAATACAGGAAATTTTGACAACGGCAGGAAGTGTTAAATCATATCTTTATTATTTCAGAAGCAAACAGAAGACACTGATCAGACAGCTGATCTGGGTCTTCTTTGTTTGCAAAGGGTTAACCCTTTACTTCATACAAACACCTTTTCACATCTTTGCAAAAAGAGTAGACCTAGATCAAATGACCCATGAACGGGTTAAAATTGGTACCTTTGAGGGTCACTAGCAGGTACTGCAGCTGCGTAAGCACGCCATATGTTAGCAGTGCTCAATATTGTAGACGAATGGCTCAATGACCAGGGGAGTAAATTTACAGTCGGTTGAGCGGTCATTCGGACTGAAAGTAGACCATAACTAGGTACTTTACTTTTAGGAGCTATCCGATCAGGGTCTGCTCTGTTTGCAGTTTCTACCAATACCAAAATATCCCTTTTATATGTGCCATTATAAAAATTAAGGTAATAAATGTTCATGATGTCATTATATTCAACAGGAAAAGCGTTAATATCCTGTTTATGTTTCTGAAACAAAAGGGAGAATGACGGCAAATACCAGTTATACTGTGCCCCACTGGCAGTCTGATTAGGATCTACAATCTTAACATAATTTAAAAGAAATATCGGCATGAACTTTGACAAACAGTTTAGACCCTGGTCGATTGGCTCCTGAGGCTGTTTGATAAGGGTCTGCACTATGCAATTAGTTTAAAAAGCATGCTTAACTCTTTCCTTCATACAAACTCTTTTTCATGCCTTTGCAAGCCTTGACCAGCGTATGCTCTGTATGCTTATGCATTTATAAAAGATCTGAATCTGCAATTTCTACTGATAACAAAATTCATGAGTACATAATAAAATATCAGCTCATAAATATTCATGATGTCATGATTTCCTACATGAATATTCATGGAGTAAAGGGTTAACAACTCAGTGAGATTGGATTTTGTAATGAACTACTGACAGATGCTGTGATTACAGTTTGCTGAGTCCCGAGCCCAGAGCCCCCGGATGTACCTTTCTTTTAGAGTGGCTTTTTATCTTTAGCAAATGCCAAAAAACTGCAGATGAGATTAACTCTTTGCATGCTAACTGACTAGCATCTACAAAACTCATCATCTGCATCTCAGTTTAAATTTTCCTTCATTTCTTTTAAAAAATGAAGTCAGAGTGTCAAACAAGTAACTTTGGGTACTAACAAATAACTTGGGGTTTCATATGGATAAAACCACTTTGCATAGGTAGCTAACACCATCGTAGCTAACACCATTTATAATTTGAAGTACATGTATGTTTGTTCTTCAGAATGAGGAAAAAAGAAGTAGAGATAACTACAATGTAGCAAACAGGAGACTTAGGAAATGCACTGGCATTTTGTAAACAGTGTAGACCCATACCAGAGGGTTACTAGAGGAACCATCAGATCAGGGTCTACACAGTTTGTCATTCAAACTCCTTTAGCATATCTAATCCTTTCCAACAGAATGGTCTAGACCATTAACCATTTCTCTCATGAATATTTATACAAGATAAATGGTATTGACCAGATTTTAGTTGTGTAGTTAGAAAATTAGGTACAGTAAAAAACCCTAAACCAGACATTAAATCCAGTATAAATATCTGTCTTGGAGACAGGTGGCAGCTTAACCCTTTCCTCCATGAATATTCATGTAAGAAATAATGACTCCATGAATATTAATTAGATTCATTTTTATAATGGCATAATTTTGAACACCGGATATTTTGACCCATGATGGCAGAAACTGTAGAATTAGAACTATGTTATAAGAAAACGGAGCAGACCCTGATCAGATGGCTCCTACTCAAGCCGTCTGATCAGGGTCTTCTCTGTTTGCAAAGGCATAGAAAGGTGCATTTATTTGGTACATGTATTACAATAAAAACCCTCTAAAACGGAATTCTAGTAGAGGAGAATATAGTGCTTTTAGGCATGTGGCTGCTTTATGCAGGGTGAAAGTCATGCAGAAAGCTCCTAGAGTTGTATGACTTTCACCCTGCATTAAACCTTTACTCCATAAATTACTCTAAAAGCACTATATTCTCCTCTACTAGAATTTCGGTTTAGAGAGTTTTTACTGTAATACGTGTACCAAATTAACAGTACCACGTGTGTTTTACAAATGATATAGACCTACGGAAAATTGCTTCTTGTGATCAGGATCAATACGATTTGACATTCTTCAGCCTCATTTCTCTGAACTTATGATAGCGAAATTAATAAGACACAGTATATCTATAGTTGATCTGGATTTACACTGTACTCAATGCTCAAATGTACCTTTTGTCACAATGTGTCTTCCATAATTTGCAATTTCGGTGTTGTTAAGATATCTGATCAAGGATGTACTCGAGAATTAGCACACAAAATACTTGCTGCCAAATTGTCGTCTGCTAGAATTGTGACTGTTAATTTTTCCATCACTTCCTTTCAAAAATGCAATGTCAAACAGAATGGATCCTGATGATCGAGTTGTCACTCGGACAAAATTAACGTCTTCTTGACCTCACAAAGAAGGGTTAGGGTTATCAGCTTCTTTTCAAAAGTGTTAACCCTTTCCCTGTTCTGTAGTTAGGCCAATTTTCAGTACCTATTGAATATTCATTAACAAAATAGTTACAATGAAATATGGAAAGTGGAACATTGTAGACAGTTTAGAAAGTATGGAAACAGATCTATCAAATTCTGTTAGCAAACAGAGTAGACCCTAATCAGACGGCTCCTCTAGGAGCCGTCTGATCTGGGTCTACTCTGTTTGCAAATGCAAACACGTTTATATGAGGGAAAGGGTTAAACGGAGTTAAACAGTATGACCTGACCAGGATGTGTTTGTATTAAAGTGATAATTTAACCCTTTGAATATGTGAAACAGGTATACTGGTATTCATAAATAGTTTAGCCTCAGATCAGATAGTTCAATCCTCGATCAGTGATAAGGGTCTGTTACTGTCTTTCAAAATCCTCTTGTATCCTTCATACGGAATGGACTCACTCATCAAACATGCATGCATTTTAAAAATTCAGTATTCAAAGGATTAAATGGATCTGAAGGTATGATTCCTTTTAATAAACTTGTCCATAGACTTGCTTTGAAATGTTTGTGGTAATAATATTTTGGCCATATTCGATATTGTTCCACCGGTACTTCAGAGATATGGCCCTTGAATTGTCCAAAATTATTATCTAAGTGGCATGTTCACTCTCACTTATTTAAACTTCTCTAAATAATACAGAAAAGTTTCGTGGTAATAATATATCAGCCAAGTTTCATAGCCAGTCATATCCTTTCTGGCCCTTAAGAAATATGGCCCATATATGGTCCAAAATTAGCCATTTTGACACTGCCCACTCTTTAAATGGAAGAATTTTCATCCAATCTTCACCAAATATGCTGAAAATATTCGTGGAAATAATATCATGGACAATATGGATAACCAGTTATATCAGATTTATGCCCCTCGATTTGTCCATAATTAGCCATTTTGGCCTTGATCACTACCTAAGTGTAAAAATTTTCTCCAGTCTTCACCAGACTTGCCAAAAATGATTGTGGTAATTACATTGTCACCCAATTTGATAACCATTAATTAATATTGTTCCAAGCACTTCAGGATGGGTAATGGATGAAGCGTACCAAATGTATGTCATACCAAACCAATAGATAACAAGAGATGTTTGTAAAACATGTATACCCCCCAGACCCCCTGACCTTTGATCTAGTGACCTCAACTATAGAGGTCATCTAGCGGTCATGACTAATCACCACAGCAACTTTGAAGATCCTAAGCCAAACCACTGATCATTTATTGATCTGAAAACATTTCACATATTAAGGTCATGGTGACCTTGACCTTTGACCTAGTGACCTCAACAACTATAGGGGTCATCTAGTGGTCACAACCAACTACCACAGCAAGTTTGAAGATCCCGAACCAAACCATTGAGCAGTTAATAATTGGAAACCATTTCATCAGTTAAGGTCATGATGACCTTGACCTTTGACCTAGTGACCTCAAAATCAATAGGGGTCATCTAGTTGTCATGACCAACCACCACAGCAAGTTTGAAGATCCTAAGTCAAACTCTTGAGCTGTTATTGATCGCAAACCATTTCACCAGTTAAGGTCATGGTGACCTTGACCTTTGACCTAGTGACCTCAAAAATAATAGGGCTTATCTATTGGTCATGACCAACCACCACAGCAAGTTTGAAGATCCTAAGCCAAACCCTTGAGCAGTTATTGATCGCAAACCATTTCACCAGTTAAGGTCATGGTGACCTTGACCTTTGACCTAGTGACCTAAAAAACAATAGGGCTCATCTAGTTGTCATGACCAACCACCTAAGCAAATTTGAAGATCCTAAGCCAAACACTAGAGCAGTTATTGATCAGAAACCATTTTACAAGTTAAGGTCATGGTGACCTTGACCTTTGACCTAGTGACCTCAAATACAATAGGGGTCATCCGGTTGTCATAACCAACTACAACAGCAAGTTTGAAGATTCTAAGCCAAACCCTTGAGCAGTTATTGATCGGAAACCATTTGACCAGTTAAGAGCATGGTGACCTTGACCTTTGACCTAGTGACCTAAAAAACAATAGGAGTCATCTAATGGTCATTACCAACCACCACAGCAAATTTGAAGATCCTAAGCCAAACCCTTGAGCAGTTATTGATCGCAAACTATTTCACCCTTTAAGGTCATGGTGACCTTGACCTTTGACCTAGTGACCTCAAAATCAATAGGGGTCATCCAGTGGTCATGACCAACAGTTACTACCACAGCAAGTTTGAAGATTCTAAGCTAAACCCTTGAGCAGTTATTGATCGGAAACCATTTAACCATTTAAGGTCATGGTGACCTTGACCTTTGACCTAGTGACCTCAAAATCAATAGGGGTCATCTAGTGGTCATGACCAACCACCACAGCAAGTTTGAAGATCCCAAGCCAAACCCTTGAGCAGTTATTGATCGGAAACTATTTCACCATTTTAGGTCATGGCGACCTTGACCTTTGACCTAGTGACCTAAAAAACAATAGGAGTCATCTAGTGGTCATTACCAACCACCACAGCAAATTTGAAGATCCTAGGCCAAACCCTTGAGCAGTTATTGATCGCAAACTATTTCACCCTTTAAGGTCATGGTGACCTTGACCTTTGACCTAGTGACCTCAAAATCAATAGGGGTCATCTAGTGGTCATGACCAACCACCACAGCAAGTTTGAAGATCCCAAGCCAAACCCTTGAGCAGTTATTGATCGGAAACTATTTCACCATTTTAGGTCATGGCGACCTTGACCTTTGACCTAGTGACCTCAAAAACAATAGGGGTCATCTACTTGTCATGACCAACCACCACAACAAGTTTGAAGATTCTAGGCCAACTCGTTTATTAGTTATCATTCGGAAACCATCGATCTACCGACCGACCGACCGACCGACCGACCGACCGACCGACCGACAGACCGACCGACCGACCGACCGACATGTGCAAAGCAATATACCCCCATTTTTTCAAAAGGGGGGTATAATAAACTGTGTAACTAAATGTGTTCTTGTGAACATGCAGCAAGGATAATGACCCTTGAATTGTCCAAAATTAGCAGTGGTCCGCTTGAGTCGTCCAAATCATGGCCACTCTTTCGATGGAACAATTTTCACCCAATTTTCATGCAACTTGATGAAAATGTTTATTAATTTCTGAGCCAAATTTAATAACTAGTCATGATCGTTTATGGCACTTTTGAATTATGGCCCTTGAATAGTCCAAAGTTAGTCGTTTTGACCCATGTCCTATCTTGAACTGAAACAATTTTGATCAAGTCTACACTAAACTTGTTGAAAATGTTTGTGGAAATAATGTCTTGACCAATGTTGATAATCAAATTCATTGTCCCAGGCACTTCAGAATTATGACTCTTGAATTGTCCAAAATTAGCCGTATTGACATTGTCTGCTCCCTAAGTCATATCTAAAAGATGGGCGTATTGAATATTGAAACCTTTTTATAGTGATCAAGCTCATGAGAATGTTTATAGTCTTCAGTTTTATATTTACTATTATGTACAGGTGTTGATCATGATCAACGCATAATTATATATATATAAAACATGCTGGATGTGACATATGCCATATTTCTACAATGGATTAAGCTGACGCTACAGACTCCAAAGTTGTTTTCTGTAACATTTAATCCCAAGTTTCTTCTTCACTAGTTTTTGTATATCATCAAGTTACATAGATTTACAATTTAAAGTTACTGAGGTCTTTCAGATTCACTTGGTAATTACTTAACTTAAATTTAAGTCACAGAGAAGTTTCACAGAGTGCTATCGTTTAGAAGGTCAGAACAAATCGAGGGCTTGGTGCAAAACTATTCTAACTCCTTCATAAAGTGAAGGAGTTAGAATAGTTTTGCACCAAGCCCTCGAAATTCTTTTTATAAATTTTACAATTACCTTAGTCCACCAATATTGGTATTTTTACCTTTAGCTCCAAACAAAACATTTACATTCAAAACAATCAAACATGGCTTGGCATCCTTTTAACCCTTTGCTTGCTGAATTTTAAAATACATTTCTCCTTCTTTACCCATTTCTTGTTGTATAATTACATAGATCTTCACTTTGTACAAGTATTTCGCTATGCAATCACTGCTGTAGAGTGCACTGGTTGCACAATCAACTCGTAAATAGTGCAGACCCTGATGAGACAGCTCCTGCAGGAGCTGTCTCATCTGGGTCTTCACTATTTACAGGTAGGTATATTGACGTGAATAGCAAGCGAAGGGTTAATATTTATTATCCCTTTACTCCATAAATAAGCCTTTCTGTGCCTTTGCAAACAGAGTACACCCAGATCAGATGGCTCATGTAGAAGCTGTCTGTTCAGGGTCTGCTCTGTTTGCTTATGGAATAATATTGATCTGTTCTACAGTTTCTGCCTTGACCAAACTCTTTTATGTTCATTAGCCAGTATAAAGAATAATCTAATTAATATTCATGATTTCATTATTTCTTACAAGAATATTCGTGGAATAAAAGGTTAACAGCAATTGGGCTCAACAAGTGTTAAATTATGCACACTATGATTACTCAGTATTATATAATTATAGTGTAAACAAATAATTAGGACAAAAATACAATTTATAAGAAGGTGAAAATTGAAAGGAATTAGACTTATGCTTCAAGATTTGGCATCCAAACAGTCTTATGTACAGATTATGTAACTCAATTTTAAAGAAAAGAACTGAATCGGTTTAGTTACAAATCTGAAGTTTAAGCTGAAAACCAAACCAATTATTTTGATACCAAATATGAATATTGCATACCAATAAATCTAAAAATCATTATTTTCACTCTAGTTAATTACTCAATTTTACATGCAAAATTTGTGTCATAATATTACTCTAAATACTCAAACACTTAATTGTCTAAATACTCAAACACTCATTTGTCTTCCTGTTCTTCACTTCACTTTTCCTGGAACAGTTAATTTGTCATCTTAGCTGACTTCATAACAATCTCTTTCCTTTTTGTTCTGTCTTCCACTGCTCTCTGATTTGTTGCAAAACTAAACCTGTCCACTCCTTGATGTTATCTTCCCATCTCTTTTCCTTTGTCTTCCTCGCCTTCTTGTTCCATTAGTTGTTCCCTGAAGAATTGTCTTGGCGATGCCTGATGAGCGGGAGCCATGACCATACCATCTCATCTCCCTTTTCTTAACAATAGCGAGAAGCTCTTCATTGGTGATGTGGCCCTTGTAAGATATGTTTAGGGTTCTTCTGTAGCATCTCATCTCTAAGGATTGGATTCCTCTCTCCAGCTCCACTGTCTGAGCATCCATGTCTCACAAGCATACAGGAATATTGAAACGACAAGAGTACACCTAAGTCTCATATTAGAGCCTACATCTGTCATGATAGATCCAAGGTACTTGAAGGCTGAAACCATCCTAAGCATTTGTCCTTTGATCTCTATATCATTTCCAAAGTCTTCTTCTTCTTCTGTGGTGTTCCTCATCAGCTTGGTCTTCTTCTTTTACTTGGTGGATGTTTGGCATTGGCATTGCCTAAGTCCTTGAGTTCCTGCAAGGCTCCTGCCAGTCGCTCAATATAATCTGCAAAGCGCTCTAATGGCTTGCATAGATGAATTAGTCAATTCTTCACCATGATAAATTTAACCCTTTCCTCGATAAATATGCCTTTCTACGCCTCTGTAAATGTCACTTTTTGAAACCATTGTGATAAATAGAGCATTACTTTTGCTCCTTAGGAGCAAATGCTCTTTTTATCACAATGGTTTCAGAACTAAAAAATTTAAAAAAAATCATTTTCTCTAGTCAGTGCTCCTTTTCGGTAGATTTATTCAAAGAGGTTTTATCTAAAAATAGTCTTTGAGGGAATGGGTTAAATGACACTAATTGACAAGCAAATAGTGCAGACCCTGATCAAAGTGCTCCTTTAGGGGCACTTTGATCTGGACCTACACTATTTGCCAAACTTTGTCTGGCTGAGTATTTAGAGTAACCCTGGTAATTTCTATTACTCCAATATTCATATTTTGAATAAGCTGAAAACAAAGATTTAATCCTTTCCCTATTTGACATTCTTGTAACAACTAATGCCATCATGAATATTTATTAGCTAAATTTTTATAATGGCATCTGAAAACACACTTTTTGATATTGGAAGAAACTGTAGAATATGATATATTATTCAATAAGCAAACAGAGAAGACCCTGATTAGACGGCTCCTTACAGGAGAAGGCATTAAAGACAACCTTAAAGAGTGAAAACTATTTTGATCCAGGTGAAATTGCAATCAGAGATTTCATTACTATACAATATCATGTAATTTACAATTTAGTAGACAACAGTTTTTGCAGATGACAATTATTTAAGCTCTTATTTGACTGGGGTTTCCTGACATTTCGAATAAGTTTGAAATATGAGAGCTCAGTTTCAATGGATTACAAACAAACTACTTTCTTGTTTCCTTGTGTATTGAAGTAAAGATACCCTACTAATTTCCAGTTCAGTCTTGGCTGAAACATAAAGTGTATAGTAAATTTATTTCCTCTGGTAAAGTATAACAAGGACTTAGTACAAAACTATCTTACAACCTTCCTTAAACCTTTATTCCATGAATATTCATGTAAGAAATAATATAGCACATAAACACAGGAATTATAATAGCACATAAACACAGGAAGTTTTGGCTATGGCATAAACTGTAGAATCATATCTGTACTACATCATAAACAGACAGTGCATACCCTGATCAGATGGCTCCTGTAGGAACCGTCTGATCTGGGTCTACTCTGTTTGCAAAGGCATAGAAAGGTGTATTTATGGAGATCAGATGGCTCCTGTACAAGTTGTCCGATCAGCGGCTGCTCCGTTTGCTTATTAAATATAACTGATCTGACTCTACAGTTTCTACCTATACCCAAAATTTCGAGGGCTTGGTGCAAAACTATTCTAACTCCTTCACAAAGTGAAGGAGTTAGAATAGTTTTGCACCAAGCCCTCGAAATGTCCTGTGTACATAAAATTATACCATTCTAAAAAAACTAATGAATTTTCATGATCATCAATTATTGATGTCATTTATTTCTTATATGAATATTCAACAAGGAAAGGGTTAATGTTAAATATTTGAGACATTTATTTTTATTGCTAATTTCTACTTTTTTCTCTCTTTTCTTCAGCAACATACAGAGGTTTTTCAATAGTGAAATATGGCTGACAATGAGGATTATGATGTGTATGTGGATGGGAATGGGATAGAACAAAATTATTCGGGAGAGGATGCTTTTTACATGGACTTTCCTGGCAGTGATGTGCAAGAGCCTGTTAGGAGTCCCATTAGAGGAGCTGATATTAACAAGGCAGAGTGGTACTGGGGTATCATCAGTCGAGCTGAGGTCAATGACCTTCTGAAGGACAAGCCTGATGGCTCCTTCCTTGTGAGAGATGCAGCATCAAGTTCTGGTAATTACACACTGACATTACGAAAAGGAGGAGTAAACCGTTTGATAAAAATTTACCAAATAAATGGCAAATACGGCTTTGCTAAACCTGACTTTGACAGTGTTGTTGATCTTATAAACTTCTACAGTGATCACACATTAAAAGACTACAACTCTACATTGGATATAAAACTGATCTATCCTGTTGTGAATGTAAAGAGAAACTCGGTAAGTACATTTATACAACAAGGCATGGGTAAAGAAGGAGAAATGTATTTTAAAATTCAGCAAGAGAAGGGTTAAATTCGGTATAATTATCGGTCCTGGAGACAGGTGACAGTTTAATGTAGGGTGAAAGTCATGACTTTCACCCTGCACTAAGCAGTCACCTGCCTAACAGTATCTAAATTCTTCTCTACCAGTTTAGAAGGGTTTTACTGTATCAGGAACTGAATGACCACTGCATTCTCAGGCTCAAAGCTCGAAATTTGTCTCACACATTCCGGAAGATGTTCACAATGAGCTTAGCAGAATGTTAAGAGACTTCAAGCTTGTGTTGGTGAAGTCAAACTCATTTTTAAGCAACCTTCAAGGACTGCTTTTTACCTATTTCCCTGTTGAAAAGTAATGTTAGAAATAATGACATCTTGAAAATTAATTATATAGCTGATATTTTATAATGGCATGTGTACATATAGTAAAACCCCGCTAATGCGACCACCTAAAAGAGGTATAATTCTGGGTGCTAGATGCCGGTGGGAGCTTTCTGCATTACTTTTGTCCTGCATTAAGCAACCACCTGCTTATAAAGACACCCATGTTTATTCGTTAAGTGTCGCATTAGAGGGGTTCTACTGTATATGGATGTTTTGGTACCAGTAGAAATTGTAGCATCAGATACGTTATGTCAAAAGTGAGCAGACCCTGATCAGACCGCTACTACAGGATCTGATCTGGGTCTACTCTGTTTGCAAAAATAAACATGTCATGAATATTCTTACAGGTCTCAGTCCCCTGTGAATATTAACCCTTTACTTTATATAAACACCTAAAGTTTTTAGCCATTGCAAACAGAGTAGACCCAGATACTACACCTCCTACAGGAGCTATCTGATCCAGGTCTACTCTGTTTGCAAAAATAAACTGATCAGGGTCTGCTCTGTTTGCTTATGGATTTTTAATAAAGCTGACTCTTAAGTTTCCACCAATACCAAAAACCCCTGTGTACATATGCCATTATAAAAAAAATCAGCTTATAAAAATTCATGAAATCATAATTTCTTACCTGAATATTCAACGGGGAAATGTTAAATGGTATTGCAAATATACGAGGCTTGTTCGGAAATTATTGAGACACTGTCTGTTTTTCAAAACATATTTAATGCTCAGTGTTTAAATTGGTACAAGCACAGTATGGGGTCTTCTGATCAAAATACATGAAAATCAGGAGATGACTATATAACAATTGCGAAAAAGCAATTGAGTAAGAGCTACATGTAGCCATACCCGGAGCACGCCGTGGAATTATCATGTTGCAAACACAACCTTTATATACTATGCGATCAAAGAACAAGAAAAAGCGGGAAAACGTTATGCAAAGTGATGTCATATAGACATTAGGATTCTTACATGGTTTTGTAAAAAATTGACGTTATTTGAGTTACAATTACATAAATGAGGACCGTTTTCCAAGTGCCGGTCAAATTAACTTTGTGACGTCAGTATTAGTTCTCAGATAAAGCCGGAGCTGGCTTTGTCAGATCTATAAAATGCATTACAACAGAACACACAGTATGAATATAGTGAATGTATCGAATTTATTATTAAAAATAATAAAACCAATAATTTGCAGTAGCTTTGTAGTGGCTTCCAAAAGTTATGTATTTACGAAGTTATGTGTTTACATTGTTTTCTATATTACTTGAGGCTTGCGCTAGTCAATATTGCCATTCAAAACAACATTTGAGTTGTGACAGCAAATACAATAATGACAGCAAATACAATAATGATAGAAGGGTACACATAGAACTGTGTGTGTTTGCTGGGTACCACATTTGCTATGACAGGGTTAGGAGAGTAGCAGCTTCACAGGAATTTCAAAAGAGATGGCGTAACGTTAATGACGCTGGCGTGCTCCGGGTCCCGCGAGGTGATGTTCTTTAGGAAGATGCTAAAGAGTGATCCACGGATCCAGCATTTTTATCTTGCGCATGTACAAAGTACACACATGCAAGTATTTATTGACGTAATATCTTAATAGTATGTCCTTCAATGTCCATTTTATTTACAGTGTCTCAATAATTTCAGAACAAGCCTTGTAAAACACAGAAATCTATTGATATGCGAAACAGTAGAGATCTGTCACATATAAACAGAGCAGATGCTGATAAGACAGCTCCTATATTAGCTGTCTGACCTGGGTCTACTCTATTGTAAAGACATGAAGAGGAGGAATTATCTCTTTACTCCATGAATACGCCTTTCTATACCTTTGCAAACAGAGCAGACCCAGATCAGACGGCTCCTAAAGAAGCCGTCTGATCAGGGTCTGCTGTTTGCTTATGATATAACATAGATATGATTCTTCAGTTTCTGGCATGGCCAAAAATTTCTGTGTCACAGTGCTATTATAACAAATTAATCTAATAAATATTCATGGCATCATTATTTCTTACATGAATATTCATGGAGGAAACAGTTAAGTAGGCATACATCAGTATAATCCAACAGGTTAATGAATAAATAGTACCTCATGTAGATAGTTGAGCAATTTTTAACTTAACTCTTTCCCCGTTATATATTTATTCCAAATTTCAATACCTACTGAATATTCATGGACAGAGTTATTATGAAATATGGAAGATGGAATATTGTAGCCATTTCAGAAATTAATTCCATTTGCAAACAGAGTAGACCCAGATCAGACAGCTCCTATAAGAGCTGTCTGATCTGGTTCTACTCTGTTTGCAGATGAATGAAAAGGTGTTTATATGGACAGAGTTATTATGAAATATGGAAGATGGAATATTGTAGCCATTTCAGAAATTAATTCCATTTGCAAACAGAGTAGACCCAGATCAGACAGCTCCTATAAGAGCTGTCTGATCTGGTTCTACTCTGTTTGCAGATGAATGAAAAGGTGTTTATATGATGGAAAAGGTTCACAGTGTTTCACATCAGGTTGTGCATGAAGTTCATATGATATTATAATTTGCCACAGCAAACTTCAGCTGAAGAAGAAATATCACAATACACAGTTATCCGAGAAGAACTCAGAATAAGACGTAATGAGTATGACCAGTTGAGTGCAGAGCAAGACAATGCCAAAACAGAGCTGCTGAATACAATCCTTATGTCAGATGCCCTGAAAGTGACCATACACATCTATGAGGAACAGGTGGTTCTACAGCGGCAGTTCCATGCAGATGTCACTGCCTTAAACATACAAAAGTAAGTGAAATTTACTGTCTCCACATACAAGAGTAAGTTATAAATCTCTCATCAGACAGAGTAAAAATGTCATCTAGCCTGCAGAAGTTACAGACATATCATTAAATACAACTGATACTACATGTACGGTATATTTACCCTCTACCTGTTCAATATTCGTGTAAGAAATAATGACATCATGAATATTTATAAGCAAACAGAGTAGACCTAGATCACATGGCTCCTATAGGAGCTAATGCTCTGTTTGCTTGTGAAATAATACAGACACACGTCTACAGTTTCTGCCAAGGTAAAAAAATCTTCTATTCACATGTTATTATAATCAAAGTGTTGCTGACACTGCAGTATTCTTTGCATGGGATCAGTGTGTTGAAAATCAAATTTCTGATATCAACTAAATGCGTTTTGGCATGAAATTGCATATCTGTAAGGGAAAGAACACAGTGGATAATTCAGTTGCAGATGACGCGTTAGTCATTTCCCGCTATGCTTATTATCAACGGACCACTCACGGTTTATGGGGGTCATTATTGAATCGCTTGCATGAGGTCATCCAATGCACACTTCTTTATTCATTGAGTAACTGCCTCTGGGAGAATACTTTCATTCATTTTATGGTCACGTGATTTCGTCATGTGACTGATATATGTATATTCATGTGCCCTCTTTAGACATTACTATATTTTGTGGATTTTCTTGCATATAAGTATTAAACCAAAACTAATGTTATGAACCATTTTTATGTCAGAAATGGTATACATGTACTTTGATTGTTTCTGGATAATTAAATGCCATTTGTATCCATTGAATGCATGTCAATAAATTGCACAAGACTGCTATGCAGAATGGCAGTTGTCCGGTATGTCGGTTAAGCCTAGAAGAGCCCTCTCATCAGGGTCTGCACTGTTTGTCAAGTTCCATTTTTTTAAAGAAAGAATCTCTAAATATTCACTATAAGCTTGACCTGTTTGAATATTGGAATAGTCCATTTGAAAATTCAGCATTGTAAAGGGGTCATTTCACCGAGAAATCTTCCCGGAAGACTGAGCTGCGATCTCAGAGCGTGGCTTGGTCGCCGCAGGTCGCACGTAGTCGACAGTTGACTGAGGGTTGGTCGTGCCTGGTCTCCCGTGGTCGCATAAGGTCGAGGATTGGTCTCCCGGAAAAACAGATCGTAGCTCGACCTAAAAGTCGCACGGAGAGCGTCGAAAGAGCGAGCGAGATCGAGGAAAGAACGCATTGGTCATGAGATGATCGAAACTAGAGCGGGGATGAGCGAGGCTCGGTCTTCTCGTGCGAGAACTGGTCGCGCGAATGGTCGTGTTGCTCAATCCCTGCTCGGTCCTCTCTCGATCCGTGCGATCCAGCTTCGCTCTTTTGCAATTAAGCCTCGCACCGCGTGACCTGTCCCAGACCTTCCCTAGACCCGTACATTCTATATTATTTCCATTGGCGACCTCTGTGCGCTTAAGCTTCAACCAAATAAGATCGACCCTCGCTTAACTTGCGAGTCCATAATTAGTGTCCATCTTTGCAATTCTAGTCCCCACCCTGGCCAAAAGTTCGTCAAACATCTCCGGGGGCATACGGAGATAGGTCCGGTAGGTAGCTTCATCTCCCAGCTTCCGTTCCGTCATGAGAGAGGTGTGCTGACCATACTGTTTCCTCTGGCGTTCACGCAGCCAGGGAGCAATCCAATATTTCTTCTTGGTATACTTCTTCCTTTTCCTCCTCTTCAGCATGGTTAGCATAACCAGAGAGTCTTGCTGCAATTTCAGGGCATGGTGCTGTAATACAATAGCATGATGCAGAGCGATTGGGTCCATGTTATCCCTTCAAAAACTGATGGTCGGTCACCGATCGCCGGGCATTGTAAAACGATCGCAGTGGGTCGCGCGTAAATCCGTGCGACCAAAACCAATATGCACATAGCTCGGGCGAGACTCTGCCGAGAAAAGATCGATAATTGGTTGTATGAGCGAGGCTAGAACGTTCGAGATAACATCTAAATTGTATTGATCGAGGGTACATTGCAACTCGTACGTAGTTAGATCGGCAGGGAACGAGTCTTGGTCGCCCGAGGTCGCGCGCTTGCGAGGATAGATCGCCTAGAGATCGAGGCAATGTCGCAGATTGGTCGAACAGAACGAACATTGGTCGTGTCAAGATCGCTTCAGATCGAGTGGATAGACGTAGGTAGAGCGTATAGAGAGCGTGTGTAGAGCGTTACGGACATATATAGAGCGTACACATCGAAGGTCAAACGAGCTAACATCGAACATAGAGCGTGCACAGAAAATAATGGGGTAGGTTGCACGGTTTTTGCCCGCGACTATAGGAAAACCGAGCTGCGATTAAGGTCGCGCGTGGTCGCGTGCGACTTTTCCAGGTCGTACTCGGTGAAATGACCCCATATGGGTTAAATAATTACGAATAAGTTTTTCAAAATACAGGTGGTAGCTTAATGCACACTTAAAGCAAAACAAGATGATCACTGGGAGCATTCTACATTGCTTTCATTATGCATTAAAAAAACGACAATACACAAAATGCATGAAGCTCCTTTTAAAAAATGTAATGTATCAGGGTGTTCATCAGAGACAGTACATTATGACGATAGATATTCCCTAAGCATAGGCAGATGGTATGTTCAAATCCTGCTTCAACATAAACAAGAGGGCCAGAATGGCCCTGACATCGCTCACCAGGCAATCAGAGGAGAAGATGTTCAAAGTTTTCACTATATGTTTCTAGAGAAAACTAGCCACCCCTGGGGCGGGCAAATTTTGATCCATGGGGCATAATTTATACAACTTTTGTAGAGGACCTGAACATGATGCTATGTGCCAAATATGAAAGCTGAGAACCTTCCAGTTTCAGAGGAAAATATTTTCAAATTTGACACTATATGTTTCTATTGCGAACTGACTACCCCTGGGGCGGGGCCAATTTTGACCCCGGGGGCATAATTTATATAACTCTTGTAGAGGACCTGAAAATGATGTTATGTGTCAAATATGAAAGCTGAGAACCTTCCAGTTTCTGAGGAGAAGATTTTCAAAGTTGTCACTATATGTTTCTATTGAGACATGGCTACCCCTGGGGCGGGGCCAATTTTGACCCCTGGGGCATAATTTATATAACTTTTGTAGAGGACCTGAATATGATCCTATGTGCCAAATATGAAAGCTAAGAACCCTGTAGATTTAGAGGAGAAGATTTTCACTATATTTTTCTATTGAAAATTGGCCACCCCTGGGGCGGGGTCAATTTTGACCCCAGGGGCATAATGTATATAACTTTTGTAGAGGACCGGAACATGATGCTATGTGCCAAATATGAAAACTGAGAACCTTTCTGTTTCAGAGAAGAATATATTCAAAGTTTTATCATATATTTCTATTGAAAACTGGCTACCCCTGGGGTGGGGCCAATTTAGACCCCAGGGGCATAATTTATATAACTTTTGTAGAGGACCTGAACATGATGCTATGTGCCAAATATGAAAGCTGAGAACCTTCCAGTTTCAGAGGAGAAGATTTTCAAAGTTTCACTATATGTTTCTATTGAAAACTGACCACCCCTGGGGCGGGGCCAATTTTGACCCCAGGGGCATAATTTATACAATTTTTGTAGAGGACCTGAACATGATGCTATGTGCCAAATATGAAAGCTGAGAACCCTGTAGATTCAGAAGAAAAGATTTTCAAAGTTGTCACTATATGTTTCTATTCAAAACTGGCTTCCCCGGGGCGGGGCCAATTTTGACCCCAGGGGCATAATTTATATAACTTTTGTAGAGGACCTGAACATGATGCTATGTGCCAAATATGAAAGCTGAGAACGCTGTAGATTCAGAGGAGAAGATTTTCAAAGTTGTCACTATATGTTTCTATTGAAAACTGGCTACCCCTGGGGCGGGGCCAATTTTGACCCCAGGGCCATAATTTATATAACTTTTGTATAGGACCTGAACATGATGCTATGTGCCAAATATGAAAGCTGAGAACCCTGTAGATTCAGAGGAGAAGATTTTCAAAGTTGTCACTATATGTTTCTATTCAAAACTGGCTACCCCAGGGGCGGGGCCAATTTTGACCTCAGGGGCAAAATTTATATAACTTTTGTAGAGGACCTGAACATGATGCTATGTGCCAAATATGAAAGCTGAGAACCCTGTAGATTCAGAGGAGAAGATTTTCAAAGTTTTACTATAAATTTCAATAGAAAACAAGGCACCCCTGGGGCGGGGCCAATTTTGACCCCAGGGGCAAAATTTATACAACTTTTGTAAAGGACCTAAAGATGATGCTATGTACCAAAGATGAAAGCTGAGAACCCTGTAGATTAGGAGGAGAAGATTTCTAAAGGTTCAAATTGTTGACGCCCGACGACGGACGACGGACATCAAGCGATCACAAAAGCTCACCCTGAGCACAAAAGTGCTCTGGTGAGCTAAACAAGAGGGCCAGAATGGCCCTGAAGCGCTCACCAGACAATCAGAGGAGAAGATTTTCAAAGTTTTCACTTTATGTTTCTATTGAAAGCTGGCTACTCCTGGGGCAGGGCCAATTTTGACCAAAGGGGCACAATTTATATAACATTTGTAGAGGACCTGAACATGAAGCTATGTGCCAAATATGAAAGTTATGAACCTTCCAGTTTCAGAGAAGATTTTCAATGTTTTTACTATATATTTTTATTGAAAACTGACCACCCCTCGGGTGGGGCCAATTTTAATCCCAGGGGCATAATTTAAACAAGGCCATACAAAGTTCTGACTAAAGGCGATCAACTGTTCTTCTGAACGGGTATGTGTACCCTAGCATTCCAAACTGATTTTTTGCATTTGAATATTATTATAAATTATTACATAATAATTGCATAATCATAAGTATAACTTAATAGTTTCAAGTAATACAATTTCATGTTAAAAAATATTTCATAATTTATTTGAAATCTTTAATTTGGCATTCTGGAGTCTTTACATGATTTACCCTTCTTCTGAACTGCAGGGCAGGTTATAATAATATCATAATGCCAATCACTATTATTAATTAACCCTTCCCTCATACAAACGTGTTTTCACATTTTTGAAAACAGAGTAGACCCAGATCGGATGCTTCCTATAGGAGCCATCTGATCAGGGCCTGCTCTGTTTGTAAATGGAATTTTATACATCTGTTCCTTAAGTTTCTAAAATGGCTACAATGTTCCACCTACTATATTTCATTATAACTATTTTGTAGATGAATATTCAGTAGGTTGTGAAATTTGGAAAAAAATGACTACAATGTTCCACCTTCCATACTTCATTTTAACTATTTTGTTCATGAATATGCAGTAGGCATTCAAATTAATAATAAACATAGAACAGGCAAAGGGTTAAGGCACAGAACTCCAGCACCAGATACAGGTGACCTAAAAATAGCCACTGGTCATCTATCCCACTGCTTGACTGGATGACCTATTTATGAGCAAAGAGAAGATGCTTAAAATCGCAGTCAGCTATAAGTTTGCTAGAAAACTGTCCACAATGGGATGTAGCCAATTTTGACCACAGGAGCATAATTTATATAACTTTTGTAGAGAACCTGAATATGATGCTATGTGCCAAATCTGAAGGCTGAGAACCTTTCAGTTTCAGAGGAGATGATATTCAAAGTTTTCACTATATGTTTCTATAGAAAACAATGCACCCCTGGGGTGGGGCCAATTTTGACCCTAGGGACATAATTTATATAACTTTTGTAGAGGACCTACAGATGATGCTATGTGCCAAAGATGAAAGCTGAGACCCCTGTAGATTCAGAGGAGAAGAATTTTAAAGGTTCAAATTGTTGACGACGGACGACGAACGACGCACGACGCACGACGCACACCGACGGACGACGGACATCAGGCTATCACAAAAGCTCACCCTGAGCACTTTGTGCTCTGGTGAGCTAAAAAACAATAGCATTCATAAAGATTACACGTCACATTGTTTTCCCACCAATCTAAGTCATTTGCCTATTATTATTTTAACCATTTCCCTGTTCAGCATTTATGTAAGAAATAATGACATAAGAAAATTTATTAGCTGAACTTTTATAATGTAAACTATTCAAAGACACTTTTTGCTTTGACAAAAAACGTAGAATCAGATCTATATCATGTCATAAGTAAACAGAGCAGACCCTCATCAGACAGCTCCGATAGGAGTTGTCTGATCTAGGTCTACTCTGTTTGCAAAGCCATGAAAAGGCGTTTACATGAGGAAAAGGGTTAACTTCCTCAATTTTGTTTTCCATACTGTGTCAATAAGTTTCTAGACTATAGTCCAATTTTAACCCTTTCCCTCATATAATCGTGTTTTCACGCATTTGCAAACAGAGAAGACCCAGATCAGACGGCTCCTATAGGAGCCGTCTGATCAGGGTCTGCTCTGTTTGCTAATAGAATTTGATAGAGATGTTTCTTACGTTTCTTAAATGGCTACAATGTTCCACTGTCCATATTTCATTAAAACTATTTTGTTCATGAATATTCAGTAGGTATTGAAATTTGGAATAAATATAGAACTAAGAAAGGATTAATGCAGGAAGCAAGTGTGCTAGCATTTGCAAACATTGTAGATACAGATCAGAGGGGTCCTAGGGTAGACATCTGATCAGGGACTACACTGTTTGTCATTCAAATTTCTCTCACAAATAATACCCTTTCATCCTGAATGGATTCTATCCTTAAACAAAATTGGACCATTCCATTTTGAAAATTCAGCACTCAAAGGGAGGAATAATGGATAATATGAACGTATGTATCATGCATATGAAAGGTATATAGTCATTACTGAACCCTTTCCTTCATATAAATGTCTTTTCGTGCCTTTGCAAACAGAGTAGACCCAGATGATATGCCCCTGTAAAATCAGGGTCTGCTCTATTTACTTATGGACACAGGAAGTTTTGGCCATGGCAGAAAGTGTAGAATCATATCTATATTTAATCATAAGCAAAGAGAGCTGACTCTGATCAGACAATATATGACAATTAACTCTTTGCACCCTAGCAAACCTATGCAAACAGTTTGGATCCAGATGAGACGCCGCATAATGCGGCGTCTCACCAGGATCCAAACTGTTTGTCATCTCGACAATATTTTTGCCAAAAAATGAGAGAAAGTTTATTTTAAGAAAAGAAGCAGATGACAATTGTTGCAGACGAGAAATTACTTAGCGTGAAAAGAGTTAATCTCATTAATATTCTCAAGTCATTATTTCTTACATGAATATTCATGGAGTAAAGCATTAACCCTTTCCTCCATAGATACACCTTTCTACGCCTCTGCTAAAAATCACCTGTTGAAACCTTTGTAATAAATAGAGCATTTGCTCCTATAGGAGCAAATGCCCTATTTATCACAATGGTTTCAAACTACACAATTCTAAATTTTCCTTTTCTCTAGTTAATGCTCCTTTTTGGTAGATTTAATCGAAGTGGTTGGATCTAAAAATAGCCTATGAGGGAATGGGTTAAGACAGGTTCTACTATACAGTTAGATAAATTTCAACTGCCGCATTTACCCTAAGTTATGTCATTGTGAATATTTATTAGCTGAATATTCAAAAGGTAAAATTTTTCAAGGGATTTTTATGCACTGACGATGACTTTAGAATCTGATCTATATCATGTCATAAGCAAACAGAGCAGACCCTGATCAGATGGCTCCTATAGGAGCTGTCTGATATGGGTCTATTCTGTTTGCAAAAGTGTGAAAAGGTGTTTATATGAAGGAAAGGGATAAGCAAAGTTTCGATAACCTTGAGTGAAGCAAGCAGTTTGACCTGGGTCTAACATTATTAGGCCAATTTTGCCTGACTAATATTTATGGTAACTGGTAGCATTCGAAAGGTTTGCAAAACTTCCTCATTCCTGTCCTATACAAGTGCTTGCCTTTAAATCTTTGTACACAACAGATAGATTCAATACTGATTACCAATTTATTGTCTTATTATGATCAAAACTGTTTGATACTGACTGCACTTTTTAAAGAAAAATAACTCAGTATTGCAGCAGACAACAGTTTTTGCAGATGACAATCATTTAGTGTACACTGTTGAACACTGAGTAAGTGTCATCTGAAACAAGTTATTATCAGTGCTTCTACTAAAAGCATATTTATGGAGTAAAGGGTTAACCCTTTACCTCGATCTTGTAAACACTGTTTCACGCCTTTGCAAATCATGTAAGAAATAATAATATCATGAATACTGTAACTTATTAGCAGAATTTTTATACCATAAAATCAACGGAAATATTTGCTTTGACAAAAACTGTAGAATCAGAGTGCAGAGTTTGACACTCTGACCATATTGTTTTAAAAGAAATGAGAGAAATTTTATTTTCAGAATTGAAGCAGACGACAATTCTTGCAGACGAAAAATTACTTAGTGCGCAAAGATTTACTATAACTTTTTTTCTCATGATGATAGACTATGCTTTATTCTTTGCATGCTAAGTAATTGTCATTCCATCAGGATCCAAGCTGTTGGAAATAAATATAGCATTCTGATTATCAGGATAAGGTCTAATTGACTGATTTCTGTTGCAGTGTTAGGGAAAATTTCCATGAACTGCAGAACCGCCTGGAGGAGATTGTACGGAATAAAAAAGCTGTAGACAAGAGGGTAGGAGAGCTGACAAAAGAGAACAGAAAGCTCATCGCCTTTATCTCAGAGATGAAGGCCGACATTAACAAACTGACCCGAGAGGAAGAGGATCTCAGACGGTTAGTTTGCTATGACAACCCATCTTATACTTCATCCATTCCTATACTAATAATCATCCATTTTCATACTAATAGTGATCCATTTCCACACTATTCATCCATTCCCATACTAATAGTCGTCCATTTCAATACTGTAGTCACCCATTCCCATATAATAATCATCCATTCCCATACTTATCATTAATTCCCATACTAATAGTCATCCATTTTCACACTGTCTTCATCCATTCCCATACTGTAATCATCCATCCCAATACTAATAATCATCCATTTAAATACTGTAGTCATCCATTCCCATACAGTAATTGAGCCATTCCCATACTAGCCATCATCTATTTTAATAGTGTTGTCACCCATTCCTATACAAATAGTCATCAATTCCCATACTAACAGTCATCCATTTTCATACTTAAGTCATCCATTCCCATACTAATAGTCATTGGTAGCCATACTGTTTTCATCCATTTTATACCATTAGTCATCCATTTCTATACTAATAGTCACCCATTCCCATACTGTTGTAATCAATTCTAACACTGTAGTCACCCATTCCCATATTGTAGTCAACCATCATCTATAACCATATTGAAATAATTCTTTATCAATCATTTTTACCGAAATAAATCTATCTACATGTATCTATTCATTACCATGTTGTAGTCAATCATTACCATATTGAAATCATTCTTTACCATATTGTAGTCAGCCATTACTTATAATGGAGCAAATCAAAATGGTTTCACCCTTTACTCTATCAATATTCAAATGATTAGATAATGAATATTAATTAGATTAATTTGTATAATGGCACATGAACACAGGATTTCTTTGCTTTGACAGAAACTATACAATCTTGAGGTTAACCCTTTCCTCCATAATTATGCTTTTCTATGCCTTTGCAAACAGAGAATACCCAGATTAGATATTTCCTGTAGGAGTGATCTGATCAGGGTTTCAGGGTCTGCTCTGTTTGCATAATATAGATCTAGTTCTAGTTTCTATCTGAGCCAAAATGTTCTGTGTTCATATGCCATTATGAAAACTAATCTAATTAATATTCATGATGTTATAATTTCTAACAAAAATATTCATGGGGTAAATGGTTAAATTCTAAACTGCATACAATTTTAGATGTACAGGTAAATTTTTTTTCTAAAATGCTTCTCCCACACCAGGTGGTTGATTGAGAAGGAATACCTGCCCCACTTAGTGATGGACACGTGGTACGAGGTGTGTGACCGCTATGCAGCTAATGACTTACTGAAGGATCAGCCTGATGGCACCTTCATCGTCAGGCAGAAAATGGAGAATGATAAACCAACGTACGCTTTGTCATTCACGTAAGTCATTTACAGTTACACACTTGAACTGTGTCACAAAAAACAAGACCTTTAAAACATAAGCTAATGTCTGTGCTCACCTTTCACATCCAGCATAAAGAATCCCAAACAGCAATAACCAGTGGCCAAGATAATAATTTTGTTATTATTCCCCCAAAGTCTATGTTTTGACCACTCTGTCAAGACGGTTCTAAAGAGTAGTCACAACATAGGGTTTGGTTGAGAAAAGAGGATTTTTGTATTTGAATATGCACCTCATCTATTATTCAGATTAACCCCTTACCCCATGAATATTCATGAAAAAACTACATGTAATGACATCATGAATATTAATTAGATTAATCGTTATAATATCACAATGACGCTGGAATTTTTGGTCGTGGCAGAAACAAAACCAAACAGAGCAGACCCTGATCAGACGGCTCCTATAGGAGCTGTCTGATGTGGGTCTACTCTGTTTGCAAAGGTGTAGAAAGGTGTATTCATGGAGTAAAGGGTTAACCAGAGTATCTGCATTGGGATCATTACAATACTTACAGAGGAGCACAGGATCACATGGCATTTCTTAGTACAGTAAAACTTCTCTATAATGGCCACTAAATTGTGTTAATTAATTGGTATTTAGGACAGGTGGCCACTTAAAGCAAGGTTTAAGTAAAAAGGAACGCTCCTATAGGAGCGTTCTGTTTTACTTTCACCTTACTTTAAGCAACCACCTGCCTTTACCACAAAATAATTGATGAAATTTAGTGGCCATTATTGAGAGGTTTTACTGTACCATGAATATATTGGAAAAAAATCATTGAAATAATCTATGGTCAGACAAACTAACGAATGAGCGATCCCAGCCCCTATACCAAAGAAAAACTATCAACACCTTTGTTTTGGTGAGTTAAAACAAGTTTGGAGCCTTTCAAATACATGTAGTATAGATATCTGGTATGGCACTAGGTTAATCCTTTACTCCATAAAAATGTCTTTCTACATGCTTGCAGAATAGACCCAGATCAGAAAGAAAATGTAGGACTGGAGCTGTCTGATCCGGGTCTGCTGTTTATGACATAATATAGATCTGGGCCCGTATTCATAAAGCTCCTAAGGAGAAACTTAAGAAAATTCCTTAGTTTCTTGAATATTCCTTAGTCTTATAAAATGAATACAAGTGAAAATATTTCAGAAAAATAAAGCTGTATATCAAATATATATTTAACTAAATATTCTACAAGTCATCAAATAAAAAAAAATTCTGTAGTTTTGCTAAAGATGCAGACAGAAATATTTTCCTTAAGTTGTCCTAAGGTTAAAATATTCCTAAGGAGCTTTATGAATATGGGCCCAGATTCTAAACTTTTTTCAATGGCCAAAATGTAGCCATTACAAGAACCCATTAATATTCATTGTTTCTAGCATGAATATTTATGGAGTAAAGGGTTAAACATATTTTATTCCTCTCTGAAATGGGGTGTGGCTTAAAGTTCTGCCAACTGAGTTTGACAGCCTTTCCTTCTATACTAAACACACACAAATAAAAAAGGTAATGGTTATTTTGCAAAGAATCAAATAAATCAAGCAACATGTAACCCTTTACTACATAAACACGCCTTTCTATGTCTTTGCAAACAGAGCAGACCCAGATCAAAAGGCTCCTGTAGGAGCCATCTGATCAGGATCTGCCCTGTTTGATTATGATATAATATAGATGTGATTCTACAGTTTCTGTCATGGCCAAATTTTTTAATGTTTTTCCTGTTATTATAACAATTAAGTTTTTTAATATTCACGATGCCATTACTTCTTACATGAATATTCATGGAGTCAAGGGTTAACCCATTCCCTCATAGGCTACTTTTAGACCCAACCTCTTTGAATGAATCTACCGAAAAGGAGCATTTACTAGAGAAAAGGAAAATGTTACAATTGTGTAGTATAGAAACCATTGTGATAAATAGAGCATTTGCTCCTATGGAGCAAATGCTCTATTTATCACAATGGTTTCAAAAAGTGGCTATTACAGAGGCATAGAAAAGGCATATTTATGGAGTAAAGGGTTAAACAATATCAGTTGAGGAAAAAGAAAAGTGCAAAGCATACAGAATTACCAGACAATTTGTCCATTAGAAATTCATAGAAAAAAGAAAATATATACATGTATGTACATTTCTCTTGAGTTTAATGTTTTGCGAAAAGCTATTTTTGAATAAGAATACATGTACATGTATTATGTTAACAGAAAAAGGAGAAGGAAAGGACTGAGAGAATTAAAAATAAATTTCCAAAAATGATAAAGCCAATGCAGTTCCATTTTGCCAAATGTCATTAGCCGGACATCGCGATATGACTAATGTTCATATTCGTAGAAGAAATAGCCTGAACATTAATCAGAATCATTTTTATAATGCCACGTGAACACAGAAATATTTGGCCATGGCAGAAACTGTTGAATCATTTTTATATAAAACCATAAGCAAACAGCAGACCATGATCCTATCGGAGTCATCTGATCTGGGTCTACTCTGTTTGCAAAGACATAGAAAAGCGTATTTATGGAGTAAAGGATTAAAGTTACATAACTTTAGATGACAATAAATATTGAGGTTATACTGTATTTATAATAGCAAAGCTTCAATGAAAAATGTTACATCTTTTCAAGGTTTGGCAATGTGGTGAAGCACATAAAGATTATTGATCAGGTGAGTGGGTTTGGCGTGACCCACACCGGCTGCCGGTTCCAGTCCCTCATGGACTTTGTGCTGTACTACCAGGAAGTGTCACTAGCCGAACACAACCCTAACTTTGATGTGACACTACGGCATCCTTTCCGTAAAAACCGATTACACGAGTTCTACCAGCCTGAATCAATCTACTCCCTGGAGTAACTCGAATCAGTATTAATACCTTGTTAGTTTTTACTCTCCCTGGGAACTGCTTTCAACTGCATCACCACTACATGTATAAAATAATTGTTTCAGTTCTAAAAGAACATAAAGACATTGCCATTATCAAACATTTTTCACCCTGGTGAAACTTCATTGTATTTTGTTGCACATCATCTACATCCAGACAGTGTGTAAGAATTATCCCTTTACTCTATGAATATTCATGTAAGAAATGATAACATCATGAATTATTAACAATTGAAATGTTTGCCAAAGTAGAAACTGTAGTATCATATCTATATTATTTATATTATTAGCAAACAGAGCAGACCCTGATCAGACGGCTCCTCCAGGAGCCGTCTGATCTGGGTCTACTTTGTTTGCAAAGGTGTATCTATGGAGGAAAGTGTTATCATGAATTAACCAATGGTAACAAATGAGTTAACCATTTCCCCAATATAAATGCTTTTTCACGCCTTTGCAAATAGAGTAGACCCAGATCAGATGGCTCCTGTAAGAGCCCTCTGATCAGGGACTACTCCGTTTGCTTATGAAATTATAATAGACCTGACTTTACAGCTTCTTCGAATACTCAGCATGTGTACATATGACATTATAAAAAAAAACTCAGCTAAATATTCATGTCATCATTTTGTACATGAATATTCAACAGGGAAAGGGTTAACAGCATAAGTGTGCATGGGTACATTGGGGGAACAAATGCACTTCATTAGTAAACAGTATATCCAACTTGTCTGCTGTCTTGGAAATGCTACTGAATTTGTGCTAATCATCAGCAACTGTAGTAGTTTGGTCATTGAACATTACCAGACAAACAATGCAGATCAAGATCAGATTTCATTCTCTAGATGGGATGGTTACTTTGTGTTGTAGTATGTGTATTTGTAGTTTGAATGATCCATTACCTCATGTGCTATTTTTAAAAATAACCTCTTTGAATAGATTTACAGATAAGGATCATTTACTTTTAGAACAGTGTAGTTTTGAAATCATTGTGATAAATACAACATTTGCTCCTATGGAGAAAAGGCTCTGTTTATTACAGTGGTTTAAAATAGTGACTTTTACAGAGGCATTAAAAGGCATTGATATATGAGGGAATGGGTTAAACTTTTTCTCTCAATTCTTTGCAAACATATGGTTAAAATATCAAACAGTTTGGATCCTGATTAGACGCTGCATCATGTGACATCTCATCTGGATCAAAACTGTTTGCATAGGTAATCACCGTTTCGCTGCTAGCAGTAATGAAACAGAGTAATATTTTGCAGTCTATTTGTTGATGTTCATAAATGTACCAAAAACAACAGGCACAAATAACAAATTCTGTAAATGATACATAGATTTATTCAGTAACAATGTACATTTCACATGATAAAATAAAATTAAATGCATGGCATAACACGCTTAAATACTCCAGACAAGGTGTTTTAACCCATTCCCTCATATTGACATCACTTCATGAAACCATTGTGATAAATAGAGCATTTGCTCCATAGGAACAAATGCTCTATTTATCACAATGGTTTCAAAACTACACAATTCTGAAAATTTCCATTCCTCTAGTTAATGCTCCTTTTTGGTAGATATGATCAAAGAGGTTAAGTCTAAAAATAGCCTATTAAGTGGGAATGGGATACTCCAGACAAGGTGTTTTAACCTAGTCCAGCTCTCAAGAAGAGACGTGACACTACCACGAAAACCACTTTTCTACAAACTTTAAAACTGATTGAAAGTGTTATAATTTTATTTTTAATCTTTAGTCTTCTTGCTGAACAAAATTGTGTTTGTAGGAAATTTCATCAACTTCAACTGTCACAGTTAATTTATTTTGCTTTTTTTTTCATGATATAATAGAGATATGATTCTACAGTTTCTGCCATGGTCAAAATTTCCTGTGTCCATGAGCTATTGTAACAAGTAATATAATTAATATTCTGGATGTAAATATTTCTTACATGAATATTCCTGGAGTGAAGGGTTAAGACAGCACACATTGTACTGTATCTTCACTCTTTCTCATTACTTCTTGTGTGTAATTGTTCTGTATAATCAATGAAATAGAATATGATTTATTGCTGACATAAAATTCATGTGTATTTCTTCGATACCCCTAATATCCAAGGGAAAATATGCAAACCATATCTGGTTAAAACATGACAATGTTCAACCAGTCAGAATTCCGAGCCATTCTTTGACTGGCAATGATATTGCACTGCTCCATCAGTTCAACAGAATTATTCATTTTACTTTAACCCTTTCCTTCGTAGAAGCACTTTTATGAGCATTTGTAAACAGAGTAGACCCAGATCAGATGGCTCCAATAGGAGCCATCTGATCATAGTCTGCTCTGTTTGCTTATGAAATTATGACAGATCTACCATTCCCAAAAACTCTTGTGTACATACATGTATAACATTATAAATTCTTCAAATAAATATTATTTCTTACATTATTTTTCCACAGGGAAAGGGTTAAACCTGTCATGATCAGGGTCGGTTTGTACTATAAGTGCCTCTGTTCTGTATGAGTCCCCACCGCTCCAACAGCTCTGTTCACATGTGTAAACTATCACAGTGCCAAACTCTAAAGGGGTACCTGAATGAACAAGGAACAAAGTAATACATAATGCAATGTACAGAGCAACAGATAATTGTGCAAATACTAAAATCAGCTTTTCTCCACCAAACCCTATGTTGTGACCACTCTTTAGAATCGTCTCGAATACAAACACTAACCCCTTCCCTGTTCTATGTTTATTACAAATTTCATTACCTACTGAGTATTCATGGACAAAATAGTTGTAATGAATTATGGAAGGTGGAACATTGTAGCCATTTTAGAAAGTATAGAAACAGATCTTTCAGATTCCATTAGCCAACAGAGCAGACCCTGATCAGACGGCTCCTCTAGGAGCCATCTGATCTGGGTCTACTCTGTTTGCAGATGCGTGAAAACATGTTTATGTGAGGGAAAGGGTTTAAGCCTTTGAACCCTTTACACCATGTAAGAAATAATGAATATCTATCTAAGATTACTTTCTATAATGGTGTATGTCAACACAGAACATTTCGGCCATATCAGAGCTATATATTTCCATAAGCAAGCAGAGCAGACACTGATCAGACATGTAGCCTGGGTCTACTCTGTATGAGTTAAAAGGCATATTTATGGAGTAAAGGATGTGCTCCATTTTTCAAAGGACTTTTTGCTGGACTATTATTAAACTTCAATAGTAACAAGAGTGTTCGAAGGAACACATCGCAGGTGTCACAAAAACTGTTAATCCGCTGGAGTGAGAAAATCAGAACAAAGGGGAGTAACTCAAAATGTATTGCATGTAGAGTGACAAACTTTAGTTACATCAATGGTCCTCAATGAGAGGAAGACACATATGAAATTTGAAAGCTCTATGATGATTAGTTTAGAAATGACGACCGAAAAAGGAAAATGTGACAGACAGACAGACGACAGAAAAGTGATCCCTTAGTGACACACTGCCTCTCAGCAGATGACACAAAAACTGATGGTTTTGGGGAACAACAATAGGTTTTACCAATGTTTCTTCTATTTTAAATAGTAACAAATTTCTCTTCTTTAATGTTCGCACTAATCAGATCATCTGAACAGAAGGTTATTTTAAAAGTAAACGAAACATACCGGTAAATGGAAAACAACATGACTGTCAATGAAAGACTACACTTTTAAAATCTTAACATTGACATAAATATGCCAATACAAGCATGCATGATAGGGTTATGGCATTCTGTCAGACTGTGACCCTTGTGATGGCGAACAAGAATGAAACGTTTCATGGTGCTAGCTTTTAAAAATCATATGACCAACTACCAATTGTTTGTATAACATTCTAGAAAGCCATTATGAACACCATAGCAATGACAATATCAAAGCCTCAGCAAAATCTTTCCCTCATCAAAAAATAAATGAGCGAAAATTCCAGTGAAAATTAGTATCATTGTAGGTAAAGAAATTCTGTGATTAATCCCTTCCTTCATATCTTAAATGCTTTTTAATTCATTTGCAAACAGATTACACCCAGGCCGGACAGTTCTTGTAGGAGCCACCTGATAAGGGCTGACCTGTTTGCTAATGGAATTATGTAGGTCTGATCTTACAGTTTTGACTATCCCAATATTCCCCTGAAAATTTTATAATACAAAAACAAAGTTAATGAATATTCATGAAGTTACCTATTCACACATACATGATCACTGACCCATTCCCTTATAGGCTACTTTTAGAATTAACATCTTTGAATAAATCCACTGAAAAAGAAAAATACGCATTTACAAGAAACAAGGACAAATCTATAATTGTGTAGTTCTTAAACCAGTGTGATAAATAGAGCAGTTGCTCCTATGGAGCAACTGCTCTATTTATCACAATGGTTACACAAGAGTACCGCATACGGTACATAATACGCCCACTTGCAAACATTCTCCGATTCAACATGCCTTATAAGTGTTGACATTTTCTAATCTGTGCTTCAGATCTTGATTTCCATATTAAGGTGATACTATTTTTTTTAAAAAATGAAGTGAATATCTTATTAAATAAAAAAGTTACAGCTAATCCTCATTTTTGCAGATTTTTGTAAAGTGCAACGGCCATAACTCTGTAAAGACAAACTGAATGAACCTCAAAATAAACTCAGCTTCAAATTTTGTTGCTTAAAACATTTGTGTTAAGTTTCATTTACATTGTATATCATTTTAATAGTTTTCCCAGAAAACAACAGAAAAACTAAAAGTTGACCGACTAACAAAGTAACGAACACACGAAGTTCAAGGACCATAACTTTAGAATAAAATGACATATCAAAACCCCCGCAATATATGTGAAAATTCACATTAAGGTTTAACCATATGAAAAAATTGAAGTAAATATCATTTCAAATGAAAAAGTTATAACCATCCTCATATTTGCATAGATTTGCATTAATTTTTTTTAAGTGCAAGGGCAATAACTCCGAAACAACAAATCAAATGATCCTCAGAATCGACTTAGCTTCAGGTCTTGATGCATTAAACATGTGTATATGAAGTTTCATTAATATCTGTCAAACAGTTTTGCCAGAAAACAGCGGACAAACTACTTGCACATATTTGCATTTTTTTTAAGTAAAACGGCAATAACTCCGAAACGACAAATCAAATAAAACTCAAAATCGACTCAGCATCAGATCTTGATGCATTAAACATTTTTGTGAAGTTTCATTAATATCTCTCAAATAGTTTTCCCAGAAAACAGCGGACAAACTATTTGCATATTTTTTAAGGACAAGGGCCATAACTCTAAACCCAAAAATCAAATGAACCTCAGAATCAACTCAGCTTCAGATCTTGATTAAACATTTGTGTGAAGTTTCATCAATATCTGTCAAATAGTTTTCCCAGAAAACAGCGGACAATTTATTTGCATGTATTTGCATTATTTTTTAAGTAAAAGGGCCATAACTCAGAAACGACAAATCAAATGAACCTCAGAATCGACTCAGCTTCAGATATTGATGCATTAAACATTTGTGTGAAGTTTCATTAATATCTGTCAAATTGTTTTCCCAGAAAACAGTGGACAAACTATTTGCATATTTTTTAAGGACAAGGGCCATAACTCTGAAACCAAAAATCAAATGAACTTCAGAATCAACTCAGCTTCAGATCTTGATGCATTAAACATTTGTGTGAAGTTTCATTAATATCTATCAAATAGTTTTCCCAGAAAACAGCGGACAAACTATTTCCATGTATTTGCTTTATTTTTTAAGTAAAAGGGCCATAACTCCGAAACGACAAATCAAATGAACCTCAGAATCAACTCAGCTTCAGACCTTGATGCATTAAACATTTGTGTGAAGTTTCATTAATATCTCTCAAATAGTTTTCCCAGAAAACAGCGGACAAACTATTTGCATATTTTTTAAGGACAAGGGCCATAACTCCGAAACGACAAATCAAATGAACCTCAGAATCAACTCAGCTTCAGATCTTGATGCATTAACATTTGTGTGAAGTTTCATTAATATCTGTCAAATAGTTTTCCCAGAAAACAGCGGACAAACTATTTGCATGTATTTGCATTATTTTTTAAGTAAAAGGGCCATAACTCCGAAACGACAAATCAAATGAACCTCAGAATCGACTCAGCTTCAGATCTTGATGCATTAAACATTTGTGTGAAGTTTCATTAATATCTCTCAAATAGTTTTCCCAGAAAACAGCGGACAAACTATTTGCATATTTTTTAAGGACAAGGGCCATAACTCTGAAATGAAAAATCAAATGAACCTCAGAATCAACTCAGCTTCAGATCTTGATGCATTTAACATTTGTGTGAAGTTTCATTAATATCTGTCAAATAGTTTTCCCAGAAAACAGCGGACGAACAAAATGTTGACGGACGAACGAACCAACGAACCAACGAACCAACGAACGGACGGACGGACAGGGCCACGACAATATACGCCCACCTTTATTAGGTGGGCGTATAGAAAAGTGACCATTTTAGAGGTCAATATGAGGGAATGGGTTAAGGAAAGGGTTAAATGTTTTTTTAAACCAAATGAAACATAAATTGCGACACAGATGTATGCTATTCTATATTCTTGCAAAACTTCTTTCATCCATCATGCACAAGAGTACCTGTATAGTCTGGAAACTTGAGTGAGTTGACTAGTGCAGGCATGAGCTGAACCTCAAACACTAGCCTCCCTTGGCAGTGCTCACATCTCATGGGGGTTTTAGTATAAGTATGTCGCATAAAAATAGGGCTGCCTCCCCACTCATACCTGAAACAAACACAAAACTGATATCAACAGTTGGAAAAGTGATTAAAAGTTTGAACAAACCAGCACCTTAATGTCTTTAACCCTCTACTCTATAGAAACATCTTTTAATGCCTTGGCAAGCAGAGTAGACCCAGATTAGATGGCTGCTGTAGGAACTGTCTGCTCTGGATCTGCTCTGTTTGCTTATGAAATAAAATATATCGCATTCTACAGTTTCTGCCATGGTTTCAATATGTCATAAAACTTAAGCTTATTAATATTCATGATGTCCATATTTCTTACATTAATATTCGCAGAGTAAAGTGCTGGCCTCAGTATTTCACTAAATAAAGAGGTTTTTTGCAAACAAAAAGCTATAACTCAGGTGTTCTAAGATCACTGTAAATGATACTTTTGGAGCCGCATTTCTTTGAAGTATTCAACATTTACATCAAGTTTCATTGAAATCCTCCTAACAGTGCTTGAGTTATGTTTTCCTCAAACAAGGGACCATAACTCTGGTGTTCCATTGTCAATGTGAATAAAAACTTTCAGGACAGCATTTCCTGATGCTAATTACATCAAAGTTTAATAGAAAAGCTCCAAACAGTTTCTGAGAAATGGCTCTAGACAGACAAAAACGTTACATTGTCAATAAAACTTTATAGCATTTACTAGAAAAAAGGGAAATTTTAGAATTGTGTAGTTTTGAAATTATTAAGATAAATACAGCATGCTCTATTTATCACAATGGTTTCAAAAAGTGACTTATACAGAGGTGTCAATATGAGGACATTGGTTAAATCTGACAGACTGGCATGTTATTTTCAGACAAAGGGAAATAATCAAATACATATATTATAATGTAACTATGTTTATAGCTGTGTAAAGATTGTACCCAACACACTGTGCATTGCAGACTGACTGTCGCTCCTTAAACTAATTAAATCCATATATTACAATGTAACTGTTTATAGCTGTGTAACCCTTTACTCCATAAATACACCTTTCTATGCTTTTGCAAATAGAGTTGACCCAGATCAGATGGCTCCTGTAGGAGCTGTCTGATCAGGGTCTGCTCTGTTTGCTTATGAACTATAGATATGATTCTGCAGTTTCTGCCATGTCCAAAATTTCCTATGTACATATGCTATAATAACAATTAATCTAATTAATATTCATGTCATGATATATTACCTGAATATCCATGGAGTAAAGGAGTAAAGATTGTACCTGACACACTGTTGGGGACAGACTGACACACGCTTCAAGAACTTGTGGAAGACCAAATCTCTGTGGGTCAACGTAGTCTTCTCATATTTCTCTGCCCCACCACTCTGCTGACCACCACTGCTACTGAAAATTTCACCAGTAAAACTGTCTCAATACTGAAGTCAGGTAACCATGGAAATTAACAACAGCAAGGTTCTTAGTAACCTTTTACTTGATACCCACTGTGTACCTAACGGTATTTAGGGGCCTCCATGGCCAAGTAGTTTTGGTCTTCAACTGACAATCACTTAGTCCCTTGCCGCTGTGGTTCGAATCCCGGTCTGGGCATTTGGATTTAACATGTGAGGAAGTCTTCAAGCTGGCTTGCGGTAGGTCGGTGGCTCTACCCGGAGGCTCTTCTGTGCACGAAACAATGCAATTTGTTCCGTGCAAGAAGAGACTCTGGGGTCCTCCTCCACCTGTAATTAGCTGGACGTCATGATATAACTGAAATATTTGCAAACAGAATTGACACATGTCAGTCAGGCCATCTGATTTGGGTGTACTCTGCTTGCAAATCCATAAATATATGTGCCTGTATCAAGTAAAAGGTTTACCCTTTACTCCATGTATCAACATACCGGGTAGTATGTTTGGCCATAGTAGAAACTGTAGAATCATATCTATTTTATTTCATAAGCAAACAGAGTAGACGCAGACCAGATGAGCCATCAGATCTGGGTCTACTCTGTTTGCAAAAGTGTAGGAAGGCATATATTATGGAGTAAAGGATAAATACAAGTTTTACTGTATATTGACAAGTCTAACTTTCAAGATTGATGATTCACTAGCATTAACCCATTCTCTCATATAAAGCTATTTTTAGATCCAACCACTTTGAATTAATGTACTGAAAAGGAGCATTAATTAGAGAAAAGGAAAATGTTAGAATTTTGTAGTTTGAAACCATTGTGATAAATAAAGCATTTACTCCTATAGGAGCAAATGCTCTATTTATCACTATGGTTTCAATAGGTGATTTTTACAGAGGCGTATTTATTGAGAAAAGGGTTAGGTGAATCCAGCAAACATTCCGTGTGCAGTAGAGGAGACTACCTGGAACACTCGATGTCCTGTAACCCCTCTTGTCTCTGGTACTTTCTCAGAAGCTCTGTCACATGACTGTCAGCTTCAACCTGATTGGCCGGTTCATCAAATACATCAATAAAGTATGGAACAAGAACCTTCTTCAAATCACTTGGCCTAATGTCATTTGCTGGCAATTTCTGCAAAGTCTCTAATCTGTTCTTTGATATATCTTTCAATGGGTCTTCCACATAAATGTGCTGGTCAGTACCATCAGCAGAGGCATCAATATCATCATCAACATCATCTAAACACATCTGCTGAAGTGGTAGGTCATCTATAATGTTACTTGTCTTGGGCTCTGACCCGACATTCATCTGCTAGAAAATATTGAAATAATAAAAATATTGAATTTCTCTTCAACAACATACAGTAAAACCTCTCTCATAATGGCCACTAAATTACATCAGGTATTTTGTGTTAAAAGCAGGTGGCTGCTTAAAGCAAGGTGAAAGTAACACAGAACGCTCCTATAGGAGTGTTCTGTGTTACTTTCACCCACAGAGGTAAGACACGTTTGAGTCAGTATACATGTATATATAGAAAGAAGGGATCCGACTTCAAACGATCCAAATTACCGACTCCTCTACTTTAAACCCTTCGCATTGCAAGAAATGCATCGATTTCGATCAGATAAAAAGCTATTCCATAAGCAAAGACATTGTTTTATTTGAATATGCCAAGATTTTCCTGGTCAAATAAGGGATAAACTTAACACGGCACCAGAAACATGAGAAAAATGGCCAAAATAAGTTAGTCGGACATGACCTCGTCCCTGAGTGCAAACTGTTGACAACCTTGAAACGATTACTTATACGTCAAACATGTTGAGTTGTAGTAAAATTTGGCGTTCATATCAGCAATATATTCAATGAAAAGAACTTTCATACAGCGATTTTACAGGAAAACGTGGTTTTACTGTCCTTCCTGCGATTTTCAACATTTGCAGCTGACATCGTTTTCAAGAAGTCAAACTTTGGTCACGTGACTACATGTATACAACAACTTATTTTGGCCATTTTGCTCATGTTTCTGATGCCGTGTTAAGTTTATTCCTAATTTGACCGGGAAAATCTTTGCATATTCGAATAAAACAAATCCTTTGCTTTCGGAATAGCTTTTTATCTGATCGAAATCGGTGCATTTCTTGCAGAACAAAGGGTTATACCGACTCAAATGTGTCTTACCCCTGTGCTTTCACCTTGCTTTAAGCAGCCACCTGCCCTAAATACCAACTAATTAACAGACTTTAGTGACTGATATAGAGAGGTTTTACTGTAAATAATCAAAGCATGTTAGCATAAATAAACAGTTCAATGTATGGAACAAACATAACTGGAAGGAAATACCAATTTTACCCTTTCCTTCATACAAACGCCTTGTCACACCTATGCAAACAGAGTACACCCAGATCAGATAGCTCCTGTAGGAGCCATCTGATCAGGATTTGCTTATGAAATTATATAAATCAGATTGTAAGCTTTTGGCTAAGCCAAATTTCCCTTCAAAAATTTACCTTATAAAAATCAGTTTAATGAATATTCATGAAATGATCAATTCATGCATACATTTTTATTAGGCTAGTTGAAAGATATGAAATAGTTTCTGAATACTCAACTATGACATATAAAAGCAGTCCATTAATTTTATACCTAGTAGTGAATTTATTCTTGTTACACATAAAGATATTAATCCTTTCCTCCATGATGATTCATGTAAGAAATAATGATGTCATGAATATCAATGAGATCAATTTGTTATAATAGCACATGGACACAGAAACATTCGGTCATGGAAGAAACTTTATCATCTATATTATTGCATAAGCAAACAGAGCAGACCCTGATCAGACGGCTTCTATAGGAGCCGTCTGATCTGGGCCTATTCTGTTTGCAAGGCAGAGAAAGGTGACTTACTTATGCAATAGAACAGAAACATTTATATAAGCTTGATAAAAGGTCACCTGAAAATCATTCTTGTGAAATTTGGTGGAAATCCATTCAATATTTGATGAGATGTCATTTAAAGAAATTGTTTTTAAAAATCTGTTTTTACCTCCTATGACCTAATTATGCAACGGACCAGAATGAGTAATATAATAATAAATCTGATCTAGGGTCACCTGCAGATCATTCCTAAAAATTAAGCGGAAATCTATTCTGCAGTTAAAGAGCAGAATGATGCCATTCAAAGGAATTGTCATTTTAATATCTATTTTTAGCTCAAATGGCCTACTGGTAGTTGATGTTTTTAGCTCCTGTTACCAAATCATGCAGCTGACTGGAATGATTTATTCAAATCTGATAAATTAGTCATCTGCAGTTCATTCCTGTGAACACAGGTTAAAATTCAGTCACTTGTATAGGAGGAGTTTAAAGAAATTGTTTTTACGACAGATGCTGCACAACTGATGAAGCATGATGGCGATGGACACAGGACCATCTCAATAGCTCATCTTGGGACTTTGTATCTGGTGAGCTAAAAAAACATCCACTTTATGTACTCATAAAGGTTTCTTGCTCTACCAGACAAACTAGTTTTGTCATAAGTGAGTGAAATAGCTTTGAAAGCATTTACTATTATCGCCGGAAATTCAAAAATCAGTTTCAATATGACCAATGTTTTTTCTTCTTTTAGGACAAAGGCCTGTAAAACTTCAGTAGTTAGGCCATCTGTACTAAAACCCATTCTGAATCACTTTGGCATGGCATAGCATGGCAAAGTATTATATGGTTTGGAACAGTATGGCATGGCATGGCAAAGTATTGTATGGTTTGGAACAGTGTGGCATGGCATGACATAGCATGGTATAGTATGGTAAGGCATTGGTATCTTTGGCATAGAATCATATGGTTTGGAAAAGTATGACATGGTATCGCATTGGCATCATTAGCATAGTACAATGTATATGGTATGGTACAGTATGGCATTGCCATGGTATGGCATGGTATATTGTATAGTATTTTATTGTATCATATATTATGGTACAGTATTGTATTGTATGTAATGGTACGGCACGGTATGGTATGTCACTTACTTTGTCAATAACTTTAAACTCTTCATTTCTAGCCTCCGGATCATCATTATTGTAAGCTTTTGAAGAATGGTCTCCTGTCTCAGTAAGTGACATCACTTCATCAATACCTTGGTCTTCTCTGGTATCCTGAGTGTGGTCCCAGTCTCCTGAGTCCACTCCCCAGTCATCAGCATCTACTCCCCAGTCACCCCCTCCACTGACCAAGCCTTCAGCACTAGTGTCTCCAGTGCCTGTATTCTCTTGTTCTGACTGACTCTGTTTGTCCAAAAGCTGACATCGGATAGCAATCCAGCTTAAACAGAAAGCAGAGTATTTCTGTTGTCATGACTATGGAAAATTCATTCTTTTCGTAATTCTACACATGACACAGCATGCAGCATTTGATAAGGATCTAATGTATTAATTCTTTGCATGCTAAGTAATTTTTCATCTGCAACAGTTGTCGTCTGCTTCAATTCTTAAAATAAACTTTCTCTCATTTCTTTGCAAAAGTATGGTCAAAGTGACAAACAGTTTGGATCCGCATTATGTGGTGTCTCATCTGGATCCAAACTGTTTGCATAAGTAATCACAGTTTCGCCGCTAGCGTGCATAGAGTTGATTGCAGAGAGCAAACGATGTTCAGGAGTGAAATACTACCAAGACAGCAACAAATTCTAAGGTACATGTATATGATGAAAAAATATCCCAAATGCCAAAACAATAAATTAATCAACAGTATTTTTCAACATATTGGTTAAAAGTGGACTATAAAAAGCAAATATACATTGTAAGTAATACAAGAGCTGTCACAGAACAATGATCCACTATTCTAAGTATTGTTAGTGTAAAAATGCTTGAAAGTGGACTAAAATGGTGTCCAATGATACTGGAAGCAAGTATTCAAAGTTTCAGTAATATATCTGTAATAGTATTCAAGATGTTGGATCTCTTAGAAATCTTTCATGAAAAGAAAAACCTAAGTTACAAAGGGCAACAATTGTTAAAATGCTTGACAGATTTATTTACTGTTGCCTACTGATGAAGCTTGTGTTGTTAAACAAGTTACTAAGTTTCAAATCTTTATCTCAAAGGATTAGGTAAAATAAGTTGACCTTAATCAAATAATCTAAGTAAAATGAGGCAAAGTTCTGTCAAAATACTATTCTAAGAGTTGCCAATCTAATGAATCATTTCATCATACATGGCAAGGGGTGTAACTTGTGGTCAATTCAGAGTTCTGTAAATTCATTATCTCTATGGGTTATGTTCCCAGTTTCAAAGACTTATCTCATAGGGTTATGTAAATAAGTGAACTTTAACAAAAACTTTAACCAAAAGTTCTAAGTTAAAAAGGGCCATAATTCTGTCAAATGCTTGACAAAGTTATGCACTATTGCTTACAGATGAAGCCTGTGATGGTGAACAAGTGTTCTAAGTGTCAAAGCTTTATTCCAAAGGTTAAAGGCAAAAAATGGACTGTAACAAAAACCTTAACCAAGGTATGAGGCGGATGCCGACACTTACGCCGATGCGAGCAGGAAAGCTCCACTACTCTTCAAATAGTCGAGCTAAATAAGTATGGTATTATCTCTAGTAAACGCTCTCCTTTCCTTGTTCAATATTCATGGAAGAAATAATGAATATTAATTAGATTTTATATTATTATGGCATATGAACGCAGGACAATTTGGCTCAAGCAGAAAATGCAGAATCAGATCTATGTTATGCCAAAAGCAAACAGAGCAGACCCTAAGCAGACCGCTCTTATAGGAGCCATCTGATCTGGGTCTACTCAGCTTGCAAATGAGTGAAAACGTGTTCATATAAAGGAAAGGGATGAAAGGAGCTTCTTGCATGTTGTACACTGTGACAAGTGGTTGCTTAATGTAGAATTAAAGCAATGCAGAAAGCTCCTAGGGTGTTTTTTAGAGTGGGGGCATTTATTTATGAAACAAAATTAAGCAATGGAATGTTTCAACATTGTGTAGTTATGTTCATTGGAATATTTCTTCATTAGTTTGTTAGTTACTTACTCTGATCTAAGTCAGAGTCTGTATTACAATGTGCATGTACTCAAATTTTCCACTTATGAATTGAGTTGGAGTTCTTAACAAAAAAGACAATATTAAGGTTATAGATATGACAGTTAAGACAAGATTTTCGAAGAAACGCATATGTTAACTGTTGAAGTGAAATCTGGTGAAAAAAGTGTGACAATGAAAGCATGATAAATAGACATATGGACAGATAACATAGAGCCGCCCTGCTTACAGGTTAAAATTAGTAAAACTAGCACATACCTCTCTGTTCTGTTCCAACATGGTGGGCTGCTACATCCAAACACATACAGGCTCCTGTGATAGTTTGATCCTTCTAAGGGGCAGTATAACTGCACAACAAGGGATAACAGTTCACCACAGACTGGACACTCGGGTGATACATTGACATCATCAACTGGCAAGTCCTGAAAATTATTAATAGAAACAGGCACTTGCTAACTATTATCAAGACTTAACATTTTCCTTCATATAAACGCCTCTTCACATATTTGCAAACAGAGTAGACTCAGATCAGATGGTTCTTGAAGAAGCTGTCTCATCAGGGTCTGCCCTGTTTGCCAATGGAATTTGATAGATCTGTTACATCAGTTTCTAAAATGGCTACACTATTTCCTTCCATATTTTATTATAACTATTTTATCCATGAATATTCAGTAGGTATTGAAATTTGAAATAAACATAGGAAAGAGTTAACTCAAGATTTAACCGTTTCCTTCATATAAAAGCCTTTTCACACATTTGCAAACAGAATAGACCCAGATTAGATGGCTCCTGTAGGATCAGAGTCTGCTAGTATTTACCTTCCATGTTCTATTATAACTATTTTATCCATGAATATTCAGTAGGTATTGAAATTTGAAATAAACATAGAACACGGGAAGGGTTAACTCAATAGTTAAATATGAACATTAGTTGAGTTCCTTTGACAGATAATCTTTCTACTCAGTAAGTCAAACGTTTAGGCAATTTTAACCCATAACCTGTTAAATATACAGTCGCCACACAAGCACTTACAGTAAATATATTCTGAAAGTGGGCGATCCTCCGAAAGCAAAAGTAATAATACCAAAACTATTAAAAGTGCAACACTACTCACGCTCCCTAGCACCGGTTTCAGCAGTATTCAACCGAAAGCAAAAGTAATAATACCAAAAGAGAAAATTGCAGACCCGGTTTTATTGAGTCTGTTCATGAGTAGTAATTAAAAGTGCAACACTACTCACGCTCCCTAGCACCGGTTTCAGCAGTATTCAACTTTCAAAGCTTATAAATACCATCAAAGCTAATGATCCTGAAGGACCAGAAACATTGCAGCAGCCAGTAGATGTTTTTTTAGCAAACCTAATTTGTCAGCAGGATAAGCTTCTTGTAGAAGTTGTTAAGAGTCTGCAGGGTCAGGTACAATGATCAAAAGATTCCATTATAATAAACTTGACTTTTGCATAGGTGCAATCTGTTATTGTATCTCAACAGTCTTTGACTAGAACCATTTCTATATTGAGTAAAGTTTAGAACTTTTCTTAGTTACAGTGGAACCTATCTTAATTGGCCATTCATTTATTGAACATAGGAGTCATAAAAAACAGGTGGTTGCTTAATGCAGGGCAAACATAATGCAGAAAGCAATTTATATAATCAGATTTTTTTCGCTCATTACCATAAAACTCAATGATTTGCAAATTTATTTTGAAAGTGTTTAGGTAGAACTTTCGACTTTGAGAAGTTCTAGATCTAAAGCGCAGCTATGTGACATGGGAACCTATACATCTTTGGAGGGAAAAATGTAAATGTTATTGGTCGACACATAGCTTTGCTTGCTAGGTCAACTATCGGCGATAAAATCTGGGTTTGTTTGAGTCAAGTCAAAATGACACCGTGAATATTGTGAGCAGAGTTCTACCCCTTTTCTTATGTGTTTAAATCATGTAATCAATGGCTTCGACCCAGAATGGATTTTTATGGGCGGGCCATTTGGGGGTCCAAGGTACACATCTGACCCCAGTGTTTTGCATAGGGAATGGCTCCCTTTAATGGACCCCTGTATATACCAAAAGGCATGGGTCCATATATATCATTACAAAAATAAAACTAATAAATATTCAAGATACCATTATTGTTTTAATGATTTTTTTAAATGTATCTCCATCAGATAAAGGGTTACAGAAATAGAGACAAACATTGACGTTGTTATGGAAGCCTATGTGAAATACGCTTGCTGGCTATCAAGATGTGACATCGCGAAAACCGATAACATTTGTGTTTTTTCGTCGATCTCTTCCTAGATAATATTATATGAAACTATACAAATGGAATTTACCGGTAAGCCTCCAATCTTGTTACTTTGGTAACTGACAAGTTGTCTAGACCCAATCTGAGCGTCTGCAATGCCAATTAACGTCCCCATATGTGTGTACGTAGAGTATGTATAAAACACGCAACAAGGGTACCGCGAAACAAGGGCAATTGATAATTTGCGGGATCCGGGGCAAAAAGTTCATGTAAGAAAATAATGACATCATAAATATTTATTGGTTGAATAGTTATATCATATGTACACATGCTCATTTGGTATTTGGTAGAAACTGTAGTGTCAGATCTATTTGTTTATGAAATTATATATTATAATTTTATAAGCAAACAGAGCAGACCCAGATCAGACTCGGCGCCTTCAAAAAGGAGCCGTCTTGTCTGGGTATGCTTTGTTTGCGAAGGCATAGAAAGGTGTTATATGAGGGGAAGGGTTAACATATTCCCACATATTGACGCCTTTGTCCTACATTACGCTACCACCTGTTTTGACTGCATCGAATTTATTAGCTTTTCTTAAAAGTCAATAAATATTGGATTGGATTGAATTGAATTACTACATTTAAAGTATTTGCGAACAAAGTAGACCCAGATCAGACGACTACTGTAGGAGCCGTCTGATCAGGGTCTACTCTGTTTGCTTATGGAATTATATAGATATGATTCTACAGTATCGGCCAACCAAAACTTCCCAAACTTATCTTGTACATGTGTCATTAAAAAAATAAACAACTGATATTCTCACAAGTATATTCATGTATACATTATTTTTTACATGAATATTCATGAAGTCAATGTCTCCGAAGAGAGAGCCCCTTGATCAGAATCTGAAATGTTTGTCAAAAAAAAAAATTCTTCTTTAGTGATAACATTTGATAAAATGTTTTTTTCTTTAATTGATATTCAGAAATGAAGGAGTTAGTTTTAATTAGTCAGCACATTAAAGTCAGGTTTTACTGTAACTGAACATAAAAATAATACAACCGTTCATTAATTGCATAAATATAGACTATAGATCGTAAATAATGAAGATGTTAATATCTAGTAAAATGTATACGACTCAAACAGGAATAAAATTCTAACACCTTTCTGTCCTTTTTTATGGTCACGACTGTGGTGCATTTCGTTTCTCCTGTGCAGGCTAGATCTGCAGAAACGATAGTAGATACAGTAAAACCTCTCTATAACGGCCACTACATTGTGTTAATTAGTTGGTTCTTAGGGCATGTGACTGCTCAAAGCAAGACGAAAGTAAAACAGAACGCTCCTATACTTTCACCTTGCTTTAAGCAATCACCTGCCTTTAACACAAAATAGTTGATGTAATTTAGTTGCCGTTATAGAGAGGATTTACTGTACATACAGCGACAAAAAGGATGAAATTTGTGTATGTTTAAAGAAAAAGACAATTATATAACCCCATTCTCTGCCACGTAATGTCGTCTGAAAAATTACCTCCTGCTGTAATTATCGGATTTTTTTTTTCAAATCTATTATTCTTCCTAGAAGCCTAATCACACCATCAAACCAATTCAATCCTGATGAGACGCCGAAACTGCTTTGCAAAAAACATCACAGATTCGCTATTGACAACGAAAAGATTATCCCTTTCCCTGTTCGATATTCATGTAAAAATTAATTACATCCATCATGAATATTAATTACATCAATTGATACCTATAATGGCATATGTACACCGGATCTGTTGACTCAGGCAGAAACTGTAGAATGATAATCAGATCTATATTATACCATAAGCAAACAGAGTAGACAGGATCCATCTGATCTGGATCTACATGTACTCTGTTTGCAAATGCGTGAACATGCGTTTATATGAGAGAAAGGATTAAGCTATTCGTGAGATACGAAGCATGCCGAATTCTGAGCGGGCAAACGTACGTAACAAGCTATAGTTCGTTTGTACACATAGAGACGTCGATGATGCCACGTGTCCCGTCTAAAGAATTTAGAACAAGGAATGTCGTCGCTCTTAAACCCGTTTGTCCGAAAGCATGTCAAGCAAAGTACTCTCTGCTCAAATTATCACAGAACCCTTAACCTGCTGATTAAGACTGTGACTTGGACAACAGTTTATCACAAGCTCAACGGAATCTGGCTTCAGTAAACGTCACAGTAGCCAGCAGATCGGTGTTATAGCAGACACAGCAGCCAGCAGATAGTAGGTAAAGTACACAGGAAACATTAGAATAGCCAGCAGATCTGTGGTATAGCAGACAGGAAACACTATGTACAGCAACAAGCAGATATGTGGAATAGCAGAAGTAAACATTACAACAGCCAGCAGATCGGTGGTATAGCAAATAGTAAACATTACACCAGCTAGCAGATCTGAGGTATAGTAGATAGGAAACATTACAGCAGCCAACAGATCGTGGTATAGGAGACAGTAAATATTGTAACAACCAGAAGATCAGGATATAGCAGACAAGAAACATGTACAGCCGTCAGTAGAACGGTGGTATTATAGACAGTAAATATAACAACAGCCGGCAGATCGGGGGTATAGCAGACAGGAAACATTACAGCAGCTGGCAGATTGGGATATAGCAGACAGAAAACATCACAGCAGCCAGCAGATCGTGTATAACATACATTAAACATTAAACTAGCCAGCAGATCGGTGGTATAGCAGAAAGTAAACATTACAACAACCAGCAGATCGGTGGTATAGTAGACAGTGTACATTGCAACAGACAGCAGATCGGTGGTATAGCAGACAGTGTACATTGCAACAACCAGCAGATCGATGGTATAGCAGACAGTGTACATTGCAACAACCAGCAGATCGATGGTATAACAGACAGTGTACATTGCAACAACCAGCAGATCGGTGGTATAGCAGACAGTAAGCATTGCAACTACCAGCAGATGGGTGGTGGTGGTGGTGGTGGTGGTGGTGGTGGGGGGGGGGGGGTGGTGGTGGTTGTGTGTGTGTGTGTGTGTGTGTGTGTGTGTGTGTGTGTGTGTGTGTGTGTGTGTGTGTGTGTGTGTGTGGGGGGGGGGGGGGTTATAGCAGACAGTATACACTACAACAGCCAACAGATCTGTATGTGGTATAGCAGACAGTAAATATATTCTGAAAGTTGGTGATCCACCGAAAGCAAAAGTAATAATACCAAAAGAGAAAATTGCAGACCCGGTGTTATTGAGTCTGTTCATGAGTATAGTAATTAAAAGTGCAACACTACTCACGCCCCCTAGCACCGGATTCAGCAGTAATCAATTTTCAAAGCTTATACCATCAAAACTAATGGTCCTGAAGGACCAGAACATATATCAACACTAAGAAAGACGTACGGGCGACTTTTTACGGTCGCTACACAAGCACTTAACACCTGCTGTTGTGAAGTACATATATTCTGAAAGTGGGTTATCCTCCGAAAGCAAAAGTAATTTAATGCCAAAAGAGAAAAGAGCAGACCCCGTTTTATTGAGTCTGTTCATGAGTAGTAATTAAAAGTGCAACACTACGCACGCCCCCTAGCACCGGTTTCAGCAGTATTCAACTTTTAAAGCTTATAAATACCATCAAAACTAATGATCCTGAAGGACCAGAAACATTGCAGCAGACATTAGATATTTTTTTAGCAAACCTAATTTGTCAGCAGGATAAGCTTCTTGTATGTAGTTGTTATCTTAGTTGACAAAAATAATTGAATCTTAACGAGTCAGGTAGTTACCGGGAATGCCATTTAGTTCTACTCTGTTTGCATCACAGGTATTCGCAGCGTTCGGAAAGTTGGATCTGACCAGAAAATCAACACAAACGCTGCTTCGGGGACAATTTACTCATGGCAACTGTTTGTTTATATAAACTTCAGCTAGTCAATATCTATGATGCACTAGGACCGGGTTAAATACTATACATTGTATTTTATTTACGTAACAGTAACCCATTGGTGTCCAGTGTCCCTTAACCCTTTCCTTCATAAAACGCCTTTTCACGCATTTGCAAACAGAGTAGACCCAGATCAGACGGTTCCTATAGGAGCCGTCTGATCAGGGTCTGTTCTGTTTGCTAATAGAATTTGACAGATCGGTTTCCTTGCTTTCTAAAATGTCTACAATGTTCCACCTTCCATATTTCTTTATAAACTATTTTGTCAATAAATATGCAGTTGGTGTTGAACTTTGACCTAAATATAGAACATGTAAAAACGTTTTCACTTTTAAAGGATTTGAGATAGTACTAACTAGATCTTCACTTCGAATACCCATTGTTTGTACACGCCATCGCCGGTTATACAGGTTATTAGAGCTATTATCTCTACAACCACTCACTCAGTGTCTCGAAAGCATTGTTGGTATCTAAGTAATCATATACTCTAAACATTTTGCCAATACAACGCGGCACTGGTAGTAGTAAGAGGACAAAACTGATTGCTGCAAAGAAACCGTAAGTTAATTTATAAATTTCACCGATACGCCCTTTTTAACCTTTTCCTTCATATAAACGCATTTTCACGCGTTTGCAAATAGAGTAGACCCAGATCAGACGACTCCTATAGAAGCCTTCTGATCAGGGTATGCTTTATTTGCTTTTGACATAATATAGATCTGATTTTGTAGTTTTTGTCAAAGCAAAAAAAACCATTGAAAATATAACATGATAAAAGTCAGCTAATAAATATCAATGACGTCATAATATCTGATATGAATATTGAACAGGGAAAGGGTCAATGCCAATTAACGCTGCTCTAGGAGCCATGTGATCAGGACCTGCTCTGTTTGCTTATGAAATTATAATAATTATATCTGACTTTACATCTTCTATCAATACCAAACATCCGTGTGTACATATTTAGCTAATAAATATTCATGATGCCATTATGCCTTACTAAATCAACAAGGAGAGGGTTAACATACGGAATTAAGTGTGTCCTGTGACTGATTACATTACAGAAGTGTATTATATTGGCTTCAGATCAAAGGCCATATAGGCTTGAACGTGTCTAAAAGTGCAAATAGATTGCATTTGGTGTTTGGATTTTGGATGTGATAATATTTGTAAATATTCGTCATGGAAAAAAATCACGTAACCGTTTCCCGCGTTTAATATTTGTGTAAGAAATAATGACCGTACAGATAAAGTAGGCACATTTTAACACCATTTTAACAAGGGCTTTATTCTATTGTGACAGACACTGAAGAATGAAGTCTATATTATTCCTTAACTCTTTACTCAATAATTACGGCTTTCTACGCCTTTGCAAACAAAGTAGATCCAAGTCTGTTTTCTTATGAAATAATATAGATCTGACTCTCCAGTTTCTGCTTTGGCAGAACATTAATGTGTTTACAAGCCATTTAAATAATTAATCTAATTAATATTCATGAGGTCATTTTTCTAATCTAATTAATATCCATGAGGTCATTTTAAAAGGTTAAGCAAATAGACCAGACCGTGATAAGACGGCTACTATAGGAACCGTCTGATCTGGGTCTACTATTTTGAAAAAGGCATGAAAAAACCTTTACATAAGCGAAATGGTTAAATTTACATATCAGAATAAACATCAATATTCAATGAGATTGTTATATTTCTCGTGAATATACATACTTCTGACGAAGCATCAATACTTAATAGAGTTCACAAACGTGTAGTACTGTAAAACGGGATATTGACTTTAGTCTGACTAAGCAGTCACAGGTAGCCACATCAAACTAATCTTGAAATGCTAATAATGGTGGAAACTCGGACTTGACTTTGTTGATCCGAAAATCCAAATATCTCAATGTTGATAAAAACAAAATAAGAGCACGAACGAAAGTAAAACTCGACTTCAAGGGTGAATCAGTAAACAATTAACCCTTTCGCTGCCAAATTATGTCGTCTGCTAACTTTGTCGTCTGCTACAAATTTTCATTTTTTTGATTTTCTACATTTTTGTTTAAAAAACATAGTAACAGTAACAAACAGTTTGGATCCTGATGAGACACCGAGTTACTCGGCGTCTCATCTGGATCCAAACTGTTTGCATAGGTAATAACAGATCCGGCATTGGCAGCGAAAGGGTTAAACAAGGCAGTTACAGAGACAGACGTGCTTTCTGTATAGGTTTAGCGCAAACCTTTACCCATTCCTTCATATAAACGCCTTTTCGCACATTTGCAAACAGGGCAGACCCAGATCAGACGACTACTATATGAGCCGTCTGATCAGGGTCTGCTCTGTCTGCTTATGGAATAGGATAGATCTGTTTCTTTACTTTCAAAAATGGCTACAATAATTCATCTTTCATATTTCGTTATAACTATTTTGTCCAGGAATATTTAGTAGGTATTGGAATTGCTATTGGCCATGACCCCGAATATAAGGTTTGATAAATTTGGTTTTAATTCAAAGAAACTTTTAATAAATTCGAACGGCAAGCTCTTTCACAGTCGTAGAAATTACGTAACATTTTTCAATTACATAAACGCTTTTTCACGACTTTGCAAACGGAGTAGACTCAGATCAGACGGCTCCTATAGGAGCCGTCTGATCATGATCTGCTCTGCTTGTTTATGAAATTATAATAGATTTGACTCTGCAGCTTCTACCAATGCCAAAAGTTCCTATGCACATATACCATTATAAAACATTCAGCTCCTAAACATTCATGCTATCACGCTATGTGCGCGAATTATATATTTAGATATACATGTATATGCGGTGTGACATCTATTGATCTGTTGTGCAGAGAGACATCAGGAACACGAGGAACCCATTGGAGCGATTCTCCGGTATCGCATAAATGAAACACAGATGAGTGACAGGTAACTCTGCACGAGACAGGCGTGCTGTGGGTCGTGATCCCCAAGGAAGATAACTCGTACAGTCCTGATGACCGCGTTTACAATCAGCTTCCCAGGTATCACAAGCACACGGAGGGACGATATTCTTCATGTGGCCGTGGTATAGTATGGATTTATCGATAAGCTGTTTCACACAAGTCTCTTCTACGTGTATTGGAAGCAAGTCGGCTACAGAGACTGTTCATTTGTCAGTTAGTCAATCTCTCGTAGGCCGTAGTTACATACATAACAAAGTCGACGTGTGCCTGTCTTATGTGAGGAAATTCCGTGTGTGAAAGATGTATTGTTGGTTTGTTCTACATGTGCTATAGACTTCGCAATATAAATGTGGATATGTCTAAACGTTATTGACAAATCGCGTTGCCATGGAAATCTGTGTTTCTTCTCATGGTGAATTTGATTGTTGTTGTTTTCATAGAAAATATCCGTTTGTATCTGTGACAAGATAAGATCGGGGGCATCTTTTGTTTGGAGTTATGTCGTCAAATACAAATTTTACATCTATTGATCCAGCATGCACGGAGAGAAAATGGCTCTATTTCCTGATGTCCAGTATCATCACCTTTGCCGTGGGGCCCATGGTAATACTGATCTACAGAGGAATATTGTTGGCCATCAGCAAAGCCAAAAAGAGGCGCCAACAAAAGGGCATTGCTGTAACCCCGAACCTGCAGAAAGAGTCATCAAAGGAATTTAGGGAGAAGAGTTCCGGGTTCTTTAACATTAAGGGCCATGACCCCGAAGTTGGGTGGCTGACAGAGGCTAAGGACTGGGCGGGGGAACTGATCTCCGGACAGACAACCACAGGCAGAATATTGGTAAGTATCAACAATATAATAGAAAGCATATAATTATATTAGACAAAACAGTAAAACTTGTCAGTATAAATCACTCGGTATAAATCACTCATTTTAAATCACTGAGTATAAATCACTCCCTTTTCTGCTGTACTGTATTCTCCCTAAATAATAACCCCATTTTTTCAAAATGCAGGTGGTAGCTAAATGCAGATGGAAAGCAATGCAGAAGCTCCCCCAGCAGTCTGCATTTTTTCATTCTGTATTAGGCAGCTAACCTTGTACAAACTGCAAGAAGCTCCTTCTAAAAATGTAATACCATCGGGGAACATTTATTACAGATACTACAGTATGTTTAGTCATTTTCTTTTTGTAATTTCTCTTAAAGACATTCCCTTGGCCGGCTTGGGTCTTTACAGCTAACCTGTGAAAAAGCATGCGGCACATGGTAACAGCTATAGCAGTCTGCCTGTCAAGAACCACTGGAGCGTTCCATGTGAGGCCCGTCTCTTACATTTGATGATTTGGAAATGATTAGATTGTCACTAATGCAGTATATGTTTTTATTTTTTATTATGCTCCCTGAAACTATAAGAAGGAGCATATAGGCCCCGCTTTGTCCGTTCGGCCTGTGAATGTCTTCTAAAGTGCTCAACCTACATTCATGACACTCCACATACAAATATATCTCATTGAGATCAAGTGCAGGGTGCAGGGGTTAAATTATAACTTTCTGAGCAGTATTTACATATTCTGATAGACCTTGTTGGGAGAAAAGGCAGCTGTGTCCAAGGATAATAACTCTGTGAATTCTAAGCTTTAATTAGGTCGCCTTTGAACATATTATAGCTCTCCTCCACTGCAGGTTAAATGGATTCTACTGCAGGCCAAATGTCCAGAGTTTTATCTCTGATATACATAAGCGCTCAGGGTTTTTTTTTAATGTATTTAATCCTTATAAAATATTCATCTGCTAAATTGCTTGTCTGCTTCAAATGTGAAAGTGCTTCATAGTTTGTAAAGATTTGTGAAAATGTTGTCTGTCAAATAGCTTGGATCCAGATAAGATGCCGAGTTACTTGACGTCTCATCTGGATCCAACCTGTTTGCATATGGCCCTTTGTTTGTTAGTGGTAGGCTTCTTAAGGGTTGAACTTCTATTGGGTTCTGACCAACAATGGTCTTTTGGGTGTGTTCCCCTTGACTAATTGTATGTCAGGGCCTCTCTAGACAGAATGAGACGGCTTGCCATATTTTGCACACTTGTATCATGCTTTTACTGTTACTTTCACGCCTATTGAGAACAATGGGGGGGGAATCATTGAATGGACCTGGGTAATGTCTTTAACCCTTTTACTGTTCTGTATTTAGGGCAATTTTCAATACCTACTGAATATTCATTAACAAAATAGTTCGAAAGAAATATGGAAGGTGGAATATTGTAGGAATTTTAAAAAGTAAAGGAACATATCTATCAAATTCTTTTAGCAAACAGAGCAGACCCTGATCAGACGGCTCCTCTAGGAGCCATCTGATCTGGGTCTACTCTGTTTGCAAATGCATGAAAACACGTTTATAAGAGGGAAAGGGTTAATACAATTAAATCTCGCTAAAATGGTAATTAAAAAAGTGGCAGTTTTATTTTGCCCTTTCCCTGTTGAATATTTGTGTAAAATATAAGAAATTATGAAGTAATGAATACTTATTAGCTGAAGTTTTATAATGTTAACTTTTCAAGGACTTGTTTATATTTGTCAAAAAATGTAAAATCAGACCTACATCATGTCAAAAGCATACAGAGCAGACCTTGATTCAGATGGCTCTTATATGAGCCGTCTCATCTGGGTCTACTCTGTTTGCAAATGCATGAAAATGCATTTATATGAAGGAAAGGGTTTATAAATAAACATTTTATATTGCCTCATAGATATGCCTGTTAACCCTTTCCTCCATAAATACACATTGCTATGCCTCTGTAAAAGTCACCTGTTGAAACCATTGTGATAAATAGAGCATTTGCTCCTAAAGGAGCAAATTCTCTATTTACCAAAATGGTTTCAAACTACAAAATTTTAAAAAAAATCCTTTTCTCTAGTTAATGCTCCTTTTTTGTAGATTATTTCAAAGTGGTTGGATATAAAAATAGCCTATGAGGGAATGGGTTAACCCTTTCACTTGTATAAATGCTTTTTCAAGCCTTTGCAAATGTAGTATATACTCAGATCAGATCCCCCAGTATGAGTCATCTGATCAGGGTCGGCTCTGTTTGCTTATGGAATTGTAATAGATCTGACTCTACAGTTTATATAAATATCAAAACGCCATGTGTACATATGCCATTATGAAAATTCATGATGTCATTTCTTAGTGTCCATACAGTGTGATATGGTATAAGTTATCCCTTTCCCTGTTCTATATTTATTACAAATTTCAATACCTACTGAATATTCATGGTCAAAATAGTTATAACGATATATTGAACGTGGAAATTTGTAGCCATTTCATAAAGTAAAGGAAGAAATCTTTCAAATTCCAGTAGCAAACAGAGCAGACCCTGATCAGATGGCTCCTATAGGAGCCATCTGATCTGGGTCTACTCTGTTTGCAAATGCGTAAAAACACGTTTATATGAGGGAAAGGGTTATGGGAGGACTTTGAATGGCAAACAGTGCATACCTTGATGAGAGGGCTTCTTACAATTGTGTGACAATATATATCAGTCCATCTAAAAGTAGTCTTGTGACCAAGAAATAATAAATCATTTACAAATTGTATTATCTCTAATAAATATCCTGGGGTGTTACATTTTTAAAAAAGAACTCCTTGCATTTTTACACAGGTGGTTGCGTAATGCAGAATGAAAGCAATGCAGAAAACTCCTCGAGGAGTTTTGTGTATTTTTTCAGGCTGCATTTAGCTACCACCTATATTTCTTTATGTAATGGTTATTATATAGGGTTATATAGGGTTTGAGTTGTTTATTCATGGTTACAGTATTGCCCCAGAGTGGGACCAGTACAATATAGGAAGAAAAAGAAGAAGGAGAAGGGTTAGTTTCTTCAAGAAGTAAGCATTTATGAGGGGGAATACAGTAGTTTTGGTATTTGACTGGAATATATATGTACCATAGGTAGCATAATATCTTTGTTTTATCCCTTTCCTTCATGTAAATTTATGCCTTTTCATGCATTTGCAAACGGAGTAGTCTAGACCCAGATCAGACAGCTCCTATAGGATCCCTATTATCAGGGTCTGCTCTGTTTGCTTTTGATATGATATAGATCCGATTTTACAGTTTTTGTCAAAGCAAAATAATTCCTTGAAAAATTTAGCTTTTTGACTTTGAAGAGGGAAAGTGCTACAATTAAGTTGGTGAAGCAATCCAATGGTTTTTATAGAACTACAAGAGCTGTTGGTATTCATTATAGCAATTAACATCAAAACTGATGCCAAAACGGTGGAGCATGAAATGCTTGATGTGCTAGTTGGCCCATTAACCATTTTAATGTTCCAATTTTCAAATGGTTTATTCCAGAATTCAAACAAGTCAGGCTTACCATAAATATTCAGGGATGTTTTTAAGAAAAGTGTAACATGACAAACAGTACTGACCCTGATGAGAGGGTACTTAGAGGAGCCCTCTAATCTCGATCTGCTTAGGGCATTAGTGACTAATTTCTGGAACTGAAAGGGTTAAGGTGCTACCCAGAATTACCAAAAAATGTAGTTTATTTAGCAATACTTGCTATCAATGTCACTGGTAAGGCTACTTCACCTATAATAATCTAAATAGTATTAACCCTTTACTCCATAAATACGCTTTTCTACACATTGGCAAACAGAGTAGACCCATATAGGAGCAGTCTAATCAGGGTCTGCTCTTTTTGCTGATGACGTAATATAGATATGATAAGACAGTTTCTGCCATGGCCAAACATTGCTGTCCTTGTTCTATTATTTCTTCCATGAATTTTCATGAAGGAAAGGGTTAATGATGTCATTATTTTTACATGAATATTGAAGAAGTTATATGTTAACCCTTCGCTTGCTGAATTTTAAAATACATTTCTCCTTCTTTACCCATGCCCTGTTGTATAATTACATATATCTTCACTGTATACAAGTATTTCGGTATGCAAACACTGCTGTGGAGTGCACTGGTTGCACAATCAACTTGTAAATAGTGCAGACCCTGATGAGACAGCTCCTGCAGGAGCTGTCTCATCTGGGTCTTCACTATTTACAGGTAGGTATATTGACGTGAATAGCAAGTTAAATGTTAAAAAACAAGAAATGTTAGGCTGACAGGTGCCTCCTATAGTACACTGTAGTGAATCATAATGATTGAAAGTTTTTAAAAAGTATGCTCTTTGCTTAGTTGTCTGGAATAGTTTTGCAGAATGTCAGACAGCTCAATTTCTGATCAGATGCCAAGATACTTGATGTCTGATCTGAATTCTAGCTACATTTATTGCAAATATCAGTCATATTGAGGAAAGGTTCTATTTGATTTGTATCCTTTTATCCTATAGCAAACAGAGAAGACCCAGATTAGAAGCTCCTTTGTCTGATCAAGGTCTTTTCTGGTTGTATTTATATGTTACAGATTTGATTCTGTACTGTTTGCTATGGCACTGAATATATAAAACTCTGTTTGCAAAGGAGTAGAAGTGTGTATTTATGGAGTAAAGGGTAAAAAAAATAATTAAGTACCTAGTTATAGTCTAGCTACTTTCAGTCCAAATGACTGTTCAACCGACTGTACATTAACTCCCCTGGTCACTGAGTCATTCACCTACAATATTGAGCACTGCTAACATATGGTGCAATCATGCAGCTGTAGTACCAGCTAGTGTAACCCTCACAGGTATCCATTGTAACCCCTGGGTGGAGAGGAGGTGTGGTTATGTAAAATAAACAATTCTCAATAATACATTATGTAATGGCATTTTATGGTTGAAAATTTACTTAGTGGCTAATCATTGACCCCAGCTACTGATATTAACCAATCCCACAAACAGCTTTAAACCTTTCCTCCATGAATATTCATGTAAGAAATAATGATGTCATGAATATTAATTACAATAATTTGTTATATTATGCACATGGACACAGAGAATTTTGGCCGTGGCAGAAACTGTAGAATTATATCTTTATTATATCAAGCAAACAGGGCAGACCCTGATCAGATGGCTCCTATAGGAGCCATCTGATCTGGGTCTACTCTGGTTGCAAAGGCATAGAAAGGGTTAGCCCTTACTCTCATACAAACACTTTTCGTGCTGTTGCAAACAGAGTAGACCCAGATCAGAAGGCTCCTGTAGGAGCCCTCTGATCAGGGTCTGCTCTGTTTGGCTATGAAATTACAATAGATTTCTACCAGGTGAATACAAAACAATCTGTGTACCGTACATAATGCTTTCTTCGTAATTCCGAGGTAATAAATATTCAGGATGTAATTACAAAAATGTATTTCTAACATGAATATTCAACAGAGAAAGGTACAGACCTACTAATGGCATCATGCAGGCACCAGAAAACTTGCCTAACAAGAAAGCTTTCAATAACCGTTAATTATTCATAACTATGGACCATGACCTTTGTTGATGACCTTTGCAAATCCAGGTTTGCAACCAGAGATGTTGAGTTAAATTATTTGGTTTCATTACTATAGATCCATTCTCTGATGCTCTCTTTGAAAAGAATATGAAAGAAAAAAAATGTAGCAGGTCTGGACTACATATTCTACGTACAAAATTTATTAAAAAAGTAATTATTCACAATCAAAATTAATAGTCAATCATTATTTAACCCTTTCCTCCATAAATACACCTTTCTACGCCTCTGTATAAGTCACCTGTTGAAACCATTGTGATAAATAGAACATTTGCTCCTATAGGAGCAAATGCTCTATTTATCACAATGGTTTCAAATAAAAAAATTCTAAATAAATTCCTTTTCTCTAGTTAATGCTCCTTTTGGGTAGATTTATTCAAAGAGGTTGGATCTAAAAATAGCTTATGAGGGTATGGGTTAATGGAAGAGTCCATTCAGCATGTAAGAATTAAATTTGTTAGAAGATTTATAGATCAGAGCCATCTGATCTATATCTACACTCTGTTTGTCACAGTAACTTGTTTGGGTCAACCCTTTCCCTAATGAATATTTATGGGTGAATTGACCACTTCATGAATATTCATTCTCTATAATTTTATAATGAAACATTTTCAAGGGAAGTTTTGGCTTTGACAACTGCAGGATCAGATATAATTACGTATATGTATATACAGTTGAACTTCGATAACTCGAACTTCAAGGGACCATACTAATTTGTCGAGATAACAGAAGTTCGAGTCATCCGATTTCTAATCTGAACAATTTCTCAAGGCCACAGCTTAATACAGGTCTAAAGGGTAAACGGACATTAGCCCACCCGGACCACAGCCCACCCGGACCACAGCCCACCATTTCTCTAAGGGCGGACATTAGACCACTCATGTTTTTGAGGGGGGCGGACATTAGCCCACTCGGGGTTTTGAGGAGGGCGGACATTAGCCCACTCGTGGTTTTTTGATGGGCGGACATTAGCCCACTCGGACAATAGACCACTCGCGCTGAATATTAACGAGGCGGACATCAGCCCACCCGGACATTAGACCCCTCGAGATAATAATATGTGTTTATTCACACTCCTAATTAGTTGAAAGTCGTTGTAATTACCCATGATTTATCAAATATTCAGCTACTCTTACTGGCTCTTTATGTTACAGAAAAAAGTCTCTTTCGGACCGAGGATGTTTGGCCCCTAATTATCCTAGTTATAATGTTTGTTATGTTTCATTGCACTGCACTGTTTGATAAATCATGGATTATTAGCAACAACCTGAAAAATACTGTACTGATACTGTAAATTGAACGCCTGTTATTTATTTATTCCCCAAATTTATTTCTATTTAATAAACACGAACACTGCTTTCAATATAATCACTTCCGTTGCCGGGCAATGTATAAACCTTTAGCCGAATTTCTGAAACATAAAAGTATAAAAGTTTGCATTTTGAGTAATGCATGTCTTGGACAATGATACAGTTATTAAAATATTTACCTGATTACCTTTAATTACCGATCGCATACGGATAAAACAAATTCTTGTAATATGCGACAAATTAATCTACCCATTTGCCTTTTGGAACGCACGCAAATTATTTCCGAACCGATAATTACCTTTAATTACTTACAAACAGCAGGATAAAGCTCAGCATACCCATCTAATTGGATTATCAACCACGTTCATGTAATTAATTGGATTATCACACCTGTAGACGAGTGTTTCAGTCAAACACGTCGAGTCAGATATTAACACCTTCTTTAAAATAAAGGTCAATATTTCTTCTAAGATTGTTTTGATTTATCTGCAGTCGTCTGGGATTTTTTTTTACCCCTGGTCCGTAACATTTCGGACCATTATCTTGTAGTTCAACGTACTTGTTCGAACATTACCGAAAAATAAAATTTGTGTGATATGTTGCTCCGATCTAAAGTCGAAGATATTATTTTTACAGTCATTTGATCGCCGCATGAGCGGCGATCACTAATGGAATGCTAAAAAGTATTTACCCATGTAGGAGGGGTAGCGACAAGTTTTATACAAATTGGCTCATGAGAGCGTGGCAGAGAATAGTTTCTATCTGCATTATTGATGTAGTGAAATATGTGATGTAAAAACCTTCATACGATGTTTAAAAAGAAATTTATCAAACAAATGTACAATAATAACAATAATCATGCGGCGATCAAATGACACTTTTTTCGTCGAAGTATCGACATTAAATGCCAAAAACAGTTTTGTAAACATAAATGAAGCCGGGTCAAAGTCGCAGAATTGAAGCCGGGTCAAAACTGTAGTCGTGCACCTGTTTGCGGTGCTCTCGTTCTAAATTATGCCCTTCAGAGATTTTGACATAAGACGGGAAAACGTGCTCGAATTTGAAAAATAAGATCATTTGAATCGACAGTCGATATGTTAATTCAAACAGACATGGTTATTATTCTACCGGAGGCTCTACATGGTCAAAATCGAATTCCGTCGTCTCGGTTTCTATTTTTAGATAGGACTAACGTCACTCGTTAATGGAACTGAACATGCTATATTTAGGTCTATGACCATCACCGCCCTTGTTAGAGTTTATTGATTAAATTATCATGAGAGTGATAAATGTTGTAATGAAGTTTTATTGTTTTATTTATTTTTATTTAAAAAAGTCGTTTTATTTTGTTTATTTAAAAAAGTCGTCAATATAGTAGCATGATAACTTTATATACATCTTCAATTTCCCTTGAAGTATGTCTGGCCTGATAGTGTAGTGGTTACCACGGTCGCCTATCGTGCAGTCAGCCCTGGTTCGATTCTCACCGCTGACGAAAAAAAAATTTCTCTCTTTTTCCTTTCTATTTTTTTTAAATGGCGGTTTGGGTTTTTACTGGGATAGTTAATGATAATTATCCATATTAAGTGTTTTTTCTTTCAACTTATACGTTATTTTTGGATGCAATCTTGGTCAAGTTCAAATATGGATCATGTCGGGTTCGGAACTAGGTCACTACGTCATTACACTCTAGAGGCTACATATTTCGTTAAGTTTTTAATGAAATGTTGTATTTCAATTGTCTTAACAAAACAGTTCCTTATTAAAAACCTTCCTTGTACACAAATTTCCCGGCGATCCAATGCCTTGCATCAGTATTCGTCTTGTTTGGCCTTACAGACATACAGAAATAGGTGAGCAAATGATGAGGGGTCTAATGTCCGGGTGGGCTGATGTCCGCCTCGTTAATATTCAGCGCGAGTGGTCTATTGTCCGAGTGGGCTAATGTCCGCCCATCAAAAAAAACACGAGTGGGCTAATGTCCGCCCTCCTCAAAACCCCGAGTGGGCTAATGTCCGCCCCCCAAAAAACATGAGTGGTCTAATGTCCGCCCTAAGAGAAATGGTGGGCTGTCATCCGGGTGGGCTGTGGTCCGGGTGGGCTAATGTCCTAGAACCGGTCTAAAGTAATGCTGAAAGCTCCTGTAGGAGTTTTCAGCATTACTTTAGACCTGTATTAAGCTGTCACATGTGTTTCTAGATATCTGTAGAGATACACTTTACAGCAATTCTGTATTGTAAGTTTTGAAAGGACTGAACTTTTTCAAGTTATCCCAAAGTTTGAGTTATCCGAGTTCGAGATATCGAAGTTCAACAGTACTGTAATTCCATAAGCAAACAGAGCCGATCCTTACTAGACAGCTCCTTCAGGAGCCCTCTGTCTGGGTCTACTCTATTTGCAATGGCATGAAAAGGTGTTTATACAAGGGGAAGGCTTATATCACTGTACATGTACCACATGCAACTGTTGCTAAATTGCCATGCCCTAGGGTAGAGACACCATGCAGTTCTCATTATGTTAGAGATAATGAGAATTCTACTGACATTATTAGATAATGCTGGTCAGAGATTTCCATTCTCTTATGTTAACTCTTTCCCTTATTCAAACGCTTTTTCATGCCATTACAAATAGGTTAGACCCAGATTAGATGACTCCTATTAATAAGCCTATAGGAGCCATCTGATCAGGATCTGCTCTGTATTGTTAATGAAATTATAATAATTCTGATTATTCAGTTTCTACCAATACCAAATCAATCAACACCAATTTTAGTTTGTACATGTATAGATTTCATGTTAATGTTGCTTAACCCATTACTCCATAATTATAAACGCTCATGCTGCGCTGTATGACCTTTATTTTGTTGCAGTGCCGTTAAACTCAACTCACTGACTCCCATAAATACTTTCTATGCCTTTGTAAACAAAGTAGAGCCAGATCAGACAGCTTCTATAGGAGCTATTATAGCAGTCACCTGATTAGATTCTGCTCTGTTTGCTTATGAAATAATATATATCTGATTCTACAGTTTCTGTCTTGGCTAAAAAATCCTGAATTCATAATTATGTCACTATTAAAATTCACCCAATTAATTCTCATGATGTCATATTTCTTTCATAAATATTCATGCTTTTTAACCCTTTCCCTCATATATATAAACATGTTTTCACGCACTTGCAAACAGAGCAGACCCAGATCAGACGGCTCCTAGAGGAGCCATCTGATCAGGGTCTACTCTGGTTGCTTATGGAATTTGATAAATCTGTTTCTTTGCTTCCTAAAATGCCTACAATGTTCCACCTTCCATATTTCTTTATAACTATTTTGTTTATGAATATTCATTAGGTATTGAACTTTGGAATAAACATAGAACAGGGAAAGGGTTAAGACAGGTGTCAGCTAACTACAGGGTAAAAGTCATGCTGAAAACTTCTCTGGGAGCTTTCTGCAAGACCTTCATTCTGCATAAAGCAGCAATCTGGTTCCATGCTTATAAAGCTTTTAGTTGAGTCTGAGTTTCGTTCTCAAGCTTTTGATTGGTCAGATTTGAGTTCTCAAGCCATTGAAAGGCTCAAATCTGACCAATCAAAAGCTTGAGAACGTTCTCAGACTCAAATGAAAGTTTTATAAGCATGGACCCTGCTTTATTAGAATTATCAAAGTTTTGCTGTATACTGTAACTTCTTTCTGGTAAAGTTGAAGTAGGCTGCTTCAAGAAAGAGGTGTGGCTGCAATGCCGTGCAAACAATCAAGTAGACCTGGACAAGCCATGTGGTATTTATTCCTTTTCTTCATATAAATGCTTTTTCACATGGCTAATAGAAAAAAACCCTGATCAGAGTCTGCTCTGTTTGCTAATGGAATTTGATAGATCTGTTCCTTTATAGATCTGTTTCTTTTGTTTCTAAAATGGCTAAAATGTTCCACCTTCCATAATGCATTATAAATATTTTGTCCATGAATATTCAGTAGGTACTGAAATTCGCAGTAAACATAGAACAGGGAAAGGGTTAACACTGTGATAATGTGCCTGTCAACATCTTATGTTCAAACTTATGGTAAATTTTAGGGTCATCATGTCCCTCTTGTTTTACATGTTTATTTTTGTTACAATTAACCCTTTCCCTGTTCTATGTTTATTACAAATTTCAATACTTACTGAATATTCATCAACAATATGGTTATAATGAAATATGGAAAGTGGAACACTGCAGCAATTTTAGAAGGTAAAGAAATAGATCTATCAAATTCCATTAGCAAAGAGAGCAGACCCTGATCAGACGGCTCCTCTAGGAGCCGTCTGATCTGGGTCTACTCTGTTTGCAGATGCGTGAAAACACGTTTATATGAGGGAAATGGTTAAATAAGTATATACAATATTTTACATGTTTGAAAAGATTGTTAATTGTATATCTAACATGTGTTCAACAATCAGTTAATATTTAATACTCTTCCATGGTGTATGCCTGGTGACATCAGGTTTACGTAATCAATATTGATCTGTATTGGTGATTGGAAGGTAGATAACATGCTATGATCACTTGCCGGCAGCTATTTCCATATTCTTGAGCCAATAACCTTGAGCATACTGAACCAATTGTTGTCATGTAATAAGTTTAACTCGGGGTACGGACAAAAGCCCAAAATGACAATAGCAATGATTGGGAGGAAAAAAACTGTTGTCAACTATACATTTTTTTAAAACCCTTTCCCTGTTTCTATGTTCATGTAAGAGAATATTAATATTTGCTTTTGTTTATAATATAAACTTTTCAAGGGAATTTTTTGCTTTGACAAAAACTGTAAAATCAGATCTACATTGTATATCATTCCAAAAGCAAACAGAGCAGACCCTGATCAGACAGCTCCTATAGGAGCCATATGATCCTGGTCTACTCTTTTTGCAAATGCATGAAAAAGCATTAATATGAGGGAAAGGGTTAAAGATTTTCTCCATTTCTTTTCTAAGGTCTTGATCGACAGATTACATCCTGATGAGACACCAAGTTACTATGTTTTCATCTGGATCCAAACTGTTAGCATATACAGTAAAACTCCGCTAATGCGACCACCAAAAAGGGGCATAATTCTGGGTGGCAGAGGCAGGTGGTAGCTTAATGCAGGACGAAAGTTATGCAGAAAGCTCCTCTAGGAGCTTTCTGCATAACTTTCGCCCTGCATTAAGCAACCACCTGCTTTAGACGACATTAGTGGCTGTTTATTAAGTGGTCGCATTAGCGGGGTTTCGCTGTATTATCATAACTCATTGCTAGTCTGTGTGCAGAGACTTAACTCTTTACTCCATGAATATTCATGAAAGAAATTGACATTGATACTAATTTAACCCTTTCCTCCATAAATACGCCTTTCTACACCTCTGTAATAGTCACTTTTTGAATTGTGATAAATAGAACATTTGCTCCTTAGGAGCAAATGCACTATTTATCACAATGGTTTTCAAACTACACAATTCTGAAAAAATATTTTCTCTAGTTATTGCTCTTTTTCAGTAGATTTATTCAAAGAGGTTGGATATAAAAATAGCCTATGAGGGAAAGGGTTAACATCTGGTTTAGATGGGTTTCATGTATAATACAATGTATCTAATTATACAGTTTCTGCCATAGCCAAATGTATGCCATGATAAATAATAGTCTAATTAAAATTCATGATTTCATTATGCTTACATGAGTATAATGGTAAAGTGTTTTGAAATGAGGAAATTACTGAGTCACTTAGTCAAACTGTCCGGGCCAGCCGTCAGAATTTTCTGTGTTCATTGTTTGACATTTTCATACAAGCATTTGTCTGTGTATTGTCTAGGAAGTGTTTCAGCAAAACAATTTGAATTTCTCACAGAAATGGTGGCAAACTTCTTTGAAAACTGGGTCAAGAAGTCGGAAGTTTATTGATCGGAATTCTCGTTCTTTGTAAAAACACTTACTGTATTACTTTGCATGCGGGCAGCAGAATTAGACAAGGTATGATGTGATGTGGTAAGAGCCTTGAGTATAAGACACTGACAGAGTGCTGCTGTGTTCCATGAATAACCCTGACCTTAGCCCTTTACCCTATAAATATTCATGTAAGAAATGATGGCATCATGAATATAAATTAGATTAATTTTTAAAATGGCATATTAACACATGAATATTTTGCCAAAGCTGAAACTGTAGACTGAAATCTATATTATTCCATAAGCAAACAGAATTCTATAATAATTTCATCATCAAACAGAGCAGACCCTTACCAGATGGCGCCTGCAAGGAGCTGTCTGATCTTGGTCTTCTCTGTTTGTAAGGGCATGTGTTTGTGTAAGGGAAACGGTTAAGACAAGTACATGTAGTAGTTTAATGCAGAATGAAAGTTATTCAGAAAACATTTACCCTCTCCCTGTTGCATATTCATGTAAGAACTAATGATGTTTATGAGCTGAAATTTTATAATGGCTTATGTATACAAGATGTTTTGGTATTGTTTGAAACTGTAGTCCAACTTCTAACAAATAAGAGCAGGCTCAGATCAGATGGCTCCTACTGGAACTGTATGATCTGGGTTTAATCTGTTTGCAAAGACATGAAAAAAAGTATACATGAGGGAAAGTGTAAAGCAGCCACACTTTGATTTAAGTTAAACCTTAAACTATCCCTTAGTTTCTTCCTAATTGAGAATTTAACAAAATTTAACTGAAGACAGTGAAAAATGAAGATGTAAATTGTGTTGAAGTCTGTTAGAAACTCACAGCAGGGCTGATCAGTGCAGTGGACTTGTTAGCTGACTTTGTATTTCTACTGGTAAGGTGAATTTGTGATAATCTTTGAAAATAGTTTGAATCCAGATTAAATTCATTTAACCCTTTCTCCATGAATATTCATGTAACAAATAAAACATCATTAATATTAATCATATTAACTGTTATAATAGCAAATACACACAGGATGTTTTGGCCAAGGCAGAAACTGTAGAATCATATCTATAATATGTCACGGGCAAACAGAGCAGACCCTGATCAGACGGCTCCTTTGGAGCTCTATGTATTACAATTGTTCCAAAAGTTCGCAGTTCTAAAATTTTCCTTTTTCTAATAACTGCTCCTTTTCAGTAGATTTATTCAAAGAGGTTGAGTCTAAAAATAGCTGTTGAGGTAAAGTCCACAGATGGAAGACAGTACAGTAGAACCTGTCTGAATCACTCATTTATTGAACATAGGAGCCTTTATAGGCATTGGTTGCTTAAAGTGTATCAAAAGTAATACAGACCTGCATTAAGCTATCACATGTCTTAACCCTTTCCTCCATAAATACACCTTTCTACGCCTCTGTAATAACCACTTCTTGAAACCATTGTGATAAATAGAGCATTTGCTCCTATATACATGTATGCTCCTATTTACATAATTCTATAATTTCACTTTTCTCTAGTAAATGCTCCTTTTGGGTAGATTCATTCAAATTGGTTGGGTCTAAAAATAGCCTGTTGAGGAATGGGTTAAACTAATGTGTCATATTTAGACCTCTTTTTAATGGCCACTTAAGGCAGTGAATTCTGAACTATTCTACAAATAGTGTAGACCTAGATCAGCAGCCCAGCCTGGTCTAGGTCTACACTGTTTGCATGTGTCCCACATTCAAAGGGTTAACCTTTTCCCTCACTTTTTCATGCCTTTCAAAATAGAGTAGACCAAGATCAGAAGGTTCCTGTATGTGCCATTAGATCAGGGTCTGCACTGTTTGCTTATGAGATGACTTTACATATCAATTACAAAAATTCAATTAACCTAAAATTTCCTTTTTTCTAATAAATGCTCCTTTACTAGTACTCCATAAATGCGCCTTCCTACGCTTTGCATACAAAGTAGACCCAGATTAAATCTCATCAAGGTCGGCTCTATTTGCTTATGATATTGTAATATACATGTAGATATGATTCTACAGTTTCTGTCATGGCCAAAAATCCATGTGTCCAAGTGCTATTAAAAAAGATAATTAAATAATTAATATCCATGATATCTTTATTTCTTGCATTAATATTTATGGAATAAAAGGTTAATAAATATTCCTGATGTCATTATTTCAACAGGGAAAGGATTAACAAGCACACAATATAAAGCAATCAACATAAACGTGCATCTGTGTATTTTGTCTTTTGTCCATCAATTCTGCACATTTGCAATTCAGCAACGAGCATGCATGGAGGACAAAAAAACATAATGCAAATAATTGACATTCAGCATTACAAGGCCCTCTGCTGTTTGGCCGGTACAGTAAAATCTCTCTATAACAGCCACTAAATTGTGTAAATTAGTTGGTATTTAGGGCAGGTGGTCGCTTAAAGCTGCTTAAAGCAACGTGAAAGTAAAACAGAATGCTCCTATAGGAGCGTTCTGTTTTACTTTCACCTTGCTTTAAGCAGATACCCGCTTTTAACACAAAATACTTGATGTAATTTAGTGGCCGTTATAGAGAGGTTTTAATGTTTTATCAAACTGGATTATATGATCAGAGAAGCTCTATCCTGTAGGTCCTCAACAAAAATGATTTCCTATTCTAGGATATCTATCATTTAACCCTTTACTCCATAAATACGCCTTTCTACGCCTCTGTAATAACCACTTTTAAGAAACCATTGTGATAAAAAGAGCATTTGCTCCTACAGAATGCTCTATTTATCACAATGGTTTCAAATTACAAAATTCTAAAATTTTACTTTCCTCTAGTAAATGCTTCTTTTGGGTTGATTCATTCAAAGAGGTTTTGTCTAAAAATAGCCTATGGAGGAAAGGGTTAGAAATTATGGCATCATGAATATTGATTAGAATCTTTATAATGGTATTTGTACACAGGATTGTTTCGTATTGGTAGAAAGTGTAGAGTCAGATCTGTTATAATTCAGAGCCAAGCCTGATCAGACAGGTCCTATAAGAGTCGTCTGATCTAGATCTACTCTGTTTGCAAAGGTATGAAAAAGTAATTATATGAAGGAAAGGGTTAATGAACATTTATGGGTGAATTGTTCTTTCCACGAATATCCATGAACTTAATTGTCATGCTGGTAACTAAATTTTCAAGGGAACTTTTTACTTTAGACAAAAACTGTAGAATAAGATCTACAGTAAAACCTCTCTAAACCAGAATTAATGCAGGTATTTGCAAAGGCGTACAAAAGGCGTATTTATGGAGAAAAGGGTTAATGAATGTACTGATATAATTAGAACAGTTTTTGCATCCATGGATTAGATACAAAACATATAGACACAGAGCTACAGATAAAGGTGCATACCCAAATATTAAAATAGTCATTTCTCCACCAAAACCTATACTGTGACCACTCTTTAGAATTGTCTCGAAGAGAAGATTCTAAAGAGTGGTCACAGTATAGGGTTTGGTGGAGAAGCCAAGGAGCTATTCTTGAAAATGTTTGAATTTATGCATCTGAACTCCATGGACCTCTGAGACAGTCCTTTTTACACACATTTCTCTGTCATTGGAAGTGACAGATGCAAATAGGAAAAAAATAACCATTTTTGCCAAGTTTTATCAGTAGCAGACGTTACCATGTTGGCAATAGGCAACACTGTTTGCAGCAGACGTACGGATTCCAGGGATTGGCAAAGAATTTTTATCTTATCGAGATGAGTCAACTATTGTCTGCAGAAACAAAGTTAACCCTTTCCATGTGTTGAATATTCATGAAAAAAATAATGACGTCATGAATATTTATTAGCTGAACTTTTATAATGGTACATTGTACATGAAAACAGGATATTTTTACTTCGGCAGTTAATGTAGAACCATATCTATATCAATCCAAAAGCAAACAGTGCAGACCCTAATCAGCTGGCTCCTATAGGAGCCATCTGATCTGGGTCTACTCTGTTTTCAAATGGGTGAAAAAGCATTTATATGAAGGAAAAAATTAAACTGGCTCCCTCATTTACTGAACTCATAACCCATAATGCCCTCATGTTGACGCCTTTTGACATCTCTGAAAAAGTCACTTTCTGAAACCATTGTGATAAAAAGAGCATTTGCTCCATAGGAGCAAATTCTCTATTTATCGTAATGGTTTCAAAACTACATGATTCTGATATTCACCTTTTTGCTAGTAAATGCTCCTTTTAGGTGTATTTATTTAAAGAGATTGGATCTAAAAATAGCATATGGGGGAATAGGTTTGAATGTGCTGAACAGTTAAAACTGGCTCCTCCTTAACCCATTCCCTCATAAGCTATTTTTAGATCCAACCTCATTGAATAAATCTACCGAAAAGGAGCATTAACTAGAGAAATGAAAAATTTCAGAATTAGTTAGTTTTGAAACCATTGTGATAAATAGAGCATTTTGCTCCATTGGAGCAAATGCTCTATTTATCACCATGGTTCCAGAAAGTGACTTTTACATGAAAAGGCGTCAATATGAGGGAATGGGTTAAATGTGGATATATATTACTGGAACAAAAAATTGTATTCAAATTTGTCACATGATGAAAATGATTTTTATGACAAACTATGCAGACTCTGATCAAATGTCTCCCCCAGGAACCCTTTTATCTGGGTCTAGACTTATTGCAAAGTTAATCTTATGTACTTCTTTAAATCTCTGTAATCATATTATTTTCATTTTCTAAAAATTCTGTCAAACTGTCAAACAGGGTTGCAGTGTTTCAAACAGTGTCAAACAGTTTGGATCTCAAAGGGTACCGGTATCAGTGTTATAGAAATGATCAAACAGTCTGGACCCCAAAGGGTTTTTACAGTGTTCCAGACAGTACTTGTGTCACACAGTTTGAATCCCAAAGGGTTGCAGTGCTACAGTGCATCTCTTTAGCCTACATAATGCGTGTATTGGCTATGAATTCGCCCATTATAAGCTAATACAGATGTTACCATTTTCATGAATGGCTTTTGCTTCAGAACATGAATATTTCATGTGTCTTGCCTATATGGTAGCAATTCCTGATAAAAGAGACTTCACAGGAAACAGAAAATTGTAATTTCATGGTAAAAGTCTTGCTTGACATTTACATGTTAAGACCAATTGGTGTTTTTTCTTGGCATTATGAAAATAAAAGATTTCTTGGCATTATAAAATAAAAGATCTGAAGAAATTAACAGTTGTATTATAAGTACGAAAATGCAAACATCTTATATTGAACACATTTTCCAGCATATATATAATGTTTTCAAAGGACTTTGGTACTTTCATTTAGTGTTCATTACTTTTGTCGGTCCACTGATATGTATAATAATACTTTTGCCAAATGACAGACAGAACCATCATAATTACAGGTAGCCCTTTAACCCTTTCCCTGTTCTATGTTTATTTCGAATTTCAATACCTACTGAATATTCATGGACAAAATAGATATGGAAATTGGAATACTGTAGCCAATTTTAGAAAGTAAAGAAACAGATCTATCAAATTCCATTAGCAAACAGAGCAGATCCTGATCAGACAGCTCCTATAGGATGTCACAGGTTCTTCTCTTTTTGTAGATATGTGAAAGGAGTTAATATGAAGGAAGTGCTAACAGTATTTCAGTCATATCATGATGTCAAGACTCCAGAGGTTCTTCTGTGCATGGAACAAATTGAATTGTTTCATGCACATAAGAACATCCGGGCAGAACAACAGTTACTGACCTACCGCAACCCAGCTGCAAAACTTCCTCACTTGAAAAATTCATGAATATTAATGTAAGAATTTATGAGTTTATGACTATTATATAGATGATGTTTTATTGCTGTACATGAGAGAAATTTTCCATGACACTCAGTGTCGAGTGAACAATGATGTCATCTATAGCTTTATATAAGCCAACAGAGAGAAGACCCTGATCAATCAGTTCCTACAGGAGTCTATTGACTGTTGGTAAAGTTATAAATATGCGTCTATATCAAAAGTCCAGACAAGATCCTTAAATTAAAACATTTTCAAGAATAACTCCTTTATTTTCCCATCAAATCCTGTTTTATGACCATTCTTTAGAATCGTCTCTTCAAGACGATTAAAAAAAGTGGTCACAACATAGGGTTTGATGGAGGAATTATTATTTTAGTACATGTATTTGAATGTGCACCTTTCTGTTGCTCTGTATATGTAGTAAGGAGTAATGAATAACCCTTTACCCCATGAATATTCATGTAAGAAATAATGACATCATGAATATTAATTAGATTAATTGTTGTAATGGCACATGGACATGGAGATTTTTTTGCCATGGTGGAAACTGTAGAATCAAATCTATATCATATCATAAGCAGAACAGACACTGATAAACAGAGCAGACACTGATCAGATGGCTCCAATAGGAGCCATCTGATCTGGGGCTTCTCTGTTTGCAAAGGTGTAGAAAGGCGTATTTATGGAGCAAAGCGATAAGGTAGCAGTCTGTTGCCATGTTGAAATGTTTTTTTTTGAGAGATGATCAACTCTTTGAATGCTAAATATTCAAAGTGGAATGACCTATCAGTGTTTAACCCTTCTCTTGCTGAATTTTAAAATACATTTCTCCTTCTTTACCCATGCGCTGTTGTATAATTACATATATCTTCTCTATGTACAAGTATATCGCTGTGCAATCACTGCTCTGGAGTGCATTGGTTGCACAATCAACTTGTAAATAGTACAGACACTGATGAGACAGCTCCTGCAGGAGCTGTCTCATCTGGGTCTTCACTATTTACAGGTAGGTATATTGATGTGAATAGCAAGCAAAGGGTTAACTATAGTCTATTTAGTATGAAAGGCTTGAACTTGCTAGAGGATTTTGAATGACAAACAGCTCCTCTTAGAGCCCTCTGATCTGGGTCTACACTGTTTTCAAATGTTAGTGCACTCGTTTCCTACATTCATTGGGGTTTAATAATTTAAAGTCCCAATTCAGATTTCTTGTAATATACATGTACCCTTCATGAATTCATTATATCGAGCTTCATGATTTACTGATAGGATCTTAACACAAACATTTGTCAAGTATTTGTTATACCAGTGAAACACTGTTTTGAGATATGGAGATTTAGTTAATTACCACCACAAAGAGCTAATTAATATACAAGATAACTGAATTACAAAACCTATAAAATGCCACGTTGTTGCACTTTTCCAGATGCGACAATTTAGACTAGATCTTCTTAGATCAACAATTCAAGCATTTCTCCTGACCAATATATTACCTTTCTTTGCCCATGTTTATGTAACAACTGTAATTACACCCACTCAACATGCACCCACTCAAAAAATTATCCATTCAAATGAAACTGAAGTCAACTAATGTGTGCTTAACAAACACTCGGTCAACTAACACCTATTCATTGTACACACACACATACACATGCACACATGTGTGCACACACACACACACACACACACAGAGTCAACTGACAGTTCTACTCAACACACACTAAATCAGTCAACACCTACCTTAACACACATTAAGTCAACTATAGTAATTACTTAACACACACCAAATTAACTAGAACCTAGAACACAACTATTACTAAGTTAACTACCTTAACACAAACTCATTTAACTAAGACTTTCTCAACCCACACTAAATCAACTAACACCTGCTTAACATACACGGAGTCTTGTAACACCTACCTTAACTCAACTTACACCTACTTGGCATCTAATGCCTAGTTTACATTTGCCATGGAGGCTGTACGATTTCTTTGTCTGCAATTTCGCTACGATAAATTTTTGCATCGTTGAAGTCTACGGGCTGCGATGTTTTTGTTTACATTGTCTACAATCATCATACGATTATTTGTGTATACTGACCAGGGCTAATCTGTACGATGACTAAACTGCGACTGTACGGAGATCATGCAATCTCTGTGCAGTCATCGAGCTGTCTCCGCTTGGATAAAGAATCGTTTGGAGCCCGTGTGGAGACCGTACAAAGCCCGTACGGAACCCGTGTGGGTTCCATATGAAGACCAGCAGGGTTGTTCCATCTTCTATAGATAGACAAACTATTAATGCGGGAAATGTCAAATAAATATGCACCCATCAGAAATTTCAAAATCGCCGCATTTTTCTTTGCTACATGTCAACCGAAAATTGGTCATTTTCTGCACGAACCTCGCGCGGCCTCCGTATGATGCCCGTACAGAGGTCGTGCGATACCTGTTGCCAAGTGTTTACGGGCTGCGGGCTTGCGATTTTTGAAAATATGTATAACTTTTGACAAATCGCAGAGGCTATGGCACCTGGGAATCTGTAAACATAATCGTACTGCAACCGTATGCCTCCGTATGGAGACTGTGCGGAAATGGCCTTGCGACGAGTCTACGGGTGCCGTAAACTCATCACAGGGCAAATGTAAACTAGGCATTACACACTGAATCAACTAACAAATATTTCACACATGTTGTTTAACTCAGACATTTACATGCAACATGAGTAATGAAGTATCAGCTGATTCAAAAGTGGTAGATATATTAGAATTTTATCCCTGAAATTATCATGGAGGAAGGCTACCAATTTTATTCCACTTAAATAAAGCATTACCATATTATCAATTTGATACTGACAATATGAATCAATTGTCAAAGATTAACCCACTCCCTCATATTTATGTCATTTGACACTTATGGAAAATCATTTCATAGGAGCAAAATTTAATTTAATGCTCTATTTATCACAATGGTTTCAAAACTACACAATTTTGAAAAGAAAGTTACCTTTTGCTAATAAATACTCCTTTTTAGTAGATTCATTCAAAGAGGCTGGATCTAAAAATAGCCTATGAAGGCAAATAAAAAAGGGACAACAATGTGGAAAGAAACAAATGATTTCAGATTTTGAATAAAACCTTTCAATGCTGAACAGTCTATCACTGCTTAAAGGTAGATTTCATTCATTATGAAAGGGTATAATTTGTGAGAGGATTTTGAATAACAAACAGCTAGCTAAGGTACAGAGCTAACAGATAAAGGTGTGTACTCAATACTAAAATGGCCATTTCTCCACCAAACCCTATGTTGTGACCGCTCTTTAGAATCGTCTCAAAGAGACGATTCTAAAGAGTGGTCACAACATAGGGTTTGATGAAGAAATAAAGTAGTTATTCTTGAAAATGTTTTGATTTGCACATCTTATCTGGACCTCTGTGGTACATGCAGGCCCTAATCAGAAGGTTTGCAAATGTCAGCCAACTCTTTCCTGCATTATAGGGTTAACATGTTCATGGTCAATATTTTACGGACTGTTGAATTTTCTATGGAGACAAATATTGTCAATATCTAGGCAACATTAATAATGATTAATGTTGCTTAAAACTCTTTCCCTGTTCAATATTCATGTAAGAAATAATGACATCATGAATATTAATTAGATTAATTTCACAATGGCATAACACAGGACAGTTTGGCTCCTATAGGAGCCATCTGGGTCTAATCTGTTTGCAAATGCACGAAAAGGCCATTACATGAAGGAAAGGGTTAACCTTTTCATGATTTTTTTACCAGAATTCATGCCTTCATGAATATTCTTTGAATGTATTTTTGAAATGGGCCATTTCAGAAACTGTAGAATCAGACCTATATTGTTCCATAGGCAAACACAGCAGACCCTGATAAGATGGTTCCTATAGGAGCCATCTGGGTCCATGCTTATAAAACTTTTAGTTGAGTATGAGTTCGTTCTCAAGTTTTTGATTGGTCAGATTTGAGCCTATGGCTCAAATCTGACCAATCAAAAGCTTGAGTACTCAAATCTGGCCAATCAAAAGCTTGATAACGAACTCAGACTCAACTAAAAAGCTTTATAAGCATGGACCCAGATCTGGGTCTACTCTGTTTGTAAAGGTATATGAAGTAAAGGGTTAACATCTCATTATGGACTTATAACTATCAAGTTCAAATTATTACATGATGTAGGTTTTAACCTATAACCTCTGACCTATGTGCTACATAAATAGGTCAAGGTGTATAATATACACTGTATATATAGGTAGCTATGCAATATATATATTGCCTTAAATTCTGCAGTAGAGGAATGCAGGTATAATTAGAGGCATCTGGCAGATGGAGCCAAACAGTATGTCAGTCATTCAGGAATAGGAAACAATACTTTTCACTTGCTAAATAATTTGCCATTTAGTAAATTGTCGTCTGCTCCATTTTGATTTTTTGTGTGCAAAGTTTTCTTCAATATCTTCATAACCCTTTCCTGCATGAGTTATTTCTAGATGCAAAAAATAATGATATCATGAATATGAATTAGAATATTTTTTTATAATGGCACATAAAGATAAGAAACTGTAGAATCAGGATCCATGCTTATAAAACGTTTAAGTTGAGTCTGAGTTTGTTCTCAAGCTTTTGATTGGTCAGATTTGAGTTCTCAAGCTTTTGATTGGTCAAATCTGACCAATCAAAAACTTGAGAACGAACTCAGACTCAACTAAAAGTTTTATAAGCATGGATACAGATCTCTATAACTCCTACACAAGCTGTCTGATCTGTGTCTACTCTGTTTGCTAGGGCATTAACCCTTTACTCCATTAACCCATTCCCACTTAGGCTATTTTTAGATCCAACCTCTTTGATTAAATCTACCAAAAAGGAGCATTAACTAGAGAAATGGCATTTTTCAGAATTATGTAGTTTAGAAACCATTGTGATAAATAGAGCATTTGCTCCTGTGGAGCAAATGCTCTATTTATCACAATGGTTTCATAAAGTGACTATTACAGAGGCGTAGAAAGGTGTCACTATGCGATAATGGGTTAATAATAGTCATTGCGGGAATGGGTTAATATGCCTTTCTACACCTTTCATCAGGGTCTACTCTGTTTGCTGATTACTTGATATGGATCTGATTCTACAGTTTCTGTGAAAAGTACCAAAACTTACCTTGAAAATTTTACAGTTACAAAATTCAGCTAATAAGTATTCATGATGTCATTATTTCTTACATGAATATTCAACAGGGAAATGGTTAAATGATCAATACAATGACAATGAAGGCAGACACTGATCAGAGGGCTCCATGTTCAAAATCCTCTAGCAAGTTTAACTCTTTGCACGCTAGCGGCGAAACTGTGATTACCTATGCAAACAGTTTGGATCCAGATGAGATGCCGCATAATGCGGCATCTCATCAGGATCCAAACTGTTTGTCATCTTGACCATATTTTTGCAAAGAAATGAGAGAAAGTTTATTTTAAGAATTGAAGCAGACGACAACTGTTACATACGAAAACTTACTTAGCGTGCAAAGAGTTAAACTGAGTCTACACTGTTTGTAAATGCCAGTGCGCTCATTTCTCACATTCCAAAGGTTAATTGATTACACTCACAAGAAGCAACTGAACATGACACATTTATGGTCGTTATATGAACCTCCTTTGTTCAATTCATAAAAGAAAATGACAAGAAAATTATTGACGCAAGCGTGTCTAGAGCAAAATGTCTACAGAGAACACTACAGAATGATTGACAGAAATTATGTTAACCTTTTCATCCATAAATACAAATGTACGCCTTTCTATGCCTCTGTAATAGTCACATCTTGAAACCATTGTGATAAATAGAGCATTTGCTCCATAGGAGCAAATGCTCTAATTTTCACAGTAGTTTCAAAACTACATAATTCTAAAATTATCCTTTTCTCTAGTAAAATCTCCTTTTCAGTAGATTTATTCAAAGAAGTTGGATATAAAAATAGCCTATGAGAGAATTGGTTTAAGGGCATATAAATGTACTTCAGTATCATCAGAGGCAGATGCCTATAGTTTTTGGGTTGAATCAGATCACTGTCTAGAGTTATCTGCCTTGATTACAGGGCCCTCTGTGACTGAGTCAGTTTTCTATTTTTTCGCTGACTATGGGCAATTTGATCTATGAGCTTGAGGTACACGATAGGTACCTAAATAGTGTTGCTTAACCCTTTCCTTCATATAAACGCTTTTTCATGCCTTTGCAAACTGAGAGTAGACCAATATACCATGTGTACATTATGCCTTTATAAAAAGTCAGATTTCAAATATTAATGATGTTATTATTTCTTGCATGAATATTCAACAGGGAAAGAGTCCCATCATAGCTTGAATAATTTTAGTTAGAAATTTCTTATTTGAAGATGTATTTTAGTACATACATTATATCCTCTCTAAAGCAGTCACTAAAACCGCAGGAGTTTTCTGGCAGGTGGCTGCTTAATGCTTGGTGAAAGTCATGCAAAAAGCTCCTAGAGGACTTTCACCCTGCATTAAGCTGCCACCTGTCTCCAAGACCAATATTTATACTAAATTTAATGTTCGATTTAGAGGGGTTTTACTGTATGATATATATTTTATTTTTCAGGTTGGCTTGGTGTTTATACTCAGTATTGCCTCTCTCATCATCTACTTTATTGATGCCTCGACGTAAGTAGAATTGTGATCTTCATATTGAAAGTCTATCCATACGTAGCTCTTCATGATTTTGTACAAAATAACCTTTACCTGTTCCCTCACATAAACAACTTTTCACACCATTGCCAACAGAGTAGACCCAGCTCAGATGACTTCTGTAGGGATCATCTGATCAGTGTACGAGGTATGCTCTGTTTGCTGGTGAAACTATAATAATAGATCTGACGCTGTACTTTCTACCAATACTAAAGCATCCTGTGTACATGTATTACGCAATAATAAAAATTCCGCTAATAGATATTTATGGTGTCATTATTTCTTACATGAATACTTGACAGACATTAAATGGTTAGTAGTTGTCTGCTAGATTCTTATCTGCTGCAATGGTGCATACTCGAATTCTAAAATCGTACTTTCTCCACTAAACCCTATGTTGTGACCATTCTTTAGAATCGTCTCTTTAAGACGATTCTAAAGAATGGTCACAACATAGGGTTTGGTGGAGAAATAAAGAAGTTATTCTTGAAAATGTTTTATTTTACTCATCTTATCTGGATCTCTGATGTCAATATTCGCCAGGGAAAGGGATAGTTGTTGTCTGCTACCTTTGTCACCTGCTGCAATTCTCAAAACTAAGTGTTCTAACTTTTCTCTTTAAAAATACGATCAGAGTGTCAAACAGTTTGGATGTTGAGACACAAAGTTTCTTTGCATTTCATTCTTTTATTGATTTGTGTTAAATATATGTATTTTCCCCATAATAAGTGTATGTGGGTCGGGGATCAATCCTTACACTATTTGCATAGGAATACGGATAGCATATACATTTGTGCAAGCAGCATATATGTTATAAGATATACCACAGATTGAACACAATTTTAGCTCGTCTGTTTCGAAGAAAAGTCAAGCTATTGTGATCACTGGGTCGTAGACGTTGTCGTTGTTGTTGTTGTCATTATCGTTGTCGGCGTGCAAAAACTTTAATGTAGCTCATTACCCGAAAAGTATAAGAGGTATCAACATGAAACTTCATAGATTAGTAGAATTCATTGAGCAGAAGGCCCCTACATAAGAACCATAACTCTTGATTTCAAAATTTTGGAGTTATGGCCCTTTATATTTTTCAAAATTTCTTAATTTAGCTGGACAAGCACCAAATCAGATTAGCATTGGCGCCACACGCGGCTCTTGTTGTACGATATGGTACGATCTAAAAATTTTAAAGAAGAAAGTAGAAAAACATGCTTCATTACAATTAAACATAAATTCATCGAATTGTTACATGTGATTTGCCATTTAGATTGAAGTCATAGAGTCTCTTTTTATATCTCAAGAATAATTATATATTATGTTAAACAAACACGGTTAAAATGTCATTTGGTTATCAAATTGCAAGCGTCGGATGATGTCACGCATACAATTTGATAAACGCTCACTGATCTAGATGTAATGTTGTGCTCATGATATAATGTTGCATGGAACAGTACTACTGTTTCATGGCAGTTATATGGAAAATTTCATGCGAAGTATAATAATAAATTAGACAGTATATTATATTATTATACCTTATGTGACTTTCCTATACAAAAATTTCCATATACCTGCCATCAAACAATTTGTACTGTTCCATGCAACATTATCTGGTGAGGGCAGCATTATGTCTAAATGTTAAATTGTGTGCGTGATGTCATCAGATGCTTGACCAAACAACATTTTGACAGTTTGTTTGTTTTTTGTCTAATAATTTGTGAAATGTTGCATTTTGTGACAATATGGAGGAGGATCTGTCAAGATTTGACAGTGAAAAGAACTCATGTAAAGCAGTTCAGTGATTTTGATTTAAAGTAATTTTTGTTTCCAACAAGTCACTGTCTGCTTCATTTCTTAGAATATATTTTTTCTCATTTCTTTGCAAAAATACAGTCAAAGTGTCAAACTGTTTGGATCCTGATAACACATTGCATTATGCGCCATCTCATCTGGATCCGAACTGTTTGCATAAATATTCATGCCAGCGTGCAAAGAGTCAAATATCACATAGCAATCATGGAAAACGCACATGTTTTCACTAATTTTATTCATTACTAGCAATGCTATTTGAAAACCTCACCAGCAGCAGAAAAAGGCAGCATGCCAACATTCTTTAATGAATATAATTGCACAAACCAAAATAACTTTGGAATCAAGAATAAATTATTTATAATTAATGAGCTGCCTTATTTTTTGTGCATAACAGTTTCCAATGGCATTCATGAATCAGATTTATTGCAATGTTATTAATTTATTTGAGATTGAGAAAAATGCTGAAAGTTAACAAATCCAACATTAACCCTTTAGGTATGGGACACAAGTCATTAATGTCATTTGCAAACAGTGCAGACCCACATGAGAGGGCTCCCAGAGGAGCCCTCTTATGTGGGTCTTCACTGTTGTATGTTACACTTTTCTTTAAGCAAATCCCTGAATATTCAAGGTAAGCTTGATCTGTTTGAATTTTGGAATAGTCCATTTGAAAATTCAGCATTGAAAGGGTTAACCGATAACATTTGCCGGAATTTTTTGTTAGGTCTGCGAATCTAAACACACTTTGAAAGAAAACATCAATAGCAAAATTGATTACTGACCAGTCTTCCATTTGTAATGTTATTGACCGAAAATGGATTGTAATATTTACTTTTCAAAGGTCAACAATTGCTGCTTATCTCGATGAGTATGAGCATTGTGTAGGCATTTGAAAAAGGATAGATTTAGTCAATATCTCCGCGCTAAGAGAGCCACCAAAAGTTTCTCATACTCATGTCTATTTGGTCGTAATCCCCCATTGCAAGTGATTCATAAACATAATACTTACTATTATATGTGATCTCTTAACCCTTTCCCTCATAAGCTATTTTTAGATCCAACATATTTGAATAAATCTACCGAAAATGATTATTTACTAGAGAAAAGGAAACTTTTAGAATTGTGTAGTTTTGAAATCATTGTGATAATTAGAGCATTTGCTTCTTTGGAGCAAATGCTCTATTTATCACAATGGTTTCATAAAGTGACTGTTACAGAGGATTAGAAAAGCATATTTATGGAGGAAAGGGTTAAAACAACAGGTCTATATACATGTATGTTTGGCCAAGAATTAATGGCTGATGCTCATGTTATGCAAAGGTCACTTAACACTTTCCTTGTTAAATATTCATGCATCATAATGACATCATGAATATTTATTAACTGAATTTTTTATAATGGCATAATATGTACACATGAATTTTTGGTTTAGGTAGAGACCGTAGAGTCAGATCTATTATGACTTCATAAGCAAACAGAGCAGACCCCAGTCAGACAGCTCCTACATGAGCCATCTGATCTGGTTCTACTCTGTTTGCAAAGGTGTGAAAAGGTGTCTATATAAGGGAAAAGATTAATCCGTTCCTCCATAAATATGCCTTTCTTTGCCTCTGTAATAACCACTTCTTGAAACCATGTTGATAAATAGAGCATTTGCTTCTAAAGGAGCAAATGCTCTATTTATCACAATGGTTTCAAACTACAAAATTCTAAAATTTTACTTTTCTCTAGTAAATGCTCCTTTTGGGTATATTCATTCAAAGAGGATGGGTCTAAAAATAGACTATGGAGGATATAATAGGGTTAAAACAACAGAAATACATAACAAAAATGGTCACTTCAGACAAAGGTCACTTACTACACATGGACGCATGAGCAAGATTGACTGTATTTTTTCTGTTAATCTGCTATACGGAGAATGCACAATTATCTTCATTATTTGAAAACCAAACCAATGCAAATAAAACAAAAAAATACCCAGAGCTTTATTGAACTGCTTTAGAACCTTGGATATCATCTGTGCATGCTGCATGTTACAGTCCGCAGAAAATGCAGCCATCTACAATGTTCTATGTTAAAACTTCCTTTCATACAAAAGCTTTTTAATACTTTTGTAAACAGAGTATACCCAGATCAGATGGCTGCTGTAGGAGCGACATACTCCGGTTCAGCTCTGTTTGCTTATGAAATGGTAATAGATTTGACTCTACAGTTTCTCCCAATATAAAGAATTCATGTGTACATAATTATGCCATTTTAAAAATTAATCGAATAAATATTCGTGATGTCATTATTTCTTTCATTAATATTCAGGAGGGCAAGGGTTAACTGTTCTTGCATTTCCTATCAACAATGCAATTTGCAAATTAATTTCAGTCTTGACAAGATGCAGATTTAGCTACTATGCATCCTATCTGCAGAGCTACAGATAACGGTGCATACTCAAGTACTAAAATCATCATTTCTCCACCAAATAAAGAAGTTATACTTGAAAATATTTTGATTTACGTATCTTATCTGGAGCTCTGTTTCTGAGTCAAAACTGTTTTAGCTGATCATGAATGCCCCCTAATTTAAGCAGGCAAGAAGTAACTAGGAACTGAGGCCATGGTCAGGATTAAAAGCAGCAGGTCGATCTGTAATTGCTATAAACGTTGTTGCTGGAAACAACAGGCTGTCAGCGAATGTGGTGATTGCTTTCAAATTGCTTTCATTGTGAGGCTGAGTAATGACATCTTTTCCTGGAAATTGATCAGCAAGGTTACCATGTCTTAAAGACCAGGCTTTGTTACAGCTGAAATGACGCCTAGTGGCTAGTACCTCTTAACATTTGATGTGTGTGAACTGAGTATATAAGACCTTTCTAAACAATGTAGACTCAGATCAAAGGAAGACCTTTGATCAGGCTCTGTACTGTTTGTCATGAAAATTATTTTGGTCACTGAAACATTTTGATACGACTTTTTTATCAATTAATATTCAGAAAGAGAAGAGCCAGTTTTAGCCCATTCCCTCATATTGGCACCTTTTGACACCTCTGTAAAAGTCATTCTTTCAAACCATTGTGATAAATAGAGCATTTGCTCCATAGGTGGTGTGCGGTGGTCGAGTGGTAAAGCGCTTGACTACCAATCCGGAGGTCCAGGATTCAAATCCAGGTCCCTACTGGAAATTTCAGAGACGCTTTTCAGTGTCTCCCACCCGCACCTCCTCTCCACCCAGGGATTAAAATGGGTAGCTGTGAGGGACACTAGCTAGCTGGTACTGTGGCAGCATGATTGCGGCTGCATGATTGCGCCACATGTTAGCAGTGCTCAGTATTGTAGGCGAATGACTCAATGACCAGGGGAGTAAATGTAAATGTGCTGAGCGTTCCTTCGGACTGAAAGTAGACTATAACTAGGTACTTTACTTTTAAATATTAGGATACTCATGTATTTACAGTGCACAATTATTTATTATTACTTGACCAGATTAAACTGAGACTCTAAGCATATTCCATATATATTTGGAATTATATATAATTTAACGAAAATTGATGAGTCTAAGTTTAAAATGGCCAGACAGTAACAGCTACTAGTATATATTAGGATACTCAAGTATTTAAAGTGCACAATCATTTGCTTACAGCTACACGCATACTATTAGGATACTCAAGTATTTACAGTGCACAATCATTTGCTTACAGCTACACGCATACTATTAGGATACTCAAGTATTACAGTGCACAATTATTTGCTTACAGCTACAAGCATTCTATTAGGATACTCAAGTATTACAGTGCACAATCATTTGCTAACAGCTACAAGCATACTATTAGGATACTCAAGTATTTAAAGTGCACAATCATTTGCTTACAGCTACAAGCATACTATTAGGATACTCAAGTATTTAAAGTGCACAATCATTTGCTTACAGCTACAAGCATACTATTAGGATACTCAAGTATTTAAAGTGCACAATCATTTGTTAACAGTTGCTAGTATATATTAAGATACTCAAGTATTTACAGTGCATAATTATTTGCTAACAGCTACAAGTATAATATTAGGATACTCCAGTATGCTATTGGTAGGATTATTTGTTAACAGCTACTTGTATATATATTAAGATTCTCAAGTATATTCATGATAGAATTATTTGGCACTATTGTCATGCCATTAATGACATAAGGGTGTTAGAACAACTTTGTCCAATGTGCCAAGACCTATACACATACTCTCGTTTATTTGATTTGTTTCAGTTAACAATGGAATGCCCAGAGAGATTGTGTAATGCTTATTTATTAAATGAGGTCAGTTATGAGACAAGGTATTGGGCTGCATGTGTTATATCTCACACACTGTCCCCAAAGACAAAAATCGGATTTCATCTTAAGAAATATCTATCCATTTCTGATGGTAGCAAGCTGATATATCAAATTTACCCAGTACCAGAATACCGGAGGGAGTAATTTGATATTACCTTATTAGTTTATGTTTCCAAGATGCTATAAAAGGAATAGAATATGGTTACAAGGTACACCATTCAAAAGCTGAAACTGATCAAATGAATTTTCAGAAATGCAACAGACAATAATGTTTAGCTCAAGAGAATTGTGACAAACAGAGATGACCTTTTGCCATATCCGTAGTGTTATCCTCATCATTATGGGCATTTTGTAAAACCTTTGTGACATTTTGTCAGTTTTAACATCAGTACAGCTACTTCTTACACAGGGGCTACAACCTGGAAAGAGCCATAACTCTATCATGCATATTTAGAGTTACGGTCCTCAATTAACCCTTTACTTCATAAATACGCCGTGGTACGCATTTGCAAACAGAGACAACCCAGATCAGAGGCCCGACTGTAGGAGCCATCTGATCAACGTCTGCTCTATTTGCTTATTATATAATCAAGATATGATTCTACAGTTCCTGCCATGGCCAAAAATACCTGTGTCCATATGCTATACGTATAACAAATATATCTTAAAATTGATATTCTATATTTCATTATTAAAGTTTCTTACATGAATATTCATGGAGTAAATGTTTACTACATGAACATTGACTTTGATAAGTGTTGGTGTCCACATGATGTGCTCTTGTTACAGACTGAGTGACCTAGCATGCAATGAGTTAATCTATTTCCTCATTATGATGCCTTTTGACGCCTCTATAAAGTCACTTTATGAAACCATTGTGATAAATAGAGCATTTGCTCCTATAGGAGCAAATGATCTATTTATCACAATGGTTTCAATAGGGGACCTTTTCAGAGGCGTCAAAAGGCATCCATATGAGGGAATGGGTTAATAGTACGAATAAACATGTTAGTTTCAATTTGAAGGCTTTGTTTCTTGGTATCTCATACCTTAATGAAACCCTTACACTTGGAAACCCCTACTCACACAACTCGTTGACTGAGTGCTTTTTGAGAGGAAGTTACCTACTGTTATCTGTTTGTTCAGGTGATCAAGCACAGTGCCTATCCTATGGTAAGGGTGACATTTGTCAAATACAGACCATCCCTGGGTTAGTCTGACATTGTCAGTCTCTGCATTTGTCAAACACTATCCCTGTGTTAGTCTGACATTTTCTGAGTCTCTGCTATGCAATTAAATTTGTCTGTAATCAGATGAAGGAGGAGTGTGACTTGTGTTCCAGGAACTTATTATCAAATTAACCCTTCTCATGCTATTAGCATACATATCTGAATTTCCAAATACACTGTACAGGTATTGTAGACCCAGTATGAAACACAGCCTAGAGATGCTGCCTCATTTCAGTCGGCAGGATTTGCCATAATAATTCATTGGCTACAATTGATCCAGCTAATCTTTAGAATGATTAAGCTAATTAACTCATTCCTTCCTAAACTATTTTTACACTCAACCTCTTTGAATTAATCTACCGAAAAGGAGCATTAACTATAGAAAAGGAGAATTTTAGAATTGTGTAGTTTTGAAACTATTGTGATAAATAGGGCATTTGCTCCTATGGAGCAAATGCTCCATTTATCACAATGGTTTTAATAAATGAGTTTTACAGAGGCGTCAAAAGGCGTCATTAAGAGTGAATGGGTCAACACATAAAGGCAACAGTAGGAGAGAATGGGTTAACCCTTTCCTTCATATAAACATTTTTTTCACGCATTTGCAAACACAACAGACCCAGATCAGACGGCTCCTATAGGAGCCGTCTGATCAGGGTCTGCTCTGTTTGCTGATGGAATTTTAAAGATCTGTTTCTTTACTTTCTAAAATGGTTACAATGTCCCACCTTCTTTATTTCATTATAAGTATTTTGTCCATGAATATTCAGTAGGTATTGAAATTTGGAATAAAAATAGAACAGGGAAAGGGTTAATACTCATAGTGGATTCATATTTGAATATTCATCATGAGAAGGGTTAACCATCAGCAGGCGCGGATTTAGGGGGGGGGGGGGGGGGGGGCTCTGCCCCCCCTCTAAAATTGCCAAAACAATTTTTTTAGTAATATCTTATATCTATATACAGTAAAACCTCTCTATAACGACCACTAAATTGTGTTAATTAGTTGGTATTTAGAGCAGGTGGCTGCTTAAAGCAAGGTGAAAGTAAAACAGAACGCTCCCATAGGAGCGTTCTGCTTTACTTTCACCTTGCTTCAACACAGCTCTTTTTATGCCCCCCAGATCAAATCTGGGGGGCATATTGTTTTTGCCCTGTCTGTTTGTTTGTTTGTCTGTCTGTTTGTTTGTCAGCAACTTTAACATTGGTCATAACTTTTGAGCCAGTACAGAATAGAGACTTGATATTTGGGATGCATATGTATCTCATAAAGCCGCACATTTTGAGGGGTGACATGTCAAGGTCAAGGTCATCCTTCAAGATCAGAGGTCAAATATATGGGTCAAATCACCGACTTTAACATTGGCCATTACTTTTGGACCAGTAGAGATAGAGGCTTGATATTTGGCATGCTTGTGTATCTCATGAAGCTGCACATTTTGAGGGGTGACATGTCAAGGTCATTCTTCAGGGTCAAAGGTCAAATTGTCTGTTTGTCTGTAACTTTAACATTGGTCATAACTTTTGAGCCAGTACAGATAGAAACTTGATATTTGGCATGCATATGTATCTCATAAAGCCGCACATTTTGAGGGGTGACATGTAAAGGTCAAGGTCACCCTTAAAGGTCAGAGGTTAAACATATGGGTCAAATCACCGACTTTAACATTGGCCATAACTTTTGAACCAGTACAGATAGAGACTTGATATTTGGCATACTTGTGTATCTAATGAAGCTGCACAGTTTGAGGGGTGACATGTCAAGGTCATTCTTCAGGGTCAAAGGTCACCAACTTCAAATTGGCCATAACTTTTGAACCAATAGAGATAGAGTCTTGATATTTGGTATGCATGTGTATCTCATGAAGCCGCACATTTTGAGGGGCAACATGTCAAGGTAAAGGTCATCATTTAGGGTCAAAGGTCACCGACTTTAACACTGACCATAACTTTTGAACCTGTAGATACAGACTTGACATTTGGTATGCATTTGTATCTCATGAAGCTGCACAGTTTGTGACATGTCAAGGTCAAGGTCATCTTTCAGGGTCAAAGGTCACCGACTTTAACATTGGCCATAACTTTTGAACCAGTAGAGATACAGACTTGATAGTTTGTATATATGTGTTTGTCATTTGGCTGCACAGTTTGAGGGGTGACATGTCAAGGTCAAGGTCATCTTCGAAGGTCAAAGGTCATTAAAATTGGCCATAACGTTTGAACCAGTAGATATACAGCCTTGATACTGGTATGCATGTGTATCTTATGAAGCCGCACAGTTTGAGGGGTGACATGTCAAGGTCAAGGTTATCCTTCATGGTCAAAGGTCACCAACTTTTAACATTGGCCATAACTTTTGAACCATTAGAGATATAGACTTGATATTTGGTATGCATGTGTACCCCATGAAGCTGCACAGTTTGAGGAGTGACATGTCAAGATCAAGGTCATCCTTCAGGGTCAAATATCATATTGAGGGGGCATAGTGTTTCACAAACACATCTTGTTCAACATGTATTACAAACACACTATTTATTTATGTCATCAAACATAAAAGTCTATGCATCTGATTTATGCAAACTTTTGATGACATATATTCAAGCAGTTTGAATCCTATTGAGACCCAAAGTAACTTCATGATTTGTTTGGATTAAAACTGCTTGACTTCAGATAAGATTTTTTTGTGTGTGTTTGATTTTGATACTTAAACACAATATAACTTATAATTATGTGTTTGTGATATAAATCAGAAGAAGGTTTTGAAATTAATCAGAAGAAATTATCATTAGGTAATAATTTATTTAACAAGGAAATGCATCATACAGTCAGATGAGGTGTTAGAACCGTGTTAGAATTACTCAGAATTACTTCAATTGTATCCTGCAATTGCATCCTGCAAAACTGTCTATTGCTCAATTCCATGTCTGCTGTATTGGTATAAATTATCCAAATAGACCCTGATCAGACAGTTCCAGGACTTCCTACAACAGTCATCTGATCTGGGTCTACTCTGTTTGAAAAGGTTTATATCAATAGAAGTTTTTCTAGCAAATACACTGGCCATGCAAAACAGCAGTTTCATTACTTTAACCCTTCGCTTGCTGAATTTTAAAATACATTTCTCCTTTACCCGTGTCCTGTTGTATAATTACATATATCTTCACTGTGTACAAGTAGTTCGCTGTGCAATCACTGCTGTGGAGTGCACTGGTTCACAATCAATTTGTAAATAGTGCAGACCCTGATGAGACAGCTCCTACAGGAGCTGTCTCATCTGGGTCTTCACTATTTACAGGTAGGTATATTGACGCGATTAGCAAGTGAAGGGTTAATTGTTGTTGTTGTGCTCCATAACAGACTGTCAAAACTGTGATGAGAAATCTCACAGCATTTTCATAAAACTTCACAGAAATGATGAATATGATGAGCAGTTGTGTATGGCATAGTTTTTCTCCCCATAATGAGTTCAAGATGGCAGACTTGAGGCCATCTTGTATATTGCAATTGCCATGTGAAGTGAATTAATTTTATTGTTTTCGTTGTACATCTTTTAAAATTCACAAAAGTGATGGACATGTTAAGGTACAGTGTTTGACTTAATTTTTTATTCTGTTTTAATAATTACAAAATATTATATTTTATCATGAGTTAAGAATTTTTTTGTCAATTATACATTAAGTTTTGCTTGTAACAGAATGTACACAATTGTTATGTTGTTAAATGGACATGGAACTGAAATGCCCTTTGAACAGTTGATTTTTGCATAATTCATTCTCAGTGATAGTTATTGTAGCAGAATAATTTTGCAGATGAAGCTATTTGGAAATGCAATTATTTACGTGTCACACCCAGTCTGTGAGCCAAGTGGTTAGAGGGTAAACATTTGCTAGCATGTAGAAGGCTACAAATCGATTTGTGATTATTTTTGCAAACAATTTGCATCCAGATGAAAAGCAGAGTAATATATATACATGTATTGTTTAACCCTTTACTCCATAAATACAACTTTCTATGCCTTTGCCAACAGATTAGACCCAGATCCAGAGTACAGGGTTAAGACTGAATGGTTTATTTAATAAAAAAAAAGAATATACAGTCAAACCTGTTTCAACGACCACCCTCGAATAACGACCACCTGCGTACAGCGACCACCTGAAATTCCCCCAACAAATTTGTAAGGGTTAACCTAATTAATATTCATGATGTCGTTATTTCTTACATGAATATTCATGGAGTAAAGATTCAAGCTACACATACATGTACCACTAACTTTTAAGACCTTGAAATATACTTGTTAGCTCACCAGAGCACAAAGTGCTCAGGGTGAGCTTTTGTGATCGCCTGATGTCCGTCGTCCGTCGGCGTGCGTCGTGCGTCGTCCGTCGTTCGTCGTCCGTCGTCAACAATTTGAACCTTTAAAGTTCTTCTCCTCTGAATCTACAGGGGTCTCAGCTTTCATCTTTGGCACATAGCATCATATGTAGGTCCTCTACAAAAGTTATATAAATTATGCCCCTGGGGTCAAAATTGGCCCTGCCCCAGGGGTTTTCAGTTTTCAATAGAAACATATAGTGAAAACTTTAAACATCATCTCCTCTAAAACTAGAAGGTCCTCAGCTTTCATATTTGGCACATAGCTTCAACTTCAGGACTTCTACAAAAGTTATATAAATTATGCCCCTTGGGTCAAAATTGGTCCCACCGCAGGGATTGCCAGTTTTTAATAGCTGACTGCGTAAACAGCCTATGGGATCACTAGTTATGCATAGGGACACTTTAAAAATATTCTTGTGAGAAACTACATGTCCCAGAGCTTAGATATTTGGTGCATAGATTTACTTAGCATAACTTTATGAGTTTCATAAATATCATAGTTCTGGGGTTAAAATTGGCCCTGCCCTGTGTGTATATACTTCTTTACACCAGAAATTACATTCTAAAGGTTTCTCCTTAATATCACTCTTAGCTGAGACCAGTCAGAGGGAGTTCTTATATAATCACCCTTAGCCTGATCAGTAGAGTAGAAATTGTGTTTAGACAAATAACACACACTCATTTAAGATTGAGAAAACTGTGGATAATTCTCAAAATGCAGAATACTCTTAAAGCTTTTTTCATACCTATGCCCTGCATTAAGCTACCAGCTATCAATATAGAGCATATCTGTTGTGAATTTCAGCTTAACTCTTTGCATGCTGGGTAATTTTGTGATCTGCTAAATTGTTGTCTGCAGCATATTCACAAGTTATCCTAACTACACACTTTCTTTCTGAGTTTTTCAGAAGTTCAGTCTCATTGACAAACAGTTCGGATATCAGATCAGGCACCACATTATGTTGGCCCTGATCTGGATCCAAACTGTTTGCATAGGTCATTAGTGGTGGGAGAATCCCACTACACACTTTCTTTCTAAGTTTTTCAGAAGTTCAGTCTCATTGACAATCAGTTTGGATATCAGATCAGGCACCACATTATGTTGGCCCTGATCTGGATCCAAACTGTTTGCATAGGTCATTAGTGGCGGGAGAATCCCACTACACACTTTCTTTCTAAGTTTTTCAGAAGTTCAGTCTCATTTACAAACAATTTCGATATCAGATCAGGCCCCACATTATGTTGGCCCTGATCTAGATCCAAACTGTTTGCATAGGTCATTAGTGGTGGGAGAATCCGCCTCTAGCATCCAAAGAATACAAGTTCCAGTGGTCTAATGCTCTATCCATTCTTTCACTACATTCTTTTAGCATCATGTTCAGGTCCTCTACTAAAGTTATATAAATTGTGTCCCTGGGGTCAAAATTGGCACCGCCCCTGGGGTGTTAAGTTTTCAATAGAAACATATAGTGAAAACTTTGAAAATTTTCTCCTCCGATTGTCTGGTGAGCGATGTCAGGGCCATTCTGGCCCTCTTGTTTTTAGTAGTTGTGTCACATGGTGAAAAAGTTGTGACTCGACTGGGACTCGAACCCAGGGCTTTTGACTTTCAATGCCAATACTCTACTGACTGAGCTATCCAGCCACACAGTCTGAAGCCTATCAACTGTTTCACTACAATCTCTACCCGGCTACAATTGCTTTAGAGAAAATCTACTAGACATTGTAGTTTGAAAATGATTTGGACTGAATCTTGTATGAACAAAATTCATGTAGCACGTTAACCCTTCGCTTGCTATTCATGTCAATATACCTACCTGTAAATAGTGAAGACCCAGATGAGACAGCTCCTCCAGGAGCTGTCTCATCAGGGTCTGCACTATTTACAAGTTGATTGTGCAAACAGTGCACTCCACAGCAGTGATTGCACAGCGAAATACTTGTACACAGTGAAGATATATGTAATTATACAACAGGGCATGGGTAAAGAAGGAGAAGACTTAGGGTATTTTAAAATTCAGCAAGAGAAGGGTTATTTCTTAATGTCATAGCTACATAAGTTCTGATCAATCCGTCTTTTGTATTTATTATTATCATCTACCAAAGTGTTATATCAATATTTGCATTTCCCTCGGGATCCATTTTCAGAAATGCTAACTTTTAGCACATTAAACAATCTTCATACCTAGCAAAAGTTTCTAGACAGCTCCAATGCTCGCAGATTTTTTTCTACTGGTACATTCCGGGAAAACATGTAAATTCAGAGTAAGGCTTGTTTGATTTTGTGTAGGTGCTTATTGAATTTCAGTTTTAACTCTACTGAAAACAAGGTGCTCATGTTAAACTTGTAGACCTTTGAATGTCCGATTTCTATTGCTGCTACATTTAGACTATTAGCTCATGGGAGCTTTATCTCAGGATGAGGTTTTGTGACCATTCATAGTCAGCTTTTAACCCTTTCCTCCATAAATACGCCTTTCTACACCTCTGTAATAGTCACTACTTGAAACCATTGTAATAAATAGAGCATTTGCTCCATAGGAGCAAATGCTCTATTTATCACAATGGTTTCAATACTACACAATTCTAACATTTTCCTTTTCTATAGTAAATGCTCCTTTTCGGTAGGTTCATTCAAAGAGGTTGGGTCCAAAAATAGCCTATGAAGGATATGGTTAATCCATCCATCTGTCAACCTTTTACTCACCTTAGCTATTGCTCAGGGTATGCTATAATACAATGTGACAGTTCACCATTAGTCATATTAAGACTTTGGATGCTCCTTATCAAAGTTGTTCAAAGAATTGCATTTCATGTAGAACTCCAAGTTGCCATGCCAACCAAAAGCAAGAAAATCTTCTTGTTTGAAAACTGTTTGGCCTTGATTTCAATAAATTCTAGAAATGATCCAATAGTTATCCTTTGCCAACGTTTTAAAGCTTTTTAATTTTTTTAACCCTTTCTCTGTTCTATGTTTATTCCAAATTTCAATACCTACTTTATTCATGGACAAATTAGTTACAACAAAATATGGAATATGGAACATTGCAGCCATTTTTGAAGGTAAAGAAACAGATCTTTCAAATTCCATTAGCAAACAGAGCAGACCCTGATCTGGATCTACTCTGTTTGCAAATGCGAGAGAACATGTTTATATGATAATTGTAGCATTTTAGAAAGTTAAAGAAACAGATCTTTCAAATTCCATTAGCAAATAGAGCAGACCCTGATCAGACAGCTCCTGAAGAAACCATCTGATCTTGGTCTACTACGTTTGCAAATATCTGAAAACACATTTATATGAAGGAAGGGGTCAATTTATCAAAAACATTTTTTAAAAAAAAATAAAAATGGTCAGGTTAATTTCTTCTCTGAAATTGCTGGCCAAATGGAAGACTGAAGAGCCTCCCTATGTACATGCATATTGAACACAATTTACACTACTGACAATACCTTAATATAGGATTTTGTCACTTGCAATAAAACAAGAGAGGAAAGGCATTAACTGTGGACTTGAATTATTACTGGCAATTGGAAGTGACATTTCTGTTTTAACCCATTCCTTCATAGGCTATTTTTAGACACAACCTCTTTCAATAAATCTACCAAAAAGGAGCATTAACTAGAGAAAAGGAGGTGTATAAATGCCTATTTATGGAGGAAAGAGTTAATTGTAATTGAAGAATTGTGCACAGCTAGATGGAGTGTGTGAAGAATCTTGACTTTTTTACAGCTTTCAATTGAAAAGGGGCCTCCCTTGTCAAGTGGTTGATGGTCTTAGACTGACCCCTTACTGCTGTGGCTGGATCCCGGCCTGGGTATTGAGAATTTTCATGCGAGGAAGCTTTTCTAGCTGGCTTATGGTTGGTTGGTGGTTCTACCCATGAAACAATGCAATTTGTTCCATGCACAGAAAACCGTGTGTGTTCTTCCTCCACCTGTAATTAGCTGGATTTTGCGATATGACAGAAATACTGTTAATGTGTAGTGAAACTCCAATGCAAACAAAACAACCCAAATACAGTTGAACTTTGATATCTTGAACTCGGATAACTCGAACTTTGGGATAACTCGATCCAAAAGTTTGGTCTTTCCAAAATATACAATACAGAATTGTTCTACAATATATCACTATGTATATCTAGAAACACATGTGACAGCTTAATGAAGGTCTAAAGTAATGCTGAAAACTCCTACAGGAACTTTCAGCATTACTTTTGACCTGTATTAAGCTGAAGAATATTTCCAGATCAGAACTTCTGTTATCTCGAACTAATTTGTATGGTCCCTTGAAGTTCGAGATAACGAAGTTACTGTTTTTGTTATTGTTCTTGATTGGCTCTGTCATGCTGTCCATTCCATTTTTAAGTAAGTAAGTTTTGACCATTGCAGAAATTGCAGAATCATGTCTATATTATTTTTTTGGCAAACAGAGCAAACTTTGATCAGATAGCACCTGCAGAAGCTGTCTGATCTGCATCTTCAAATGTGTAAAAATTCTTCTCTATTAGGCAAAGGGTTAAAATTCCAGAACCAGAACCAGACCTCTTTTCCATGGTCATTACAGAGAGGTTTTACTGTATAGATAGGACATAGTGTGTCTGTTTGGTTATATCTTTAGAGTTGAATTGAGGTGATATAGAATTGTTACAATCCAATCTATGGGCATCATTATCGTTCAATCAAATAGTCTTACAATAGCTTTCCATTAGAGAGATCAAAAGACGCCTTGACATAATGCAGGAACTGGAAGATTTTTGCCAATAAGAAAGAGATGTATAAACAGTGACCAGAAAATCAATGCTCCCAGTTTGACCTTTACCATGCTATTGCAGTGTTGTATCAAAATGGTCGAAGATTTAATCTTGACCTTTATAGTGCCAAGAGCGAGTTGACTGGCATTTGAAAATAGTTTGGATCCAGAAGAGACCATAAGTAACTGCGTGTCTTGATCTTGATCCAGGCTTTAAGAAGCTGTTGGACAATAGATTCTCAAAAGCTTGAACAGATTGGAATAAATATAACAATTTCCTTTATATATGTTCTTTTTTAAATCTTTGCAAACATAGTAGAGCTGGACCAGCTGTCTGATCAGGGTCTGCTCTGTTTGTTTATGAAAATATGTAGATCTGAATCTGATTCTGCAGTTTCTACCAGTACATGTGTACCAAAAAATCATATACAGTAAAACTTCGATTATTCGAACACTAAAATACGTATTATTATCGATCTTTAAGACAGGCCAGGCAACTTAATGCATGGTGAAAGTCATGCAGAAAGCTCCTCTAGGAGCTTTCTGCATGACTTTCACCATGCATTAAGCAGCCACCTGCCTAAAAGGGTCTAAATTCTTCTATAACGAAAATTCGAATAATCGAGGTTTTACTGTAATTTAATACATATGCTTTTATAAAAAATCTGTTAATAAATATTCATTACCGGTATTTCTAACATGAATTTTCAACAGGGAAGGATTACAGTGCAACAGATTAGAACATTCATTTTTTATTGCAGGTTAAGAGATAATCACTCTGGGTAAACTGTTTTCTTCTGAAAGATTCCATTATTATTTCTACAATCTATTGATTTACATTTGCATCACTAGTCTCTCATATGGTGACCCAGATTTCATTTTCTGAAATATTTGGGGAATTTTCCAATAATTACACACAAATTTCTCTACATGCTGGCAGTGTGTTAATACGTACAGTATCAACTTACCCAGATTCAAGGTCAAGGTCACATTCAAGGTCATTTGGCTTTTGGTAATTATTTCATTTCTGGCACATAACCTTAAAATTATTGATCGCCACAGTGCAATTTGTTTTATGCACGGAAAAACCTTTGAGGTCTTCCTCCATTTGTAATTGGTGGACGTCGCAATATGATTGAAATAGTGTTAAAGCGAAGTAAAAACACAATACAAACAAACAAATCACTACATAAGGACCATGTGAAAAAACATGAAACGGCATACTAGGTCAATATCAATATCAAGGTCACACTCAGTATATCTTCAAGTATACACTTTTAAGTGTACACTGTCTGAAATTAATATCAGTCAGTCTCTGGGAGAAAGGTTTTACTGCATAGCAACTTAAGCCTTTCCTTCATTCAAACACTTTTTCACACCTTTGCAAACAGAGTTTACCCAGATCAGATGGTTTCCATTACAGCCATCTGATAAAGGTCTGCTCTGTTTAAGATGTTTTAACCCTTTCCCTTATATAAACGTGTTTTCATGCATTTGCAAACAGAGTTTGAGGAGCCGTCTGATCAAGGTCTGCTCTCTTTGCTTATAGAATTTGAAAGATCTATTTCTTTGCTTTCTAAAATGTCTACAATGTTCCACCTTCCATGTTTCTTTGTAACTTTTTTGTCCAGGAATATTCAGTAGGTATCAAAATTTTGAATAAACATAGAACAGGGAAAGGGTTAATAAATCTGTCTCTACAATTTCTACAAACATAAAAATATCCTGTGCACAATTAAATGCCATTATAAAAAATCATCTAAGAACTATTCATGATGTCATTATTTCTTAAATGAAATATTTCAACAGGGAATAATTATGTTAACAGTGTAGACTCAGACCAGCCATCATGTCTAATCAGGGTCTACACTGTTTTTAACTTGTCAGAATCTCTCAATGATTTATTCTCTATATATATTATCACCCAAGGTTAAATGTCGAGGTCCCTTTTGTCTTCATTACATATGACATTCTACGCCTCTGTAATATAAATGTAGTCACTTCTTGAAACCATTGTGATAAATAGAGCATTTGCTCCTATAGGAGCAAACACTCTATTTATCACAATGGTTTCAAATTACAAAATTCTAAAATTTTCCTTTTCTCTAGTTAATATTCCTTTTCAATAGATTTATTCAAAGAGGCTGGATTTAAAAATAGCCTTGGTTAATGGGTTAATGTTGAGGTCCCTTTTAAGTCTTCACTACATAAGACCTGTTCTTATTGTGCAATTCCTAATTTAACCCTTTCCTTTATGAATATCTACATAGGAAATCATGACATCATGGCATCTTGAATACAGTAAAATCTCGATTGTTCGAAATTTTAGTATAGAATAATTTAGACCCTTTTGGACAGGTGGCTGCTTAATGCAGGGTGAAAGTCATGCAGAAAGCTCCTAGAGGAGCTTTCTGCATGACTTTCACCCTGCATTAAGCTGCCACCTGTCTTAAAGATAGATAATGATATGTATTTTAGTGTTCTAATAATTGAGATTTTATTGTAATTATAAGTTGAATTTTTGTAATGGTGTATGAATACGGGATTGTTTGGTCATAACAGAATCTGTAGAATCGGACCAATAGAATTTCATAAGCAATCAGTATAGACAGGATGTGATCTGGGTCTACTCTATTTGTTAACCCATTCCCGCATATGCTATTTTTAGACCTATCCTCTTTGAATAAATCTACAGAAAAGCAGCATTTACTAATTATAAAGAAAAGGAAAATTCTAAAATTGTATTGTTTTGAAACCATTGTGATAAATAGAGCATTAATTTTGCTCTATTTATCATAATGTTTTCAGAAAGTGACATTTACAGAGGTGTCAAAAGGCATCAATATGAGGGAATGGGTTAAGGCATGAAAAGGCAGTTGTATGAAGGAAAGGGTTAAAACTTAAAAACTGCGTCACACTCTAAATTTAACCCTTTACCGTATATGCTATTTTTAAATACAACCTCTTTGAATAAATCTACCGAAAAGGATCGTTAACTAGAGAAAAGGAAAATTTTAGAATTTTGTAGTTTGAAACCATTGTGATAAATGGAGCATTTGCTCCTATAGGAGCAATAGCTCTATTTATCACAATGGTTTCATAAAGTGACTTCTACAGAGTTGTCAAAAGTCGTCAATATGCGGGAAAGGGTTAACTACCGGAAAAGAATGATGTAATTAACTACAGACCCATTGATTTAACCCACACACACACATGATTTTAACATTAGTCACAACTTAAAATAATCTAATGATGCAAATGCATATATTATTTAATATGTTTTACAATAATATCAATATTGTCCCAACTGAAACATGTACAGTAAAAACTTGACATTAGGAAATTTTAGTCATGAAGAATTTATGTCTTTGTAGGCAGGTGGCTGCTTAATGCAGGGTGAAAGTCATGCAGAAAGCTCCCAGACTTTCACCCTGCATTAAGCTGCCACCTGTGTTAGAAATCAATCATGATACGTATTTCAGTGTTCATAGTATCGAGCTTTACTGTATATGTATGTGCAAATAAACAATTGGAAATGCTGTAGGAAAATGTTCCCTCATCCAAGCTTTAGTGAGGGCCATTATAATAGTAAAGCATGTATGTTATAATGGGAAATAATGGTAATTAGTGTTGTATATCACAGGAGAGTTTCTGTTCATCTCTCTGTCTGTGTGTGCTGTCAGTCCCTATCTGGAAATCAGAACCATCAGATACCTCTGGGACAATATTGATTTTTTTTTAACTTTGCATAATTATACATTTACTGTTTTCTTAATGCATTAATCATTTCTCTAATATTTATGCATGAATTGATCTCTTCATAAATATTACATTAGCTTAATTCTTTTAAGGTGAAACTTTAAAAGGGGATTGTAATGGCTTGGACAAAAAAACTATAGGATCAGAGTTGTATAATTTCATAGGCAAACAGAGCAGACCTTAAACAGAAGGCTTCTAAGGGAACCTTATGATCTGGGTCTACTTTGTTTACAAAGACATGAAAAGGCATTATATGAAGACAGCCTGGGTAAAGGTATTAACATAATTTTTATCTGATAGACAAGAATTGACAATCAATGGTAAAATTAAAGAGAATGAGGAAGTTGCCTTTCTCTTTGTGTGCTTTTCTCTAAAAGATCATTTATGATACCTTCCCGGAGCCAAAATGTTTTCATTCCAGAGAATATTTGAGTCTTTTTTTGATACAGAGATTTTGAAAGTCAATTATTGTTACTTGATTTGTGAAACATAATTGCCTGAGTGGGAGTTATTAACTGCAAAATCTCACAATAAACCCACTTGTTCCAACGTGTTCACCAAATTCCCTCTTAATGACGCCTTTTGACTCCTCTGCAAAAGTCACTTTTTGAAACCATTGTGATAGATAGGGCATAAATTTTGGTCCATAGGAGCAAAATGAATGCTCTGTTTATCACAGTGGTTTCAAAATTAAAAATTTCTAAAAATTTTCCTTTTTCTCAAATTAATGCTCCTTTTCAGTAGATTTGTTCAAAGAGGTTGGATCTAAAACTAGCCTATCAGGTAATGGGTTAAAAGTATGATCAGCGGGGACTCAAACTGGAGTGTTTTGTTTCTCTTGCCAATGTAAACTCTCTTTGTAACATAGAATAACTGAGTTATCTGAACTAGAATTTATTGAAATACTGAACCAAGTTTACTTAACCCATTACCCCATAGGCTATTTTTAGATACAACCTCTTTGAATAAATCTACCGAAAAGGAGCATTAACTAGAGAAAAGGAAAATTTTAGAATTTTGTAGTTTGAAACCATTGTGGTAAATAGAGCATTTGTTCCTATAGGAGCAAATGCTTTATTTATCACAATGGTTTCACAAAGTGACTTTTACAGAGTCGTCAAAAGTCGTCAATATGAGGGAGAGGGTTAAGCTGCATTACACAAATTCTCTGTTGTCAACTTTCCACTCATTGTGACATAATGATAGCTTTTTTTTGCTCATTTCTGAACAGTAATACAGTTAAAAGTCTCTCTAATACGATCACTCAAGAAAAGTCTAATTCTGGATTTTTAAAGCAGGTGGTAGCTTAATGCAGGATAAAAGTGATACAGAAAGCTCCTATAGGAGCTTTCTGTATCATTTTTGCCCTGCATTAAGCATATTGTATGCTTTTACAGACGCAATAAATTATGTAGTTACTAAGCATTAGCAAGACTTTGTTGTATATTGTAAAATACCCAATGATTTAGGTTTCCAGTATATGTGTAGCTCTGGAATAGGTCTGAGGTAATGAGATATCCGGAACTTTTGTTTTTAGGTTAACCCTTTCAACCCTGGATTTCCAGAATGGAATGACCCATCAAGTGTTTAACTATAGAGTCCAATCAGCATGAAAGGCTAAAACTTGTTAGAGGATTTGAATGATAAACAGTGCAGACTCTGATCAAAGGGCTCCTCAAGGATTCCCCTTATCTGGTTCTACACTGTTTGCGAATGCAAGTGTATGTGTGTCCTGCATTCAAAGGGTTAAATGGGCTATGACCGTTTGGCATTGTTAGAAAGAGAGAAGGGTACCAAATAACAGAATAGAGTACTTGAAGAGCATAGAAATTCCCATGTGTAGATCATATAACAATATGTATGTAGAGCCTACTTACCGAGATGTGGCCATTTGACTGAATAATTGATCTGAAGAAAGTTCAAAACGGTATGAGTCTCAGTCTGGATATTTAGCCTATTCAGAGCCATATAGTAAGGGGCATATTTGAAAGACTCAGAACCATAGATGAGGGCTACATGTACATTTGAAATACTGGAAACCACAGATAAGGGGCATATTTGAAATACTCTAAACCAATAGATAAGGGGTATATTTTAAATATTTGAAACCAAAGTTAAAGGGCATATTTGAAATACATGTACTCAGAACCATAGATAAGGGGTGTATTTGAAATACTCAGAACCCTAGATAATTTCATATTTGAAATACTCTGAGTCATAGATAAGGGGTGTATTTGAAATATTGATACTCAAAACTATAGTGAAGGGGGTATATTTGAATTACTGTGAGCCATAGATAAGGTGCATATTTCAAATACTCACAACAACATATAAGAGGCATATTTCAAATACTCACAGCAACAGATAAGGGGCATATTTCAAATACAGCAAGAGATAAGGGGCATATTTCAAATACTCAGAGCAACATATAAGAAGCATATTTCAAATACTCACAGCAACAGATAAGATGCATATTTCAAATACTCACAGCAACAGATAAGAGGCATATTTCAAATACTCACAGCAAGAGATAAGATGCATATTTCAAACACTCACAGCAAGAGATAAGGGGCATATTTCAAATGCTCACAGCAACAGATAAGGGGCATATTTCAAATATGCACAGCAAGAGATAAGGGGCATATTTCAAATGCTCACAGCAACAGATAAGGGGCATAATTCAAATACTCACAGCAACAGATAAGAGGCATATTTCAAATACTAAAGTTGTTGTTTCCCTGCAAAACTCCATGTTTGTGATACAGCTCAATAGAAGTATGGTGACAAGTTCACAACATAAGGTTTGATGGACAAATAAAGGAAATTATTCTTGAAAAAAGTAATTTACTCATTTTATCTATACCTCTGATACTGTTGATAAATTCTTGATAATATGTACAAATGGTTTGGATCCAGATGATTCATTGAACAAGAGTCAAGCTTGTTAGCTTGATTAAAAAATTGTTTGACACCCTGATAAAATAGAATAAATTTCAGTGGGAATTTTAACCCTTTCCTTCATATAAATACCTTTTCACACATTTGCAAACAGAGTAGACCCAGATCAGACGGCTTCTACAGGATGAATCATATGACCAATTCAGTGTTGTGGTGCTGTAAAACTCAACTCAACTCAAAGTTTTCTTTGAAAATTATACCTGTTCATCTGAATGGACTCTATTGTTAACCATTCTCTTGCTAAATTTTAAAATACATTTCTCCTTCTTTACCCATGCCCTGTTGTATAATTACATATATCTTCACTGTGTACAAGTACTTCGCTGTGCAATCACTGCTGTGGAGTGCACTGGCTGCACAATCAATTTGTAAATAGTGCAGTCCCTGGTGAGACAGCTCCTGCAGGAGCTGTCTCATCTGGGTCTTCACTATTTACAGGTAGGTATATTGACGTGAATAGCAAGCGAAGGGTTAAAATATGAAGGACCATTCCACTATAAAATTTTAGCATTCAAAGGGTTAACATTGATGATAACTTTTAGACACACCATGGAAATCAAACCAACATCAGTGCAGGAAGAGCTGTGTGATTGTTAGTCAAGGACCATTACAACTATGCCTTACAGCACTTCTCTATCGAAACTCTAATGAATGCTAACAAGACAGCGGTTTGGTTGAGAAATAATTGTGAGAGACTTATACACCTCTTGTCTATAGCTGAAACTGATGGGAAATGCTATCAAACAGAATAAAACAATTCCTAGAAGAGCCCTCTCACCAGTGTCAGCACTGTTTGTCATGTTACACTTAATATCCCTGAATATTCATTGTAAGCTTGACCTTTTTATGCCCCCAAAGCTTCCTTTGGTATCATTAAGTAAATGAACTTTCCATGTGTATGTGTGTTTGTATGTCAGTGTATCCGTGTACATCATGTCCAGAGCATAATATAATAATTATCCCCTGTATTACTTGATGTAGGAATTGCCAAATTTGGTGTGTGAGTACATCTTGGGATGGTGGAGTGATGCACACCACTTTCAGGTCATTGTGACCTTGACCTTGACCTCTGACCCCAGCTATAGAAAAACCTTGTCCAGAACATAATATCTCCTATATTATTTGAGGTAGGAATGCCAAATGTGGTATATTAGTACATCTTGGAATGGCTGAGTGTTGCGTATTGTTATCAGTCACTGTAACTATGACCTTGATCTCTGACCTCAGCTATAGAATGACTTTGTGCAGAGCTATATTACTTGAGGTGGGAATGCCAAATTTGGTATGTGAGTACATCTTTGGATGACAAAGTGTCGAGTACAATTTTCATGTCACTGTGACATTGACCTTGACCTCTGAGCTCTTCTATAGAAAAAACCTGTCATATTTGGTGTTTGAGTACATCCTGGGACGGCAGAGTGTTTTGTGCCATTTTCAGGTCAATTTGACCTTGACCTATAAGCTCATGTATAGAAAAACCTTATCCAGAGCGTATCTTTTGTATTACTTGAGGTAGAAATTCCAAATTTAGTGTATGTATGTACATTTTCGAATGGCAGAATGTCTTGTACCATTTGTAGGTCACATTGACCTCTGATCTCATTTATAAAATTACTTTGTCTTGAATATCTCCTTTCTGTTGGTGATTGGATGCATGCATACGTGCGTGTGTGTAGACATCTTAGGATGGCGGAGTGTCACTTACTGTTTTCAGGTCCTTGTTACCTTGACCTCTGAGCTCAGCTATAGAAAAACCTTGACCAGAGCATACGTCCTATGTTTCTTGAGGTAGAAATACCTTATTTGATGTGTGATTACATCTAGGGATGGTGGATTGCCACATATACCATTTTCTCTTCACTGTGACCTTGGTCTTTGACCTGTGGTGGAAAACCGCACACTTAGGAGTCAAAAATTGGTATTTTTGTTATATCTGCAATTTTGCTTCGCTATTTCCTGTTTAAGGTGTAACTTTCATTCAAATTCAGGTCACACTGCAATCTTTTAGTTTCAGTTAGCAATAACTCATACAGGCTTGCTACAAAACACATTTCAATATCAGGTCTTTCCTTTTGGGACATTTGTCATATACTGTGACACATGTCTTCTTAAATTTTGGAATATCAGGATTGAAAGAGTTAAATATTGGTCAGAGCAATAGATAATGGTATATACTCAAATGCTAAAATTGTCCTTTCTCCACCAAACCCCATGTTGTGACCACTCTTTAGAATCATCTCTTCGAGTTGATTCTAAAAAGGTGGTCACAAGATAGTGTTTGTGAAGAAATAAAGAAGTTATTCTTGAAAATATTTTGATTTATGCATCTTATCTGGAGTTCTGTATTGGTGTAATAAATGTTTATTTATTTGCAGGTACAAGGTGGAGTCCTGTATTCCCTGGGCTGAGAGCACCACCCAACAGGTGGACCTTGCCTTCAACGTCTTCTTCATGATCTACTTCTTTATCAGGGTGAGACATCACATCCTTTTAGCATGTTATGTCCTCTATTCATATTCAGCTTGCTAAGGAATTTCTGTTTGCAAAATTGTCATCCAACCTATTTTCAAAATTCAATTTTTCTAAAAAAAATGCAATGAGATTTTGAAACATTGGATCTTGATTAGACGCCCCTTACTATCATGAGGAATGAAGTTAATCTTATGTGACCCTTAAACCATTCCTTCATAGGCTATTTTTAGATCTAACCACTTTGAATAAATCTACTGAAAAGGAGCATTAACTATAGAAAAGGAAAACTTTAGAATTTTGTAGTTTGAAACCATTGTTGTAAATAGAGCATTAAAATGTTTTTGCTCCTATAGGAGCAAATTTTTTTAATGCTCTATTTACCACAATTGTTTAATGGGTAAAATATTCCGTGGTCATAATACCATTACAAAATTTCAGCTAATTAATATTCATGAGGTAAAGGGTTAATCAGATTTTTGAGTGTAACATCATCAATGACTTTGTCAATTTGCCAATTACTTTCGGAACAAATATTTCTTTTGGAGAGGTTCATATAGAAAATAATAAAATTGACATAGTATTTCATACTAGATTAGGGCTTACATTACAAATAGTGAAACCCTTAATTGATCCTTACTGGGCTTACACTATTTGCTTATGCTCCACGAACTTGGTATAAAAATTATATATTTCCAGTTACAGGGGAAAATCTTTAACACTTTTCTTTTCACACCTTTGCAAACAATGTAGACAGGGTCTGCTCTGTTTGCTAATTAAATTCTATACAAGTGGTTCTACAGTTTCTGCCAAGGTAAAAAAATTCTGAGTTCATGTACTATTATAAAAATTCAGTTAACCCTATCCCAGTTTAATATTCATGTCAGAAATAATGACATCATGCATATTCATTAGCTCAGTTTTTATAGTAGTGCATGTACACAGGACTTTTTGTATTTTTAGAATTTTTAGTATTTTTAGAGTTAGATCTATTACAATTTTATAAGCAAACAGAGCAGACCCTGATCAGACGGCTCCTACAGGAGCTGTCTGATCTGGGTCAACTCTGTTTGTAAATGTGTGAAACGTCATTTATATGAAGGAAAGAGTTAATAAATACTCATGAGGTCATAATATTATTTCTTGCATGAATGTTGAACAGGTAAGGGATTTAAAAAATCTAAAAAAAAAATCAAGAAACTGTTTTGACCCTTTTTTGATGGACTGGCTTCTGCAATCCAGTGGTCTTCATCCGTATACAAAATACAAACTATCAGAACTAACGAAACTGAGTTCATCCTGTGTTTTTCTCTCTCAGGAATTGGATGTTGGGGCGTAAATTAGATCATGTTACTAGCAAAGCGCTGCTTGTCTGTCAGTTTAACAGACAGCACTGCTACCAAGGATTTCAGGAGCTCGACCGTGTTTTTCCTGTCATTCTTTTATCATGTAACTGGTAAACATAGAGATAGACAGGTCAATGTGTTTGAAAAGGAGCATTTCAAATTTTAGGTCTCTATATCTTTCATTATAAACTAATCATTAATCCTTTCCCTGCTTAATATTCCTACAGGATCTGGGTCTTCTCTGTTTGCAAAAGCATTAAAAGGTTTGGGTTAAGGTTAGGTTATTTACGATCTGGACAATTTGCTAGATGTACATAATCATTTGTCCTATAAACCAGGTGAGCTATTAACCAGGTGAGCAATTAACCCTTTCCTCTATAAATGCGCCTTTCTATGCTTCTGTAAAAGTCACCTGTTGAAACCATTGTGATAAATAGAGCACTTGCTCCTATAAGAGCAAATGCTCTATTTATCACAATGGTTTCAAACTACAAAATTCTAAAATATTCCTTTTCTCTAATTAATGCTCCTTTTTGGTAGATTCATTCAAAGTGGTTGGATCTAAAATAGCCTATGAGGGAATGGGTTAAGGGCCATCTGGGTCTATGGTCTACACTGTATACAAATGTCAGTAAAATCATGTCCAAATAAATGGGCTAATTTAAGATTTAAGTCTTTACCCTATGAATATTCATTTCAGAAATTATGACATCATGGATTTTGATAAGATTATTATACACCCACTTTTAAAGAAGTGGGGGATAATTAGAATTGCGCATGTCCGTCTGACCTTCTGTCCGTCCGGATTTTTGTCCAGAACGTTACTCCTGAAGTATTTTATTTCTTCACTAATGAACCTCAAAGTTTGCATTTATAATGATGTGTAGATGAGTGTGACATAATTTTAATGGGAGCCATTCCCTGATTGGACTTTAAAAATCTTCTTTTCACAAGTGTGGATGAAAGGATTATTGAGCTTTTGCCTCTTGTATTGAAGTCATTGGATCTTGTGACAAGGTGGTGGGTGGGGGTATTAATCACCTTTAGTGATAGCTCTAGATTTTTATGATGGCAGATGAACACTGGAATTTTCGGCCATGACGGAAACCGTAAAGTCTTATCTATATTATTTCATAAGCAAACAGAGTAGACCCTGATCAGAAGGCTCCTAGGTCTATTCTGATCTAATTCTATAGTTTCTACTATGACCAAAACTTTCTGTGTTTGTATGCATGAATATTCATTGTGTAAAGGCAGACCTCCAGATAAGATGCATAAATTAAAACGTTTTCGATAATAAATCCTTTATTTCAACACCAAACCCTACACTGCTACCACTCTTTAGAATCGTCTCTTCGAAATGATTATAAAGAGTGGTAGCAGTATAGGGTTTTGTGGAGAAATGATGATTTTAGTATTTGGGTAGGCATCCTTATCTGTAGCTCTGTAAAGAGGTATGTGAATGTTCTGACTGCATCATACAGGCAATGGTTTTGATTTGATGATTTATTTGCAGTTTGTAGCAGCCAATGATAAGCTATGGTTCTGGATGGATGGCTACTCTTTGGTAGACTATGCTACTATTCCACCTTCATTCATGGCTATATACCTGGATCACAACTGGCTTGGTAAGGCTACAGTCCAACTAGCGACTGCGTTTGTTAAAGACCACTGGTGACCTCTGAAACCGGTGATGGACTGCGATTGTCTGTGACTAAATTCAATAAAATGCTTCGCAGTCACGTTGGAGTTGCATCTGTGACCATCGTACGACAGGTATTCGTATGAAGGTTCCAAGATTACTTCCAACCTGTCATTTGACCATAGCATGATCTCTTCCCACTACTTAAGATTAGCAGCGAATAATGGAGACTGGTTAGATCATCGTATGTTTGTCATACGATTAATGTACAACGATATTGCAATCACTGATCACCTGAATAAGACCATTAGTTTGTGTTATAAATATGAACTTTTTTTCAAATGATGATTGTCATTTTGGTAGGAGCAGTGCAAGAGAGTAAATCGAAAAATTGGTTTGACCAGTCCAATCGTAAGGAGGTTGTTGTGCATGATCAACAACTTCTCCACGACTGAAATTGGTCGCATGCATGACTGGAAACGATTACCAGCGATTACTGAAGACCACCGGCGATTATCAGTGACTTGTCCTGCGACCTTAGTTCGAATATCAGCGACCCAAGGTCGCTAGCAATCATAAACAGGCCTTTAGTGGCCTTAAGGCTTAGTGGGATTCGGGCTTAAGGGAATCTTACAACATACTTTATGATTCAGATGAGACGTCATGTAACTTGACGTCTCTTCAGAATCCAAACTGTTAATACTCTGACCGTGTTGTTGGAAATAAAAGCAAGATAAATCAACTGTAACAACTGAAATCGCTGACATTTTCTACAAACAAAAGTTTGCTCATCAGGCTAAAGGTTAGCTAGGCATGTATATAATTGTTTGCATATACAATTAATCTTCTCTATAACGGCCCCTAAATTATATCAAGTATTTTGTGTTAAAGCCAGGTGGCTGCTTAAAGCAAGGTGAAAGTGAAACAGAATGCACCTTGCTTTAAGCAGCCACCTGTCTTAAATACCAACTACATGTAATTAACACAATTTAGTGGCCGTTATAGAGAGGTTTTACTGTAATTATATTTTGAAAGATTTACTGCTAATGTGCAGAGAGATGGACCAGAGTAAGCATTTCCTTTATGTCGACATGAAGGAAATGAAATGGTATTTGATTGCCTGGATCTGTCATCAGTCAGTTGTGGAGTCTTTAGCTTGTTGAGCAAACTATCATGAGTAGTTAGAAAATGTTGTCTAGTTCATTGTTCACATTTGAGACATCTTGCACCTATTTGTAGAAACATGGTAAGGGTGCCAGACTTATCTTGAAGAGTCACTAAAGTGTTTCATATGGATCCAAACTGTTTGTACAGGGTAATCATGGATTCGCATGTAGCATGCTTAAGGTTTTATTCTGGAAGAAGTGATCACCCTTTCTTGTGTTTTGAGATAGGAAAAGAGCTGAACAAGTTCCAGTTTAACCTTTTCCCTGTTCAGTATTCATGTAAGAAATAATGACATCATAAATATTTATTAGCAGAATTTCTAAAATGTGAACTTTTCAAGGGAAGTTTTTGCTCAGATTAAAAACTGTAGAAACAGATCTTTATCATGTCAATAGCAAACAGAGCAGCCATCTGATCTGGGTCTACTCTGTTTGCAAAAGGTGTTTATATGAAGGAAAGGGATTAATTATAGAAATTGACATAGAGTAAATAATTTAAGCCTTCTCATGCTATTAGCATACATACATCTGCATTTGCAAAAGGTGTAGAGCCATATGAGACAGTTCCAAGAAGAGTTCCTAGACTTGACCAATCTAATGCTATTAGCATACATATTTGTAGTTATAAAACGTGTTGACTCATATGAGGCAGCTCCTAGAGGAGCTCCTAGACACAACCCTATAAATGCCATTACTATAATTAGCATACATATTCGTATTTGCAAAAATGTAGATCTATATGAGACTTATATGGGTCTGCACTATTTTCCATTATAATTCTGTAGCTGCAGTTAACCCTGTCCCTCATATTGACGCTCGACGTCTCTGTAAAAATCACTTTTTGAAACCATTGGGATAAATAGAGCATTTGCTCCATAGGAGCAAATGCTCTACTTATCACAATGGTTTTAGAACTATACAGTTAGAATGATTGAGCTAATTAGTATTCATAGTGGATGGATTCACATTTGAATATTCAGCATGAGAAGGGTTAGTCTTTTACAAGTCTTTCTTTTGTCTCTTATGAAAACAGCCATTATTAGTATACAGTAGAACCCCTCTATTGCAACCACTTAATGAAAAACATGGTTGTCTTCATAAGCAGGTGGTTGCTTAATGCAGGGCAAAAGTAATACAGAAAGCTCTTAGAGGAGCTTTCTGCATTACTTTTGTCCTGCATTAAGCTACCACCTGCATCTAGCACCCGGAATTATACCTCTTTTAGGTGTTCGCATTAGCGGGGTTTTACTGTACTTATATTTTGAAATAAAATTTATAAGTTCATTGTTTTTGTTCAACTTTTATGAGCTAATTATGCATGTTTGTGTTTTTACAGGACTGAGGTCATTCAGAGCGCTGCGATTATTGCTAATTCCAGACATCATGACGTATCTCAACATCCTAAACTCCAATAATGTGATCCGCTTCTCAGTCCTTGTTTGTCGTTTCCTCAGCTTGTGGCTCATGTCAGGAGGTCTGCTACACCTGGTGAGTGGATGTAACATTGCTGTGGCACTCATGGCTCAGAGGGGAACTAACAGTTAAATTGTTCTCTTACATTCCAATGATATCATAAGCCAGAAACATTAGCATCACTCAGATGCCAGTCTTGCAGTCTGCAACCATACCAATTTACCTGAAACATCAATCAATTCATTACTGAAAGATCAATCTATCACAAAATCCTCTTAACCCTTTCCCTCATACAAACATGTTTTCACGCATTTGCAAACAGAGTAGACCCAGATCAGACGCCTCCTAGAGGAGCCATCTGATCAGGGTCTACTCTGTTTGCTGATCTGTTTCCATGCTTTCTAAAATGTCTACAATGTTCCACCGTCCATATTTCTTTATAACTATTTTGTTAATGAATATTCAATAGGTACTGAAAATTGGCCTAAATACAGAACAGGGAAAGGGTTAACCTTTTCCCTTATGAATATTTATTAGCCAATATTTTTAATGGCATAATAAATTATTATGTACACCAGAATTGTTGGTATTGGTAAAAACTGTAGAGTCAGATCTTTTATAATATCATAAGTAAACAGAGCAAACACTGACCAGACAGCTTCTACAGCTATATAAGCCATCTGAACTGGGTCTACTCTGTTTTCAAAGGTGTGAAAAAAAGTGTTGCCCTCTTGTTTTTAATGGCACTATAAAATTTGATCTATGACATTGTTTATCTTATTTGGGAAAGAAACAACTGGTAATCATACTCAGGTCATAGGTTATATAATAAAGAAAATGACTTTCCCTTAATATATCAATAGAAAAAGCCATATTGTTTTATTGATCTCACTCTCACTAGTTCCCCATTCTACCCCCAGGACCTTTCTGCATAATTTTTATCTTGCACTAAGCTGATGTCTGCCTTCATGATCCATATTTATACCTCATTTTTGTAGTCCATAACCCGTTACTCCATAAATACGATGACCATGCAAACAGATAAGACCCAGATCCTGTGGGAGCTGTCTGATCAGGGTCTGCTCTGTTTGCTTATGAAATGATATAGATATGATTCTACAGTTTCTTCCATGGCCAAACATTCCTATGTTCATATGCAGTTATAAAAAATACAGTTAAACCTCTCTATAATGGCCACTAAATTGTATTAATTAGTTGGTATTTAGTGCAGGTGGCTGCTTAAAGCAAGGTGAAAGTAAAACAGAACGCTCCTATAGGAGTTTTACTTTCACCTTGCTTTAAGCAGCCACCTGCCTTTAACACAAAATACTTGATGTTATTTAGTGGCCATTATAGAAAGGTTTTACTGTACATGTAATCTAATCAATATTCATGATGTCATAAATATTCATGCAGTAAAGGTATTTTACTGTACACAGAATTCAACTAATTGCTGTCACATTGTTTCTGCATCTCAGTTAGCTGTAAGTACTGGTACGGTACGGCTGATATAGCAGCTGCTGCCTCTGCAAAGAGCACTTACCAATACCATGTCTTGTCTAATTACATGTTTTCAGTTACAAACTACTGTTCTTTCAGTAAATTGTTTGTTTATAATATAATATAATAGCTGTGTTTCTTAGGCATGTTATTGGCTGTACAAGATCTATTTTTAACCTGAGTGATAGCTTTCTTTCTCTTGTTGTTTCTTGTATTATGTTGTTTATTTAACCCTTTCCCTCATATAAACGTGTTTTCACGCATCTGCAAACAGAGTAGACCCTGATCAGACGGCTCCTATAGGAGCCGTCTGATCAGGGTCTGCTCTGTTTGCTAATGGAATTTGATAGATCTGTTTCTTTACTTTCTAAAATGGCTACAATGTTCCACCTTCCATATTTCATTATAACTAATTTGTCCATGAATATTGAGTAGGTAATGGAATTTGTAATAAACATAGAACAGGGAAAGGGTAAGAAATAATGACACAATGAATAATAATTAGATTAATTTTTATAAGGGCACATGGACATGGGAATTTTTGGCCTTGGTGGAAACTGTTGAATCATATCTACAGTTGAACTTCGATATTTTGAACTCAGATAACTCGAACAAAAAGTTTAGTCCTTCCAAAACTTACAATACAGAATTGCTCCAGTAATGTATCTCTACAGATATCTAGAAACACATGTGACAGCTTAATACAGGTCTGAAGTAATGCTGAAAGCTCCTACAGGAGCTTTCAGCATTACTTTAGACCTGTATTAAGCCTGGGCCTTCAGAAATTGTTCAGATTAGAAATCGGATGACTCGAATTTCTGTTATCTTGAACTAATTTGTTTGGTCCCTTGGAGTTCGAGTTATCGAAGTTCAACTGTATATTATTTCTTAAGCAAATGGAGCAGACCCTGATCAGATTGTTCCTACAGGAGCCATCTGCTCTGGGCCTACTCTATTTGCAGATGCATGAATAGTCGTTTATGATATGAAGGAAAGGGTTAAAGTATCTCTGAAGGTTATCACTACCACACAACAGCTTTGTTAACCGTCTGGTCTGTATCTGGTTATAAGATTAACATTCTGCCTCCTGGAAAACTATATGTCATTACTGATTGTTTGCCTACCAGTGTTTTTGCATCACCTACTTTTACAATATATATAGGCCAATTGACATATTTAGGTCAGGTGTTCATGAAAGATCAAGTGGTTTAGATCAGGATCAAATTATTTCCTTGCAAACCAATGACTGATCCCCTTGAATGTGGGAAACAAGTGTACTGGCATTTGTAAACAATGTAGACCCAGCTCAGATGGTCTGAGAAGAGTCCTCTGATCAGGATCTGCACTGTTTGTCATTCAAAATACTCTGGCAAATGATTGCCCGTCATACTGAATGGATGCAGTATTATCAAAACACATTTCAGCATTTAACCTTTCTATGTCTTTGCAAACAGAGTAGACCCAGATCAGATGGCTCCTATAGGAGCCATCTGATCAGGGTCTGCTCTGTTTGCTTAAGTCGTTATATAGATATGATAACAGATTCTTCCTTGGTCAAAAATGTATGTCAGTTCATCTGGCAAACAGTTGCATTATGATAAATTAGTCTAATTAATATTCACGATGTCATTATTTCTTACATTAATATTCATGGAGTAAAGGGTTAAAAGGTTAAAGCCGAATTGTCGAGATTGTTGATCAAAATACAGACATGCACTTGAAAATCTCATTTCAATATTTTTTTTAAGATGAAACTTTTATATATTGAATTGATTTTATCCATAAAAATTATTAAACCTTAAAGTGCAGGAACTGAGTATATAGGATCTTTGCAAACAGTGTAGACCCAGGTCAGAGGGCTCCTTGGGGTGCCCTCTGATCAGGGTCTGCACTGTTTGTCATAAAATTTAAAAATTCATTTTCTTCAATTATAAATTTTGATGCAATATTTGTTTAATTAATATTCCAAAGGGGAGGAGCCAGTTTTAATTATTCAACAGGGTAAAGGTTAATACTAGATACTGTACAGAATTGTTGTAGAGTAAACAGGGCATCCAATTTAGTATCAGAGCTACAGATACTGTAAGAGTGTGTACCCAAATAGTAAAATCGTTTTTTTTACACCCAACCCTATACTGTGACCACTCTTTAGGATCGTCTCGAAGAGACGATTCTAAAGAGTGGTCACAGTATATGGTTTGGGGGAGTTATTCTTGAAAATGTTCCAATTTGCGCATCTTATCTGGAGTTCTGAGTATACTTGTCGGTCTCAGAGACAGGTGGCAGTTTAATGCAGGGTGAAAGTCATGCAGAAAGCTCCTCTAGGAGCTTTCTGCAGGACTTCCACTCTGCATTAAGCAGCCACCTGCTTAAAAGTACCTAAATTCTTCTCTACTAGAATTCCGGTTTAGAGGGGTTTTACTGTATTATGTAAACAAATCTGTGCACGCCATGTGAAATCTAATATGGACAATTGTAAACAGTGTAGAGCAAGATCAGCTGCATTGTTTGAAATGTGACACATGATCAGGGTCTGCATTGTTGATGCTGCAGCTTAGATGAATACTCTTTTGATATGCGACAAACAGTGTAGACCCTATGTGGTGGCTTGTCACTTTCTACCCTGTTTGCAGTGTAGTGAGACACCTTTTCCGAAAGAGCAGCTCAAATGTATAATGTATCAAGTTAATTTATTTCAGTTGGAGAATTCTGGCGATTTCTTCGTCAACTTTACCAACCCACATCCGCTGACATACTGGGACTGCCTTTACTGTTTGATGGTTACCATGTCAACTGTGGGCTACGGGGACATATCTGCAGACACAGTGCTGGGTCGGGTTTTCATTGTCATCTTCATACTGACAGCCATTGTAAGTAAATGAACTCCTGTTAACCCACTACCTCATAGGTTTTTAGACCCAACCTCTTGGAATAAATCTACCGAAAAGTAGCATTTACTGGAGAAAAGGAAAAAACTTAGAATTGTGTAGTTTTGAAACCAATGCTCTATTTATCACAACGGTTTCACAAAGTGACTTTAACAGAGGTGTCAAAAGGCATCAATATGCAGGAATGGGTTAACATTTTGGGTGCTAAACCAGTTGCTGTAATACCACTATGTTTTGACCACTCTTTAGATTCGTCTGGAAGAGCTTCTTCGAGATAATTCTAAAACATGGTCTGAGCACAAGGTTTGGTGGAGAAGTTATGAATTTTGTATTTTAGTATGCACTTTTCTCTATGTCTGATATTTAAGGTTAACCCTTTACGTCTTTCCATACCTTTGCAAACACAGAAGACCCAGATCAGAAGGAGCAATCTGTACAGGGTCTGCTCTGTTAGCTTAACCATTCCCATATAGGTTATTTTTAGATACAACCACTTTGAATAAATCTACTGAAAAGGAGCATGAAGTAGTGAAAAGGAAAATTTAGAATTTTGTAGTTTGAAACCATTGTGATAAATAGAGCATTTGCTCCTATAGGAGCAAATGCTCAATTTATCACAATGATTTCAATAGATGATTTTTACAGAGGCATAGAAAGGCGTATTTATGGAGGAAAGGGTAAAGAATAATGTAGATCTGATTCTATAGTTTCTACCAATACCAAAACCTCCTGTGTGCATAATTATGCCATTACAAAAATAAATATTCATGATATCATATTTCTTACATGAATATTCAACAGGGAAAGGTTTAACCCTTTCCTTCCTTACACCTTTTTAGGCCTTTGCAAACAGAAGACCCATATCAGATGGCTCCTGTAGAAGCTGTCTGATCAGGGTCTGCTCTGTTTGCTTATGACATAATATAGATATGATTCTACAGTTTCTGCCATGACCTAAAGTTCCTGTTTCCATGTGCTATTATTACAATTAATCTAATTAATATTCATGATGTCATTTATTATTAAATGAATATTCATGGAGTAAAGGGTTAATATAGTCCATAGAGACCTTTGCACAATATATTGCAGACCCAGATCAGAATGCTCCTGATGGAGCTCTTTGATCAGTGTCTACAATGTTTGCCATATTTTACACTTTATGGAAAAATCACCCCTCCAGAATCGACAGTCCAATGTCTAATCTGAAAGAGTCCATTTCGAGGGCTTGGTGCAAAACTATTCTAACTCCTTCACTTTGTGAAGGAGTTAGAATAGTTTTGCACCAAGCCCTCGATTTGAAAACTCAGTGTGGTAAGGGTTAATTTTCAAGAAGTACATAGGAATTAGGAATATTTGCACCAATAAAAATCGGCTGGAAACAAGAGTTTATTGTTCAGATGGATTTGGTTGGTACTAACCACTTCTGATTCACCAAGGTACAGTAGAAATCAATAGAGTATGCTTTATTGCCGTAAACCCTTTGCCTGTCGAATAATCATGTAATAAGTAATGACATCATGGATATTTATTAGCTGAATTTTGATAATGGCATAATGTACACAGGGTTTTTTGGTACTGGTAGATATGTAGTGTCAAATCTATATAATGTCATAATCAAACAGAGCAGACCCTGATCAGAAGGCCCCTAGAGGAGTTGTCTGATCTGAGTCTGCTCTGTTTGAATTGCAAAGGCATGAAAAAGCTTTCATATGAGGGAAAGTGTTAAATAGAATAGTGCATCTAAATATCAGGGTTTGCAGTATGTTGCAGTATGGTATCATTAACCATTTACTTCATGAATATTCATGCCATAAATTATAATTACATGACTGTTCATTAACCCTTTCCTCCATATACTATTTTTAGACACAACCTCTTTGAATTAATCTACCGAAAAGGAGCATTTACTTAAGAAAAGGAAAAGTTTAGAATTGCGTAGTTTTGAAACCATTGTGATAAATAGAGCATTTGCTCCTATAGGAGCAAATGCTCTATTTATCGCAATGGTTTCATAAAATGACTTTTACAGAAGCATGCATAGAAAGGCGTATTTATGGAGGAAAGGGTCAAGTGAATTTCATTATGGCACAACAGAGTTTTGCCATTACAAACAGTGTAGAATCAGATCTATAAGATTATGTAAGCAAACAGAGCAGATGCTGATCAGACAGTTCCTGCAGGAGCCATCTGATCTGGGTCTACTCTGTTTGCAGATGCATGAAAAAGAGATTATATGAAGGAAAGCGTTAATGTGTTGGTAGAAACACCAAGTTGTTGTTTGTTTAAACTGCAACAGTTGCTAGCTAGACTGTGTTTGAAATTGATTTCCAGTGAGTAAACTGTAGATTAATAAAGATAAGTACAGTCCTGACTTTGAACTTCCTGCCATGTAAAGCTCTGCAATTTGAATCTGTATAACCCTTTCCCTCATATAAACGTGTTTTCACACATCTGCAAACAGTAGATCCAGATCAGACAGCTCCTATAGGAGCCGTCTGATCAGGGTCTGCTCTGTTTGCTCTTGGAATTTGATAGATCGGTTTCTTTAGTTTCTAAAATGGCTACAATGCTCCACCTTCCGTATTTCATTATAACTATTTTGTCCATGAATATTCATTAGTATTGAAATTTATAATAAACATAGAACAGGGAAAGGGATAATATATGTTTGTGACATCATTACAAACAGTGTAAGATCAATTATATATATTTAGAGTTAACCTTTTCCTGCTGAATATTCATCATGCAAGAAGTAATGTCATCATGATTATGTATTAGTTACATCATGAATATGTATTAGTTGAATTTTTAGTATTTCAGTATGACATAGTCACATACACAGGATATTTTTGTACTGGTAGAAACCATAGAGTTAGATCAATTAGAAATTTATAATAAAGGAGAGCAGTCCCTGATCTGAAGGCTTCTACAGGAGCTGTCTGGTGTGGGTCTACTCTGATTGCAAAGGCATTTATATGAGGGAAAGGGTTAACCTGTTCCCCCATATGCTATTTTCAGACCCAACCTCTTTGAATGAATCAACCCAAAAGGAGCATTTACTAGAGAAAAGGAAAATTGGAGAATTGTGTAGTTTTGAAACCATTGTGGTAAATAGAGCATTTGCTCCTATGGAGCAAATGGTCTATTTATCACAATGGTTTCAAGAAGTGACTATTACAGAGGCGTAGAAAGGCGTATTTATGGAGGAAAGGGTTAATGATGTAGCTGATAGGAAGATAGGAATGAACTATTTGTTTGCATAATATATTCCAGAAATACAGTAAAACCACTCTAAACCAGAGAGAAGAATTTAGATAGGTGACTGCTTAATGCAGGGTGAAAGTCATGCAGAAAGCTCCTAGAGGAGCTTTCTGCATGACTTTCACCCTGAATTAAGCTGCCACCTGTCTCCCAGACCGATATTTATACAGAATTTATTGTCCGGTTTAGAGGGATTCTACTGTATATTTCTAAAATAAGTTGTGTATATAAGCATTGCTATGCATTTTGTAAATGTGCTCAGACCCATGTACATGTAACTATATATCGTTGGAAAGGGTGTGGACTTTTTCTCTCCTTATAGCCGTTATAGGTTATGCAAATTACCAAATATATGCATATAATTAATATTCATATATGCAAATTAGCTAAGATGATATTAAACTGTAATATTTGCTTCTTCACATACAACTACATCAACTGGTATTTTTGAGCATGCATGCAAATCACACATGTGACCTTGACTGTCAGCCCAAAATGGAGCTACTTGACTATGACCACATGTACAGCCACATTCACTGGCATACCTCAGACCCCAGAGGCACAGGGGGAGTTGGATCTGGAGTTTGATTTGTTTTGAGAGTATTGCTGACACACTATCAGATGAATCAATATCTACCCCTGTTGATCACCATCAACCATGCCCCCACCCCACCCCCATCCCCACACAAGCGCAAACATACACACGGCAATAAGGGATGTTTGTTAGATTGGGAATATTTATTAGGGTGAATACGGTTATGAAATGTGAAGTAGGTTCTGTATTATCAGGGTCCATGCTTATAAAGCTTTTTAGTTGAGTCTGAGTTCATTCTCAAGCTTTTGATTGGTCAGATTTGAGTTCTCAAGCTTTCGATTGGTCAGATTTGAGCCAGAGGCTCAAATCTGACCAATCAAAAACTTGAGAACGAACGCAGACTCAACTAAAAGTTTTATAAGCATGGACCCTGGTGTTCATAAGGTTGCTGTGTTTAATAGCTAAGCTAACACTGACATGAATGAAACCAAAGAGGACTCCTTCTGTGTTCTCTGTACATTTGTAAAACAAATATTACCAGAGAGTATGTGTATTGACTCTGTGGAGGACAAAAGTTACAGCTACTTTACAGTTGATTACACAATACAATGTTCTACTTGATATCCATTATTATATAGAACTGTAGATAAGAGGTTTACTGGTGTATCCAATGTCATATTCCTCAGCCAAACCTTATCTCATTGGAACTTATTATCCCCACCTCACCCCTTTAACCCTTTTGGCGCCAAATTTCTAATTGCCGTCTGCAATCCAAATTTGTTAAATCATTCGGTAAAATAAGGAAATAAGATAATTAAATGCAAACTTCAAAGGAATAAAGCACAGGTATAGAAATAGAGTTTGAGACAAATAGTGAAGTCCCGGATCAGATGCCGCCTTGAAAAGGCGGCGTCTGATCTGGGACTGCACGGTTTGTAGTGGTGCATTTTTGCCACTTGGGCATATATATATATTGCTTTGCCCATTTTGGTCAGTCGACCGGTCTGTCCCTCCCTCCATCTGTCCATCAATTAGTAGACCAAATGGCTTCAGATGAATAACTGGAGAATGCTTTGGTCCAACTCTGATCCTGAAATTTAACAGAGAGGTTGGACATGATCAGTAGGTGACCCCATTGTTTTGGGACATGATGGGTCAAAGGTCAAGGCCACTTTGATCTTGAACAGGATTATCATTTTCACTTAATAGCAGAGGTATGCAGACATATCATCTTCAAAATTAGTACTCTGCTTGGTCATGACTAACAACTGACCCTTATTGATTTTGAGATTATTGAGATTTAATAACGGTGATAAATATGATTCTCACTGGCTGAATGATGTGTGTCAAAGGAATCTAGACCACCTGGCTACAACTCATGTATCTGAATAAAAAGAATATCACCCTGCTACATGAATAGACAGATGTATTAACTCTTTGAATATGAGAGGTTTTGATGAATGTATGACATTTGCAAATAGTGTAGATTAAGCTCAATTTTAGAATTGTGTAGTTTTGAAACAATTGTGGTAAATAGAGCATTTGCTTCTATGGAGCAAATGCTCTATTTATCACATTGGATTCCAAAAGTGACTGTTTCAGTGGCACCAAAAGGCATCAATATAAGGGAATGTGTTAATGGATGTTTTAGACTTGAAAATAAATACAACTTCCATTATGATTGTGAATACATGATTGGAATCAAAACATACTCTGTCAGATAGACATAATAATAAGCAAAATACCACACTTTCAAACAATGCAGGGTTTTTTTTGTCCTTCTGTTTTCCTAGTATATATCGTATGATTTTTCTTGTCATGGATTTAGCAACTCCATAATAGGTTGATATGTCGTCTGTGTGAGAAATGGTTTGTGATGGATTTGGTCGCTTACATAATCCTTTAAATTCTGATTGGTTTGTAAAAAATCCTACAATATACATATGTGTTATGTCCTGTAGGGTATGTTTGCCGGTTCCCTTCCTGAGATCATTGAAATCATTGGTAGCCAACCAAAATACAGTGGCACGTATAGCAAAGAGAGGGGGAAAAAGTAAGTGCAATATTACACTGTAAATTTGTTACCGTAATTAAGATAATTGTTTCATATTGAAAGACAATATTGACTGGCCAAGGCATTGCTGTTCATCATACACTGCTGACAGCAAACACACCTGAATGGTCGTCAGAAGCCCTGACAAGATGGGTACATTAAAACATTTTCAAGAATGACTCCTTTATTTCTCTACCAAACTTTATGTTGTGACCACTCTTTATAATCGTCTCAAAGAGATGATTCTAAAGAGTTGTCACAACATAGGGTTTGGTATGGAAATGACTATTTTAGTATTTGAATACCCATCTTTATCAATTGCTTTGGTAGTTGTCAACCTGCACCAGGTTGTTAATATATGCCTTAAACTCAGAACTCTTGATTTACATTGAATATATACGTAAAATCTCTCTATAACAACCACTAAATTACATCAAGTACATGTATTTTGTGTAAAAGGCAGGTGGTTGCTTAAAGCAAGGTGAAAGTAAAATAGAACGCTCCTTTAGGAGCATTCTGTTTTACTTTCACCTTGCTTTAAGCTGCCACCTGCCCCAAATAGCAACTAATTAACACAATTTTGTGGCCATTATAGAGAGGTTTTACTGTATAACTATGTTTAATTTATGGTTAAGGTTAATTATGCTTTTTTATGAGATATTACTATTGTTATAAAGTGACTGGCTTGATATTACCTTTTTTCCTTATTAATGTTCCAAGCTTATACAATGTTCCAAGCTGTGTGTGGAAATATGACCTCAGATTGACTCTTTGGCTAATATTTTTAAGTCGTACGTGGACATATAACCTTTGACTCTGTGGCCAATTTTCTAATATTCTCATGTTTCAGGCATATAGTCGTATGTGGACATATAACCTTTGACTCTGTGGCCAATTTTCTCAAGGACTTTCTACACAAGGACAGAGAGGATGTGGATGTTGAAATCATTTTCATACACAAGTAAGACCCAAACACATTCCCCAGCCATAGGGGCCAAGACTATAGCTTATTTAACCCTATTCCTGTTGAATAATTATGTCAAATAATGACATCACACATATTTATTTGCTGAATTTTTATATTCGCATCATGAACAGGAGAATAAATTTCGAGGGCTTAGTGCAAAACTATTCTAACTCCTTCAAAAAGTGAAGGAGTTAGAATAGTTTTTCACCAAGCCCTCAAATTAACCTTGGCAAAAACTGTAGAATCATATCTGTAATTATTTCATAAGCAATCAGAACAAACCCTGATCAGATGGCTCCTACAGGAACTGGGTCTACTCTGTTTGTGGAAAGGTGCTTACAATGTTTGTGAAGGAAATGGCTGCAAGGAAGTAACTTTGTTGCTATATTTTCAAACAATTAGACCAATATTCTTATATGTACATTAGAGCACATGACCTGTGTCTCAGGTGAGCAACATAGGACCTTTGTGGTTCTCTTGTTTGAAAATATATATTTTATATAAATATATCAATTGGACCAGTCGGCTTCCCATTATTATTACAACTGTTTGTAAGGTTATGAATGTATGGAATCATGCAAGTTATAGAGGTCTACAGTTGAACTTCGATATCTTCACCTTCACTGGGCCATAAAATTTCCTTGAGATAACAGAGGTTCAAGTCATCCGCAGCTTAATGCAGGTCTAAAGTAATGCTGAAAGCTCCCTTAATGCAGGTCTAAAGTAATGCTGAAAGCTACCTATAGGAGCTTTCAGCAATACTTTCTACCTGCATTAAGCTGTTACATATGTTTCTAGATATGCAAAGCTGATACATTTTAGAACAATGTATTATAGAGTTTGGAAGGACTGAACATTTACTTCAAGTTAACCCAAAGTTTGAGTTACTCGAGTTTGAGATATCAAAGTTCAACTGTATAATTGTAATATTTATTATTGATTGAGCTAACTCTCCAACAATAGTATATTTTAAAATAGGATACCAAACTAATTAGAGGCAAATGAAGCATGCAGTAACCTGGCATTCCACTGGAATCCAATTAACCCTTTACTTGTTTAACCCTTTCCTTCATACAAACCCTTTTCTTCACACATCTGCTAACAGAGTAGACACATATAGGAGCTGTCTGATCAGGGTCTTCTCTTTTGCTAATGGAATTTGATTGATCTGCTTCTTTAGTTTAAAAAATGGCTGCAATGTTCCACCTGCCATATTTCATAATAACTATTTTGTCCGTGAATATTTAATGAGGGTAATGAAATTTCGACTAAATATAGAACAGGGAAAGGGTTAATTGTCATGTAAGAATTAATGATATCATGAAAATTTATTAGCTGGATTTATGTAACGTAAAGTTTTCATGGGAAGTTTTTTACTTTTACTTTGTAGGATCATATCTATATCATGTCATAAGCAAACAGAGCACACCCTGATCAGATGGCTGCTATAGGAACCATCTGATTTGGGTCAGTTTTTATATGAAGGAAAGGGTTAATCAATGTAAATGTATTAACCCTTTCCCTGTTGTGTATTTATGCCAATTTTCAGTATCAACTGAATATTCATGAACAAAATAGTTATAAAGAAATAAGGAAGATGGAACATTGTAGACATTTTAGAAAGTAAAGAAACATCTTATCAATTTCTATTAGCAGACAGAGTAGACCCTGATCAGATGGCTCCTCTAGGAGCCGTCTGATCTGGGTCTACATGTACTTGGTTTGCAAATGTGTGAAAACATGTTTATATGAGGGAAAGGGTTAACTATAGAGCTGGGTATCATGTATGAAATAATGACATCATGAATATTTATCAGATCTTTTTTATGTCTAAATCTTACAGAGCAGACCCTGATCAGATAGGCTCCGATAGAACCCATCTGATCAGGGTCTACTCTGTTTGCAAATGCATGAGAGGCATTTATCTTAGGTGAAGGGTTAACTTGTAATAGTACATATTGCAAAAATAGTGCATCTTGTCTGATCTGGATCCAAGCTGTTTGCAATTGATAGTAATGTTTTGGTTAGCAGTGAAGAGGTACAGGACAGAGGTATAATATTTTCGTCTTAACTTTATCGGTTGAGTGCTGATGTTTTGAATTGGAATGGTCCACCATTGCTTAGCCCTTTCCCTGATGAATATTTATGAATATTCATGAGTATTCATTCACTTAATTTTTACATGGTACACATTTAACAGGGAATTGGTGGCTTAGACAAAAAATGTTGGTTCATATCTGTATTTTTCATCAGCACACGGTGCAGACTCTGATCAGACATCTTCTACAAGAGCCATCTGATCTGGGTCTACTGTGTTTGCATATGTTTGACAAAGCATTTATATGAAGGAAATGGTTTACCTTTTCCGTGTTGAATATTATTATAAGAAATAACGATATCATGAATATTTATTAGCATGACCATGATTGGATGGGTCCTCTATAGATTATAATTATGGTCTTGGTCTAGATCTTTTTACAAATGCAAGCTTATAGATTTCTAGCAACCAATTGGTGTCAAGTCTGACTTGATTTCCTGTAACAATGAAGGTTCTGTGATTTGTATGAGTTTTGATGTGATTTTAGATTGTTACCAGACCTGGAGTTAGAAGGCTTGCTGAAGCGGCACTTTACCCAAGTGAAGTTCTTCCTAGGAACAGTGATGGATGCCAAACACCTGGAGAGGGTGAAGGTAAGGAATAGGGAAACTGGCCAGACATCAGGCACATAAAGTACAGTGGCTACTTAACCCTGTACTCCATAAATACACCTTTCTATGCCTTTGCAAACAGAGTAGACCCAGATCAGACGGCTCCTTTAGGAGCCGTCTGATCAGGGTCTGCTCTGTTTGCTTGTGATATGATATAGACATGAATTTACAGTTTCTGAGATTGCTGAAAATTCATGAGTTCATGACCGTGCTATTATAAAAATTAATCTAATCAATATGTAATAATTTCTTACATGGATATTCATGGAGTAAATGGTTAATATATAAACATGGTGTCTTTTTAAAATAGAAAGCTCCCTAATGCAGAAAGAAAGTTCTAGAGAACTTTTGTCATGCATTAACTTCCACCTGTCTTGACAGTTTCAATGTGTGAATGAAAACATTAAAGTTTTTTGCAAACAGGGTTGACCCAGATGAGAGGGCCCCCAGAGGAACCCTCTCACCAGGGTCAACTCTCTTTGTCATGTTACAGTATTTATTAAAAAATATCTCTGAATATTTATAATTAGTATCACCTTAATTAATTTTGGGACAATCCATTTAACTCTTTCCCTCATATAAACGCCTTTTCATGCATTTTCAAACAGAGAAGACCCAGATCAGACGGCTCCTATAGCAGCCGTCTGATCAGGGTCTGCTCTTTTTGTTAATGGAATTTGAATGATCTGTTTCTTTAGTTTCTAAAATGGCTACAATGTTCCCCCTTCCATATATCATTATAACTATTTTGTCGATGAATATTCAGTAGGTATTGAAAATTGGACTAAATATAGAACAGGGAAAGGGTTAACATGTGGGTGTACTAGGATCCTCTAGAACTCTTGGAAGAGCCTGCTTCCTAGTGTCTTCACTGTTTTGCATTCTTTTAACCTTTTCCCTGTTGCATATTCATGTAAGAAATAATGACATTATGAATATTTATTAGTGGATTTTTGTTATGGCATATAATTATACACAGGATTTTTTTTATATTTGTGTAAATTGTAATCAGATCTGTTATATTTTCATTAGCAAACAGAGCTGACCCTGATTGCATTGCATGGCTCCTATAGGAGCTATCTGAATTTGGTCTACTCTGTTTGCAAAGGCATGAGAATACGTTTATACGAAGGGAAGGATTAAAATGCTCTCATAGTTTATGCCCTTTCATACTGACTCTATCATAAAACATTGATGGTTTGTACCATCCCGCTTTGAACATTTAGCATTCAAAGGGTTTTTGAAGTGTATTCCTCAGTCAATAGTCTACCATTGTTAGAGATATACATAGCATACCAACCAATTAATTTGCCATCAACTCTGTTGCAGTATCTATGAGGTAGATTGTGTCGTCTACATGTGCAGAGTGTTGCTTACAGATCAGTGGCCTCAGGCAGAATTTGTATCAATATGATTTTCATTCACCTTGTCCTACATATAATACACATACATTTTAATTAATACTTGAATCAAAATGCAAATATGCTCTACTTTCTCTAGTAAACACCACTGGGGTGCGACATTTTTATACCCCCACAAACGAAGTTTGAGAGGGGGTATATAGGAGTCGTGTGTTGGTCGGTTGGTTAGTCGATTAGTATGTCTATTTGTCTGTCTGTCTGTCTTCTGTTTGTCTGTTGCACAAACTGGTTAAGTCCACTTATTTACGTAACCCTTTGAGATAAAGCTTTGAAACTTTACACACTTGCCTACCATCACAAGCTTCATCAGTAGGCAAGAGTACATAACTCTGACAAGAATTTTGACAGAAGTATGGCCCATTTTATGCTCCCCAGATCAGATCTGGGGGGCATATTGTATTTGCCCTGTCTGTTTGTTTGTCTGTTTGTCTGTTTGTTTGTCAGCAACTTTAACATTGGTCATAACTTTTGAGCCAGTACAGATAGAGACTTGATATTTGGCATGCATATGTATCTCATAAAGCCGCACATTTTGAGGGGTGACATGTCAAGGTCAAGGTCATCCTTCAAGGTCAGAGGTCAAATATATGGGTCAAATCACTGACTTTAACATTGGCCATAACTTTTGGACCAGTAGAGATAGAGACTTGATATTTGGCATGCTTGTGTATCTCATGAAGCTGCACATTTTGAGGGGTGACATGTCAAGGTCAAGGTCATGCTTCAGGGTCAAAGGTCAAATTGTCTGTTTGTTTGTCTGTAACTTTAACATTGGTCATAACTTTTGAGCCAGTACAGTTAGTGACTTGATATTTGGCATGCATATGTATCTCATGAATCTGCATATTTGAGGGGTGACATGTCAAGGTCAAGATCATCCATCAAGGTCAGAGGTCAAATATATGGGTCAAATCACCGACTTTAACATTGGCCATAACTTTTGGACCAGTAGAGATAGAGACTTGATATTTTGCATGTTTGTGTATCTCATGAAGATGCACATTTTGAGGGGAGACATGTCAAGGTCAAGGTCATCCTTCAGGGTCAAAGGTCAAATTGTCTGTTTGTTTTTCTGTAACTTTAACATTGGTCATAACTTTTGAGCCAGTACAGCTAGTGACTTGATATTTGGCATGCATATGTATCTCATGAATCCACACATTTTGAGGGATGACATGTCAAGGTCAAGGTCATCCATCAAGGTCAGAGGTCAAATATATGGGTCAAATCACTGACTTTAACATTGGCCATAACTTTTAGACCAGTAGAGATAGAGACTTGATATTTTGCATGTTTGTGTATCTCATGAAGCTTCACATTTTGAAGGGTGACATGTCAAGGTCAAGGTCATCCTTCAGGGTCAAAGGTCAAATTGTCTGTTTGTTTGTCTGTAACTTTAACATTGGTCATAATATTTGAGCCAGTACAGCTAGTGACTTGATATTTGGCATGCATATGTATCTCATAAAGCCACACATTTTGAGGGGTGACATATCAAGGTCATGGTCATCCTTTAAGGACAGAGGTCAAACATATGGGTCAAATCACTGACTTTAACATTGGCCATAACTTTTGAACCAGTAGAGATAGAGACTTGATATTTGGCATGCTTTTGTATCTCATGAAGCTGCACAGTTTGAGGGGTGACATGTCAAGGTCATCCTTTAGGGTCAAAGGTCACCAACTTCAAATTGGCCATAACTTTTGAACAAATAGAGATAAGAGTCTTGATATTTGGTATGCATATGTATCTCATGAAGCTGCATATTTTGAGGGGCAACATGTCAAGGTAAAGGTCATATTTTAGGGTCAAAGGTCACCGACTTTAACATTGGCCATAACTTTTGAACCAGTAGAGATACAGACTTGACATTTGGTATGCATGTGTATCTCATGAAGCTGCACAGTTTGGGGGTGACATGTCAAGGTCAAGGTCATCTTTCAGGATCATAGGTCACCGACTTTAACATTGGCCATAACTTTTGAACCAGTAGAGATACTGACTTGACATGTGGTATAAGTGTGTATCTCATGAAGCTGCACAGTTTGGGGGTGACATGTCAAGGTCAAGGTCATCTTTCAGGGTCAAAGGTCACCGACTTTAACATTGGCCATAACTTTTGAACCAGTAGAGATACAGACTTGACATTTGGTATACATGTGTATCTCATTTGGCTGCACAGTTTGGGGGTGACATGTCAAGGTCAAGGTCATCTTTCAGGGTCAAATGTCACCGACTTTAACATTGGCCATAACTTTTGAACCAGTAGAGATACAGACTTGATAGTTGGTATACATGTGTTTCTCATTTGGCTGCACAGTTTGAGGGTTGACATGTCAAGGTCAAGGTCATCCTTCATGGTCAAAGGTCATCAACATTAACATTGGCCATAACGTTTGAACCAGTAGATATACAGATTTGATGCTGGTATGCATGTGTATCTCATGAAGCCGCACAGTTTGAGGGATGACATGTCAAGGTCAAGGTCATCCTTCATGGTCAAAGGTCATCAATTTTAACATTAGCCATAAGTTTTGAACCAGTAGAGATTCAGACTTGATATTTGATATGCATGTGTAACGCATGAAGCTACACAGTTTGAGGGGTGACATGTCAAGTTCAAGGTCATCCTTCAGGGTCAAATATCATATCGAGGGGGCATAGTGTTTCACAAACACATCTTGTTATCTTAACTTTTTTGGTTAAGGTTTTTTTTGTTAAAGTCCTTTTATCTACATAACCCTGTGGGATAAAGCTTTGAAACCTTACACACTTGTTCACCATTATAAGCCTTATCTGTAGTTTTAAAACCATTGCAAATGCTCTATTTATCTCAATGGTTTCAACTAATGATTTTTACAGGGGGCGTCAAAAGGTGTTAGTATGAGGGAATGGGTTACATATCAAACCCAACTCAATGTATAAATATGTTTAAAAATTACTATTCACTATGCAAAGTGTAGCTCTATGTTATTTGTCATCTGTCATCAGTTTTATTTAAAGAAATGCAATGTGATGTCTGATTATCACAATTAAGTTTAGTCCACTCAATTTTAGTTCTGTGTAGCAATAAATGGGTTAACCCGGTACTCTATAAATACGCTTTTCTACACCTTTGCAAACAGAGAAGACCCAGAAGACCTATAGGAGCTATCGGATCAGGGTCTACTCTGTTTGCTTATGATGCAATATGGATATGATTCTACAGTTTCTGCTATGGCTAAAACTGTCATGTATCCATGCGCTATTAAAACAAATTACTCTAGTTTATATTCATGATGTCATTATATTTGACATGAATTTTCATGGAGTAAAGGGTTAACATGAGTGTAATGTAGTTGAAATTCAGAGATGAGGGAACGACTAATTTCAGTTAAGGTAGACCAGTAAAACATTGACTTCATCGAAAATGTCTTGCACTTATAGTAATAATTAGTCTCGCAAATGCATTCACTTAACCTTTCCCTCATATAAACGCCTTTTCACTCATTTGCAAACAGAGAAGACCGAGACCAGAGCCGTCTGATCAAGGTCTGCTCTCATTGCTTTTGACATGTTAAAGATCTGATTCTATAGGTTTTGACAAAGCAAAAAATATGCTTGAAAAGTTTACATTTAGAAATAGAACTAATAAATATTCATGATGTCAAAATTTCTTGCATGAATACTGAGCAGGGAAAGGGTTAATTTATTAACATAGGAGTCTGTACAAAGAGGTGGTAGCTTAATGCAGGACAAAAGTGACACAAAAAGCTTAAACAGGAGCTTTTCTTTCACTTTTACCCTGCATTAGGCTTTAAAAATCCAGATTTATAATTCTTTTGAGTGGTCGTATTTTAACAAATCAGGTTTAACTTTTATAAGTAGTTTGGATGCAGATGAGGATATAAAAAAGCATCCAAAGACTGCATGATCTATTCATGTGTTGAAGAAAAAAAAGTAATGTGCTTTATTGTTATGAATTTTTGCTTTATAGTTGATCACCTCTGAAGTCTAGAAAAGTTGTGTAAATTAAAATATTTTCAAGAATAGCTCCTATATTTGTTTCTCCATCAAACCCTTATATATTGTAGCCACTCTTTGGAATCGTCTCTTCCAAACGATTCTGAAGAGTGATCACAACATAGGGCTTGGTGGAGAAATAACGATTTTAGTGTTTGATTACACACCTTTACTCTTTGCGTACTTAAGTAATGGTTTTCTGCAAAAAATATTGTCTGCCGCAGTTCTGAAAGTAAAAAATCCTTGATTTCTCTTTTCAAAAATGTAGTCAAGAGTTTGGATGTTGATGGGACTTCAGGTTACTAGTTGTCTTATCATGTTTTGAATAGGTACTGGTAATCACCACCTGCTCGTTATTACGTTAAGAATTTTAGAATGAAACTGGCAGCTTGTGTAACAGACCCATGGCCTAGTTTATTGGTATTGTTCAATGTTGAATATAGATTTTACTGAATAGGCACTTCAGTTTATGAATGGTGCTATTATTTTGGGGTAAACTGGCTTGTATTTAACTCTTTGCACGCTAGCGGCGAAATTGTTATTACCTATGCAAACAGTTTGGATCCAGATGAGACGCAGCATAATGCGGCATCTCATCAGGATCCAAACTGTTTGTCATCTTTACCATATTTTTGCAAAAAAATTAGAGAAAGTTTATTTTAAGAATTGAAGCAGACGACAATTGTTGCAGACGAAATATTACTTTTTAAACATTGTTGAAATTGATAGATCACCATTTTTACTAAAAGGAAGTCAGTATGGTACTGATTGTCAAACAGCCATAGTTGCCATGACAGAACATCTCTCCATTGTTATACGTCTGTTTGTTTAACCCTTTCCCTGTTATATGTTTATTTCAAATTTCAATACCTACCAAATATACATGAACAAAATAGTTATGATATGACATATGGAAAGTGGAAAATTGTGGCCATTTTAGAAAGTAAAGAATCAGATCTTTCAAATTCCATTAGCAAACAGAGTAAACCCTGATCAGACGGCTCCTATAGGAGTCGTCTGATCTTGGTCTACTCTGTTTGCAAGTGCATGAAAACACGTATATATATGAGGGAAAGGGTTAACCCTTTCTCTGTTTAATATTCATGTCGGAAATTAAGACATCATGAATATTTATTAGTTGATTGTTTATAATGGCATAATTATGTTCACATGCAGTTTTGGTATTGGTAGAATCTGTAGAGTCAGATCTGTTGGATTTTCATTGGCAAGCAGAATAGACCTTGATCAGACAGCTCTTACAGGAGTCATCTTATCTTGTTTTGCTCTGTTTGCAAAGGTATAAACAATTATATGAAGGAAAAGGTTAACCCTTAATCTGCTGAATAATTAAAACTGGCTTCTCATTTTTTGAATATTAAATGACCCTTTCTCTGTTCTATATTTATTTCAAATTACAATACCTACTGAATATTAAGGACAAAATAGTTATGATAAGATATGGAAGATGGAACTTTGTAGTCATTTTAGAAACTAAAGAAACAATCAAATTTTATTAGCAAACAGAGCAGACCCTAATCAGGTGGCTCCTATTGGAGCTGTCTGATCTGGGTCTACTCTGTTTGCAAATGCATGAAAAAGTTATAATATGAGGGAAAAAGTTGAACAAAATTTATGACTGAAGAAAATGATTATTATGGCAAACAGTGCAGACCCTGATCAAGGGTATACATTGTTTGAAAAGGTCTTATTTACTGAGTTCCCGCACATTTAGAGCTCACTAAACAAGAAACCAGAGAATGTTTTAACACTTCGCTTGCTATTCGCGTCAATATACCTACCTGTAAATAGTGAAGACCCAGATGAGACAGCTCCTGCAGGAGCTGTCTCATCAGGGTCTGCATTATTTACAAATTGATTGTGCAACCAGTGCACTCCACAGCAGTGATCGCACAGCGAAATACTTGTACACAGTGAAGATATATGTAATTATACTACAAATAAGAGTAAAGGGTTAAAGTTATCAAAAATGGAGCAGAATTAACTCATTCAGATTAACAAACTGTTGGGTTTTTAGGTAAATAATGATACAGTAAAACCCCTCTTAACCGGAATTCTTGTAGAGAAGAATTTAGATACTTTTAGGCAGGTGGCCCCTGCATTAAGCTGCCACCTGTCCCAAAGACAGATATGTATACTATACTAAATTGAATGTCCGGCATAGAGGGGTTGTACATGTATACCCTAGTTCAGATACCAAATCTCCCCATTCCACAACTTTGTAAAGCTGAATCATTCAATTTGGTATTACAGTAAAACTCCTCTAAACAGAATATTAAATTTAGTATAAATATTGGTCTTGAAAAAAGGTGGGATTATGCTCTAGGAGCTGTCTGCATGGAGTTCTGATTTAGAGTGGTTTTACTTTATTTTACAAATAGTGTAGACCCTGATCAAACTGCTCCTTTAGAAACTGTTTGATCTGGGTCTGCACTATTTGCATTGAAGTTTGTCTGTCCGAGTTCTTAGGGTAAAATAGTATATTTAAGTGAGTTCTATTTTGATATTTGTGATATTGTAATTGTTATATGGTAATTGTTGAAACCTTTATATTTCACATGTGGAGCTAATTGTGTGAAGAGAATAATTTACCTATTCACATCCTTGAACCAGTGAATTTCAGGCTGCCAGCTTTTAGACTAACTTTATATGACTATTAACCATTTACTTTATGAATATTCATGAAGTCATGATTCATGAAAATTTATTAGCTGATTTTTTATAATTGCATATGTACATAGACCAGTCATCTTGATCCGAGTCTACTATGTTTGCAAATGTGTAGAAAAGAGTATATAGAGAGTAAAGGGTTAAAGAAGCTTAACCCATTACCTCATATGCTATATTTAGACCCATCCTCTTTGAATAAATATACTGAAAAGGAGCATTTACTAGAGAAAAGAAAAAAAATAGAACTGTAGTTATGAAACCATTGTGATAAACAGAGCATTTGCTCCTGTTGAGCAAATGCTCTCTTTATCACAATGGTTTCACAAAGTAGTTTTTACAGAGGTGTCAAAAGGCGTCAATATAAGAGAATGGGTTAAAGGTCTTATTGCTCAGGGTCTATACTGTTCACTGTACCTAGTAGTGTATATACAGTAGAACTTCTGCAAATGGACGATACATATAATAGATATGGATATTATAGAGCAATGAACAGCATGCTGGTAGCTATTCAAATTTCATCAGCAAACAGAGTAGATAGCTCCTTCTGATCTGGATCTACTCTGTTTGCAAAGGGAATTAGTTAACCCGGTGCTTGATATTTGGTTCCTGTTATGCTTTTGTAGAAAGAGTAGACCCTGGTCAGACAGCTACTGTAGGGTCTGCTCTGTTTGGTTAACCCTTTGCTTCATGAATACTTATGTAAGAGATGATGACATCATGAATGATTGAATAATTGCATAATATGAACACAGGAAATATTTACCATGAAACAGAGCAGGCCAACAGGTCAACTCTGTTTGCAAAGTCGTTATGAGGTGTTTCTATGAAGTAAAGGGTTAACCCTTTCCCTGTTTTATGTTTATTTCAATACCTACTAAATATTCATAAACAAAATGTTATAATTAATTACGGAAGGTGGAACATTGTAGCCATTTGAGGAAGTAAAGTAACACATTTATCAAATTCGATTAGCAAACAGAGCAGACCCTGATCAGACGGCTCCTATAGGAGCCGTCTGATCTGGGTCTACTCTGTTTGCAGCTGCATAAAAACATGTTTATATGAGGGAAAGGGTTAAGTAACAGATCTGACTCAACATTGTCTGCATAAGTTTCTTCATTCATGTGCTTAAACAAAATTCGATTAAATCAGTATTCATTAAGTCATAAATTCTTACATGAATATTTATGCACTAAAGGAATAATGAAGTATTTTAATTAATTTCCAAATTTTACAGAAAATTGTAACTGATTGCATCACTTCAAAACATTATTTATTTAAAATTTTGCGGAATGTTTTAATTCCATTACTGGTCTTGAAGTAACTAGGAAATTAATGACTTTCTTGAGAGAATGAAATTTATAGGGGCATCTGTGTTCTGCAAGATGAGGTCTAGTTTATAACTCAAGCAGTTTCAATGCTGTTTAACCCTTTGCTCCATAAATACGCCTTTTCTACGCCTCTGTAAAAGTCACTTTATGAAACCATTGTGATAAATAGAACATTTGCTCCTATAGGAACAAATGCTCTATTTATCACAATGGTTTAAAAACTACACAGTTCTAAACTTTTCCTTTTCTCTAGTAAATGCTTCTTTTGGGTAGATTGATTCAAAGAGATTGTGTCTAAAAATAGCCTATGGAGGAAAGGGTTAACATCATACATGTTAACATGATACATGTAATTCAACAGAAAATCTGTTCCTCAAGTGTCTGTAAAACTCCTGCAGTTGAAATAATTCTACAGTCGGCTCATTATTTTACAGAATTTATTACACGATCCTTTTTTAGCTCACCAGAGCACAAAGTGCTCAGGGTGAGCTTTTGTGATTGCCTGATGTCCGTCGTCCGTCGGCGTGCGTCGTCAGTCGTCAACAATTTGAACCTTTAAAAATCTTCTCCTCTGAATCTACAGGGTTCTCAGCTTTCACCTTTGGCACATAGTATCATCTTTAGGTCCTCTACAAAAGTTATATAAATTATGGCCCTGGGGTCAAAATTGGCCCCGCCCCAAGGATTCCTTGTTTTCAAAACTTTGAAAATCTTCTCCTCTGAAACTGGAAGGCTCTCAACTTTCATATTTGGCACAGAGCATCATGTTCAGGTCCTCTACAAAAGTTATATAAATTATGGCCCTGGGGTCAAAATTTGCCCCGCCCCAGGGGTGGGCAGTTTTCAATAGAAACAAATAGTGAAATCTTTGAAAATCTTCTCCTCTGAAACTGGAAGGCTCTCAGCTTTCATATTTGGCACATAACATCTTGTTCAGGTCCTCTACAAAAGTTATATAAATTATGTCCCTGGGGTCAAAATTAATCCCGCCCCAGGGGTGGGCAGTTTTCAATAGAAACAAATAGTGAAATCTTTGAAAATCTTCTTCTCTGAAACTAGAAGTCTCTCAGCTTTCATATCTGGCACAGAGCATCATGTTTAGGTCCTCTACAAAAGTTATATAAATTATGGCCCTGGGGTCAAAATTGGCCCCGCCCCAGGGGTTGGGCAGTTTTCAATAGAAACAAATAGTGAAATCTTTGAAAATCTTCTTCTCTGAAACTGGAAGGCTCTCAGCTTTCATATCTGGCACCGAGGATAATGTTCAGGTCCTCTACAAAAGTTATATAAATTATGGCCCTGGGGTCAAAATTGGCCCTGCCCCAGGGGTTGGGCAGTTTTCAATAGAAAAAAATAGTGAAATCTTTGAAAATCTTCTTCTCTAAAACTGGAAGGCTCTCAGCTTTCATATTTGGCACATAGCATCTTGTTTAGGTCCTCTACAAAAGTTATATAAATTATGGCCCTGGGGTCAAAATTAACCCCGCCCCAGGGGTGGGCAGTTTTCAATAGAAACAAATAATGAAATCTTTGAAAATCTTCTTCTCTGAAACTGGAAGGCTCTCAACTTTCATATTTGGCACAGAGCATCATGTTCAGGTCCTCTACCAAATTTGTATAAATTATGGCCCTTGGGTCAAAATTGGCCCGCCTCAGGGGTTGGGCAGTTTTCAATAGAAACAAATAGTGAAATCTTTGAAAATCTTCTCCTCTTAAACTGGAAGGCTCTCAGCTTTCATATTTGGCACAGAGCATCATGTTCAGGTCCTCTACAAAAGTGATATAAATTATGGCCCTAGGGTCAAAATTGGCCCCGCCCCAGGGGTTGAGCAGTTTTCAATAGAAACAAATAGTGGAATCTTTTAAAATATTTTCCTCTGAAACTGGAAGGCTCTCAGCTCTCATATTTGGCACAGAGCATCATGTTCAGGTCCGCTACAAAATTTATATAAATTATGGCCCTGGGGTCAAAATTGGCCCCACCTCAGGGTTGGGCAGTTTTCAATAGAAACAAATAGTGAAATCTTTGAATATCTTCTCCTATGAAACTGGGTGGTTCTTAGCTTTCATATTTTGCACATAGCATCATGTTCAGGTCCTCTACAAAAGTTATATAAATTATGGCCCTGGGGTCAAAATTGGCCCCGCCCCAGGGGTAGACAGTTTTCAACAGAAACATATAGTGAAAACTTTGAATATTTTCTCCTCTGATTGTCTGGTGAGCGCTTCAGGGCCATTCTGCCCCTCTTGTTTAACAGTTTGTCTGTTTTTTTTAATAAAAAATTTGAGCTATTGTCATAGTCATTGTCATCTGGAAACTTGAATGTTGGCTATTCACTTCTTTACTACTCATGAAAATCTTATGAAAATGCACACACTTGTTCACTGTCACAAAGGCTATACAATCAAACAGACGAGCATTGGCTCCGGTTTGCAAGCATTGGCACTGCATGCGGTGCTCTTGTTCATATCTATAACAGGGAGTTTTTTAACAGGAGATAATGATGCTTTATCTAATTGTTCAAGTACCGGTACTAACCTCATCTTGTTACCCTGTGTTCTTGTGGCACGGGTTGTGAGTATTATTAACCCTATGATCAGATAAGACCTAAAATCTTATCTTATCCACCTGTGCTTGCTCCTGTCGAGCAGCTTTGCTGAACAAATTCTTGGCAGCAGATACTTCTGTCTACATCAATTCTAAAATTTTCTATAAAGTTTCTCCAGTTATCTGAAAAAAGTTGATGAGAGTGTCAGACTGTTTGAATGCTGACGAGCTGCTGAGTTACTTGATGTCTCATCTGGATCCAAGCTGTTTGCATTGGTTGCCTCTTTCCCTTTTATAACCCATTCCCTCATACTGACGCCTTTTGATGCCTCTGCAAAAGTCACCTGTTGAAACCATTGTGATAAATAGAGCATTTGTTCCTATAGGAGCAAATGCTCTATTTATCACAATGGTTTCAAACTACAAATTTCTAAAAAAAAGCCTTTTCTCTGGTTAATGCTCCTTTTCGGTAGATTTATTCAAAGAGGTTGGGTCTGAAAATAGCTTATGAGGTAAAGGGATAAAATGCTTTTTTTATGCCTTTGCAAACAGAGTCAGACAGCTTCTCTACAGGATCCACCTGTTGTTGTTGTACTCTGTTTGCAAATGCATAAAAAGGCATAGTTATAGAGTAAGTGTTGAAAGAAATTTTGAAAGAGGCTCCTAGAGATGAAATTTTAACCAGCTTTCCAAAAGCAAATTGTTCATGATTGACATATCAAACTCTCAGATCTAAGGTGTCATTACTTGAAGTGCTTGTTGCAGGCAGTGAATGAATCATCCAATAAAGATGTTATCCATTTAATGCTATAAGTAACTGTCTGCTGTCTACAAGTACATGTACATTTTTCTTTCAATTTCTTTTCAAATACTGACAGAGTGTCAAAGATCCTGATGTAATGCTGATTTCCTTTTGGGAACAACATATTTTGTAAAGGTTTTCACAAATTTGCACATAGTGGCGAAAGGCTTCAATTACTGTACTCTTCTTAATAAATGCTCCCACTCTAATATATACATGTACCCCCACTCTAATGAATGCCCCCACTCTAATGAATGCCCCCACTCTAATAAACACTCAACTCTAATAAATGCCCCTTATTTCTGGGAGGGAAACTAATGATTAATAAGACAGCTAAAACCCTGTATAATAACCATTAAATAAGAAATATAGGTTTTACAAAATACAGGGGGTAGCTTAACTAAGACTGAAAGCAAAACAGAATGCTCACCTAGGAAATTTCTGCATTGCTTTCATTCTGTATTATTTTAGCAACCACCAGTGTACAAAATGCAAGAAACTTTAACCCATTCCCTCATATTGACGCCTTTTGGCGCCTCTGTATACATGTACATCACTTCTTGAAACCATTGTGATAAATAGAGCATTTGCTCCAATGGAGCAAATGTTCTATTATTACAGTGGTTTCTAAACTGCACAATTCTAAAATTTACCTTTTTTCTAGTAAATGCTCCTTTTTGGTACATGTATATTTATTCAAGGAGATTGGGTCTAAAAATAGCTATGAGGGAATTGGTTAAAACTGTTACGTCTCCGGAAGTTTTTATTAGAAATAATATGGTGTATATAACCAATCCTTTCATTTTAAACATCTTCAATGAAGTATTTCAAAATTTCTTTTTTGTGTGATGAAACCTTATTTTTATGCTCCCAACTGTAGAGAGGGGGAGGGAGCATTTAGATTCATACTCATATGTACATCTTTACTTATTCCTTGAATATTTATACATGTACAATAATTCATGACTTCTTGAATATTCGTAAACTTATTTTTTATAATAGCCAATGAACATGGAAAGTTTTGGCCTTTTCAGCAACTGTAGAATATGATCTGTATAATACCATAAGCAAACAGAAAACCCTGATCAGACAGCTCCTACAGATATTTCTGTTTCTTTTATCAATTCATTTATTGTTTCATTTTCAGTTGAGCAGTTGTCTGTTTAACCCTTTCCCTGTTCTATATTTACATGTAGTCCAAATTTCAATACCTACTGAATATTCATGGAGAAAATAGTTATAATGAAACATGGAAGGTGGACCATTGTAGCCAATTTAGAAAGAAAAGAAACAGATCTTTCAAATTCCACTAGCAAACAGAGTAGACCCTGATCAGACGGCTCCGTCTGATCTGGGTCTACTCTGTTTGCAAATGCGTGAAAACACGTTTATATGAGGGAAAGGGTTAAAATGGTATAGATTATTACAGAGCTATATATTGTTTTTCCCTTGCAGTCATTTATAAATAACTTACCTTATTTTCTTCATGTATTCTCCAATGTATTTACAGATAAAGGATGCCCATGCCTGCCTGGTCCTGGCTAACAAATATTGTGAAGATCCAGATCAGGAAGATGCTTCCAACATTATGCGTGTGATATCCATCAAGAACTACCACGCGGATATCAAAGTCATTGTTCAGTTACTTCAGTACCATAATAAGGTGAGCAAAAAGTAAAAGTAACTTGACCCTTTCCCTCATATTAACGTATTTTCACATATTTGCAAACAGAGTAGACCCAGATCAGACGGCTCCTATAGGAGCCGTCTGATCAGGGTTTGCCCTGTTTGCCAAGGGAATTTGATAGATCTGTTTCTTCACTTTCTAAAATGGCTACAATGTTCCACCTTCCATATTTCATTATAACTATTTTCTTCATGAATATTCAGTAGGTAATGAAATTTGGAACAAACATAGAACAGGGAAAGGGTTAAGTTTATAATGCACCACCTAGAACATGAGTTACCGTGGTTAACCCTTTCCCTGTTCTATATTTAGTCCAAATTTTAATACCTACAGAATATTCATGGACAAAATTGTTATAATGAAATAAGGAAGGTGGAACATTTTAGCCAATTTAGAAAGTAATGAAACAGATCTATCAAATTCTATCAGCAAACAGAGCAGACCCTGATCAGATGGCTCCTCTAGGAGCCGTCTGATCTGGGTCTACTCTGTTTGCAAATGCATGAATAGGTGTTTATATGAAGGAAAGGGTTAACACTTTCCATATAAATTGCCTTTACTGAGTAGATCCAGATCAGGCAATTGCACTTATATCGAAAAATGTCCATGTGATACAAAATTAACTGTTTTATTTTTTTGTTGTACAACAAAATATTATCTGCCTATGTTGAACAGTTATGAAACTAAAACTTAAACAAAATTATCGCTGAAGAAAATTATTTTTATGACAGAACGGTGCAGACTCAGGGTTTTGAGTATCTACTGTTTGAAAAGATCTTATATACTTGGTTCCCGCACATTAACCCTTTATATAAAAGATATGTCTTTCTGTGCCTTTGCAAAGTAGACCCAGGTCAAATGGCTCCTATAGGAGCCTTCAGATCTGGGTCTGCTCTGTTTGCTTTTGAAATTACATAGATTTCAATGTACAGTTTCTGCCATAGCCAAAATATCCTGTGTTCATTTGTCGTTATGAATATTAAACTAATTAATATTCATGATGTCATTATTTCCTACATGAATATTCATGGAGTAAATGGTTAAGGGTTAACTTGCCAACTATATAGTCTGACAGTAAAGCTGTAACCTAAACGGGTTGATCCCTTGCATGACTAGTAGACCTGTGCTTGTGTTGTCTAGACTAGACAAGTCACCAGAATCAACATAATATTTGATATCATGGATATTTCAAATGAATGTAAATTTATACACTTACATCGAAAGCAGGCTTATGCAAAAGGCTTATCAGTCTGGTGGTTTTCAATTGACTGTTCATGCAAATGCACTTGTTTTGCTTATTCTTTAGGTTTATTAATGCAAATGAATTTACATTGTACATGTATTTTATTCTTTAGGCTTACCTCCTGAATATTCCAAGCTGGGACTGGAAGCGTGGTGACGATGCTGTGTGTATAGCTGAACTTAAGCTGGGCTTCATCGCTCAGAGCTGTCTTGCACCTGGCTTCTCCACCCTCATGGCCAACTTGTTCACTATGAGATCATACAAGCCGGTAAATAAACTAACCTTGTAGAACTTTGTCACTTGTGTTTGTGAAATTAACCCATTGCTCCTAGATTATTTACCCAGCCTCTTTGAATAAATATACCGAAAAGGGGCATTTACTAGAGAAAAGGAAAATTTTAGAATTGTGTTGTTTTGAAACCATTGTGATAAATATAGCATTAAATTTTGCTCTTGTGGACGAAATGCTGTATTTGTCACAATGGTTTCAAAAAATGACTTTTACATAGGTGTCAAAAGGTGTCAGTAGGAGGGAATGGGTTAACTGAAATGAATGAAAAAGGCCTGCCTTTTAAGGCAACAAGAGCAAAGAAAAATAAGAAAGACCCGTTATTGTAAGCAGTTTGATATAATATATTACACATTGCTTAACTGATATTTGTATTAAGAAAGAAACAATACAATACAATGTACTTGCAGTACATTCATCAATTGATGGCCAAAAGTTCCTGTGTCCTTGTGTTATTATAACAATTAATCCAATTAATATTTGTGATGTAAGGGTTAAAGATGTTCGACGGATAGCTGTCATGAAAGATAGCTTCTCTTAGTCATCATATAATCATACTTTTACTGAAGCCTCTCTGTGGTCAGTGTATACTTGTCTCTGGTCAGTGTTTACTTGTCTCTAATCTGCAGTCAGTGTTTACTTGTCTCTGTAGTCAGTGTTTACTTGTTTCTGTTATCATTATTTACTTCTCTCTGTGGATCTCAGTGGTCAGTGTTTACTTGTCTCTGTGGTCAGTGTTTACTTGTCTCTCTGGTCAGTGTTTACTTCTCTCTGTGGTCAGCGTTTACTTCTCTTAGTGGTTTGTGTTTTATATCATTGTAGGATGCCATACATAAACATCATGTTTCTTAATTCTGTTACAGTCACTTGATCTCCAGCAGTGGCAGAATGACTACATGCGGGGGACCGCCATGGAGATGTACACAGAATTCCTCTCAAGCTCATTTAATGGCCTAACATTTCCAGAAGCTGCAGAGTAGGTGTCATAATTACAGTAATTACCCTAAATATTTAGGCCGACAATCTTAAGCAAATAGTGCAGACCTAGAACAATGCTTATGGAGAAGTTTGTTCTGTTTGCTACTACATTGGATCTTGTCAAAATGGTCCTGAATTAACTTACTTGGATTTAGGTTTTTGTATGGGGGTAGCTTAAATGATGCTGAAAGCAATGCAGAAAACTCTCCTGGGAACTCCCTATAGTAGCTGTCTGATCTGGGTCTACTCTGTTTGAAATGGCATAGAAAGGCGTATTTATGGAGTAAAGGGTTAAAAAAGAAATGTAAGATAAATCAACTGTGAAAACTGAAGTCGATGACATTTTCTATCAACAAATATTTGCTCAGCAGGCTAAAGGTTAAAGACAGCATTTCACAGTATATTATTTCAACAGAATTTAACATGAGCCCTACTTGCAGTTCCATATCACATGGACATGCACATTTGACAAAGTTCATAGATAGCCTGACAATTCATGTTTTCGTATGCTTAATGCCAGAGCAAATTGCCATCATGTCATTTAGATAATCTGAATGCCAAATATATTCATAGACCCTGTAATGTACTTTTGTTTATCTTTCACTAATATAATGTAGATATGATCCTGCAGTTTATGCCAGAACTAAACACTCCTGTGTCCATTTGCTATTATAACAATTACAGTAAAACCTCTCCATAAAGGCCATTAAATAGTGTTAATTATTTGTTATTTAGGGCATTTGGCTGATTAAAGCAAGGTGAAAGTAAAACAGAACGCTCCTATAGGACTGTTCTGTTTTACTTTAACCTTGCTTTAAGCAACTACCTGCCTTTAACACAAAATACTTTAGAAAATAATTTAGTGGCCGTTATAGAGAGGTTTTACTGTAATCTAATTAATTTTGATGAGCTCATTATTTCTTATCTGAATATTCATGGAGAAAAGCTGATAGTTTTCAGCCAAACTGTTTGTAAATTATGGTAGAAATTCGTGACATAGCCATTTTCAGGGAGATGAGAATACAGATGATCTTTGATATCTTGAACTTCAAGGGACTATACAAATTACTTAGAGAGAACAGAGGTTTGAGTCATCCGACATATAATCTAAACAATTTCTCAAGTTCACAGCTAAATGCAGATCTAAAGTAATGCTGAAAGCTCCTGTTGGAGCTTTCAGCATTACTTTCAACCTGCATTAAGCAACCAATTGCTTTTTAATACTCCTACATTGTATGTCGAATAAATGAATTATTGCTTAGGACAGGTTCTACTGTATTTCAGATGGTTTCATACTTCGTACTACATTCAGGCTGCATTTTACCTTTTATTATTGCAGTCTTTGTTTTTTCAAGCTGCGTTACTATATGAGATTATGTTATTTTTCAGGTTGTGTTTTGTCAAGTTGAAGCTGCTGCTACTGGCTATTGAGGTGAGATCTGAAGAGGGCAAGGAAAGCACACTTGCTATAAACCCGGGGCCCAAGATCAAACTGGAGACAGCCACGCAGGGCTTCTTTATAGCAGAGTCTGCAGAGGAAGTTAAGAGGTAACTATTAGTAGTCCTTCTGAAGAGTTAGGAGGAGGGAGGGAGATAGAGAGATAGAAAGAGAGAGAGAGATAGAGAGACAGAGAGGGGCAGACAGACACACTGACAAAGAGAGAAAAGGGGAGGGAGAGAGGAGAGGATAGATGTGTAGGAATATCCACAGATGAGTGACAAATGTATAGTAAAACTGAACATACAGCAAGTTAAACCATCAAATGTTGTCCCTAGATACAAGTGACACCCTAAACTGTCTCGCTGTCTTACCTGCACTTTGCAACCAGATGTCCCTTCACTTCAACATATATGTTATGAGATGCTTTTACTCTAGTCTATTAAGCACTTGTATGTTCTACTCTATTCGGAAAGCTCCAAAAAGAGTATGGATATATTTAATGTGATCTGATTGTCACAAAATTACACACGTGGATGACTGTCACAAAATTACACATGTGGATGACTGCCAGAATATTCACAAGATAATCATTAATGGAACAAAGAAATCATCATCAGCTACCCTCAATATGCCCACTTCTTGCCAAAACTGCAACAAATAGGCTCCAGATAAGTTCTGTTTTGTTTGTTTGTCTCATTAGATATTCTTGGGAGAGTGTCACAGTTCTACTTTAAAAAATACTTATTTTTTACCAGCAAAACATTTTGTTCTGTTTATCATGAGAATATTGTTTCATTGCATTCCCCTCTTCATTAAGCAACAACCTGTGTACAAAATGCAAGAAGCTCCTTTTATATAAATGTCACATCCCCAGGGAGCAATGTTTAGAGATAATATGGCAGTTTATAGTTTAGATACCATGGTTATGTAAGTCCAATAGATATCAGTTTTGTTCTGTTTGATGTATATTGACCTGTCTGTTTCACACATTCACTGTAAAATCAATACTTTAGTATATACCATTTCTCCAAATAAATTGGAATTTGGATAAAGTCCCTCTGTCCTCATTTTCTCACCTGAATCAGTAGCTTAATTATGAGTAGGAAACTAATTAATTGAGTTGTCAGAGACTTGATTTCGAGCCCTCGATTTGTTTAACCCTTTACTCCATAAATAGTAGACCCAGGTCAGACCTCTTTTAGAAGCCATCTGATCAGGATCTGCTCTTTGTGCTTATGAAATTATACAGATCTGATTCTACAATTTCTGCCATGGCTAAAGTTTTCGACCTGTTCAAATAATATTTCATACAATACCATGGTTAAATATTATATAATACAATACCATGAATGAACAATATAGCATGCAATACCATGGTCAAACAATATAGAATACAATACCATAAAAAAACATTATGTATATTATATGATATAATGATGGAACAATACCATGATAGAACAATATAGCATACAAAAGCATGGTTAAACAATATAAAATACAATACCATGATAGAACAATATAGAATATTGGGTTTATTTACGAAGCATACCATTACCGAAGCATATCAGGATGAAGCATACCATTTGCTGGTCAAAACATCAATGCTTCAACCAAAAAATGGTATGCTTCAGTAATGGTATACCATGGTCAATTAATATAGAATTCAATACTATGATGGAACAGTAAAGCATATGGTCAAACAATATACAACTTAGTTTAATTTTTTCAATTTTCTTTCAAAAAACATAATCACAGCTGCAAACAGTTTGGATCCTTATTAGTTGTCATCTCATCTAGACCCAACCTGTTTAAACAAGATTCCCCAATGTCAGTAAAGGAGTTGATGAAATAGCCCATAAGTACTCCTTCATACCCAGACTTTGTTGTATGTGTTTTTCAGGGCCTATTACTACTGTAAGAGTTGCCATTGCGACATCATGGACATCAGGATGATCAAGAAGTGCCGATGCAGGCCATGTAGGTGTTGAGTCTTTCTTGTCCAAGTTATATAGCAGTTAAAATCTATTCATTCTTAATAATTGTTTTCTGCAGAAAAAAATAATGTTTACTTAAATCATCAAAGTAGAGAGATTTCTTTTTAGCTCACCTGAGCGCAATACATGTATTTTAAAAATCTTCTCCTTCTTTGTACAAATCATTGTGATTTGTTAAAGAACATGGCTGCTGGGAAAAAGGCTGATTTTCCTTATATGGCTATAATGGAAATTTGAAAAAAATTCTCTTTAGTCAAGAGTGCTAAAATTGTAGCAACTCCTTAAAAAAATATGGCTGCTAGGCATTTAACCCTTTCCCTATTCATTATTCATGTAAGAAATAATTACAACATGAACATTTATTAGCTAAATTTTTATAATGTTAACTTTTCAAGGGAATGTTTTGCTTTGACAAAAACTGTATTGAAAAAAATTCTCTTTAGTCAAGAGTGCTAAAATTGTAGCAACTCCTTAAAAAAATATGGCTGCTAGGCATTTAACCCTTTCCCTATTCATTATTCATGTAAGAAATAATTACAACATGAACATTTATTAGCTAAATTTTTATAATGTTAACTTTTCAAGGGAATGTTTTGCTTTGACAAAAACTGTAGAATCATATCATATCAGGTCAAAACCAAACAGAATAGACCCTGATCAGACGGCTCCTCTAGGAGCCGTCTGATCTGGGTCACGTCTGTCTGCAAAATGCATAAAAAACTGTTGGATTATATCTATATTATATCTATATGTTAAAAGCAAACAGAGCAGACCCTGATCACACAGTTCCTGTAGGAGCCATCTGATCTGGGTCTACTCTGTTTGCATATGTGTGACAGTGTGTTTATATGAAGGAAAGGGTTAACTTGTTCCTATATTTAAACAGCTAGACCAATATTCTTATTTTCATAATAATGAATATGACCTATTGTCTCATTTGAGTGATACATTAGGCCATTGTGACCCTTCTGTCTGTCCATTGTTTTTTAGATGTTGATCGCTATGAAAAATGCTGTCTTCATAAGCTTTTAATCTGGACCCAGATTGAAAGTTAACATTATCACAAAGTATACTATATCATACTATGAATTAATCCTGTCCCTGTTTAATATTCATGTAAGAAAAAATGACATTATGAATATTTATTAGCAGAATTTTTATAATGTAAACTTTAAAAGGGGTATTTTTGCTTTGACATAAACTGTAGGATCATATCTATACCATATCAAAAGCAAACAAAGCAGACCCTGATCAGACTGCTCCTATAGGACCTGTCTGATCTGAGTCTACTCTGTTTGAAAATGCATAAAAAGGTGTTTATATGAAAGAAAGGGATAAGTGATAGCAGATTTATTTGCTCTCCAGTCTTTTTCTAACTATTAATTGACTGTAAGTGGATAGTATTCAAGTGTCCAATATCAAATATTTTGTAATGCTTAATTTCAAGTTCTTCCATTATAAGTACAATGGTATCAAAGTTATTTCAGAAGTACAAAGTTCAAAAGGAAATGACTCTATTACCCTTTACACATTCCCACATAGGCTTTTTTAGACCCAACCTCTTTGAATAAATCTACCAAAAAGGAGCATTAACTAGAGAAAAGGGAATTTTTTAGAATTTTGTAGTATAAAGCCATTGGGATAAATATAGCATTTGCTCCTATGGAGCAAATGCTCTATTTATCACAGTGGTTTCAAAAAGTGGCCTTTACAGAGGTGTCAAAAGGTGTCAATATGAGGGAATGGATTAAATCTGTGATGAGCTTTACAAACAGTCTGGATTCTGATGAGCCAACAATGAGCATATCATTATAATCCAAACCGTTTTGCATTCTAGTTACAAGTCAGATTGAAAAGAAAACAAATCTGTGTTTAAATCTGAATTGGAAGATATTTTCTGTCAACCAAAACAATTTGCTGAGCACGCCAATGGTTAACCCTTTTCCTGTTGAATATCCATGTAAGAAATAAGGATATTGTGATTATCTATAAGCTAAATTTTTATAATGGCATATGGACACAGGAATTTTTGGTATTGGTAGAAACTGTGGAGTCAGATCTATTGTAATTTCTTAAGTGAATAGAGCAGACACTGATCAGACGGTTCCTGTAGGAGCCATATGATCTGGGTCTGCTCTGTTTGCAAAGGCGTGAAAAGGCATTTGTATAAGAGAAAGTGCAGATGATTTATGTCAAACAGTCTATACCCTGGCATGAAGCCATGTTTTACATGTCTTGGCTGATCTAGGTCTACTCTGTTTGTTAATGGAATTTGAAAGGTCTGTTTCTTTACTTTCTAAAATGGCTACAATTTTCTAACTTCCATATTTCATTATAACTATTTAGACCATGAATATTCAGTAGGTATCGAAATTTGGAATAAACATAGAACAGGGAAAGGGTTAAAAAATATTCAAGGTAAGTTTGACCTTTTTTGAATTTTGGAATACAGTAAAACCCGGTAATGCAACCACCTAAAAGAGGTATATTTCTGGGTGCTAGATGCAGGTGGTAGCTTAATGCAGGACAAAAGTAATGCAGAAAGCTCCTTTCTGCATTCTTTTGTCCTGCATTAAGCAACCACCTGCTTATAAAAACATCCATGTTTATTCATTAAGTGGTCGCATTGGAGGGGTTCTACTGTAGTCCATTTTAAAAGGTTAGATAAGTAAGAATTACTGAAATAAATGTATGAATCCTGACAGATACATGTATCTTACATACTAGTTGCATGCTTTTGTAAATCTAACTTAAACCTATATTGACTATACTGTATGTACTCTTGGTAGTATAGAAGTGAATTCTAGCAGCCTTGCAGCCATTGATATATATGTATTCTCCTGCTTGCCTACATGTAATCTTCTGTTATTGCAGCCCTGTATAGTGAATCAATAGCCTTACAAAGATTTAAGTATTTCACACAGCATATTTTTATTGAATGATATTACTGTTTTCACCATTTTTATCTCTGTGTAATAAATATTGTAAATTTGTCTCTCTATATATGTACAGTAGAACCTGCCTTAACCCATTCCTGCATATTGACGCCTTTTGACGCTTCTGTAAAAGTCACTTTGTGAAACCATTGTGATAAATAGAGCATTTGCTCAACAGGAGCAAATGCTCTATTTATCACAATGGTTTTAAAACTACACAATTCCGAAATTTTCCTTTTCTCTAGTTAATGCTCCTTTTTGGTAGATTTAATCAAAGAGGTTAGGTCTAAAAATAGCCTAAGTGGGAATGGGTTAAGTGATTATATATTGATTGAACATGAGGGTCTTAAAATGGTGGGGACTTACATTGGGTTATCTCTATTATAGTTCCATAGCAAACAGAGCAGATCTTGATCAGATGGCTCCTACAGGAGTCATCTGATCTAGGTCTACTCTGTTTGCAAAGATGAGAAAAAGCGTTTATATGGGAGAAAGGGGGACAGTTGGGCTGGGTCTAGCGTACTGCGACCCTTTATAGGATAGTTTGGAGTTTAGGGCACTGCAACACTGAAAAGGTCACACAAGCCATATAAAATTAATATGTATTTAATGAGTATAAATACATTTTTGAATATGTAATTAATAGAAATAAATATCTAATGAATATAAGCAAATATCTAATTTCATTTTGATCAGGTTGATTAAAGGTTGATTCAACCCTTATTTATTCAATAATTGTGTTTTTAACCCTTTCCTCCATAAATACGCCTTTCTACACCTCTGTAAAAGTCTTTTTTTGAAACCATTATGATAAATAGAGCATTTGCTCCTAAGGAGCAAATGCTCTATTTACATGTATCACAATGATTTCAGAACTACAAAATTCTAAAATATTCCTTTTCTCTAGTTAATGCTCCTTTTTGGTAGATTTATTCAAAGAGGTTGGACCTAAAAATAGCCTATGAGGAAATGGGTTAAAGAAATATTTACCATATGAATATTAATTAGCATCAGGACCAAGAAAGAAACTGTAGAATCAGGTCTATATTAATCCATAAGCAAACCGAGGGCTTGGTGCAAAACTATTGTAACTCCTTCACTTTGTGAAGGAGTTACAATAGTTTTGCACCAAACCCTCGAAACAGAGAAGACCCTGATCAGATGGCTCCTATATAGCCATCTGATTTGGGTCTACTCTATTACAAAGAGCATTAATATGAGGGAAGGGGCCAATTTCAAATTTCTTTCATTTGTTGCGTTGTTTTTTTGCTGTTCCATATTTTTGTTACACATTTTCGATTGGAGTTATTTGTTTTTACATGTCGTTCATATATAAATTTATCAGCATGAATCAATTAGTCTGATTGATTACAACATCTTCAGAGTTATTTTACTCTTTTGCGTATTGGTCTTCAAGTTTGTTTCAATTTTATTGTTATTCTTTTTCTTTAGTTTGTGTTTTTATTTTTAATTTTCAGCAATTTCTCTGCTAAGACGTCGACCCAAAATCAATCCAAATATTTTTCATAGTAAGTCTGTATGTCCCTTTGAATGTGGGAAAAGAGTGAACTGGCATTTGAAGACAATGTTAATCCAGGAGCCACTTGATTGGGGTCGGCACTGTGTGTCATTTAAATACTTGAGAAAATTTAATTCTTTACCTATTCCCTCATATTGACACATTTTGACACCTCTATTAAAGTCACTTTTTGAAACAATTGTGATAAATGGAGCATTTATCACAATGGTTTCAAGTAGTGACTTTTTACAGAGCATGCTTCCCAACTTTTTTTAACTCTCAAGAGGGGTTTTCATGATTTCTAAGAGGGAGATTTGGGGTTTCAAGAGGGAGATTTTCGCGTTGCGGCATTTTTCAGTGATTTTGTTATACTACATTTATTTATAGTGTTGTAAATGAAGGCAACAGCAAAGATTCTTTTTTTAATATTGTTTAAATTTGTTACATAAAGTTAAATTGTTTCTCCAAACCATGCAGGCACCAAAGAATAATTATAATCTATTTTTTTTTTAAACATAACAAAACAAAGAATTACTGACTTAATCCATTGAACCCCAGTGAGGCATATACAGAGTACCTGTGAATAAAAAGTATACTTATGCAAACAGTGTTGAACCACACCAAAGGACTCATACATAGGCCCCTTTGATATGGGTCTGCCCTGTTTGTAATTATGCAATTCATTATCAAACACACAAAAAAATGACTAGGCTAATTAGGAACTTGCATTGTTTTTCTGAACATTCAGGGGGTTAATGAGTTAGTAGTTAACCTTTAGTCAGTTCAAGTTAGTTACTGCAAACATTGAACAGTCAAAGAAATGTTAAAATCCCAACAGGTCAAGAGTCCGTGTTTTAGCCCATATCAACAATTTTCGCGAAAACTAATGACATTTCAAAATTATATTGTGATTATTTTTTTAGGGCATGAAATGGTAGAAAATAAATTTTAGGGTGTTTTAAATTACATCTTTAGTGTCCTTATCATTAATTATATTCATGAAAAAGCAACTTTGTGCACAAATTAACTCCATGAATATCAGTCAAGTGGACTTTTATTTCGAAGTGTTTCAGCCCATTGAAACAACGAGGCCAAGCACAGCTGTCATTAACATGGAAGCAGAGAAGCATTTCTATGTCTTATATCTTGATTATGAGAATATAATTTCTGTTATAATTGAATAAAGTCTATCTCCACGTTACCAAACGATATTGGAATGTGCATCACTAGGATAGCTAATTACGACATCATGACCGATTACGACATCATGACCAATTTCTGGTATAAACAAATGGATGTAAAAGCGCTGTTTGTTATCAAACGTTTATGGTTGAGTGGCTATCTGTGAAACCCCTTACAGTAGGGAGACCATCTGGACCACCTGGGGCTAATCCTTTGACACGTTTATGAGGGTAATTCTGAAGGGCAAACAAAATATTTTCTGACCTGCTAAAGATTTCAAATTTTCAATACACCCAATTTTGATTTTTTTTTTTTTTATTTATTTTTTTTTTTTTTTTCAAATCGGGTTTTTAGTCAAATAATCGGGGTCGTCGGGGTTTGCCTTCTGAATCGGGAGACTCCCGACGAAATCGTGAGAGTTGGGAAGCATGAGTCAGAGGCGTCAAAAGGTGTCAGTTTGAGGGAATGGGTTAAATACTGAATGCCCAGTCCACTTTGAAAGTACAGCATTCAAAGTAATATAAGCATATGGTTATATAGAAATTTACATCTCAACCTGTCTTCATGATAACCAATATATATCTGTTTGAATAGGCCTCTTCTAAAAGTGTTACTGGATGGTTCCTTCTCTGAGGTTCAAGGGCTGACCTAAATCTCTGCTGTTATCAAAATTAGCTAGTGCCTACTGTTTACTAACACTAGACCTAAAGCATTAACCCTTTCCTCCATGAATATGCATGTAAGAAATAATGACATCATGAATATCAATTAGATTGTTTTCTATAATGGCATATGAACACAGGACAATTTGGCACTAGCAGAAGTTGTAGAAGCATATCTATATTATACCATGAGCAAACAGAGCAGACCCTGATCAGATGGCTTCTATAGGAGCCATCTGATCTGGGTCTACTCTGTTTGCAAAGACGTAGAAGGGCGTATCTATGGAGTAAAAGATTAACTACAGTAGTATGTTTATATTCTATAACCTTTTGAATGTAGGTGATGAGTACACATGCATTTGCAAACAGTGTAGACTCAGATTAGACAGCTACTAGTAGAGTCCTCTTATCAGACTCTGCACTGTTTGTCATTCAAAACCCTCTTTGCAATTTAAACCCTTTCCTCCACAGGTTATTTTAGACCCAACCTCTTTGAATTGAAAAGAATATTAACTAGAGAAAAGGAAAAAATTAGAATTTTGTAGTTTGAAACCATTGTGATAAATAGAGCATTTGCTCCTATAGGAGCAAATGCTCTATTTATCACAATGGTTTCAACAGGTGACTTTTACAGAGGCGTAGAAAGGTGTATTTATGGATTCAACATTTATAACCCTTTCCTTCACATAAACGCTTTTTTGCGTATTTGCAAACAGAGAAGACCCAGATCAGATGGCAGTTAACCCTTTCATCCATAAATATGCCTTTCTATGACTCTGTACTAGACTTTTTTTGAAACATTAATACTTGAATTGCACTGATCTAATATTTCGACCACTAAGGGCCTTTTTCAAAGATTATCATGTCAAACTACACATCACATTTTTGGTACATGCATTCAGCCATAAAATCAAAGAGAATTCTCAGAGAGGTTGGGTCTAAAAACAGCCTACGGAGGAATGGGTTAAGACTCTGATACTGTTAGATACCTACTAAGTTACATAATGTGCGCAGGAATCTCTGGTATTTTTATTTGGCATCAATGTTATTACATTTGAAGCAGTTGAAAGATACAGACTGTGCTGTCACTTAGTGATGATAAACAATGTTAGAGATCAAGGTGAGAGAACTTATAAACACACAATCTTGAAATCCAAGAATATGTAAATATTTGCAACATGTCATTAATGATTTATAATGGTTAAAAAAAGCTGATAAAATAACAAGTAGCCTACGTTTGTTTCATACTTTAATGGCAGCTTAATAAATAATGAACCAAGATAGCACAAGTCTTTAGTTGTTCCATGTTAAGGTCAAGGTCACATTTTAAGGACAAAGGTCATAATTATAGGTCAAATTGCCTTTTCATAATCCATTGAAATCTTGATGTTTTTCATATTGACCTCTCTGATTATTTTAATTGGCAATGACAGTTCAAAAAGCTTTTTTGCCATTTTTTGGCCCCAACTTTGATCAGTAAGCACCATAATTAATAAAAGGGTCTTAGATATATACAAACTTTGTTTTAAATGGCTCTTTGCGTAGACACACTAATGGCATTATCTACTATGTTTATATTTCATTCAGTAAAAAAATTGCTGGCAGACAGTAAGTTAGATTTGCACCACAATCAAATACATAGAAGGAGTTTGATGTGTTTAACTCTTTGCATGCCAAATAATTTTCGCCTGTAACAATTGTCGTCTGCTTCAATTCTTAAGATGAAATTTCTCTCATCTTTTTTCAACAATATGGTAAAAGTGGCAAACAGTTTGGATCCTGATGAGACGCTGCATTATGTGGCATCTCATCTGGATCCAAACTTTTTGCATAGGTAATCACGTGTTTTGCTGCTGGCGTGCAAAGAGTTAATTAGACTATAATAATAGCAGTGTAGACATAGAATAAAAAAAATATTTTGTTGCAATATTTAGATTTTTCGTTGTGTGCTAGAAAGTGTACAATTGACTTATATTAAGATACCATAATTATGTACCATGTAATCTCCTTTCCACATCAACTTGAAAGTTTTAACCCATTCCTCCAATCCAACCACTTTGAATAAATCTAACGAAAAGGAGCATTAACTAGAGAAAAGGAAAGTTTTAGAATTTTGTAGTTTGAAACCGTTGTGATAAATAGAGCATTTGCTCCTTTAGGAGCAAATGCTCTATTTATCACAATGGTTTCAACAGATGACTTTTACAGAGGCGTAGAAAGGCCTATTTATGGAGGAAAGGGTTAAATGTAAATCACAGAGTAGTAAATAGCGTAGATCCTGATCAAGATGCGCGTGAAGTAAATTGTCTGGCCAGGTACATAGGCTGTTATTGCGGTATATTAAAGTGCCAGTAAAATAGTTGCCATTCTCTTACTATTAGTTTAACCCTTTCCCTGTTGATTATTTTGTAAGAATTAATGCCATCATGAATATATATTAGCTGAATTGCAGAGGTACACATGAAATTTTAGTATTGGTGGAAATTGTATTGTCAGATCTATTATAACTTCATAAGCAAACAGAGTAGACCCAGATCAGACGGCTCCTACAGGAGCCGTCTGATCTGGATCTACTCTGTTTGCAAAAGTGTTAAAGTGTTTGTATGAGGGAAAGGGTTAACACCCTTATGACTATAGCAGCCAATTTTGGTAGCCATGCAAACAGTTTCAAACAGTTTCAAACTGTTTTCAAGTTTACAAAAAAAATCACTGTTTGTTCCAGATGAAATACTGAGTAGCAATAGAGTCTCATTTGGGTACATTGTATTTTATACATTGACCAATTTAACAGTGATTTTTAAAAGAAATAGAAGATATTCTTTGAGAATTGAAACAAGTTTACAATGTTTGCAAATGAATGTTACTTAATGTTAACAGGGATAAGTGAGAGAAGATGAGGAAAAGAGTTTGTGTTAGTGGAAATGTTTGGGCTGTTTTCATATAATTCTTCCAACACAAAGTAATTTTTTGCAACATTACTTAAAATAAAATAGTGTCAGATTCTCAATTACTGCAATTATTAATAAATCAACTTTAAATAAAAATGATTCATACACAAGATTTTTCACTAACAAAATGCTTAGCTTTAATTTTTCTTCTGCAATAGCAATTCTTAAAATTGTAATTCTCTCATTTCTTTGCAAAGATATGTTCAAAGTGTCAAACAGTTTGGATCCTGATGAGACGCTGCATTTTGTGTCCCATTTAGGTCCAAACTATTTGCACAGGTAATCATAGTTCTGTCACCAGCATGCAAAGAGTTAAGAAAGACCTTATTCACTATCTGTATGTACAGTTGAACTTCGATATCTAGAACTCGGATAACTCAAACTTCTGGATAATTCGAACTAAACGTTCAGTCCTTCCAAAACGTGTACTACAGAATCGCTATAACATGTATAACTACGCATATGTAGAAACGTGTATAACAGCTTAATGCAGTTCTACAGGAGCTGTTAACATTACTTTAGCCCTGCATTAAGCTGTTAATTTAACCCTTTACCCAATAGCCTGTTTCTAGTTTTGAAGACATATGACCACTTAAAGCAGGTTGAAAGTAAAGCAGAATGCGCCTTAAGGCGCATTCTGCTTTACTTTCAGCCTGCTTTAAGCTACCACCTACTAGGATATAGAAAATATTTATCATGCAATATGTTCATGACTGTATGAATTTGAACTATTTTCTTCAGCGGAGGAATAAATCAAACACGCTAAAAGTCGCTTCTATCAGGTACAGGGTTAAGAAACTTGAACTTCTGTTATCTAGAACTAATTTGTATGGTCCCTTGAAGTTCGAGATATCCAATTTTGTTACACTGTACATTGAGAAAGACCTTGTTCACACTATATGTATGTACATTTGTACATATAGCTCAGCTGAAACTGAGTAGTTTATCCTCACTCTTCTTGACAAAGTGAATTCCCACTTTCATCATACAAGCCCCTTTGAGAATCTTAAAGATCCAAGATAATAATGTAAAACACGAAGCATGTCCTTCAAATGTCATAATAGTTTCCTGGGTAAATTAGTTGTTCGCAGCTCTGTGTCTGCAAAGCTCTTAAATCTGAAGCATATTGACATTTTAACCCTTTCCCTGTTCTATGGTTATTCCAAATTCCAATACTAAATATTCTTGCAAAAAACAGTTGCAACTAAATATGGAAGGTGGAATATTGTAGCCATATAGGAGCAGTCTGATCAGGGTCTGCTCTGTTTGCTAATGGAATTTGATAGATCTATTTCTTTACTTTCTGAAACGGTTACAATGTTCCACCTTCCATATTTCATTATAACTATTTTGTCCATGAATATTCTGTAGGTAGTGAAATTTGGAATAAACATAGAACAGAGAAAGGGTTAACAATAAGAGTATTATCATTACTTCCTTTGGTAGATTCTGTAATATGCACAGATTTACTTTCTCAAAAACAGTAAAACCACTGTAAAGCAACCACTGTATAGATATACATGTACATAGTTGTTTTTATCAGCAGGTGGATGCTTAATGCAGGATAGAAGTAATGCAGAAAGCTCCTGCAGGAGCTTTCTGCATAACTTCCATCCTGTATTAAGCTACACATGCATTTTAGATCCAGAATTAGACTTTTTTTGGTGGTTGCAAAAAAGGGATTTTTCTATATTCAGATTTGATTTTCTTAGTATTTTCATAATAATTTAGAAACATTTTTTCTTTGTATTGAATTTCTACCATATTTTCTTTTTTTTAAAATCTTTATTTATTTTGTATCATATATTATGATGCACTGTGCTATATGTCACTTTTGCTTGTCCCATTTAAAATGTGAATGCTTGTCCCATTTAAAATGTGAATGTTGTCCCATTTAAAATGTGAAACTCATTGCATGCTTATGATACTATACAAAATTATTGTCTACTTCTATTTGATGACTTGTTCTCCCATTTCTATTCATTTGTACAGTCTGTTTGTCAAACAGTTTGGATCCTGATAAGATGCAAAGTTACTCAGCTTCTCATCTCGATGATCAGCCACTAATGTGCAGAGTTAACCCATTTTCTCATAAGCTGTTTTTAGACCCAAACCTTTTTGACTGAATTCACCGAAAAGGAGCATTTACTAGAGAAAAGGAAAATGTTAAAATTGTGTAGTTTAGAAACCATTGTGATAAATAGAGCATTTGATCCTATGGAGCAAAATTTTATGCTCTATCACAATGGTTTCAAAAAGTGATTTTTACAGAGGCGTAGAAAGGCATATTTATGGAGAAAAGGGTTAAGTTACCAAGTTCAAGCAGATTATGAGAAGATTAAAACTTGTTTAGAGATGTAATTATTGTATACAGTTTTGGAAGTCTGTCTGCATCAGATACTGTATTATCTCATATAAACATGTGGGTGTTGGCCATGTTTTAACCATTTCCCAGTTCTATATTTATTCCAAATTTCAATACCTATGGAATATTCATGCACAAAATAGTTATAATGAAATATAAAAGGAGGAACATTGTAGCCATTTTAGAAACTACAGAAACAGATATATCAAATTCCATTAGCAAACAGAGCAGACCCTGATCAGACGGCTCCTTTTGGAGCCATCTGATCTTGGTCTACTCTGTTTGCAAATATGTGAAAACAAGTTTATATGAAAAAAAGGGTTGAAGAGAATTTCTTGCATTTTGTACTCAGGTGGTTGCTTTATGCGGAAGGTAAGCAATGCTGAACCACCTTATGCGGAAGGTAAGCAATGCTGAAAGCTCTTAGGGGAGCTATCTGTATGGCTTTCAGTCTGTATTGCCTTCAGTCTACATTAAGCTGCTGGCTGTATTTTGAAAAAAAAATATCTTTATTTAATAAGTATTCTTCATTTTTAAACCTCCCCCTTCATTAAAGTAAGGGGGTGTATATTAGAGTGGGGGTGGGGATTAGAGTGATGGGGTATCTGTTATGGGGTATTTATTAGAAGGGGTATTAAAGTGGAGGCATTTATTAGAGTGGGAGTATTTGTATTTATTAGGAAGAATACAATAAACATACTACACTGTACTGTGTAATCATCAGTGTTTGTTATACCCCCCTTTTGAAAAAATGGGGGTATATTGCTTTGCACATGTCGGTCGGTCGGTCGGTCGGTCGGTCGGTCTGTCGGTCGGTCGGTCGGTCGGTAGATCGATGGTTTCCGAATGAAACTAATAAACGAGTTGACCTAGAATCTTCACACTTGCTGTGGTGGTTGGTCATGACAAGTAGATGACCCCTATTGTTTTTGAAGTCACTAGGTCAAAGGTCAAGGTCGCCATGACCTAAAATGGTGAAATAGTTTCCGATCAATAACTGCTCAAGGGTTTGGCTTGGGATCTTCAAACTTGCTGTGGTGGTTGGTCATGACCACTAGATGACCCCTATTGATTTTGAGGTCACTAGGTCAAAGGTCAAGGTCACCATGACCTTAAATGGTTAAATGGTTTCCGATCAATAACTGCTCAAGGGTTTAGCTTAGAATCTTCAAACTTGCTGTGGTAGTTGGTCATGACCACTGGATGACCCCTATTGATTTTGAGGTCACTAGGTCAAAGGTCAAGGTCACCATGACCTTAACTGGTAAAATGGTTTCTGATCCATAACTGCTCAAGGGTTTGGCTTAGGATCTTCAAATTTGCTTAGGTGGTTGGTCATGATAACTAGATGAGTCCTATTGTTTTTTAGGTCACTAGGTCAAAGGTCAAGGTCACCATGACCTTAAAGGCTGAAATGGTTTGCGATCAATAACTGCTCAAGGGTTTGGCCTAGGATCTTCAAATTTGCTGTGGTGGTTGGTAATGACCACTAGATGACTCCTATTGTTTTTTAGGTCACTAGGTCAAAGGTCAAGGTCACCATGCTCTTAACTGGTCAAATGGTTTCCGATCAATAACTGCTCAAGGGTTTGGCTTAGAATCTTCAAACTTGCTGCGGTAGTTGGTTATGACAACTGGATGACCCCTATTGTATTTGAGGTCACTAGGTCAAAGGTCAAGGTCACCATGACCTTAACTTGCAAAATGGTTTCTGATCAATAACTGCTCTAGTGTTTGGCTTAGGATCTTCAAATTTGCTTAGGTGGTTGTTCATGACAACTAGATGAGCCCTATTGTTTTTTAGGTCACTAGGTCAAAGGTCAAGGTCACCATGACCTTAACTGGTGAAATGGTTTGCGATCAATAACTGCTCAAGGGTTTGGCTTAGGATCTTCAAACTTGCTGTGGTGGTTGGTCATGACAACTAGATGACCCCTATTGATTTTGAGGTCACTAGGTCAAAGGTCAAGGTCATCATGACGTTAACTGATGAAATTGTTTCCAATTATTAACTGCTCAATGGTTTGGTTCGGGATCTTCAAATTTGCTGTGGTAGTTGGTCGTGACCACTAGATGACCCCTATAGTTGTTGAGGTCACTAGGTCAAAGGTCAAGGTCACCATGACCTTAATATGTGAAATGTTTTCAGATCAATAAATGATCAGTGGTTTGGCTTAGGATCTTCAAAGTTGCTGTGGTGATTAGTCATGACCGCTAGATGACCTCTATAGTTGAGGTCACTAGATCAAAGGTCAGGGGGTCTGGGGGGTATACATGTTTTACAAACATCTCTTGTTTTCATAGTCTTGATCATTTTCATTATCAACAACAACAACATCATCCATGTCTTAACCCATATAGTAATCATCATTATAGTCATTATAATCAGTTCATGCATTCTGTAGTTTGTCTGTTTCTACTTTCTTTGATAGATGAGTTCATTTGTTGGAGAATGCAGCTTTGTATAATGTATATATATGCAGCTTTGTATAACCTTTGTATAATATAAATTTCTGTATTTACCTTAAGAATTCAGACACTAACATCCCTGGCTACATTGGTTTATAAAACTGAATAAACAAATTCATCATCATTTTGATGATTTTAAGTTAGACTGAGAGAGTATCAAATTGATAGATCCTGATCAAATTGCTTCTCAGAAGCATTTTGATCTGGGTCTGCACTATTTGCTTACATTTGTCTGTCTGAATACTGAAGGTAAGCAGGGTTATTTCCTATTTCCTTGATAGAATAGATTTGAATTTGTCTTTGGGAGTCTTATCTATATAACCCTATTATATACTCTTGTTACTACCACCTTATGTTTATTCATTTAGTGGTTAATATCAGAGCAACAGATAAACGTGCATGTACTCAAGTACTAAAATCACCATTTCTCCACCAAATCTTATGTTGTGACCACTCTTTAGAATCGTCTCGAAGAGACGATTCTAAAGAGTGGTCACAACATAAGGTTTGGTGGAGAGATAAAGAACTTATTCTTGAAAATGTTTTATTTTACGCATCTTATCTGGACCTCTGGTTGCTATTGATTCTAACATACATGCTTTAATGTTATAATCGTCAATGAAACTAATATTTCTGTATTTTTTCTTTAATGCTAACAGTGGCTATGTTTAGAAAAGGAGCAACAGCAGTATTAGGTATTTTTGGTGTTCTAGCTAAATTACTTAAATTACTTTTGTATTTTGTGGTTGTGGACCTGTTGAGCCATTGTGAGTTACTTTCTTAACCCTTTATTTCATGAATATTCATGTAAAAATAATGACATCATGAATAGTAATTAAAATACCGTAAGTGTTATAATAGCACATGGACACAGAAAGTTTTGACTATGGCAGAAATTGTAGAATCATATCTATAATATATTACTGGTATAAGCAAACAGAGTAGACTCAGACCCTGTGTCTACTCTGTTTGTAAGGGTTTGAAAGACGTATTTATGGAGTAAAAGGTTAACCCGTTACTCCATATATATATACACCATTCTATGCCTGTGCAAACAGATTAGAAGCCATCTGATCAGAGTCTGCTCTGCTCTGTATACCCAGATCAGATGGCTCTTGAGGTTGGAGCTCTGTTTGCTTATGAAATAATATAGATCTGGGCCCATGCTTATAAAACGTTTAGTTGAGTCTGAGTTCGTTCTCAAGTTTTTGATTGGTCAGATTTGAGCCAAAGGCTCAAATCTGACCAATCAAAAGCTTGAGAACTCAAATCTGACCAATCAAAAGCTTGAGAACGAAACTCAGACTCAACTAAAAGCTTTATAAGCATGAACCCTGATTCTGTAGTTACTGCCATGTCCTAAAGTTCCTGTGTTCATGTGCCGTATAAACATGATTCTTACTAATATACAGTGTCATCATTTCTTGTATGAACATTCATGGTGTAAAGTTTAATGAAAGCAATGCAAGTAGAGAGTTTCTTAATTTGGACATCTATACCCACAGTGGTATTTTAAACTTTCTATTTCTTTATATACATGTATGTTGTATGTGTTTAACCCATTCCCTCATACTCATAGGCTTTTTTCAGACCAAACCTCTTTGAATAAATCTACCGAAAAGGAGTTTTAATCAGAGAGAAAAAGATTTTTTTAGAATTTTGTAGTTTTGAAACCATTGTGATAAATAGAGTATTTGCTCCTATGGAGCAAATGCATTATTTATCACTATGGTTTCAAAAAGCGACTTTTATGGAGATGTCAAAAGGCATCAATAAGAGGGAATGGGATAAAGTATGTCTCTTTTACGTTTGTTTCCTAAGTTAGTGAACAGCTAGCAGCTAGGGAATGTATGAGCTTAATTTTTATGTCCTTTATAGCTCACCTGGCAAAAAAATGCTAATGATAGCTGTTGGAATCACCCTGTGTCCGTCTTCCGTTGGGTGCTTTATAGCTCATCTGGCACAAACTGCCAATGTTAGCTGTTGGAATCACCCTGTGTCCGTCTTCCGTTGTGTGTTTTATAGCTTACCTAGCACAATGTGCCAAGATGAGCTATTTGGATCGCCCTGTGCGCATCATCAATCGTGTCATCAACAATTTCTTGCTGCAACATCTACTAAACCTCTGACTGGATTTTCACCAAATTTCTAAGGAATGATCTGCAGGTGATCATATATATTTGATTTGTATAAATAATTCTGGTTTGCTGCATAGTTAGGTCACTGAGCTCAAACTCGATTTTAACAATGTCTTTAAATGACATCTCGTCCTAAACCGCTTACTGGATTCTCATGAAATGTTAGATGAATAACATTTGGAAGGAATAACATTTAGAGGAATAATCTGTATGTGACCCTCTTATCGGAGTCATATCTCGAAAATATGATTTGGAGTTTTTCTACTTTGTGTACAGTACAACCTCTCTAAACAAGATGTTAAAATTAGTATCAACGTGGTCTTTAAGACAAGTGGCAGCTTAATGTAGGGTGAAAGTCATGCAGAAAGCTCCAAGAGGAGCTTTCTGCATAACTTTCAATCTGCATTATGCAGAAACCTGCCTAAATAGTTCTATTAATTCTCCTTTATTAAGATTCCTGGTAAGAGGGGTTTTACTGTAAATGTATAGTACCATAAGGAAATGTGACCCTGCACATTTCACTCAATTTGAGTTTGGAACATCACAGTTATGACCCTTTGTTTTAAAAAATCTGAGCTTTTAGCTATCTCATCAATAAACCCGTTAAATACTGAGGCCAGCACTTAATTGCTTAGTGGGGGATATCAATTCAGTGAATTTGCTTGTTTCAAATAGTCTCAATCATTTTAAGATAAATCACCTTTGGGAGAGACAGAGTTAACCCTTTCCCTGTTAAATATTCATGTAAGAAAAAATGACATCATGAATATTTATTAGCAGAATATTTACTCCGACATACATGTAATTATGAACGCAGGAGTTTTTGGTATTGGTAAAAACTGTAGTGTAAGATCTGTTGTAATTTCATATGCAAACAGAACAGACCCTGATCAGACGGCTCCTCTGGGAGCCATCTGATCTAGATCTACTCTGTTTGCTGCTGTGTGTAAAGGCATTTATATGAGGGAAAGGGTCAATACAGTGCTCCCTCTCTACAACGACACCCTTTGGGACACGAAAATTGTAGGTGTTGTTCAGAGGGAGTTGTTATAGGGAGGGAAAATTAAACATAATTAGCTTGTTTGCAGACCCAGATAATGTGTATTTCGATAACTAAAACCGTTATGCCTAAATCAAACCCTATGTTGTGACCACTCTTTAGAATCGTCACAAAGTTACGGTTCTAAAGAGTGGTCACAACATAGGGTTTGATGGAGGCATAAATAAAATACGATGGAAAAAAGTTGTTTCTGGAGCCTTGTTGTTTCGGAAACAGTGACATGCGTTGTTGTAAGGAGGCAATCGTTATTGAGAGGGCCGTTGTAGGGAAGGAGCACTGCAGCACAATAAATCTGTGGGCAAAATTGTGATCATTTATTGCAAAATAGTCTTTAATTATAATAAGATATGGAGTAATGTGAGTATCTGAAGGAACTTGAAAGACAAAGAAATCTTTGAGAATGGAAACAGATGACCATATCTGCAGAGGACAAGGTCTTCAGCTTTCATACAGTTAACCCTTTCAATGCTGAACTTTCAGAGTGGACTGTTCATATTTAACCACATGTATTGAGTCCACTAAGGCTTAAACTTGCTAGATACATGTACTTTTGAGTGGCGAATATTGCAGACCCTACTCAGACGGTTCCTCATGGAGCCCTCTGATCTTGTTCTACACTGTTTGCAAATGCCTGTGCCTGTATTCAAAGTGTTTTTGTCTCAGATGCTGTGGCTGATAATTAAACAATACCTCAGCATTTTCCATGTGAAATTACACGACATTTCCGGATTGCAGCATGCCATCGATTTTTCAATTCAAAACCCACAGAGGTGAAATATTAATCTAATTTGATTGATTATCTTTAATCTGCTGTTGGCGGCTTTGTGTTAACCGTTGAAAACAGTTTGGATCCAGATGAGGTGTTGGGTAACCTGTTTCATCAGGAATGTATCTGTGTAACACACGCACCATGTTTTTTTTAAAAATGAAATACAATTTTTTATGGATGAAATTTTGCTCAGTAGGCACAAGGCCAATCCAATTGGATTGATTAGAATTACACGATTCTCACAAAGCATGAAATATAATGAATTTCATGATAGAAAATTATATCAAACATTCATATATACACAGTAACATTTCATTTGGTATACAATGATTACTCATACTGAAACTTTTGCCTCATGAATATCTATTCATGACTTCATGAGTATTTTTATAATGGCACTTGAGCAAAATCATTTTTATACCCCCACAAACAGAGTTTGAGGGGGGTATACTGGAATCAGCCTGTCGGTCGGTCGGTCGGTCGGGTGGTCGGTCGGTCCGGCGGTCGGTCTGTCTGCAAAATCTTGTACGGCGAACTCCTCCTTCAGTTTCAACCCGATTCACTTGACACTTGGCATGATTGTTAATCAGGAGTAGTAGATGTGCAAGACACAAATTTCAGGTCTCTGTGACCTTGACCTTGACCTTTGGCCTTGAAAATGGTCTTGAAATTGGCTGGCAAAAGCTTGTACTTTGAACTCCTCCTTCACATTCAACCTGATTCACTTGATACTTTGCATAAATGTTACTCAGGAGTAGTAGATGTGCAAGACACAAATTTCAGGTCTCTGTGACCTTGACCTTGACGTTTGGCCTTGAAATTGGTCTTGAAATTGGCAGGCAAAATCTTGTACGGCGAACTCCTCCTTCACTTTAAACCTGATTCACTTGATACTTGGCATAAATGTTACTCAGGAGTAGTAGATGTGCAAGACACAAATTTCAGGTCTCTGTGACCTTGACCTTGACCTTTGGCCTTGAAATTGGTCTTGAAATTGGCAGACAAAATCTTGTACTTTGAACTCCTCCTTCAATTTCAACCTGATTCATTTGATACTTGGCATAAATGTTACTCAGGAGTAGTAGATGTGCAAGACACAAAATTCAGGTCTCTGTGACCTTGACCTTGACCTTTGGTCTTGAAATTGGCAGGCAAAATCTTGTACTTTGAACTCCTCCTTCAATTTCAACCTGATTCACTTGATACTTGGCATAAATGTTACTCAGGAGTAGTAGATGTGTAAGACACAAATTTCAGGTCTCTGTGACCTTGACCTTGAGGTTTGGCCTTGAAATTGGTATTGAAATTGGCAGGCAAAATCTTGTACTTTGAACTCCTCCTTCACTTTCAACCTGATTCACTTGATACTTGGCATAAATGTTACTCAGGAGCAGTAGATGTGCAAGACACAAATTTCAGGTCTCTGTGACCTTGACCTTGACCTTTGGCCTTGAAATTGGTCTTGAAATTTGCAGACAAAATCTTGTACTTTGAACTCCTCCTTCACTTTCAACCTGATTCACTTGATACTTGGCATAAATGTTACTCAGGAGTAGTAGATGTGCAAGACACAAATTTCAGGTCTCTGTGACCTTGACCTTGACCGTTGGTCTTGAAATTGGTCTTGAAATTGGCAGGCAAAATCTTGTACTTTGAACTCGTCCTTAACTTTCAACCTGATTCACTTGATACTTGGCATAAATGTTACTCAGGAGTAGTAGATGTGCAAGACACAAATTAAAAATCTCTGTGGCCTTGACCTTTGGCCTTGAAATTGGTCTTGATATTGGCAGGCAAAATCTTGTACTTTGAACTCCTCCTTCACTTTCAACCTGATTTACTTGATACTTGGCATAAATGTTACTCAGAAGTAGTAGATGTGCAAGACACAAATTTCAGGTCTCTGTGACCTTGACCTTGACCTTTGGCCTTGAAATTGGCAGGCAAAATCTTGTACTTTGAACTCCTCCTTCAATTTCAACCTGATTCACTTGATACTTGGCATAAATTACAGAATTTTTCTCTACATGTTCAAAACTTGGATTTGCAATCAAGGCTGCCGTGTGGGGGTATTCATCACCTTTAGTGATAGTTCTAGTTTATCATGGCAGAAACAGTAGAATTAATTAGATCTATATCATGTCATAAGCAAACAGAGCAGACCCTGATCAGGTGGCACCTATAGGAGGTGTCTGATCTGGCTCCACACCGTTTGCAAAGGTGTTGAAAGGCATTTATATGAGATTAATATATTCCAACAAATTTTTAGTATGACCCCAAACTTGACTGCATAGCATAAAATTGAGCACGCAAATGAATCAAATAACTGACACTTTTACATCATAATTCAATACATTCATAGCCTTTAGAGCCTTGCCATTTTACAATTGTTGATTGGGATTAAAGTTACCATTTGATGAAAACAAAGTGTCTAGATAGTTAAATGTTTCTACAATATCTAATACACTTCCATTATATTCCCACTTCTACAATATCTTCTGATCTGTATCTACACTATTTGCAAATGCCAAATACAGTAAAAAAAACCTCTCTATAACGGCCACTAAATTGTGTTAATTATTTGGTATTTAGGACAAGTGGTTGCTTAAAGCAAGGTGAAAGTAAAACAGAATGCTCCTATAGGAGCATTCAGTTTTACTTTCACCTTGCTTTAAGCAGCCACCTGCCTTTAACACACAATACTTGATGTAATTTCGTGGCCATTATAGAGAGGTTTTATTGTAACACATTTCCCACAGTTAGAGTATGCAGCTCCAGTCATAGTATCATTTTTGTTTCTTTTCTGCTGATCAAGCATCCAGTAGGTATTATAATGGGATATACATAGGGATCGGCACTCGTATATTAATATATTCTGGTATAATTGCATCAAGTAATGTATAAGCTTTTTATTTCTGTGCACTATTATACTGGGAATTCAAATCTAAAAAATATATGTACAGGGACCATACAAATTAGTTAACAGAGGTTCGAGTCATCAGATTTATAATCTGACCAATATCTCAGATTCACAGCTTAATGCAAGTCTAAAGTAATGCTGAAAGCTCCTGTAGTAATCTATTTTAGAAAAATTCTGTATTGTAAATTTTGGTTCAAGTTATCCCGAATTTCGAGTTATCAGAGTTTGAGATATCGAAGTTCAACTGTATTTGTATTAAATATTGCACATAATGATTAACCCTTTACTCCATATTCATGTAAGAAATAATGACATCATGAATATTGATAAGATTTTTTATAATGACACATGAACACAGGAAATTTTGGCAATGGCAGAAACTGTAGGATAATATCTATATTAGTTCACAAGCAAACAGAGCAGACCCTGATTAAACCTTTCCCTCATATAAACGTGTTTTCAAGCATCTGCAAACAGAGAAGACCCAGATCAGACAGCTCCTATAGGAGCTGTCTGATGAGGGTCTGATCTGTTTGCTAATGGGATTTGAAAGATCAGTTTCTTTAGTTTCTAAAATAGCTACAATGTTCCACCTTCCATTTTTCATTACAACTATTTTGTCCATGAATATTCAATAGGTATTGAAATTTGTATAAACATAGATCAGGGAAAGGGTTAAAAAGCAAACAGAGCAGACCCTGATTAAATGGCTCCTACAGAACCCTGTTATCTAGGTCTACTCTGTTTGCAAAGGCATAGAAAAGCATATTTATGGAATAAAGGGTTAACCCTTTCCCTCATGTAAACATGTTTTCACGCATTTGCAAACAGAGTAGATCCAGATCAGACAGCTCCTAGAGGAGCCGTCTGACCAGGGTCTTCTCTGTTTGCTTAAAGAATTTGATAGATCTGTTTCTTTACTTTCTAAATTGTCTACAATGTTCCACATTCCGTATTTCTTAACTAATTTCTTAATGATTACTTATAAGGTATTGAAATTTGGCCTAAATACAGAACAGGGAAAGGGTTAAACTAATACTTGAAAATTTAATAAAGTACTAACCCTTTGAATGAGTGCCCTGTCATTTACAAACAGTGACTAGATCCAGATCAGAGGGCTACTAGATCAGGGTCTGCATGACTAGATAAGCTCAGTATGACACGTTGCTAATGAGTGATTTATGGGTAAATGGCAATAAAATTCAGGCGGAAGAAAAGTGGAGGAGCTCCGTGGTATATGTCACTCACGATTTATGCTCTCCATTGGATATAAATATGATGGAAAGCTATAGATAATTATCAGATTACACAACACAGTTGGGCTTCTCTGTTATTGTTTGATGTTTTCAGCAGATGCAACTTTAGAGGAATCTGCTTTTTTCAAACATACATAACTTCTGAAGTTTGTATCTGAATTAAACATGGTCTTCGGCATATCAAAAAGCCTTGTCTTAGGGAGGGATCAATGTCACAGTATTTTGACATTTTGCTTTGATTTTCTAACATCAAAAGAAACATAGCGGGAGGCAGAATTTCTAGGGTCTTAAGCGGCCCATCCGCAATCAATATAATTTTCAATATAATTGTCAATAATTTATATTGAGAATCTTATTTATCATAACTGGGTGGTATTTAAGACTTGATTAATATATTGAAGAATATCAGAGAGCTCAAATATTTATTGACACACTGTTAATAATATTGATGTGTGTTTTTGCGTCATCAATTGTATTGATCAATATTTCATTCTGTTGAAAACATCATACCACCAACATGGCAAATTCGACACCAAAGGTAATGAATGGGAGTTTCTACAATAATGCATTGAGGTTTACTGAGCGCATCCAGCTCTCTGCAAAGTGAAATGCGATGATTGCAGCAACCGTGTGAAGAAAGAGGCTGCATTTAATACTTATATAATAATTGTCAATGATTGTCATATAATTGTCAATGATGGTCAAAACAGAAATGAACAAATTATTGATCAATATGATAGTGCAGTTGAGGGCGAAACATTATATTGTCAACGAATGTAGGACTATTGCCCCATAGGATAATTGCCCCATAGGGCGCTTGCCCTATGGATGATTGCCCCTTAAGATAATAGCCCCACAGGATGATTGCCCCATAGGAAGACTGCCTCTCAATATATAAAATATAGCATAATTTTGTAATAAAATTAATATATAAGTAATATATAATATTTATATGATGAAAATAAATTGGTAGAAGGCTGTGTAGATCAATAGGGGCAGGGCAGATTTTCTTCTACGGCAATAGTGAATACAAGGGTCATGCAAAAAGTGATACGTGTAATTAAAAATATTTTTATTACAAACCTTCGAAGTATTCCCCCTTTACTGAAACACATTTTTGTAACCTTTTTACCCAGTCTCGAAAATCGAAAAAATAGTCTTCTTTAGGTATCTGTTGGAGACACTGATAGATAGCGCTGCCAAGAGAACTTCTGGACTTATATTTCTTTCCAGAAAACATTTTCTTTAGTCTAGGAAATAAGAAAAAGTCACAGGGACTCAGGCCAGGTGAATAAGGTGCAAGGTTTACAACTTTCACATTTTTAGAAGCCAGAAAAGACTTAACAGCCTCACACTTGTGAGAGGAGGTGTTATCATGTATGAAATGGACACCTGCCCATCCTTTGCTTGGACGTTTCTTATTGTAAAAATCTTTGACTTTCTTTAGTACAGAGTTTTTGTAGAATCGTCCAGTGACTGTACGACCAGATGGGCAAGGCACTTGAATGACTGGCCCACTCGAATTAAAGAATATTGCGTACAACATCTTTTTTGAACTTATGGTTCTCTTGGCAATACATTGATGTTTCTGATCTTTTCGCTTCCATTGCTTATTATCAGCCCTTCTCTGTGGCTCAAACATGTGCACCCAGTTTTTTCACCTGTAAGCAAGTTAGAAATAACCCGACTATCACAACCTTTGTATGTTTTCAAAAGTTCCCGGGCACATTTAAGGCGTTGTTTCTTTTGTTCGTCAGTGAGCAAATGAGGTACCCACTTAGCGCAAACCTTTCTCAGGTCAAAGCGCTTTTTCAGAATTGTTTGCACGCTGCCTTCTGATATGCCAGTACAACTACCTATATCTTTCACAGACAATCGCGCATCCTGCTCGACCACAACCTTTACAGCAGCGATGTTTGCCTTACTAACAGAGATTTTAGGTCTACCAGGACGGGTGTCATCTTCAACAGATAATTTCCTAGCTTTAAAAGCCTTGACCCACCTAAAAACTGCGTATTGAAATGGCATTAGGTCCATATATACCACACAATTCTTCAAATATCTGCTTTGAATCTATATCAAGCCTAATGCGACATTTGATATAGCTACGAATTTCAGCCTTTTCGTCCATTTTACATTGAGACACGTAAATTGGTCACGTAAATGATATATGACTGCATGTATTTCAATTTGAAATAACTCTGTCATTTGTAAAGCAATTTGCACGAAATAAACGGATATCGTTAGATAGTGAACACACTATTCAGGTGCAGTGAAACGTTTTAAAATATACATGATTTAAAACTACGGAAACCCGTCAGTGACAGAACTTTTTGCAGGACCCTCGTATTTCAAAACACCAGCTTGACTTCGGTAAAATATTGCAGGGACATTCTTGGGTAAAACTTTACCAAAATTGTTCAAGCCATTATTAATTGTTGACAAAAAAGTATGGCCATCATGGATTAGGCTGAATTTCTGTATATTGCTTTAAAGTGATAGTCTCTACTTGCAACATGTTTTAACCCTTTCCTCCATATGCTTTTTTTAGACCCAACCTCTTTGAATAAATCTACCAAAAAGGAGCATTAACAAGAGAAAAGGAACATTTTAGAATTTTGTAGTTTGAAACCATTGTGATAAACAGAGCATAAAATTTTGCTCCTATAGGAGCAAAATTTAATGCTCTATTTATCACAATTCAATAGGTGATTTTTACAGAGGTGTAGAATTTTAAAGTTCTATTTATGGGGGAAAGGTTTAACAATGCCTAACAATTACATTAAATCATTTGGTTATATGCTGAAAAGAAGTATATCGCAAGAAAACATATCAAATAAGCAGAGAAGAAGACAAAACTTTCATGTGTTTGATATTGAAGACCCAATGTTATTTGGCAATGTATTAGTATTTATTTGGGTTGTGTTTTAGTTTTGTTAAGTGTTTGACAAAGGCCAATAATATTTTGTTGTAGAACAAATATTATAAATATCAGATGAAAACGTTTTATTTTGTGTCACAGGGGTATGTTTTGATATACATGTAAGTTCAAATTGACAGTCTTCATAATACATGTAATTATTGAACATAACAAACACCATTTATGATGTTTAAACAACAGTTATTGAAAATATGCATTTATTGTAGGGACTTTAGCTTTAAGAGATAATTTTGTAGTAATATTCCTTAGATAACCAAAATTGTCCGGGGTGCTAGAATTATTGCAATTCCTGAACAACCTTGGCTGCCAGACAGTAATAAGCTGTTGCTATATTTTAACCTTTACTGTGCGGGATACGAGTCACTAATGTCCTTTGAAAACAGTGTAGAGCCAGATGAGAGGGCTCCTAGAGGAGCCCTCTCATCAGGGTCTGTACTGTTTGTCATGTTACACTTTTTAGCTCACCAGAGCTCAGGGTGAGCTTTTGGGATCGCCTGATGTCCGTCGTCTGTCGTCGTGCGTCGTCCCGCGTCAACAATTTGAACCTTTAAAAATCTTCTCCTCTGAATCTACAGGGTTCTCAGCTTTCATCTTTGGTACATAGCATCACCTATAGGTCCTCTACAAAAGTTATATAAATAATGCCCCTGGGGTCAAAATTGGCCCCGCCCCAGGGGTTGGAAGCTTTCAATAGAAACATATAGTAAAACTTTGAAAATCTTCTCCTCTGAAACCAGAAGGTTCTCAGCTTTCATATTTGGCACATAGCATCATGTTCAGGTCCTCTACAAAAGTTATATAAATTATGCCCCTGGGGTCAAAATTGGCCCCGCCCCAGGGGTGGGCATTTTTCAATAGAAACATATAGTGAAATCTTTGAAAATCTTCTCCTCTGAAACTGGAAGGCTGTCAGCTTTCATATTTGGCACAGAGCATCATGTTCAGGTCTTCTACAAACGTTATATAAATTATGGCCCTAGGGTCAAAATTGGCCCCGCCCCAGGGGTGGGCAGTTTTCAATGGAAACAAATAGTGAAATCTTTGAAAATCTTCTCCTCTGAAACTGGAAGGCTTTCAGCTTTCATATTTGGCACAGAGCATCATGTTCAGGTCCTCTACAAAAGTTATATAAAGTATGCCCCTGGGATCAAAATTGGTCCCGCCACAGGGGTGGGAAGTTTTCAATAGAAACATATAGTGAAAACTTTGAAAATCTTCTCCTCTGAAACCAGAAGGTTCTCAGCTTACATATTGGCACATAGTATCATGTTTAGGTCCTCTACAAAAGCTGTATAAATTATGGCCCTGGGGTCAAAATTGGCCCCGCCCCAGGGGTTGGGCAGTTTTCAATAGAAACAAATAGTGAAATCTTTGAAAATCTTCTTCTCTGAAACTGGAAGGCGCTCAGCTTTCATATTTGGCACAGAGCATCATGTTCAGGTCCTCTACAAATTTTTTATAAGATTTGGCCCTGGGGTCAAAATTGGCCCTGCCCCAGGGGTGGGTAGTTTTCAGAATAGAAACAAATTGTGAAATCTTTGAAAATCTTCTCCTCTGAAACTGAAAGGCTCTCAGCTTGCATATTTGGCACAGGGCATCATGTTCAGGTCCTCTACAGAAGTTATATAAATTATGCCCCTGGGGTCAAAATTGGCCCACCCCAGGGGTGGGAAGTTTTCAATAGAAACATATAGTGAAAACTTTGAAAATCTTCTCCTCTGAAACTGGAAGGTTCTCAGCTTTCATATATGGCACATAGCATCATGTTTAGGTCCTCTACAAAAGTTATATAAATAATGGCCCTGGGGTTAAAATTGGCCCCGCCCCAGGGGTGGGCAGTTTTCAATAGAAACAAATAGTGAAATCTTTGAAAATCTTCTCCTCTGAAACTGGAAGGCGCTCAGCTTTCATATTTGGCAGTGAGCATCATGTTCAGGTCCTCTACAAAAGTTATATTGATTATGGCCCTGGGGTCAAAATTGGCCCCGCCCCTGGGGTGGATAGTTTTCAGTAGAAACATATAGCGAAAACTTTGAAAATCTTCTCCTCTGAAACTGAAAGGTTCTCAGCTTTCATATTTGGCTCATAGCATCATGTTCAAGTCCTCTACAAAAGTTATATAAATTATGTCCCTGGGGTCAAAATTGGCCCGCTTGGCCCGCCCCAGGGCCGACTAGTTTTCTATAAAAACATATAGTGAAAACTTTGAAAATCTTCTCCTCTGATTGTCTGGTGAGCGCTTCAGGGCCATTCTTGCCCTCTTGTTTTAGAAAAATCCCTAAATATTCATCATAAGTTTGACCTGTTTGAAGTTTGGACGAGTCCATTTGAAAACTCAGCGTTGTAAGGGTTAAACAGTTTGACAAATATTCTTACCGTATATACACAATAGAGAACATGACATACTGTCTCAGGTGGAGCGATACAGGCCCATTATTTTTGCATGCTATTTGCACAGTAATTCCAAGAACATAGGTTCTCAATACACCCAGTGCACAATTAATCAGAAAACCTATGATCTCTTATTGTGAAAGCAATGTGCCGTATGTCCTAATTTTAGGTCACCAGAGCACAAAGTGCTCAGGGTGAGCTTTTGTGATGGCCTGATTTTCGTTCCGTCGTACGTCGTTCGTCGTCAACAATTTGAACGTTTGAAAATCTTCTCCTCTGAATCTACAGGGCTCTCAGCTGTCATCTTTGGCATATAGCATCATATTTAGGTCCTCTACAAAAGTTATATAAATTATGCCCCTGGGATCAAAATTGGCCCCACCCCAGGGGTGCCTTGTTTTCAATAGAAACATATAGTAAAACTTTGAAAATCTTCTCCTCTGAAACTGGAAGGTTCTCAGCTTTCATATTTGGCACATAGCATCATGTTCAGGTCCTCTACAAAAGTGATATAAATTGTGCCCATTGGGTCAAAATTTGCCCTGCCCTGCCCCAGGGCGGGCTAGTTTTCAATAGAAACATTATAGTGAAAACTTTGAAAATCTTCTCCTCTGATTGTCTTGTGAGCACTTCAGGGCCATTCTTGCCCTCTTGTTTACCCATTACCTAAAAGGTTATTTTAAGACCCATTACCTCATACAATGATGCAGATTGTTCTCTTCTTCTGGCATCGTCGATTGGAGTATAAAATTTCATATCTCAGAAGAAATGGCTTACTTTATTTGGAATTTTCGACTATCGTACAATATCGATCAAGCTGTATCACGTGACCTGAGGCCCGTACACAGCCGGAAGTTCCAACCCCTTGTCATGGTTTGGTGATGGCTTTCGTCATTTTATGGCTATTGCTTCCTTGACCCTCCGCTTGAAATGTAGGTCTTCAGAGGTTAAAACTTTGGCATTTTTGGTTTTATGTGGTGTCTTGTTTAGTTGAAATGTTCATGGAAAGCCGAGTTTGATCTGGCTATGTGTTCTTTCATTGTAATTTCCAATGACCTTCCTGTTTCCCCCATTGGTAAGGGGACATTACTCTTTCCTTATAAAACAACCCTAAATATTCTTTGTAAGCTTTGAATGTTACATGTAGGTTGAATCCAGAGAAGATGCCAAACAATTTGGCATTTCATTGGGATCCAATTTGTTTGACACTTACTGTAATTTGGAAGAGAAGTTAAAGATTATTAACTTTTAGAATTGCAGTAGATGACACTTTTTGCTTACTCTGAATTTATTTTGTTTGCAAATAGTTAAGGAGATGTAGCTGTTATGTTATCCCTTTACTCCATGCATATTCATGAAAGAAATAACGACATCGTGAATATTGATTAGCTAGGTTCATTGTTATAATAGCACATGAGCACATGAATTTTTGGCCATGGCAGAAACTATAGAATCATATCTATATTATATCATAAACAAACAGAGCAGACCCTGGTTAGACGACTCATATAGGAGCCGTCTGATCTGGATCTACCCTGTTTGCAAAGGCGTAGAAAGGCATATTTATGGAGTAAAGAGTTACATATGTTATTTTATTCTCAGGAGACTTTATTATATCCTGGTTATTTGAAAAGTTGAGAGTTGTATAAAGAGCTTAACCCTTCTCATGCTCAATATTTAAATGTGAGTCCATCTCTATGAATATTGATTAGCTAAATATTCTAAAGCTGGATCAATGTTTCCTGCTGAATTATAATGGCAGTTAGTGCAGACCCATGTGAGACAGCTCCGCATATGTAGATATGTATGCTATTAGCATGAGAAGGGCTTTTACTAACAATTAAAACATATAGTAAAACCCTGCTAATGCTACCACCTAAAAGAGGTATAATTCTGGGTGCTAGATGCAGGTGGTATCTTAATGCAGGACAAAAGTAATGCAGAAAGCTCTTAGAGGAGCTTTCTGCATTACTTTTGCCCTGCATTAAGCAACCACCTGCTTATAAAGACACCTATGTTTATCCGTTAAGTGGTCGCATTAGAGGGTTCTACTGTACTGAGTATTATAACAGTAGTAGTGTGCTTTATGAGGTAAAAACTTATATATATCAGATAATCAGAATTTAACACCAACGCATGGATAGCTGGCTGTGTTAGAACATGTTTAACATCTTTGCCATTTGACTAACGTTTATCAGTCCATTAACCCTTTCTCAGTTGAATATTCATGTAAGAAATAATTACACCATGAATATTTATTTGCTGAATTTGTAAAATGGCATAATTATGTACACAGGAGTTTATGGTATTAGCAGAAACAGTGTAAGATCTATTATGATTTCATAAACAAACAGAGCAGACTCCTGATCAGATGGCTCCCTCAGGAGCCATATGGCCTGGGTCTACTCTGTTTGCAAAGGAATGAAAAAAATGTTTATATGAGGGAAAGGGTTAAATTCCATTTTACATGTATGCATACTTCAGTGTCCCAAGCTGAAGATCTTTTGGTATCACTGAGTTATGTCCCTTTGTTTTCAGCTGCCACCCAGACCAGTCACCCATTCTCAACGAAGGAAAAGGGCTTATTGAAGAAAGCATCAGCTGGGGCTGGGGCAATGTGAGTTACCTTGTACTATAATACTTACACTGTTTAATCCATGTTATATTAATTTTTTTTTAAAACATTACAGTTAGTAATTCTGTTTGACACTTTGAATGCTGAATTTTCAGAACGGTATGATACATTGTTTAATTAACCATTTCCTCCTTAACTCATTCTCTCTTAGGCTATTTTTAGATCCAACTTTTTTTTAATTAATCTACCAAAATGGAGCATTAACTAGAGAAAAGGAAATTTTTAGAATTTTGTAATTTGAAATCATTGTTAAAAATAAAGCATTTGCTCCTATTGGAGCAAATGCTCTATTTATCACAATGGTTTCACAATGTGAATTTTATAGAGGCACAAAAATGCGTCACTAGGGGGTAATGTGTTAAATACGCCTTTATACGCCTCTGTAAAAGTCATTTTTTGAAACCATTGTGATAGATAAAGCATTTGCTTGTCACTCAGACACTCAAGTTCTGCGAACAATTCAGAAAGAAAGTTAATTGTTTAAAGAAAATGTTGGAGACAACAATAATTTTATTGAGGAGACGACAAAATTACTAAACATGCAAGGAGTTAATAATTCCATCCAGTATGAAAGACTATAATTTGTGAGATAACAACCAGTGCAGACCATGTCTACTGCATCTATTCTGTTTGTTGATGCCAATATGCTCATTTGATGCATTCAAAGAGTTTGTAGATATCTTTAGTTAAATTTCTTTCAGTGTAGCACTGCTTTGTCAACATATTGTTTATGTTCATCAGATGTACTATGCTATTTTCTTTAGCACTCAGGTTTTGTTTTTTCCTATTGCCATGGCTTTTATCTTTTCCTCTTGATTTTGTTCAAATTGATGTTAAAACGTGTCTTCAAATTTTTGTCATCAGTTAGAGAGTATTGGAGTAAGATACAATTTAAAAAAACTGTCTTTATCAAAACTTTTTTCAAGCTCAGACTAAATATCAATGTTGTTATTTTGAGCTGAGACTAAATGCCAATGCTGTTGTTTTGAGCTGTGACTAAATGTCAATGCTGTTGTTTTGAGCTCAGACTAAATATCAATGCTGTTATTTTGACCTGAGACTAAAATATTAATGCCAATGCTGTTATTTTGAGCTGAGACTAAATGTCAATGCTGTTATTTTGAGCTGAGACTAAATGTCAATGCTGTTGTTTTGAGCTCAATATAAATGTCAATGTTATTAACTCTTCCTTATATATATTTACACATTTGCAAATGGAGCAGACCCAGATCAGACAGCTCCTATAGGAGCTGCTCTGTTTGCTTATGGAGTAACTGCCTGGTTCATATCAAAGGTGCTCGACGCATGCTTGGATTCACCCATGCCCCCCCCCCCCCCCCCCCCCCCCCGCCCCCCACCAAAAAAAAAAAAAAAAAAAAAGTAAATAAATAAATAAATATTTTTTTTAAAAAAAAATGTGATCGAAGTATGTTAAACTAGCCTAAAACTATCTATTCGAACCTTAAACCACTCCGAAAAACAAGAAAATCACGACCTGGAAAAAAATTCCTATCGGGTCTATATATGTATTGAAAGTCAATACATATAATATAGACCCGATAGGAAATTTTTACCGGGTCGTGTTTTTCTCGTTTTTTGGAGTGGTTTAAGGTTCAAATAGATAGTTTTAGGCCAGTTGAACATACTTCGATCACAATTTTTTATTTTTTTATTATTATTTTTTTTGGGGGGGGGGGGGGGGGGGGGGGGGGGTTCCATGGATGAGTCCAAGCATGCGTCGGGCACCTTTGGTTCATATAATATTATGACATAAAAAATTTCACCAAATTGGTATTCATTAACCCTTTAGTCCATAAATACACCTTTCTACGCCTTTGCAAACAGGGTCTTTGCAAACAGAGTAGACCCAGATCAGATGGCTCCTATAGGAGTCGCCTGATCAGGGTCTGCTCTATTTGCTTATGATATAATATAGATAGAGTAAAACCTCGATTATTCGAATTTTCGGTATAGAAGAATTTAGACCCTTTTAGGCAGGTGGCTGCTTAATGCATTGTGAAAGTCGTGCAGAAAGCTCCTAGAGGAGCTTTCTGCATGACTTTCACCATGCATTAAGCTGCCACCTGTCTTAAAGATCGATAATAATACGTATTTTAGTGTTCGAATAATCGAAGTTTTACTGTATAATTCTTCAGTTTCTGAAGTGACCATAATATGCTATTATGAAAAATAATCTAATTAATATTCATTAGGTTATTAGTTTTTACATGAATATTCATGGAGGGTAGGGTTTTAAAAGTCACCATTTCTTACATTAATATTCACTAACCCTTATTCTCTTTAATATTTGTGTAAGAAATAATGACGTTATGAATATTAATAAGATGATTTTTATAATGGCATAATTATGTACACAGGAACATTTGGCAATGGCAGAAACTGTAGAATCAGATTTGTAGTATTCCATAAGCAAACAGAGCAGACCCTGACCAGACAGTTCCTACAGGAGCCATCTGATCTCGATCTTTTCTGTTTGCAAAGGTGTAAAAAAGTGCCTCTTTCAGGTAAAGGATTAAAACTTTCTTCCATAAATTTGCTTTTGCAAACAGAGAAGACCCATGGCCAGATCAGATGGCTACTATAGGAGCCATCTGATCAGGGTCTGCTTGATCAATGCTTATAGAATAAAAAAGATTTGATTCTATAATTTCTACTTTTGCAAAAAATTCATGGGTTGATTATTATGTCATTTTAAAAAATAATCTAATTAATATTCATGATGTCTTATTTTCTTGCACTGGATTTAGACTGTTTGAAAAATCATGATTTCACAGTCATCGGGCAATTAAAGTTCAGTATTGTGTTTTAACTCACAGAAAATACAATCTGCTTATATGAATTCCAAAAATAGACCAAAATCCATATGACTCAAAAATTCTTTGTTTGTTCTCCTGGAATATCACCTACATCTATCACCTTTTGTCATTGACAATTTCTTTAACCCTTTACTCCATAGATAGACCTTTCTACGCTTCAGATCAGAAGGCTCCTATAGGAGCTGTTTGATCAGGGTCTGCTGTGTTTGCTTATGAAAATGTAATAGATCTGCATCTACAATGTCTACCATTGCAAACAAATCCTGTGCATATAATATGCTATTATTAACATTCAGCTAATAAATATTCATGATGTCATTATTTCTTACATGAATATTCATTGAGTAAAGGGTTAAAGAATATCTCCTAAGCTGCTGAAATGAATTTGGCCTAACATCACAGGGAGTGTTTGTTCCCACTTTCCCACCATTTATTTAACCCTTTCCCTGTTCTATGTTTATTACAAATTTCAATACCTACTGAACATTCATGGACAAAATAATGAAATGTGGAAGGTGAAATATTAATGTAGCCATTTTAGAAAGTAAAGAAACAAATCAATCAAATTTAATTAACAAACAGTGCAGACCCTGATCAGACGGCTGATTGACAGCATTTTGACAGAATTATGGCCCTTTTTTAAATAGAAAATTTTGGTTACAGTTTTGTTTGATTTGCAATCAAGGCAGCTGAGCAGGGTATCCCATCATCTTTAGTGATAGTTCTAGTTACTTTTTGTCCTGCTTTATTGAAGCAACTACGTGCTTTTTAAGACTCTTATGTTCGTTAATGAATGGTTGCTTAGGAAAGGTTCTCTACTGTATTCAGTTTCATGCAAATTGGCGAAGAGGATACAGAACTACAGATAAAGGTGCATACCCAAATACTAAAATCGTCATTTCTCCACCAAACCCTATACTGTGACCACTCTTTAGATTCTGAAGAGTGGTCACAGTATAGGGTTTTGTGGAGAAATAAAGGAGTTTTTCTTGAAAATGTTTTTATTTACACATTTTATCTGGAGCTCTGGGATAGATTGGATGTCCTAATATCCCTTTCCCTGTTCTACGTTATTTCCAAATTTCAATACGTACTAAATATTTATGGACAAAATAGTTATAATGAAATATGAAAGGTGGTACATTGTAGCCATTTTAGAAAGTAAAGAAACAGATATATATAATTCAACTAGCAAACAGAGCAGACCCAGATCAAACGGCTCCTATAGCAGCCATTTGATCTGGGTCAATGCATGAAAACACGTTTATATGAGCAAAAGGGTTAACCCTTTCCCTCATATAAACGTGTTTTCACGCATATGCAAACAGAGTAGACCCAGATCAGATGGCTCCTTGAGGAGCCGTCTGATCAGGGTCTACTCTGTTTGCTAAAAACATTTGATATATCTGTTTCTTTGCTTTCTAAAATGTCTACAATGTTCCACCTTCCATATTTCTAACTATTTTGTTCATGAATATTCAGTAGGTATTGAAATTTGGAATAATCACTGAACAGGGAAAGGGTTAAGTAGGGTAAATTGTATAATACAGAGGTCCAGATAAGATGTATAAATTAAATCATTTTATAGAAAAACTTCTTTATTTCTCCACTACGCCCTATAGTGTGACCCTTTCTAAAGAGTGATCACACCATATAGGGCTTGGTGGAGAAATTATGATTTTAGTATTTGAGTATGCCCCTTATTATGTCTCCCCCCATATTTATATGGGGGAGACATATTGTTTTCGTGAGAGTTGTCTGTCTGTCCGTCTGTCCGTCTGTCTGTCACACTTTTTGTCCGGACGATAACTTCAATATGCCTGATGCCAGTTGATTGAAACTTCATATATGGAAAGAGCATAATGAGAGGAAGTGTCATGCACAAGGTCCATAACTCTGGCTTCACTAATATTGGAGTTATTGCCCTTTGTAAAAAAAATCACACTTTTTTGTCCGGACGATAACTCCTATATGGCTCATGCCAGTGGATTGAAACTTCATATATGGAAAGATCAGGACGAGAGGAAGTGTCATGCACAAGGTCCATAACTCTGGCTTCACTAATATTGGAGTTATTGCCCTTTGTAAAAAATATCATAATTTTTTGTCCGGACAATAACTTCAATATGCCTAATGCCAGTTGATTGAAACTTCATATATGGAAAGTGCATGATGAGAGGAAGTGTCATGCAGAAGGTACATAACTCTGGCTTCACTAATATAGGAGTTATTGCCCTTTGTAAAAAAAATCACACTTTTTTGTCCGGACGATAACTTCTATATGGTTCATGCCATTGGATTAAAACTTCATATATGGAAAGATCATAACGAGAGGAAGTGTCATGCATAAGGTCCATAACTCTGGCTTCACTAATATTGGAGTTATTGCCCTTTGTAAAAAAAATCACAATTTTTTGTCCGGATGATTACTCCTATGTGACACATGCCATTGGAGTGAAACTTCATACATGGAACGATCATGATAAGAGAAAGTGTCATGTATAAGATCTTTAACTCGAGCTTCAATAAATTTAGAGTTATTGCCCCTTGTACATTTGTTTAATTCTTTCTTGTCCGGACGATAACTCCTACATGGCTCTTGCCATCGTATTGAAACTTCATGCATGGAAAGAGCATGATGAGAGAAAGTGCCATGAACAAGGGCCATAATTCTGGCTTCAATACTTTTGGAGTTATTGCCCTTTGTTACATTTTTTGGCCGATCAATTACTCCTGTTCGACTGATGCTATTGGAATGACATTTTATTTTTGGAAAGAGCATGTTGAAAGTAAGTGTCATGCACAAGGGCCATAAATCTGGTATCAGTATTTTTAGCTCACCTGAGCTTGCTCAAGTGAGCTATTGTCATGGTGCTCCGTCCGGCGTCCGTCGTCGTGCGTCGTGCGTTGTGCGTCGTGCGTCGTGCGTCGTCAACATTTGGCTTGTGAACACTCTAGAGGTCACATTTGTAGCCAAATCTTCATGAAACTTGGTCAGAATGATTGTCTTGAAAAAATCTCGGATGAGTTCGAAAGTGGGTCATGTGGGGTCAAAAACTAGGTCACTAGGTCAAATTATTCAAAATCTTTGTGAACACTCTAGAGGTCACATTTTTAGTCCAATCTTCATGAAACTTAGTCAGAATGATTGTCTTGATAGAAACTTGGATGAGTTTGAAAGTGGGTCACATACGGTTAAAAACTAGGTCACTGGGTCAAATTATTGAAAAACCTTGTGAACAATCTAGAGGTCACATTTTTAGTCCAATCTTGATCAGACTTGCTCAGGATGATATTCTTGATGATATCTCGATCAAGTTCGATCATGGGTGGGGCAGGATTAAAAAGTAGGTCATTAGGTCAAATCTTAAAAAAATCTTGTTTACACTGTAGAAGCCACAATTTCTGCCTAATCTTCATCAAACTTGCTCAGAATGATAACCTTGATGATATCTTGATCGAGTTTGATCATATGTGGGCTTGGGTCAAAAAGTAGGTCACTAGGTCAAATCTTAGAAAAATCTTGTTTACACTCTAGAAGCCACATTTTCTGCCTATTCTTCATCAAACTTGCTCAGAATGATGACCTTGATGATATCTCAATTGAGATCCATCATGGGTGGGCTGGGGTCAAAATGTAGGTCACTAGGTCAAATCTTAGAAAAATCTTGTTTACACCCTAGAGGCCACATTTTCAGCCCAATCTTGATCAAACTTGCTCAGAATGATAACCTTGATGATCTCTCATTTGAGTTCGGTTGTGGGTGGTGTGGGGTGAAAAAGTAGGTCACTAGGTCAAATCTTAGAAAAATCTTGCCTACACTCTAGAAGCCACATTTTCTGCCTAATCTTGATCACGCTTGCTCAGAATGATAATCTTATGCCGTGTGATTCTTGCTCAGAATGATAACCTTATGCCGTGTGATTCTTTAGCCTATTGGAGGGGCTGTATTCGAATAAACTTTTCAAGCTACAATAGTAATGTGTACCTTGTCTGCATAAGCCTTTCAGATTGAATAACTCTCTGCACAATATGGATATTTTCAATGTTATCAAATGAAAATTAGAAATATTAATTTGTTTTCAACACAAGCCTCACCGATAGTCCATAAAATTAGCTCATTTAGGTATTTAACTATATAAGTAGCAAGCTTGCTGTTTATACAGCTAAATATCTAAATGAGCTAGTTTGGATTTGCAACTACATAAGGTAAACAATTCAAATTTCACGAGTACGAGGTGTCTTGATAAGAAGAAGAATCATAACACGAGATTCTGAAACTCCAGCATCATTAATTCTTGTTTGCCTTTCTTAAAAACTTTTAAACATTGCTTAAAAGTTAAGAACTACACATGCAAGGTACTTGGTATGTAGATGTGTCTTGAAGTAAGGAGATATCATGATCCATTACTCTAGCATCTATTTTAAAGTTATTTCCCTTAATATTAGAAAAATCATATTCAAATTAATTATTAACTATTTACCTACTTTAGCAAACCTATAAGTTCTAAACATAAAACATTTAATTATAACTTCTTGATTACATATACATGGCAACTCATATTTGGTCTGCAGATGGCTTGGGTGAAGGGCTTTCAGTTGATAGAAAGATATAATGTGCAATCTTGACATAAATGGTTAAAATGAAAGAATGCAACTTTAATGCCGTTTATGCATTTTTCTCTTCGTGTAAAGATAATTCAGATTTGCACTTGTTTGTCTCCATGTTACACAATGCTGGCCTATTTATATCTCCGACCACATTGTAATAAGAAAAACTGAATAATTGACACCTTTCACCTCTTGTCAGTCAGATTACCTAACTCAAGAATCCTCTCTTCAAGCCTTTGCCAATCTTTTATAAAAATGTGAATAATTACAATTTAAACACAGACAGACAGACAGACAGACAGTTTAAATAACTATCAAGACTGAATTGAGCACTTTAGAGTTATGAACCTTGAACGTTTCACCATTGTCCATTTAGGCATGTCCATTTCCATCCAATGCTTCTAAATTTTTCTGACTAACGAAGTTTACATCCAATATTCCTCTCCTCAGTCTTTTTTTAACAACCTGTATATATGATTATAATAATAATGCCAAATTCATTAACTGGCAATTTATAACCAGTACCTCCACCCTTGCAGCCCTTCAATTGCAGAAAATAGGCAATTCTTTGGCTTTATCTCGTTGATAAAATAAGTTCTCATCTAACCTGATTTAGACTTCATTAAACAAGAATGACAATTATGAACCACTATACCACTAATAACTTATGACCTTTGTATTATGGAATACTTGATATTTTCAAGATAAGTGCAAAACGAATATTGATTTCTGCTCACCTCCCATTCACTGCCATGATCACTTTTTATTTTAGCCCTGTCTGTCATTGTTTTTGCTATGTCGAGAAAGCTCTTCTGTATCATTGCAATATTACTTTATCATTTATTGTTTCTTTATACTTTTGTGCCAATTGCTTGTATCTTTGATTATTTTTCATGTCCATTCTTTTTGCCAAATGCTAGTCCCTTTTGATTTTTATGCTTTTGAAACCTCAATCCAAACATGCCATGCGCAATCTACATTTCGAGTTTCATTTGTAATACAAATAACCTGCATCTAAAAGTATTTGCACAAAACAGCCAAAATAAAATAAATTTATTTAGAATTGAACCTGATGTAAAAATTGATTCTTGTGCCAACATCCAATCATTTATCAAAACACACATCAAGTTGTAGTTTCATTCTGTAATGTATAAAAAACCAGTAAATTGTGGTTTCAAGGCCAATAAAATCATTATGCCTTTAGATTGTAGATTGATACCTTATTTTGAAATTTTTCCTTGTTTAAATCAGTAGTTTAGTAGTTTTTTAAGTTTTTATGCTCCCCAGAGATATCTGGGGGCATATTGTTTTTGGCCTGTCTGTTTGTCAAATATATATAATATTACTGACTTTGACACCTGCCATAACTTGATTCAGTGTAGATGCACAATTGATATTTGGCATGCATGTGTATCTCACATGACTGCACATTTTGATGAAATGCATAACAAGGTAAAGCAATCCTTGAAGGTCAAAGGTCATCTACAAGGGGGCATAGTGTTTCACAAACACATCATGTTCATTTAGTAGCTTAGCAGTTTTGTTCAAATATGAAGAGTTTAAAAAATAGCCACAGTATCAGAAAACCTGATATTTGTTATATAAGAAACAATGTTGATTTCTCCAGAACTGTTAATATATATACTTTATGATAAATGATAATACAGATATTTTTACAGATGATCCACCAAATAGTTTGCCTTGTAAAACTTGTACTATTTTGACAACTTTTATATAGTAGTTTTAGCTGAATTTATCAATCCCATGTTTTGCATTTCACCCAGCCCTGATCATTGCCACTAACACTACTTCATTCTGATAAATGATTAACAACTATCACATATATTTCAAAGCTTTTATACAAACACTTAAAGAAAAGGGTGGGTCATACAAAGTTTCCTTTGTCTAATTGTTAACCCATATCCATATATAACAGCCTCAGACCTGCACCAGACTTCATTTGAAAACATTGTGTTAAAACAAGAAATTGCTCCTGAGGAACAATTTCTTCCTTTGTCACAATGTTTTCAGATCTATCCTTCCAAGTTATTTGTATTGGCATGTTTGTTACCTGCTGACATTTTCTGAAACTCGTCTGCTACAAAATACCACATGTGCTTATGGGTTAAGCTGCCTGTCTGGAAAAGTATGTATCGTGACAACTAATTCCCCTATACAAGCGCGTAAGAATGCCTCTATACCAGACAAATTGGAAAACATTTTGATTAATCTAACAAAATGCTCCATATTAGTATCCCTACAAAGTTTGAGAGGGGGTGTATGGGAGTCGATCTGTCAATGGGTTGGTTAGTCTGTCTTTCTTTCCATAGAAATCTTCTAACGCGAAGTACTTCTACATTTTTTCACCGATTGAGATGAAATTTTGCATATTCATTGGTAATGAAATGTATTTGTGCGTGACATAATTTTGATATGTGACAGTCCACAAAATATGAAGTTATTGCCCCATATTCAACTCTACAAATCTTCTGACAAGCTCTTGGTGGAAGTATAAATCACGTTGAGTGATAGGTCTCTTGTTACATCTATCTGATTGTCATATGCAATTAATCTCCATTTTCTTGTATTTCTCGTCCTACAACTATGAATATTGTTAAATCAAAAGAACTGTTTATGTAACAAAACTATGAATGGTTATCCAAGACTTATAGTATGGTTCTTAGTAGAGAAGCCTGTTACTATCATACATTATGTCTCTGTGTACTGACAAAACAGTTTTATATATTTGTATATTTTGTTGGAACAAACCAGCCAGAAATATACTTGTTGATTTGTACATGGTGGAATAATCGTGCAAACATTTAGCAGCTTAAATATTTTTGCAACAATAATGTTAATTTGTACTTACAAAAACTTGTATTGATATTTGCAAATTGATATTGTTTCATAATAACCCTTGTAGGTGAAACAGCTTTCATTTATCAAAAATTTAAACCCAGATGAGGCATCTCTTGTTGAAACTGCCTCACCTAGGTCTACATTTTTTGGAACTGCATATTATTGAATATCCGTTTCTTTTGGATGATTCATTGCACTTTTAAGAACAATCTACAGTCAACTTAGTATCGGGTACTACATTAATTGGAGAGTTAAGCATTAGAAGTGACAGTGTTATTTTACCAAGATGTGCTGGTTGAAAAGTAGTACTTACTACAAAGGCAGGATTAGTTGAGTGTATATTGAAACAAAGTGTATTATAAGCCCAAATTGGCTACCATTTCATTATTTCATTTTCTACACTCATTTGCAATAGGAGCTGCTGTCAGTTGACATGTTTTATCATTCTGCAGAATTCCAGATCACCGCTGATTATACGGAGTATGCCTATTATGAGGCTCCTATAGACTGTCATACGTCCCAGTATTTCAATTAATCGCTGATTTTTTTCTTGAATACTGGATGGGTTTTCTGCAAAATGTTTGTAGAAACACCAAACATTCAATCTGGAGGGTTGACTGTCATCTTAACCCTTACAGTGATATACTTTTTTGCAAACCATGTAGGCCCAGGTCAGAGGACTCCTAATTGAGCCCTTTGATTAGGGTCTGCACTGCTTGCCTCTTAAATCATTTTTGTTAAAATTTCTTTCTTATTAAAAAGGAATTTAAGGAAAACATCTTACATTTTCCATTTGTGAAAAGTAATAATTCAGACAATTAGTATTCAAATTGGGAGTTGTACACAAATGTTTAGCATTGTAAGGGTTAAGGCCATGGGATGAAATATTGTATGCAGTATTTTGTACTTTGTACAGCACACCTGGTATGGATTTAAGGGAACATTCTGAAATAGTCCACCGTTTCTGTAATGTCTGAGAACTAAGCATTGTGTTGTCATTTTAAGCATTCTGTATGTGTACATAATTCATTTTCATGGGAACAATTTTGAAAGAAAATAAATATTGTTCTTGTATGCATCTTTTCCGTTCTTATTCAATCCTTTGGTAGTTTCAAGGTGTCTGTGACATGTATTGACAGCAAAGAGAAACTACACACATTTATATTGTAATTTCTAACCTATTTTTAACATAATTTTGAATAAACTTTAACAAGACATTTACCTAACATTTACGAAGTACATCAGTATGCATGTACAGTAAAACCTGCCTATAATGGCTACCTTAAGATGGTGGTTTGTGGTTGATATAGCCTGGTGTTCTGACACACATTGTGACAATGCAGCAAATGAGTGTTGCAGAAAGCTCATGCAGGAGCTTTCCTCAACACTTGTTTGCTGCATAACGCAAGGTGCTGTGTAAAATTAGTCTGTATTGTGGACTTCTTTTTATTAGCTCACCTGAGCATGCTCAGGGTGAGCTATTGTGATCACTTGAATGTCTGTCGTCCGTCGTCCGTCGTGCGTCAACAATTTTCAACAATCTTCTTCTCTGAAACTACTCGTCAGATTTAAACGATATCTGGCAGGAATAGTCTTTAGGTGGCCCTCTTGCAAGTTTCTAAAATTTATGATGATATCTCAAAAAACATGGCTGCCAGGGGGCGGGGCCACTTTTCTTATATAGTTATATAGAAAACTTTAAAAATCTTCTTCTCTGAAACTACCAATCAGATTTAAACAATATTTGGCAGGAATGGTCTTTAGGTGGCCCTCTTGCAAGTTTCTAAAATTCATGATGATATCTCAAAAAACATGGCCGCCAGGGGGCGGGGCCACTTTCCTTATATAGTTATATAGAAAACTAAAAATCTTCTTCTCTGAAACTACCAATCAGATTTAAACAATATTTGGCAGGAATGGTCTTTAGGTGGCCCTCTTGCAAGTTTTTAAAATTCATTATGATATCTCAAAAAACATGGCCGCCAGGGGGCGGGTCACTTTCCTTATATAGTTATATAGAAAACTTTAAAAATCTTTTTCTCTGAAACTACCAATCAGATTTAAACAATATTTGGCAGGAATGGTCTTTAGGTGGCCCTCTTGCAAGTTTCTAAAATTCATGATGATATCTCAAAAAACATGGCCGCCAGGGGGCGGGCCACTTTCCTTATATGTTTATATAGAAAACTTAAAAATCTTCTTCTCTGAAACTACCAATCAGATTTGAACGATATCTGGCAGGAATGGTCTTTAGGTGGCCCTCTTGCAAGTTTCTAAAATTCATGATGATATCTAAAAAAACATGGCCGTCAGGGGGCGGGGCCACTTTCCTTATTTATTTATATAGAAAACTTTAAAAACCTTCTTCTCTGAAACTACCAATCAGATTTGAATGATATCTGGCAGGAATGGTCTTTAGGTGGCCCTCTTGCAAGTTTCTAAAATTCTAAAATATGATGATATCTTGTATATTTTCAAATTTTAGAAAAATCTTGTCCATTACTTGTGTGTAACATTGTTGTAACCAACACTTAACAAATGTCAGGTGAGCGCCCCAGGACCCTCAGGGTCCTCTTGTTGGAGTTATTAGCTGTTATCATTTTCTTTTTGAAAAATGTAGTGTGGAAAACGCATAATGAGGGGAAGTATCATTCATCAAGACCATAACATTTTTAGTGATTTCCCTTTACATATTGTTTTTATTAGAGGGGAGACATCCGTTTTTGTGACAAAAACCTCTAGTTATTTACTGGAACTACCGGAACTGTAATGACAAGGTCTTCTTTCTTTTTCTGTAAAAGACATAACTTAACTGTACTTTTCATGTTATGGGAATGAATTTGGAAGACTTTAACCCATTCCCACATATTGACGCCTTTTGACCCCTCTGTAAAAGTCACTTTGTGAAACCATTGTGATAAATAGAGCATAATGCTCCATAGGAACAAATGCTCTATTTATCACAGTGGTTTCAAAACTACACAATTCTAAAATTCTCCTTTTCTATAGTTAATGCTCCTTTTCGGTAGATTTATTTAAAGAGGTCGGGTCTTAAAAAAAGTCTATGCTGGAATGGGTTAAGAAAGATACATGAGTATTTTACAATGGATTGCATTGACTTAGCAAGAGGTCATACTCATGAAAATTAAATATGTTGTCAGGGTTCACCATATATTTAATTTGATCTATCAGGATTGTGATAGAACCAAGTATAAGGCTTAAATTTATAAGTAAACATCTTGATTTCAGAGATGACGAGTTAGCTCGTAAGCGATGGCAGAAAGCCCAGCGACAGATCAGTCGACTCTCAATGTAACAGTTTTAACACGTGCATGGAGTGTGTTATGAGCTTTTTTTTAAATACATGTAGTGTGAACCCAGAATAGCTTTGAAACTTTTATTGAACTTGAGCAAATATCTGCTGTAGGCTTGGGTTTATATTTTACAATAGTGTGTTATAATGTCTGTCTCAGTTTCAGCTATTATCCATGCAGTGCTCGCTCTGCAACTGATTTAATGTACATGTAGATTTAACTTTTGGGGTTTAGCCAGCTTTACTTTTGCTTAATCCTTTACTCCATGAATATTCATGCCAAAAATAATGACATCATGAATATCAATTAGTTTAAGTTTTATAATAGCACATGGATAATAGTATTTTTGGCCATGGCAGGAACCATAGAAACATATCTGTATAATAGCATAAGCAAACAGAACAGGTCCTGATCAGAAGGCTCCTACAGTCTGTCTGATCTTGATCTTTGAATGGCCACTAATGCCCTAAGTAAGCATTACCTCCATGCCTGCCTGCTGTATGTGCAGTATATAAACCCCCTCTAATGTGACCACCAAAAAGAGGTCGAATTCTTAGCCATTGAGGCAGGTAGTTGATTAATGCAGGATGAAAGTAATGCAGAAAGCTCCAGTAGGAGTTTTCTGCATTACTTCTGTCCTGCATTTAACAACCCCCTGTTTACTCATTCTTATCCTTTCCCTGTTCTAGACTTATTCCAAACTTCAATACCTACTCAATATTCATGGACAAAATAGTTATAATGAACTATGGAAGTTGGAACATTATAGCCATTTTAGAAAGTAAAGAAACAGATCTTTCAAATTCTGTCAGCAAACACTGAGCCGACTCTGATCAGATAGATGACTCCTATAGTACTAGAAATTTTAATAAATAGTTTAAGTTATGTATTCCATGGTACAATGTCATGTATTTAGATCACTAGTTATTTATTGTATATCATTGTTAGACTTGAAAAATGCAGCAAAATAAGTTAAAAATATTAATTTCAGTAACTTATCCCTTTACTCCATAAATACACCTTTCTATGCCTTTGTAAACAGAGTAGACCCAGATCAGATGGCATTATATAGGAGCCGTCTGATCAGGGTCTGCTGTGTTTTCCTATAAAGTAATATAGATAGGTATGATTCTGCAATTTCTACTATGACCCAAATTTCATGTGTCCATAATATGGCCTAATAATAATGAATTTAATTAATATTCATTATGCCATTATCTTTTACATGAATATTCATTGAGTAAAGGGTTAAGTCAAATGTTCAAGACAACAGAGTGCCCTTTCTACCAATGAGGCTGCCCCCTACCCAGTGTTGAAATGTCTATCCAGTCTGCTGTGGCTTTTAACTAATGTCCTCCCCATATAAGAACATCCCTCAATCTTTCCACTCCCTCCTATGCTCACCCCGTTTCCACCCCATCTCAGGCATTCCTCATACCATATCAAAATCAGGGTCCATGCTTATAAAACTTTTAGTTTAGTCTAAGTTCGTTCTGAAGTTTTTGATTGGTCAGATTTGAGCCTTTGGCTCAAATATGACCAATCAAAAGCTTGAGAACTCAAATCTGACCAATCAAACGCTTGAGAACGAACTCAGACTCAACTAAAAAGCTTTATAAGCATGGACCCTGAACATTATGTAAGTAGCTTTTGTTTGAAAATGTTTTCTCAATTCAAAAAGTAAATTTCTTACCTTTCTTTCGTGAAGATTGAAGAATCAAACAGTTTAGATCCTTATGACAGAGGTCCAGATAACATGCGTAAATTAAAACATTTTCAATAATAATTTCTCTATTTCTCCACCAGTCCCTATGTTGTGACCACTCTTTAGAGTTGTTTCTTTGAGACCATTCTAAAGAGTGGTCACAACATAGGGTTTGGTGGAGAAATGATGATTTTAATACTTGAGTATGCACCTTTATCTGTAGCTCAGCTTATGAGATGCAAAAGCTGCACATAAGGTGTTAAACATTACATTTAATTTTACTCATTCAGATATGGTTCACAGCTGATTGTTCTGCTTCCATTATCCTCTTAAGAACATTTCAAACACTAGGATGAGGTTTTTTCACTAACATTTTTACCTTCCAGTTGAAGTGTAATATTTCTTTTGATAACTATACTTTCTGCTTCTTATGATTTTGTATTAATACCAATATCTATACAGCCAAACATATTGAATGGCTATGAAATAAAATCATTTTATCTTTATTCATTTTTTTTTAATCAAATTTGCAAAGTTTTGATTTTGTTCCAATTTGATTTTTGCTAAATCTAACCCCTTTCCCCCTTTTTGGTTGATTCCATGACTTCTGCAAATCGTAACCATACTAACTTTTTATAAAGAAAGTTCCTTTTTTAAATATAACACTTTTTCTATAAACAGTAACTGCATAAACCCTGTCTCATACTTTTTAACCGCAGCAGACTGTGGAGGGATATTGTTTAACATTGTCCATCCATCCGTCCATCTGGCCATAAATGGGATCTTCCCCAGCCATATCTTAGAACAGCTTGGTCAGATTGTGTGTGTATATATATATAGACAAGCAAGGTTTTACGCAAGCGTAAAATGGCTGCGTAACATGTATTTAAGCAGGATAGATGAAAAAGAGGGAGCAATATTGGGAAAACATGACTGTTATGTATGAATTAATACATGTAGCAGAAACGGGGGAATGTTTTAATGAGTCATGATGCATAATACCTGTGTTTGACACCAATAATACACATTACGTCACATACAAACTCCCATAATTACAGTCTACATGAAATTATTCCAATAGGTCGACTCAATGCCCATTAACTTTTTCACTTATATTGTCCCCAAATTAAGAACAGGTTAGTATAAGATAATTATACATTTAAGTTGAAGCAAATTTCAATGGTGAAATATGCAAAACGGTCAACAAAACCACGAGTAAAAGGTCTCAGCTAAATAACTTTAACAAAGCCAAAATGCAAACAAAGGACTTATTGGGCTGTACAAAATGGTTTTCAACCACAAGCACGTATACTAAGGGTGCTAAGAAAATATGAGAGAAAAAAAATTCAGCTTCCACCGAGGATCCAACCCACGACCTCACGTTTCCTAGTCCATCGTTATAACCCTTAGACCACGCTGACAGCTATGTTTAGGAATGTGATTTTAATCAGTTATAACTAATTCACTAGCATTTTCACTACAACTGGATCATGGCAGAAAAGAAAGAAATAACCCCGACAAAAATATGCTGAGATAAATATATGAATGAAAATAATTAAAATAAATGAATATATATAAATAAAAACTTGTCTCACAGTAAACCATATTTATTAAAAAGATTGGCTTTTATAGAAACACAGGACCGCAGAAACGCATGGTCAAAATTCAAAGCCGTTTAAGTTTGGGCTGCTTTCGCAGCCCAATAAGTGCATGATGCACGCCAAATCCTGTTGCAATCCAACAAATTGTAGTAGAGTTATGGACTTTTGTTACTTTCAAGTGGCCTTTTTTTATAAAAGAAATGTTTCCAGAGCCATAACTTGGAAGAATTTTAACAGAATTCTTTGATACTTGTTGGTAGTGTAATTATGAAAAAGTGGATGATGCATACCAAATGCTCTTACTATCCTCTTATAAGTAGCAGAGTTGTGGCCCTTTTTTACCTTCAAATAACCATTTTATAAATTTGGAAATGTGTCCCTCCAGAGCCCTATGTTGGTGCAGCATTGTCAGATTTCTTTGTAACTTTGTGGGAATGTATGTATGGATATATGAATGATGCATACCAAATGCTGTTACAATTTACCAATTAATAGTTAGGTTATGAACTACATGTGTATTTGTTGCATTCAAAAAGCAATATGTATAAAGGAAGTTTGATGTTAGGAGTCAAATTAGGGAACAGGTTTGTCAGATCTCATTGATACTTTGCATTAATAAATAATGCTTGTGAAATACCTTAACAATTCACCTTTGAAGTGCCATGGTATGGCCCTTTGTATATTTATACACAGGAAATGTTCTTTCCATAATGGTATCTGAATACTGGTTAATCAGAGTTCATGGAAATTGTGCAGGAATGTATAATATGTGAATAGGAAGTTGATTATAGCATAAGCAAATAGAGCACACCCTGATCAGATGGCTCCTATAAGAGCCATCTGATTTGGGTCTAGTCTGTATGCAAAGTCATAGAAAAGCATATTTATGGAGGAAAGGGTTAACCCTTTCCCTGCTGAATATTCATGTAAGAAATAATGACATCATAATTAGTAGTTTTATCATGGCATATGTGTACAGGATTTTGGTATTGGTAGAAACTAGAGTTTCATAAGCAAACAGTGCAATCCCTGATCAGAGTTTTCATGTAGGAGCCGTTTACTCAGGTCTAATTGATTTGCAATGGTGTAAAAAAGCATTTATATGAGGTAAAGGGTTATCTCTTTCCCTGTTCTGTGTTTATTCAAAATTTCAATACCTACTGAATATTCATGGACTGAAATATGGAAGGTTGAACATTGTAGTCATTTTAAAAAGTAAAGAAACAGATCTTTCAAATTTCAAATTCCACTGGCAAACAGAGCAGACCCTAATCAGACGGCTCCTGTAGGAGTTGTCTGACCTGGGTCTACTCTGTTTGCAATGGGTGAAAACACATATAATTATGAGGGGAGGGGTTAGATAAGAATTAAGTGTGGATTTTGCTTGATACCTCTGTGACTATTAATTTGTAAGTTTTGATTTAGCCTGTAGAACATTATTGTAAATATTTTTTGTATTACTTGATACAAGTTTCTGAATATCGCTGATAAATATTCATTTATATTGTATATTAATTCATGGTATTTTGAAGAAATGAATATTTGACATGTACAATGTATATCATATTTCATAAGTAAACAGAGCAGACCCTGATCAGACACTTCCAGTAGGTGCTGTTTTAGGAGCTGGATATACTCTGTTTGCATATTCTTAAAATTATGTCGCTATCAGGAACAGGGGAAAAGAAATTGGAAGAAGAAATTATTGTGATCTAGAAGTAGACTACAATGTTTATTGGAGAAAATTACTAAATGAGCCAAAGGTTGAAAACCGTTCCCTCATGGACACCTTTTGACGCCTCTACAACAGTCACTTTTTGAAACCATTATGATAAACACAGCATTTGCTCCTATGGACCAAATGCTCTATTTATTACAATGGTTTAAAAAATACACAATTCTAAAAGTTTCCTTTTCTCTAGTTAGTGCTCCTTTTTCGGTAGATTTAGTGAATGAGGTTGGGTTAAAAAATAGTCTTTAAGGGAGTGGGTTAAGCCTTTTACGTGCTACAGGAAAATCTATAATTGTCTCGCGCACAGTTTGTATCCAGATCAGAAAACAAGTAACTTGGCATCTCATCAGGATCCATCCTGTTAGACACTCTCTTGTCTGTGAAGAGAGAAATTCAAGATACATTTGAGCTCTGAAGTAGACAGTGTTTTCTAATACAGTAAAACCCCTGTAATCCGACCACCAAAAGGGGGCATAATTCTGGTTGAAAGAGGCAGGTGGCAGCTTATAGCCGGATGGAAGTTATGCAGAAAGCTCCTAAAGGAGCTTTCTGCATTACTTTCGTCCTGCATTAAGCAGCCACCTGCTTATAAAGACAGCAATTCTTATTCATTAACCCATTCCCTCATATTGACACCTTTTGACTCCTCTGTAAAAGTCACTTTTTGAAACCATTGTGATAAATAGAGCATTTGCTCCTAAGGAGCAAATGCTATATTTATCACAGTGGTTTAAGAACTACACAATTCTAAAAAATTCCTTTTCTCTAATTAATGCTCCTTTTCGGTAGATTCATTCAAAGAGGTTGGGTCTAAAAATAGCCTATGAGGTAATGGGTTAAGTGGTCGCATTAGAGGGGTTCTAATGTAATGAAATTTGGCTCAGTAGGCTACTGGTTAAACATTAACCCTTTACTCCATAAATACACCATTCTATGGAAAACAGGGTAGATCCAGATCAGATGGTTCCTATAGGAGAGGGTCTGCTGTGGTTGCTTTTGATACAATATAGATATGATTTTACAGTTTCTGCCATGTCCAACATTTCTTGTATCCATGTGCTATTGTAACAATTAATCTGATGATGTCAGTATTATTTACATGGATAGTCATGGAGTAAAGGGTTAACTATGATACAATTAGTTAGTGTACAATATTTAACATTCATCTCTATATAGACATGTGAATGATTCAGTGTCTCTCCCACATTTTTTGTACCCTTCTGTCAGCTGGTTTGTCTGTCACAAAGATTATCTGCGTGTCTTCCCCAAAATGGCTGGACAAATTTCAATAAAACTTCACAGCATTGATCACAATGATATGTAGTTGTGAATGTCACCAGGATGATCTCGATTATATTTCACAGAGTTACGTCCCTTTGAATGATAAAATATTTGCATAAAATCCAGTTCCTCATAAATGACTGGACAGATTTAATAAAACCACAATCAGGTGTGGTTGTGCATATCACCAGGATGATCTGGTTCCATTATTTTTCACAGAGTTACATCACCTTAAATGATAAAAAATTGCATATAATCCAATTTCTTATAAATGGCTGGTCGGGTTTGGAAAAAAAATCATAGCTTTGATCACCATAAAGTGGAAAAAAATCATACCTTTGATCACCATAAAGTGTAGTTGTACATACCCCCAGGATGATCTGGTTCGTTTATATTTCACAGAGTAATGTCCCCTTTAATGAAAAGAAAATTGCATAAAATCCATTTTCTCATAAATGACTGGTCAAGATTTGGAAAAAATACTTCTCAGTTGTGATCAATATGAAGTGAATTGTGATGGAGCTATTAAGGTGTGCTATTTTAGTTTAGAAAGTAGGTGGGGGAGACATATGTTTATTTTCAAAAACAAGCTCTTGTTTTAGTCTCTGACATTCTTTCTTTAAATTAGCTTGGACTTTGAGCTCCAAAGATACTGTTGAGGAGTGGTCTGTATTTGATATTATTGTATAATTTTAGAAATTAGAATTACAATTATACATGTAGTGAGATTTTAAATATTCCCGATTCTTATTTCATCTTGTCAGGCCTAGCAGTCCTAGTAAGGGTATACCCCCAATAGAGAGAGAGGCCTCAGAGATACCTCCAGCGCCCTGGTCTATGGCAGCTGTGGAGAAAAACATCAAAACTGATGATGAACCAAGAAAGTTTGACTCTACAGGAATGTTCCACTGGTGTCCATCCAGGACCCTGGACGACGCAATCATGGTAAGGCAGTGAGGCATAGAATACAAGTTGTCATTAATTTCAGTTGAATATTACAGTAAAATCTCGATTTTTCGAACACTAAAATACGTATCATTATCGATCTTTAAGACAGGTTGCAGCTTAATGCATGGTGAAAGTCATGCAGATAACTCCTCTAGGAGCTTCCTGCATGACTTTCACTTAATGCATTAAACAGCATCCTGCCTAGAAGGGTCTAAATTCTTCTGTACTAAAATTTCGAATATTCGAGATTTTACTGTATATAACATGTGCTAATAGTTTGGATCTAGATTCTTTATGTAAATGCCTTTTCACAAATTTTCAAACAGATTAGACCCAGATCAGACAGCTCCTGTAGGAGTCTTCTGGTCAGTGTCTGCTCTGTTTGCTTATGAGATTATAATAGATCTGACTCACAAGTTTATACTAAAAATTCCTGTGTACTTACGCCATTATAATAATTCAAGCAATATAATATTAGATATTCATGATTTCATTATTTCTTACATGAATATTCAACATGAAAAGGGTGTAAGAGTTACATTAAAACACCTCTAATGCGACCACTTATTGAATAAACATGGGTGTCTTTATATTTATAAGCAGGTGGTTGCTTAATGCATGGCAAAAGTAATGCAGAAAGCTACTAGAGGAGATTTCTGCATTACTTTTGTCCTGCATTAAGCTACCAGCTAGCACCCAGAATTGTACCTTTTTTAGGTGGTCTCATTCGCAGGGTTTTACTGTATATGTTTTCTGTTAACCTTTTCTCTGATGAATACTGGTATTCATGTCAGGAATAATGAATGTATGAATACTAGCAAACGTCTGAATTTTATAATGGCGTCATGAACAAGGGATATTTTACCAAGACGGATACTGTAGAAGCAGATCTTTGTTATTTCTTATGCAAACAGAGCAAACTCAGATCATACAGCGGCTATGGGAGTCGTCTGATCTTTTTCTACTCTTTTCAAAGTTGTGAATTAGGTGTCTATAAATAATAGGGAAAGGGTTAAAGCAAGGAACTAGAAAGAGTTTTACTGTAATCTGTAATGAAGATTTAACTTACTGTAATCTAACATGAACACTAGTCTTGGACTTAATGTAATCTGTAATGAATGATTGACTTGCTATAATCTGTAATGAAAGCATGACTTACTGTAATCTGTAATGAAAGATTGACAAGATTACAGTAATGAAAGATTGACAAACTGTGATCTGTAATGAAGACTTGACTTACAGTTATCTGTAACGAAGGCTTGACTCACTGTAATCTGCAATGAAGACGTAACTCATTGTAATCATTGACAGGCTTTAACTTTTGTTTTATTTTAAGGATCGTAACAAGGCAGCCATGACAGTTCTATGCAATCATGTTGTGGTGTGTTTGTTTGGCGATGCTACATCACCACTAATAGGTCTGCGTAACTTGGTTATGCCTTTGCGGGCAAGCAATTTCCACTTCAACGAATTAAAACATGTGGTTATAGTCGGTAACCTGGAATACATACAGCGAGAATGGAAAACTTTACAAAACTTTCCAAAAGTTTTGATTTTACCTGTAAGTATAATTTATATCTGTATAAACATACATGTATACTGAAAACTTTGAAAATCTTCCCCTCTGAAACTGGAAGGTTCTCAGCTTTCATATTTGGCACATAGCATCATCTGTTGATCCTTTACAAAAGTCATATAAATCATGCACCTGGGGTCAAAATTGGCCCTGCTCCAGGGATGGCCTTTTGTCTATAGAAACATATAGTGAAAACTTGGAAAATCTTCTTTTCTGAAACTGGAAGGTTCTTAGCTTTTTATTTGGCACTTAGCATCATCTTGAGGTCCTCTACAAAATGTATATAAATTATGTCCCTGGAGTCAAAATTGGCCCTGCCCCAGGGGTGCCTGTTTTATATAGAAACATATTGTGAAAACTTGGAAAAATCTCCTCCTCTGAAACTGGAACGTAAGTCTCAGCTTTCATATTTTGCACATAGCATCAACTTCAGGTCTTCTACAAAGGTTATACAAATTATGCCTGTGGGGTCAAAAATGACCATGCCCCAGAGGTGCCATGTTTTATATAGCAACATACATGTATTGTGTCATCATGGCCCTATTTTTGCAATATCAAATATGCATAAGCATTGGCTTGCATTGTAAATTGATGTAGAATCTCTGGATTGATGTTACATTTTTTAACAGAAACTCGATATGCTCAGTACATGTTTTTAATCCATTCCCTAATGAACATTAATGCATAAATTTTCATCACTTCATTAATATTCATAAACTTAATTCTTATATTAGGTACAATTTTCTAGGGATTTTTTGGCTTAGATAAAAACTGTAGGATCAGATCTATATGAGTCCTTTAATAACAAAGCAGGCCCTGATCAGATGGCTCCTAAAGGAACTGCCTAATCTGGGTCTCCTGTTTGCAAAGGCATGAAAAAGTGTATTTATAAGGGAAATAAATAAATAAATAATTAAATAATTTTGTTTCATTTCAGCTGTAGAATATTTTTCTGTATAAAAATCTCGTATTTTGTCAGTATTTTAATCCGTAGGCGGGGATAATGTTGTATTTCAATTAAACAATTTATCATAATTAGATGAACACACACCACCATATTTCTAATCTGTTTACAAGCGTAGAAACGCTTATTTTCGGAGTAAAGGGATGAATGAGTTGCATCAGAATTGTACCAGTGCTTAGATTCATGTTTTGTACATTATACATTGTGTGTCTTCATCATGCATTGTAGTGTTTGTAAGTTGAAAAGCATCCTTAACTTAGTTTGTTTATAAGCAATGTTGCAAAATCAATGAATTGGCATAACAAGTGTTTAATTACTGAAATAATGAGTTTCGCACCTTGCTACAGATAACTGGAAACAAAACCAGAAGTGCAGTCATTGAACATCATACTGTGTTGATATTGATTGCTTCTTATGCATTTTAGTTATCTATTTGTGTTGTTTAACATAAAATATAGATTTATAAGAAATGCCTTGTGTTTTCATTCCACTTGACTCAAATTTATAGAAAGAATATTATGTACAGTCCCACTTGAAATTTTGCATTTGTTCAGGCATTACATTCATGGACTTCCGAGATTGAAACCGAAACTCATTTACATGTTTGTACATGCACCTGGTTTGAGTCAACCTCAGGATAGGTCAATCTTTTAGCCATGGTTCCTAGAAGATCAACACATTGAAGTTATACTGTACACGTATTCTTGAAGTAAATGTTTAACCTACCGGTAGATTGAATTCATTACAACAACAAAATTGAAAGAAAATTACATGTTTGTGTATTTTTAGGGCTCCCCGTTGAACCGTGCCAACCTGCGAGCTGTGAATATAAACCTGTGTGATATGTGTGTGATATTGTCATCCAAGGACAAGCGGCTGGATGACCCCCACTTGGTGGACAAGGAGGCGATTCTCTGTTCTCTCAACATCAAAGCGATGACGTTTGATGATAGTATTGGCCTGATTCAGTCCTCCTCCCCAAACAGCCCTGGCCAACATGCCACTGGTAAACAACTATCGCGTCTTGATAGCAACTCATACTTGTCTTCTTGTCAATCTTGTACATCATATAGACCTTGATTGCATATTTTTTTAACCCTTTCCTTCATATAAAAGTGTTTTCATGCTTTTGCGAAGGCAAACAGGGTAGACCCAGATCAGACGGCTCCTATAGGACCCATCTGATCAGGGTCTGCTCTGTTTGCTAATGGATCTATCTTTGTTACTTAGTCGGTGTTTTGAACTAAGCAGAGAATTTCCAAAACTTAACGGAAATATCAGTGACAAATGACAAATTAAATCAATAATTCCAACAATTTACATAACTTCCATTATTTATGTATTCACATTATTAATTTTGTATTCTCGATGTTTCTGAAAGATATTATTAGTATGTTTACAATAAACAGCCATAGAAAAAATTTCTAAAAATAAAGAAATATACAATAACCCCTTTCCCTGTTGAATATTGATGTAAGAAATAATAAGGTTGTTATAATAATTGTACATCTACACATGAATCTTTGGTATTAGTAAAAACCATAGAGTCAGAGCTAAATTATAATTTCATAAGCAGGCCCTGATCTACTCTGTTTGCAAAAAGCATGAAAAAGCATATGAGGGAGAGCAAAAATGTTGTTAAAGTGTTCTACTTTTTTGCTTTTCCAGATTTTCTGCCACCTGGATTCATGCAGGTCAGTAGTCCATCAAAGTCATCGAGGCGAGGCTCTGTGGGTGGCTCAAATGTGTTGCTCATCACTGAACTAGGTATGTATATGTCCCATACAGTAGTTAAACCTTTCCCTTATATAAACATGTTTTTACGCATTTGCAAACAGAGTAGACCCAGATCAGACGGTTCCTAGAGGAGCCGTCTGATCAAGGTCTGCTCTGTTAGCTAATTAAGAGCAGATGTTTGCCGATTACAAAATAAAAGTACATGTATTTGTTATACAAAATGCTTTTTGCATGATGTTATCACTAAAGTCTTGCATTAAACCTTTACCTGGTATAAACACCTTTTCATGCCTTTCAAGCTGTAGGAGTCATCTCTGCTCTGTTTGCTTTATGGAGTTATAATATGTCTGATTCATACAGCGCTCTTCTCATAATCCATTAAGTGGCTACAAAAACATGCTGTATTCTCATTAAAACATGCCTCCACTATAAAAAGCACCTTATTACTTCGGTAGGAGGGGGGATCAATGAGGAAAGCAACTAAAATCCTATAAAGTAACAATTAAGTAAGGGAATATAGGTCTTTCAAAATAAAGTTGGTAGCTTGATGCAGACTGAAAGCACTGCAGAAAGCTCCCCTTGGAGCTTTCTCCATTGCTTTCATTCAGCATTAAGCAAGCACTTGTATACAAAATACAAGAAGCTCCTTTTATAACATGTTACACCTCTAGGGTGTTTATTAGAGATAACATGATATGTGTGTAATTTTTGTAATTTATTACAGCAAATGACTCCAATGTGCAGTTTTTAGATCAGGATGATGAGGATGATCCAGAGACAGAGTTATACATGACTCAGCCATTTGCCTGTGGTACAGCCTTCGCAGTCAGTGTGCTTGATTCCCTCATGAGCACTGTGAGTTATTATTGTTATACCACATTTATATAGCACTCTTTTCACACAAGATATGTGCATTCAACAGCGCTTCACATTAGTAAACTCCATGTACATGTACAAAACTGAGTATATTCAATGCATAAAGAATATTTAGAACAAAAGATATTTAAGATATAGATATAATTATATCAATAATAAAAATGGAAATAATTTTAGAATCATAGTTAAAACCAAATCATCCTTTTCTGTAAGTTTATATGCCCGTAGATCAAGGGAAATACCGATAGAAGCATAGTGTGAATATATTGTGTGAGCTCACTAAGATCACCAAAAATCAAATGTAACATTCTATGTACAGTGTCAGTACATCACACAGTTGTGATCCTGAACAACCTGGCTTGGTTGTATGTAAGGCATACAACACTACAGATAAAATATTGCCTTACATCTGTAGGACAATGGGGTAACAGAATAGGTAAAGTTTTAGTTAATGCATATGGACTACACAATACAATACAAAAATTGCAAATAAATAACCATAATATACACCCAATATGCAAAAATATCAGACTAATTGATACTGATTGAGACTTACAATTGTGCCTCGAACCGTACAGGTTTGACCTGCCCATGTATTAAATGACCCTGTTCCCTGGTAAGCCAAAATAAGGAGCTTCGGTTAGCTTAACATGAATCCCTGGTGCTAATTGAAGCAGGGTAACAATGCAAGCAAGATACCCAAGGTACCAGTATGTACAGGGATGCATTGTTTGACAACAGTGCTCATGCAGCATTCATAACTGGACAGGGAAACCTTGTTGTCACAACAACAGCACGTACAACAGCAAGGGGATTCCCTATTAATCCATAGAAGATTATGGACGATTTGATTTTTTGATTTTTGATTTTTTTTACTCCATATGTAGAACATTATGTATGCAGCAGTCATCATAATTGATAATTATTAGCTACATTTTCTAAATGGTTCTAGTAAAACATGTTTAAGAAATGCATTTTCAGACTTCTTTTGAAAGATGCCAGTGAGCTTACATCTCTGATGTCTGATGGTAGAGCATTCCAAAGTGGATCTGCATGCATGAAACTTCTATCCCTGTATTTTAACATTATAAATATTATTGCACCCAGCTCTATGTAACAAAATTGTCTGGATGTAGATTGTAAATAATTAAACCCAGCTCTACATGTATGTAACAAGACTGTCTTGATCTAGATTATGAATTATTACGCCCTGCTCTATGATGGTCACACCATAGGGTTTGGTGGAGAAATAAAGAAGTTATTCTTGAAAATGTTTTAATTTACGCAGCTTAACTGGACCTATTTTTAATAATTTTATTTACAGAGCTATTTCAATGACAATGCTCTTACTTTAATACGGACGTTGATTACTGGCGGGGCCACACCTGAACTGGAGCAGATACTTGCTGAGGGTGCAGGAATGAGGGGAGGGTACTGTACCCAGGCTGTCCTCTCTAACAGAGACAGATGCAGAGTGGCTCAGATATCCCTGTTTGATGGACCACTGTCCAAATTTGGAGTAAGCATGAACTTTTCTTGTTGATTGAATATTTTATTCTTTTACTTATAATTTTACTTTATAGACAAGAACTGGTAAAATCTATATGATTTCATAGCAAACAGAGCAGATTTATAGGAAGGCTCTTACAGGAGCCATCTGATATGGGACTTCTCTGTTTGCAATGGCATGAAAAAGTGTTTATATGAGGGAAAGGGTTAACTCTTTCCTTCATATACATGCCTTTTCACACGTTTGCAAACAGACTAGACCCAAATCAGTCAGCTCCTGTAGGAGTCATCTGATCTGGTTCTGCTCTGTTTGCTTATGAAATTATAACAGGTCTGGCTCTACAGTTTCTATCAATACCTAAACATCTGCCATTATAAAAACTCAGCCAATAAATATTCATGATGTCATATTTCTTCCATGAATATCGAACAGGGAAAGGGTTAAGACAACATTGTATTCACAGACATATAAGTTTTTACTATTTATCTTTTAGGAGGGAGGTACCTATGGCAACCTGTTTGTGGAAGGTCTTAGAACCCATGGTGTTCTTTGTATTGGTTTGTATCGGTTCAGAGACACATCAGCAACAGAGAAGAGCCCATCATCCAAGCGCTATGTGATCACTAATCCTCCTGAGGACTTTGTGCTCATGCCAACTGACCAGGTATACGACACACGCATAACATACTTTATATTCATGCTTCATTCTCCCATTCTTATCTCCATTTTTAACATTTTTGCTGAACATTATTTTTCTTAAGGTCAGTGATATATATTGTAATAGGTTCATAGTTTTATTTATGAGGCAGATATGCACTGCCCAGACTTATACATACATGTTCGGATTATATTCTCTAATGAATATTCATGTAGAATTAATAACTTTATGAATATTAATTAGCTGAACTATTGAACTAATAATAGATCTGACTCTACAGTTTCTACCAATACACAACATTCTTGTGTACAAAATTTTATGTTCGTATGAAAATTCAGCTTATAAATATTCATGGTGTCATTATTTCTTACATGATTATTCAACATGGAAAAGGTGAATTACCATTTACCAAAAAATAGCAGAGGCCCAGATAAGATGCATAAATTAAAACATTTTCAAGAATAGATCCTTTATTTCTCCTCATAACCCTGTGTTGTGACCAACCATTGAAATCATCGTGAAAAATGGATTCTAAAGAGTGGTCACAACATAGGGTTCGTTGGAGACATGATGATTTTAGTCAGAGCTACAGATAAAGGTGTGTACCCAAATACTAAAATTGTCACATCTCCACCAAACCCTACACTGCAACCACTCTTTAGAATTGTCTGTTCAAGACAATTCTAAAGAGTGGTCACAGGATAGGGATTTGTGGAGAAATTAAGAAGTTATTCCTGAAAATGATCTAAGTTACATATCGTTTCTGGAGCTCTGTTTTAGTGTTTGAATACACACCCTTATCTGTTGCTCTTGAATAGAGCAGATTGAACATGTATGCATGAAGCTGGAATATTTTTTTATATCTCACAATCACTCTCTCCCCTAGTGACACTGACACATAAACTATTTCAACCAATTTCTAGTTAGTACAACAATGTATGTCACTGACTAAGCATGATATATTTTTTTTTATCAGTCTGCAAAATACACACCACCCCAGAATAATACTATAGACAGTTATGTAGACCATCAATGCAACATGGCCTTAACACTTTTGCTTTAGTGTGATTGAGCCAGAACCTTGCTGAACCTACACACTGACAGTGTGAATTTGTGTGAAAGCCAGACTTGTTATGAATTGGTTGATTTCAATATTAATACAGTAAAACCTCTCTATAACGGCCACTAAATTGTGTTGATTAGTTGGTATATTAGAACAGGTGGCTGCTTAAAGCAAGGTGAAAGTAAAACAGAACGCTCCTATAGGAGCGTTCTGTTTTACTTTCACCTTGCTTTAAGCAACCACCTGTCTTTAATACAAACTACTTGATGTAATTTAGTGGCCGTTATAGAGAGGTTTTACTGTATGTAACCATTAGCCTAAAATACGTACTACAGAAGAACCTGCCTCATGTTTCACTAACCCTTTCAAAGTGGATAAGCCTATAAGTGTTAACCCTTTCCCTGTTCTATATTTAATTTATTTATTCCATCGATACCTACTGAATGTTCATGGACAAAGTAGTTACAATGAGACATGGAAGGTGGGAAATTGTAGCCATTTTAGAAAGTAAAGAAACAGATCTTTCAAATTTCATTGGCAATCAGAGCAGACCATGATCAGACAGCTCCTACTGGAGCTGTCTGATCTGGGTCTACTCTGTTTGCAGATGCATGAAAACACGTTTATATGGAGGCAGGGTTAACTGTTTCCTTCATATACAGTAACACCTCTCTGAACCAGACATTAATTTTAGTATAAATATCGGTCTTGGAAACAGATGGCAGCTGAATGCAGGGTGAAAGTCATGCAGAAAGCTCCTCTAGGAGTTTTCTGTATGACTCTCAACCTGCATTAAGCAGCCAACTGCCTAACAGTATCTAAATTTTTCTCTACCAGAATTCTGGTTTAGAGGGGTATTACTGTAAATACTTTTTCACGCCTCTGCAAACAGAGTAGACCCAGATCAGATGGATCCTGTAGGAGCTGTCTGATTAGAGTCTGCACTGTTTGCTGATGGAATTATTTAAATAAGGACTTACAGTAAAATTACATTATAAACATTAGATTACTGAATATTTATGAAGTGATCAGTTCATGCATGAATATTCATTAGGGAAAGGGTTAAATATAGCGTTTGTTCAGTTACAGTATGAAAGGAGGCTTAACCCATTCCCTCTTATTGACACCATTTGACGCCTCTGTAAAAGTCATTTTTTGAAACCATTGTGACAAATAGAGCATTTGCTCCACAGGAGCAAATGCTCTATTTATCCTATTGGTTTCAAAATTACACATTTCTAAAAGTTTCCTTTTCGGTAGATTTATTCAAAGAGGTTGAATCTAAAAATAGCCCATGCTGGAATGGGTTAAATGTATTGTCAGGCGATTTTGAATGACAAACAATGCAGACTTTAATCAGAGGACAACAATAGGAGAACTTTGATATTGGTCTACACTGTTTGCAAATACCAGTACACTCTTTTCCCGCATTTCAAAGGTTAGTATGTACATGCCATGATTCATTAAGAGGTATAATTATTGGTACAAAACTATTCTAAACAATCCAAAGGCATTATCTATTTATGTCTAGTATTTAACCCTTTACTTCATGAATATTCATGGGTACTAATTGACTGAACATGTTATAATGGGAATTTTTTATGCCCTCCCCAAATCAGATGGGGGGGGGGACATATTGTTTTTGCCCTGTCTGTCTGTTTGTCACCATCTTTAACATTGGTCAAAACGTTTGAACCAGTACATATAGAGACTTGATATTTGGCATGCATATGTATCTCATAAAGCCGCACATTTTGTGTCAATGTCATCCTGCAAGGTCAGAGGTCAAATATATAGGTCAAATTACAGATTTTAACTTGGCCATAACTTTTGAACCAGTAGAGATAGAGACTTGATAATTGGCATGCATGTGTATACCATGAAACTGCACATTTTGAGGGGTGACATGTCAAGGTCAAGGTCATCCTTCAGGGTCAAAGGTCAAATTGGGCGGGGCATAGTGTTTCATAAACACATCTTGTTTATATAATGATAGAACTATTTAATGAGATCTATATTGTTTCATAAGCAAACAGACCAGATCCAGATCAGACAGTTCCTGCAGGATCTGTCTGATCTGGATCTACCCTGTTTGTAAAGATGTTAAAAGGCATATCTATGAAGTAAAAGGTTAAAACATCCATAGAATATTTAACCCGTTCAACGTTGAATTATCACAGTGGAAATTATATAGGCCATCAGTGTTTAACACTTTACTCCATGAATATTCATGTAAAAAATAAAGACTTCATGAATATTAATTAGATTTATTTTTATACTATCATATGAACATAGGAAATGTTGGCCGTGGCAGAAACTATAAAGTCATATTTATATTGTATCATAAGCAAACAGAGCAGACCCTAAGCTGATCTGGGTCTACTCTGTTTGCAAAGACGTAAAAAGGCATATTCATGGAGTAAACGGTTAACTATTCAGTATGAAGGGTTTAAACTTGCTAGATGATTTTGAATGACAAACAGTGCAGATCCTGATCAGAGGGCTCCTGTAAGAGTCATCAGATCTGGCTCTTCACTGTTTGCAATTGACAGTGCAAGCATGTTCCACATTCAAAGGCTTGTGTTGTAATTATGAACACATTCACCATGTCAAATGCATCCATGAGTTTGCAATGATTGAAAAGTAAATGTTTTCTATAGCATAGTTACAGTATAAATAATACTGCAATGACTTCCAATATGTATAAGGTTGACTGACTTTTTTCATTTTCAGAATTAATGATTAAACTTGCCATTTCTAATATATAAAGCAATGCAATGAGAGTTGATGAACATACACATAAGCACATGATAAAATCTAGTATTTGTTTATTGCTTTTCAAATAAAATGCAAGAGATGTTGGAACAGTTTTTAATTTTAGTTATTGTCCACATTGATTTAGCCAAAGTAAGAAGTCATTATGTATAGACTAATAGATGATTTATCCATTAACCCTTTCCCTGTTCTATGTTTATTCAAAATTTCAATGCCTTAACTGAATATCCATGGACAAAATAGCTATAATGAAATATGGAAGGTGGAACATTGTAGCCATTTTATAAAGTAAAGAAACAGATTTTTCAAATTCCACTTTCGAACAGAGCAGACCCTGATCAGATGGCTTCTCTAGGAGTCGTCTGATCTGGGTCTACTCTGTTTGCAAATGTGTGAAAATGGGTTTATATGAGGGAAAGGGTTTAATAACAAACAAAAGATTGGAAATGTTCATAACAAAGATATGTCCCCTTTTCCATTACACTATTTATGAATGTCTGTCATAGAAATGAAAACAAAGTAAATGTAACAACATACTTGCATGTACATGTACATGAAAATTGTACTATGCCATAAACTCACCTTAGGATTAGAATGAAGTAAATCTTTTACAATAGTGTGAACGTATTAATTTTGTTGTCATTGATATACCAGAGCAACAGATAAAGCTGCATACTCAGATACTAAAATTGTCCTTTCTCCACCAAACCCTATGTTGTAACCACTCTTTAGAATCGTCTCGATGAGACGATTCTAAAGAGTGGTCACAACACAGGGTTTGGAAGAAAAAAAGAGAAGTTATTCTTGAAAATATTGTAATTTATACATCTTATCTGGACCGCTGTATACGATATACAAAGATGCAATATATAATATTTGATACATGTATATGATATATATATGCACTATATACATTTGATATACAATAATAGTATCATATAACACTCAATACAACACACTATATCCGTTTTGGCCTCTATGATAGGCATTTGATACTTTACATAAAAAATCTACAAATTTTCTGTTTTTAATTTCTTATCACTAGATGTGGCAATGGTTGTTTTCTGCACACATGTGCAGATATTTATGCAGACATGTGCAGATACATGTCCTATATTTCTTGAATTACAAGGTTTCATTTGTATATTATCCCTTTTTTTCATATAAATACCTTTTCATGCTTTGCAAACAGAGTAGACCCAGATCAGACAGCTATAGGAGCCGTCTGATCAGGGTCTGCTCTGTTTTCTAATGGAATTTTCCTTTCTAAAAAGGCTACAATGTTCCACCTTCCATATTTCATTGTAACTATTTTGTCCATGAATATTCAGTAGGTAATGAAATATGAAATAAACATAGAACAGGGAAAGGGTTATGAATGCTATAGCATTGGGTTGCAAACTAAAAATAAGTCAGCACATTTGTTTGCAGGGGAAAATGATTGCCCTGAAATACATGTAGGTGCAAATGTCCCCACAAACCTGCAATAGTAGCGAAAGCTATGAAGAAGTACTGGAGGTCCAGTAAACTGCCCTACAAAATTTCTCCACAATTGACTTGTATGTCAAGTTTCAAACAACAGCCATATAACCTCTAGTAAGTGCAAAAAACCTTCTTACAATAAAGTCTGAAGGTATCCAAGTTGCTGTTTGCAGCAATGTGGTGATGCATAGTACCATAAACTAGAGTAAAGATTCTTGATCAATGGAATTTATCAGTTGTTAATCATACAGATTTAATAGCAATATTTCATGAGAGATAATGTACGATTAATACTATATGTGATATACACATGATAAACGGACATACTATTCCATTTAATATACACATGATACAGGTAAATCCTATAATGTGATATACAAATGGTACACAGACATACTATATTTCATATACACACAATACAGGGAAATAGTATGTGATATACAAATGGTACACAGACATACTATATTTCATATACACACAATACAGGGAAATAGTATATGTGATATACACATCATTCACAGACATACTATATTTGATATACACATGATACAGGAAAATAGTATATGTGATATACACATCATTCACAGACATACTATATTTGATATACACACGATACAGGGAAATAGTATATGTGATATACACATCATTCACAGACATACTATATTTGATATACACACGATACAGGGAAATAGTATATGTGATATACACATCATTCACAGACATACTATATTTGATATACACATGATACAGGGAAATAGTATATGTGATATACACATGATATACAGACATTCTGTGTAACGCACACACTCTGAATTTGACCTCCAATATGTTCACACTACAAATGCTATAATTAAACCCTTTCAAAGTTAAATATTCATAGTGAAACACTCCATCAGTATTTATTGGTAGAGTCCATACAGTATGAAGGGGTTAAATTTTCAACAGGATTTTGAATGACAACCATTGGAGACCCTGATCAGAGGGCTCCTCTAGGAGCCCTCTGATCTGGGTCTGCACTGTTTGTTAATGAAAGTGTACTTGTTTCCTGCATTCAGTGTTAAAACCTGCTCTGTGCAAAGGCCTCTCTGTTGTGGACAACCGAATGAGAGGTTTGCATCCAGATCATGTTAATGGCAATGCAGTCCAAAGCAAAATTAGTTTAGAAGTTTGCTGTAAACATTAATCTTCATAGTAAATTGTCTTCTTGAATTAAATGATTATTTCTGGTTTAGAACTTTTAAAAGATATTGTTTGAAAGACAAAGTAAAGTAAAAACGAACAATCTCAGAGGTCTGGTTTAGCCTGCATTTTAGTTATACCATTGTTTTGACCAAACACTTTGGTCTTCATCACATAATCATGTATAGAAAAGTTCTATTTTCCACTCAAACATCTTTACAGTTCATAGAATGTTTATAAGCAATCAACTTTCTAAATATCATGTGCACCAGATGAGTGTAGATCTGCAGGGTTTGCACTGTGATTCTGTTCCCCCGTTTTCCTTGTCTAACCCTGCTTATGCAAGCTTGATTTTTTGTGTAGTATTTTAACAGGGACTAACGTTTCTGTACTAGCAAAGAAATGAGTTGCCATGCTAACAGCTTTTTGACATTCTAGAGTGAACAGTGTGTTCAAACCTAACAGTTTTGTTTTATAATTCTAACATTTGCTTTGTAATTGTGTACTGTTCCAACATCTTCTTGGACCTTATTGTATAACTTTTTCAATTTATTGAATTTTCTTATTAACATGTTTCTTGTTTTCTTTTTCTCTTTTGCCCTTTGGCCAGGTGTTCTGTCTAATGCCCTGTAATCTCTCTAAAAGTACCACACCCCTACCCAATGGGAATGATAAAAGTAAGGACACAGTTCTGGCCGTGCATGTGTGAAATACCCCCACCCACCTCTGTGCAACGGCATGGCTTGTCAACAGTTGCAACATTTTCACTCAGCTTTCCATTTACAGTCAAACAGATTAACTTTTAGTCTGCTATAGGTAAATTGATAATTTCTTTTGCAAACGGTTTGGATCCAGATCAGCATCCAAACTTGTTGACATTCTGATAGTATTTTTTGCAGATGAAAATGAATACAAACCAACATTGAATCAGCAGGCTAAAGGTTAATTACAGATAAATGTTGAAATATTCAAACTATTGTAGTTTAACCCTTTCTTCCTTAAATACTCCTTTCTACACCTCTGTAAAAGTCACGTTATAAAACCATTGTGATAAATAGAGCATTTGCTTCATAGGAGCAAATGCTCTATTTATCACAATGGTTTCAAAACTACACAATTCCAAAACTATCCTTTTCACTTGTAAATGCTCCTTTTCAGTAGATTTATTCTAGGAGGCTGGATCTAAAAATAGCCTATGAGGGAATGGGTTAAAAGAACAAAATTTAAAATACAGTAGAACCTTTCTAAAGCAACCACTTAAGGAATAGACATTGAGGTCTTTTAACTCTTTCTCTTTTGTTTCAAAACACATAGTCACATTAACAAATAGTCTGTATCCTATTGAGGCGCCGGTTTACTTGGCGTCTCATCTTGATTCTGACTGGTTACAAAGGTAATTACAGATGTGATGTTTACAGTGAAATTGTTAGGCAGGTTTTCACTTAATACAGGACGAAAGTAATGCAGAAAGATCCTGTAGGAGCTTATTGCATAACATTCATCCTGCATTTAGCTTCCACCTGAACCATTATTAGACCTCTTTTTCGTGGTCAATTTAGAGGGGTTTTAATGTAGCTTGTTGTAAATGGGAAATACTAGAGGTAGCACAAAGTGTTATTCCTTATAGTGTTAATGTTGAAACTGTTGAGAACAGTCCAGGGAATCCAAACTGGTTGATAGCCTGTAAGTTGATGCTTGCTGTAGATGTGAGGTTTGCCTGTCAGATATGACATACGTTTGGGTAGCATGCTTGGTTTTGAGTTGATGCTATTGAATGTTTCCATGTTTAGCAGTACCAGATGCTTCATAAGTTTCTACATGTACATGTATATGCTATTGTTACAGTGGAGGGAATTTACCATAACTAAATTTAATACTCAGCTAGACAAGCAAAGAGTGTAGACCCAGACCACATTGTTCCAGACGGTCTATACTATTTACTATTGCATTAGTTTCTTTTAAAGTTATTAACCCTTTCCTTCATATAAATGCTTTTTCAGGCCTTTGCAAATAGAGTAGACCCAGTTCAGATGAGTCTCTTGTAGGAGCCATTTGATCAGGGTCTTCTGTGTGTGCTTATGACATGCTATAGATCTGATTCTACAGTTTCTGTCTAAGAAAGAAAATCCCTTGAATATTTTACTTTATGATATTCAGCTAATACATATTCATGATGTCATTATTTTTTCATGAACATGGAACAAGTAAAGGGTTAATATGATGCGTAATCGATTTATTCAGGTTTACAATTTGATGCAAACAAATAAGATACAATGAAAGAATTATGTACAAGCTTTAAGATTACGGAACATAAAATGTTTGTTACGATGGTACAGCAGAGAGTGAACATGAAAACATTATGCTTCCCTTGTTCCCATTAATTTTATAAGATATTTTGTTGACATTGTGGCTGCCCAAATTAGATGAGCTTAGGTGTTGTGCATTTTATTGAGTTCTAACACTTACAGATAACTACTTTGGAAACATGGTTTTGTCTACCTGTGACTTATTGTATTGCTGTTTGAGATTCTCACCCTTAGTACGCAGATATGCTAGAACAGTGGGGTAGAAAGTAGCTGCCCTAGCTCCAAGGGGTTTATGGGCCTGTATGATTTCACAACTCAAGGTATAGATATATTCTGTTTAGGTAAGGGTTATTTCCCTTGACTAGTGTTTGCTACTTTGTATTTCAAAGTCGGGTGCAGATTCAATCATTTTTCAAATGGACTGTTCCAAAATTCAAACAGGTCTAGCTTACCGTGAATATTTAGGAACTTTTTTTTTAAAGAACAGTTTAACGTGACAAACGGTGCAGACCCTGATAAGAGGGCTCCTCTATGAGTCCTCTCATCTGGGTCTATAATGTTTGCAAATTACATCAGTGACTTGTTTCTCCGTACTGAAAAGGTTGCACTACATGTACATAATTTTGTACAGAAGTTAGAAACATATTTGATTTGATACTATCAATACTGAATCATCTGACATACCCATTTGACTAATCCACTCATTATAATAAGGAATTAGTAATCTAATGCATATAGAGACATTTAATTAGTATTATCTTGCAAAGATTTATTTAAGCCCAATTCTAAAATACAATAACTAAACTCAGTATCATTTTAAGCCAGAGCTACAGATAAAGGGTTGTACTCGTGAAATACTAAAATCGATATTTCTCCACCGAACACTATGTAAAAAATGTTCCCCCGTTTAAAACAGTCTTGAAGAGAAGAATCTACAGAAGGGTCACAATGTAGAGTTTGATGGAGAAATAAAGAAGTTATTCTTGAAAAATTAATGTTTTGATTTACACATTTTATCTGGACCTCTGCCTTAAGCATTTATATGCTACAACTTTTTTCAAACCCATTGCCTTACATGAATTCAACCAGCCATACTAGATCAATTGGTAGAATAAGTCCTTGTCAAGACACACTGTATTCATTCAAGATGGAGTAGCAGCTCCTTTGCTAAGGTGTGGGTGGCATTATATTGTGAATGCTACAAACTGTGGCTGGTTAGTCTGGTGTCAGTGTATGATGTGTCTATGGTATTCTATCACAGTGTGGCAGCACTATATCTATTCCAAGTAGACATACTATTTCCATATAACTAGAATACTTTCGGTGGAATGGTAAACCCCAAAAAATGCACACATACAACTGTCATGCATACATGATTTCTGTTGGATATGTTTGTCAAGAAATATACCCTAGTTTTAGAGGTGAAGTGTGTGTGTGACATTGTCTGATATTGAATAGTCTGACACTGATTATGTTACTCGATATTTTCTCTTCCTATGATAAGTAACCCTTTACTCCATGAATATTTATATAAAAAAAATGATGTCATAAATATTAATTAGATTTAGTTTTATATAATAATGGCACATGGACACGAGCATTTTAACCATGGTAGAAACTGTAGAATCATATCTATATTATATCATAAGCAAACACAGCAGACCCTGATCAGATGGCTCCTGCAGGAGCCATCTGATCAGGGTCTACTCTGTTTGCAAAGGTGTAGAAAGGCATATTCATGGAGCAAAGGGTTAAAAAATAATGTCTACTCCATCATTCTCTGATTGGCTGAATTGTTTAATGTCTTCCAATTTGTTCAATTGTTTGAGCAGCTATTGACCCAGTGTCAAACAGCTGAGATCGTTATGAGCTTGGTGTCTGATCTGGATCCAAGCTGTTTGCAAATGCCAGCAAAGATGCTCTAAGCTTGAGAAAAGTTAACAGTTTTTTCACTGAGGTTTCAACTTGCTATGTCGTTAGGTTTGCTTCTGTCTGTATGTATACATACATCATTCTGTATTATAAGAATGTGATTAATAAATCCCAGTACAATCTTTTATCGGTAAATGTTGTAGTATTGGCCAGTATCTTCCTGAACTTTGATATACTATCCACATATGTTTATGTCCCTAAGACCTAGATCATGGGTACCGGTATATTGTTTATGGCTTGTCTGTTTGTCTGTCTGTCTTTTGTCTGTCTGAAAGTTTAACCCTTTCCCTGTTCTATATATATTACAAATTTCAATACCTACTGAATATTCATGGAAAGAATAGTTATAATGAAATATAGAAGCTGGAACATTGTAGGCATTTTAGAAAGTAAAGAAACAGATCTTTCAAATTCCAATAGTAAACAAAGCAGACCCAGATCAGATGGCTCCTATAGGAGCCGTCTGATCTGGGTCTACTCTGTTTGCAAATGCATGAAAAGGCGTTTATATGAAGGAAAGGGTTAAACTTGGCCATACATTTTGAACTATTAAAGATAATGGCTTTATACTTGGCATGTATACTCATCTCATAAAGATGCAAATTTTGAGAGGTGCCATGTCAATATAAAATTTCAGCTCAAAGTTCAAAGTTACAGTTAGAGTGCTTTGCAGACATGATTGTAAGATGAAAAAAAAGAGAAATGAAAAAATATTTCAAATCCCGTTAAGAAAGGGGACATCATAACGAGAATGAAATATTTTTTCAAATCACGTTAAATTTTTTGGCTGCGTAATGTAATTTGAAATTTTTATCAGATTTCGTGTATCCTGTGCCTTTCGTATATTGTGTTCATTTAATACAAATTAAAAAAAAAGTTAATATAAAATAAATAAGTAGCATCATATGGATTGAATACAATACTAACAGAAACTACAATCATTATATCATCTAAAACAGACTCATCTACAGCTTAGTAGGCGGTCTATATCTAGTTTCTCGTGCTAGTGCAAATCGCACATACACCGTGGCATAGAAGTGTCTGAACTATAAGTCAGTTTAAGTTTATTATTACTACATCATAATATAATGTATGATGTATAAATAACAATACATATAATGTAGTTTCTGTTAGTATTTTATTTAAGTGCATGCTTTATGTTATATAAACCTTTTTTATGCCCCCATAGACGATAGTCGGGGGGCATATTGTTTTTGCCCTGTCTGTCTGTTTGTCTGTTTGTCTGTTTGTTTGTCAGCAACTTTAACATTGGTCATAACTTTTGAGCCAGTATAGATAGAGACTTGATATTTGGCATACATATGTATCTCATGAAGCCGCACATTTTGAGGGGTGACGTGTCAAGGTCAAGGTCATCCTTCAAGGTCAGAGGTCAAATATATGGGTCAAATCGCCGACTTTAACATTGGCCATAACTTTTGGACCAGTAGAGATAGAGACTTGATATTTGGCATGCTTGTGTATCTCATGAGGCTGCACATTTTGAGGGGTGACATGTCAAGGTCAAGGTCAGAGGTCAAGGTCAGAGGTCAAATATATGAGGGGGCATAGTGTTTCACAAACACATCTTGTTTCAATTTGTATTTATAACTTAACACAATACACGAAAGGCAGAGGGTCCACCGAATTTGAAAAAAAAAAAAAATTACATACATGTACATTTGTATATGTTACGCTGCCAAAAACTTAACGTGATTTGAAAAAATATTTCATTTCTCGTTACGATGTCCCCTTTCTTAAAGTGATTTGAAATTTTTTCATTTCTCTTTTTTCACCATTTTACGTGTCTACAATGATTATTGGGGGCATCGTAAGTGGTTCACATCTTGTTTCTTTCAGAGATTGGAAACATATGAAACATGTGTCTTGTGAGCTCACCTGGCATGAAGTGCCAAGATGGGTTATTGGTAAAGTGCTGTGTTCGTCTTTGGTCATTTGATGACTATTCCAAAATTCAAACTGGTCAAGCTTACTATGAATATTCATAAAGCAATGAGTGCAAATAGTGCAAATCCTGATGAGAGGGTTCCCCTAGGAGCCCTTTCATCTGGGTCTACATTGTTTGCAAAGGATATTTGATATAGTGACTTGTTTCGGGCGCTGAAAGGGTTAATATTTTCCTAAATTTTAAAACTTGGATATGTTCAGTCAAACCTCAAAGGAATGATATTTGAATCATATATACTCAGCTGGATCCCTTTGATTATTTGGGTCAATCATGCAGAATTCTGATTGCCATTGCTGTCAAGTAAAACAGCTTTGAAAATCTCCACACTGACCGGCATTAACCCTTTCAAACTTTTAACACTGTCAATTGCAAATAGTGTAGACCCAGATCAGAGGCTCCTGGTCAGGGTTTACACTGTTTGTCATTCAAAATCCTTGAGTAAGTTAAATTCTTTCATACTGAGTGGACTCTATAGTTAACCCATTCCCTCATAGGCTATTTTTAGATACAACCTCTTTGAATAAATCTACCGAAAAGGAGCATTAACTAGAGAAAAGGAATTTTTATTATGCCCCCCAGATCAAATCTGGGGGGCATATTGTTTTTGCCCTGTCTGTTTGTTTGTTTGTTTGTCTGTTTGTCTGTTTGTTTGTCAGCAACTTTAACATTGGTCATAACTTTTGAGCCAGTACAGATAGAGACTTGATATTTGGTATGCATATGTATCTCATAAAGCCGCACATTTTGAGGGGTGACATGTCAAGGTCAAGGTCATCCTTCAAGGTCAGAGGTCAAATATATGGGTCAAATCACTGACTTTAACATTGGCCATAACTTTTGGACCAGTAGAGATAGAGACTTGATATTTGGCATGCTTGTGTATCTCATGAAGCTTCACATTTTGAGGGGTAACATGTCAAGGTCAAGGTCATCCTTCAGGGTCAAAGGTCAAATTATCTGTTTTTCGGCTGTAACTTTAACGCAACTTTAACATTGGTCATAACTTTTGACTCAGTACAGATAGAGATTTGATATTTGGCATGCATATGTATCTCATGAAGCCGCACGTTTTGAGGGGTTATATGTCAAGGTCAAGGTCATCCTTCAAGGTCAGAGGTCAAATATATTGGTCAAATCACCGACTTTAACATTGGCCATAACCTTTGGACCAGAAAAGATAGAGACTTGATATTTGGCATGCTTGTGTATCTCATGAAGCTTTACGTTTTGATGGGTGACATGTTAAGGTCAAGGTCATCCTTCAGGGTCAAAGGTCAAATTGTCTGTTTCTTTGTCTGTAACTTTAACATTGGTCATAACTTTTGAATCAGTACAGATAGAAACTTGATAATTGGCATGCATATGTATCTCATAAAGCTGCACATTGTGAGGGGTAATATGTCAAGGTCAAGGTCATCCTTCAAGGTCAGAGGTCAAACATATGGGTCAAATCACCAACTTTAACATTGGCCATAACTTTTGAACCAGTACAGATAGAGACTTGATATTTGGCATACTTGTGTATCTCATGAAGCTGCACAGTTTGAGGGGTGACATGTCAAGGTCATCCTTCAGGGTCAAAGGTCAACAACTTCAAATTGGCCATAACTTTTGAACCAATAGAGATATAGTCTTGATATTTGGTATGCATGTGTATCTCATGAAGCTGCACATTTTGTGGGGTGGCATGTCAAGGTCAAGGTCATCTTTCAGGGTCAAAGGTCACATACTTTAACATTGGCCATAACTTTTGAATCAGTAGAGATACAGACTTGATAGTTTGTATATATGTGTTTCTCATTTGGCTGCACAGTTTCAGGGGTGACATGTCAAGGTCAAGGTCATCTTTGAAGGTCAAAGGTCATTAACATTGGCCATAACGTTTGAACCAGTAGATATACAGCCTTGGTACTGGTATGCATGTGTATCTCATGAAGCCGCACAGTTTTAGGGGTGACATGTCAAGGTCAAGGTCATACTTCATGGTCAGAGGTCACCAACTTTTAACATTGGCCATAACTTTTGAACCATTAGAGATACAGACTTGATATTTGGTATGCATGTGTACCCCATGAAGCTGCACAGGTAGAGGAGTGACATGTCAAGATCAAGGTCATCCTTCAGGGTCAAATATCATATTGAGGGGGGCATAGTGTTTCACAAACACATCTTGTTTAGAATGTTGTAGTTTGAAACCATTTTGATAAATAGAGCATTTGCTCCTATTGAAACCAAATGTGATAAATAGAGCATTTGCTCCTATAGGAGCAAATGCTCTATTTATCACAATGGTTTCAAGAAGTGGTTATTACAGAGGCGTAAAAAGGCGTATTCATGGAGGAAAGGGTTAATGCAGGGCAAAAGTGATACCGAAAGCTTCTATTGGATCTTTGAGTATCACTTTTGTCCTGCATTAAGCGGCCACTTGTTTTATAAATCCAGAATGAGACTTTTGAGTGGTTGTATTAGCAAGACTTTGCTGTATGGGCGTTTAACCCTTTCCTCCATAAATACGCCTCTGTAATAGTCACTTTTTGAAACCATTGTGATAAATATCCATAGAACATTTGCTCCAAAAGGAGCAAATGCTCCATTTTTCACAATGGTTTCAGAAGTACACAATTCTAAAATTTAACTTTTCTCTAGTAAATGCTCCTTTTTAGGAAGATTTATTAAAAGAGGTTGGGTCTAAAAATAGTCTAAGGGGGAATGAGTTAATTAAGTAATCTCTTGAGCATTGCCTAGTTATACCGTTATGTAACAGTAAGTTGTCATAAAAGATAAACTATGTACATGACTTTATTGATATGTGTTAGATTTACAAACAGCTGTTGGGATGCAGTGGGAAGTATCTGGATATTATTGAATGTATTCATATAAGAAATAATGACATCATGAATATTTATTAGCTGAAGTTTATAATGGCATATGCATGTAGGATTCTTAGGTATTGATAGAAATTGTCAGATATATTATAATTTCATAAGCAAACAGACAGGAGCCATCTGATCTTTGTCTACTCTGTTTGCAAAAGCATGAGAAAGTGTTTATATGAGGGAAAGGGTTAATGATTATTGAACACCATGCAGATTTGTATGCAAATTAAGTGATTACCAATTACGCTTCAATTCACAATCAGGATAATTCTTTCATATCAAAACAGTGTCAGGATTTCAAAGTATTTAGAAAATGATAAACCTGCACAGTAATGACCTGCCTATAAGCGACCACATAATAAATAAACATGGGTGTCAATATGAACGGATGTCTGCTTAACCCTTTACTTCATATAAACGTGTTTTCATGCATCTGCAAACAGAGTAGATCTAGATCAGATGGCCCCTCTAGGGTCTTCTCTGTTTGCTAATAGAATTTGAAAAATCTGTTTCTTTATACTTTCTAAAATGGCTACAATGTTCCACCTTTCATATTTCATTATAACTGTTTTGTCTTTGAATATTCAGTAGGTATTGAAATTTGGAATAAACATAGAACAGGGAAAGGGTGAACAATCTACCTCATATTAATGTGTTTTCACGCATTTGCAAACAGAGTAGACCCAGGGTAAGTTGCTCTGTTTGCTTATGAAATTATAATATGACTGACCTGACAGTTTCTACTAATACCAAAACATCTGCCTTTAGGACCTAGAATTAGACATTATATTTGTGGTCGCTTTTGGGAGGTTTTACTGTATTTGAAAGCCAGTGAGTTAATTGTTTTTGAAGCGCAGCATGCAAAACACTTGTGTCCTAGGTTATGACCTACCGTAGACTGTGTATTGTTTCTGTGTGTGTCAATATCCAAACCCATAGTCCATACCAGTTTGTTCATTGTGTAGGATTACTACAAGCTTTCAGTGATATATACATGTATTGGTGAGTATGTCCCATAGGTTGGAAGTATGGATAAAGAGTCAGGAATGCTTCATTCTTGCCAGAGATAGTAACCAATGATAGTTGGCTTGATAGCTAATTATGTCTCCCACCACATAGTGGTGTGGGAGACATATTGATATACTAAGGTTTGGTGAAGTTTGAATGAGACGTTTTTGACTTTGGACAAGGCTAAAAAGGCCAAATTTGGATAAATCAAGGGCCATAACTCTAAAGTTCCTGAGACAATCTTGCTGGATATTGAACTTGGCCTAGATGTTTAGCCAATAACCTTTTTTATAAGGTTTGGTGAAGATTGGATGAGATTATTTTGACAAGCTGACCATCATTGAAAAACTTTTGTCATTTTGTCTAAACTTCTGAACCACATAATTATGCTAGACAATTCATATATGGTATGGAGATAGCTTTGGTGAAGGAATTTCAGTTGATACAAGGATACATGAAATTGGGTCACGGTCAAGGTCACTATTTTGAAAAATTGGTTGTTTTTAACAAACTTCAACAGTTTGCTAGAACTTCTGATCCACGAATTCTAGGCAAATCACCTTTAGTATTCAGATAGCTTTGGTAATGACCTTACAGATGACATAAATATACTTGAAAAGCAGGTCAAGGTCACTATTTTGAAAACTTGGCTGTCATTAAAATTTTGTTATAACTTCTGAACTACATATCCCAAACAATTTATATTTGTTGTGCAGATAGTTTGGGTGAAGATCTTTCAATTGAAAAACCCGGCTTCAATGTGGTTTCCGTATTTTTGGCTTGTTGTTCAAATAATTGAAATCCCATTGAAGTCCCATGACAACTAAAAGACATATAACTACTAGGCCGATTTCAATGTAAGTTGGCAAAAATTATGCTTAGGTGATCCTTTACCATAATTGTTCAAAACATTTTGATTTGTTTATAAATATGTGGCCTCTAGGGGTGGGACAAATTTTCCTTTTATGTCTTGAGTGGAAATTTAAGAATTCTTCTCCCCTGAAACAACTGGACAGATTTCACTATAATTTGGTAGGAATGAACCTTAGCTGACTAATACCTCTACTAAATTTGCTCAAATCATTTTGATTTGTTAAAAACATGGCAGCCAGGGGTGGGGCTAATTTTCCTTTTATGGCTATAAAGAAAAATTTAGATTTTTCTACTGAAACCACATGACAGATTTCATTACTGCTGGTAAAAAAACATTGCAATCTTGGATGAAGCTAAATTTTTAGTACATTGTATAAGGTAATTTAATTTAGGACAATATTGTAGGAATATTCCTTTTGCCAAAACTGCTAAATTTATTGTTTTTCCAGAAAAATCATCACTGTTAGGTGGTAAGCTTGAGTTTAGAAAATTAGTACATGTAGATAATAGATTTTAACAAACAATTTCATTAAACAATATCTCCTCCTAAAGCACTAAATACGATTTGACTGAACTTTGCAGGAATGATGGTCAGATGTTTCTCTATCAAAGCCATATAAGTTAGTAAATTGTTTATTATAGCGACATGTGCATTACAACAGTACAGTGTACGCCTTGTTAGTAAACAAATAGATTAAGCGCCCATCCCAAAGGGCCTATCATTTTTATGTCACCAGTAATAATCATTTTGATACATACCTTTTATTCATTATAAATAACAATAAAAAATATCATAGCATAAATTAAAATCAGCAAAACATATTGTCTACTGTACATAATTATGCCATTATAAAAATAAAATTCAGCGAATAAATATTAAATAAAAATAAAATATTTTTGTGTTCATTTCTCATTATAAAAATTAATCTCATTTATATTCATGATGTCATTATTTCTTGCATGAATATAGGAATGGGTTTACAGAAAACCAATGAGTACACTGAGTACAATGAGCACTACATTCTTTGAACCCTTTCCTTGTTCTGTGTTTATTACAAATTTCAATACCTACTGAATATTCATGCCCAAAAAGGTTATAATGAAATATGGAAGGTGGAACAATGTAGACATTTTAGAAATTAAAGAAACAGATCTATCAAATTCTGTTAGCAAACAGAGCAGACCCTGATCAGATGGCTCCTCTAGGAGCCATCTGATCTGTGTCTACTCTGTTTGCAGATGCGTGAAAATACGTTTATATGAGGGAAAGGGTTAACCCTTTCCTTCATTATAAACATGTTTTCATGCATTTGCAAATAGAGTAGACCCAGTTCAGATGGCTCCTATATAGGAGCTGTGTGATCATTGTCTGCTCTTTTTTGCTTTTGACATGATATATATGTGATTCTACAGTTTTTATTACAGCAAAAGATTCCCATGAATGTAAGAAATAATGACATCATGAATACAAATGAGATTAACTTTTATAGACAAATAAACACAAAGATATTTGACCGTGACAGAAATTGTAGAATCATATTTATATTATATCATAAGCAAACAGAGCAGACATTGATCAGACTCTGTTTGCAAAGGGGAAAAAAGCGTATTTATGGAGTAAAAGGTTAAAGATGATAATCTTAAATAGTGATCATGCTATTGTGTATTTATTTTTATTGAAATTTGATGGAAAAAGAAGAGATTTTATTTTATGCTATCAGTACCTTGTACGTTATTGTCAAATATCCCCAAAGTTTGTTTATAAGTTTACTTATTTTGGGATGGCAAATTCTCACTTGTCAAATCGCAAGAGAAAAATACATGGAACTTTGATAACATTGTAGACCTTGACCAGCTGTAACAAAATAGCAAGTGATCAGTATTTGTTTGTTTTAACCCTTTACTCCATAAATCGGACGGCTCCTATAGGTGCCTTTTGATAAATACCTGCTGTTTGTTCATGATATAATATAGATATGATTCTACAGTTTCTGTCAGGGGCAAAAGTTCCAGTGTCCATGTGCTATTACAATAAATAGTTTAATTAATATTCATGGAGCAAAGGGTTAATTAGTTGTTTCAAAAATGTCATGGCTCCTGATGAGTGCAGTGGGGTTTATTTGCAATGTTATCTAAATGGGTCTGCATGGTTTGCATATGCCAGATTGTTCTCTTCCTATATTGAATGCACCATCTCTAACCCTTTCCTCCATAAATACGCCTTTCTACGCCTCTGTAAAAGTCACCTGTTGAAACAATTGTGATAAATAGAGCATTTGCTCCTATAGGAGCAAATGCTCTATATATTGCAATGGTTTCAAACTACAAAATTCTAAAACTTTCCTTTTCTCTAGTTAATGCCCTTTTTGGGTAGATTTATTCAAAGTGGTTGGACCTAAAAATAGCCTACAGAGGAATGGGTTAAAAAAGGGTAGACTAGTGTATCAGAATGTGACATTGTATTAATATTTTTCAGCTTTTCTGTCTCCAACCATTCTCCAGCAACATGAAGACAAAAAAGAAACAAACCAAAGTCGAACATGACACCATTAGATCTGACTTCAAGGTTTAGCCACCAGATGTCACTACAGCATAGTTGAACATGACACCATTAGCTCTGACTTCAAGGTTTGGCCACCAGAGGTCACTACAGCATAGTTGAACATGACACCATTAGCTCTGACTTCAAGGTTTAGCCACCAGAGGTCACTACAGCCGGCCAAACCTGACACCATTAGCTTTGACTTTCAGGTTTAGCCAGCAGAGATTACTATATACGGCAATTCCATGTCAGGTTATACCTGGTTCACTTAGGAATGTGGCACTCCATGAATATTCATGTGAGAAATGGTTTCATCATGAATATTAATTAGATTAATTCTTAAAATGGCATGATTATTAACACATGAAGTTTTTGCCAAACCAAAAACTGTAGAATTAGATCTACATTATTCCATAAGCAAACAGAGCAGACTCAGATCAGATAGCTCCTATAGGAGCCGTCTAGTCTGGGTCTACATTGTTTGCAAAAGGCGTAGAAAGGCGTATTTATGGAATAAAGGGCTAATATATTGCAAAAGTATTACAGAAGATGTATCAGACATTTTAACCCTTTCCTCCATAAATACGCCTTTGTACGCCTCTGTGATAACCACTTTTTGAAACCATTGTGATAAATAGAGCTATTGCTCCTATAGGAGTAAATGCTCTATTTATCACAATGGTTTCAAACTGCAAATTTTAAAATTTTACTTTTCTCTAGTAAATGCTCCTTTTGCGTTGATTCATTCAGAGGTTGTGTCTAAAAATAGCCTATGGAGGAATGGGTTAATCATACCATGCTGACACACCTTGGATGAATTCATGATTACATTCGGAAAACAGCTTCGATTCGGATGAGACATGGAATCTTACACGAATTATCATAGAAAACAATTGCTCAGCTTACTGTATAAAAATAACCCTTTCCCAGTTTGATATTCATGTTAGAAATATTGATATCTTGAATATGTGTTAGTTGGAGTTTTGTAACAGCATAATGTACACAATAGTTTGGGTATTGGTAGAAACTGTAGATTCAGATCCATTATAATTTCATAGGCAAACAGAGTAGACTCTGATCAGATGGCCCCTACAGGGGTTAAAAGCATATCTATGGCGTAAAGGGTTTATACATATACATGTAAATGACACTGTCACTGGCTGCATGATAATGATATTTGACCATTTGGACATGACAGATGTAGCTGGTCTGTATTACCTTATATTGTTTAACCCTTTCCCTGTTCAATATTCATGTAAGAAATAATGATGTCATGAATATTTATTGGTTAAATCTTTGAAATGTAAACTTCTTAAGGGAATTTTTAACGTTGACAAAAACTGCAGAACCAGATCTATATTATGTCATGAGCAAACAGAGCATACCTTTGCTCAATATGAAATATTATTATACTGCAAAGTAAAATCCTCACTTCTGATTGGTTAACTAGCCGTATACATGAGTCCATGTACCCTGTGTGCTAACAGGGTACATAGAAATTCCCCATGGCAGGCCCCACATATTATGGTCAGAAACCAAAAGACCGACTTCTCGACTCGGCTAAACAATAGCAAAATTCATAATAGACAACTATTGATGCGTAAAGAAAAAAATACAGAAATTAATTAAAAAACACTATTGTTTGAAATGACCAATAAAACAGTTTTTAGATGAGTTATTATATCGTCCAGCCATCTATAATAACACGAACGCCGATGAAATACAATACACGCCACTTCGGATACCTTCGGGTAGAAATAATGTATTGGGGCGTTTTTAGGGGAATTAGCGTGTTTAGTGATTCAACATGCCAAATGGATTTATATAAATTATCCGAACCGTAAAACTTTGCAGTATAATAAATTCGTTATACAGTTCTTTCCCAGGGTACATGACGATTTATTCCCGGCTGGTAAAATAATGTAACCCTCGCCTAACGGCTCGGGCAACATGATTTTCCTCAGCCGGGAATAAATCGTCATGTACCCTGGGAAAGAACTGTATAACTAATAATGTACATCTAAATCAACAGTTTCTACCTGAACCAAAAGATCTTGTTTATGCCATTATTAAAAATTAAATTATAGATACTCCTTATTTCTTACATAAATATACAACGGTGAAAGGGTTAAACCTTTCCTCCATAAATATGCTTTTCTATGCCTCTGTAAAAAATCACCTATTGAAACCATTGTGATTAATAGAGCATTTGCTCCTATAGAAGCAAATGCTGTATTTATCACAATGGTTTCAAACAACGAAATTCTAAAAAAAATCCTTTTCTCTAGTTGATGCTCCTTTTCGGTAGATTTATTCAGAGTAGTTGGATCTAAAAATAGTCTGAAGGAATGGGTTAAGATGGTTACAGCAGTCTAGTTATCATAGCTTGGCAATAGTTCAAAGCTTTAATCTGCACATATGTTTAGTTTGTGTTCTTTGTATGTCTATTGATGGATATTAAAGATTCCTTGCATCGGTAATTGTAGCAAAACATTATTATATGTTGCAAAACATTTGATTGACATTAGATCTACACATTATCTGTCTGTTACACATTTTGTCATCATGCCTATCTGTCTTATTTTTATATCTCACTTTCTGTCATTTTTTTCATTATGCCTGTCTCATTGTTAGCTCACCAGAGCACAAAGTGCTCAGGGTGAGCTTTTGTGATCACCTGATGTCTGTTGTCGTGCTTCATGGGGTGTGTGTCGTGAACAGTTTGAACCTTTAAAAATCTTCTCCTCTGTTCTCAGCTTTCATCTTTGGCATATAGCATCATCTGTAGGCCCTCTACAAGAGTTATATAAATTATGCCCCTGGGGTCAAAATTAGCCCCGCTCCAGGGGTGGCCAGTTTTTAATAGAAACAAATATATAGTGAAAACTTCAAAAATCTTCTCCAACAAAACTACTGGAAGGTTCTCAGCTTTCATATTTGGCACATAGCATCATGTTCAGGTTCAGGTCCTTTACAAATTTTTATAGGTTATGCCCCTCAGGTCAAAATTTGTCCCACCAAAGGGGTGGCAAGTTTTCAATAGAAACATATAGTGAAAACTTTGAAAATCTTCTCCTCTGCCTGTCTGGTGAGCAATATCAGGGCCATCATGGCCCTCTTGTTCATTTTGTCTACAAACAGAGAAGACCTGGATCAGATAGCTCCTGTGGGAGCCATCTGATCAGGGTTTGCTCTGTTTGTTTATGGATCTAATTCACAAGTCTCCTTTATGACCAAACACTCTCTTATTTATATGCCATTATAAAAAATAAGCTAATTAATATTCATAGATGCATTATTTATTTCATTTACATTTACATTCTTTTCATCAATTCCAATGGTTCCATTTTATTTTTTATGTACATTAGACTTTTGTTTGTGTTTGTTTGTTTGTTTATTAACCCTTAATCTGCCGATTAATTAAAACTGGCGCCCCCGTTTTGAATTTTTAACCTTTACTGCATAAATAGTCTTTCTACACCTTTGCAAATAAAGTAGACCCAAATCAGACGGCTCCTGTAGGAGCCATATAATTAAGGTCTCCTCTGCTTGTTTATGAGAAAATATAGATATGATTCTACAGTTTCTGTCATGGCAAAATTTGCTGTGTTCATAATAATGACATTAAAAAATTAATGATCTAATCAATATTTATTCCTCCATAGGCTATTATATGACACAACCTCTTTGAATCAATCTACGGAAAAGGAGCATTTACTAGAGAAAAGGAAAAATTTAGAATTGTTTAGTTTTGAAACCATTATGATAAATAGAGCATTAAAATGCTCCTATAGGAGCAAATGCTTTATCACAATGGTTTCATAAAGTGACTTTTACAGAGGTGTAGAAAGGCGTATTTATGGAGGAAAGGGTAAAAAAAAAATGTAGCAAAGTTTATCACAAAGATCAAAGGGCTCCCCAGGGTCAAGCTCCCGCACATTAAGGGTTAAGTTTTCTATGCTCAGATGTATACCAGTAGTGCAATACAATATTTTCTTTATCATAAAATCAACAATATACATGTGTAACTATTTCAGTCATTCCATTCTGCATGTTCCTAGTTAAAGCTCATTTTTATGTACTTGGACAGGTCAATTTTTTAATCAGGGGCAATTTTATACAATGTCCATGGTATGTGTACGTATAAGCCAGCATTTAAGCTGATGTACAAGTCCTGTGCTTTGAAAGTCCAATGATTGTAAACAGTCAATTTTCATTCTCATTTTCCATAAGGATCTTTATGAGTATGTTTCTATTCCCCGCTGAAAGGGATATAGTTTCGGCATTGTCCATGCGTGCATGCATTAAATGGACCATCCGTCCATGCATCCCGGAATCATATCTCAGAAACAGTTAAGAGTTTTTCTAAGAAGATTTTTTAGTAGCATAAAAAATGTCCGCCTGCAAGTATCACTCCCAATGACTTATGACCACCAGCATTATGGCCCTTATGAAATTTTCCAGCTGAATTTTTATTCTACTTTTGTGTAAATGTTAAGTAGAATAAGGAAATGCTGGCCTGCAAGTATCGCGCGAATTGACCTTGGAACACCAGTACTTTGTATGAAATCATTATTGAGATATATACATTTTGCAAGTCGGTATAACTTTTTTCACCTGCAGGTTTGAGATTTTTTTCTGTACACAATTTCTTTTCCATTTATATGGACATTTCTTTTCAGTTTAGCAATATTATTTTCCCATTTATTATATTTCCAGCATAATTTTACTTTTATATGAAATTCTTGTGTTTTGCCTACATTAGGACACAATCGTGAAAAACAATCAAGTAAAAGAGATTGCGATGAGAAGAATCAGAAAATCTCATAAGTGTTCAAAAGAAGTAAATAAAACACTTGCCATAACAACTGAATTAGATGACATATTAACCCATTCCCTCATAGGCTATTTTTAGATCCATCCAAGATCTACTGAAAAGGAGCATTATCTAGAGAAAAGGAAAATTTTAGAAGTTTGTAGTTTGAAACCATTGTGATAAATAGAGCATTTGCTCCTTACAGAGTCATCAAAAATCGCCAATAAGAGAGAATGGGTTAAGTCTCTTTGCGAAGTAATTTTGTCGTCTGCTCAGTTTTTTCAACTGCAACATTTTGAATACTATTGATTTTCTTTCTGATTGTTTCAAGAATTTGAGCCTGAGTGACAACCAGTTTGGATCTCAGCTAGATGGGGCCTGGTATTTTGGGGTCATGGTTGGAGAATCTGACACTAGCATGCAAAGGGTTTATCATTCCAAAAGTTGAGAAAATGTCTGATGAAATCAACCCTTCCATTACCCAATTACTTGATATTCCCACCTGTAAACATTTGCATACAAAGTAGACTCAGATCAGACAGAAACTGTAGGATTGGGTCTGCTTTGTTTGCTCATACCATATTCTTAACCCTTTCCTTCATAAATACGCCTTTCTACGCCTCTGTAAAAGTCACTTTATGAAACCATTGTGATAAATAGAGCATTTGCTCCTAGTGGAGCAAATTAATGCTCTATTTATCACAATGGTTTCAAAACTACACAATTCTAAACTTTTCCTTTTCTCTAGTAAATGCTCCTTTTCTGTAGATTTATTCATAGAGGTTGGGCCTAAAAATAGCCTATGGAAGAACGGGTTAATTAAACATCCTCGTTCTAATAAGCCCCCTCCTTAATTCTGGGGGGAAACTAACAATAAATAAAACAAGTAAAACCTTATATAATAAACATTAAATAAAGAAAAAAATACCCATGGTAGTCTAATGCAGACTGAAAGCAAGATAGCTGCCCTGGAGCTTTTCACATTGCTTTCATTCTTCATTAAGCAACACTCCCCTTAGAGCTTTCCACATTGCTTTCATCCTCCATTTAGCGACCACATGTGTGCAAAATGCAAGAAACTACCTTTCAAAATGTGTTACGCATTTTATTTAAAGATTTATTAAAGATAATACTGTATGTTACAAATATGTTTGGCTACTGTTTGCAATGACGATAAAATTGAATACAGTACCTGTAATTAAATTAATTGGTATCCAAAACGAGTTTTGTATAACATTCTTCAAGTAATGATTTACATGTCATTGATGTAGCAAGACGAGTTTCAGTGGTAAACCTGCAAGAAGTAAAAAACCAAAACCTGCAAGAAGTATGGTTAACCTACTGATACAAAATAGATGCTATTAATATAGGTATACTGTTGTTTGTACAACTGGGTTAGCCCTTTCCCCGTTCTATGTTTATTTCAAATTTCAATACCTACTTTATTCATGGACTAAATAGTTGTATTAAATAGTAAACAAATGTCATTTTAGCAGATGATAAGTACTGAGCATGCAGAGAGTTACAGAAGTAGAGTGCTAAAAGTTACAGGAAAATGTACCATGTTATCTCAAATAAACAACCTCTGGGTGTGGAACATTTTTGAAAAGGAGCTTCTTGCATTGTACACAGGTGGTTGCTTAACCCATTCCCTCACAGGCTATTTTTAGATACAACCTCTTTGAATAAATCTACCAAAAAGGAACATTAACTAGAGAAAAGGATTTTTTTTTAGAATTTTGTAGTTTGAAACCATTGTGATAAATAGAGTGTTTGCTCCTATAGGAGCAAATGCTCTATTTATCACAATGGTTTCACAAAGTGACTTTTACAGAGTTGTCAAAAGTCGTCAATATGAAGGAATGGGTTCATGCAGAGTGGAAACAATGTCAGTTCCCCCCACCCCAACCAAGAAGTAAGGGGCATTTATTAGGGAGAGTATGGTATGTACATGTACAGGTAGTGCTGTTTTAACCTGCAAACAGCACAACTGGTAGAGAAATAATAATGACTAATAACGAAGAAATAAGATGATGCCTGGAAAGTAGTTCCAGTTCTGTGATATGTATTATAATAAATGTTTGTGTTCTGTCCCTGGGTTTCCTAATGTTACAGGTATTCAGCGGTTGTGACAGACATTATGAATTTTTTTTATTTATCGTCACATTTGGTGGTTTTTTTCCTATACCAAGTTTGACTTTGTTATGATGATAGTGTCATTTGTTTTGCACACTTGTTTAGCCCAGTATTTATAGGGTAACATCCATGTATTCATCCTAAGTTCTTGCTATAATGTCCAGTCCGGTTTAGCTCTTTCAACTCGGAAAATGAGTATACTGGCATTTGTAAATTGTGTAGATCCAGATCAGAGGGATGTCTCGTCAAGATGTGCACAGTTTGTAATTATGTAGCAAACTTAGGACTTTCATACTGTATAGTTAACCCATTCTCTCATATAAATGCTGTTTCACACCTTTGTAAACAGGGTAGACCCAAATCAGAAAGCTCCTGTAGGAGCCATCTGATCAGGGTCTGCTCTATTTGCTTATGAAATTATAATAGATCTGACTCTACAGTTTCTACCAATACTCAAAACCTCTGTGTACATATACCATTAAATATGCTATTTGATATTCAAGATGTCATTTTTTCTTACATGAATATTGATGATTCAAATGGGAAAGGGTTAAATACTGATGGGCCATTCCACTTTGAATCGTCACCATTCAAATAGATCAAATAAATACTAGAGCTACAGATAAATCTGCGTACTTAAATACTAAAATTGTCATTTCTCCACTTAACCCTGTGTTGGGACCACTCTTTAATATAGTCTCTTTGAGACGATTCTAAAGAGTGGTCACAACATAGGGTTTGGTGAAGAAATAAAGAAGTTATTCTTGTAAATGTTTTCATTTACGCATCTTATCTGGACCTCTGGCTTATACTCATTGCAAAATAGCACAATACAGTTCATTTACTCTGTCATCATGTATAACATTTGCTTTGCAGTTCTTCTTGGGTTTTTTATATTTTTTGTCAGCAGTATGTAAAGTCTGTGTGTTATTTAAGATATGTTTGCTTTAAAATGTATTGGAATTTATAAATTGCTTTCTGAGATTTTATTTATCTACTCTAACAACTATTTATAAATTGGTTTGTGTGACAGAGGGTTTTCATTTAAACATTTCTGTTGCACAGCAAAGATATTATGCAGTTGTTTCTTTTAGCTTACCATTTCAGATTAAAACTAGCTTTGGGGAATTTGTTCAACAACAAAGAACATACCTCTGTTTGAGAGTAGCTGTGTGAACTGCAAGATCTTATAGGAACAGCTCTCTCGTTACAGAACAATAATGTAATTGTATGAACTGCAAGCACTTGTAGGAGTATCTGTCTTGTTACCGAGCAATATGTAGTTGTATGAACTGCAAAGACCTGTAAGAGTATTATGTATGTCCAGCCAGTGAGTTGGACATTAAAGGATGTAGTGCTTATCATGTTAGCTAATTTCTACCCAGCTACCAATACTTTTTCATGGCAGTTTGTTTAACCCTTTACTCCATGAATATTCATGAAAGAATGACATCATGAATATCAATTAGTTTATTTTATATAATGAGCTATGAGCACAGAACTATTTGACTGAGGCAGAAACTAGAATCTCATCTATATCATTTCTTACGCAACCAGAGCAGACCCTGATCAGACAGCTCCTAGAGGAACCATCTGATCTGGATATACTCTGTTTGCAAAGGCTTAGAAAGGCGTATTTATTGAGTAAAGGGTTAAGTAAATTAATGTATAAAATCAGAAACGTTGCTTACACATATATTCAGTATTTTTATATAAAGATAAAAGGAGCATATAATTATGTCTACCAGATACAGTAAAACCTATCTAGATCTACTACTTAACCCATTACCTCATAGGCTATTTTTAGATACAACCTCTTGGAATAAATCTACCAAAAAGGAGCATTAACTAGAGAAAAGGAAACTTTTAGAATTTTGTACTTTGAAACCATTGTGATAAATAGAGCATTTGCTCCTATAGGAGCAAATGCTCTACTTATCACAATGATTTCAGAACCTACACAATTCTAAAATACTCCTTCTCTATAGTTAATGCTCCTTTTCGGAAGATTTATTCAAAGAGGTTGGGTTAATGGAGGATGAGTTAAAGACAGACATGGGAGTGTGATGTTCGAAAATTGTTCAATATGTTATATTCAAGAAATGCATAAGCATGGTAAAACATAACTATTACCATTTTAAACTTGATTATAAAATTTAAGACTTTATAATTATCTACATATCAATATTTCTTAAGTTTTATTTTGACCCAAAATTTAAGGATGGGAAAATCTGGTGCGCTGCGAGATTCACGTCAGATTTCCCGTGCTTTAATTAATGGTTGAGAATAAAATTAAAATGCCAAATATTGATACTATAGTTCTTGTAATTATATAACAAAACTTTCATGTGTCATTTCCCAACTCCCTCATTCTATTTTCTTGTGTTTTTAGATTGATTAAGTGTTTCGTGAATGTAAGTTATTAAGTAATTTTGAAAAATCACCTGCCTTTAAGGACTCTAAATAGGTTCTACTGTTATCAGATCTGAGCTCTTAATCGTTTTGTTAATGCTGGCCTAAGTGTTAATCTTAGTGTTTTTATAAAGTCTAAGATAGTTTTTTCATTATATTTGGGACTGTTTGTTGTGATGTTTTAAGTGCTCTTTAATAAAATTTTAATATTATTTACTGTGGTTTGTTGTTGTGTTTGAATGGTGTGCCCGGGATGAATGCACCATATTGAACTTTTGCTGGCTGTAATGCAGAATGCCATTTTATCAGACACATTTTATGCAACTATATTTTAGTGTAATAACATAAAGGTTCATGTATAGAGGATCTTACATTAGTGTTCAATACACATACTCATTTACTATAATGAATTATTATAGTCAACTCGTCTCATAAAAACAATTTGTAAATAACACAGGTGTTAGATTCTTTTTATTACATAACCCTTAAGTGCCATAGAAAGTGAAACAGACTATATACGGCTGTTTTGGCCATTGTTTACAGCGTGGTTCAGCCGGATTCAAACTACTTATTTGCATAACAATGCACTAGTGCATTTCTGCGATTAGGCCACTCTGTTTCGGCACTCCCAAACGGCAGACTATGTGATAAAAGGCTTTCTATAGCATCTCGTCGGTGGACATATCTTCAAGTTATACAAACTTGTTTGGCTGTAGTTTTCTAAGCCTTTACTCTATGAATACGTGTGTCTATGCCTTTGAAGACATTAGACCCTGATCATGACAATAATATAGCTTAGATTCTACAGTTACTGTCATGGCCGAAAATTCCTGTGTCCATGTGCTATTACAACAATTAATCTGATAAATATTAATTATGTCATTATTTCTTACATGAATATTCATGGAGTAAAGGGTTAAGCGAACACCACCAAACGTCACACGATCACACACGCGCTGCATCTGACTGTCACGAGACGTAGGTTAGCCGCTAAATCGCGGGTTGAAACTACTTATGTAGAGAAGCAAAATACATGTAATTAATTTAGTATTACAAGCTGTTGAACTATTAGCAGAGTGACACTTTAGTATCACTTCTCTGTCGTCTGTATGTCTGTTCGTATGCCTGTCCGTCCGCCTGTCTGTCTTGCCTGTCAAGCTCTCAGCTTCCAGCATGTGCCGTACTTTGATCACACTTGCTTATATGCTTTAATAAGATTGATTCAAACATTTGGTCATTTACAATTACAATATACAAATGTACATGTATGTGGGTAATACACAGGCGTCAAAAGAAAGTTATCGCCTTATGTATAAATATTAAACATCAACACATGTACAGGTTAAATGAAAATAGAAACTGATTCAAACAAATAGTTATACAAAGTCAAATGAAGAAATATGATCTCATTTATAGTACAGAGTAAAAATATCTTAAAACCTTGAAATACAGACGGGTCTGTCTAAATCCATCACTACATGAAAAGAGTTGTATTCAAAGCACGTGGCTGCTTAATGCAGAACGAAAATGATACATATAGTTGCATAACTTTCGCCCAGAATTAAGCTTCCACGTGTGTGTGTGTGTGTGTGTAACGAATCCTTTACTCCATGAATATTCATGTAAGAAATAATGACACCATGAATATTCAATAGATTAGATCTAATTGTTATAATGGCCCATGGACATAGGAAGTCTTGGCCATGGCAGAAATTGTAGAATCATATTAATATTATATCATAAGCAAACAAGGTAGACCCTGATCAGATAGCTCCTATATGAGCCGTCTGATCTGGGTATACTCTGTTTGCAAAGTCGCATTTGTGAAGTAACTTGTTAAAACCTGAGTTATCTCTTTTCAGTTGTAGGTAGGTTTACTATATTTTTACACTAGACATGGTCATTATCATGCTCTACATAGTATCCAGGTAATGTAATTAATTTGTCCATAATAAATTCATAATGAATAGGGCAAGGTGTTGGAAAGGTATTTTGAGCGGGTTTATAGCCCGTGATTGAGTAACACAGGGCAATGCATGCACAGTACAGCCATTGTTTATTGACCAATAATTGTCATTGACAACCTGTGCTACGTCGGGCTAACGCATAATGACCAGCAAGATGATCAGTGGTCATCTACTGGACAGCCGGACACCCCCATCCATCCATCAACCGCGTATATAGATTAATTATATACAATGCATGCAATGCATATACAGCGTTATCTCAGTAATTAAAGACAACTGTCCGTTAACAGGTAAAGCATGTCACTAGTTTGGCAGGTTTCGGAGATTAAAGAAATATTAAATTTGGTTATGATGTCATTATTGTTATAAATGTCATCCAGTGATGTAACTGGGAAATCGTTTATCTCTGCTAACGATGTATTGGAAGTTATTCTAGATTTGAACGGCGCTGGATTACGCTGAAATGTGCTAAGCTTTGGAGAAATATGTGTCTTGGAATGGAATTACCGGTGGTCAACTTTGTAGCTAGTGAAACGGGAATTTTGAAATTCCTGTTGTATATAGTGACGGCGTGGGTGTTGCTGGTCGGTATTAATTGTCAGCATGTTTCATCAGCTGATACAAACCACAATAGTACAGACGTTTTTGCGGATTTTCATGATTCTAGTATAAGGTAATGTACGAGTTTTTACATGACTACAGTATGCAATAATTATTACATAAACTCTTTTTGTCTTGTCACATTTGTGTCCACGCATTTCTAATTGATTTTTAGTTTTCATACTGATATTCATCTTTTACAAAAAAGACAGCAATCATGCGTGGGGCTAACTATTGAAAAAGTCAAATTACTAAATTAGTAAAGTTCCATATTTCAAGATGATCATAATACTATAATGGTGATAATACCAAATCGGCAGTACTGCAGAGCTTTCTCGTATACAGTAAACCTGATTTAACTCATTCCCTTAGTACCATATGCTATTTTTAGATCCAACCTCTTTGAATAGATCTACTGAAAGGAGCATTTATCAGACAAAGGGGAAATTTTAGAAGTGTGTAGTTTCGAAACCATTGCAATGGAGCAAATGCTCTATTTATCACAATGGTTTCAGAAGGTTACTTTTACAGAGGCGCCAATATTAGGGAATGGGCAAAGCAATCACCAAACAAATAGGTATACGACGTATGTATGGATATGTGAGGCAAGTGGTAGCTTAATGCAGGTCATGCAGAAAGGTAATATATGAGCTTTCTGTTTTACTTTTGTCATGTATTAAGCAGCCACCTGCTTTTAAAGATTCGTGAGTTTTCAATGAATATATGATCGTTTAAGGTAGCTTCTACTTTTTATATAATAGCTTCGTCTTAAGGGTTCTTAATCAAAAGAAATTGAACATTGCTTTTTCAACTATCGAAGTCTTGGAAATAACCAAATATAGGATATTTGAACCTGCAACGAGACTTTCACATCACAAATTGATATATGTTAACACTGATTTACTAGTTTTCATGTTATTTTTTGTCAGCTTTTTTCATTTCCAACCCTTTAAGTATTGGATATTCATGCAACAGGTAATAACTTTGAATAATTACTAGCCGCCTTTTCATAAAGACATTATGAACAAGGGATTGTTTAGCCATGACAGAATCTGTAGGGTCACATCTGTATCGCCCCTTGAGCAAACAGAGCAGACTCATATCAGACTCTATAGTGAGGCAGAGCAGGTCATACAATGAGAGCAGGTCCTACACCAGCGATCTGATTTGGGTCTACACTGTTTATAAATACTGAAGTATCTCATGTTGAAAAAAAATTAGTCTGCTCAGACTATGATTTGCTGAAATGTTCACTGACTTCCAATTCGTTCAATCATTTGAGAAGCTATTTACCGAGTGTCAGACGGCTTGGATCCTGACACGTTTAGCACGTTGAGGACACATTAGAGCGTTCAGGATAAATACCTTCACGAACAGTCTCCATCTTCGTCACATCTGGATCCAGACTGTAAGAATATTTCTTCCTTTGTTATAAGAAATGGCCCCGAGGTTGTAAAACATTTTGCTTGAGTCTGAGATCATTCTCAAGAATAAAAATCTCAGATTCAGATCTCAGATTCAGACTCATTAGTTTTATAACCTTGGACCATGGATAACAACAAATTCTGAAATTGATATAGGCGGCTATTCGTCCAACGAGAACTTTCTCAGCAGGCTAAAGGTTAAATAGTCCCGCGATTAACTCATTCTCTTATATGCTATTTTTATACCCAACCTCTATGAATAGATCTACTGAAAGGGAGCATTTCCCAGAGAAAAAGAACATTTTAGAATTATATAGTTAGTAAACCATTGTGTTTATCATTATGGTTTCAAAAAGTGACTTTTACAGAAGCGATGAAAGGCGTCAATATTAGGGAAAGGGTTATAAGTGACCTTCAGTCGAACATTATCAATATCATAGGATAGGCACAGATACCTTGTGAAAATTGAAACATTATTAAGAAAAAATCCTTTATTTCTCTACCCAACCTTATGTCATAACCACTTTTTAGAATCACTTCTTCGAGACGATTCTAACAAATATTCACAACGTAGGGTTTGGTGGAGAAATGGGAAATGATGATTTTTGTTTCAATACACACCTTTTATCTGCTGCTCTGAATTCATAGGTATATTATAAGTTTTAAAGCCTGTTTTTTTCAGCAAATGTTAAAATACAAAATTTATAACCGCGCTGAATTTGACAACTATAATAATTCTTGACACTTGTATCCATCGACCCTACACTAGTGTCTGAAAACAGTTTATCTGTGCATAATATAAAGGGGAGGCGGTTCTACAACTATAGATCAATGAAATACAATACTTGCATACTCTCAACTGAGCCACTCATGACCTTCGACCTCACCTCTAAAACCTGTCCTTATCTATTATCATAAAGGACATCATGACATGTGACATCGGTCATCTCAATAAAATTTTAATTGCCCTAACACTGATGTCAGAATGATTAATTTGTAGATCAGTCTCTGCTGCTCATTAAGAATTACCCAGTTTACGTACATAGTTAATTATTCCAAATACTTGTCCGTTGAGTTGACCCGTTACTCCATGAATATTCACGTTAGAAATAATGACATTATTAATTAGATTACAGTAAAAACTCGATACTACGACATTTTAGTAGTGAAGAATTTATGTCTTTGTAGGCAGGTGGCTGCTTAATGCATGGTGGAAGTCATGCAGAAAGCTCCTAGAGGAGCTTTCTGCATGACTTCCAGACTGCATTAAGCTGCCACCTGTGCTAAATATCAAGAATGGTTCGTATTTGAGTATTCGTAGAATCGAGTTTTAACTGTATTTTTTTAAAATTATAATAGCACATGGACACGAGAAGTTTAGGCCATAGAAGAGACTGTAGCATCTGATTTATTTAATAAACAAACAGAATTGACTTTGATCTGGGTCTACTCTGTTTGCAAAGGCATAGAAGGGCGTACTTATGGAGTAAAGGGTTAAGTTGAATGAACAGACACCTTTTTCATTAATGATAATGGAAAAGTTGTCTGTTGATTTAAGTTGATAAAACAATTGAAAAAGATGCAGATTTAAGTCTTTGCAAACACCCTAGACCATTACGAGACAGTTTCTGTAGGAACCTCTGCTTGCATAAAAATGGGTTACCTCATAGGCTATTTTATCCCCGTTACCTCATAGGCTATTTTTTAAAACCCAAACTCTTTGAATAAATCTAATGAAAAGGAGCATTTAGTGGAGAAAAGGAAAATTTTGATAAACCACTGTGATAAAAAGAGCATTTGCTCCTGTGGAGCAAATGTTCTATTTATAACAATGGATTCAAAAAGTGACTTTTACAGAGGCGTCAAAAGGTGTCAATATGAGGGTATGGGTTATTAAAGTGTTAATCAATATTTAGATAGCGATTATAAAAGGTTGAATCTGTCAGTAATAGAAAGCACAACACTAATGTACTATGTCTAGTAATCAGAGGCACAAATATATGTAAATTAAAACTCTCTTCGAGACGGTTCTAAAGAGTGGACACAACATAGGACTTGATGGAGAATTAAGGGAGCTATTCTTGAATATGTTTTGGTGGAGAAATGCCGATTTTCAATACACATTCAAATATAATTTATCATTCTGCTTGTAATGATGTAAAACTTTGCTCACACCAGTATCCATGCTTATAAAACTTGTTTAGTTGAGTCTGAGTCCTTTGGCTCAAATCTGACCAATCAAAAGCTTGAGAACAAACTCGGACTCAATTAAAAAGCTTTATAAACATGGGCCCTGCGGGATGAGTACCATAAAGATTAACATCTACGACAAGTTGCAATATTGTCCTCTAATTCAATTGAAATTAGTTGTTTCCATCTTCAAAGCAACAGATAAACGACCTTGATCAAATGCTAAAATCGTCATTTCTCCACCAAACCCTATGTTGTGACCACTCTATAAAATCGTCTCTTCGAGACGATTCCAAAGAGTGGTCACAAGATTGGGTTTTGGTGGAGAAGAGTTAAATTCTTGAAAATGTATTAATGTACGCATCCTATCTGGACCTTTGCATATTTTTGTACAAAATGTCATACAGTTTATAGATCCTTAAAAGACGTTGAAACTCATCTTGAAGGAAATACATGTACAAGGGGCGTAGCTAGCGATACGCACGTGCGTAACATCAGTATGAAAGGTGAAATCATTATTATGGCCAAAATGGAACAAAAATCGAAGGCTAAGTGGGGTAGGTATACAATGTACTTTGATACACGTTCCACAGGGGGGCCATTTCGTGGGTGTACATGGTCTAAAAAGTAAAAAAAAATTGATTGGGTCGATTTAGTGTAATACATGTATATATATAAATGGCCCCCTGTGCACGTTCTATCTTGTCATGTAAGCTTTAACCCATTCCCCATATTGACGCCTCTGTAAAAGTCACCATTGTAATAAATAGAGCAATTGCTCCTATCGGGTCAGATGCTATTTATCACAATGGTTTCAAAACTATTAAAAAAATATAAATTTCCTTATGGAGCATGTCCCCACACCTAAAGATCCCCTGGGTGCGTACATTACATAATGATTCAGCTACGCTCCTGAAATACCCACACAACTTGTCAAACTTTCAACAATGGAGCTTAGTTACTAGTACTGTCGAAGTCGACACAATAATGTACACAATCTTTAACCCTTATCCTGCCGTACAAAATGATGTCTGCTTAGACTGAGATTTTTTTTTCGTTTTTACTAACCTCCGATATATTCAAGCTTTTAACCCTTTCCCTCATATAAACACCTTTTCATGCATTGGCAAACATAGTTGACCAAGATCGGACAGCTTCTGTAGGAGCCGTCTGATCAATGGTCTGCTTTGTTTGCCTATGCTATTGAATTATATAGATGTGAATTTAGAGCTTCTGCCAAGGTAAACATCCTGTATTAATGTATCATTATAAAAAATCAGATATTAAATATTAACATCGTCATCATTTCTTACATCAATAATAACAGGGAACTGGTTAAAAAGCGAGTGTCAAATATTTTGGAACGCGAGTCACTCAAGGTCACATTTGGATCCAAGCTGTTTGCAAATGTGAGCTAGGTAGCTCTTGACAGGGTAAGGGCTAATTCGTGCTATTCGACGCGCTTGTGAATTGGTTGTCTTTGGCTCCACTGCTCCGGTTTAGCCCTTTCCCGAACATAACGCTTTTCGCGCCTTTTCAAGCAGAATAGATCCGATCAGAAGGCTCCTGAAGAAGTCTTCTGAGCAGGGTATACTCTGTTTGCTTATGAAATAATATAGGTCTGATTCCACAGTTTCTATCAGGGCTAAAATAATTCCATTGTAGAATTTAATCTAATTGATATTTAAGATGTCATCTTTTTATGAATTTTCAATAGAGCAAGTGTTATTAGACACGCAGATGCCACATCTATCTCAATAGCCCGGAACTATTAGCTGTTTCGATGTGAATGGCCAATATGTGAATGCCTACTTAACCCTTTATTCCACGAATATTAATGTAAGAAATAATGGCATTGATAAATAGAGCATTTGCTCATATAGGAGTAAATGCTCTATTTATCACAATGGTTTCAACAGACGACTTTTACAGAGACATAGAAAGGCGTGTTTATGGAGGAAAGGGTTAAAGAAAGTGGAGAGGTTACACAAATAAAATGTAGCAGACGACAACTTTTACAGACCACAATACGTGACAGTCTCTTTAGGAACGTTTTCCTTTTCACGGCTTGCAAACAGAGTTGATTCAGAGCAGACGATCCCCGTTTGACCAAGGTCTACTCTGTTTATTGAACTATATAGTTAGGTGAAAACATCACGTGTTCCATTAACCATTATAAAAATGCAGCTAATAAATATTCATCATCTCATTGTTTCTGACATGAGTATTGAACAGGAAATGGATTAATTCTTCAAAATCAACAATCAGCTGATACCCTATACAGTTAAACCTCTCCATAACGGCCACTAAATTACATAAAGTAATTTGTGTTAAATGCAGGTGGCTGCTTAAAACAAGGTGAAAGTAAAACAGAACGCTCCTAAAGGAGCGTTCTGTTTTACTTTCACCTTGCTTTAAGCAGCCACCTGCCCTAAATACCAGCTAATTAACCCAATTTAGTGGTCGTTATAGAGAGGTTTTACTGTACATATTGATTTAATTATCACTTTTACGATGCATTAACTAGCAATAATCATTTACTCAATGAAATAATGACGTCATGAATATTAATTAGTTTATTTTTACAATGACACATGAACACGGGAATTCTTGGCCGTGACAGAAACTTTAGAATGATATCTATATAATTTCATAAGCAAACAAAGCAGACCCTGATCAGTCGTCTGATCTGGTTCTGCTCTGTTGCAGAGGCGTATATAGTAGAAAGGCATATTTATGGAGTAAAGGTGTCATTTTCAATATCGGTCAATAGCGTGATTGATGAAGACATTGCAATTTATAAACAGTCAGTCAGGAATGGATTGATATATTCTGGTTGGAATAAACATACACCCATAAGCATATCCATGACAGGGTTTCTTGTTATTGATGGAAACTGCAAGAGTCAGATCTGTTATAATGTAATAAGCAAACAGAGCAGACCCTGATCAGTCTATTCCTACAGAAGCCGTCTGATCTTGGTCTCATTTGCTTGGTAAGAAGTGTGTATGCTGTTAAGAATTAACGCATAAAAAGTCGGAAGAAACTTACCTCAATGTAAATATAAGGTTTCGTCAATTTATGAAATACACACATATTTTACAACGCACGAAACCTGTTTTGTCAAACGCATAAGAATACGCAAGTTATGTATTCATGGATTACAATTGTTCACCTCATCCACAGCGTATAGAATAGAAAACAGTCATTGTAACAACACATACAGTAAAACCCCGCTAGTGGGACCGCCTAAAAGAGGTGTAATTCGGGGTGCTAGATGCAGGTGGTAGCTTAATGCAGGACAAAAGTAATGCAGAAAGCTCCTAGAGGAGCTTTCTGCATTACTTTTGTCATGCATTAAGCAACCACCTGCTTATAAAGACACACATGCTTATTAATTAAGTGGTCGAATTACAGGGATTCTACTGTATTTAAAAATAAATGAATGTCAGCAATATCATTCATCACAAATAATATGCAACTCGTGTTTTTGAAATAAAAAAAAGAACGAACAGAAGATAATGTTTGCAGATGACACAATGTGGCATCTAAACGGTTAATTAAAGAATGTGGCAAATAATAATTAATGATCTAAACCACCTACCCACGTGTTCTTACATTCAGCATGTGACTACGTATAAGAGATGGATAATCATAATTATTAAGAATCTAGACCTTCGCAAGAAGATTAGATCCAGAATGACACCGAGTGGCCTAGAGTCGTATCAATATCTAAATTATTGGACACTCTGGCCATGTTTTAACTCATTCCCTCCTAGGCTATTTTTAGACTCAACCTGTTTGAATGCATCTACCGAAAATGAGCATTAAAAAGAGGAAAGGAAACATTTAGAATTTTGTAGTTTGAAACCATTGTGATAAATAGAGCATTTGGTCCTATAGGAGCAAATGCTCTATTTATCACAATGGTTTCATAAAGTGTCTTCTATAGATGCGCAAAAATGCGTCACTAGGAGATAATGCGTTAAAAAAGAAATTGAAGGCAATTCAGCTTTGATACCATAAGCAGACGATAATATTAACTCTTTCGCTGCCAAGTTTTGAGATCTGCAAGCTTTGTCGTCTGCTACAATTTTCATTTTTTTAACTTTTCTTCAGTTTTGTTTAAAAAACATAGTCACAGTAACAAGCAGTTTGGATCCTGATGAGACGACGGATTTTACATTCGGATTGTACGTTTAAAAAGAATAAAACTATTTTTTAAGCATTTAAGCAGACGACAAGTTTTGCAGACGAAATTTACTCAGTGTTCAAACGAATGGCAGTCAAACAACCTCTGCTTTATAAGACATACATAGTATTGAGAACTTGCAAAGAAATTAGTCAAAAAGTGGAAAATCTGTCTAAAGTGTATATGACCTTAGAGATTTGAGGAAGTGTTAATGCCGAACAATACGTGACTGTCGAGTGCCTTGGCTGACAGGCGATGACCACTTTGTGGACGAGTATTTATTAGTCAGGTATCAGAACGTCACAATAAAAACGTAATTAACCCTTTCCCTGATAAATATGCATATAATTATAGTAGTCCATGATTAACAGCTGTTGGAACTGTGTGATCAGGGTGGGTTTTTTTTCGGGTTGTACATCGTTTTAACAGTTTTTCAGTCATATCACGACGTCCAGCTGATTACAGGTGGAGGAAGACCCCGACGTTCTTCCGTGCATGGAACAAATTACATTGTTTCGTGCAAAGAAGGTAGAACCACCGACCTATCACAAGCCATATGGAATGCTTCCTCACATGAAAAATCCAAATGCCCAGACCGGGATTCGAACTCACAGCGGTGAGGGGCTGAGCGTTTGTCAGTCGAAGACCATTACCACTCGGCCACGGTGGCCCCGCCTGATCAGGATCTGCTCTGTTTGCTTACAAGAATGATATATATCTGGCACTTCAGTTTGAGTAATTGCTAACATTCTGTTATCCATTTGCAATTATAAAAGCTCAGTGAATAGCCACTGATTCTTACTTGCATACACATCAGGCAAAGGGTTAATCCTTTCCTTCATATAATGCATTTACACGCCTTTGCAAACAGAGTAGACCCAGATCAGACGGCTGCTGTAGGAGCCTTCTGATAAGGGGCTGCTCTATTTGCTAATGAAGTTATAACAGCTTTGATTCTACAGTTTGTACCTGTTCCAGATTAAACAGTGTACACATGTCATTATAAAACTTCAGCTAATAAATATTCATGATATCATTATTTCTTACATGAATATTCAACAGGGAAAGGGTTAAGCAGTGATGGACCAGTTTGTGACTATATATGTAAACAGTTTGTATCCAGATGAAAAACATCAGTACACGTGCCTGGCATCAGGATCCAAACCGTTTGATAATGAAATTTAACCTCTCTCTTTAACAGCCACTAAATTGTGTTAATTACATGTAGTTGGTAAGAACGCTCCTATAGGATCGTTCTGTTTTACTTTCACCTTGCTTTAAGTAGCCACCTGCCTTTAACACAAAATAGTTGATGTAATTTAGTGGCCGTTATAGAGTGGTTTTACTATATTCACAAGGAAACAGCATATGTTTGATTATTCTCTATGCTTTTATGGCTGAATGCATGTAACAGAATATGACGTGTAATTTCACATGATAATCTTTGAAAAAGGCCCTTAGTGGTCGAAATATTAGATCAGAGCAATTCAAGTATTTATGCATAATATTAATTCCCTTTGTTGAAATATTTTCTTCATTGCAAACCAACATATTTTACCTAATGTATTTATATTAGCTATAGCTGTGTTTCATAAAGTATAAAATAAACTTTTTATATAAACACCAGACTTAAAGTCGACATGTGCACTACGCTGTCGTAGCTGTATTTAATAAAATATGAAGTAAACCATGTCAGCTGAACACCACACTCTTAAAGGTGACAAGTGTGCTACGCTGTCATAGCTGTATTTAATAAAAGATAAAGTAAACTATATCAACACCAGGCTCTTAAGGTGACATGTGTGCTATGCTGTCGTAGCTGTATTTAATAAAATATAAAACAAACTACAATGTACATGTATATGAACACCACAGTTCTTAATCCTTACTCTCATACAAATATTTTTTCACGCCTTGTACACAGAGTAGATCCAGATTAGACGGCTCCTATATGATTAGGTTTCTGTTTGCTAAATGAAAATACATTAGATCTGACTCTACAGTTTCTACCAATACAAGAAAATCCTGTGGACATAATCAGCTGATAAATATTCATGTTGCCATGTTGTCTTACATGTATGCTCAAAAGAGAAAGGGTTAAAGACGACAACATTTGAAAAAAAATATATATAATTTATATTAAAGCCTTTTCAAGCCTTTGCAAACAGAGTAGACCTAGATCAGGCGGCTCCTATAGGAGCCGTCTGATCTTGGTCTGCTCTGTTTGTTTATGGTATAATATAGATCTGATTTAAAGGTGTCTTCCTGGGCCAAAATGTCATGTGTTCATGTGCCATTATAAATATTAATCTAATTATTAATCATGATGTCATTATGCCTTATATGAATATTCAACGGAGAAAGTGTCGTTAACAGTTTAATGCTGAATCCAGACAACTCCTATTGTAGGTGTCTGCATACTTTTCACAATGCTTTTGTTAATACCACCATAATTATACTTGATTTAGTGACTCTTGTGGAGAAATTTTATTGTGTTTTAGTGGTTATTGTAGGGAGATTTTATTATGTTTTAGTGGTGCTTGAAGAGAGGTTTTTATTATGTTTTAGTGGCTCTTGGGGAGAGGTTTTATGTTTTAGTGGCTCTTGGTGAGAGGTTTTATTATGTTTTAGAGGCTCTTGCAGAGAGGTTTTTATTGTATTTTAATGATTCTTGTAGAGAGGTTTTATTGTGTTTCAGTGACTTTTGTAGAAAGGTTTCATTGTGTTTTAGTGGTTCTTTTAGATAAGTTTTGTGTTTTAGTGACTCTTGTAGAGAGGTTTTTAGTGAGTTTCATTGACCCTTGTAGAGAAGTTTTATAGTGTTTTAACGGTCATAAGGTTGAAGACATTGCGAGATTTGCTGGATCAGCATTATTGCATGGTACACGTTTCACACATAGCCGATCACGATGTACCCTTGGGCTAGTATTTATCACACAGACAAAAGATGTATCATACGTAGAGAAAACTCACAAAATGTTTACACTTACGCTCTACTCCATAACTATTCAGGCAAAAAATGATGACTATGAATATTAATCTACTATTGATTAGTTAATTACAGTTGAACTTCGATATCTCGAACTCGGATAACTCAAACTTTGGATAACTCGAACAAAAAGTTCAGCCCTTCCAAAACATCCAATACAGAATTGCTCTAAACTGTATCGCTACAGATATCTAGAAACACATGTTGCAGCTTAATACAGGTCTAAAGTAATGCTGAAAGCTCCCACAGCATTACTTTATACCTGTATTAAAGGGGAAGTATATCGTAAGAAAGCAAATCGAATAATCACCGAAGAAGACACAACTTTCATACGTTTGATAAGTTATTCGGCAATGTATTAGTATATATTCGGCTCGCGTTTTAGTTTCGTTAACTGTCCGACCAAGGTCGATAATATTTTGTTGTAGAAAATGGTTTATTTTGTTTCACATTGTCATTTTTCGATATAAGTTCAAATTGACAATCTTCATAATAATGATTGAACACTTCAAAATATTAAGTTTTATGAAATTATCGAAAATATGCGTTCATTGTAGGGACGTCCTCATTAAGCTGTGAACTCGAGAAATTGTTCAGATTAAAAATCGGATAAGTCGAACTTCTGTTATCTCGAACTAATCTGTATGGTCCCTTGAAGTTCGAGTTAACGAAGTTCAACTGTATTTTTCTTATATTTGCTGATGAATACCGGGAATTTTTGATATGACCGATACTGTAGAATCAGATGTATGCATGTATATTTAATAAGCAAACAAAGAAGATCGTGATCAGACGGCTCTTACAGGATCTATGAAGTAAAGAGTAATTCTGTTTTAAGTTGAGAAACGTGTCTTAGATTCCGATTCAGCCATCGAAACATTGGGGAGATACCCACCAGACGTGACTAATGTATTTTCTATGGACTCCGGTGTTAACATAATAATTATTATTACCTCTTACATTGTCCAAACAGCGGTTGCATGTTTTAACTATAGAAATAGTATGCCATCAACTTTGCTTTATTCTCTAATAATAATTGTATTTTACCTTACTAGGCATATGGATTTTAAATTTTGAGGCTATGCTATGTTCTTTTTATACCTTAGAAATACACTGTAAATGTTTTTGTTTTGTTTATTATGTTTTTATTTCTATTTCATATCTTATATTTTCTTTAATTTCTGCTTTAGTATGTATAAATGTTTTAATTGTAAAGTACTTTTGAACGTATTTAGATATGAAAAGAGTGCTATATAAATATGGTATAATAATAATAATAATAATAATAATAATAATAATAATAATAATAATAATAATAATAATAATTGTTTTCAGGGACACAAACCATGTGCAATCTCTGCTCCAGAAAGCTGTTTCCGATAACCTGCCTAAATTTGATGTTCTTAATAATTCCACGCCTGGTGTACTACATTCTGGTAAGTTCTACTATTGTCGAAGCTAATGTTATATTCTTTTGTTTCAAATTCCATTATCACCTGATGGTACACATCAGAGTATACAATATTTATAGACACACTACAATGTATATATGTTTTTTGTATTTTTGCGTAAGCAATGAATACATAGGTGGTATACCACGATCGACCCCATGCCTTACCGACATACCTGACAATTGTCATTCCGTATAGCAGTCTAGTGCAAGTCATTGACGTGCATTCGATGGATACAAAATACGTTTAATAGCATGACACCCGGAAACAATCATGGTATACTATTTCTGACACGAAAATGCTTCGTAACTTTAGCGTTGGTTTTTTAATATGTGCAACAAAATCTACGAAATATAACAATGTGTAAGAAGGGCGCACGAATATACAAATACCAGTCACACGACGAAATCATGTGACCATAGTATGGATGAAAAATTCTTCTAGAGGCAGTTACTCAATGAATAAAGAAGTGCGTGTTGGATTACTAGAGGAGCCCTCTCACCAGGGCTTGCACTGTTTGTCATGTTACATTTTTCTTAAAAACAATATCCCTGAATATTCACGGTAAAGTTGGCCTTTTTGAATTTTGGAATAGTTCATTTGAAAATGCAACCGGTTGAAATGATTAATGCTCGATATTTTTCCTGACATAAGAGAAGAAGAATCACGTGTAATCGTCCGGATTAATATATTAATTTGCTGAATAAGTATAACTGACTCCCCCTTCTAAATATTAATTAAACAAAAAGTTGTACAATGTATCAACATTTATCACTAAAGAAAATGAATATTATGACAAACAGTACAGACAAAGGGTCCCTCAGGGAGCGTTTGATCTGGGTCCACACGGTTTGCAAATGTCTTAAATACTCGGTTCCCACACTATTAGGGTAAAATGTACAGTCAGACAGTGAGTTAACGGGTATCATGCAGAATCTTGATCCAGTTTCGAAGAAAGAAGATCACTGGAATAATTTGTCGATCATATGTCTGAATGTACATTATAAGTTACTTTTAACCCTTTACTTCCTAAACACGCCTTTCTACGCATTTGCAAACAGAGAAGACCCAGATCAGAGGATCCTGTAGGAGCTGTCTGACCAGGGTCTGCTCTGTTTGTTTATGAAATAATATAAATATGACTACAGTTTCTGCTAAGGGCAATATTTCAACTGCTCATATGCCATTATGGAAATGAATCAAATTAATATTCATACTTACATGAATATCCATGGAGTAAAGGGTTAAGAGCTACGAAACATTGTGTTACTTAATCATTTCCCTTTCTGGGTCTACACTGTTTGCAAAGGCGTTAAAAGGTATATTTATGGAGTGTAGGGAGGGCTATATCTTTGATGGTTACAATGTTTAACCAAGAAATATTTCTTTCTTTTAACACATTACCTCCTAATGACGCATGTTTGTACCTCTATAAAAGTCACATTTTGAAACTATTGTGATAAATAGAGCATTTGCTCTATAGGAGCAAATGCTCTTTTTATCACAATGGTTTCAAAACTACACAATTCTAAAAGTCTCCTTTTCTATAGTTATTGCTCCTTTTCTGTAGATTTATTCAAATAGATTGGGTCTAAAATAGCCTGGGAGGGAATGAGTTAAACGATTTTATTGTGTCTCAAAGTCGGATATGCCTGTAATAGCTTCTATTTTTCATCTTCATTATCGAACCAAGAACATCATTTTGCACGAAATGTACTAAAGCTCATAACCTGAGATCAAAGGTCACTTGTCATTTAACCCTTCCCCATACATAAACGCATTTTAATGCCTTTGCAAACAGAGTAGACCAAGATCAGACGACTCCTATAGGAGACGTCTGATCAGGCTCAGTTCTGTTTGCGTTATATAGACTTGATTCTAAAGTTTCAGCCTAGTTAACCTCACTGACGATTATAGAAAAAATCAAATTATAAATATTCATGATGTCATTATTTCTTACATGAATATTGAAGAGGTGAAGGGCTAACTATCGTTTTCTCATTTTTATATCACAATTAAATCAAAGGACAGTGATTAACCCTTTCCCTTATATAAACGTGTTTTCACGCATTTGTAAACAGAGTAGACCCAGATCAGACGGCTCCTAGAGGAGCCGTCTGATCAGGGTCTGCTCTGTTTGCTAATATAATTTGAAAGATCTGTTTCTTTGCTTTCTAAAATGTCTACAGTGTTCCACCTTCCATATTTAGTTGTAACTATGTTTTCGACGAATAGTCAGTAGGTATTGACATTTGGAATAAACGTAGAACAGGGAAAGGGTTAAGGTAACTTTTTGAGTTATTTTACCAGATAGATCATACTAATGAAATTTTGTCATATTTCCAGCTGGAGTAACTATGAAGCCCACGCATGTTCCAGCCATGGGTATGAGTCAGTTCATATGGAACATACACCGCAACAGTCAGACTGATAAAAATGGCAAATCACAAATCATACCACATCAGGGGCTACCTATCCCATTCTCAATGCTTGAAGAACGAGAACATGTCAATTCAAACAGGACTAAAGCAGACACATTTTCGTTTCCCTCAGGCCAGAATCAAGGCAATGCTGGTATTTATATACCTATGCACAAACTACTGAGACGGCGTCGTCAAACCAGGCAACAACCACGAACAATAGGTCATGGAGGAAGATCAAGACAAGGGGTACTAACTATGCTAAATCCAATAGTAACAGGCAATCAAACAAGGGATGTGCGACAGCTAATGTTTTTTTCGCGCCAACCAAACAGTCCCTTGTACAATATAACTACGGCTAATGCCACCAGTGGTCAAATCAGAAATTCTAGTAACTTAACAGAACAAAGGCTGAAAAACAATAGAAACGTCCAAGGAAAGCCTGCTTTACAGCATCTGGGCGACCTTAACCTTGTTGATCTGACTTTTCCATTAATGGCAAGCAACAACCAGGTCAAAGTGGCACAAAACGATTCTTCCACTAGTCGGACCAATCAGTCTGGACGCCATGGTTCTCCCACAAGCCGTACAAATCAGTCTACACGCCAAGGTTCTTCTTCTATCCGGACAAATCAGTCTGGACGCCAAGGTTCTTTCACTATCCGGACCAATCAGTCTGGGCGCCAAAGTTCTCCCACAAGCCGGACCAATCCGTCTAGACGCCCTGGATCAAACAATAATAGTTTGATACATAGTGCCAGACGAAATACAAATGGAACGAACATTCGTCAAATCACCAGACCAAGACCAATGCAGCTAGGAAGAGAACAGTCAAGCAGGACTAGTAGGACTCAGGTAACTAGAGTACCACCTCGACGAAGCGGTCGAATAATAAATCTGCGATTACAGAGTCGCAGACAAACGCCATCTCCCATCTCTGGCCGTAGTAGTGGAACCAGGCCAGCAATAAATCGACAGGTCACGAGACGACCGGCCACGCGCCTAACTTTTGTTCAACCTGTTAGTGGGCAACGCATTTCTTCACTACCAAGACGTAGTTCCTCCTCAGGTCGATCACGAAGCAGACCGGCCACTAGATCTAGGACAAATATAAGTTCACGTTCACCGACTCGCAGAAGACAAACTATTCCGACACGGTCGGTTGGCAGACGTGTTAGCAGCATTCCTCGCAGGACGATTACCCGAGGAACAAGGAGGAGTCGGCCATCTCGACGCCGTACTCCGCCAGACCCGTTCACTCAGAGATTTTCCGCAGGGTTTCAAAGAGGGTCGACCTTACTGCACCAGCCACCTATGGACATCACGAGTTTTGACGGTGCTAGGCGTGATGTCACACTCAATAGGGCGCCACCAGCGCCCGGATTTATGAATTCTATTGCTCTGCAAAATAACATCCCATTCCCAGGCGTAGGCCCAGGGTTGTTTGGGGGTGGACCCGGGATGTTCATTGGGGATGGGTTTATATAGTATAGTGAAGTCTCTCTGCAGCAGCGGCCACTCAGACTTAGTCTAATTCTGTTGGGGTGTTTTTTCGGACAAGCTGTATATTAGTGCAATACCAAAGTTATGCAGCATGCTCCCTCATTAGATTGGTGCATTACGTTCGTTCTGCTGTGCAATCACTTGCTTTCCAAGACACGACTGACTATTCATTATGATCAGAGGTCCAGACAATATGCGTAAAGGAAAACATTTTCAACAATAACAATTGTAAGATCTTTCGTAAAATAAGGTCTATGATCTACAAATGTAGCAAGTAGTGTCGAAACGTTGTGGGATGTGTTACACAAGAAACTGTATTATACTAGCTGGTTAATGTGCACGTGTATGCGTGTTGAAACAGGGTCCGGCATAAATTTCCACACGGTTATAGATTATAAATCAATTAGATACGGATAACCTTGAAATGAAATTATACACACCAGCTTGATGGAGACATTATCCAGAATACACACCAGCTTGATGGAGACATTAGAAATTGATGGAGATACTAGCCAGAATACACACCATGATTGACATTAGCTAGAATGAAAACCATCAGGAACAACATGTGTACGCATACGAGGACTTGAAATGATAGCAGCTGTAAATTTATAGATTATCTCTATCTTTTATAAAAATGGTGTACAGTAAAAATAACTCACCCAATGCGACCATGTTAACCCATTACCTCATAGGATATTTTTAGATACAACCTCTGTGAATAAATCTACCGAAAAGGTGCATTAGCTAGAGAAAAGGAACATTTTAGAATTTTGTAGTTTGAAACCATTGTGACAATTAGAGCATTTGCTCCTATAGGAGCAAATGCTCTATTTATCACAATGGTTTCACAAAGTGACTTTTACAGAGTCGTCGAAAGTCGTCAATATGAGGGAATGGGTTAAACATTTAATATAAGGTTCTCTAAAAGCAGGTAGTTGCTTTATGCAAGACGAAAGTAATGCAGAAAGTGCTTGTAGGAGCTTCGTCCTGTATTAAGCTACTACATGCCTTTAAGACCCATAATTACACCTCATTTTAGAGGTCGCTTTAGACAGGTTTTACTGTATTCAAAATAAAGAGGCCTCTTTTATCAAAATGAAGGTAATACATCGAGGGCTTGGTGCAAAACTATTCTAACTCCTTCACAAAGTGAAGGAGTTAGAATAGTTTTGCACCAAGCCCTCGACATGAGATGTGGCAATGCATTCAGCTACCACCTGTCTTACACATCTAGAATTAAACTTCTCCTGAGTTGCCGTTTTAGTGACACTCTACTATGTAATATGTAATACAATAAAGTCTCGCTAATACGACCACATAACTTATTATCATAGGAGTCTGAAAAAACAGATAGTTCCTTAATACAGTCCAGACATAATACAGAAAGCTCCTATAGGTGCTTTCTGTATAACATTTGTTCTGCATTAAGCTACCACCTGTTTTAAAATATCCATATTTTGACTTCTTTTTAAATGGTCGTAATAGTGGCACTTTAATGTACTCGTTGTAGCCTATGTTATTTGGAAGACACATGGGTCATGAATAGATAAGTTATATGTGATGATCCTATTTATCCTATCTATACAGCTTCTATACTCTTGTATCGATTGTACTCCAAACTTCAACATACTGGGCCTATTGCCTCTTCCTGTAAAGTTCCTTCTTCCTTAATAATTACTTCACTGTCGCGTGTTGTCGTCTGCAAAATATGCTCTCTGCTTTAATACTACTTCTTTATGTTTCATCCATTTTCTTACAAAAATGTAATCAAAATATCAAACAGATTGGATCCTGATGAGACGTCAAGTTACACAAACGTCTCATGGGGATCCAAACTGTTTGCATCGGTAATAACAGATTTGCCATTGGCATAGAAAGGGTTAACCCATTCCCTCCTAGACTATTTTTAAACCCAACCTTTTTTTAATAAAATCTACCGAAAAGGAGCATTTACAAGCGAAAAGGAAAATTTTAGAATGATGTAGTTTTGAAACCATTGTGATAAATAGAACATTTGCTCCATAGGAGCAAATGCTCTATTTATCACAATGGTTTCAAAATGTGACTTTTACAAAGGCGCCAAAATGCGTTACTAGGAGGGAATGTGTTAATTAAAGTACAACTAGTTTCCTTATCCCCCGAATTAAAAACAGTTTGAATCACTTAAAGTACATATCTTATCCCCCGAGCCATAAACAGTTAAATTCAGTTAACCCTTTACCCAATAGCCTGTTTCTAGTTTTGAAGACAGGTGACCACTTAAAGCAGGTTGAAAGTAAAGCAGAATGCGCCTTAAGGCGCATTCTGCTTTACTTTCAGCCTGCTTTAAGCTACCACCTACTAGGATATAGAAAATATTTATTATGCAATATGTTCATGACTGTATGAATTTGAACTATTTTCTTCAGCGGAGGAATATATCAAACACGCTAAAAGCCGCTTCTATCAGGTAAAGGGTTAAAGTACAACTCGTATCCTTACACACACACCCTGAGTCACAAACTGTTTGAATCAGTTAAAGTACAACTCGTATATCCAGAGTTACAAGCAGTTAAATTCAGTTAAAGTACAACTCGTATCATTTCACCCTGAGTCACCAACAGTTTGAATCAGTTAAAGTAGAACTCGTACCCCCAGAGTCACAAACAGTTAGGATCAAGCGATACGGATCCCACTGTTTACACATGCATAATTATACATGTATAATCATTAAATCATAAACTGCGTTCAAATAGTTAAAAAAAATTATATTGGATAAAAAACAACACCATATTGTTGTAATTATCATATATACTATTGTAATGTTTCTTGTAATTTATATGTAAATAAACTAGTTTGAAGTTTCTTTATGCGCATATGAACTCTTTTGACTGCCATTCGTGAATATGTGATTCAAGAGGCGTCTCAGGTAAAGAGTAACGTATGTAGGTGTGTGGCGGTGTTGGGGTTGGGTGGGGGATGGGGGAGGGAGAGTTCCTTGTCTGGCGGTTTCTAAAACATGAGGGGATTTCTGGTGGTTCCCAAAGGTGCCCGACGCATGCTTGGACTCATCCATGGACCCTCTCCCCCCCCCCCCCCCCCCTCCCAAAAAAAAAAAAGAAAAAAAAAAGAAAATTAAAAAAATATTTTTTTCAAAAATTGTGATCGAAGTATGCTCAACTGGCCTAAAAATATCTATTTGAACCTTAAACCACACCGAAAAACGAGAAAAACACGACCCGAATTTTTTTTCCTATCGGGTCTATATATGTATTGAAAGGTACCTAACTAAGACAGATCAGCGGCGGAAAATACAACAGTCATGTTTTTCAAAGCCTTACATCAAAGCCAATTCAACACCGATTTCAATCAGTTTGGTCTTGATCCGTTCCAAATTCCATATGCTAAGTGGCACAATTAGTGCTTTCCTTAAATATTGCTCCGTCCTGTCGCTGCAAGACCGCGAATTTGAAAAAACGCTAGAGCGAAGCGATGTGACTCCCGCCAGGATGCATAGAAGTATATAGGGGGATCTGTATTCGTTAATCTTTTCAACAAAAACACGAATTATGGTTAAACACTATCTAAAAACAATAAACTCGCCGCAATTAAAACGGTGCTTACTATTTCCAGTCAGCTACGAGGCGCAAGTTTTCTTTCTCCAACTTTCCTTTTGAACGGATGCGACCATTTTGCTGTGACCCGGCTCATAAACTATTCGATATGCAAATTGACTACTACTTCCGGGCCACAGCGATTTGGCCACCTCCGTTCAAAACGAAAATAGGAGAAAGAAAACTGGCGTCTCATAGCAGACTACAAATAACCAGCACCGTTATAACTGCGGTAAGTTGAATGTTTTTCGAATGTGTTTCAGCATAATTCGCGTTTTTGCTGAAAAGTTTAACGAATACAGATCCCCCTATATACTTCTATGCATCCTGGCGGGAGTCACATCGTTTCGCTCTAGCGTATTTTCAAATTTGCGGTCTTCTTGCAGCGACAAGAAGGGGCAATATTTAAAGAAAGCACTAACTGTGCCGCTTAGCATATGGAATTTGGAACGGATCAAGACCAAACTGATTGAAATCGGTGTTGAATTGGCTTTGCTGTCAGACTTTGAAAAACATGACTGTTGTATTTTCCGCAGCTGATCTGTCGTAGTTAGATACCTTTCAATACATATATAGACCCGATAGGAAATTTTTTCCGGGTCGTGTTTTTCTTGTTTCTCGGAGTGGTTTAAGGTACAAATAGATAGTTTTAGACTAGTTTAACATACTTCGATCACATTTTTTTTTCGGGGGGGGGGGGGGGGGGGGGTTCCATGGGTGAGTCTAAGGATGCGTCGAGCACCTTTGGTGGTTCCTAAGATTTGCAATTGGCTGATTATTCTCTTGTGTAACTGTTTCTGAAACTTTTCCCCGGTTGTGTGTGTTTTATTGTTTGTCGTTTTCTAAAAATGCGCACGGAGTAGGGGTTCGATTAATAGAGGACCTCACATGAATGTTCATTACAAATTGTTTTGTATGAAACGAGTTTACTATGATAATATGACACGGGCTTTAGCGAGTGTCATATTCATAATAGTAAACGCGTTTCATGAAATAAATTGTAATGAATACCACATAAGCCTTTAAAATGCCATAGAAAATGAAACAGGATATGCTGCAGCTGTTTCTGTCATTGCTTACAAACAGCGCATAGTAATACAACGACGAATCACATGGAGCGCTACGATTGGCTAAGGCTTAAATGAGCGCTACGATTGGCTAACGATTGCTAATTTGCAGAAAAACATGCACTAGTGCATTTCTTCTGCGAATTACGGCACTCTGTTACGGCACTCCCACAAGGCAGGCTATGTGATAAACTCATATATGGGGCTATTGTGCATTTGGAAACATTGTAGATCAGTATTAATCGATAAACTGGAAAGAAAAGTATGATCAGTCCCACGGTTAGCAGTAATAAGCACCAAAGTTACTGATGACTGACCAACATTTAAGATCCTGATCAGATGTCGATGACTGATAGGAATCTTCACCCTTTACATGTGTCCAAAATGGCAGTGTTACATAGAATTTTGACCCATTGAAAGATGACCTCGAAGGGTAATATGACCAAATTTCAATGCTGAGAAATGATCCTGCCCGTTTCATAGGGTGCCTGTACCGCTCATTGGTAAATATACAACTGCTTGTCTTTCACAGTTAAGGTACACGAATTCTTAAAGCAACACTGCTCGGCTTGTTTATTTATTCCAAGTAACGGGTAATACACACCGCACTGTATTATTATTTTGTATTTTGTTAATTTCTCATTTTATACCCTGTGTGTAATAGCTGTAAAAACAACAACAAAAACAAACAGACAAAAGTAATAACCCCATGAAAAACAACAATTCTACACCATTCTGTAAATCGTCAGGACGTATAGCAGCAAGCAAAAGTTGGTTTGCAGTAATATATATATTATCACGGTATGAAAACTGCGGGATATACGGTCAGCAAATTGAAGTATAAATACTTTAGCTACTATATGAATATGAGAGAAAACTGAACGGAACTAGTCATAATCCAAGTAAACACAACTTATTCAATAATTATGTTAAGGGAATACCATTAAGATTTCAAACGATAAGCATGAATGCATCTGCAAAACAAACACAACAATTCATATAACCACTATAATGAATACTTTATCACCATAGCTAACAGCCTGTCAGCACGGTGCCAGTCAACGCTGTGATTCTGCAGAGAACACGCTTCAAACTCGACTGGTTTTTAGTGCAGATAAGAAGCAAGTCTATATTCCATTGTTATAGCGACGGGCTCCCTTTGTTTAAGTACATGCTGTTTATGTCAGTTTGAATAGCTGCAGTAATTGTCAGTCATTAAATGCAATATTTTCAAATACCCTTTGAATCGAGATATCGTTTCGGTATGGTAAAATAAATGATACATATCTTCCAAGGTCCTAGTAGATATTGCCAACATGAGAAACATATTAACATAAAAAAGGAGACATGTGTTATTTATACATTGTACAATAAACCCTGTTTTAAGCGACGAGAAATTTAAATATGGGCATTCGATAAGTATTGCAGCTTAAGGCAGATGATGAGATCGAAAGTAATGCAGAAAGTTCCTATAAAAGCTTTACTTTTGCATTACTATTGGCCTGTATTAAGCACTGTTCTGTTGTTTAAGACACGTGTGTTCAATCAATGGTCACTTAAGTCGGGTTCTACATGCATTTATAACAACATTGAAAAGCAAACCAAAACGTATTATATTTCCCCTTTTGTAAGGCTGTCGAAACGTTTTACCTCTATCTATTTGCGCCACAGAGTTCGGTTGAAAAACAACAGAAATTACAGAGCACGGATACTATCAGCCAAATACACCCATCTGTCTAGTTGAACAAATGAAGAAATAAAAACACCAAAGAGAAAGAGCGACTCTTTTCTGCGCATTCGTGAGTTTTTCAAACCGTTCGCCAAACAGTTCCATTTAAAAAATCTACATCATAAATAATTCAAAAATTGCAATTTTTACCTCATTTTTAAAAACAAACTGTCAATAAAAGCAATTTCACGCGAACGCAGCATCTGCTAATGATCATCTCTTGGGCAACACAGAACGTGGTGATCTAACGCTGAGATGTTTTCCGTTTATTCTTTTATATGAATCCTTTGTTAAAATTTAACAAACAGTTTGCCAGCTTAATATACATTCAACATTTGATTTCTAGACTCTTTTCTTTATTTTTAAGAACAAATAAAATAACACAACAAAACTAGGCATCATATAGAGAATAATAGGTTATATTAGTGCCGTAGATGGGACGCTTAAATATCCGACGAGGGGAGAAAACGTTGAGGCGAGGCTTGCCGAGCCTCAACTGTTTTCTCTCCGAGTCGGATAAAGGCGTCCCATCTACGGCACTAACCTATTATTCGATTTATCAAGTCAATATAGTTAAATGTCTTTTTTATAGACTCATAACACTCTTGAAATAATTTACATTGAAAATGCAGTTTTTCGATCAACGGATCCCTCCCTTTTCACTTCCATTTAGACGTAAATAGATCTAATGAGCTACCGCAGAGGAATATAGTTTCGATACTTGTATTACTAGAAGGGAAACGTGGTTGAATTTGAAAAATAAGATGATTTGAATCGAGGGTCGATAAGTTATTTCAAACAGACATGATCTATATTCTTTGGTCAAATTCGAGTTACGTAGTCTCGGTTTCTATTTTTAGATTCTATTCAACGTCACTCAGAAATCGATGGAACTGAACAGGCTATATTTAGGTTTATGACTATCACCGCCCCTGTAAGAGTTTATCAATCAAATAATCATGAGAGTGAAAAGAAAACATTTACTATTTATCTGTCAATCTTTGCTTCCAGGTTTGATTTTATCAAAAACGGGGTTTGCCAGCGGTGGATTAAATTTATAAAACTGATAAATCAACGTCATTTTGTATGTGGCCTCAGTGGCGTAATCGGTAAGGGCGACGTCTCTAGAGAGATTAGAATTAGGTTTTGTAGGATCAGGCGCGGGTTCGAATCTAGCTGTAGCCAATTTTTTTCCCTCTCATTTGAATAATTCTTCTGGTGACCAAATAGATCTGTTAGATCTATTCCATCAACATGTTTATGAATATTTACAGAAAACTAAAATAGTTCCATGGTTATAGAATCATTACGCCTATCTACTAACCTAATAAACCTTCCACTACCGGAAGTAACCTAATAAACCTAAGTTTATTTGCACCCCCTTTATTATGTCACTTGAGAAGCCTGGTGACTGGATAAAATACAAAGAGAAACAAACAACAGTCAAACGTTTGTCGGAGCGTCTGTTGTAACGAAACATTTTGAATGTAGAATGGTATAGCACTGTTTAACTGTTTATTCCAAATTTCAATACCTATTTCAAGAATATTCATGGACCAACTAGTTATAATGAAATATGGAAGGTGGAACATTGTAGCTATTTTAGAAATTAAAGAAACATGTTTATCAAATTCCGTTAGCAAACATGGCAGACCCTGTTCAGACGGCTTTAGGAGCCGTCTGAACAGGGTCTGCTCTGTTTGCTAACGGAGAGCCGTCTGATCTGGGTCTACTCTGTTTGAGAATGCGTGAAAACATGTTTATATGAGGGAGAGGGTTAATGATATAGTTTAATTAGTATAACGGGGTATACTTTGCGGGATAGTTTGAATGACAATAATGAAGACCATGGTCAGAGGAATGTTTCTACTATAGGAGTCCTCTGAACTGGGTCTACACTGTTTACAAATGTCAATTTACTCGTTTCCAGCATTCAAATGGCTAAACATAATTCAGTATGAATCACTCGAATTTTTCTGCGTCGTTTTAACAGAAAAATACTTGCCTCTTCTTGGAATTAGGAATAGAGTCATATACACGTTCTTGAAAAAAGCTCTACTTTTTCTGTTCGTTGAATCAAGCTGCTGTCCGCGTCCAAGGCCATCTTGTAGGATACAGACCCAAAACGGCATCCTTTTGGAGGTACTTCATAGGACAAACAATCAGCGTTTTTCTTACAACCAATCTTACAATCATTCTTTGCTGTGGTCAGGTCATAACCCCTAATGTTTGTACTAGGGTGCCTTTTGAACTTGTCTGTCATGTTGCGGCAAACTGAAAGTAAGGACAACTTGTACATGTATTTGTTTTTAAAGATTATTCCTTTTCATGTTAAGAGCGTTCTAATTTGCAAAACTCCTCACAGTGATCTCCGTTGTCACTCCGTGCGGTCTCTTCAGCGTAGCGATTAACCCTTTACCTCATAGGCTATTTTTAGACCCTACCTCTTTAAACAAATCTACCGAAAAGGAGCATTAACCAGAGAAAAGGAAAATTTTAGAATTTTGTAGTTTGAAACCATTGTGATAAATAGAGCATTTGCTCCTATAGGAGCAAATGCTCTATTTATCACAATGGTTTCACAAAGTGACTTTTACAGAGTCGTCAAAAGTCGTCAATATGAGGGAATGGGTTAAGGGAGTTCACTGCGTTGGAGGTTGCTGATTTGTATCTGCAAACAGCCTGGACCGCGATGAGACGCCGAGTAATTCCGCGACTCAATGGGGTCTAAGCTATTTGAGATTCGATAATTAGTTCCTCAAAGGCCAACCCTTTCCTTCATATAAACGACTTTTCACGCATTTGCAAACATAGTAGCCCAAGATCAGACAGTTCCTATAGGAGTCGTCTGTTAAGGGGGTCTGTGCTCTGTTTGTTTATGATACAATATACATCTGATTCTACAGTTTCTGCCTGAGCCAAAACATCCTGTGTGCGAGGATGGTTCAATAAGTATTGCAACGTTGTCTGTAAAACACAAAATAACACAAGAACAAGAGATTTTACTTCATACGTTCGAAGTATTCACCCTTTACCGTTATGCAAAGTTTTAACCTTTTGGTCGCATTCTTAAACGCGTGGATGCTTAACCATTTTCTCAATGAATATTCATGTAAGAAATAAAGTGCCATAAATATTAATAAAGTAAATTTGTTATAATAGCAAATGGACTCAGTGATTTTTAGTCAAGCTATGACAGAGAGTGTATAATTACATGTATATCTGTATTACGGTATTACATCATAAGCAAACAGAGCAGACCCTGGTCAGACGCTCCTATAGGAGCCGTCTGATCTGGGTCTACTCTGTTAGCAAATACGTAGAAAAGCGTACTTGTTGAGTAAAGGGTTAATGCAGGGCAAAAACAATACAGAAAACTTCTATAGGAGCTTTCTGTATTACGCTTGTCCTATGTACATGTACGTATATGCATGTTTAATTAATTTAATCAGCCAAGACATGTAAAAATAATGACATTATGAATATTCATTAGCATGTTTTTTATCATGTATATTTTTCAATGGAATTTTTGCTTCGACAAAAACTATAGAATCAGATATATATCATGGCATACGGAAACAGAGCAGACCCTGATCTGGGTCTACTCTGTTTTCAAATGCGTGAGAAGGCGTTTTATATGAAGGAAAGGATTATATGAATATTAAACTGGGAAATGGTTTCAAGACTGTGGAAAACTTCATGACGTCCTTGAAAATTATAACCATTTTATCAATTTTTTATGTTTCTGAATTAAAGAAGTCTGTTCTTTACCGTGGAAGTGATCAATTTAGAGTGATACAGAGGAAGCTTATTACCTTTGACGCAGTCCTTTATTGTGCTATTATATCGATATAACCGGCTGCAGAAGCATTTATTGTCTATACAAACAGAACCCGTCTCTTCACAGGCACTGTCCGTCGTACAGGACATCCCGATGGTGTTTGCAATTCCACCGTCGATTGTTGACTGTTCTGTGGTGTTTGCTATTCCACGGTCACTTTCCGTTGCTTGTGACTTCTCGGTGGTGTTTGCGATTCCACTGCCACTTTGCGTTTCAACTGACTGCTTAGTCGTGTTTGCATCTCCGTAGTCATTCTCCGTCGCTTGTGATTTCTCGGTGGTGTTTGCGATTCCACTGCCACATTCCGTCTCAACTGACTGCTTAGTGGGGTTTGCATCTCCGTAGTCATTTTCCGTCGCATGTGATTTTTTGGTGGTGTTTGCAATTTCACATCCCCTTTCCAGCTCAGATAAATTTGCGGCGGTGTTTGCAACTGAAGTAAAGAACAAGTCACAAAATTAGTGATCTGATAAATATCTAATATACCCCCAGACTAGCCTCATTAATAACGCGAAACGTGTTCGAAAGTCAAGTAATTTGTAACGGCAGAAGTATGCCAGCCATGTTTGCTCTATGTGGAGGAGAAGATTTATCTAGATGGGCGTAGCGTGATTAACCCATTTCCTCATATACTATTTTTAGATCCAACCTCTTTGATTAAATCTACATTAAAGGAGCATTTATTAGAAAAAAAAGAAATTTATTTATCGCATTGATTTAAAAAAAAAGATTTCTACTGAGACGTAAATACAGTAAAACCTCTTTATAACGACCACTAAATTACTTCAAGTAGTTTGTGTTAATAGCAGGTGGATGCTTAAAGCAAGGTGAACGTAAAACAGAACGCTCCTATAGGAGCGTTCTGTTTTACTTTCACCTTGCTTTAAGCAACCACCTGGCCTAAATTCCAACTAATTAACGCAGTTTAGCGGTCGTTATAGAGAGGTTTTTATTGTATGCGTCAGTAGGAGGGAATACGTAAATTGTTTCGATATCGTAATAACTGTATGCAACACTGACAGTTCCGTTCCAAATCAGGGTCCATGCTTATAAAGCTTTTAGTTGAGCCTGAGATCGTTCTCAAGCTTTTCATTGGTCAGATTTGAGCCAAAGGCTCAAATCTGACCAATCAAAAGCTTGAGAACTCAAATCTGACCAATCAAAAGCTTGAGAACGAAACTCAGACTCAACTAAAAGCTTTATAAGCATGGACCCAGATACTGCCACTTGTACGTGTATATTGTTGAAAACATTTATGTATATGGTAACCATTAAATTACCAAGAAAAGTAATTCGGAACTTAAGGTTCGTTACAACTAGGACATATGTATGCAAACAGTATGCATATGATCAATGAACATATAATTATATCATTACATTTACTTTTATTGCACACAGGTCGATAATTCCACTCCCCGTTTTTAACACAGACGTTTGTATCTCGGCCTGCGGTATCCTTGTATCCTGGGACACATACTGTCTTCAAACGCGCCCCAACCTGGCCCATGTTGCCCCGAACGACAACATTCGGCATGACACCGAAAGGAGAACACTCTGAAGCGAGAAAAGCATTTCCCGTTCTTGGAAATTCTATAAATGTAAATTCTATAAATGTTAGAGCGAGATAGATAGATAGATAGATAGATAGAGAGAGAGAGAGAGAGAGAGAGAGAGAGAGAGAGAGAGAGAAAGAGAGAGAGAGAGAGAGAGAGAGAGAGAGAGAGAATGAACTCCGGATGATTAAAGGATGTTTTAATATGTTACTTGAGAATGAATTCAGACTAGACTCAGAAGCTTTATAACCTTGAAAGCATGTATGCAAATAGGAAGTTTCTTACTTTGTTCGGTATAAAACCTAAAGCCGTTTCCTTAGGACCACCACAAGCCACAAGTAGAATTTCAATACGGGTTGGATGTTTCATATTTAGTGCGCGACGGGTGGTTTGCAAGCAATTAGGACCCAGATGAGAGACCGAGTAACACTTTGTCTCGCCAGGATCACAACCGTTTGACACTTTAATCGTCTTTTGTGCGGAAAATGAAGAAATCATTCCTAATATTTTAAACAGGTCACTTTTCTACAGTCAATTTTGACTAAATGTGAACAGAGGGGATCGCTAGTTTCAGGCGGACATTTGTACTTTATAAACATGTGAGTCTTAAAAAGCAGGCGCACCCTTAATGCAGCAGAGAGAGAGAGAGAGAGAGAGAGAGAGAGAAGAGAGAGAGAGAGAGAGGGGGGCAGACAGAGAGAACGACAGAGTGAGACAGACAGAGAGACAGCGGATATATTAGCTTAAGCTACCACCAAAAGTCTTGACTAAGACATCTTTATAGAGGATACTAAAGACAGGTTTTACAGGGATTGCTGTGTTCCAATCAATATCATAAGAAAAATCTCTAGCATGCTGGATAATTTTCACCCGCATATAACCTGACCTATTTAATTTTGTTTACTCCTTGACTATTCATGTAGGAAATAATGACATCAGGAATACTATTTAAATTATTTTATATAATGGCACATTAACGCTGGAATTTCTAGCCATGGCAGAAATTGTAGAATCATATCTATATCATTTCATAAGCAAACAGAGCAGACCATAATCAGACAGTTTATATTGGAGCCGTCTGAATTGAGTTTACTATGTTTGCAAAATCGTAGAAAGGCGAATATAAGGAGTAAAGGGTTAATAAAGATGCTGTATTGTCTTCATAGCATACAACATTAGTAAAAAGCATTTTACCCGATGAGATGCTGATCTTAATCTTGATCTAGATTGTTTCCAGTTGTAATTAAATGTGTGCCAATAACGTACAAAAGGTTAACAGAGAAGAAAAAATGTTACATTAGATAGCATTACCTTTAATGACACAGCTCATGGTGACAGTATCGTATGCCTCTCCATCAGAACAAATGAGCGAGTTTAGCTGTAAGAAGTGACAAATTACATTCCTTGTTTGGTTCCCATGATGCAGTACAAAGTAGGGAACCAACATAGGAAAAAGAAGCATTTAGCATTTCACATTTCGCATTTAGCATGGCGCACCGGCCTTCCATATTATGCATCTAACCTAAAAGTCTTGAACACATTAAAAAGCAATATGGTCGGTCTTAATTACAACAAAAGTATCCAACAACTGATATATAAGAAGAAAATGTAAAACTGTTAAAATTGTGATATAATAATTTCATACGCAAAAAGAGCAGACCCAGATCAGACAGCTCCTACAGGAGCCGTGTTACAACCACTTTTGCAATAATAACCAGAATTGCAATAAATTCATTGCGAAACTGGTTGGGATGTACAATGGGTCCAAATTACATGACAACAAGTTTCGCAAAACCCCCCAGAATTGCAATAAGAGCCGTCTGATCTGGGTCTACTCTGTAAAGGCGTGAAAAGGCGTTTATATGAAGGAAATGGTTAAACAAGATGTAAAAGTATACATGTATGCTAACAATGACACAAACACTACTAACAATATGCAAAATATGTGTAAGGCATTGTAAGCCACCCCTCCCCCTTATACCTATAACGGGGATAATAAACGAGCTCTGTTTGGTGTAAAACAATAATAATAAAAAATTAAAAAAATGTGATGTAAATCTATTAGGACCTTACACTTACAAATTGTATGAAATAGTTTTCACATTGAATAAAGATACAGATGTCTTGCCACGGGCATCAAGAACAATGACTTAATATACTACAGATATGTGGATAAATCTCGATAATGCTTGATTGTTTATAAGTATTTCTTTCAGTCGACGACAACTTTAGAAAAAGTTGCAATGACTGTTTGATTCCTTCATATTGTCATTAGCTGTATAGTAGTCATGTTACTCACGTCTTTCATTTCCTCTTTCTTCGCGTGCACACATGTCCTGTCACTATCTATAGTGCTGTCACCATCATCTGTAAGCAGGAGAGCACATTTTTGTTCCCTTCTGAAATAATCCACAGCTCGACAGCTAGGCCGCACACCACATTCTTGTTTGCATTCTTTCAGACTCAGTAAGTACAGATTGGTGCCATTGGAATTCAAGTAGTTACACCCGTGTCTGTGACTGCTGTTGCTTTGTTTGATTTCAGCTTTAACAGTCACGACAAAACATGAAATAGTCAGAAATGTTTTCAAAATAAAATATTCACCCATCATTTTGATTAATTTCAATGAAAACACTTTAGTCTCGGGATCGACTTTTTTCCTTGGTGTTAATTTTTTAAAGCAAAATTATCTCTAGTCTAACAAGTCACACAATTCGCTAGTAAGTACATGTAATATAATTGTGGACATAAAGGCCAGTGCGTTTGCATGTTTCCCGTGGTGCAACTCACTCTTTTCGGATATGTTTTTGTCTTCCAAGACGTGAACTGCGGCACAAGTCAAGCAATTAGAAATATAAAATAGTAATGAAAAGTATGACACTGCGATTGAAGATGGCCTAGTTATAAATACTACATGAGAGAGAGGAACTGCAACCACTTAACCATTTTCCTGTTGAATATTCCTGTCAGAAATAATGACATCGTGAATATGTATTAGCTGAATTTTAAAATGACAAGTGTACACAGGAATGTGTGGTTTTAGAAGAAACTACGGAGTCAAATGTACCATGAACTTCATAAACAAACAGAGCAGATCCCGATCAGACGGCGCCTGTAGGGTATGGGTCTATTTTGTTTGAAAATGTGTGAAAATGCGTTTTCTATGAGGAAAATGGTGTACCGAATCCCCGAAACAGCCCTTCATGTCCCATATCGATGTTTGTTATCCAGGGACTGCTTGTTTTAATATAATTTGATGGAGTTGGCAGACCAGTGACATATGAAAGTCAAAGCCTGACAGCAACAGAACAACGAAATTGTGAAAAGAGCGAAGAAAGATCATAGGGAGAACAGAAGAGAAACCGAGTGCTGGAATGCCATACATCCGAGATGTAGAACTTTTCTTAAACATCGAGCCAACATCTTTCACAAACTCTACAATACCATTAGACAACACGTTGACTCACGTTAAAGATCGCATCGACAAAATGAGAAAGTGTGGCGTGATATACCATATCAAGTGTGAAAATTGCGAAAATGATTATGTGGGCGAGACAGCTAGACAGTTAGACACTCTAATAAAAGACTACATGACAAGAACATTATCGGCCATACATGAACACTGTAATGCGACAAGTTATAAGATCAGACCGGGGACTGCCACAGTCTTGACATCAGAAGAGAACGTTTGGAAACGGAAAGTTAAAGAGGTTATCGAAATTAAGCAGCGCAGACCATCGCTAAACAGGGATGAAGGAATGTGGCTACCGCAGATGTATGACGGTCTCCTCGTGCCACTTGACCCCTAATTTGTCACGTGATCCAAGCCAGTGCAGTCTTGTTTGCGAATACGTGAACATGTGTTTATATCGGAGAAAGGGTAACAGTATCGATGTTGCGATAATGTTTTGCGTTTTGATAATGACATCATGAATATTTATTAGTTGAAATTGTATAATGGCATATGTACACAGGATGTTTTGGTATTGGTAGAAACTGTAGTCAGATCTATTATAATTGCATAAGCAAAGGGGTGAATAGGTGGTTGTATGAGGGAAATGGTTAACTCTGGCAATGAATTGGAATAATATGATTGCTTAGAGTAATATGATGTTTGCAAAGGCTTCCGCCTTCCATTAAATCATTCAATCATTTACTCCAGATATATGCCTTTAAATATCTTTGCAAACACAAAATACCCAGATCAGGCCGTTTGTTTATGGAATAAGACTGATCCGATTTTTCAGTTTGTGCTATGGCCAAATTTTCTGTGTGTTTACATGCCATTGTAAAACAATCGTCTAATAGATATTCATTTGCATTATATAAACACGGGTGTCGTTATAAGCAGGTGACTGCTTGGAGCTTTCTGCGTTACTTTTGTCCTACATTAAGCTACCACCTGCATCTAGCACCCATAATTATACCTTTGGTCGCATTAGCGGGGTTTTCTGTAGTAAAAATGAAACACTGATGTAAGATCCTCTATATCTGAATTTTTCACATATGAAAAATAATTTTCGACGTAATTTGAAATGGTTGTAAATTAAGTGTAAACAATGCATACCCTTAAGAGACGATGCCATGTTTCTATGGTGATAACATGACTTGGTCTTGCTGTTGCAAATATTTAACTATCCGTCATTGCGTAGCTCTTATATAATTGGGTATGTGATAAATGTTTTAGGTTATGAATGAAGGAAATTTCCCGTCAAGGACAGGTGACAAAAGTGATGGATGTACTTCATTTTACAGAGTCTTAAAATTTACATTGGAATAAATGTATACCAGTGAATTATTGCAATCCTGGTGGTGGAGCAGTGCTCGATAGGGACAATGTAGCCCTTATAGTGAAACTTAAGCCCAAAACTCGCTCACTGCCCACTAACCGCAGGTTATGTGTAGCGAACACTCATCTCTTGTACAATTCAAGACGGGGAGATAACAAACTCGCTCAATTAATGATTTTGCTAACTGAACTAGACAAACATGGCTATATGGAAGGATTAGGCTATAACAGACACATCATGGAATGTCTATCTGTGGAGATTTAAGTCAGTTCCACACAGTCCTTTGTATGAGCTCGTGGTTCATGCCCAATTGTTGTATACTGAAATACCCCGTGGATTTATATCAGGACAGGAGAAATACTGACAAGTGAAAAAATCAACACAGATTGCAGTTAATTTGCTGCCAACAAAAGTTGGCATCATAGATCATTGTCAGTACGTTCAGCTAGAGAATGAAAGAACACAAGGGAATGACGATGTAGCTGTTGTAAGTGCTCAATGATCAGGGAGTCTTCTTCGTGATCTTAGGCTTGTCTCAGTGTATGAGCACTTTGTGTCTCGATTAGATCGACATGACCAGGAAGCAACAACATGGCAAGTAGAACCTTGCACATTTGACTATATTTTCTACAGTGTTCTCTCATCCCAAGCTGGCTGTTATGTAGGGAGTTCAACAAAGTCAGACACCGTAGAGGCGCACCTGCAATTGGACGTTTTGGTTTCATTTCTCAAAAGGGAGTTTTATCGGCAGGGACCCATTCCATTCAATAAACTAGAAAACTGACTTAGAGAGGACCCTGTAATCAAGGGCAGATAACTCTAGAAATAGTGATATAACTCTAGAAATAGTGATCTGATTCAACCCCAAAACTATAGGCGTCTTCCTCTGATGATACTAAGCATATGCCCTTAATATGAGACCAATATGTGAAGTACTGTTTGAGTTATCGCGTCACATCAAAAGTGTTGACGGACGGACAGATAGAAAATGTAATTACTATATGGGCATGGATTTTCAATGCAGGGCCCTAATTAGGCTCTGACCATCTGCGTATTACAGCTAAGTTTGCCTTGATATGATAAGATGAACGTGCTTTATGAAAATAAGCTTATATGTAAGTGATAGACACTGCAAGGCATTGCGTTTGAAATTAGCCAGTATTACCGACCTTCCACATATCAAGGACCGTAACCCCATCCCTCATACAAACACATTTTCGTGTTTTTTTGCAAATAGTAGACCCAGATCAGATTGCTCCTATAGGTACCGTCTAATGAGGGCCTGCTCTGTTTGCTTATGAAATCATAAACGATCTGACTGTACAGCTTCTACCAAAACTCCATGTGTACAAATGCCATAATAAAAATCGGCTGATAAATATTAACCCTTCGCTTGCTATTCACGTCAATATACCTACCTGTAAAATAGCGAAGACCCAGATGAGACAGCTCCTGCAGGAGCTGTCTCATCAGGGTCTGCACTATTTACAAGTTGATTGTGCAACCAGTGCACTCCACAGCAGTGATTGCACAGCGAAATACTTGTACACAGTAAAGATATATGTAATTATACAACAGGGCATGGGTAAAGAAGGAGAAATGTATTTTAAAATTCAGCAAGAGAAGGGTTAATCATGTCCTTATTACTGACATGAATATTCAACAGTCCGGGTTGACCCTGTACCTCATGAATATTTATACAAAAATTAATGACTTCACGAATTTTCATTTACTTACCTTTTATAATGGCCTATGGATGAAGGAATTCTTGACCATGAAATTGTAGAATCAAATCTATATTATTTCATTAGCAAACAGAGCAGACCCTGATCAGACGTTTCCTATAAAAGCCATCTGATATTGGTCTACTCTGTTTGCAAAGACACGAAATGGCGTCTCTATCAGGTAAAGAAACTATTGTAAATGAGTCCTTAACCTAATGCATATTCATGTAAAAAATAACGAGTGTATGAACAATAACTCTTTCCTTCATTAATATTCATGAATCAAAGAAATCATGATATCATATACATCTATTAGATTAATTTGATATAATATCAGATATAGAGAAGAGCATAGAATACAGAGCAGACCCTGATCAGACGGCTCCTATAGTTTAGATGCATGTAATACAGTAGAACCCCTCTAATGCGACCACTTAATGAATAAACATACCTGTCTTTATAAGCAGGTGGTTGCTTAATGCAGGACAAAAGTAATACAGAAAGCTCCTCTAGGAGCTTTCTGTATTACTGTTGTCCTGCATTAAGCTACCACCTGCATCTAGCACCCATAATTATACCTGTTTTAGGTGGTCGCATTAGCGAGGTATTACTGTATTAATAATGTTTAGACATTCTAGTAACACTCTGAAAAATCTTAAAACACCATTGTTAACATCTTAAGAGCATTTTCGATTTCGGGTTACATTTACAGATTCTAAATCCCCCGCCGAAAAACGGTGAGAGGATTATGGGAATGTTCTTCGTCTGCCCGTCAATCCTTCTGTCTGTCCGTCCGTAAAACTTGTGTGCCATTCCCATATTTCCCAAGCCTTTGCATGGAAGATTTTGAAATGAAAAACAGCACATGCATGTGCGGATTCACCCCCCCCCCCACATACACACACCACCGCCACCATCACCCCCCCCCCCCCCCTCACTCCCACACACACTCACATATACACTTTTATTGTCAGAAGGACACTCCGCCATGACTGATTTTATATATTATAATAGATTTTTATATATTATAATAAGTAAAACTGAATACATTTATTTCCAAGTGGAGCCAAATATTTTGTAAGTTCATTTCACGTTTTCCGGGGAAGTGGGCGGCTTACATGTAGAGCATGTGCTTATGGTTAATAGCACAGCGACGATGTAGAGCATGTGCTAAATCTGTATAAATATGTTTAGTTAAGCATGTCGTGAGTTTTTTATTAAACGAACTCAATTCAACTCATATAAAAGCACTAAATTAATCTGATTGTTGGTAAAATTGCGTTGATGCAGACGAATGCCGAATTAGTTGGTGTCTCATGCGGATCAAAGCTGTTTGCATGTCGCATTATGTCGCGATTGGCAGAGTATAAGGGTATATATCTGCTTGCTATGCAGTGCAGTAAACCCCCGTATTTCGGTTTATATCTACTTTATTCCTTATTTCTCGGAATTTCACCATGTCTTTTCTTGCATAAAATACACGGGTTTGGTGTCGGTACTACGTATATTAGGTTACCGGTATATCGCAATTGTTTCAGCTTTTTATAATATAGCCGTTTCCCCCGCGCGCGCGCGCGCGCGTGCACACACACACACGCGCGCGCACGCGCACGCACGCACGC